>OY720350.1:24943374-27343374 GCA_963082975.1 Labia minor | reverse complement strand
AGTCATTGGAACTTAGAATTATTCATTAATTCTTTAGTTTATGTAACTCTCCTTTGTAAATTAAATCTTAATTTGTAAAGATACTGTTAATTATGTATTTTTGTGTTTGTTTATATGAAAGAATTGGAAGATGATGTAAATCAAAGATCATAAGTGTAGGAGAAAATAAAGTCCAAACAGAAAAGTCCAAATCTATTAGATTCAAAAATATTTTTAGATCAATTTGAACTATTTAAAAATATCCATTTAAAATTATAATAAGTTAAGTTATTACTTAAGTCATTTAAATACTTTTTCGAGAATATGAATACATTAAACCATAACTTGCATATGCCATATAAAATTAACATTTAATCTTCTGAAATTTTTAATAAAATTTTTAAAATAAAAATATTTTATATTTTTTTTTTCTTTGGACATTTACTCTTTGGACTTTATGTCGTATAATCATTATAAGATTTGACAAGATATAAATATGAACACTTTTAATAATTTTATTTAAGAGCACTACAAATTTTTAGGATTTTTAATTTAATTGATTTAATATATATATATATATATATCCCAAAATTCTCTTGAAAATGACTATAAACGTCAAGATTCAAATCTCGAAAAACAACAATACATTTATAACTGTTTAATTTGTTATTTTAATTTACAACTATTTATCCATAATTACAAATTATAATATATTTTTATCAGCCACCATTTATTATTAACTCAATGCAAAATTGTCAATTTTTGTAAACTTGTGAGTATTGAACTTTCGATTTCAAGTTTACGCTTAGAATATCATTATTAATAATTAATCATTTGATAAAAATTCATTTTATTTATTATTAAATAAATTAATAAGGGTAATTTGCAATTAAGTGATTAGAGAATATAATATTTTTTTTAAATAATAAAATTTTTATTTAATAAATAAAATATTGTCTTCCAAAAATAATTAGAGATTGCATATACCATCTTATATCATTATACATTTTTTAAAAGTGAAATTATATTTACTATGATTTTTAATTAATTTAAAATATGGAAAATTGTGAAATAAAAAAAATTATATAACATAATACTAATGGATATATTTAAAAACAATAATATATTATAACAGAAAAAACCTCTGACTTTTGTAAATAATCCTTATCAAGTCGGTTGCCACCTAAGTAGCGTAAATATATTCTATGATCAGTAAAACGGATTCTTTCAATCATTATCTTGATTTTTTCGATCGGAGGCGCTACTTCTTATTTCAAATATTTTCCAAATTTTGAGCCAGGTGGACCTCACTTAGAGAAATACCCTAATCAGGCCCGCCAAGTTATATAAAGTATTATAACAACATCATAATGAAATTAATATATATATTGAATTACTAATTTCTTTTTTTTTATTTAATTAATGGTTCAGCGAGCCAGTTCATTAAAATATTTATTCTTAAGGAAGGTAAAAATTGTTTTAAGATTATTTCGGATTTGGCTGGGAATATTAATAAACTAGTTGAGGCGTTTATAATGTGAATTTTACCCTTTCTACTACTCCTATAATCTCACTTTTGTCTATTTATACATAGAAAATATCAATTAAATGTATTTTTTTTATAATTTTGGTCTAAAACATTTTCTAAGAATTTATTAAAACTTTACTTATTTCGATTTAAATAACCTATCCATACATGTTCTTCACAATGAATACAAACATTATAAATATTAATTCACTAACAAATATATAATCTTTCATTTTTAATTTTAATAATTAAATATCATTTAAATTATTTAATATAATTTATTATAAAAGTTTTCATTTTAATTAATATAATATAATTTAATATTATTAGATCAGATTTATTCAAATATTTATTTGAAATATTATATTAAAAAAATTCTTTAATTATCATTTTAAATGAATATTAAAGAAAGAATTCGTACTTTAATAAATAGAACATAAATCGGTTTAAATTTTTATATTATCAATTTACCAAGTACAACCATAAACATAAATATTATATAAAAAAGTTTAAAAACTAATAATTTATTTCAACTTTAAATCTTTAATTTTTTTTTCCTTTAGATCTGGTTCTTAAACATGATAAATCTTTATTGGAAGAAATATTATTATCTTCGAGTTATACATATTATTATAATATTTTTTTTGTAATATATATAGTATATCGATTGATAATACTGATTTTATAGATATAACTATTAAATCAATCATCCCGTCACTAAATTGTTCTCATAAGTTTTTTTTTTTCATCTTCAATACTATTTTAATGACGTATCTAATAAATAACAAAAAGAGTGGAAAAAAAAATAATTTAATTAAAGGACAGATTTTTTTTTTGAAAACAAATTAAGTTGACCCGCGGGGAGATGTATTAAGGTGCCCCCTCACAATAATTATGCTAATCGGAAGCCAACCATAGACATTAAATGGGTGAAAATTTCAGGGTAACCGAGACCTGCCCGGAGGGTGATATATTTATTCCCTCTCTACCTTCCACTCTTCCTGTTGTCTTTTAACTCATTCATAAGTGTGTAAAGAACAAAAAAAAGAAGAAAACTATGCCATTCATTGTATTCTTACAATTTAAAATAATAATAATAATAATATAAATTATATATCTTAGAATTTTATATACTAATAAATAATTTTCTACTCAAATTTCAAAATTCTAAATTTTTTCTATTTATACTTGTATCTATCGAAAAATAGTTTAAACGTGATTTAGTGATATAATGGGAAATCTACTGAATTTGAGAATGAAAGTAAAAATTTTAAAAAAATTTAATAAAAATCTTAAAAGGGTTTAACATTAAATAATAACAAATAAATAATAATAAAAATTGTATTTTTATTCGATTAAAAATGGTTTAATCTTTAAGGTAAATTAATTTTAAATAAAAAGACGGTGCTTATATTATAATCTTATATGATAAAATATATAATAATTTAAAATTAAAAATTTGAGAAAATATGAAATCGAAGATCAAGTGGTAACGTGGGTAGGTACGATACGTGATTAATGCGATTAATGCAATAAAAAACAGATATGGATATAACATATATATTTTTAATTTTATTTTATTTATAATATATAAGGAGGCGCTGGCTGGCTATGACGTCATGAAAGTCTGGGTGACGTCATACAATTTTAAATGAAGAAAAAACTAATGAAGATGATTTTTCCTGAGGATAAAACCAATACAAAGTGCATGATTCGTAGAGATATGTAAAAAATTTCCTCCTGTGAAATTTGGTGTGAAAACAATACCTCCCTTACTATCCTCGGCCGGTAAAAATGTCTAAAAATAAGTTGACCTGTGTCCAGGTCCGAACCGACAGACGGTTTGAAGTAAATTAATTTCCAGCTACAGAAACAATTTCAAATAATTTTAATATATCTATTAATGTAATAAAAAACAGATATGGATATAACATAAATATTTTTAATTTTATTTTATTTATAATATATATGTAAGACTAGGCTGTGACGCCATGAATGGCTGAATGACGTCATATAATTTTAAAATGAGAAAAAACTAATAAAAATTATTTTCTCGAGGATAAAACCAATACAAAGTGCATGATTCGTGGTGATATGTAAAAAATCTCCTCATGTGAAATTTGGTGTGAAAATAACCCTTCCCTTCCTATCGTCGATCGCTAATACTACCACTTCCGGTTTCCGGATTTGCACCAAGAGTTGATCAATTCATCCCACAGATGCATTAAGTAAATATACCAAATTTCGTCAAAATCCGTTGAGCCGTTCGGACGGACAGACGGACGGACGGACAGACATCATACTAAAAATACTTTTTTCTGTTAAGAAAATGCATGATTCATGGAGATATGTAAAAATCTCCACATGTGAAATTTGGTGTGAAAACAATACCTCCCTTACTATCGTCGGTCGGTAAAAATGTGAAAAAAATTTTGAAAAATATTTAATTGATTAATGACATAATCAAAAAAGCACAGACAATTAAAAAAAAATATTTTTTCTTCTTATATTGGTAATGTAACATATAGAGGGAGGGGCAAGAGCTGGATATAAAGTTCTAATAATATATATATACTAGTAAATATATAAAAAGAAATGATTAAATTGTATAATTTTCTATTAACAAATATAAATAATGACATGCATATGTACTACAGGTAGTTTTTTCGAGGGTTGTTTATGCCCTTGTTGCATCCAATTCACTTCCCTCATCTGGTGGACGAACGTGATTCCGTTAGCGATGGGGCGTGACGTCACGTCGTCAATGATTGGCTGATGGCGCGCGTCCACGCGGACGGTCACGCGCAACACGCGCGTTACACACGTCCCAAAAGGATAAGAAAGAAAAGAAGAAAAGACCCCGTGATGACCAACTGACCGACATCAACATAATAAAGAAAAAAAAAAAAAAAGAAGAAAAAGACAAACGAATTGCACACCTCGAGAACAAGAAAGAGAGGGAGTGAGAGTGTTGCGGGGTAAGAACATGAGGTCAACGGACAATCAATGTGTCATTTTCAATCGTGCCTCATTCACACTTACCGGATCTCCAAGGCGTTACACTTTAATTAAAAGCTCTTACCAGATGATCATTCATCATCCATTTTGACGGAATGCCTCTTGAGAATTCACCTTAAGAAACGGATTTAGCTCCTCTTTCTTATGGAAATCCTTTTTCAAATTTTGTCATTCAACCATTTAAAGGGCATTTATATATTTTTTTTATTCATTTATCTTATATATAATAAATTAAATGGAATATTTGAAGAATCTAATATATATTTTTAAAAAATCTGGAATGTCTCCACTCGAAGATCTCGTAATTTAAATTGAATTAAATAACATATATTATATTTAAATTAAACTTAATTAATTATAAATTATAAATTAAAATTAATAAATGATATTTATTAAATCAGAGCGTGTTTGACTCTTTGTTGATGGCACCAAGTCACGAGCTGGCGCGTGATTTGCAGTCGTATTAAACAATTATTCCGGTACTATCAGCTATTTAATCAAATTGAAATTCTATATATAGCAGTTTTATACAATTTTTAATTATGTGATAGACTATCAAACATATCTTTATTTTTACGGTCAGTTTAGAGGAAAAAAAATGAAAACGTTGTAGGTAATGACCTTCTTCAGATTGAGCTATATTTCTCAAAAGTTGATAGAAAATTACGAATTTTGAATTTTGAATGCCCGTGTACCAAATTTCATTATTATAGCTCAAACTGTTTTTGCGTAATTTTGTCTACATACACATACAGAAATTTTTCTCAACCTTAGTGAAAATGACCTTCAAAGGGACCTTCAAAACCTATAAAAACATCAAAATCTCAACATCAAAAATTTTCGTGATCGCAATACTACCTCTGGCGAGATAGTAAAAATATGTTTATTTAAATAAATAATATCGTTATAATATAATTTATGTATATATTTATCTATTTTTTCTCTTAATTGATTATTGTGAAGATAATTTGAAACATTCTGGACATTAAAAATATGCCTGATTAAAACGTGAAAATAAAATTATAATATTATTAGAAAATATAATTTTAATAAATATTACATATCAAAAAATAGGGAAGTAGGATAGCTTAACTTGTAAACCAACTAGAAAACCAAGAGTCCAGTGTTTGAAACTAACAAGAGCAATATTTTCAAAAAATTTATTTTAACGAAAAATTGATCCTCTGACCTAGGAGTAGAAGGTGGACATAATAGAGATAGGTCCAGGTTCAGAGAAGCAACCCTGCTCATACAAGCCAGGACTTTATTTCGTCTTCAATTGAAGAAGTGCTCCAAATCCTAATCAAATCCCAAATCATATGAATTCAACATTAAAAATCCTTCACATATCCGCCTTCCACACACACCAGACTCTAGCGACAAGTCGCTTAGATCTTTTCTTCAAGTTCGTATCACAGATGGAGGCTGGCCAAAGAAGGAGACCCTTAAAAGGACAAATAATAATAAGAAGAAGACTACACCCCAAAAATTATCGCTAATTTTTATTCTATATTATGATGATGAAAATAAAATGACAATTGAATTGAGTTTAAAATATATTTCAATAAAATTGAAAAAAAAAAATAATTAATTTTCTACTAAATCTTTTACAAAGTCTCTATAAAAATTGAGATTAGATATCTTTCACCTAAAAATCATGGCACAGTCCAATTACAAATATGTTATACATTTAAAATAGGATATTAAAATGGTTCAAGTTAGTTTTTTTGATCTTTATTTATATATATAATAAATTGTTTAATCATTTTTAAAAATTAAAATTTGTTAAAAAAAGTTGATGATGGAGAGTAAATGAATTTTAAAACAATCAAAATCCCAGAACAACAAAACTATCATTCTGGTGGATCTATGACGAGATAAGAAGGATCAACGTACGAATAGAACTACATCTAAGATCTATAGCTAAAAGATGTATTGAAAGAAGATTGAACTAAGGAAAGTCGTTCCAGAGAACAAAATAAAGAAGATTGATAAGAAGTGGTCTGAAGAATTGTATTAACAGAACTCTCTCTATTTGCCAGAATATTTAAACTGAGATTTGAGAAGGGAATGAAAAATGGATAAAACTCTGTACGATCTTCAAGGATTCATCGCATAATAATAATATAATAGTAATATATATTTATAGGATGCATGTAAACAAGGTATTATGTATTCATTAATTTTTAATAATGAATATGATTATTGCTTATTTAAAATTTAAAATTAATTTTGATTTATTTTCTAGAATCAAATTTAATTAAATTCTTACATAATCCAATGATTTTTAAGGAAAAAAGATTATATCTATATACGATTCTTTTATTTTTTTTTAATCTATCCATCAACCAACTCTCTACTTCTCTCATCTAGGAATTTTTTTTTAATTAACACACTCTTTTATTAAAAAAAAATGATGAAGGTATAGTGGCAGGGGGAGGAGATGAAGAAAAAATCACCATTGGTTATGTTTTTCCTTTCTTCAAGTTATTTTCTATTTAGAAAGATCTTGTTTCATTCCCAGATGCACTTAAAAGGAGAATATCATCTTCTCACTCTGTTTCACTTTGTTTTTTTTGTTTTTTTTTTTATTTTCATTTCATTAATAATTTCTTAAGATATATTTAATAAAAACATCATTAGGTTTTCTAGAAAACTAAGTAAAATACCATTTTGTATGATTGTATAGTAAGTTTTATATCATTTCTGTAGATGAACAATCATAACAAGATATAGATTGGTATACATAAATCCAGTGTATTTCTTAAGCAGGGACACGTTCTATTCATATAGCCTGTTTCGTATAACATGATAAATCTCTGGTAAAAAAAAAAAGAAACTGTCGAGTTTTTTAATCTTCGGTCATAATTTCTTTGGTTAAGAATACAGGAATTTTTTTTTTTTTATTTTTCAAAATTTATTAACGAGATAGTATTTTTGAATATAATTTTATAAAACAATACTAACTAGATTTTAAATTAAACAAAAAAACAAAATAATTTACTTATTCTATTGTATTTTTATTTTGATTGATATTTATTTTTTTTTTGTTTCGATTTATTATAGTATATTTTTCAAATTAAGAATAAAAACAATCGATATGAGGAAATTGGAAGTTTTTCGAAATTGGATGGAAGTGACACAGCATACTTTAGAAAAAATGTATTATTCTGAATTTAAATTAGAAATAAAAAAAAATTATTAATTTATTAACATATTTTATTATTTTATTTTAATACTTAAAAATTAAACTTAAAATAAAATAATAATTTATATTTAATCATTCAGTGTAGTTTTAAGTTGATATATTTAGGAGTAGATTGGAAGGAAACTTCTGTGAATGATTTTATGAATTAAGTACATTAAATCAATCTAAAATAAAAATCAGTGGATAAATTTGATTTGTTCTTTTTAATTCTTTAATATTTCATTAAATTTTAATTAGTCTCATAATGAAATAAATTATTTTATTTAGGGTCTCTGAATATTTCAAATTTATTATATATTTTTATAACGTTTTTATCATTTTCACTGTGTTAGCTCTTATGACAAATTGAAATAGATTTTTCATCAACTTCTATAAAGGAATTTAATTGCATTTAAATAAAATAGAAAACAAATGAAAACTAAATGGAGCCAACGTTTTTACTGGAATATGAAGCAATTCATCCTTTGTTCAAACTTTGTCAGGCATATAGAATAATTATTTTATTCTTTTTAGTCCATGAGAAAAATGCTGTTTTATAAATTTTTTTTAATATTTATATTATTTTATTTATTTTAATATTTATTACATATATATTTGAATTAGATTTACATTTAAATATCTTATTTTCACTAAATATGTTTATTAATTTTCCAATTATTTTAATAATTATTTTTACATCCAGCCATATTTGATTTAAGTTTTACCTAAATGATATTAATATATATATATATTATAAATTTGTTATATATGTACATAACATTTAGGAAAAAAAAACTTCTAAATAATTTTCTGTGTAGATATTTATTTTAAAAAGATATATGACTAAATGAAAAAAAAAACAGAAATAATTCATAATAAACAAATAAATAAATAAATATAAACATGACAAAAATAAAAATGAACATGAATTCTTGTTCTCATTTAAAATCATTCTCATTATCATGAATAAATGAATGAATGAATAATTTCCCGATAACAGCCATCAGGAATTTGAATTCATTCTTTTTTTTGCTTGTTTGGTATCTATCTACCGTTAAAAATGGAAGCAACGTGATAATTAAAGTCGATAGATGTATCCAAAAAAAAAAATACACTAAAGCTTTCGTTTATTTTATTTATTTATTTATTTTACATCCATCTTGCTCCAATTTCATGCTGGATTGAATTTTTTTTTTTTGAGAAAAGAATTTATTTGTACCGCCACATGCTTTATCGAGAAATATCTTCTTTTAATTTCTTCCATTTGTTCCCTTCTCACCTAATAGTCTGAGATTGTATTCATGTAAATTAAAAATTTCTATAAGTGTGGGTGAAACAAATTTATCATCTAGAGATTAGCTAGATAACCATACTATTTATTTTAAATAATCTGGAGTGTCTCCACTCGAGAATCTCGCAATTTGAATTGGGTTAAATAACATATATTATATTTAAATTAAATTTAATTAATTAAATTATAAATTAAAATTAATAAATAATATTTATTAAACCAGCGAGCGCATGTTTGGGTCTTTGTTGATGGCACCACGTCACGTGTTGGCGCGAGATTTGCAGTGTTAAAAAATTAATTCTGGTACTTTCAGCGATTCGATCAAGCTGAAATTCTAGATATAGCTGTTTTATACAATTTTTAATCATGTGAAAAACTATCAAACATATATCTTTATTTTTACGGTCACTTTAGAGGAAAAAAAATCAAAACGTTGTAGGTAAAGACCTTCTTCCGGTTGAGCTACATTTCTCAAAAGTTGATAGAAAACTACGAATTTCGAATAATATCCGCATACCAAATTTCATTATTCTAGCTCAACCCGTTTGTTCGTAATCTTGCCTACACACACACACACAAACATTTTGCTCAATCTTAGTGAAAATGACTCAGGGACCTTGAAAACGTATAAAAACATCAAAATCTCGACATCGAAAATTTTCTGGCGAGATAGTAAAAAAACTATAATCCTACAACATTAATACTGAATAATAGGAAAATATAAAAATGGCGAGACGAATTTTGAATAATGCCTGTATACCAAATTTTATTATTCTATCTCAAACCGTTTTTGCGTAATCTTGTCTACACACACACACAAACACAGTATATAGTATTTTCTATATTAACATAATATTCGATTCTGTATACATTTTATTCTACATGAATATACAGAATCTGTATATACAAATTTATACAGAAATTAATCTAGAATTTAGTTATCGACCCAACCTATTAAATTAATTTTCTATTGCTACTTAAGTTGAATAAATCATTAATCATTCTTTAAATTCTTGTCTTTTTTTTTGTTTCCTATTTTCAAAAGAAAAGAGACATTTACTAATTAAAGGATTAGAATCTATAAAAACTAATTAATGTTTTTTCACAGTTTGGAATAGTTTTTCTCCCTCTTCCGGCTTAATCATATCGGAGTTCTAAAAAAAGGCATTTTTTTTGTTATTGAGCTTGTATTGATTTAATCCCCTTGCATAATGAAGTTGAGAGAATCGATCTTGATAACAAGACAAGCGAAGACAATCTTTTTGAAAATTAGCCGCGTTACTTCATTGTCAGAATAAATTACTGATAATATTTGAAGAAATAAAAAATAAAAGATAAAAAAAAATCATTAACAGAATAAATTGGAGGTTATGTTTTTTTTTTGTTTTCAATTAGAAAAATAGAAAAAAAAATAATAAATAAATAAAAATGAAATTCAAAAAGTTGGCATGGAGATGATTAAGCCCTTGAGGATTAAAGGCTAAATGAGGTTTAATGGTTGCTGGTCACTTGAAGTGGAGTTAGGAATGAGGTTTTAGTTGACCGAAGGGTTGGCTTTTGGGATTCGCTGCGGAAAGCCACGAGGGATCAAACAAAAGGGGTGAGAGACAGGAATGGGATTCATTTTAATATTATGCAAGAAAGGGTCAAAAAGAAAATCAAGTCAATTGTAATAAAATATTATTTAAAATTATAATTTAAAATCAAAATTAAATGAAATTTAAAATAATATATTTATATATAAAATTGAGGAGTGAATATTAACTTATAATAAATGATTTTAAAATTTTATCGATATATGGAATAATTTTTAATAAATTTAGATATTATTATCAATAATGAATAAATAAAAAATAATATTATAGGACTACTAGTATAGAAGATAAGGAGGCAGCTAGCCGAGCGTGTAGCATAACAATTTTCTACACAAGAAGTCGGCGTTCGATTCCAACTAAGAACAAATTTTTCTATTAAAATTCAATTTAACATCAGCTGCCTCCGGCTCCAGGAACTGTCAGTTCCTGGTTCTATACATGCGGAAGGCAACGGGAAACCACCGCATTTACATTCCCAAGAAAAATTATCATGGCTAGGCAGCTTCTAAGGCTATCCTAGTCATGATGATAGCCAAACTCCGAAACGTGTTTATTTTTTATTAAATTACTAATTTATATTTATTTATTCATTGTTCTTTTATTAATTAATTTTATAATTTTTAATATTTTTTCAATAAAACATTATTAAATTTTCTTAATATTATTTATTTTTATTGAGGACCCCCAAGTTCCATTCATTTTAATCAGATTGATGCAATGATGTAACATTTAATAATTATAATAAATAATTAAAGAATTGTATATCAATATTTCTTAAAGGGTCGAGCGAGAGCTCGGTGTTCCAGGCACTGATTAATTATATAAATATTAAAACCTTATTAATTCTTTAAGAAAATGAAATAGTACTATATAGAAAACTATATAATATTATAATAGTTAATTACTTAGATAAGTGTGTTCGAATTAGATTATAAAGTAAATGTCATGTTCCTTTCATTATCCACTAATTTGTTTTATTTAAGTATTAACTTGATTTCTTTTCAATTGGCGTCTCTAAATAAAATCCCATTATATATAAATATATTATATAAAGAAGATATTGAAAGAATGGCATGATAATGTATCTGAGACCTTGACATTGAATAGATTCGCTTTGGAGAATTCCTCCCTTTTTTTTATTTTTTTTGTTTTTCTTTTATTTCATCTGATCCGTCAACAGTTTCGTAAATGGCATGGACCGTTCTTTTTTCTTCTTTCCTCATCCCGCATCACTTTATCTTTTTTCTCTTTTCATAATTTACGTTTGATTGAAACAGATTGGCGGATAAGAGAGAAAAAATAATAATAAAAAAAAAAAAACAAATTTAATCAACGTCTGGTCAACTATTTCAGCATCTCATGAATGATGATAAAAAGAATTCGGACGAATTTTGAGTGAAGAAAAACCAACGGGAGCTTAAATCAATCAACAAGTTTTAGGACCATTCTTAACTTCCCCCCCCCTCCCAGCTCTACCTTCGCCACAACCATCATCACCACAACCCCCACTTGACTTCTCCATTCAAAACGAAATGAAAATTAATTATTTCTTTTCTTTTTCATTCATCTATTCTATAATATTTATTTGATTGGTCTCTTGACGGATAAACCTTCGTTTCTTTTTGTTTTTCTTACAGACATTCGTTTTAAGAAAATTTAAACGGCATTCCTAAATATAAAACTTCTCATTCATTAAAGACACATTCTAATTTTTAATTAATAAATGGTGATAATCATTAGAAAAATATTCCACTTTCATATAAGGATATGTTTAATTAAATATAATATATTGATATTTAATATTATAAATATTATTATTATTATTATTATTTTATTATAATCTTATTAATATTATATACCTACTAGATAAAATATATAATTCTATTAAAATGATCATAAAATCTTCGTATTTATTTATTAAAAAGGAATGAAATTATTTTATTTATCATAAATAAAGTCATGAGTTAAAATAAATTAAATTACCTCCATTCATATATATATATTAGTTTTTTTTTATCATGACTAATATGATAAGTTATACTAGATCAGATAAAGATAAATAAATTATTATAGAAATGGTTTTGTAACCTCATCATAGATATCTAATAGAATACATATATGGACTGTTTGCATAAATTTTTATGTATAAACTCATTGAAATAAATAAAAAAAATCTAAATATGTATATTATTTATATGAATCCATTTATTTTAAAATGATATTTTCAACTTCTAGAATAAATTTAAAAATCATTTAAAAAAACAACTGAAATTATGTAATATTTGCTATTTCCAAAAATATTTATATTCTTTGGTAAACAAATTATTTTTTATTAACAGTAATTTTTGAAAATATTCAATTTTATTTACTGGTTTTGAATATCTCAATGAATACTTAATTTTATAAATGTCTCCAGTTCTCCTTAACAGCCATATTGTTTTTACATTAATTTTTTCTTCGCAATTCTTGTTACTTCAAGTCATAATCTTATTATTTATTAAATTTCAACATTATATGCCATTATTAATAGATTTAATTGATTTAATTGATTTATTAATAATAATCCAATGGTTAAAATAAACTCACAAAGGGAGGCGCTATAAATGGCCTGAAAATCAACAACTAATCTAAAATATTTATTTAATATTAATTTAAAAATATATAATAATTTTTATATAATATATATATATATACACGTATATTTGATAATATATATTCAATGTGAGGATCATTTTTACTATCACCCCAGAGATAGTATTGTGATCATTAAAATTTTCGATGTCGAGATTTTGATGTTTCTATACGTTTTGAAGGTCGCCGAGTCATTTTCACTAAGGTTGAGAAAAATGTCTGTGTGTGTATGTAGACAAGATTATGAATTAGTTTTTTCACACGATTTTAATATTATGCAAGAAAGGGTCAAAAAGAAAATCAAGTCAATTGTAATAAAATATTATTTAAAACTATAAATTAAAATCAAAATTAAATGAAATTTAAAATAATATATATATATATATATATATATATAATTAAAATTGAGGAGTGAATAATTAACTTATAATAAATGATTATATAATTTTTAATAAATTTAGATATTTTTATCAATAATATAATAAATAAATAAAAAATAATATTATAGGACTACTAGTATAGAAGATATTATCTAATTAAATAACTATATAAATCCTTTAAATATTTAGGATTCTATAATTTTTGTGATTTTTTTACTATATCGCCAGAGATAGTATTGCGATCACGAAAATTTTCGATGTCGAGATTTCACTTGAAAATTCGTAGTTTTCACGTGTCGTGGTGCCATCAACAAAGAGCCAAAAACGCGCTGGTTTAATAAATATAGATTATTAAGTTTAGTTTATAATTTATAATTAATTAAATTTAATTTAAATATAATATATGTTATTTAATCCAATTCAAATTGCGAGATAGTAGAGTGGAGACGCTCCAGCTTATTTTATTAAATGTCTTTTGCGTACTAATCATTTGTTTATAGAAAAAATGTTGAAAATAAGGTATAATTTAATATTATATGGTTGTTTTGATTCATGTAGATTGGGGGTTAGTAAGGGTGGCGACTTGTTGCTTAATCATCTCCAACAGAACAGCATTTAGGGGGATGATTCATCCGACTAGCCATTTACCTCGCCCTCACCCTTCATCAGAGGATATCCCTTCTATTAATAGGAGCCAAGCAAACTTATATTATTAGAATTGGATTATACTTGTGTTTCTTCAATGATACGACTCATTTAGATGTTAATAAGAAAAGAGATGAGAGAAGATTGTATTTAGGAAATATTACAGTATATAACTATTATATATTAAATATCTACAAAATTAAATAGAGATAAAATAATAATAAATAAAATATTTATACAAGAATTAATAATTTTGTAGATAAAATTTGAATATGTTTAATTTTATTTTGAATTTTGATATATATATAAAAGGCATTTAAAATTTTTATTATATATACTAATATATATGCCCATGAATATAAATTTAGTTTAGTAGAGAATTTATAATAAGAAAATGAAAAAGTAAAACTTAATTAAATGTAAATAAATTGCTTTCTCATATGATATAATTTTATAAATGATAATATAATAAAGAATATAAAGAAAAATTGAACGGAAGAGAGGGAAAACGTATTATTCCAAATAAGTATCAAGACTTTTGTTATTATTTTTTTATGAAATTTCTACTGTCTATATAAGGATGAAGACACTTCTGTTTAATAAAGTATGAGCATAAATTAAAGCAAAGAATTTTTATAATAAATAATATATAAGAATAATGCAAAAAAAAGTGAAATTAGAGAAAAATATTTTTAAAAAATTCCAAAAAACATGTCATTAAGTATATATATATAATATTAAAACTAAAAAACTCATTTTTAGATTAAAATGAGAATATTTAAATAAATATTCCTTTTATATATATATATATATATATATATATATATATAATTAAATTATAATAAATGTTAATAGTTTAAAAAAATATATTCAATTTCTAAAAAAAATTACATTCACTTCTTTTAAATCTAAAAGGATTTTTAAAAATTGGGTTATTAAAAATTAAAAAACTCTAAATTTCTCATAAAAGGGATTTGTTCAAAACATTCTTAATTTTCATTTTATAAAATAAAATAAAATGCCTAATGAATGGCATTCTATTTAATAATTTCATTTGTTTTGAAATAAAAATAAAAACAAAAAACAAATAATTAATATTTTTAAAAAAATAATAAAACCCAGCATTTTTATGAAAATACTTTTAGAATCCTTACTAATATTTTATATGCATATAATTGTATAATAATAATATTTAATAATCTGTCATCCAATTTTTAACAAATTTATATTGAATTACGAAATATTTAATATTAAACAAAAAAATCAAATAAAATAATTTCTATTAATAAAAATAATTTAAAAACGTTTATAAAATTTATATTTTATTTATATTATAAATAGTTGATTTCTAGAAAAATAAAAAAAAGTAAAATTCTCAAGATCTACAAATTTATAGAAAGTGACATAAATATTTTTAAAATAAAAAAAATTTATATCAATCATGTGAAATTTTATAAAACTAATTATAGAAAATTCATCAAAACAATATTATTTTGAATCAGTCGAAGATATTAATATTATTATATATAATACATAATTAGTAGATACATTTTTTTACATTATCAAAAAATCTTAATCATTTTCAAAAAAAATTTCAACTTGATACTTATTGATATTGATTACTTATTATTCAAAAATTTAATTGGTATTTAAATTTTTATATCTATTCATTTTTTTTTGGAAGATGGGCAAAATAAAAAAAATATCTTCTAAGATAAATTACATCACACTAATAGTCTGAATTTGACATATATTTTGTATGCCGAATATTTTCAAAAATGGGAGCGATCAATGTTCAGCTCTGCCACCACAGACACACACTTGATGCAAAAGATTTTAATATTTTCAAAAATTAAAATTAAAGATAATTTTTCGAATTATTTGGTTATTATCCCACTCAGTGCCACAAGCTCATTGTATATTATGTATTTTAACTATTGAATATTGTAATCAATTATTTTAATTAAACTGAAATTGTAAATTTCTAATAAATAACAGAAAAAATTCTTAAAAGAAGATTTAAACTTTCACCCATAAATCTTTAGTATATTTTTTCCTAAATTATTTCTTTCATTTATTTCATTCAATTCTGATAAACTTAATCATTTTTCTTAAAACATAAATATAAAATTAAAAATATGAAAAGATTACATCAACCAGAAACACAAATAACTGAGCAGTAAAACTATTATAGGAAATAATATTTCAGAGTTGAAAAATTTTCATCAAAAAAAAATAAAAATAAAATAATAATAATAATGATAAAAAATTAATTCTTAAAAATTCCCTTGGAATTAAAAATTAAATTAAATTTAAGATTTCTTGATTTTTCAAACTTAATCGAATCATTGATAAAGACTATTTTCATGAATCCTAGTGATAATGTCTTTTTTTTTCATGGATGATGAATTTTATTTTAGCATCTTTCAAGAAAAAGTTTATGTATTTTTTTGTCTCCTAAAGTGTTAAGTATATTAATATGTCTTATGATAAAAAATATATATTTATATATATACTTTTTTGCAATTCAAAATATATACAATTCTTTTTATATGTATAATAAGAGTTGTCCTGTTGTATAGTAAATTATGAAATCGAGTATTTTTCTTTGTTTGTTTTTTTTTTTTTGTAGTTATTATGATATTATTTTATTTTTATTTTTTTAATGATAATCAAGAATCTAGGCTAGGAAGGTGTTGCCATTGATGTTGTCTGTCAACTAAATCAACCACTTCTATAGAATAAATCACGCGATGTGATTTCTTAAGATACAATCTCCGTTATTTTATATTATTTTTTTTTTGCCTTTTTTTTGCGAATATACAACAAACACATTAAAAACGTTAAACTGAATTATAAAAATAACCTATTATCTATTTTTCAATGACGTTACCAATCGATTGTGTTTTAATTCTTTTCAAACTTTCCTTTAGACGAAAAAGAAACAAAAAAAAGCCATTATTATCCAAATTAAATTCTATGAACTAATGAAATTCCATATGACACATACAAAAGTATTTGACCTATTATTATATTCATATAATCATTATTAATAGAGAATTATTATCATAAACGTTCCTATAGTATCAATTTAATATTAAATCATCACTTTTAAATATGTATAATTCTTATATATCAATTAGAGCTTCTAAAATTCTTTAAATTTGCAAATTTTTTCTTTCTAATTACTATGAATTATTAAATATAGGCGTAGGCATGAGAAAAAAGAGGCACTGAGCTTTAAAAAATATATTTACTTAAATTACTTATCAAGTAAAACTAAAATAAATTAATAATATTAAATGAAATTTTAAAATTTAGGAAATTTTATTATTTTGAAAAGTAGGTATGGTATTTATATATATACTGGTTATTTGAGGAGAATTTAGCCATTTATCTTTTTTTAAGTCTCATATTATTTTGTCCAGCAATCATATTCCTCCAAATCTTCCTATCAAGCTATTAGAGTCCGATTATTATGTTCTCAAAATTTTCTTATATCAACATTTTCAAGGTCAGCCCGGCGTGTCTTTAAACTCTCTTCCAGTTTTTCCCCAATTGGTTTCCTTATAAACAAATATCTTAAAATTCTTTTTCCTCAATCATTCCCATTAATCTGTTTCCATCACTTACTAGACCTGATGATTCTGACTATCTTTGGGGATACAGTGACAAATGAACATTTTGATAATGGTGTGATAACCGAAATGTTCATAAATTAAATCAATTTGAAATTTTGCCAATTCTTTAAATTTAAATTTAGTTTTATATAGAGTAAATAATTTCAAAATTAATTTCAATGTTTTTATACTAAAATATCAATAATGACCAAATAAAATATTTGAAATTTTTATCATAATTCAACGATTTATCATTTTATAAAAACAGAAAATTAATAAATTCATTAATAAATTAATTTTATTTCTTTTTTTTAAAGAAACAAATAGATAATTTATTAATACAAAATACAAGAAATGTCACTTCTAATTTTTTTTTAAATATATGATGTAATATTTTCTGTTAATTATAATAAAGGAATGTAGTAAAAAAAAATTAAAGAAAGGTATTATCGTATTTATTTATTAAATAAAATAGCTTCAATATTTCGAAATTAGGTTAAGTACTTAAATAAATTAATTAGAATTTTTTAAATGCAAAAATAATTATAAAAAATATATTTTCTTATTTCATTTTTTTTTTTTGAATCTGTGATTCTGTGATAGGTTGGAATTAGTTAAGCTCACCGAGCGTTTACTGACGTTGGATGTCCGACCTCGTCGACAGCGGGTTTCCTGAAAAAAGAACAGGGAAAAGAAAAAAAATGAAAATAAAAAAATGATGTAGAATAAATAAATAAATGGTGCTGTGGCAACAGGTGACCCTAGGGTCATTAGCACGGCACAAAGGGCCCTCGTTAGCATGCAAACAATTGGCCTCTGGACAAACAGAAGACCAACGGAGAGAATTCCTAGCCAAGTGAGAAATGTCCACACCATAACGATGATATATAAAAGTAGTGGGGCAAGTGTATTTTTTAAATGGCCAAGAATATATTTTATTACCAAAGATGTTCTACAAAAAAATAAAATATCACTTTTTTATCAAAAAAAAAAAATATTAAGAAATGACACAAATATTAAAAAAATAAAAATGAAAAATATTTATTATTTTTTTATTTTACTTAAGATATATATACGGTGCGTCCAGAAAGTAAGTTGCCTTTGGTAATATAATTAAATTGTGTACAGATACAGAAAAGTTATTTATTGCACAAAATTATACAACTCTTAAACTACTGCTGAAATTTTGCATGGCACAAGTTTTTGAATACCTTGTTCATAGAAATTTGCCGCCTGTTCAATCAGTTGGAAACAGTTTCTTTCAGCACGTCGTCATTGTTGAAGTATTGACCGTTAAGGAAAGACTTGAGATGTAAGAACAAATGAAAGTCGCTAGGAGCGAGGTCAGGGCTGTACGGAGGATGGTTAAACACGTCCTAGCCAAATCCCTGTAGGAGGTTTTTCGTCACATTTGCAGTGTGTGGTCATGAGTTGTCGTGAAGAAAAACAACTGTTCTTACATCTCAAGTCTTTCCTTGGCGGTTAACACTTCAACGATGACGACGAGCTGAAAGAAACTGTTTCCAACTGGTTGAAGACACAGGCGGCAAAATCTTGTGCCACGCTATGACACATGCCTGCAAAATTTCAGCAGTTATGTGGTAAAGTAGTTTAAGAGTTGTATAATTTTGTGCAATAAATAAGTTTTCTGTATCTGTACACAATTTAATTATATTACCAAACGGAACTTACATTCTGGACGTACTTCGTAATTATATATAAATATATCGAAAGTTAATTTGAGAAGAATCCTAACAAAATTCTAAATAATTAATGAATATACACTTCCACTCTTACAAATGAAAAGTCCTAATCAATGATAAAAAAATTATTTTCAATTAATAAATGATCAATATTTCTCAGTCAAGTTAACGCCATTCACTTTTAATATATTATTTATTTATTTTATTTTTATATTAATAAATTAGGCACTACGAATTAAACAAATTTTATTATTAATTAATAATACAAGAGAATTTTTCTTGACTTTAATTAAATAATTAAACATATAAAAAATAGATTATTCGTAAATTCCATGTAAAAAAGTACATATTAAAAATTAATAAATAATATTATTTTGAAAATAAAATTTGTGAAATAAAATCGATCTATTTTTTATAATATTATGTGTATTCTTTGATTAATCTTTTTACAATTATATCTAAATTAATAAGAAAATAGTTTTCTTAGTAAAATAATTATACGAGTATTGTCTCTAATACCATATATTATTTTTAATCCTGTTTGAATTTCCGTTAGTTTGTTGTTTTCTTCTAACCATAAGAGGAGTCTTTAAGCTTTTTATTCCTAAACCCTAAACAAGTTAAGGGAGGTATGAAATAGTTTTCTTGGTTTTCCATTGTGCATTGAAGTTTTCATGATACTATTATTCGCTAATATAATAATTACAATTGAATCTAGCTATTTTTAATCGGAACATTAAAGAACCAAAGTTAAAAAAAATAGATATCGAATAGAATAAAACATAATTCATATAATAAAACTCTTTTAGTTTGTTATTTAAGTTTTAAATTATCCTTTTACAGTCACCTCAAATAATACCTAATAAAATTTTCAATAAGGCTATAAAGGGCCTATTTAATTATTATTTATATTGATATAATATTATAAGATAAGAGAGCATACATTAAAAATATATAAATAAAAAAATAAAATATATAATAAAACAAAAATATAGTCTAAACAAAAAAGTAGATCAAACATGTGATCTGGAGACTTGAATGCCTTCTAATAAAAATTAATTAAAATATTTATTCTTATTCTAAATCATTTATAATTGATCAAAGTATAATTTTCACTTTGGTATTTTATTTTATTATTTTTTTTTTTGCCAATCCACCAACACAATATTAACCAATTAACAATAAAAGACTAATAAAATTGCACGTTATAAATTAATTTTAACAGTCATATATAAAAATTTAAATATTTACTTAATTAAAATAAAGAGATTAGTAAGAAATAAATGATTATTACTTCTTTATTTTCTTCTATTATAATTATTATTAATAAAGTAGCATTATTTTAAATGATAGAAAGATAAGGGATTATCATTTTTTTGTGCTTATTATATAATAAATAAAAAAAAAATAGAATAAATAATACTCCAGAAAACTTGTAGTATGAATTAATATGTCAGATGCTAGACAGAGAATAAAATGGAGGGGACATTCGATTAGAAACTAGTTAAAAAAATTAAACCCGATGGGCTTATCATGTAGAGGCGACTTGATAAAGAATGTCAAGAAAAAAAATATATAAAATAATCTTGGATCTGTTTATCGATACATGAAATTTAATTCGGAAGCTTAATATTAGTTTAGTAAGAAAAGAGAATGGAAGGATTTTAAGGGTAGTATAGAATATAAAAAATAAATAAATAAGGGCATTCGATTTTTTTCTATCCCACCAAAACATGATATTTCATTTTTTGACATCGTAATCTTTAAAATGGTTTTTGTCGATTTTTACAAGATGGGGTGGTTTGAATGAGGATGGGTCACCCTTCGCTTCAATAATTACACTGATATGATTAGCTGCCTTCAGGCTTATTATATATATATATATATATATATAAAGTTTACTGAATCTAGCGGTCGCCTGGCTCCTTAAAAAAAGAAAGGGAAAAAACGCCTTCGGCTGCATTTCATCCTCTCTACCCTTTCTTTAGAGTGGAAATTGAACAAAAAGCGGTACAGTTTGTTTTAATAACTGAAAAAAAGAAAACACAAAAAAATAGAAAAAAAATAATATATATAATAGAATGATCATTGTGTATTTTCAATTTAGTTGTTGCAAACTTGTTTTTAAGTTCAGGTTTATTATATTTATTGTTAACCTCCAATTATAATTTTTTTTATCCATTTTAAATAATAATCAATGTTGCCATTATAAATGAATAAATAATTAAAACTTGATTTGATGTATCAAATAAAATTTTCCAGTTTCTAATTTTTTTTTTTAAGAAATCAATAATTGGAATTATTTCAAAGAAATACAATTAATAATTGATTTATTTTAAAATTGTTATTAAAAAAAAATAATTCAACCTTCCTTCATTAAGGTATGTTATAATTATAGAAAGCCCTTAAAGTTTTAAAATATCATTTTTTTAATCAATGTACAATCAATTATAATATATCAGCCAATCAAAATAAAAATTATTTTTAAAAAATTAATAAAAATCTTTTAAGTATTTAATTAAATTTATTATTGTATTTATTTATAATTATAGTATTGTATTTAATATTTCTTTTATATTTAAGAGCACAAGATCTTTTTTTTTTAAAGAAAATGTGAATATATTAATATTTTTTAATATAAATTAAGTTAAATTTAAAATTAAATTAATTAATTTAAGCATTTTATAATATTCTATCGTATATTAATTAAAAGGTTAAACTTTTTCAGTTGTTTTTATTACCGAAGAAAACGGCTTACAGGAAAATAAAATCACTTTTATTTAGAAAAAAAGAATTATTAAGAAATGACAAAGTAGAGGAAGAAATAAAAGAAAATCTTATTTATTGGAAAACTGATTGAAAACGATCTTAACTATAAAAAATATGATTATATGAGAAAGAACAAAAATGGCCCAGGATAGTGATAGTTGAAGGAATGTTGTTTCCGAGAGTTACCGCAACAATCTTTTGAGATAGCTCGTTAAATTGATAAAGTTATTCACTCTCAAGTAAAAACAAATTTTGAGTTATGTAACTAAATATTTTAATTCAAATTAATTATTTATCATCATACATTTACATTGTAATTATTAGAAGCATTAAAGTCTCCCATTTCAATATATTTTTTTATTTTAAAAATTGCGCGTTCTTTTTGAAATTTTTACACTTTAAGAATTGCCAAATTTTTCATTTTTTTTTAATTCATTGATTTTGATCGATTGTATCAAATGTCTCGATTGAAAATGGAGCGATGGCTGGTATATCAACTGGGACTTGCAATCCTACTTTTTCTCTACGATAATTCATTTAGTCCCGATGAGGAATGCCCTGTTCGATTGTACTCGCGGTCCCTTGATGTCCCCCGCCCTGGTCAGACCAGTGGGTGTCCACTCGATTCCACGTTCCCCTCCCCTCATTCCACTTTCTTGAGTCCACTTGTCCTACTGCACATATTCTATATATTCTCCAGGCCGCCACCTGCTGCCAAAGAGAAAATTCGATTTTTCTCAAAGAATTCGCCTCATCAACTCAACTCACTTTCTTCCATTTCCATGAATTACTAACGTTTGATTATGTTAGACATCTATCCTATTATTAAATATTTTTTCTTATGATTAAATTTTTAAAATGTAATTAATCTCTAAATAAATTAAAAATTATATTATAGTTCGAGGAAAAAAAAATTTGTTGATGTTGTATTTTATAAATTTAGATTCAAGATGCTCATTTTAAGTTGTACAGTATTGTAATATTCGAATCTATAAGGGTGAAATTAACAACCAATTTATGTTCTAGAATAAAAAAAAAATTCCACCAGTAATTTTCCAAATATGTCAGTCAATTATTTTTATTTTAAATGGGTAACTATATTTGTTATTAATTAATTTACATATATTCTTACCTATTCAGTTTATTTTTTGGCATGCTAATGAAAATAATAATAATTTCTAATTTTTTTTTGCAAATTAAATCATTGGATACTTCATTGTGACCTTTCGATTAATATTAGGAATATAGTTATGAACATAATAAATGATTGAAAAAATATTGGTTGTGATTTTAAATAAAAATTTTGGTTAGATATTTTGAGAATCTCTCTCATTATTATCGCCTCATAAAATAGAAAGTTTGCTAATTTAACCAAGTCTATATCTCTTAAGTGTCCAAGATTACAATTGAATAACATAAAATTAACACTAAGTAATATATATATAACATCATATAACATATTTTATTTATTTTTGATATTAAGAAACCATTTAAAGGGAAACAATAATGAAAATATTTGGCAGGTATTATGAATTTTTATTCTTGCAAGGTTAATAAGGTGTGACAATAAATATGTCATAAGAATACGCTTTAGTAGACCATAAGAATGATCTTTTGACATATCTATATCTATATATAAGTAAGTAAAACAATATTAAGTATATTTGACAAATTTACGTATTTATTAGAAATAATTTTACTATTATGTTTAACTTGTTCAATTAGAGATAAATAATTTATTGATATTAACATTTTATATTATATTTTAATCACCACATTCTCTGATAAAAAAAGACATTAAAATATTTATTTATTAATTAATAATAATAATTATTAAAAATAATTTGTTATTTTATTAATTAACAATAATAATTTGTTATTTTATTAATTAATAATAATAATTATTAATAATAATTTGTTATTTTATTAATTAATAATAATAATTATTAATAATAATTTGTTATTTTATTAATTAATAATAATAATTATTAATAATAATTTGTTATTTTATTAATTAATAATAATAATTATTAATAATAATTTATTATTTTATAAATTAATAATAAATTTATATTCAATCTTACTATCAGTAATTTTAATTTGCAATGAGATAAATGATTTATTTATAATTAAATAAATACACTATAGGTATGTATTGTGTTGTCAACTGAAGAAAAAAATATGATTTGTAGAGGTTATGTTTTGAGGACATTTTCGACATCATCACAGTCTGGTGCTTTTCTTTTAAAATAATGTCAGGCACATGTATTTCCTAATATGGTAAACGTCTACAGAACTATAATCTCTTTAAAAAATTTTATATCTACCATATTATATTTAATAAATATTCTTATAAATAATTTTAATTATTATTTTTATTTGTAATTATATAATTATATTAAATCAAAACAAGTCTAAGTCTAAGATTAGTTAAAATATTATACTAGATTTATTTTACATCAATAAAAATAACTTGTGAATTTTCAAAATATTATTTATTGAGTTTAATTAAAATTGTTTTATCTCAAAAATTTAATATTACTTTGATTTAAAAAATTACTTTTCATTAGCCCTATTTTACGACACCTTCAAACACTAACTTCATTTTAAATTTAAAAATTGTTCTTTGTATATATATATGTATATATATATGCATGTGTGTAACTGCCTTCATATACATTTATTCAACCCATCTCCCCCCCCCCCCAATATAATACATATTTTAATTAAATTTTGTAGAATCCTATATAAGAAACTCTGGATAACTATGGAATTTTTCTCTTAAATTGTAAATAATAAAAAAATCCCAATATTTAATTATTTGATTAAAATTGTATAAAATCCATATTTTAAATTCACTCCAAGCGTATATTTACAAAAGAAATTTAAATCAATTTAAACAATAATTTCTCCAAGAAATATATATATATATATATATATTAACAAAAGTAAATAATTTGAATTAAATTATTATATTTTAATAATTAATTATTATTAAAATAGAAATTCACAAAATAAATATCTTAACAAAAAATTTTAAATTAAAAAACAAAAATATTTGAATATTATATTTATTTATAAGAGTTGTTATTATTATGTTAGATTAAAAAAATCTTCAAACCATTTGTTGATTAATATTAATTTATTTTGTTTTTAAAATTTTAAGAATCTAATAAAAATCAATATTATTATTTATTTATAATTTTTGACATAAGAATATAATGATTAGTACTTATATTTTAATAATATTATTATAATTTTTTAATAAATAAAAATCAATTTAGGCAGTAGTTAGATAATTATTTTATAATATAATTAAAAAGATAATAGTGATGATTAAATGTGAGGAATATTGATAAGTGGGAGTGGAAGATGAAGGTAAAAAAAAAGGGTTGAAGTAAAACATGGCCTAGTTCTTACCAATTGTTGCCCAGGGGTGAATTATTGACAAATTGCGAAGGAAGCGATGTCGGGAAGTGTTTGAGATTCATCATGACAACAACAACAGCAACAACAGCAACAACCCAAATAACACGGCATGACACAACAACCACAACACTCGCTTAAACAGGCACACTATTCGAGATTTTATTTATGAATTGATCAAGGGTCTGTGATGGCTCGACATTGAGATGGATGTATTCCAAGATCGCTATGTCTGTACGTCGGATGATGGCCGGGGAAAAAAAAGCGCGGCTCGCACTTAGATAGATGGATAGATGGAGGCAAGTAGGTCCGAGATGGTCGGAGACTGAGGAAGGAGATGAGAGGAGGTCCGAGCGCCGTGAACCCCCGATCCCCCCCCCACCCCACACACACACTCACGCGCCCCTCCATCGTTTCGATCCCCACTACACTAAACAGTCACAGTCAATTTAAGCAAGCATATCAGCTACCCTCCATGAATACACTCCACCCTTAAAATATTTACAAATTCCCACTTTTATTCGAATATTATAATTAATATAGATTTCTTTCTATATATCGAAGCATTTTAAAGAAAGAAAATTTTATTTACCACTCTTAATATATACAACTACATGCGTTGTAAATAAATAATAGCAACAATGACCAAAATACTTAACAAACAATTTCTTAAAAATATGTAGTTCTATTTATTCATATATGCCCATAATTAAAAGAAATAATATAAATTAATATATGTTATGTACCTTATCTTATTATACTAGCAAAATTTGTATATATATATATATTTGTATATTTTTGAATTAATTTATTAATTAACCGCTCGAAGGATTTTTTTTTGAAATACACACCATAGATCAAAGACAAATTGATCTGTATTGGTTTCAGCCTGGAAAAATCATTTTCATTAGTTTTTTCTTAATTTAAATTTATAAGACGTCACAAATGAAAAAAAATCTAAAATTTATGTGTCTTGCAAACATTATAAGTTTATTTAAGATATTTGAAATATAATTTTTTAATCTGGTTTGTTTTTTAATTTTTTATTAATTCTTATAAATTTTTATTAGTTAATTTTAGATGTTTTTTTTATTTATTTTCGCGTTTCTTTTTTATTAAATTACTAATTTATATTTATTTATTCATTGTTTATTAATTAATTTTTAGATGGTTTTATATTTTTTAATTTTTTTTCAATAAATATTATTTATTATTTATTTTTATTGAGAACCCCAAGTTCTATTCATTTTAATCAGATTGATGAAATGATGTAAATATAAACCTTAAAAAAAATATATATTTTTGTTAAAGGCATTCAGTGAAATTTCAAATTGATTGAAATATGCATTTGCTTTATATATGCATTGTAGTAAGGAACTTATGGTTTTTTGAAAGTTATCAAATTCAGCTTTAATAATAAAAATGTATTATGATATTTAATTTAATAATTATTAAGGTAGATATATAGTAGGAATATTTAACATATTGATAAAAAAAATTATTGAGAAATAAAATTTAAAACATACTTAGGTAAATATAATTAATTATTACTTATAATTATTATGATATTATTAAATACATCAAATGGAATGTAATTTTTTCTACTAATCATATTTCATAATAAACATTTTTTACAGATTAATAATTGGCTACTAATTTATAAATTACTTCTCAAAAAATAAAATAAAAATTATCATATAAAACATTGAAATTTAATTATTTTTTTTAAATATTCAACTTCCTTGGTTTTCTTTTCATTTGTTAAAATGATATATCAATGTAATATGTTTAATACAAGAAAATGAATATATATATTATTAAAATATTGAATTATTAAGAATATTAACATATAATTTACTTAAAGTGTAATCTAATTATTCATACTTTTATAATAATACTTAATTAAATATTAATTTTAATATTCACAAAAAATTGATAATTTGTTAATAAAATTATAATAATTACTTAATTTATTAGAAATATGCATTTCTGTATGTCATTATTTTAAAATTTGTCATCATATATGTTATAAATATATACATATTATATATATATATATATATATATATATATATAATATGTTGATAAATGAAAAATATTTATTTGATATTTCAAAATTTTATTTTGTTTAAATTATTATATTTATTATTATATTTGTTATTAAATTAATTAAAAAATTCTATATTTTAAATTTTTATAATTTCATAAGAAAAAAATAAAATATAATATCTGCCGGGCTGTGGCTCAGTGGAAATTGCTCTATACTCTTTCAAGTGATTTCCTTGTTAAGAAGTAAATTAATAAAAAATGGCAAAAATGTGTGGTCTTGATTATAAGACCCATTAAAAAACCCCTTCATACATATATATATAATATAAATAATATTAATTAATTCTTCTTCTTCTCTTTTCTTAAAACCTATAATAAAAATAATAAATAAATAATAAATAAATAAATTTAATAAATAATTTTAATAAATTAAAACCTAAAACCTATTTAATAATTTTACTAATTATTAAATATTATTTTTATTAATAATTCTATTAATTAATAAATGAATATATAGCAATATAAATTGTCATTTATATTTTATTTTCTCTTTCATCTTAAAAGTTTTAATATCAATTTCGCATCAGTTAAATTTAATTTTCATTTTTCCTTTCATGTCTTTTTTCCAATTCATATTTTTATATTTATGATCATTATTATTATTTTCGATTAAATTTAGTTTTAATAATATTCAGTGAAATGATCCACGAGGAACATTTATTTGAGTTCATTTGAATAATCTCAAAATTGCTAAATTTTATTTATGAATCGAGATAAAGACGTGGATGCCTTAAGAGGGAAGGGAGAACGGCCTTGATCAAGGAAGATATATATATATATATATATATATATAAAGATGAATAAGATTATCTTCAGTCAATCGTTCTCCCTCCCTATCTTCTTTACTAAAATGTTTCTTCTTATCTCTCACACGGTCGGATACAAATTATTTATTTTGTAATTATATTCGGGGCTTAATAGTTAAATTATGCTTGACTAATTCAAGCATTGCTTCTCTCTTTCTTTTAATTATATTTTAATAGACATGTATAGTCGGATCAAAATAAAATTGAAATTTATTTACATCATCTATGGATAAAACTGTATATAAATACATTTATAAATACATTTTATGTAAATATGTATACATATTATATTTTATATTTAAAAATGTTCCTAAAATTTGTTTTAAATAATGATTTTTTTTTATTAAATTTGATTTTAATATTAAATAAAATATAGATTTTATGAAACACTCGATAAAACAATTTATTTTATTTTTAAATTGGAATATATTAAACAATAAATCTTTAACCTATATCTATTTTTATGTGCATTTCGGTAGTTACACCATAATCACAAGCCTTCTGATTGTTAATTAAATATAATTTTCCAGATTGGTTTAAGAAAATTTACTCTTTATTTTATTTCTTAAGGTGTAACTTTATATATTTTTATATATATATTTTACTCAACAGAATATATATATACATATATATATATATATATATATATTTATATGTAAAGTAAAGTGAAAATACTTTACTAATATCAATAAAAAAATAAATAAATTACTTGGTTATTTGTTTTTCGTAGTTTTCGTTAGTTTTAGCCATGATTCTTATTTTCAAATAATGAGAAAATTTATATAAATTTGATCTTAGAATAATGAGGAAGAGTCAAAAGTTAAATAAATAAAGTAAAATACAAATAACAATAATGAGTTTTAATGTGAAGGTGGGGAGATTTAATTTTGGATTATTTATTTTTATTTCTAATACCTAATACCTTTAATTTGTAATAGAGATAATTTTTACCTACAAAAATAGATTTATGTCCCAACTAAATTTTTACAACAATAAATAATCAGAATTTAATTTAAATTAAAAATCATTTATATCTTCTTTCTTCATTATTATTTAATGATTTTCTAATTTACTAATTTTCTAATTTACTAATATCAATAAAAAAATAAATAAATTTCTTGGTTATTTGTTTTTCGTAGTTTTCGTTAGTTACCCGTGATTCTTATTTTCAAATAATGAGAAAATTTATATAAATTTGATCTTAGAATAATGAGGAAGAGTTAAAAGTTAAATAAATAAAGTAAAATACAAATAATAATAATGAGTTTTAATGTGAAGGTGGGAAGATTTAATTTTGGATTATTTATTTTTATTTCTAATACCTTTAAATTGTAATAAAGATAATTTTTACCTACAACAAATAGATTTATGTTCCAACTAAATTTTTACAACAATAAATAATCAGAATTTAATTTAAATTAAAAATCATTTATATCTTCTTTCTTCATTATTATTTAATGATTTTCTAAAATTAAAAGAAAAATATTAAAAAAAAAAAAATAATCACTTTTATTTTTGAAAATATATATAATTTTTATATAATTATTCCTTTATATTTGATAGAAAAAAAAAATGTAATGACCCAAGAAAAAAATAAAAATAAAATAACGAGTATAAAACGTAAGCATTGAATTGGTTAGCAGTTGGTAAGTAAGAACAGGTTCTAATTGGTAGATCCATAACAATTTCACAGGAAAACAGCCCATTTGTCTAGACTCCAATCATAAAACTAGTGAAATTGATCGAAATCAAGTCGAAACGCCAACTTGAAATCACTCCCTTCCCTTTTCCTCCACTCGTGATGTTTAGCAAAGTAAAAAGGTCGTTACATTTTATTTGAAATAATACAATAACAAGAAGCCGAAGAGATTATTGGCTAATGGCCATAAATTGAATTTACGAGTTTCGATCATCTTTTACTATGCTTTGTGAAATCATTACAAAAGCGTTCGACCGGTAACTAAAGCCATCGCTTCATCCCCCTCCTCCTCCCCTACTGCCCCCCTCTGTTCATTCACTTCTTCTACCTACCTAAAACCTCTTTCTCTCGGGCAATAATAAAAATAATAATAGCATTTCGGTAATGTTGATTTAACCGAATCGCGATTTATTTATTTAAGAGAACCTCTTCAAAACGATACAAAAAAGTAGATTATATATTTAGGGCAGGCCAAGTGTAAATATACATACACCCTTGTGAAATCTTTCCTATAAAATAAATTTGACAACGGAAATTTTATAAATTTTGCATGACAAGAACTACTAAGAAATATTTAAATTACAAAAAATATATTTAAGGTGAAGAAATTAAATTTTAAAACCTCCTTTAAAATTAAGTAGAACTTGAAAATCTAAAATATCTAGAATATCTAGAAAAAAAAAAAAAAAAAAAATGTACAAATTTGATGTTATTGTATTCAATATATTTCTTCTAAACAACAAATTTTACTGAACTATGAAATATTTAATAAATCCATCAAACTATTTTAACCTTAAAAGTTTAACTAAATGTTAGATTGTCATTAAATTTTGAAACATTTCAAGAGGTTGGTCTTATCTATAAATCAAATGGCTCTGTTAACCGTCTGTTAAAAAAGAGTTATAGTAACTATCTATCTATCTCTGTGGCTCTACGGAACTCAAAAGTTCTTACTCACAACAACCACATTGCTCCAAGTCCTGAGACACAACCATTCAACCCCTACTCTCTTTCATCTCTCTCACATCTCTTCCTGGATTATCCACCCACCGCGTCCTTGATCTTCCAAGCGAACGTTTCCCAATCGGTCTCCCCACTAATATATTTTTCACCATTCTTTCTTCTCCCATTCTAGCCACATGCCCTGTCCATCACAGCCTTCTCGATTTTATAATTCTAACTATATCTGGAGATGCATTTCCTCATTATGCACTCTCCACCATTCCCCGGGAACCTCATCCTTCTTTGGTCCATAAATCCGGAGAAGAATCCTATTTTCAAATACTCTAAATCTACTCTCGTCTCCCAGGGCCACACTCATATAATACAATTGGCAAAATAATTGTTTTATATATTTTAATTGAAGCTGTAGTATATTATGTAAAATTAAAATCGAATATATTTTCTTCAATTTTTAAATCTAAATTTTGACAAATTCATCAGATAGATGATGTGATTTAAATAGAATTATAAACTTTAAATATAATAGTGGAGATAGATAAAAGATAAAATTAAATTGAAAGTTGATTTAATTAGTTCAGGTCAACAACACAAGCAACCGTATTGTTATTGATATCAACTGCATCATCTGAGTTTAAATGTTATTTCAATTCGTGAGGGAGGGTAGGAAAGGGATAAAGTAAAAGAAAGGGAAATTTCCATACAAACCAATTTCATTCCTCCATTCAAATTCATATCTAAACAAATCAACATGTTCTTTTATTTTTAAATTCATTTTCATTTTTTACCCTTTTTTTATTTTCTTATTTGTTTTACTGTACAAGATGGATTATACAATTCAAGACGGTTCTCACAGGAAATCTAACGAAAAATTGGAAATTGTTTAAATTGGATCTTCCCCCTCTTTCTCTTCATCAATTCCCTTGATATCCACCCACTAGTCAAGATTGTAATCGATCTGATTTACAAAGTCAGTTCAACGCAAGGAAATGAAGCGAAGACAGATACAATCGGTTCTCAAATAAATTTCTTGCCAATTTTCTTAATGAATATTGTATCTCTTCATTGGGATCTTTAAATAAATATAAATTAGCATATTCAATAATTATGAATATTTTCTGTATTAAATGAATTCTTTTAAATTTTCATTTCATTTCAAATTATTCGAAGTGATTAATTTTCATATAATTAATTTTTATGTTACATATAGACATTCCAAATTTTAAACTTTAATTTTAAATTAATAAAAAAAAATGAAAAACATTAAATTACATTATATATTTAATTTATTAATACTAAATTTATTTTACTAGGAAAGAAGTAATCTTGGATTAAGAAAACTTTTTATATTTAAATAACAGTAAACACAGACATTCTAAAATAATGAATATTTACAATAAATACATCTTTTGCAGACTACAACTAATTTCAAATATACATATTCCTCATCAAACTACAATATTCAAAAAAAATATTAAAATTAAAATGAAATAAAATTAATTTTTCTTAAATCAATTTTTTTGATGAAATGTATTTTCTGTCAAAATCAAATATTTAGAAAAAAAAAACGTTTTTATAATAAGAAACATAGTAAAAGAGATATAGATTTCAATTATTTGTGAACATGTTGGTATAGAATAAGGTATTTACTATTTGTCTAGTGTAATTCTAACGGACATAATAGAGTCGCCAAACAACTCGATTTGTTGATATTTGCTCTGCAGTGTCGTATTCCACGAAGAATGTATATACATACATCACCTGGACACCGGTACCCAATCCGATTGCATCATATTTCGAAAACCTTCACTATGCTAATTAAAATAACAATTTTCCATATATATAAAAATCTTCATCATTTTCTGAAAAAAAAAATAATATTTTTTTTATTACTTTTTGTTTAACTAATGTCGTTAATTTTTATACTATAACAGAAGATAATAAAACTATCAAAATTTTGAAATATATAAATATATGTGTGTGAGAGTGTGTATGTGTTAGATTTATTAGATTTAAGAATTCATTTAATAAGAAAGTAACAACATAGATCCGAGATAGTTATGATAGATAAATAGAGATGAAAAGATTTTGAGTAAATAATAAAGATGAGTAATTTTTAGATACCGCGCATTGAAGTTACCATAGAGACGCTCATTTTTTCTTCTCTTATTGACTCAACTGATACTAGACGGCCGGCCGATATCGTTTCTCTCGCTCACTCAATCCTTGCTTAAACAAATAATGAGAAAATAACGCTACCTGGAAATTTATATTAACTTTCATAATTGGCTAGGAATAAGAAAAAAAAATGTTTAGTAAAAATAGTTGATATGTTATAGAGAAAAAAAATTATGGAATTAAAAAAAAAAATAACATTGTTTGTGTTACAAAAACGAATATCAATATTAGAAGAAGTAAAGAATTAGTATTGGCAACAGAAGAATAGAGAAGGAAAGAAATCCTTTCTTGGTTTTATTGCTCTCTGTAATTCAATATCCTTAATTAAAGAAATACAGAGAGAAGAAATGATTTACCAGGGAATATGTTCCAAAGTAATGTGATGTTTATGTTTTATTTTATATATATAGGTATATACACTTTCGTCTTTTTATTTAATGTTGTCTGGTAAGGTTGTTCTTTTTCTACTGATTTTTATGACGAATTGTTTTATCCAAACTCCATAACAGATTTGCAAACTGAATACATTCTCGTGATAATGGCAATACTTTACAAATCGAAACGGTTGATAGACTAACCGTTTGTTTAGAAATGGACATGATTTACTCCATTCTACAAGAAATCAATTAATTTCAGTTAAACAAAAGATAATAAGTCTTGAAAGAAAAAAAATCGCAGTATAATTGAAAAAAGAGAAAAAAATTCATTGGTTATTATCAAAATTGAGAGAATTTAAAATTATATACTAATTTAAAGATCATTTGAATTACTCAATATTTTTTTTAATAATATTTCAATTTAAAACTATATAATTATACTATATTAAACTATATATAAACTGAACTCAAAAATACGTACCAAATCTGATCCAAATCCATTCGATTCCTATTCTCTCCAAATTACCCTCACACTTATCATTTATATTGATTGCTCTTCGGTTTTTTCCTATATCCATTGCCCATTTATTTCAATTTTAAAACCATTGGAAATTTTTAGATAATTTGAATAACATATAATGTTTATCTGTTCAATCGTCCGTTTGTTAAAGTATTTTGCTTCTCAATCCGTTTTTTTTCCCAAGTAATATTGTAAAATATTTTATTTTTAATTTTAGATTTTAGTCTATTAAAAAAAATTGAATAAACAAAATGTTTTTTTAAAAAAAAATCTTATTTTATTTTTTAATTTCAAATTTATTTAAATTAATTTAAAAAGTTATAAATTTGTATTACAATTTTTTAAAACAATAACATTAATAAAAGAAGATTCGGAAAATATATATATATTAATAATCATAATAATAAAATAATAAATTAAAAATAAAAATAAAAATAAAAAATGTTAAATTATCAGCATTAAAACACTAACACTAAATTCGATCCTCGTTTATCATAATTAACAACGCAATTTAAAATGTGATTAAATTTTATTAGAATTCATAATGAAAATAATAATGTTACCCATTATTCAAAAAAAAAAAAAAAAAAAAAAAAAAAAAATTAATTAAATTTTTTTCCTAAAAATTCGTTTCTCCATAGAGAATATAAACCAATAAATATTTATATGATAATATTTCTTTTTTTTTTTAATTTGAAAAAATTGTAGTGAAATAAAAAATAAATATTAATTGATATATAAAATAAAAACAATTTCTTTGAATTATAAATAATTTTAATTGGTATTAGGATTTATAAATAATTTAATGTTGGTACTTTTTTTTTTTATTTTTTAATTGGTTAGTTAGTGAGTTGAAAATAGGGAGAAAAACATATAGTAAATATAAATTTAATCGAATTGTAAATATCTACGATTGATTTCATTCTCTTTAAGGATCATTCGATTGATAACATGATTGAAAATTTATAAAATAAAAATAAAAATAAAAAAATCAGAATCCAATAACATTGGCTTTTTTAATGATCGGTTACGATATCTCCATTTGTTCCAGTTGATCATCAAGAAATCTAAATGCTAAAAAAATAAGAAAAATAATTGAAAAAAAAATTATAAATAAAATAAAAAAAGAAAAAAAAAAAAACAGAAAAAGAAGAGAAAAATGGAAAGCCTCGCGAGAGATGAGTATCTCTGAATTAAACGAATCTCGACAAACGTAAAGTAGAAGCCAGCAATAAATACATCACCGCTCTTAACAGAGACATCCGTGGTCGGAGATAAGAGCTTTTGATTCAAGTAAAAATTTCCTTTAACTCTCTTAATTAGTCATCATTCGAAATTAATCCATTCAAACTACTAATGATTATAATTTTTCTTCACTATCAATTAAATACATTACTTCATCAGTAAAATTTCCCAAAGAAAAAAAATTTAAAAAAATCCAAATCAATTAATATTTTATTATTATTAATAAATTATATTTATATTCTTTAAAACCAAGAACATGCTTTATTTTATTTATTTCATATATTTATCATTTAGGACTCAGTTTAACTTTATTAATCAATTAATTAATCATTATTTTTAAATATATAAATAGACTATAATTTAAAATTAAATATTTTAATTTTTTTTATTATTATTTTAATTAATCAAAATGAGGGATTTATTTATAGATATTTGGGTATAATTTATTGGAAATTTTAATTTTAAATTATAGTCTATATATATATATATATATATGTGTGTGTGTATTGAACAGTCTTAATTCTAAATTAATAAATTTAATAAAATTTATTTCCAAAATAATACATTTTACTTAAATTTTATTTTTATTTGACTCTTGTAATCTATCATCACTTTAGACACTGTTCGCATTTATTTCAAATTAATTATTTAATTTAAACTTAAAGGTTATATTCCTCAATCCCCAAGTTTGACTGACTTGGACTATAACTAGAATGTCCATATTTTGAAAAAAACCAAACCGAGGCATTTGTAAAAAAATTTACTTTTTTTTTAGAGCCATATCTAATGGAAAATCGAAAATAAGAGCCAAAATGATTGTAAGCAAACGTTCGTCGGACCTAAATATTTTAAAACCGGGATAATAAGTCTAATAAGACATTTTTCGGGACGCCGTGACAGAGCACCTAAAATCAGGACAATCCTGAATAACCGGGACGTTTGGCCACCCTGACTATAACCACTAAACTACCATATTTCTACATTTCGTTTAAATAACTACTTTGGAATAAAATAAAATTTAAATAAAATTAATAAATTATGATACAAATAGATTAATTGATAGTATATATATATATCAATCAATATATATATAAATAAAAAAGAAATTGTAATATTAAAAGTTATAAGAGTTTAATTTTGGTTTGTTTTTTTTTTTTTTTGGTATATGATTTTTTAAAGATTAATATTTTATCAAATTTTTAATGTATGAATGTGAGATTAAGTACAGTTATAAAGCCCATGTTTTGCTCCATCTAAACGTGTAAACTCATTTTCATTTTAAATTATTTGCTAATTTTTTTATCACTATGAAGAATTAATTTTCTTGTTTCTTTTCAGGCAAAATAGAAAAGCAACTAAATAATTTCATCATTTGTCATCCTGAATACTTCACAACACAATTTTTGTCCTCCTTTTGAAGGTAAATATTACAATATATACATATTTAATAGAATAATAAATATAATACAAATAAAATTTTAAAGACTCTTAATATTATTTTTATTATTTTATTTATTATTATTATTTTTTTTTATAATATTTTTAAAATATTTAGCAATGTAGATGGGGTTGTCTTTTAAACAATAATTGATCAATTAACCATAATACTATAAATTATTAATCTAATAAATAAATATAATGGATTAATTTTAAAAATTGATCATTTATTTAATTGAAATTGTACATATTTTGAAATAGAAATGAAATAAAAATATGTTTTATAATTCAAATCAAATAAAAAAGAAAAGAAAAGAATGGGATAAAAAATGGTTCATAGAAAATAAGAGTCCATATATATATATATAAGAAAAAGCAAAAGAGAGGGGGGAGAAGTTGAGGGTTGAATTGAATGTTTCGGCATAAAGTTAATTCTCTAAACGCATTGAACAATAAAAGCCTATTTTCAAGACTGAGTGTATATTGCCCGATGTAACAGTGCTAGCGAGAAAGAGAAAAAAAAGTCTTTTTTCTTCACCCTCGGAAGAGCAGGGATTAAGTGAGGAGACGCCGGAACTAATCCGCCCCTCTGGCTCTCTGAATGCATTTGCTCAAGTGTTAAGAGATATTTACCAAGACAGAGGCACAAAGCGGCCGGCAACGGGTTGTCTGCATTAATCGACAAATTCTTCACAAGCCGATGATGAAGTGGAGTGGGAGGGGTGGGTAGAGAAGGGGAGGGGGGACGAGAGCAGCCGTCTTCCAATGCAATTTATATTGTTATAGGAGCATCAGGAGTAAGGACAATGAATGAAGAAAAGACAGGCAGTAAAAGGGGAGGGAGGGGGTAGGAGGGATTGCGAACGAAACGTTAAGATAATAAGATTCAGGTAGCAATCCGGAATACTAATGAGATACACTTAAAAAGAGAATAATACTATTTAGAGAGGAGGGCATGGGATGCAAAATCCAATGAAAAAGGAAACTATTAGACTACGATGGTATTTTTAATCGGATTCATCTTATCGTGATCCTTACTCGGCTGACTGCTCTTTTATTCATTTATAATTAAACAAAACTACCTTTCTTTATATGATGATATTATTAGTAATAGTACCACAGTTACAAGGGCATTAAGTAACTATAGTCCTCCCAACTACCGGGATCAAAATTGAGAAACTACTTGATACTTGATGCCTTCGATCAAAGAAATCAAAATTAAATTGAGAAGATGCGTTTTACTGATCATAGAAAACTTTTACCTTTTTAGGTGGTGGCTACCCTCTTTTTTCCACTCTAACATTAATAAAAATAATAATTAGATAAATAATATTATTATTTAATTAAAATATTAAAAAAATTATAATTAAAAATATACTTATTAACTATCTTCAAAAAAAAAAAAAATAGAAATATTTCACTGATCCTTTCCTATTAATATTGAAAGTTATTTTAATGCGATGCTATTTATAATATTTATTAGTTTTAACGACCAAAGATATCAACAACAAGTCATTTTAAGAGACAGTTTTGTTTTGTTAGTCCAGTTTACTGTCAGGTATTGAAGTTTAAAATTAGATTTAGTTTATTTATTTATTCTAGTCTAGTCCGGGGTGACCCCTTTACTGTCACTCCAATGGTATTTGTAAATGTTGACAAGATCATCGATACAGGTGTTGGAAGAAAACTTTGTTTGTTAGTCCAGCTTGTTTGTCAGATGTCGACGATTGATATTAGGTTAAAATTATTTATTTATTATAGTTGGAGGCGGGTTCTTAACATCCACTAGTTTTAATATTTATTTAGAATTATTTATTTTATTTTTTATTCATTATATTTATATTATTCATTCTATTTTAATGATAAAACAAATGACGACTAAGTGTAAATGAAGCGTTAATGATCTGAGTCACCATCTAGGCTTTAATTTCTAATAATAACTAATAATAATTATTAAATATTGTTAAAAATTACAAATATAATTTTCAAATGCATAATTTTCAAAATAAAATAAAAATATGATAATAGTGGAGTTTGTTCAAACGTTTTATTTCTTGGTTTGGTCTCTTTGGGCCATATCTAATAACGTCAGGTGGTTGTTGCCTGGAATTATTCATGTCACTGTTGATGCATCCCTGAGGAGATCTTAATCTAAGCCCTGCGCTGCTTTTCAGTTTTACCATCATCATGTCCCTGCATCTCAGGACAATTCCGGGAAATGGCCGGAAATTACCGCTGCACAGGTTGTACACGCAACAACATCAACAACGAAATATTAAATAAAAGAGATTGTTTCATATTATCATTATTCAATATTAAAAAAAGCTGGAGTGTCTCCACTCGACTATCACGCAAACTTGAATTGGATTAATTAACACATATTTTATATTTAAATTAAATTTAATTAATTATAAATGATAAATTAAAATTAATCAATATTTATTAAATCAGCGCATGTTTGGCTCTATATTGATGATATCACGTCCCGTGCTGGCGCGTGATTGGCAATCAAAGTTAAAAAATTAATACTGGTAGTTTCAGTGATTCAATCAAGCTGAAATTCTATATATAGCAGTTTTATACAATTATTAATAATGTAAAAAACCTATCAAACATATATCTGTATTTTTACGGTCAGTTTAGAGGAAATAAATGAAAACTTCCTGATGAGCTACATTTCTCAAAAGTTCGAATTTTGAATAATGCCCGTGTACCAAATTTCATTATTCTAACTCAAACCGGTTTTGCGTAATCTTGTCTACATACATACATACACACCAATACACACATAGACACATACATTTTTTTCAACTTTAATGAAAATGACCTTAGTGAAAGGAACCTTCAAAACGTATAAAAACATCGAAAATTTTCATGATCGCATTTCTATCTCAGGCGCGCGCGCGATATAGTAAAAATTTCTAATAAAATCCTCTCACCCTCAAAAAAAAAAAATGTCTTTAATTAATAAACCCATGAATATAAATAAAATATAAAATTTATTTATTAATTTTTTTTTTTTTTAATAAAAGTATAGCGAGTGTAGCGGACTTATTTTAGCTACTGTCTTGAATTTTATACATTTTATGAGAATTTTAAAAGAAAAAAATATTTGCAGTAAAACATTCAAGAAATTCCAAACATCAACCGAAACAACATTCTTGCCGCAACAGTTATATTATGTAATTCGAAATATTTAAAAGAAAATAGATAACCTCTTATCTGTCTATCTTATTAAATCAAATAATTAATATCAAGGGATATGACTTATGAATAACAAATTAAATATACATTTTTGATAATATTATTGAATATTTCTTTAATTATTTAAAATCTAATTTTTTTCAAGAAAATAATATCTTGAATGGATGATAATCGATTTAGGGTTTTCGAAAAGTTAATATAAAGTCTATAATTCAGCCGTTTTACTGAGGAATAGCATAATGAATAATTGCAAAACCTTCAAGATATAGTTAGAAGTAAATTATGAACAAATTTAAAATAAAGAAGAAAAATTGATGAAAAATAATTATATTAATTGAAAAAAAAACAATTAAAAATTACCAGTGGGTAATAAAAAATTTGGAAAATAATAAAAAATTTTATATGAAATAATGGGCACTGAAAAGAAATAAGATGGAAAATGCGTAGGATAGGGATAATTGGAGGAATGTTTTTGTTTATCTATTATGAAAATCATCATATTTGAGCAATTTTTCTTTCTTCATGGTGTTAATGCACAAATTTTCAAAGAATGAATATAAATAAGATTAATTAAGAGTCAAATACACGCTGGTTTAATAAATATTATTTATTAATTTTAATTTATAATTTAATTTTAATTAAATTTAATTTATATATATAATATATGTTAATTAATCTAATTCAAATTTGCGAGATACTCGAGTGGAGACACTCCAGCTTATTTATTTATTTATTTAAAGATGATGATGATGATGATTATTATTATTATTATTATTATTATTTTAATTTTATCGAAGAATATTGTGTGTAAATGTGTGTGGCATGTACTTTTGTGAGTTGTGTGGTTGTTCTTTTGAAGTGCTTCCGCCCAAACCTCTCCTTCCCTTTTGTAATTTTTAATCACACAAGGAGGACAAAGGTCAAGTTCAGGTACAGGTTGTCCGGTGTGTATGATCCTCCCTCCTTTACTATATCTCCTCTTTATCTTCCTTCTCGTTAGTGGGAAAGCAATAAAGAAGGAAAAAAGAAGAGAAGCGAGGAAGGGGGAGAGAAAGATAAAAAAAAAAAAAGAAAAAGTTAAAGTTTCTCGGGATGAAAAGTGGTGAAGGAGAATGGAAGAGGTGGAAAGAAAAGAAAACTGACAGAGATTTTAAGAAAAAAAATTCATCAAATGGATGTATATGATTTATAATTTGTCCGCTTCAGACTCGCTTTTCAACTCCTTTTTGTAATTTGATAAATTGTACTGGCGGGGTCTATTTTTTTACCGTTTTAGATAACTCTCTTTTTTCTCTCTCACTCTCTTTAATATTCACAATTCATTTATTGATGATAATTTAAAAATTTAAATAAATAATTAATAACTAAATAATATATATTGTTTCTTGTTCAATTCAATTTCATAAATAAAAAAGCGGCAGTGGCCTCCCATAGAAATTTCCCGCATATAAATAGGTAATTAGGTTATTATTATTATGTTTTAACAACAATAAAAATAAACAAACTAATTAATTTAAATTATAAAGTAAAATGGTTTAACACTATTATATATATTTATAATTTACACCTAATGCTACTTGTATAGGTAAAATGTCACTTCCGGTAGTCAGATCATGATGAAATTTGGTATCTGAATTTTTTTCATATTTTTAAATCTATATACAAAATAGGAAGCATATATCTCGAAGCAAACTGGTACTTTACTTGAAAGGTAAACGCAACCAGTGTAGGTAAAGTACCACTTCCGGTTAACCGATTTTGACGAAATTTTAAAAGAAATCTACAAACTGTGAATAATATCGGTGTACCGAATTTCGAAATCCTAGCTTGATTAGTTTCTGAGTAACAGACAAACATTACATATATTAATACATCCATACATCCATACATCCATACATACACACACACAGACATAATTCGAAAAATGGTATTTTCCGACTCAGGGAGGTCTAAAACGTCAAGATCTATCGAAATTTCGAAGTCGAAATTTTTGACGATTCCAATACTTTCCTTATACGAAGTATGCGGGAAAGTAAAAAATAAAAACAAAAAATATAAATATATTAATATGTTCGTTGTAATTTAATATATTATACCTATATATATATAATACTTAATTATAAAATTAAAAATTAAAAATGTATTAATTTTAATTAAATGTTATTATTGAGATCAAATTGTTATTTTAGCCTTCCTAATTAATTATTAAATATATTAATATATATTTTTATATACGAGGACAAATCAATAAGTACGTGACTTTTAGAATGAATACAGGTTTTTTGGATAAAAAATTATTTTATTTTTCAACGTAATCTCCTTTGAGCTCTATATATTTCGTCCAATGTTTCTTCAATTTTTTTATCGATTCCAAAAAATTAAGATTTGTCGAGGACAACAAAATAGATTTGTTTGTAAGATGATTTCATAGTTGGAGTCAAATCTCTTTCCACCATCTCTTTCCAACTTCGCCATTTATTCAGGTTTGGAAACAAGAAATAGTCACTTGGGGCTAAATACGGAGAATAGGGCGGATGAGAGCAATTCGTTTATATATATGATATTAAATTGTTTAAATAAACAACAATAATGAATAATTATTTTAATATAATAATAATACATTTAGGGTATTAGTTTAAAAACATTTTTTATTATCCCATTTAATTTAAAATTTTTGTTATTTTAACAATAAATAAATCTCATAATTAATTAATAATGGTGACATAGGAACTAACCCAAGGGTTGTTTTCTTTCTGCTTATTTATTGTATTACATCTTATAAGGTCTATTTATATTATTTATATATTTAAAATAAAAACAATAAAATAAAAAATATAATTAAATAATTAGGCTTAAAAATTACTTTATCAATTAATAATTTATTTTTCTACTGGTAACTAAGATTTTCTTCCAATCATCCAATAAATAGTACTTATGTAGAAGAAGTTGATAAACATATTTAAAGTAAATTTAATTATATATATTTTTAAAATTCTTCTTTTTCTTTTATTACTCTAAATTTTTATTTTATTTTTAATAAAAATCAGTAAACTCTTCAATAATTTTAATTTTGAAAAGTAGTGCAGCAATCAAAATTATTTATGGGGATGGCCTAAAATTGGATAGTTATACTATTATTAATATTATTATATGTACTGTAAAATAATTATTATAATTAAGAACAAAAACACTATAATCTTAATTTTTTTTCAGTTGAAACTATTATTGAATCTATAATTTACTACAAAATTTTAACATTATTGCTAAAATTAATAATTTATATTCAAAAATAACTTAATTGATATAGTCTCTTGTTACCTTATTTGAGATCAGGGATTCAAATCCCATCAAGTTCAATATATTAAATTAATTAAAATTAAATAATTAAATTAAATTGTTAATAAAAAAAAATAATAAATAAAATTGGCTAAATTTGGCTTAGATCCTAATTACTTTATAAATTATCCCAATTTACTTAGAAATTTGTTTGTTTATACATTTAAATTGATTGAATTTTCTTTTTGAATTCGGTTGAATAAATAAACATAAAAATTCATAATCAGAGATGAAGGAAGAAAACAAAAACATTTTTTTTTTGCTTTTCGCTTTTAATCTTAATAGTTAATTGTAAATGTTTTATTTTTTTTACGATATGCGAACGATTAAACTTAACTTTTCGAAGGGGTTGCATGGGGATGTGCATATAGTTCACCCTCTTAACCAAATGGTGCCTAAATAAGAGAGAGAAACCCTTCTAGAACATAAAAATACTTCAAGATAGGAGGGTGGAGAGAGAAAAAAATGTAATATTTACTGGGCGTTTTCTTCTATTTTTCGCCTTGACTTGTGATTAAGGGCGAATTCCTGGAGGGGTCGATGGGCTTCATAACTTGGGCCATAAATCAAGATGGCCGTCTGCAATTAGGCAGAGGAGATCATACACCCCACTCGGTGGTCTCTCTAATTATTAATATTGCTCGCTATCAGGATTATTTATGGGCGCGAGTCTTTCGTTCACTCGGCCCCTCTGCAAAGTACCTTATTGTCATAATAAAAGAACGATTCAAGTCGTTTGGATGGAATTTTCAATGACATCAGAAAGGAATGGCGAAAGGGAGAGAGGAGGGAAGGACAACACAAAATTTAAAAATAATGGCAAAAAATAAGTAAATAATTAAGAACATTAAAAAATACTTATTTACCTAAATTTCCCCTAAAAGATAGGACCTAAAATTATTTCAAAAAATAAAATAAAATTCATGTATTTATTAAAATTTAATTTATATCATATTCGCGCGTGATTATTGATTAGTTCGTTTATAATCATATAATTTCATAATTCAAATAATATATAGTAGACGATAGTAAGTAAGGGAGGTGTTGTTTTCACACCAAATTTCACATTTGGAGATTTTTACATATCTGCACGAATCATGCATTTTCTTAGCAGAAAAAAACTATTTTTAGCATGATGTCTATCCGTCCGTCCGTCCGTATAGATGTGTATAGCTTGAACGGCTCAACGGATTTTGATGAAATTTGGTATATTTACTTAATGCATCAGTATGATGAATTGATAAACTTATCTCCACGAATCTCCACGCACCTTGTATTGGTTTTATCCTCGGGAAAAATCATCTTCATTAGTTTTTTCTTAATTTACAATTATATGACGTCACCCAGTCCATCATGACGCCACAGCCAGCTCCTACTTGTATATTATAAATAAAATAAAATTAAAAATATTTATGCTCTATCCATATCTGTTTTTTATTGCATTAATAGACACATTTAAATTATTTGAAATTGTTTCTGTAGCTGGAAATTAATTTATTTCAAACCGTGGGTGGGATCTGCGTCTTTTTTTGGTTGTTGAAGTTCAGAGATGGCGAACCTATGGCTCGTTAGAAAAATTATATGGCACTCACAGACAAAATTATTTTATTAATAATTCTAACTTTTTTCAATAGAAATGAATTAAAATTTAACAATTTGTAGAACTATCTTTCTTAGTAGGTTAACTAAAACCAGCAAATGGTATATTTTTAATAAAATATAAACCTAAATTATTACGATGTATGTATATCATTGTTTTTCAAAATTTTTGAACATGAGACCTATGCCATATGCTGGTAGTTTTTTGTAGTCGTGCAACATATAATATGATATTTAAAAAAAAATTTATAAAATAGAACTAAAGAAAAAAAGAGAAAAAAAAATAATTGTATTTCGTGAATATAAAAAAATAAAATAATTTTTAATGTAAACATTCTAAACATTATTTTATATGTAGCAATAGTATTTTTAGGCTATTTTTAAGTTTTTCAATTCATTTTTTTAAACGTATAAAAACATCTATCTCATATTTTAGAGCTGAACTAATAGTTTGAAAATAACGTATGGTGCCCCCTTTACTGTGCGCCCCTCCGTATTGTGGACTATTAAATGACACTGTTACCATTAGTTACAATGTATTTTTTAGTATTTCTTTTCAAACATAAATTTTAAATAAAAGAAGTCTGTATTTTAATTAATGTTTATAAATCATTAGCCTTTATTAATATTCTTTTTTTTTAAATCATTTTAGATACTGTTAATAAAAGTAAGTACAATATAAATAGTTAAAAAAAATGATTCTAAAAAAATAATTGAAATAATATACAAATATAAATATTTAGGCTCCACACTTAACATATATACAATTAATACTAGTTTAATAGATTTTAAATATCTATGTTTAATTCCACAAAGTATAATGAAGGAGAACTGTTTTTGAATGGAAAAACTTGTGAACAATCATTGCAGTGGTTGCAGGAATGTTATCCCACATCTGCTCCTTCGAGAACAATCAAAACGCGATATTCCTGTTTTTCCATTTTTCTTATGAAGGTGAAAATAGCGTCTCTCAAAAGACTGTAGCTTGTAAATGAATGGACGAAATGCCATGATACTTCAAACATAAACTAGTGACAGATGAGCCTCTCGAAATGAGTCATGTTCATTTTCTGGTGGCGTCACCTATTGAAAAATCCTGGGACTTTTCAGCCCAAAAGATCACATTTGTACAGGTTATTTACAAAATATTCAGATATTCGACATATATTAACACTGAAGAAGGTAAGAGGGGGGAGCCCCTTCCCTAGTATTTAAATATTATAAAATTATCATTTTGTACTAATAATTATACTTAATATATAAATATATATATATATGATTTATATTAATTGATAAAATAAATATAAACTGAACAATTTTATTGTTTGTTTGTCTACTTGGTCGTTGTGGCTGTGTGGTTTTTTCACTGTTTTTCGGTGGTCTGTTTGTTTGTCAGCCGCCCCGAGACGTGTTTTTGTGGGTGTCAGGGGCAACTGGGCGTCCATCAACTGGTTCTGCACCAACCGGTCGCCAATCACTCGATATCAGCGACCAGCCAGCCACACAACCCTATTCTTGATTTTTCTATTGATTGATTTAATTAATATATATATATATGTATATATAGAATTTATTCTTATTGACCAATTTATGAATTATTTATAGTAAAAAAAAAATAAAATCAAAAAAATCTAAAAAATAATTATCTCTATTTTACTATTTTTTAAATTTTTTTTTTTTTTACTTTTTCTTATAGTTATTTTTAATCAATTTATTTGTGGTTGGACAATTGAATTGATTAGTGAGAAAAATAAATACTTATCTTTAAATAATTTTAAAAGTTAAGGGATACTTATATATTTATAATAGAATGATAAAATTAGGACCAAAAATTGTAGTACTTTCCAAAAATTATAAATGTTAATAAAACATAATATAACATACAAGAATCTATTAACTTAACAGGAAATTAAATCATTATGGTTGATAACTTGGAGGGAAAGTTGATGAGTGAATTTTATGGTTCGAATCGGTGAAGAAATATTATTTAGAAGTTTGATTATAGGTAAACCTAACCAAGGATGGCTCCATGGCCTCTCAATGTATTATGAGATATGAACAAAATTTAGAAATTAAAATTATTTAACTGAGGATAAGGACAGTTGGAGGTTTGGTGCCAAAATCTTTAAGTAATGCGTCACAGAGATAAAAGGTGAGAATTATTAGTATTTTAAAAGAAGCATGTTGAATATACAAATTAAATATTTATTTTACAAAGTCAAACTACAATATTTCTCCTTCTTAAAGCCTTGACAAGTTGTAATGATTTATTTGATATCAGAATGAAGATTACATATTATTAAAATATTCAATTAATTTTAATATAAATTTCTTGATTGCTCAATAATATTATTCTTCAATTTTTATTTATTAATTTAAATGTTTGTAAAAACCAAAAAAAAAAAAAAAAATACAAAACATTTTCTATTCTATTTTGGTTGTAAATTAATGAAGGTGTAAATTTCCTCCTGTCCCCTTATGACATGATGAATTTGTTAATTATCGTAGTGCCAACTCTCCACAGGGTAAACTCTTGCCCATTAATATCCATATCCATATCCATATATTTACAAATCCCCCCGTCCTCCCCTAAACCCCCACTTCCAACACTCAACAACTTTTAATGAGTAGAACAGATTTTTTTCATTTCCAATCCGCCTCCTCATCACTCCCTTCCTCCCTCCCCCCTCTCTTTTTCTCTCTTTCTCTCTCTTGCATTCTTACTCAACTGGCAATCAACAAATTTTGTACGTTGTTAGCGGGATCAAAAAAGTGGAGATAATCGAATGCGTCGTCACGAAGCTGTTTATTAATTTCCCTCCATTTGTTGTCTTTCTGTTTAACATTAACACGGAGTATTAACAAAAAGGAGGGGAAACCAATTGAATTAGATTGAAAAAGAAACATTGTCCATTCTAATTGAAATTGATTTTCTTTCATGTTTACATTTTTTGACTTAATTTATAAACATATATAAATATATATATATATTATAAAACATTATCAACATTAACTAGTATATTTCAAATTCATATATATACTTATATATTAAAATATTTCCAACTTAAAAATAAAACAAACAAATAAAGTATAAAAAAATAAAGTAATCCTTAATTAAATAAAAAAATGTTTGTGTATAAATATAATTTGTTTAATTTACATTTTTTATGTATTTATTTGTTAATTTATATTATAATTCCCAATATAATAATTGTTTCTACATTATTCATTTTAATATTAGTCAAAATATTTTATAATATTACATAATATATAATAATATTTTAATATCACATAATAATATAAGTACCTCATATTCGGATCAAGAGAGATGTGATTCATTTTACTATTTGTTTCATTATTTTTACTATCTCGCCAGAGATAGTATTGCGATCACGAAATTTTTCGAAGACGAGATTTTGATGTTATTATACGTTTTGAAGGTTCATGAATCTTTTTAACTAAGGTTGAATAAAATGTCCTCTTTTTAGCACTTTTCTATATGCCCCGCATGATAATTTTGAAAAGAAAACAATAACTAAAAATTTAATTTGTAAAAATACTAAAAGGTTTATAAAATAGCAAATTAAAAATATATACATTTTACTCACAAAAGTTTCATTTTTACCCTATTTGGGGTACTTTACCCTGGTCCCCCGACCGCAGCTCTAAACTAACCGTAAAGATAAAGATATATGTTATCTATAGTATTTCTTAAGAGTATTTCTTTTGTATGACCAATTTATTTCAACAAGATAGAATTATCTGCAAAATATTCTAAATTTTTTTACCGTCCTTAGAAAATATTACATAAAAAAATTGTTTCTTGTAGTTTAACAACCACCGTATTCGACAGATTTAGCACCGTATGACTGACTCAAAAGCCCCGACCTGACTTACATTATAATTGATTCTTTTTTAATAAATAAAAATGTTTCATTCTGTATCAAATAAATTAATATTTTATTTTAAATCATTATTAAATGTTATATGGACTAGAAAAAAATTAAGACTAAATTAAATCCATGATTAAATACAAGGATTTTTTTTATTCTCAATTTGGTCTTTCTCTGATGAAAAAAAACCCTCAAATGAAAATGAATGTTTTGTTGAGAACTGAAACTATAATGATCAGTCAAAAGTTTTCATCACTCGATCATTTCATTTCAATTTCTTGTTTGTTTTTGTTTTTCTGTAGTGGTTTTTTATATTTTATTTGATTTCTCAGTCTTTTAATTTACTTATTTATTTAACGTTGTTTTATTTTATCCAATTCCCCAATGGAATTGTCAAATTTTTCTTGTCTCGATCCGGGCATACAAATGTTGTCATTTACGGTACAACGACTGTGTTTGTCGTTTTCGCTCGCTACGAAGTCGATTAATTTATTAATCAAATCAATTAATCAATCCAGAAAGGGAGTTCTGAATTGGCGTGGGTGAACCGAAAAACAGTTTATAAAAAAAATCAAACGATGTTCAAATAGGGCCATATAAGAAATAAAATACAGACAGAGAAAGAAGAACAGAAATTCACAAGAGAAATTCTAACAAAATTGGTTAACATTCAATCGTAATGAATTACCATTTCTTATTGGGATATAAACAGTAAAGATCCTTTATTTGAGGAAAAAAAACAAATAAAAAAATATCTTAAGTATATATCTCAATCTTTTCAATTTAAATACTAAAGAAATTTTTTAAAAATTATCAATTATTTATTGTTATAATTTGTGATCATTAAGAAGAGTTGTAGGATTTTCAGTGTCTTATTTGATCTCTTTTGTAAGATTTTTTTATTAAATGATCTTATGCTGCAAAAAGAATTGAAATAGAAATAAAATAGGGTTCATTTTATAAAAATAAAAATATTGGAAGGTTACATACACATATTGTGGTTATTTTAAATTTTATTTATTTGATCACTATACTTTATCTACAAAATGGACATATTTAAACTTAATTAAATAACTACACATACTTATTTCTTTTTATTTCTTTTAAATACTTAAGTAATTTTTAAATAATAAATCCTCATTTTTAATACTTATATATATATATATATACTATATATAGTGTGGTTACTAGTTGCAGCAAGCACATTCCTCCACCTGTCCTTATCCTCCACCTGCATCTATTTTCCCTTTTTAAATTATATATCCACCTCGTCCTTGTTTATCCTCTAAAAAGCTCCTCTGTTATCTTTCCACTTCGATCTTATGACATTAGCTACATTTGGATATGCATAGAGATCAAACAATCTAATAAGCAATAGTGATCTTGATAGATTACTATAATAATAAAAAATCCAAATTCATTCAACAATTTATTATCCAATAAAAAATATGTTTTATTTTTAATTATTTTTCATTGGTGGTAGTAACTAGAATTATTATAATATAATATTTATTAATGAAGCCGCTGCCCACCACTTTGACAAGCCCTGATCTAGCACATCCAGAGTACCATGTTTTCATGTCCATGTGGTTATATATATATATACTTTTTTCAAGAAATTAATATTATTTAAAAAAAAATGCTTATCTTTTAATTAAACTATTTTAAATAAATATATGAAAGTAAAATGGTGTTAATTATTTTTAACCGAAATTTTCCCCTCTCTTTTAAAATATCAAATATAAGTCAATGGATAAAAGATTTAACTCACTGGAAGAAATGTTCATTCATTGGGCAACAGATGAAGAACCAAAATGTGGCGGATTTTATTATTTCATCTTCTAAAGGACGGTTGAACATAACAACCGCTGACAAATAATAAACATCCCTCCTCTCTCTTCACGAAAGGTGAGTGGGGGATTTCATAAAATCCTGGACCTCCCTTCTTGATGTGGCAATTATGCCTTTGCTAATGGCCGATAAGCCACGCTTGAGTGGACACCCTTTCTATGCAATGGCCCTCGATGACATGAACACCTTGCGAGATTAGAGTATTAGCGGCTCTTTTTGCATCCCTTCTTTTCTCGCAACCCTCCACTCATCTATCACCTGGTGGTAAACCAACCCATATCTTGATTTTTCAATCCTTGAATATTTAATCTTTTTATCTGGATTATCGAATTAATTTAACCAGTAAATAATAAAAAATAATAGTACTAGTATTTAATTTAAATAATTATTTATTTATTTATTAAATACATTCCCTAATTATCTTTAAATCATAAAAAAAATATATAAATGTTCATTTCATTCATTTTTTTTATGAAATTTCTAATATTTTGCACAAGGTTCTTAAGGAAAAAAAAATTAAGAAAATTGGAAAATTTAATTACGACAATTTGAATTTCCCGCGTGTGGCGTCAATAATTGTTAGTCAGCTGACGACTTCTCTTCATTCCCCGTCCATATTCAATGTTTATTTGTTTATCATTTATTTTTCTTGACTATAAATTTTAATTAATTATTTTTGATAAATTTTTTATTGGAAAATAGTCATAATAATTTAACAAAAAACCTTTATTATATTTTTGTGGTTTATTTGTTTATCGGAAAATATAGCAATGACACTCCCCAACTATCTTTATATTAAGCTACCTCCATCTAATTTTTTTATGTCGAAAAAAATATATTTTTTTATTAATATGTATAAGTATAGTATACGTATATAAGTTCAATATAATATTATAAATATGTGTATATAATTTGTTTATAAAAATAACCCAGAATTATTTTGGATTTAAATAAATACAAACTAATAGTATTCTCTATTCAATAATTCTTATGATGTATAAGTATATTATTTTATAAAAGCCTTCAAGTTCCAATCCTTTGAGTTATATTCGATAAATATATGTAAATAAAAGTGGATTATTTTGAAAAATTCATATCTCGATAATCAAGAATTGATGTAGTTTTTTTTTTTTTTGAAATACCCTTTAGGCAAGATTCAAATCAACTATATGTGTTTCTTATTTACGATTATTTTGTGAAGTTTATTAGTAGGTTGTTTCTATTTATATTGCACAACCCTCTTTTTTTATATGTATTGATAACTCAATTTTATGTCTTTTTCCGGGTCGTTGAAGCAATGTAGGGGATGAAATTTTTTTTTTTTTTGTGTACAAAATATTTCGACAGTTCAAATAATAGTAGCGAATTGACAAGGGCTGGTATAAGAATTTGAGGTAAACGGTGAATGGTATTTTGCGGTGGGTCTGTTGGTGTAATTCTGGTAGATAAAGGCGAAGAGGGGTGAAAGGGAAAATAAACTGGCGTGAGAAGAAGAGGTGATTCTTAATAATGTATCTATTAGGGTATAACGAATGAGAGTAAACAGATAGAAATGACGATAAGAGACAAAATTACGACCGGGTCGGATTTATGGTTACCATTCTACGGGAGCGTTAGAGCGTTTATAATTCAGCTAGTAATAGAGTGAAATTCATATATGTACATATATATTTATAAATGGAATATTCTACCAACTATTTATTTATTTAGCAAGATATTAAATATTATAATTATAATTATAAATGTTTTTTGTTAGTAAAGCTCAAATGAAATAGTCACGAGTGTTCAAACCTTACTAGGGTCAAAAATATAAACAAATAATAAATATATGAGGGCATTTCAATAAGACTGTGACGTTTTTTGGATAAAAAAATTATTTTATTTTTCAATGTAGTCTCCTTTGAGCTCTATACACTTTGAAAAAATAGATTTGTTTAAAACATCACAAAATAGATTTGTTTGTGAGGTGATTTCACATTATTGAAGTTAAATCTCTTTCCACTGAGCAATTTCTTAAGGTTTGGAAACAAGAAATAGTCACTTGGGACTAAATTCGGGAATAGGGTGGATAAGGGAGGAATTCGTATCCCAATTCATGGAATTTCATGGATATTCACTTTTTTCCATTTTCTTCTCAAATCACAAGGTAGTCTACTATTAATGGATGTCAAACAAAAACTATAAAACCCAACTGGTTCAAATTTCGACAGGAATCAGCTGACAGGAGCAGTGTTGCCATTTCATTTAAGTGACGGGAAATTCAAAATGTCACGGACTTATTGACCTGCCCTTGTAATTAATAATTAATTAATTAATTTAACAGTTAAAATGGTTGAACTTAACTAACAATTAATGTAACATAATTGGTAAAATCTTCATTGTAGATGATTATATTTAAAATTTAATTTCAAAGTGTAACTAAATGGGTTTGATAATAAAATTTTCATTAAACTATAGGTACTACTACATATTATTTATTTAATAAATAAATTTTATAAATAGGTAGATATTACTTTAAATAAATAATTATATTATATACTAAATTTTTTACTGGTTGTATTATTGTTATTATTATTATTTAATTACTATTATTATATATTATTACATACTAGAATCATCTAATACATATATTATGTCAGTCTTTTGTGCAATTAAAAATTCTGAAAGAATATTTTTTTTATTTAAAATCAAATAACCATAAAAGTAAATTTATAATCTCTGAATGTATTAATTAGTTAACATTTTATTAAAATTATTTTTCACAAATTATAATCTTAATTAGATAGCATTAATATAATATATATATATATATATATATATAAACAAAACAACGAAAAAAATAATATATGCTTAAATAACATATTTTTTTTTAATAATAATTATAATAATTTTTATTTTTTAATTATCTAATTTGTAAACAAACAAAAAAATCTTTTTTTCTTTCTTATTTGATTTAGCAAGACAAGACATTTATTATTCAGTCCGATATATCAAAAATCTTATCACAGGATCCTATCAAAAGATCATTTGAAAATTTTACCCTCCCCAGGAAACATCCAATAAGAATGGCATCTTATATTAACTAAAAAACAGGCAACAGCCGGAGTAAGCAGTCAAATAACATATCAAATGCATAATTTTTTTCGCCCTCTCCCTTTGTGTTTCATTTTCAACAGGACCTCCCCCTCCTTTTTTTTGTTATGTTGTGAATTGGGAGGAGGGAGGATGTAATGTATTTCAAGTAAATTAAAAAACAAAAAAACTTGCAAATGAATGAACCAAATGTTTACGTGGGTGGAGTAGGGTAGGAGGTTGGGAGGTGTGGAAAAGGGAGAGGAGGAGTTAATAGCACTTTTAAGAACCAACCAATGTTACAATCTATACATAAATTTATTCATTCCATGCTAATTTATAAAATGTTAACTGAACTAAGGGAGAAATACTGAAAACGAAAGATGGTGAAAAAATCGCTCTTATATTTAATACTCTTGAGCGATTTTTTATTATCTCTCTCACTCTCTTTCTCTCTCCCGGACTATACTTGCTTGCTTGAACTCGTATATTCTTTTGATTTTATTTTATTTCTCCCCTCTCTCTTTCTTTTACTTAATTTTTTTATTCGTTCACCCATTAAATAAATTTAAATTCATTTTAACTGGAAATATCGGATCCAGGAGGGTGAAAGTAAGAGATGGTCAAGATTCAATGGTGTTGAAATAATTTATATCTTCCTACTCACTAATTTTGTCTCAATGAAAGATATTTTTAATATCTTACATCTATATCAAATTTAGGAGGCAGCTAGCCGAGCGTGTAGCATAGCAATTCTCTACACAAGAAGTTGGCGTTCGATTCCAACTAACAACAAATTTTTCTAATAAAATTAAATTTAACATCAGCTGCCCCCGGCTCCAGGAACTGTCAGTTCCTGGTTCTATACATGCGGAAGGCAACGGGAAACCACCGCATTAACATTCCCAAGAAAAATTATCATGACTAGGCACTAAGGCTATCCTAGCAATGATAATAGCCAAACTCCGAAAGAGAGACGGCACCTTAAGAAGATATTAAATTTAATTTGTTTTAATATTGTTTTAAAAAAGATAAAGATAACCTTCAGCTGCATTAAATATAAAAATACACAAATCTCTCGTTTTGAGTCGTTCCGTTTTGCGTTTTTCGAAGTTGCGTCGCTTCTTAATTAGTGCTAACTTTCACTGTGCGCCGTTAGATTTTCGAGCTTGCGTTGTTTTGGGTTCGAGTCTAATTTTTTTTTTTTTTTTTTTATTATTTTTTTGAATGTTTCTTTTTTTTTCCCTGAAAGGATATCCCAAAATGTTATGTTTTGTGGAAAATCAAGTGAAAAATTAAATACAATGTGTAACAAAACAATATTTCAAAAATTTATGTTTACTGGTGAGATCATCATCGCAAATTTTGTAATTTTAGTTAATTGATTCATTTATAAATTTTATTTTATTTTTAAATAGATATTAATTATATATTAAATCACTCGTTTCATCTATATGTGTTAATTATATAATTGCAATTTAAAAATTGTCGAATTTTCATGTAAGTGAAAAATTAAATTACAATTGAAAAAACAACATTTAAAAAAATTATGTTTACTAGTAAGATTATCAAAAATTTTTTAAATAGAATTTTTAATTTTACTTAATTTTCAAATAATTATTGTATATTACATAGAACATATTTGTTTCTTTTAAATATGTAAATTACATAAAAGATTGTGGAATTTTCAGTTAAATGAAAAATTATTTATTGAATACTTTTTTTTTTTGTTTTTTGTATGTATGTAATAAAATTTTTGTTTTTTTAAATTTTCTTTTCAAAAATTAGTATTTTCGTAATCCTGGAACCTATCTTCGATCTTTACATGTTTTGCTATAGAAAACTCTTAATTCAATTTACGTCATTTCAATTTGAGTTAATTACACTTAATAACATGTAATTAAAATTACATTTTATATTTATAGCTATTAATTTCCAGAGATATACGGGAGACCTAATTTTTCTTTCTATCCAGAGCCTCCGATCTTAATCCGTTAGTGATAATAATAATAATAATATTATATTCATATTGACTCAAAAAATAATATAATATATTTTGGTTGTGAATAATTATTATTCTTTGTTGGGTATCTTTCCTTCCATTTCCATCTCAGCAATTCTTTGTATTTTTATATTTAAGAAGAAAGAAGATGTATTCAGATGGTGGGCAGTTTTTCATCAAGCAATTACTTGAGTAATAAAGCGATAACAATAACAGTAATTAGCCTGTTTATGAATTCACTGTCTCGTTGGGCTAACAATAAGCTTTGTGCTCCACATACCACCGCCTAACAAGGAGAGATCTCTCTCTTCATTTCATTCTTTTTTTTATATATATATATCACAATCATATACAAAAATACCAGAAAGAATTCTCCAACTTAATTATTTCAACTTATTAATTAATACTATATATATATATAAAGACATTATACTCGAACTATAAATCTTAATGAATATATGTATAATTTTTTTTTAAACAGGAAACATTGGAAATTAATTCAACGAGGTTGGATTTTTATTTGGGTTTCTTTTTTTCGGGTTTGTTTATTTTAAATTTGAAAGGTTGAAAGATGAGAGAAGTGCTATTTAAAATTCTAATTATGCATGTCTTGTTTTTCTATCCTTGAATTTGAATTTGTTTTCTTTTTTTTTTATTTGTTTCCACATTGATATTATTGAAAAATGATGCATGATTTACTGTTTAGATTGTTTTTCTATAATTGAGTTATTAATTTTTTTTACATAATTATTTATTTATCAACTTATTAATAGTTTTAATAGTAGATATATAATATTAGTTTAAAAGAATATAAACTCTCGTGAAACATTGTAAATATTATTTGTAGATTCAACCTGAAAATGTTTCCCTAATTAACAATTTATAAATATGTAACTGATAATTAATAATAAAATTAAAAAGGTTAAAGGTTAGTTATTATTAACAAAACTAGGTTTTTTGTTTCAAAATAAATTTTTATTCAACTTTATGATATTAGTACTATAGGAGTATAGTACAAACTTCTGATGATGAAGTTAATGTCGAAACAATAATAAAGTTGAATACAATTTTATTTTGAAACTAAAAACCGAGTTTTGTTAATAATAACTTACCTTTAACCTTTTTAAATTTATTATAAATTTTTAGTAACATTTATAAATCTAAAGTTGTTATGAAGGAAAAATTTTTCAGTTTGAATCTACAGATATATATTTAATGTAAATATAATATATAATATTAATATAATATGTTGATGCTTATTGAGTCAATTGCAAAATCTCAAGCTTTTATAATTGTTTTAATTAATTTTAATTAATTAAGTAATGCCTATAGAAAAATAATAATTTATACATTTTTTACAAAGAGTCATTATCACATTCTTTTTATGTTTCTTATATTACCATTGAAGAATTTGACTCGAATATAATTTAATTAATTCCTATCCACTATCCTGAGCCACATCCACTCAATATCTATCTTCTTTAAACTCCTTCATCATCTCTACCTTTATTATCAATTCACAATATTTAAAATTACTTTTTACAGGATAGAGAGTTATATTTAAGAACTTGTCCAAGTCGACAATAACTAGTCCAAAATATAAAGTTCTTATTTATTTGGTTTTTAATAAAAACTCACAATACACTTAAGGATATAATTTCTTATGAAATTATATATATATTATATATACGTTAAAGAATAGTGTGAGAAAACTTTTCTCTAATCTCTATTGATTAAATAATAAATTTTAATTTAACACACTATCAGCGGGGCGGGTATTTGTACCCGTTGCGGGGACTGCTACTTATAAGCGAGGCAGGTATTTATACCCGTTGCCACTTATATGAGGGATATATATTAGTTATCGTTTAAAATAAGTAATTTTAAGTGACACAAGGGAAAATATATATTATATAAGTGGCAACGGGTATAAATACCCGCCCCGCTTATAAGTGGCAGTCCCCGCAAAGGGTACAAATACCCGCCCCGCTCATAGTGTGTTAATATTACCAAAGACGGTTCTTTATCATATTTTTTTTTAAATATGGATTAACTGGTAATTCTTTTTACTCTAGAAGATTAAACCTTTGACATCATGTATAAATAACAATAAACTTTTAATTATTATTACAACAAGTAAATAATAGAATAAAATATATTTTCTACAATATATTATTATTTTTATTATATAAGTATATATATATATATAATTTTTTTTTTTTGATCTTCACCTGAAAAGGTATTGGTGATAGTTAGATCCTTCTGGAGAGATTCCAATTCCTTCTCGGGCTCACCATTGATTCTGCATACAACCGGTTTCAGTCAAGACACTTATTTTGCCTTCTTTTCATTCAATTCGATCGATATTTTCTTTTTTTTAATATAAATGCCCGAAATCAATTTTTTTTCTATCCTGCCTTTACTCAAGAAGTGAATTCAATTTTTAAGCTTTTAGTCAACCATCCCCTTATTTCGTCCTTCACTTGCGTGCAGGCATTTGTAGAAAAGGCGCCCTTTCTCCAAATTTTTATTTATTTATTTGTAATCTGGTTAGTGAACGAGCGTGCCTTAGCATTCATTCCGTCTCTCTTACGGAATTAAACTGCTTCAATATTTAATGATTCATTTTTATTACAAAATATAGTAACATTGTTCAATTTTAATGTATTATAAAAAGTTATTTTATTATTAATCTATTATCAAAGAGTTTGATTTTAAATCATATATATATATATATTAATGTTTATATGTTCATATTAAATCCAGAGATGAGGTTAAGAGCAAATGTGTAATTGTGGTTGCGGATACTTAGGAAAAAAATGACAAAAATAGTAATAATTAGTTTCAAGTACATCAACATATTTTGTAATATGTTGATGTAGTTTCTAAGTTAAATTATTCATGGAATAGCTTTACCTTTTTTATTTATACAATAAAATATTTTATAAAAAAACAAGATATCATCCATCCCCTGGTTGTAAATTTTTATTGATTTATTTTAATATAGAATTACATCAAGAATGGTTTACATGTTTAGATTATGGCAATATGAGGGTTGTATTTCTTATGACCATTATCATTTGCTGAAATTAATTATAAATTCCAAATGACCCGTATCCAACTTTTTATTTATCTTTATAGAAATAGAAACATCGTTGTCTTTAATGGTCTGTAGACTGGACTTGAAAGAGTTGACCTCAATTTATGACCTCTGGGGGTCACATGTCAGTACAGTACTTGCCCAGGTGGGGTCATCAGACAGAGCCAGAGGGACTGGGACAGTTTCTAATCGTTCAGGCTTGACCAAATTGGAATAAGAAAAAAATATATGACCTCACCACTCTTTCTTTCTCCTCGCCCCCAAGACTCGGTGGAATGTTTGCTAGTATTTTTCTTTAGTTTAATATTTTTTTCTGTTTTTTCTGTTGTTGTCATTGTCTTTGCTTCGCTTTTTTTTTTCATTGAGCAAGCAGCAATCAACTCTGTTTTGCAAACTGGTTTCGCGCGCCCTCTTCAAGCTCTACGTTTTATTTATGAATTTATTCTATATTATTTCATGCTGTGTAACTATTTTTACAATATTATTAGTTACAAATCCAAATGGGAAAGAATCTAAAAATTAAGTGTCATATTTTATTATTTACTATTTTTAGACCAATAATTAAATTGTATTTGATACTATATTTATTTTTTAAAATTTAAATTACACATAAAAATATATTAATTCACGCGTTAATATTAATTCTAATATATTCAATTAATCATTTGATATTCAATTGGAGTTAAAAGGTGAGCTGAGAAACTTGACAAGGAAAGTTCAAACATCACTTTTATCAAAAAATTTAAAAATATTTAATGATATTTAAATAAAATAATAAATAAATAAAAATATCTGGAAGAAATGAAATAATCTTATATTCCAGTAGCTTGAGGTATATATTTATATTATTTCCAAAAAACAATAAACGATTTCTTCATTGTATTCTAATATATAATTAATAAACATACTGAACAAGGTAAAATTTTTATATAAACAATTCTACAAAAATGTAGGTAGTACTTTTAAATTTTAATTAAACAAACATCATTTGTATATATTGGGCTAAATTAGTGTGGCTAATTTTTATAATTTTAATACTAAATCATTGAAATGGAAAAAAATTGAAACAAAATTTAATTATTTATTTAATTATATTTGTGAAGCTTTAATGAAATTACAGTGTCATCAAGATGCGAAATAATAAATTCCAGGTGGTACATTTCATAATCTTTAACAAATAAATGAATTTCAGATTCTCTTCACAGGAATATTTTTTAATTAACATTATTTTCAATTTTTATAATTTTGAATTTAAATTGTATTAAATTGATATGAAAGCTATTATATATTTATATTTAAAAGAATCAATTATTGATATTATAATAAAAATTATTTCAGAAATACGAATAAGACAAAAATTTAATTAAAATTGTCATTAGAGTTTGATTGTTTTTTTTTCTATCTCGTCAGAGATAGTATTGCGATCATTAAAATTTTCGATGTCAAGATTTTGATGTTTTTATACGTTTTGAAGGTCCCTGAGTCATTTTCACTAAGGCTGAGAAAAATGTGTCTCTCTCTCTCTCTCTGTGTGTGTGTGTGTATGTATGTAACCAAGATTATTATTCAAAATTCGTAGTTTTCTATGAACTTTTGAGAAATTTAGTCCATTCTGAAGAGGACCATCGCCTACCACGTTTTACCACATTTTTTTCCTCTTCAGTGGCCGTAAAAATAAAGATATATGTTTGATTGAATCCCTGAAAGTACCAGAATTAATTTTTTAACACGACTGCTAGTAACGCGCCAGCACGTGATGTGGTGCCATCAACAAAGAGCCAAACATGAGCTGGTTTAATAAATATTATTTATTAATTTTCATTTATAATTAATTAAATTTAATTTACATATAATATATGTTATTTAATCCAATTCAAATTGCGAGATAGTCGTGTGCAAACACTCCAGCTTATTTTTTTAATTCTATTATATTATTTAAGAGTATTTTTTAGTCTACAAAATTACTCTTAATGTATTTTTTAGATTAGCACATATAAGGACCGTCTTGATTTTGATTGGAAAAATTAAAAGAAAAATTAAAAATTAAAAAAACAAAATAACAAAAAACAAAACATCGATGAAAAACTTAAATGACTCAATAAATCTGTCAAAAATATTTAATTTTCAATATAAAAAAAAATCACTAATTTAAATATATATATATATTTATAATATAAATAAAATTGACTTAAATGGATTGAAATATTTATGAATAGATATATGAAAGCAAAAATTTTTAAAGAGAACAATGGGAAAGCGATGATTTTAATGTGATTTGCCCTAAACAGGATTAATTTCTATGTTAGGTTTGTTTTTTTTCCTCAAAATTTTATAATTTGTTTTTTTTTTATTTATTTTAATGGATCAATGCGAAATATTTTTCTAGAGCAGTTTCTCACTTCTTGGCTCTCACCCCCACCCACCATTCTCACTCGCGTGGGAATTAAATTTTTTTTTCCTATTTCCATCTAATTATAATTGAAAAAAATCAAAAATCAAAGAATATTAATGTTTAAATATGTAAAAAAAAAAAAAAAAAATATAAAAGCAATTTCAAATTAGGATATCTAGTCTTTAATATAAATCTAAGGCACTTACTATTTAAATAAATGTAATTAAATATTTTTGGTTGTTATTATATAATATAATGAACTTTTATGATTAGGGTATAATAAATATTCTTTTTAACCCTTTACTTTCTATTTTTTTTTTTTATTTTCCACTAATATATAATTGAAATTGGAGGGTCGCCAATCATCATCTCCAGAAAGAAACATTTTTTTTTTTATCGATTTTCCATCATATAATTAATAATTTTTCTAAAATCTCTCCTCTCTTCTGTTGGATGATTGTTAATTTGATGATATAGTATTATTGTCTTAATCTGGACGAAAATGAAGCCGCGATTATAAGTTAATGACGTTCTGGAGTTGGTCCTGAAGCTAGACCTGTTTTGGAGATAATCAAGCTAGGAATTTTTTTATATTATTATTATTATTATTATTATTATTTCATTCACTCTCGGTCTTTGTCCTCACTACTTACAAACGCCTCTTCTCCACCCTTCATAGACACCTGCCCACCTACCCTCTCTTTCTATGAATATTCATTCTCGTTTTGTTGTTATTATGATTATATTTTAATATATATTTAATCTTTTTGCTGTTTTTGCCTGTTGCTTAACACTTGACTATATCAAATATTCAAGAGTAAAAGAGAGAGGGAAAGAGAAAAAGAGGAAGGGAACATTAGTCAGTATCAGATCCCCTCCATGAGTACCTGCTTTTTAATCGTCTTACTGTCAGTATCATTTTTTATATTTAAAATTACTGAATTAGTCAGGGAAAAAAAAAATAAAAATAAAAATGTGTCCATTTAAATTTTTTAAAAAATATTTAATTAGATTATTAATAATTATCTTTTTGAGTGAAAGTTATGAATGAAATACAGGGTCCGGCAGGGAGGTATTACACTTTTCAAAACATACTAACACATGTATTTTTAAATAAACTTTAATTATTATTTTTGTCGAACATTACAAATACAAAGCCATTTAATAACCATAAAGCATAAAAACAATGTATTGTACGGTCGTTGTTGTTCAGGTATTGTTGCAGGCGAGTGAAAACATTGTCCATACATCTTTCAAGCATAGCAAGGGGAATTTCTCGAATGTCTCGAGTAATTTTGTTCTGAAGTTCTTGAACCATTTTAGTATAGTTGGACGAGGTGGGACAGCACCGTGTCGACCAATATTGAGTTGTGTGCGAAATCTTCGCTGAGTCTGTACTACTGAATGACCGGTTGCAACAAAGATATCGTAAAGAAAGATACATTGTTCAATCGACCAAGGCTCCATGACTACTGAAATGGCAAATAATAACGAATGATTCTTTGCGCATGCGCTAGCCCTCCTTCCACTTAAGTTATGGCGGACTCTAAAACTCTCTGTAACTGCCGATTGCTGTACAATAAATTTATATTCCAATTAATTTCAATTTAAAATATGTACAATACATTTGGTTCTAATAAATAATTAACGAATATTTTTAATAAATTACAATCGAAAGTATAATTATTTTTGAGTTGTAAAATAGTTATGTTTATGATTTTTCTTAATCAAGGTACAGGGCTCAAAAAAAAAAAAAAAAAAAAAAAAAAAAAAAAAAAAAAAAAAAAAAAAATAAATAAATAATAAAAACACTAGACAATAAACCCATCTTAATTTTTTTTTATAATTATAAAAGGGAATATTACTTACTTAAAAAAACATTCATATTTAAATATACAATTAAATTTTTTTTGAAAATGAATTTTAAATTTAAAATTAAATCAAATTAATTTAATTTTGCTATTTTTACATTGATCAGACAGAGACCGTTAGGAATTAGTTTTATATATATCAAAATGTAATCCTAAGAAGAACAAATTTTAGTATTCTGTTCATTTATAATTAATATAAAAAAAACCTAATAAAATATATTACCACTAATTATTTATAAGATTATTGTGCCATATAGGTACTAATTCATAATTAATTTATTCCTAATTGTAAAATAATTTGTAAAAGATATATTTTCACACACACACATAAACAATTCATGATTTATAAAATAAACTTTTCAATCCAAGTAATTTCTAATATAATATTTAATCTATGTAGTCCATGAAATGTAGTGTCTAAAGTAATTTGGCACAGGAAATAAATAAAACCTATTTTAGTTGATAAATTAAAAGTATATATTATTTATAGAGAGTATATATATTTTGCAATAATGTTATGGATGTTTTTACTAGTGTTGTTGTGTTTGTTGAACCTCGTTAAATTATTCATCCATGATAATTTCATTTTCAAACATTAACTCTAATTGAGTTGTTCGGGATAATAACCCATTTCGGGGGATTCTTAATAAAATTTCATTTATCATTCCACTCCGCTGGTTACTTATATTGTAAATAATCGTTGCAATTAAAGAAACAGGATGAAAAAAAAATACTATATGTAAAAATCGTGAAAATAAATCATTGTCAAACATTATGATGATATATGCATTGAAATAAAAATAATAACAAGAGACAAATTATTATTGGGTCTATAGTAAGTAAGTAATCATTTTTGAATAAGATAATTAAAATAATCACCTGATTCGATATGCTTGCTTTTATTTTAATTATCACAGGCTTTTATTATATTTTTTTTATAATGAGTTCACTACACATGGCAGACATGCTAAAATTATTTTCATTTTAAAAGTACGCATATTCAACAGTGAAGATTCATTTCTATGTATACATTTTTTCTATTATATGGGCTTAATAAATTATCATAATAAGATGCTGCGTCATCTCTCAATTATATACAATTTAATTTCAAAATTAAAGCTTTAATTAAATCACTTAAATAGAAAATATATTTTTAATAAAACTCACATGTTAATTCATTTTATTTATTTATTTATCTTATGGTTATCATATTATAAAGAAGATCACTTCTTATAATGGTGTAACAATTGAACAAATGCGCATCAAGAAGATTATTTCTGATGATGATGTATCAATCGAACAAATGCGCATCAAGAAGATTATTTCTGATGATGGTGTAACAATCGAACAAATGCGCATCAAGAGGATTATTTCTGATGATGGTGTAACAATCGAACAAATGCGCATCAAGAGGATTTTTTCTGATGATGGTGCAACAATCGAACAAATGCGCATAAAAAATATACATATGAATCAACATTAAAACTTCATCAAGTGTTTTATTAAAAATAATATTTTATTAAGGCTGATATGATCTTTCTAAAAATAAATATTCCGCTATTTACAATACATTTTGCTCCTATTTAGATAATTATAAATAATTAATGATAAATATATTTAACTTGTATATATGGTATATATAAACCTGAAAATGAGAAAAAATTTCCAAACCTAATAAACTTTACTTTTTATTTGATTAGATAATCCAATCAAATGAGGAAAAAAAAATAATAATCATCATAATCTAAAAACAAAATAATAATTTGAAAAAAGCTTATATTATTATAATAATTATAGGGTGAGTGTGTGTGTAGGGAGAGGAGAAGAGGGTCATCGTCGTCAATGATTCTGATTGGGTCGGGACAGACAGGTTTGCCCGGAGATCCCGGGCTCCAGACTAATTGCGGCTCAAATTAAAACAAAAATATCGTTAGATGAGAATTTTTTTTTTTTATTATTATTATTTTTTTTATTATTATAATATTAAATTTAGTAATGATAATTTTTACTAAAGATGAAATTTTCTTTATTAAGAAAGCAATTATTATGAAATTGAAATTTTTTCAGGATTATAATTTATATGAAAAATATATTTTTTATATTTAATCAAATAAAAAAAAATAACTATAAATATTTGAAATTTTTCTTTAAAAACATTAACAACAAATTCTTAATTTTTTAATTTTTTATTATTTTGATTAATAATTCAAAAAAGCACAAAATAAAAAATATTTTAAAATGACTTCTTAAAAGATTAACTAAAATTATGAAATTTTTAAAAATATTATATATGTTACATATCTATATCAAATTTTTTTATGAAATTATTAATTTTTAATATCTCTCTATATATACTTGTAAATATTTATTTATTATGTGTTGTTAAAAGAAACGTTTATAAAATTAGAAAATACATTTATTTACATCACTACAACTCGGTATCTGAATATTATTCGACAAAAATGATTTATATAATTTGTATTATATTCAGAATATTAGAATAGATCTAAAACCTTATTATAATTTTCTATTTAATATATTTTCTTTAATATTATATAGATTTAAATTATAAAACTAAAACTAAACTTAAAAACGAAATTGATTAACTTATTTATTTTATGAACAATTGGATCTTTAAGGGTTTATTATTATTATTATTATTAATAGTAGTAGTAGTAGTAGTAGTAGCAGTAGTAGTAGTAGCAGTAGTAGTAGTAGTAGTAGTAGTAGTAGTAGTAGTAGTAGTAGTAGTAGTAGTAGTAGTAGTAGTGGTAGTAGTAGTAGTATTAATAATATTTGTTTGACTTGTTAATTCTATCTATCTCTGTGACTCTGCGGAACTCAAAAGTTCTGGGTCGAAGCAACCACATTTTTCCAAGCCACTCCATCCAACCACTACCCTCTCCTATCTTTCTCATGTTCCTTCCTACATTATCCTTCCACCATGTCCTTGGAAATTTACCAATCGTTCTTTCTACCAATATATTTTTGGTCATTCTTTCTTCTCCCATTCAAGCCACGTGTCCTGTCCATCCCTTTCTTCTCGATTTCGTAACCCTATGTCTGGAAGTGTATAGAGTTCATGCAATTCCTCGTTAAGCAGTCTCCGCTATTTCCTCGTGATTTGTTGGGCCTATAAATCCTATTCTCAAATAATCTAAATCTACGCTCGTCTCCCAGGGACATAGACCATGCCTCACAGCCATATAACACAGGAGGAAAAATAATTAATTGTAATTATTTAAATTTTATATAAAAAAATGTTTAAATCTATGACTTCTTTGAAATCAATCAACTTTTATTTAACTACTTTAAGTAATAAGTATTAATTTATATTCATAATTAATTTCTTTTAAGAAATAATAATAATAATATCTAACTAATTCACTTTGCTAATATTATATAAGTCCATTCTCTATTGTCTTTTTTTATTTTTTATATAATTTTTTGTGTGTTTGTTTATATATATATATATATATATATATATTTATATATATTTATAAACAAAAGAAAAAAAATAGACATAGAATTTAAGCTAAAGATCATTAACAAAGATGATCTTCAAAAGAGAATCGCAACATAAAATGCGATTATCATTAAAAATTATTATTATTATAAATATTTTTTTCTCTCAGAGTCTGGTGGAACCAGATCCGTGTCATTCATTACCTTATTAGTAATGAAGAGTTTATGGCCTCCAGTCCCCCGGACGCACAATACACTCCTGATCCTGATCCCGGCCCTTGTTATGCTAATACTGTACTTAGATTTATCTATCCATCTAGCAAGCAGCCTCTTTCACTGGAATGACTCTTAAAATGTGCTTCAGGCGAATATCGGAAGCTCAATAATTGCCCCAGAGGGGAGAAATGATTATTTACAACATTTCCCCATAAGGGTTTATGAATAATTAACCACATTTAATGTAATGAAACATCTATTCTATCGTTTTCACATCCATGATTGGAAACAATTTATCATTCGATTTGATTCTTACATCCAACATCTCTTCGCCATCAAATAATATTTAACATTATCATTAAAAAAAAAAAAAAATAAAAATCTATGGATGTAAATTTTATTTTTAAATCTTTTTAATATTCATTGATATAATATGATTATAGATTCGACATTTATTATATCTATCAATGATAAATGAATATGAAAAAAATAAATTTTCTGGTTATATATGAATAAATTACAATGATTCAGGTTGAGAGAATTATGCTAAAGCATGAATTATTACTAAATTTTAACAATTAGATTATAATATTTCATGTTCACAGAACAGCAATAAAATTACACGGTGCAGATTTAATTTATTTTTATTTTAACTATTAATAATAATAATATTATTTATATTTATTATTATTTATATTTATTATTATTTATAAAAAAAAACAAAAAATAATAAATTGTGTTAATACATATAGGTAATATATAATTTTGAAATTTATTTAATTTTGAAGTATTTTTAAATTTATGCTCAAATCATTTTATTTAATATATATTTAATTATTAATTAAGTATATTTTTATCTTAGGTGACATACAGATTATAAATAAAAAAAATTAATGAAAACCTGAAAAATAAATTTTGTTTATTATTACTGGAGAATAACATTTAAAAATATTTTTGTCAACACGACCCATTAGGCTTGTAAACTAAAAATTCTTCATTTAAGAGAGTATTTTTATTTGAATATATTGAAATTTTTATTTATAAAAATTCATATGTTTTTATAATATTTATCTTAATTTTTCAAGTTTCATTCTATCATTTAAATATTGCCTCTTACTATCTCGCCAGAGATAGTATTGCGATCACGAAAATTTTCGAAGTCGAGATTTTGATGTTTTTATATGTTTTGAAGGCCCCAGAGTCATTTTCACTAAGGTTGAGAAAAATGTCTGTGTGTGCATATATGTAGAGAAGACGGTTTGAGCTAGAATAATGAAATTTATTCAAAATTGGTAGTTTTCTATCAACTTTTGAGAAATTTAGCTCATTCGGAAGAGGGTCATTATCTACCACCTTTTCATTTTTTACCGACCGACGATAGTAAGGGAGGTATTGTTTTCACACCAAATTTCACATGTGGAGATTTTTACATATCTCCACGAATCATGCATTTTCTAAACAGAAAAAAGTATTTTTAGCATGATGTCTGTCCGTCCGTCTGTCCGTCTGTCCGTCCGTATAGATGTGTACACCTGAACGGCTCAACCGATTTTGATGAAATTTGGTATATTTACTTAATGCATCAGTGGGATGAATTGATCAACTTTTGGTGCAATTCCGGAAACCGGAAGTGGTAGTATTAGCGATCGACGATAGGAAGGAAAGGGTTATTTTCACACCAAAGGAGATTTTTTTATATATCATGCACTTTGTATTGGTTTTATCCTCGAGAAAAATCATATTTATTAGTTTTTTCTTGATTTAAAATTATATGACGTCATCCAGCCATTCATGACGTCACAGCCTGGTCTTGCATATATATTATAAATAAAATAAAATTAAATATGTTTATATTTATTATTTATGTATCCATATCTGTTTTTTATTACATTAATAGATATATTAAAATTATTTGAAATTGTTTCTGTAGCTGGAAATTAATTTATTTCAAACAGTCGGTCGGTTCGGACCTGGCCACAGGTCAACTTATTTTTCCCTAAACTGGCCGTAAAAATAAATATATATTTTTTATAACTTTTCACATAATTAAAAATTGTATAAAACTGCTATATATAGAATTTCATCTTGATTAAATCGCTGAAAGTGAATTGATTTTTTAACACTGCAAATCACGCGCCAGCACGTGACGCCATCAACAAAGAGCCAAACACGCTCTAGTTTAATAAATAATTTTCATTAATTTTAATTTATAATTTAATTTTTATTAATTTTAATTTATAATTTAATTTATTAAATTTAATTTAAATATAATATATGTTAATTAATCCAATTCAAATTGCGGGATAGTCGAGTGAAGACTCCAGATTTTTAATATTTAAATTAAAAACTAATATAATAAACTATTTTTAATATTATATTATTACTTATAGAAGTTAATATATATATATATTATATTTTATACAGTTATTACATTATAAAATTTTTGAATAAAATAAAACTACTCATAAATTATAAATTAAAATTAATAATAAAACTTTAAAAAAAAATAACTATTCTTATTCATATATTCTATATTTTGAAATTAGTGCATTGGACAAAATGAGATCTTTAATTTAGACTTTTTAATTATTATTAATATTTTATATATATAATTTTCATTTCGTTATTTATAACAATATTATATGTATAAATAGGAGTATATTGGAATTAATTTGTTTCTACAAAAAATAGAAGTTAAAATATAAATTCTTCTTAGAATGTTATTCTTATTTTTTTCTAGTAATGGTAAGAAGTATATATATTGTGTGTGATATGATGATAGAGATAATTTTCGATCAAAATTACAGAAAGCGAGAAGGAGACAGCCACAACCATCAATCATAGAAGGTAAGAAATCCTGTGGTCGCTTAGAAAGGGCGAGGAGGCTGAATGGTAATTAGGGCTCCAGGAGCTATTATATTATTTCAAGACACATTGAAGAAGCTCATAGAATCAAGTTTAGTATTAAATAAAATGAATTCAATATTACACAGAATTCATGGTATAAACAAGAAAATAATGAAATCTAAAAAAAACAAAAAACATATATACTTTTCATTCAAAACCAATTTCTATAGTAATAAATACTTTAAACTAGTATGAAATGATAAATTATTTATTAGATCGGGTTGTTCGGAACGTTTACGAATATAAAGGAAACGATCCATCAAGCGTTGAAAAGATTAACGCAAACTGGGATGGGGAGGGGGGAGGTTGATGCTGTAGGAGGGGGGAAATTGATAAAACACGATCGTTTACATTAGGTCAGGGGGAAAACAAACAAAAGCGCAGGAGGGCTGGGGCAGAAGAACAAGAAGAATCATTTTCCAAACAGATACAAGACATAGATGGATGGAAGGATGGAAGGAATGAAACAAGTGAGCTTCAAATAGAAGAGGTTAATAAAAAAAAAATCATGTAGATACACAAAATGATATTATTCCATATAAGAATATCAAAAATATAATCGAAAATAAATTCATAAGATTTTAAGTAGTATTTTTTGATATAAAAATAAATAAAAAAAAATAAGTTAATGAAAAATAATTTTGTATCGTTCAGAATAATATAAACATAAAAAATAAAAATGTCAAAGAATTAATAAGTATTCTGATATTATTTAATTTTCGCTCTATTTCTATTATTTTACCAATGATAGGAAGAAAAAGTATTATTTTCACACCAAATTTTTCATCTGGAGATTTTTACACACGAATCATGCATTTTGATAACAGAAAAAAGTATTTTTAGTATGATGTCTTTCCGTCCGCCTGTCCGTTGTGTGTCCGTTTCAACAGCTCAACGGATTTTGATTAATTGATATTTAACATACTTAATAGCATGAATTCATCAACTTTTAGTGTTTGTCCAGAAACCGGAACTGGTAGTTTACAAAGTATTAATTTTATATTCATTGTCGGAAAATATTTCATTTAAAATATAGTAGTAATTTATAATTGAGTAATTAAACTAAAAATAAAAACCAAAATAATATAACTTAGTCATTAATTCAATAAATTTTTAAATACTTTATATATATATATATATATATAATATATATCAATTTCATTTTCTTATATTCTTATATTCATATATTTATAAATATATAATGGATGTTGTTTGAAAATTGATTTATTTCAAATCGTCGGTCGGTTCTGTGTCCAGACGACACAGCTTATTTTTAATTTAAATGAATTCAATAATTAAATTTCAAAACCATCCAATTTTCTTGTTATATTTTCTATATTTACACCTCTACATTTTTCAATAGTAATAATAAATTTTATTTTTATTTCAAAATAAATACTTATTAGTGTTTACTAAATGAAACGAAATCCAAATGGTAAATTCGTGATTTTCGGTACTAGTAGACGATGGTTCTTTCCTCAACAATTTCATAAATTAAAAAAAAAATATAATAAATAAAATTAATGAAAAATAAAATAGAGAAAGAAAACATTGTAAAATAAGGTTAAAATTATAGAATTGTTATATATGCCTCTATTTTCAGATGACATCAGCCTCAATCAAAATTGAGAACTAAGTTGAGCTAAATTATATTTCTTAATATAAATATTATAAATCAATTTCGAAAAAATTGTACTTATCTCTATTTTTACTACTCATTCGATTAAATTTTAATTTTATTATTATTTATTCAAATAAAATCGAGAAGGTTGCGATGGGAAGGGCACGTAGCTAGAATGGGTGAGGAAAAAATGGCGAAAAATATATTGGTGGGGAGACCGATTGGGAAACGTCCACTTGGAAGGCCAAGGACGCTGTGGATGGACAATGTAGGAAGGGACGGGAGAGAGATGGGAGAGGGTTCATGCTCAGAATAAGGATACTTGTAGAAGTGTGGTTGCTGCGGCCAAGAACTTTCGAGTTCCTTAGAACCATTGAGATAAATAGATAGATATTATTAACTCAAATCAAATTTTTTTCAGTAAAAAACAATTTATTATTTAACTAGGATCAAAAAAGATATATTATATTATTTTAATACTAATAATAATAATCTACTTGTACCAATATTTGCTCTTGTCCATTATGCATTAGAATTATTCAGATTAGCTTATTTATAAGAGAAGTCCGGACCTTTTACCTGCCACCCTTATGGCAAACTAAACATATTAAAATTCATTTGTCAAATATATGCTTCCAAATAAAGCCGCTAGGAGAAAATCCTCCCCCTTTGGTAAACACTTTATATATTATATTGTATATTTCAATGTTTGTTATTTTATTTTTCAAATAAACTTATTCAAATATTGGATTAGAAATAATCATTTTTCTTATTTTAATTTATAATTAAGACATTGAAATTAATTCTAATATTATTTTTAAATTAAAATGAAATACATATTTCTATATATTTTTTGTTGTATTAATTTTAAAATATATGAATCGTGGAGGTCTGTCTTTTAAAATGGACAAATTTATAATTTTGTAATTATGCCTAAAATTCAAATAAGAGTAAATGACTTACCTATCACTCCAACAGAGGGCCTCATCTCGATATCTGAAATATAGCAATTATTATTATTATTATTATTATTTTTATTTTTATTATTAATTAGATATTGTTTACATTATTTTTAATCTATTTTAAATTTAACACTCGTTTATCATTTTTTATTTTTATAATTATTCATTAATAATTTCAATTGTCCGTGCAAATTTGATGACATTTATTCATTTTTTTTTTTTGCAGATATATTATTAATTCGGTACAATCTACTGAAGACAAGATGGCATGAAGACTATACTTGAAACTTAAAATGGAATTATTTAAAAGAAAGGTGAGTATTTAATTATTAAAATATAAATTTTACATCAGAAATTCAATATACAATGATTTATTAGATTAATATAAAAAAAAAAAATATTCCAAAATATTTACTTTATATGAAATTTTTTAAATTTTAAAAATTGTGATATGGGAGCACGCTTTAGTCAATTTTTTATTTTTCTCATTTAATCTCTGTTAATCCTTTTCCCTTCTTTGTTCATTTTAATTGCATCAAATTAGCATATGAAGTTTAATTGAGATAAAGCCGTAGTCGGATATATGCAACAACAGGTGGTGCTAATTAATAATTGAGTTCTTTGTAATTACTGCCAGGCACCGTCACAACAAAATACCTCCAAGAGAGATTGAGACAAAGTGGATGGCCTGGCAAGCCAATGGGAAGGGGCGGGGGTTTCTAGTAGATAAATAGTCGGCAAAAGCGACTTTGACACAATCGCCCGTGAATAATAATAATAAATTTACTTATTGTTCTTTCTTCTCAATCGCTTGCATCGTGTATAATTAAACAACGATACGTTTTCCCACAATTGATTAATATATACCGAGATATATATGTATATACATATATATATATATTTATAAATATAAATGTAGAGAAGTATTTGGGATTCGGGTGGAGTTAAATAGATGAAGACAAAGAAAATGAAAATAAGAAATATTATATTTTTAGTATTTATCACTTGATTTTTTAAAATTTCTCTTAAACAACCTATAGAAAAATTTGACTAAAATAATGTCTAACACTTACATAGGATTATTGTTATTATGTATTGGCACTTCCAAAATAATTACTGAATAAAGATAAATGGGGAGCAGGATAATAAACTGTTAACAAACCAAGAGTCCAGTGTTGAGACCAATAAGAGCAAAATTCTAAAGAATAAGTTGACCTGTGGCCAGGCACAAAACCGACCGACGGTTTGAAATAAATTAATTTCCAGCTAAAGAAATAATTTCAAATAATTTTAATATATCTATTAATGTAATAAAAAACAGATAGGCATATAACATAAATATTTTTAATTTTATTTTATTTATAATATATAAGGAGGGGCTGGCTATGACGTCATGGAGGACTGGATGACGTCATATAATTTTAAATTAAGAAAATATTAATGAAGATGATTTTTCCCGAGGATAAAACCAATAAAAAGTGCATGATTCGTAGAGATAAGTACAAAATCTTCTCATAAGAAATTTGGTGTGAAAACAATACCTCCCTTACTATTGTCGGTCGGTAAAAATGGTTCCCCAATCCCAGGAGTAGCGGGTGGACCCTCTATGATCCTGATAGAGATAAGTCCACTTCAGGGATGCAACCCTGCTCACGCGAGCCACGACTTTTCCTCGCCTTTAATAGAGGAAGTCGCGTCCTAAACCCTAATCAAATCCTAAATCCCATCAATTCAATATTAAATTAGATCATTCACATATCCCACCCCCACACGGGCATCAGACTTTCGTGACAAGTCGACTGGATGTTTTCCACATCATAGATAGGCAGGACCCTTGGAGGCTGTCTAAAAGCAGCAGACAAATTTTAGGAAGAAGAAGAAGACTAAATACAGATGAAATAAAACAAGTGAACTTCAAATAGAAGGGACTAGTTAATAAGGGAACATAATGTAGCTACACAAAATGTAATTATTACCTTACAATTTCGAAAATCATTACAATAAGAAATAAATTCATAATTTTTTTTTTTTTTAATTAGAATGTATTAATATTATAATTAAACTAAAAATTAAGAAAAACTTTAAGTTTCAAGATGAAAAGAAAAATAAATTTTCAGTCATAATAATATAATCATCATCATATGTTAATAAACTACTATATATATTGTTTACATTATTTGTATTATTTGTTTCATTATTTTATTACTATCTTTTCAGAGAGAGTTGAGATTTTGATGTTTTTATACGTTTTGAAGGTTCCTGAATCATTTTCACTAAGGTTGAGAAAAATTTCTCACGCACACACATACATTACATACAAAATGATTCAGGAACCCTCAAAAAGTATAAAAACATCAAAATCTCAACATCGTAAATAGTAAAAATGGACTAATTTTATTCAATATTTTTAGAGTCAAAATTTCGATTCATAAATTTTTAACAAAATATCTGTATTTATTTAATAATAATGATTATTAATTAATTAATAGTTCCTGAAAATATATTCGATTTAAAAAAAATTTTTGAGTTCAATATTTCCATAGAGAATTGAATGATAAGAGCAATAAATTGTATTTTATCTGATTATGAAATTCTATTATCGTTTTTTGAAAACAAAGTGTAAGAATATATTGAAATAATAATATCATAATCTTTAGAATTGTATAGTTAAGTGTCTATAATTCATTCATCTTTGTTAATAGTGGATTGCAAAGAATTTTCTTTCCACAATTTCAAATAAATTGCTAATCGTTGAAGTTCCATTTAAAAAAAAAACAAACAAACAAGAGAGACTCCAAAGAACGGGATTCATTATAGAATAGCTATCTCTACCTAGGCAGATACATACACAGTCATAGATCTATCTTTCCTTCCTCTTTTCTCAACAAGAACATAAATCACCAACTTTAGAAAATCCATTACATTTTCTTCTTACTCTACCTTGTATATAATATATTTAACCATCCACCTGTTTCTTAAACCAACAATGAATATATGAATGGATGAACAAAAGATTGCAATTAACAATTCAGAAAGTTGTTGTTCGTGGTTAGAAATAAATTCTTGAAATAAATTATTTTTGTAATTTAAAAATATGATTATCAATTTTAATTGTTATCTATATACTTGAAATAAGTTATAAATGTGATTATTTAAATTATTTTCTACTTATTTAATTTTTCTACTTTAATTTATAAAAATTTATTAAATATAAAAATAATTTTATAAAACATAACGTTTTTGTCATGGACTAAAAAGAATAAAATAATTTTTCTATAAGACTGACAAAGTTTATGAATGAATTGCTTGATATACAACTAAAATCGTCATTTAAAACCCAATTTTACAAGTAATGCCATCTCATTGTCAATATTTATCCGTAAGATGGCGTGAATGACAATTCATATACTAATACCAGTTAATCGTTAATTATATTACAATTAATTAATTATAATTCAATTATATTTCTTCTAGGGATCCATGGAAATGTCTATAAAAATTTTCAAAAGTTTATCTCAATTTAAAGTAGATGAAAAATCGATTTTAATTTGTCATACGAGCGAACAGACAGACAGACGTGAAGCGAAGTTGATAAAGACGTTATAAAAAGAACTATCAAAATAATTTACCGGAATATATATTTTTATTTTTAATGGATTGTTTATAATTTCTAATGAGTGAAGAAAAGCCATTCATTGAGAAGTTTAAATCAATTGGTACACCCGGTAAGTAGGTAAGGAACTTTTAATGAAATTTGATAGTGGGGTCGAGAAATGTTGAGTTAAGTCGTATATCAAAGGTAGATAGAAATCTAAATAAATTGAATGATAATAATAATCAATAAAAATGAATGTTGGAATAATTATTTGGTGTGCAAATTAAAATCCAATGCCTCTCTTCTGTGGTAGAGATTTTCTTAAAAATCTTTGGATTATGGAAATATTGATAAGTTTTAAAGGGCATAGAGTGCAGAGGGATTGGAGGGATTAATAGAAGAGGGTAGCAAGGTGAAGAGAATAAGACCCGCGGGGGTAAGCTCATAAATAAATATTCCTTATGGGGGTGGTTTCTTCTTTGAGTCTATAAAAGTAGATGAAAGCATCAAAACGCGAATGTCTAATCAAATGAGGCGGCGGTCGACATTCGTATGCAGATGTCATCAACGAAAAAACACGGATGCTCGTGTTCTTATTAAAAAGTCATCTATGGGTAGTGAAAGCCCGGGGTGGAGGAATAAGGAATTAAGGAAAACTTAAAGGAACAAAACGAGCATAAATAAAAATTACATCAAACAGCGGGTGAGAGGGGTAGTTTAAAGGGTAGGGGGACATAATGCGAAAACAAATTTCATACATAAATAATATCTACTCTGCTTTGAGGGCTTTCAAATATCGATTAGATAATTAGATTACATGGATAAGAAAATTAAAGAATAATAGAAATAATTCTTTATTTTAAAAAAATAAGAAAGATAAATAAATAAATAAATAAATAAATATATATATATATATATATTAAGGCTATAAGGACCTAACCCAAATACAATTATGCTAGATAATTCTATTTTATTAGAGATTTATGTTTATTTATATTATTTATATTTTAAATTTTTTTTGAACTTGATTTGGTTTGAAGTCTCGTCCACAATTTCTAAAGCTCATGTCTCTATTAACTATATTGTTGTTTAAGTAGGATAAAGGTGTTCTATGATCAGTAAAACGTGTGTCCTTAACTTTATCTTGATTTTCTTCTAGAATTTATAAAGTAACTTTCCAATTTTGATCACGAAGACTGGGTAGACTTCATTCAATAGACCCTCGCTAGAGAAATTCCCTTTTCAGACCTGAGACTTGAACCCGGAACCACGAGAATGTGAGACAACGGCATATACTATATAGGTATATATATATATATTTATCCTAACAAAATCAAAGATAGAAAAATTTATTTTCCACCAATTCTGAACTAATTGATTTATTATTATTGTCGTAGATTAGAAAAAAAAAATATGTGAAATTATTTATGGACTAATAAAATTGATAAATTAGTTTTAAAGTGATTTATTCTGTCATTGTTGTCTTATGGGTGTAAGGTATCCTTTAAGATTTCGTCAGGTGGTTTTTGTTGTCTTCTTCGAAAGAATGAGAGAGAATTGAAAGTTCATTTCTAGTTAAGGAAGAGATAAGATTGTCTACTCGATTTATGAAGGAAGGTGACGAGGGCCATAACGCCAGGTGTCTCAATGCGTGGGCGGTGGGAGAATGAACCACGATCTTCTAATCTAACATTTCGATCTCGTCCGAAAATGACGGGAGGTTGACCGTAGAGACATCTACAAAATACTCAATCCTAACCTTAATAGAGATGTCTCAACAAGGAAAAACAAATTTGTTACAGACATTTCATGTATAAATCAAATTCGAAATTTCATTTGAAAATTTGTTCTTATTAGAATAAGTATATCATTAGAGAAGATAATAGATAAAAAAACATAAATACAGACTTATGAATTAAATATTGTAATATTTGTGAATTTAATGATTAAAAAAAATATAATTAATTTGTTATATGAAATATTTATTCAAATTTGTAGAAATATCAGTAGATAATAATTTCTTAGTTATTAGCATTTGTTAATTTTGAATTTTGAATTTTTTTATTTTTTACTTGGATGTTTATCTTTTTACAAATTCGAAACCATCTATGAAAAACTCTGGAGTATCTCGACTCGACTATCTCGCAAATTTGAATTGGATTAATTAACACATATATTATATTTAAATTAAATTTAATTAATTAAATTAGAAATTAAAATTAATAAATAATATTTATTAAATCAACACTGATGATAGTTGGTTGATAGTTGATGACACCACGTAACGTTCTCGCGCGTGATTTGCAATGTTAAAAAATTAATTCCGGTACTTTCAGCGATTCATTCAAGCTGAAATTCTATATAAAGTAGTTTTATACAATTTTTAATCATGTGAAAAACTATCAAACATATATCTTTATTTTTATGGTTAGTTTAGAGGAAAAAAAATGAAAACGTGGCAGGCAATGATCCTTTTCCGGATGAGCTACAATTCTCAAAAGTTTATAGAAAACTACGAATTTTGAATAATGCCCGTGTGCCAAATTATATTATTCTAGGTCAAACAGTTTTGCGTAATCTTGTCTACACACACACACACACACACACACACACACACACACAGAAACATTTTTCTCAACCTTAGTGAAAATGACTCAGGGACCTTCAAAACGTATAAAAACATGAAAATCTCGATATCGAAAATTTTCTGCGAAAAAAGTAATATTAATAATAAAGTGAATAATGAGTTCGGGGATTATATAAATAAATGATATTGAGGACTGTGAAAGATATATATATATATATATATTATGTGTGTCAGGCATAATTCATAGGTATAGGTCTAATTGTAAGACTATAATGATAACTACAGATAATAAGAAAATATGTAGGCAGGCTAAATGAATGTATAGATCCCGAAATTCAATAAAAATACTACTTTGAATTATCTAATTAATTTTCTTTTAAGTTATAGAACTTTAATTATTGTTATTTATTTTTAATGTAAAATTAATTTAATTTAGTTTAAAATTTAATATAACTTAAAATACATTATACATTAAATATATTTTTTTAGTTATCATACAATTTATATACATATACGTACATGTACATTTTTTTAATAATAAAAAAGTTATTTTTCAATTAATTTTAATAAAAACTACTATAAACCTAAGGTTTTTTTTTAAATTAATTATATATATCATTATAATTTATTTATACATCATTATATAAAATTTGAACTTAGAGCTGCTAAGAATATTGTCCTTGATATTTACAGAAATAATTTATATTAATGTTGTCCATGGATTATATATGTTAATTTTCTAGGGGGGAGTGTTCTTTTAACCATTAATTATTTTTTTAATCAATTGTCATAAATTTATGTTAAAAAAAAAAAATTATCATCTGATCCCAATAATAATTAAATAACTTATATTTAAAAAAAATAATTATAATAAAGAAAAAAAACTCAATTAAAAAATAAATGAATTTGAATTTGTTTATTTTAGAAAAAAAAAAAATTTTATTAAGTCGGTAATCGATTATTGAGTTTGAAAAATTTTACAAGGGGTTGAAAAATCTGAATGTTTTTTTTTTTGCTTATTCAGGTAAAATAGAATTAACAAGTTTTAACAAAAAGGTCAAAATGATCTATATTATCTCAGTTATTTTTCAAGATTATTATACTTAAATTAAAAAAGAAAAATTATATATTTTAAGATCATTTATCATCTAACATATTATTAGAAAGACACACCTCTTATATGTCGATTACTACTTAAATGCTCCAAAAACTAAAGTTCATCAATATAGTTAATTATTTCTGGAAATCTTAAACATTAATTGGATGAGGATTCATATATATATATATATATATTTCTATTTCTATATATAACTATTACAAAATTAATTTAAATTTATTTCTAGAATTAACAAAATATAAACTTTAAAAATACAAGTGTCTAAAATAGAATTTTTAAATTTTAATAAATCTTTAGCTTATTTATTAGGAGAATGATAAAACAAAATTCCCTTAAAATAATTATTTTTATTATAAAAATTATAATATAAAAATATTAAATATGTAAATGATGCATATAATATTTTGCTGAAGAATATATACTTACTATAGTTTGAAATTCAACATCAATCAGGGCTATAATTGGATCAATGTTTATGTACAGATGGTGATTTAAATGTAACTTGTAAATATTTAATTTAATTTGTTTGTATTTCTACGGATATTATATTATTATTAAAATTTTTCCTTAATTTGGAATGAATTGGACCCTGGATATCAAGTTTCATAGTTCAATCCGATTCCGCTTGACCCACGAAATAAATATAACATACTGTACATAATGTTATGTACATAGATGGAAAAATGTTAACGATGTGAGGGCGCTGTTATCGGGCACTGACTATCTCAGCCTGTTGATTGTCCGATAACAGCGCCCTCAATCAACAGGCTGAGATAGTCAATGCCCGATAACAGCGCCCTCATGGCGTTAACATTTATACCTAATAATAATAAAAAAAATTATAAATATAACCAATAAGGCAATAAATAAATATAATTCATAATTAGCTGTACTTCCCATCTATAAGATATATAGGAATATATGTATTTTTTAATTGTTATGTGTATATATATACATCCTATATATAAGTTTTTTTTTCAATATACTTATAAGAAAAAACAATCACTTGATTGTTTTTTTATTTTTTTTTTAATTTTAATTTATTAGGTAAAGTGAATCTCTCATAAAAAGATTTATCACATGAAAATTAATGAAAAAAAATATAGAAATTGATCCGGAATCAGGTAGTACAGGTTAAAAAGCTCAGGTAGTCAGTCATCAGTAGGTTGAGCCGCCCCAAACCCTAATCGCTTCTTGATAATAACGATAGACCCCCGGTGCCTGAAGGGAGGGAATAAATTATTTTTGACGTTTTCAGTCAAAATTATGAAACAATTCACCTGATGGTTGAAATTTCCGCTTTACTTTGCTATCCTGATCTTAGAATATTATACACCTATATATATATATGAATATATGACGATCAAGGACGGACAAAAACCCTCTCGGCCATTATCCTAGATATTTATAGTTATTAAAGGGAGGATTTATCTTTTGGGGCGTTTTTACGACTTTTTGTCTCCCGAGAAAAGATGTAGATATATCCAGCATTGAACCCCTCCTTGAACCCCCCACCCCACCTTACGAGTTTCGAGGAAATGCAAGCAAGCCCTTGACAAATTTCGGTTTTAATAATTTAGATGCCACCCTTCGAGATGTATGAATGTGGCTTCTTGCCGTAAAACAAAGTAAAAAAAAAAAAAAAAACGAATATATTCATTTCTTATGAATGTTTCTGGCGATTTCATAAATTACACCCGCATTGTTCAAATTTAATGTCAAGAAAAGTGGAAATAAAAGAAGAAAAGAAAGTAGAATGTCACTGAAAGTAAAGTGAGTTACGGCATTACATATTAAATGTTCATTTTGAGGTTTACGCATTTAGGTTTATCGTATCTACCAATATACATAACTCAATGAAACTTTAATATTCATAATAGATGACTATGTTTTTGAAATTTAAAATTAAAAATTTATATGTTCTTAGAGATTGTATTAAAAAGATGGTGAAGGATGAGGTCATCTATTTTTACATTTTGAAATATTGTAGATATACACACCGTAGTTACGTTGCAAAACAAATTCAAATTTAATTAATGTGATAACTTATTCTATATCATATATGTATATTATATGTTAAGTGATTTGTATATTAAAGTTTTAAAAAAGGAAAAATATTAAAAGAGAAAATACAAAATAATTATTTCATAATTTTTATGAGTAAAATTGAGTTTCTTGTTAAAAGAAGTGGGATTATATAAACATCAATCTATTTATCTATCTCTGTGGCTCTACTGAACTCGAAAGTTCAACAACAACAACATTTCTCCAAGTTTCCTTAACTCCACCCAACCAACTTCTATTTTCTCCCATCTCTCTTACATCCTTTCCTACTTTTCTGCCCACCGCTTCTTTGGTCTTCCAATCGGTCGCTTCCCAATTGGTCTTCCCACAAATTCTCCCATTGTTACCATATTTTTTGCCCATCGCAAGGTTCTCTATGCCAGGAAATGCATAGAGATCATGCAATTCCTCGTTATGCAGTTTTCACCGGACCTCTTCTTTATTTGGCCCATAAATGCTGTGAAGATTCTTTTATTCAAATACTCAAAGGTAGACATAAATACAACATAAAATCTGTGCAACAAAATGTAGTTATATAACAACTCCTTAGACTCAGGTATAAGATATTATCATAATAAATGCAATAATAATAATAATAATAATAATAATAAAGACCGAAAGCGATAATATTACAAAGATGCAATATTGTCAGAAGATCCTTAAACGTCTAGTCTCAAATTATTAATCATAATAATAATAATGATAGTAGCATCAATAACTAACATTTAAAGGCCAGGGAGAAGCCTCTTTCAATATTTACAATGTTAAAATAATTAATTATTTATTTATTTAAATATATTTATTCTACAAGAAGAAAAACGTTTTTTATAAAATTTTTTTCATATATTAATTATTATATTTTAAAATCACTTTGCAAATGATGAACAATGTAGGTTTTTGGAGAAGGGGATGGGGAATTAGACAGACTGTCATCATAATATTAGAACATAAATTATTAATGAAGAATATGGAGAATTGTATTATATCTCAGTGAATGATACCTCTTTAATATAAATCTATAAATATGTATTAATTTGTTTAATAATTAATAACCGAACACTTCTTAGTATAGTACAGGGATGTCCAACCTTTTAATTTAATGGGCCACATCGCAAACTTAAATATTTAACTGGGCCGCGAAATTACCAGAATATGTTAAGCCTAGCTAGTGAATGTCTCAAAAGTTATGGAGATTTTTGGGGATAGAGGTGGTTTTTTGTTTTTGAATGTTGCCCAGCCTATTTTTTATAGCCTCGAAGTTATAGGTCGCTTCCCGGACTGTGAATTCTTTAAAAAGGAGCGTAAGTAACTCCAAAATGAGTCGATAGTGGGCCGCATCAAAACTTTGAGTGGGCCGCAATGCGGCCCGCGGGCCGCGAGTGGACATCCCTGATATAGTACCTAATAAAATATGGAAATGGTGTTTTGAGGTTCAAACTTCACTAGAGTTTAACAAAATTTATTTAAGTAAAATCAATTTATATGTATTTCAAAACAGTATTGTTTTATTTAATTTTATGTATTATATACTAGCTAAAATTTACCAAAACCATGTTCATAACAAAATCTAATATAATATAAATAATAAAGTATATTGCATACAATAAATTATGATTTATTTAAAAATTTAAAGTATTTGAAAATATGCTTTATATATTTTATTTAAAATAATTAATTAAATCTTAATTAATATATCTAATTAATGATAATCCATTGATAATAATATTTAATCAATTTTACTTGAAATAATAATTGATAAAAATATAAAATTTAAAATTAATTTACACAATATAATAATCTTATCAATTTATAGTTGATAACTTCATGAATATTAAATTAGGAAAATTCAAATATAAGTACTAGTTTAATATGAATAAATTTCCCTTCTGTTAGATTAATATTTGAGGAGTTTGAAATATAATTATAAAATATAATTTTTTAAAAGATCATGTTTTCTAAAATATTTAATTTGTTTGTTTTTTTTTTTTTGAGAAATGACCAATCACGACTGAAGTAATTACTAACACTTGGTTAGAAAAAAAACATTCTTTACACGATTATTACAGAAAACTTTTCCTTTGATTCATTCTTTTCTTAAATAATTACTATTTATTTTCTGTGAAATTTATATATCTTTTTGTCATTTAAAAAGAAAAATGAATAGAAAAAAATCAAAGAAAAGAAGAAAAAAAAAGAACAAAAGTTGAAACAAACAGAAGGGAATAAGATGCTGGAGAAGGAAGGACATTGGACTTGAAAAAAAGAAAAAAGAGCGAGATGGAAACAAAGGAGTTGACTGGTAGCCATTTGTAATAAATAAGTCGCAGAAGCCTTAACATAGACCTTACACTTTATGTGTATTTAATGCAAACGAGTTGTTGAGTGCGCCTCTAGCGGTTTCGTCTCGAATCAGATTAGGTTACCGACATTGACATGTTATACATCCATATATATATAATATATGTCGGCTACCGTAACAGGGAAGAGATGTCTTACAAGATATTTGATACTTTTGATCTTTATAAAATCTAAATAAAATAAATTCACAGGTCAGTTGTAGTGTCAAGATCATAAAAAATGTCACGAAAAAAGAAAATTCATATTTTATGGAAATTGTTAAGGTGTTTTTTTAAAACAAAAAAAAAAAAAAAAAAAAAAAAAAAGGAGCTGAAATAAATTATTAAATTTATTTGCATATTTAAGACGATGATTTATTATTATATTGATTGAATAAATTTATTTTTTGATTTAAGAAAATTTTTAAAAATACTGAAAGTATTTTTTCTGGAGGACAGGGGGGAGGATATAAAAATTAATATTAAAAACATGTTAAAAAAAATTTAAGAAATTAGAAATTGTTAGCATATTTCAGATAATGTTATTTATTTTATTTTATTTTTTTTAGAATTGATTAAACTGTTAAACTTTCAATTTTTAGTTTCAATTATTAATATATTTTTTTAAAATTTATTATATTTCTCAAAAGAGATTCTTTAAAGTTAATTAGTCACCATAGTATTAGTATATTTTTATGAAAATCCTTGAATAAGTTTGTCACTCCATAAATTTAACTATAATTGAATATTCATTTCAAATTTAAATTAAATCATTTATTTTTTTTTTAAATTTTAATTATTTCTTTTTCTTAGTGAATTGAAAAATATAGGAACTAGTTAAATTTTGCAAATATATATTCAACAATAATCTAATAATATTATGTTTTTGAAATAAGCTCAAGGTTTAAGATGATAGAAAAAAAATTATCTAGACTTTAATGAAAAATAATAAATTATATTGAATAAAGGTTGATTTGATTAATAAAAAAAAATATAAGTGAATTAAGAAATTCAATAAAATTTCCTTTAAAAAAATTGCAACGAATAATTGGAGTTTTCAAAAGAAAAAAAAAAGAAAAATAAAAAAATTAAAAAAGATCTCCTTGAATAATGCTTTGTAATATTTTATATCCATGACACAATAGATAATTGTATTTAATCTATGAATAAAACAGAAAATTAAAATAAATTTATTAATAAAAAAATTTATATTATAGGAAGTAAAGATTGAATTTTTTTCTTAATTCCTTAAAAAAAAAATATTTCAATGATTTGTTTTAAAATCATGAATCGATTGCACAAATAATTAATTATATATAAATGCATATATAGGCATAACTATATAGAATGGAAGAAGTTTAGATTTTAGTCTATTTTTACCGACCGACGATAGTAAGGGAGGTATTGTTTTCACACCAAATTTCACATGTGGAGATTTTTACATATCTCCACGAATCATGCATTTTCTTAACAGAAAAAAGTATTTTTAGCATGATGTCTGTCCGTCTGTCCGTCTGTCCGTCCGTATAGTTGTGTACAGCCTGAACGGCTGAACGGATTTTGATGAAATTTGGTATATTTACTTAATGCATCAGTGGGATGAATTGATCAACTTTTGGTGCAAATCCGGAAACCGGAAGTGGTAGTATTAGCGATCGACGATAGGAAGGGAAGGGTTATTTTCACACCAAATTTCACATGAGGAGATTTTTTTATATATCACCACGAATCATGCACTTTATATTGGTTTTATCCTCGAGAAAAATCATATTTATTAGTTTTTTCTTGATTTAAAATTATATGACGTCATCCAGCCATTCATGACGTCACAGCCTGGTCTTACATATATATTATAAATAAAATAAAATTAAAAATATGTTATATCTGTTTTTTATTGCATTAATAGATTATTATAAATTATTTGAAATTGTTTCTGTAGCTGGAAATTAATTTTTCAAACCGTCGGTCGGTTCGGACCTGGCCACAGGTCAACTTATTTTTAAATGTATTTATTTTTTTTTTATTTGTTAAATTTTTGTTTTATTTCATATCCTATTAGTTGCGCGCGCAATTTCAAGGTCAAGATTTGGACACAATTTTAAATTTTGATGAAAAAAGATTAATATTTTCTTTTCTTGATAAAATTTGATATTTCTAATAATATGAACAAATTGTAGCCCTATCAAGCTTTTCTTATGTCGCAAATGTAACTTTTACAATTATCACATTAATAAGAAAGTGGGAAATAAAAACAAGTTATTGGTAAATAAATCAGTATAGCGACAGCAAGGGGAAACAGCTGAAGGAAGGGGGAGTGTTGGACTATGATTTTCTTGACGCAAGGGAAACGACATTTCAAACATAAATAATAATTAAGTGACTGAGTTTTAGAGGAGCATATGTCAAGGGCTGTGCACGCGCATAAATCGCCCGTTAAGTTCATGCGATTGGCGACCCTTCTACTACGTCAATAACTTTAAAACCATTAAGGGATTAATTTTATTACATTTTGGATTATACTTTTAAAGTCAAAGAACAATCTTTATATGTATGTATGTTTAGTATTTATGAATCGTTAATGTTGCAAGCCTCCATAAAAATGTGATAAATCCAAATTATGATTTTTGTTTTGTTTTTTATTAGCTATTGAGGCTTTAGGTCTATTTAGGCAGACTACCCATTTTCTTATTAACTAAAACAGTATTAATAAAAATTTGTAAACTTGGTAAGGATTGAACCCACATCTTCAAGTCTGTATTTCATCTTTATACCACTGTTTGGCAAATAGGGGAAGGTGACCCATTATGAGATACAATCGTAATATGACTTAACTTCTATACGAATTCCATATTAAATGATTCATAGAGATGAACTCTAGTTAAGAAACATCAAACCACCTCTTCTCACATTCATTCCTGAAACGAGTATTAGACATTATTGCTGCAAAGTGATAAACAAATGTCTTTCTACTCATTTTTGAAAACAATCTATAATACAATCAAGCTAATGAGTGATGAATTAAATAATTTTGATTGAATAAATTTAGTATATTTCCAAATACCAAAAAACACCTTGACCTAATATAAGACCGACTCATTTTGGAAAGACTTTGTATTTCATATGAAGGAACATGAGAGAGATGGGGAAAAATAGGGATATTTGGAGGAATGCGGTTGCTGCGGTCAAGAACTTTCGAGTTCTGAAGAGTCACCGAGATGACTCATATGCCTGAATAGCTAAACATAATTTGTTTAATGTTTTTAAACCATTTTAATGAAAATTATTAGAAGACATATTTATGTAGAGTTTTTATCAACACTAGGAAAAAAATCAAAATTGAAAAAAAAATTAAGTGCCCTTTATCTTTGTTCAAAAAAACTATCCCATATTAGGACACTTTTCTATACAACAATTGTATATCCAAATAATATATACAATAAATAAATAAATAAATAAATAAATAAATAACAAGCAAAAATAAATCTTTATGATTTGATTTCTAGCCAAGAAAGGCGATATTTAAAAAAAAAAATTAATTTATTCGTATAAATTTTTAGGAGTAAAATATTATAGACTTTTGGGTAATATATACTTTGAAAGTAATCTGTGAATATAAATCAGTAAAAAATAAGAAGAAGAAAAAGATAACATGAGAGAGGGTAGGTATCTCTTTTCATAGAACAATAAATATCCGCGTTGCTACTACTATTCTTAATCTTCTTACTAATAATACTTAGGATATCACACAATCAGTTTGTTGGATATTTTCAATTTGTCGAGTGATTTGTATCCGGTATGTGCGCGCGCCTTGTTGCTTGTCGGAGCTCTCATAATTCTTCGTTCACGGATAAATTATTGAGACGAGTGGGAGTTGGTGGGGGATCGGTTTGCCTTCATAAAGCATTTCTTAGACGAAGGGATACCATTTGCTTTTGTACGTTTGGGGAGAACGGTTATATTGTAACATATATATATATATAAGTTTATTTGGAGAAATATCGAACAAATGACTGATTTATATATAAAAAAAAAATATGGAAAATAGAAATTTAATTTTTTTTTATTCTTTGTCAGATTATATTGTAAGTATTATTACTAGTATTACTTATTATAATTATTTTATTGAAAAATATAAAATAATTAAAATTAAAATATGTTTTTTGTTTTGTTTTTTTAATTTTATTTCATTTATTTCAATTCCGATACATCATTATCGTCACCAAAAGAACTAAAAATGCGCATAAAGTAAATAAAATTAAAAAAAAATTTAAAATTGTATTACATCATTGTTTGACAAACCGACACTGGGTATCTTATCTTATTATGCTAGCTAAAATTGTATATATCTATGTATAGCCATTGGTTCTCAAAAACCGCTCTAACGATTTTTTTCAAATTCACACTAGATATAGTATTTATAAAGAAAAATTAAGTTTTATTGATCACATCTCAGGAAACGTACATTTTCATTATTTATTTCTTAATTTAAAATTATAAATGGGTGACGTCACATGACATCCATTTTTATTTTTTAACTTGTATTAATATTTTTTTTTATTTAAAATATTTTAAAATTTATTATTTAATTTCGAAATAAAATTAAAAATATTTATTTTTAATAAAATATATATATATTTAATCTCTCTCAAAAAAAAAACAACAAAACAAATAAATGTCTTCGAAAGATGGTAAAAATATGTTTTTTATTATCAAAATATCTTAGACCAGTGGTTAGAACAATTGTTTTTACTCCCCGAGTTCGAAGGATCGAAACTCGCCGCGTGCAGTTTTTTATCTATTTTCGTGATTTATTTATTCATTGTTCTTTTATTAATTAAGTTTTAGATAGTTTTATAATTTTTAATATTTTTTCAATAAAATATTATTTAATACATTTAATAATTGTAATAAATAATTAAAGAATTGTATATCAATATTTTTTAAAGGGTAGAGCGAGAGCTCGGTGTCCCAGGTATTAATATTACCAGCCAAATCCAATAATAATGAATCATTTTTTTTAACTTAAGTACCGAGCCGAGGCTTGGGGTCCCGGTACTTTTATATTATCCATGACACTACATTTAGTATTGCATGTGATTATTGTTTTCATAATATATAATATGTAATGATTTAAGTTAAGATGTAATTATTTAATCATATTAAAGAATGTTAGTTAAAATTATATAATATATAAGTACCTCCATATATAATAATAAATTTTAAGGTTGATTTTCTCAGGATTACTAGTGAGAAAAAAATGGGAATCCTATTTCATCATTCCTAATTAGTAAAATACACAACATATTATTGTTTTTCTTTTGATTTCATTTAAACAGGGGATTTGTTGAATTAGAAGACTTAATTAAGTCAATTAGAGAATAATAAGGATAATTAAAGTATAAAAATAAAATTGTTTTATATTAATTTTCTGTTGATTTTTCTTTCTAGGTAAATTTAAATTTAAAGATAAAAAAAAATTAATTAAAAATTTGTTATGCTTATATTTTTTTATTAAAGCTCATCTTATAATCATGTAACCCCTATCAATTTCAAATAATATTAAACAAAAACAAAAAAACAAAAAAATTCAAAATATGAATGAGATTCTTGTTATTTATTGATTACCTAAAAGATCAATCAGGAAAAAAAATAAAAATAAAATAAATAAATAAATTATTTATTTGATTTTTATTATTGATGTGGGTATAACATTCCTGAATATATTTTTTCTATTGTATTATTTTAATTTTAGTTATTTGTATTTTACTCTTCAACTACTCTTAGTATAACTTTTTTTTTTTTTTTTTTTTTGAAAGGGATTATAAAATTTTATTTAATTTTAAGCAATGGATATAATAAGAAAGAAATAATATTATATTTCCTATTCATATTAAAGAATAAAATGGAAAAAGCTGTTTCTCATAAATTATGCAAAATTATTTATTAATGTCAAATGTAAATTTTCACCCTTTATAATATTACTCTATTTTTTTTTTAATTTTTTAGTATCATTTTACTCTTTATAATAAGTTATTTTTATTGATATAATAATAATTCCATAATTCTTTATAATAATAATAATAATAGCTTTATTAAGGGCATATAAGGGCGGATTTTTTTATATTTTCATCAATTAAAAAAAAATTTGGTTTTAATAAAATTTAAATAAAAGAAAAATAAATATTTATGAATTTTTTTCAATTTACAAAAAAAAAAAAAAAAAAAAAAAAAAAAAATCAGGTAAATAAAAGAAAAATTTTTTAAAGTGATAATCATAACACTCGAATCACGTTTTGTTAAAAACAGATTGATTTAGTAAGAGAAAAAACGACAAATAAAAAGTGGGAGGTAATGAAAAAAATAGTAAAAAAGGACATTTTCGCTAAAATTGGTCTCCTAAAAATGCCGAAATGGACCATTTGTCGGCAAATAGGGAGGCAAGAGAACAGGTCCCGAGACCGGATCACGGATCCCGGGTCACCTGAACAATGGCTCGTAACTCCAAACTGGTATTATATACTAATTAGGACGTTTAAACCGAAAGATTTTAATTAGCGATCTTAAAAGGGTAAACTGTAATAACCAGTTTGGTATATTATATTGAAAATATATTTATAGTAGAATCCAAAGTCAAGGAAGGGCGGTGGGAGACGGAAGAGAGGAGGGAGGGGAGAGAGAGATAATGAAAAATCCTAGAGAAAGGATTGATTGTGTATATTTAATAGCTTTAAACATGCAAGAACATCGGTTGGGAGAGAGAATTTTTTTTTTATTTATAAGAATAGATAATTATTATGTTGAAACTCATCTTGAGCTCCATTCAAATCCACTCTTTAGTATTAAAGAATTTTTTTTTTTCATAAATAAAAAAAAATCATCATTCATTCGAAGACGATGAAGATTTTAATAATAAATAAAAAAAAAATTCAAAATAAATGATTAAAATGTGTTATTTATATTAAAAATACAATTTAACATTAATTATTCTTTTAAATTTTATTTTTATAGATGATAAATGAGATGCTTATGTATATAATTAAAAAATTTATATAATATTAATTTATAATTGAAAGACTTCCTTGCTTTCATACTAATACAATGTATAGTGCATATTAGTAGGTATAGTATATCACCGTGTATGAATAATAATAATTTACTCTCAGATTATAATATTTAAAATCTTGTTTTGTTAATATGCTAACCATGCATTTTAATTTAATACAAAACAATACTTAAAATGTAAAATTTGAAATTTTAACAAATTTTTTTTTAGAAAAATTTGCATTCATCTCACCATTATCAAATTAGTGGTATAAAATAATAGAGATGTATACTATATGATGATTATCATAGAACGTTCTTTTATCAGTATTTCTACTTTTACAGTTTTAGATTTATAAGCAGTGGTGGGAGGGGAACGCGGAGGAAAGACATTCCCTTACCTTTTTTCAGAACCGGAACGCAAATGATAAAAATGTGTGTGCTCCTATTTGGGAGTTTTTGTAGTCCACTATAAGTGTACTACATAATAATAATATCTTTCTGATTTTCATCATTTTTTGAATAAAAAAAATAAAATTTTTTATGGAAAAAAAATAGTTTGCTGAAAATAGGACTTTTTTTGCTCCCACTATGTGTTCCCTTACTTCTTATTTTACCAATAAATAACTTTATAATAGTATATATTCCTATAAAGTTTTTTATTAAATATACTAGGTCTTAGTATGGTTTTCTTAAGCTTGTTCTCTGCATACCAAATTTAGCCAATCACTTAAATAAATCAGTATCAAAATATTACATATATTTATATAATAATAATAAATCAAAATATTCAAATAATTTTTTTTTTTTAAATATTTGATTATTTAAACAGGATCATGATAAAAGATCATATCAATAATTTTGATACTTATAATATAAATTAAGTTAAAAAAGTTTAATTTAAGAATTGTTAATTTTTACTATCTCGTAAGAGATAGTATAGCGATCACGAAAATTTTCGATGTTGAGATTTTGATGTTTTTATACGTTTTGAAGGTTCCTGAATCATTTTCACTAAGGTTGAGAAAAATGTCTGTGTGTGTGTGTGTGTGTATGTATGTAGACAAGATTGCGCATAAACGGTTTGAGCTAGAATGATGAAATTTGGTACATGGACATTATTCAAAATTCATAGTTTTCTATCAACTTTTGAGAAATGTAGCTCAACCGGAAGAGGGTCATTACCTACAACGATTTGATTTTTTTCCTCTAAAGTGACCGTAAAAATGAAGATATATGTTTGATAATTTTTCACATGATTAAAAATTGTATAAAACTGCTATATATAGAATTTCAGTTTGATTGAATCGCTGAAAGTACCAGAATTAATTTTTAGCACTGCAAATCTCACGCGCCAACACGTGCCATGGTGCCATCAATAAAAAGCCAAACATGCGTTGGTTTAATATTTATTATTTATAATTTATAATTAATTAAATTTAATTTAAATATAATATATTATGTTATTTAATCCAATTCAAATTGCGAGATAGTCGAGTGGAGACACTCCAGCTTATTTAAATACTTTTAAATAAGATGATTGGTCAAGCAATTGGTATTTATTTTTAAATACCTGTATAATTCTCAAGGTCATCAAGAGAAATACAATTTCTGTTTTTAAATTAATACAGTGTAGGATTAACAATAATACTCAATTAATAAAAAATTAATTCATATAATTAACAGAATAAATAAATTGTATAAAATAAAAAAAGTTTAATTATACTATAAAAAAGATCGACATAACTTTTTGTAATTTTTTGTAATTTTTTCATAACATTTATGATTTTAAGAAAAGTAAAAGATAAGTAGTTCGCCTAGAGTTTATGCAACCGATATTTCTTAATGGTATGAGTAATTATCATAATACTGCTTATGGGGGGAGGGTCGGATCTTTAAAGTTGCTAATCTAATTTATTAAAAAAATTTATATTATAATATTTAACATATATCAAAATTTAAATATAATCTTTTTTATAATTATAAATTAAAACAAATTTGTCACAAAAAACAACTTTCAATCAAAATTTTTGCAAAAACTTTTAAATTCAACTTAAAGAGAATTAAATTCTTAAATTTGTTGTGCCTCGATTCTAAATTGTGAAGTTATTGTGCTAAAGCTTTGTTTAAAAATTATTCACTCAAAATAAAAATATTTCATTTTTTTTTTTGTTTATAAATTAGATAATTGTTGAATTGACTTTAAATTCTACTTCCTTATAATATATTTCATGCATAATAATTATGAAGGTTCTGTTTCTTAAGCAACTCGTTTAATTAATTATAACTGACTTAATTAAGAAATTAAAAGCTGAATTTAATGGACACGTTTGTCCACCTGTTAGAATTTGAATCGAAAAATAAAAATTGAAATAAGATTAAAAAAAAAACACACAAACAAAAATAAACAAACCAATAACTGAATAACTGAGCGAGGGAGAGAATCAAAAAAATATATAAATAACCGTTTGATTTTTATCAATGTAATAATAAATTGTCCATTGCCGCCGATAGATGGATGGATAGGTTTATGTCTTCTCGGTATTTTGTAATTGGTATTGTGTTCTTATGTATATCGCCGTATATTTAACGAATATGCAATCCATCTCCTAATGTCACTTAGAAAGATTTACTAATAAAAATAAAATAACTAAAACAAAAGAAAGAGGAGATAAAAAAAAAATCGAATAATGCGCTCTCTTTTATTGCCTTATAATGCTTTTGCGGTACACACCGCCAGCGCGCAAAAACCGGCTACTGGTTGGCTACCCTGATCAGGCCAATCAGAGCCCGACAGTAGTACCAACCTCCATAATAGTAAAGGATAGAAAATTCCTTTTAGAACCGCCCTTCTTTCATAAAAAAAATACTAGTAGAAAATCAGAACAACTCTATTTTAATTAATGATACACGATTAATATTTATTTCATAGCAATATTTTTCAATTTTTTTTTTTTTTTTTGAAGAACTTATTAGATACTTTAGCAGGATAAAAAATCCAAGGAAAATAAATCAAGAAGACAAAATCTTTGCATAAATTTTATTACACTTCTTGGTGTTCGGATTTTTTTACAGACCGACTTTAGGAAGGGAAGGTATTGTTTTCACACCAAATTTCACATGTGGAGATTTTTACACACGAATCATGCATTTTGATAACAGAAAAAAGTATTTTTATTATGATGTCTTTCCGTCCGCCTGTCCGTTGTGTGTCCGTTTCAACAGCTCAACGGATTTTGATTAATTGATATTTAACATACTTAATAGCATGAATTCATCAACTTTTAGTCTATGTCCAGAAACCGGAAGTGGCAGTTTACAAAGTATTAATTTTATATTCATTGTCGGAAAATATTTCACTTAAAATATAGTAGTAATTAATAATTGAGTAATTAAACTAAAAATAAAAACCAAAATAATATAACTTAGTCATTTTAATTCAATAAATTTTTAAATACTTTATATATATATATATATCAATTTCATTTTCATATATTTTTATATTCATATTTATATTTTCATATATTTTTATATTTCAATAAATAACGGCTCAACGGATTTTGAAAAAAATTGATATATCTACTTAATGCATCAGAAGCATAAATTCGTCAACTTTTGTATATCTGGTAAACGTTTCAAAGTATTAATTTTATATTCATTGTCGGAAAATATTTCACTTGAAATATAGTAGTAATTAATAATTGAGTAGTTAAACTAAAAATAAAACCCAAGATAATATAATTTAGTTATTTTAATTAAAGTTTAAAATTTTAAAATTTTTATTTCAAATTTTAAAAATATGTTTTTTATATACTTTATATATATATGTATATATATATCATTTTCATTTTCCTATAACGATTATTCAATTATTTTTTGAATTGAATTAAATTATTATTTTGATTTAATAATAATATTATTTATTTATTTTTTTTTTATCAAGAATGAAGTATTATAAAATTATTATATTGAAATAAAAATTGTTTTTGTTGAATTTTATATTTTAAAAATTCAATACTATAAAGAGCTGATGATGACTGCTCAAGTTTCTGAAACATTGAATGCAGAGTGTTTAGGAAGGGGCAGGTTGCCAACAGGCGGCTGACATCTGTCGGACACTGACTGTCGCATGTCTTTTGTAAATTTGTTACCTCTCTCTCTCCCTTGCACTCTCGATCTTATTCTACGTTCGCTCTCTTTAAACGACAGTAAAAGCGAATGATGTTTTAGGCCGCGTGTTTAAAAACCCCTATTGTCCTGAAACAAGAGCTATAACTCAACAAGTGTCGCTGATTGATAGACAGGAGTCGACCAAGCATCAAACCACAGACTTTTTAAAAAAAGAATTATAAAAGAAAGAATTTTAACAAATTATTATTTTTAAATTTTTATCAAATAAAGTTGAGTTTATAAATTTTGATAAGATTTCACATTATTTTATTTACAATTTATGTTCACAAAATTTAAAATTTATATTTATTTTATTTAAAAAAAAATATTTATATATTTTTTATAGTTAAAATAATTAAGAATTTACATTCAAATCGTTAATTTCATATACCAGATATTTCTGAACTAGAAAAACAGAAATAAGTTTTTGAAACAAAAATAATTTATCAACGTCATAAAATTTATTTTGTTTTTTATGTTATTTATATGTTTTTTCTTAATTAATTAACAGATTTCATTAAATATTAAAAGATTTGAAAACCATGACGTTGCAATGATTCAAGTAGTTTTTTAAATTAACTTTAGCGTAATAATAACAATAATATTTATAATTAAGCACTTAATTATAAATATTATCATAAATCTTGTTACTATATTGTTACATTAATTAAATTATTAAAACAAAAACATAATAAGTTGACCTGTGGCCAGGTCCGAACCCACCGACGGTTTGAAGTAAATTAATTTCCAGCTACAGAAACAATTTCAAATAATTTTAATATATGTATTAATGTAATAAAAAACAGACATGGATATAACATAAATATTTTTAATTTTATTTTATTTATAATATATAAGTAAGACCAGGCTGTGACGTCATGAATGGCTTGATGACGTCATATAATTTTAAATTAAGAAAAAACTAATAAAGATGATTTTTCTCGAGGATAAAACCAATACAAAGTGCATGATTCGTGGTGATATGTAAAAAAATCTCTTCATGTGAAATTTGGTGTGAAAATAACTCTTTCTTTCCTATCGTCGATCGCTTCCAGTTTCCGGATTTGCACCAAAAGTTGATCAATTCATCATACTGATGCATTAAGTAAATATACCAAATTTCATCAAAATCCGTTGTGTCGTTCAAGCTGTACACATCTATACGGACGGACGGACGGACAGACATCATGCTAAAAATACTTTTTTCTGTTTAGAAAATGCATGATTCGTGGAGATATGTAAAAATCTCCACATGCGAAATAAATTGGTTTGAAAACAATACCTCCCTTACTATCGTCGGTCGGTAAAAAACATATCAGATCAAATTAAATCAATCCAATTAAATTAAAATATAATGTAATATACATATGATATAAGAAAATATGTAATTTGTAATTTTGTTTTTTATTTAGAAATACAAAATTCTTTCTGTTACATTCTTCTAAGAAGGTAAGATATTCAATATTATAGATTAATAAATTAAATTTCATTCTCATAAGTTGATTTTACCTTACATTACTCTCACCCCATCCCTTATCCAATTTTAAACCACATCCCCTATTTAAAATAATTACGTGTCGTGTGAAAACAATATGCGGTCATGTAGCGGCTATAAAGCATCCCTCGTGCATGTGTTCACTGTCTGTCCATCCTCCACCCCTGAAAAGGGGTTGTTCTTCAGCCATCCCCATCGGCAGGTTATATGCAAAGTTGTTTGGGTGTCACGTGCTCTCAACTGCTTCAGGGTGTTTGGCGGAGGGATGAGACGCCAACTCGTAAAATTGTCGCAGTTTTGGTAGGGGATGCGAAGTTGAAGTTGAAAATGTTTGTGCGTGAGAGGGTAGCCCCACGTGGCGCTAACGGCTCCCGGTCACATCGCATGCTAATGAGTTGAATCACCGGCAGATCAGGAAAAGGTGGTGGGGGTGCAATTGGATTTTTAGCACCTTTATTTGCAATAAACACGAAATCATAAGAAAAAAAAATGAGCAAAAGAAACAAAATAGTCGTTTTTATGATTTTTTACTATTTTTATTGTTAATTTTATATGTAAAATAATTCTAGAATTCTTTTATTGACTATTTGAAAAAAATATAATATCTCGCTCTTTTCTTTTTCAAAATTTATATTTTTTAATTCTATTCTTTACAGTGGTACCTCGACATACGAGTGCCCCAACATACGAGTGTTTTGAGATACGAGCCGCCAACCGACCGATATTTTGCTTTGAGATACGAGCACCCCGTGACGATGCACACGGCACCAATTTGCCCCCGCATTTCTAATTTTAAGAAGCTGTACACAAAGCACATGTTCCGCAAATGCTTTGAAATGACGGATAGTACAAACCTGACCCTTCGAGAGTTTTGGAAAGACCATTTTAACATAGTGACATGTCTAAGAATTATTGATCAGGCCTGGCTGGGTGTCACAAAAAGAACATTAATTTCTGCATGGAAAAAGCTATGGCCTGACGCTGTAACTGAAAGGATCATTGCAGAATCTGAATCTCAAGTGTCAGAAATAGAAGAGATTGTTTCTTTGGGAAAATCTTTGGGTCTAGAAGTATATGAAAATGATGTAAACGAACTCGTCGAGCAACATTTTGAGGAGCTTACAACTGAAGAGTTACAAAACCTACAAACACAGAATGATGTTGTGACCCAAGAAAACACAGTTTCTGAAGAGGCACCAGAAACAGAAAATGTTATCTTTTCAAAAGAAATTAAAGAGATCCTAGGAATGTGGGAGAAAATTGTTGAATTTGTAGATAAAAACCACCCCGAAAAGGTTGCAACTGGTCGGGCTTCGGAATTATTTAACGAAACCTGTCTCAATCATTTTCGCAATACCCTGAAGGGGAGGAAAAAACAAACTTCCTAAGACAATTTTGTAAAACGCTTTGCAGAACAAGATGAGCAAGGGGAGGCGAAAAAAGCAAAGACAAGCGATGATATTTAAGTTTTTTTTTAAATTCTTCTTATTTTTATTTATTTAAATGTTCCCATTATTTTTGTTGTTTTTAAATAAATGTTCCTTCTCGTAAAGACATTTGTTTGATTCAAAATAGCATACAAAAAACAAAACTAAGGTGATTTTTGGGGACTGGAACGGATTAAAAGCTTTTCTATTAGTTTTAATGGCGCGAAGTGCTTTGAGATACGAACAATTTGAGATACGAGCAAGGTCTTGGAACGAATTAAGCTCGTATGTCGAGGTACCACTGTATTTGAGTTAAATATTTAAATAGTATTTTATTTTATTTTTGAAAATTGAACATTTAATAAGAATAATTCAAATTTAAAAACTTAATGGGTTTATTTTATTGATTTACTTATTGAACATTTTGGTAGTTACACCCATGTTACTAAAGAAATTAAATTGAAAGGTGCCTTACTTACTTCTATTAGTTTTAGATTTTCAAATATTTTCTAATCTTGAATTATTAGTAACATATTAGTCTTGAATGTTGTTTATGATCGTAAATTTAGATTATATTTGATTAAATTTAAATAATAAATAACATTCTGATCATTTTTGGTTCGACATGATATCCCAAAAAAATTAAAACTAAATTCTAAGGATTAAGAATTGCATAAGAACCCATATTAGTAATATGCCAGATGGGACTGAATATAAGAGTTCACAGTTCGAACATTACTATAGATTTTCGAACCCCATGAGATGTTAAACTTACTTGACATCGACGGATCATCGATTGTAAAAAATGATCTAACTTACTTTGCCTTACATTCCTTAAAACAGTGATTCTCAACCACTGTGCCGCGAGATTTTTAAAAGAATGCCGAGAGATTATGAGGCTCTTAAACATTTCCGACTTTTTTTCTAAATTGTTTCAATTTGGTTCTAAAAAAAAGGTCAAAGTGTTTTTGGGACCACTTTTTTTCAATATGGTAAACTTTTACACTTATATTTTTCTTTGTGTGCCGCCAAATTTTTAAACCGTTAAAAGTGTGCCGCGGTAAAAAAACAAGGTTGAGAGTCACTGCCTTAGAAGTTTGATGCAACATTTCTATTTATAAGTATTAGAATTTTTAAAGTGATCAGATTATATAAATATACTTATATCTCCAAATAAATATGCTATTTATTTAGGAATTTTATAAAGACGTGTAATTTTAAATTGTAGACTATAAGTCAACAAATTGAAAAATTAAAAAGTGTATATATATATATTTAAAAAAAAGTAAAATTAAATGAAACAACAAACTTAAAATCAGTGATGTATTGGTAAAATAAGAAGTAAGGGATCGCATAGTGGGGATAAAAAAGTCCTATTTAAGAAATTATTATTTTTCATATAAGTTTTTATTTTTTCTTATTCTTACTATACAAAATATTAACGAACACAAAAAAAAAAAGAAATTCTAACACTAAATTTAAGTGGGAGTTGTACTGGAAAGCGTTCCGTTTCTGGAAAAAGGTAAGGGAACGTCGTTCCTCCGCGTTCCCCTCCCAATACACCATTGTTTAAAATGAATGACATATAACTTTGGATTCCAAAAAAAATTAATAAATATAATATATATCAAAGAATAAATTTCACATATAAGCTTATAATATTTTAATATTAAGATGTGAATATATATATTCTCATAAAAAATAACATATTTTTACAATTATGGGTTTTATGTCAATTTTTTTTTTATCAAAAATAGGGTATATTGAGAGAAAATAAAGTTAGGGTTGATTTGGAATTGGAAACACTGAAATGTAGGGTTGATGCAAACGATCATGGCACGTTTAACGTTATAGTCTCATCTACAACAACTGTCAAGTGCGACAGATGACAATCCACCCTCCGTCGTTTCGCACTTTATTTTGATTTCAAGGTGGATTCATTGTAACTGTAAACGAGATTATACGTGCTTTTCAAAATCTAATACTGATATATTGAATTTGATAGTGTAGAAAAATTTTTTATTAAATAATTAAATAATATTCATTTTATTTTTTTATTTATTTTTTTATAATTATAATATAATTATATTTATTTGTTATATAATGTTAGTATGTATAAGTTGAAATGTATTTAAATATGGATAGTGAAATTCAGATTTGTTGTCCCTTAAGAGATGACGGTTAAATGAATAAAAACCGCTTGCATAGTGGATGTTTTTGGGTTTTTAAGTGGAAAAGGGCGGCAATGGCTCTCAAAGGACTCGTAACGCCCTTACACCTCGATCACTCACTTGATTCTGAAGATTTATGAAATTGAACCAACCCTACATAAACCTACCTTGAACCAACAAGAAGATTCCACTTTTCTATTATTTATTTACAAATAAATTTTCAAATTATAAATCTTTTTTTTTTTATAAATAAAATGATAAATATTTGAATCCTCTCAATGAATTATATCAATATTCATAAATAAATAATTCAAATTCATAATATACATATACTCAAAAATATAAAAACTATTTTCGAGGGCTTTTAAATGTAAACTATTTCAAAAACAATAAATTGATAAATTTATATATGGTAAATGATTCTATTAAATAATATGCAATTTAGAAAATAAAATATTCTAAAATAAATAAAAAATAAAAACCAAAACAAATAATTTATTACAAATTTAGAAATGAAATGATAAAAAAGACTAAAATTATTACAATATTGAATTATATCAAAGTAAACTGAAAACTGAAAATACAAAAAAAACAACCAGTTTTTTATAAGTCCATGACAAGTTCTTTCTATCTATTATAAAATTAAATCGAGTATATCAATTTTAAATTTTAAATTTTTTAAAAATTATATGATTGTTAATTTATTAAAAATCATTTTTTGAAAATTATTTGGAATAAAGTATGGCTTCTATTTAATATTGTAAAATTTGGTAAAAAAGTGTTATTTATAATATAAATAAATTATATAAATTTCTATTCAATATGTATTATAATTTTTTATTCTTGTTCATGATTTCAAGGATTAAAAAAATAATATTTAAAATAAATTAAATTTAGAATAATGAAATTTGGTACACGTATTATTCAAAATTCGTAGTTATCTACCAACTTTTGAGAAATGTAGCTCATTCAGAAGAGAACCATTGCCTGCCATGTTTTCATTTTTTTTCCTCTAAACTGACCATAAAAATAAAGATATAAGTTTGATAGTTTTTCACATGATTAAAAATTGTATAAAACTGCTATATATAGAATTTCAGCTTGATTGAATCACTGAAAGTACCGTAATTAATTTTTCAAATCGACTGCAAATCACGCGCCAGCACGTGACGTGGTGCCATCAACAAAGAAACAAACACACATATATTTATTAATTTTAATTTATAATTATAATTAAATTTAATTTAAATATATTATATGAATTAATTAATCCAATTCAAATTTGCGAGATAATCGAGTGGAGACACTCCATCTTTTTATTTACAAAATAACCATATTTTAATTTTTATATTTATCAAATTTATTCAATTTATTTTTAAATGTGTTTTATGTTTTTTAAATAAAATTATCTCTCTTTATGAATGAAAGTTCATTCATCGTCATTTCTGAATGACTGACGTGATTCGATTCTTGACTGGCAGCCCTTTAATAAGGGCCCGAGTGGAAAGAGATGGACACCCACTGGCCCTTGGGGTTAATTGGCCATTTGTCTTACTTAGAGGTTGGGTCTCGCCCTGACTTGGGGCAAGGTCCCTTCCCGTCCTTCTGCCCTCCCTTCCACAGCTACTCTCCCATCAATCGCTCTCTCCCTCTCTCTTCACGTTAAGCTACGCGTACCTTGACTTAAGGATTACAACGTCGAATGTAATTTTTTTTTTTCATCCTATTCTTAAATTATTCATTTTATACGCTATTAATTTTATTTATCAAATTAATTCTCAAGTTAATACGCACTAGAATTAGACTACTAAGATGAGATTTATTTCATAAAATTTATTTTATTTTTGGTTTTATATTTGAATCCACTTGTGCGATTAGATCACAGGACGAGCGTGAAATTCCCAAGGGAAATTAAAAGTCATTTTCAACGAAAACACTTTCACTTGATGATCTATGATAGATCTTTTCCTCTTTCATCTCCAATTATTAGTTAATGTTCAAATTAACAATTTTATATTTTAAACAATATCATATATATGGTAACTTTCATATAAATAGAAAGATTTAATGTTATTTTGATTTTAAAAATTAAACACAATTATTATTTTTTAATTAAATATTACTCACAAGATTATTTAATTTGTTTTTTTTTTAATTTTATTTCTGCTTTACATATTGTCAATAATAAAATATTAATATTTATTTATTCCTAATTAGTACTATTATTTTTATAGATGAAGCCATAGGTTCAAATCGCATAATCTTTTAATATATAATTAATGAGTATATGGCTAAAATAAGCGAGGTTGCAATTGGAAAGCGCCTATTATTATGCAGTAAAGGGGCTTATTGCGTCAAAATTATTATCAAAGGGAATTTAAATATATAAAACAATTATTTTGCCGGTTGTATTATATGGGAGAGAGGCATGGTCTATGACCTTAGAAGACCAGAGTAGATTTAGAGTATTTGAGAATACGATTCTGAGAAGCATTTATGGGCCAAAGAAAGATGAGGTCACCGGGGAATGGCGGAGAGGAATTGCATGACCTCTATGCATCTCCAGATACAGTTAGAATTATAACATCCAGAAGGCTGCGATAGGCAGGGCTCGTGGCTAGAATGGGAGAAGAAAGAATGGCGAAAATATATATTGGCGGGGAGACCGAGTGGGAAGCGTCCGCTTGGAAGACCAAGGACGCGGTCTGTGGATAATGTAATGTGGGAAGGAATAGGGATAGTTGGAGAAGTGTGGTTGTTGCGGCCAAGAACTTTCGAGTTCCGTAGAGCCACAGAGATAGATAGAAATGGCTAAAATAGATATAAATCTCATTGATCATTAAAATAATATTAATAAAAAAAAATTTTAAATTTTCAAATTCGAAGATATTTTGTGTATTAATATTAATTAATAATTTTTAAATAATTTCTATTATTAATAAATAATTTTAAAATTAGATTTTTTTTGAATTTTTAAAAAGTTCAAATTTTAAGGTTCCTCTCTTGTGACGTAGGTTTGCTTGAGTGACGTAATAGTTGCCTTAACACATAATTATTCATTTCAGGATTTTCTTAACAAAAACATTATACAGTTAAATTTGGATATTTTTATTAATAAAAGTACATTTGCATTTATAATATTAATTAAGTTATTTAAAAAATCAGCTCAAAAATGATTCAAAATTTTTAAAATTTGTTTTCTATTAATAATTTGTATGTTTATGCATAAACTGTATTGTCTATTTTTCGGCCATGTGATTATGATTATATACTAATTTATAATAATTATTATCCAATTACTTATAGTAGGTACTTATTATAATAATTTATAATAAAAAAAAATCAAAACTAAAGTGTTGTAAATGATTTTACTGAAACAGCTATTTCAAATAAATTTAAACATTTAAATAATTATTTAAAATTTGTTACGCCTTTATTATTGTAAAAGTACAAATTCTTAAATATGAAAAATTATTAATATTTATGATTATAGGTTTTCTTTTACAAAATAATTCATTGATATTCATCAAACATTTTAAATAATAAAATGAATAAAAAAAAATTATATTAAACAAAAATTACTAACTATTATTATTTTATTTAAAAGGATTGTATTATTTCTCTCTCGTTTGTAATCTCTCTTTCACTCGATCGTTCTTCGTTCCTTTTTTATAGGTGGTAATTATCTTGCAGGTGATTTCTATCTACATGAATTTATAGGCTTTTGTACGAAAATCTTCTATAGATGATCAAGTTGAAAAGTACTAATCATTTTTTTTTTTATTATTATTAGATATATTATAATAAAGTGCACACAATCAGAAATTAAATTTGATATAGATTAAAAAATTTAATAATTTATCATCTATATTAGTTTACGTTTTAGAATTTCTATATTTCATTTTTTTCTCGATTAACAAATAATAATATTATTTTATATTAATTTTATAAATTTGATAATCTAGTGGAAGGAATTAGTTAATTTCAAATATTTGATTAATTGAAAACAATTTAAAAGAAAATTCTGATTTAATAAAATTTTTCTGCTTTTGGTGTTTCTTTAATTCAAATTAATATAATTATTTGTTGTTTTCTCTAATTTCAAAATGCATGCTATAATAAATAAACAATTTTCATGTGATGCTCAAGTGTTTTAGTTATGAAGTATGTAAGTCGAGCACGAAGGGTTCAAACTTCAACAAAATCCAAATATTTCTTTAAAAAAATGATAAATAAATAAAAAAATGTGTTATATCAACATTTATTCTAGCAACCTTTAAAAAAATTGGATTAAGATTGTATTGCAAAATTTACAATTCAAGACAGTCATATGGACATATAAATCTAATAGTAAAAATTACAAATAATATTTTGTGTTTCTATACTTTACTTTTTTAAAATTTGAGTTTTTATAATAACGATAATCAGCAAACACGTACCTGCAACAAAAAGTAACAATTAGTCAATTATTCATTGAGTAAATAATAAATAATTACTTAATCAATTCATTGAATTAAAATTATTCTTTAAATAAATTCATTTGAGTGTTTATAATGAAATCATTCTCTTTTTACCGACCGACGATAGTAAGGGAGGTATTGTTTTCACACCAAATTTCACATGTGGAGATTTTTACATATCTCCACGAATCATGCATTTTCTTAACAGAAAAAAGTATTTTTAGCATGATGTCTGTCCGTCCGTCCGTCCGTATAGATGTGTACAGCCTGAACTGCTCAACCGATTTTGATGAAATTTGGTATATTTACTTAATGCATCAGTGGGATGTATTGATCAACTTTTGGTGCAAATCCGGAAACGGAAGTGGTAGTAATAGCGATCGACGATAAGAAGGGAAGGGTTATTTTCACACCAAATTTCACATGAGGAGATTTTTTTATATATCACCACGAATCATGCACTTTGTATTGGTTTTATCCTCGAGAAAAATCATATTTATTAGTTTTTTCTTGACTTAAAATTATATGACGTCATCCAGCCATTCATGACGTCACAGCCTGGTCTTGCATATATATTATAAATAAAATAAAATTAAAAATGTTTATATTTATTATTTATGTATCCATATCTGTTTTTTATTACATTAATACATATATTCAAATTATTTGAAATTGTTTCTGTAGCTGCTAATTAATTTACTTCAAACCGTCGGTCGGTTCGGACCTGGCCACAGGTCAACTTATTTCTATTCTTATCATATATTCTCTACTTCTGTCTCTATTATACATTGTAAATAACAATGAATTTATTTTTTTATAATTTTGGTATTAAACATTTTATAATATAATATCCTAATATAATATTGTTAGATCAGATTTATTCAACTAAGTATTTTGCCAGACTTCAAAACTCCAATATTCTTTTAGTATAAAACATTTTATAAGAATTTATTAAAAGCTTCCAGCTCTACACTTTAAATAAAAGAAATAATATTTAAATTTGATTGATTTATAATTGTTCATATATATTAGTATGTTGCTAACTTCATTAATCTATTTCTTGGTGGGGCGAATGAATTATATATTTCGTAATTTGATCCTAAATATTATTAAAATAAATATTTTTAATTTTATTTCGATATTAAATTAAAAACGATCTAAACATTTTAAAATATTTTAAATATAAACAATATTAAAAAAATAAAATAAAATAACGAGAGGCATATACGTCATTTAAAATTACTATGTTTGAATAAGAAAAAATTAAAAAAGATAATTTTTCAGGAGGCTAAATACAAATCTATTTTTTAAATTTTATAAAATTCCTTAGGATGAAATATCTCAAAAATAAACAGATATATATATATATATATATATACAGTGGAGTCGGACCGGGGTGGGGGACACGAGGGGGCACGTGTACCGCCAAACATTGTGCAAATAATAAATTTAAAAGTGATTTTTTTGTAACTGAAAACACAAAAGTAAAAAAACATCTTTAAATTACCTATAAGTATAGTCTAAAACGTTATGAATAAATAAATCATTTATTTTGTAAAAAATCACGCTACGCCACTATATATATATATATATTTACAATTTTGGCTACAATATATCTATTCTAGAAAAATTTATATATAAGTTATATATATATATATATTTAAATAATATAAATAATATAAATTTAAACAAAATGCTTTTTATTAGTTTATTTTTTCAAATACTTTAAATTATCATTTTATTTCATTAATATTTGATTTGATTTGAGTATAATAAAATTCACGTTTTTTAAATTATATATAATTATTTAATTTTTCATAAAATTCTACATTCAAAATATATCATATTTTATATTTATAATATACAGGAAGTTCTTAAAAATTCATAACTTTAAAATTTTAATTATATTCATGTTATTAATAATTAGACTAAAGTAGTAGATATATTATATATTCTATTTTTATATGCTTTATATACAGTTAAATGCTTTGGTCAATTCCAATATAAATTTGTCTTTAATCAGCTTTCCTACCATCCATAAATATCAATTAATAACAAAATATTTGTCAATCGACAGAACATCTTCTTTCGTTCTTGACCGATGGATTCAATGTTTATTTTGTTTTTTTATTCTACTTTGTTGGTCCAACGAACCATCCCCTCCACTCTGGTTTAAGGCTAATTGCGCACAGGTCTTTTATAATAGGCAATTACCGCAAAAAAGGTCCATGTTAACATGTCGGGCATCATGTTGAGCCCGGTTGGCAGTACAATGCACGGAGCAACACGGACGGCTCACTTTTATAAATGGATGCTGTCGAGAATCGAGCCGGCCCAAGGACGAGCATCCTCTTTTGCTTGGATACGATAGAGAGCGGGTTATCAATAACGCTATCGATACAAGCATAAACCCGATACACGGTTATCTTAATCACTATTTTTTTTCATACGGCTCTGAGGTTTCAACTTCAAAACGCAAATAAATTATGACAGTGAAACACAAAAACGAAAGAATTTGCCGCGCATTCAACTCGCCATCAATTTTCTATACATCTTTCATTAATAATCTTCTCTCTTCAATATTTTATTTTATTTTATTGAAGAGGTGATAGCCTAATATACATAACACCAAGCCGATTTAAATCTAAATTTATGCTGCTTTTATGTTTGATTAATTTATGTAAATTTGATAATGATCGATGAGTTATAAAGATAATTTTGACAAAATAAAAGAAATCGTAAGAATTAATTTAATTGATAAAAAGTTTCTTTGTCTATTTTTTAAATAGTACATTTAATTATAAATTTTAATATTTTATAATTAAAATATAAAATATACATTTTTTTTAAAAATTGATAAGATATATTATACATTATTAATTTTATTATTTTTTAAGTATACTATATATACGAGGGGTGTTCAAAGTATTCTCGGTAAGGGATTTAAATTATTTCAGTTGGTAACGACACTCCCTGAGAACATAACCTCAAAATTTCATTTATTTATCATTAGTACTAATCTAATTATCGTTGGTGTAAGAAGACCAGAATGACTGATGCGACAATGTTGAGAAAAATGTTTTGAAGAAATAAAGCATACACCTTACAGCCCAGACCTTGACCCCAGTGATTACTTCTTGTTCCCCAACCTAAAAAAAAAGATCTTCGTGGAAAACGTTTTTCTGACGATGAAAAGTTGAAGGTGGCAATTAACGCACATTTTGAGGACAAGGAGGAAAAATATTTTTAAGAGGGAATTCAAAAGTTAGTTTCCCGAGCAAACAAGTGTATTGAGGTTATGGGAGACTACATTGAAAAATAAATTTTAGTTAGAAGTTTCTGCATTTTCCTTCATACCTATTCCGTGAATACTTTGAACACCCCTCGTATATATAGAATTCAGAACAAGATTAGTGATTTAGTTATTTTCCAAGTGTATTATTATTAATAGACAATAAACCAATCTAAAAAAAATGGATTGAAAAAAATTATTTTTACTATTTCGCAAGAGATAGTATCGCGATCACAAAAACGGTTTGAGCTAAAATAATGAAATTTAGTACGCGGGCATTATTCAAAATTCGTAGTTTTGTATCAACTTTTGAGAAATGTAGCTCATTCATTTTTTTTTCCTCTTAAACTGACCATAAAAATAAAGATATATTGATAGTTTTCACATGATTAAAAATTGTAATTGCTATATATAGAATTACAGCTTGATTGAGTCGCTGAAAGTACCGGAATTATTTTTTTTAAATTTTCTGGTTTAATAAATATTATATATTAATTTTAATTTATAATTAATTAAATTTAATTTAAATATATAATATATGTTAATTAATCCAATTCAAATTTGAGAGATAGACGAGTGAAGACACTCCAAATCTTTTTTTCTTAAATATTTTTCAAGTTAAAATGAATTCAAAGTATTGTTTATTGAATGTTGACATTGATTTGATTCGAGATTTTTGATAACATTATCCGTGTTATTTTCCCGGGTTGCTTATTAGCCAAGGTATTGGTCAGAGATTGTAAGAAAGAGAGGTAAGAGAAATGAAAGAAAATAGTGTCAGATGGGTGGAGCTCATGATAGGGGTATTTGGAAAAATGTTGCTGTCAAGAACTTTCGAGTTCGGCAGAGCCATAGAAATAGATAGATTGCAATTAAACATTTCAGATTTTTGTATAATAATTAATTTGCTTATATTTTTATTCAAGTATCTATAAATATAGATAAAGATTGAAATAATATTTTTATGAATGACACAAAAATGTAAAATAGATAAATTAAAATTAAAATTAAATTAAATTGAATCAAGTAATGATAATAAAATATTTTTTTTTTTGTAAAGTTAACGTTGAATTTTATTAAAAATATCTAAAAGAAAGACATTTATCTTTATTCTCTAAAAAAAAAAAAAATCAGAATTATCTAGCTATATATGGTAGATATCCTTTACGAGAGATGAAGATTTGATTCTAGACATAATAATGAGGTTGTTGTTGTTGTTTTTAATTTGCACACAAATTGACTGTAAAAATGGATAAATTATTATCCAGTTTCTATTGTTCTAATAAATTAAGATGCGTATGTATGTTTTTTTTTATATTAAGAAATGATATAAAATTTATAAAATGAGAATATCACTTGATCTATTATATTTAAGTATTATCGTAAAACAATACTCATCTAGTAAAACTTTTATAGGAATAGGAAAATAATATAAATAAATTTATTGTAATTTTTTCATTTAAAAAAAAAATAATTTTAGTTTATCAAAATAAAAAAAATATAATATAAGTATTTAGATATTGTTAATAAATTGTTGTTTTAATTTAATAATTTAATTAATTTTGGTAAAATCATGCGTTACAAAAATTGGAAATTTTGGGATCAAAATTCATCACAATCAAATATTAAAAAAAATATTGATTAAATATATCAAAATAGATTTTTAATAGAAAATAGAAATAAATGTTTAATTTGCTTGAGATGGGTATAAATATATATATATATTCACCTTATATATCCTTCTACATCAGCAACCACATTCCTCCATCTATTTATGAACCTGTTCCATTTGTACCCAAATTCCCTTCGTATAAATCAGGGATGGGCAAATACTTTTAAGTGCGGGCAAAAATGAAATTTTCAAAATGTCTCCCGGGCCCAAGGACTATACTTAGGGTGACCATATTTCGAAATCACCAAACCGGGACATTTGTAAAAAAATTTATCTTTTGTTTTTAGAGCCATATGGAACAAGAAATCGAAAATGTTTAAGAGCCAAATCGGGAAAAAAATTTACCTTTTTTTTAGAGCCATATTGAATGAAAGATCGAAATAAGAGCCAAACTTTTTCAACGGGCCGGTTTTTGACCACCCCTGATATAAATGAATAAATATGTATATATACTTATATATTTATTTATTTATTTATTGCCCTTATTGGTTCTTACTTGAAAATTAATATTTTAAAAATAAATGATAAATAATATAATTTGTTTTATAAAATTTGATTATTTTTTGTTTTGTTTGTTTAATTGTTTGTTTGTATAGTACACAAAGAAATTGAAAAAAATGTGATAATAGTAGATGGTTAAAAGGGAATGGATCTTTGTAGGTTAATTCAAATTTTTTTTTTTCTCTTTCTTTGAATAACCATATCGTTTACTTACTACTCTCTCCTGTTCAGGTGGTTTGTGTGTAGGCAGACGACTGGTTGTTGCCTAACGAACTCCGGTCTGTCCATTCAAACATAAAACACTCGAGTGTGAGATCAAAGCTCCATTAAAGAACCCGCCCTAGAGAGATGCTCGGGGCCCAAAATAGGCCTTTAGGCGATTAACACAAACACATCAACATTCTAATGAAAATCCTTGATTAACTTTCTTTCCACTCTAAAGATTAAAAAAAAAAAAAATACCAAAAACTATTAACGATTTTAAGCAGAAGAAAAGTGAAACATAAATTTTATATTGACCTATAAAAAAAAATGAATAAATCATCTGTTTTCTTAAAAATAAAAATTTGTTTTAGTGATAAGCAAATTATCCATTTCTTTTTTCTAATAATCAAATTGATATGATTTTATTATCATTTGAATAAATAAACTATCAACGATGGAAATAAAAATAAATCAAACTTTAATAAATCATTAAATTAATAGTAAATTGATAAAATTTTTATTGAATAAAAAGAAAAGAATTAATTGACATTAAATTATATAATAAATTTAATATTTTATTTTAATTATTAACGAATTGAAGATAATAATTAATTATTTATAATAAATTATTGAATTTAACGAGAACTCAAATTAATTAATTATAACTCAAATTCATACAACTCTTGGATTTAAATATAAATTCATTCTTAAAAAATTTGAAAAATTATTTATTTTAATGATTTATTTAATTAAAAATTTGTTTTAGTGATAAGTAAATTATCCATTTCTTTTTTCTAATAATCAAATTGATATTATTTTATTATCATTTGAATAAACAAACTATCAACGTGGAAATAAAACTAAATCAAACATTAATAAATCAATTAAATTATTAGAAAATTGATAAAATTTTTATTGAATAAAAACACAAAAGAATTAATTGTATTTTAATAATAAATTATACATAAAGTTAATATTTTAATTTAATATTATTAACCAAGTTAAAATAATAATTAATTATTTATAATTAATTATTGAATTTAACGAGAATCGATCCTTGGAACTCAAATTAATTAATTATAACTCAAATTCGTACAACTCTTGGATATAAATATAAATTCATGCTTAAAAAATTTGAAAAATTATTTATTTTAATGAATTATTTAATTAATTGAATATAAATAATAAATATCATTTCAGAGTCTTCAATAAACTAAGGAGAATTTTATTTTGAAGATAAATATCACCGAAGGATAAGAACAGGACTGTTATATGATGCTCCAGGTTATTTATATTAATTATGTATTTTAGTAATATATCATTTATTTATTTTAAATTATTTAATAATAAAAGAAAAAATACTTTGAAAATATAATTATGTTTAATAATAATCATACGATGTTAAACTATTTTTTTATTTAAAAAATACAAAAATTTATATTGAAAAATATACTACATGTTTGTTTGAGAAGGTCCAATACACTTGATAAAATAAATAATAAAATATAATCTATTTTAACCTAAAAAGAGAAACAATATTTATAATGTTTTTTTATTAGTTATCAAAATAAATATTAAAAATTATAATATTATTATAATACAATAGTCAAATTTAGGCTAAACCTCACTAAGAGAGAAAAAAAATAGGTAAATAAACAAATAAAAACAAATACCTATATATAAAATAAAATTATTTTTAATTTTTTGATCTTGATTTGTATTAATTTTTATCACATGTTATTGATAAATCAATATCAATATTTTGATTGTTACTGTTATCTTTACTTATGTAGAATTAGTAAATAGTAAATATTTTTAGAAGTCAGCAAACAGTGAGCAGGAAAACAGAAGGTAATGAAATGAAACTTTAACTTATTTTTCATCCAATGAGTGTACATTTCAGTTCTCAGTCAGGACCCTCTTCAGGACTTGGTTTTCTTATTTCCGGCAATGAACGATAATTAACGGTATTTGTAGATTATGGATATACTATATATTATAAAATAATTATGTTTTAAATGTTTATATTAACACACTATGAGCGGGGCGGGTATTTGTACCCGTTGCCACTTATATAATATATATATTTTCCCTTGTGTCACTTAAAATTACTTATTTTAAACGATAACTAATATATATCCCTCATATAAGTGGCAACGGGTATAAATACCCGCCCCGCTTATAAGTGGTAGTCCCCACAACGGGTACAAATACCCGCCCCATAGTTTGTTAATAATATATTTGTATACTAATCAAATAATATGTATTTTAGGACCGAGGAAATAATTCAATTTGATATAATACAAATTTTTGTAAATTAAATGAAATTTTGGTTTAAATAAATTAAAAATAATTGGACCAACAATTTAATAAATTTATTAATTTGCATCCCTATAAATACAATCCATATCTGTATATTATATATTATATAATCTATATTTACTATCTCGTCAGAGATACATATTATTGTGATCACGAAAATTTTTATTTTTTTTATACATTTTGAGGGTTCCTGAATCATTTTCACTAAGGCTAAGAAAAATATCTCTTTCCTCTGTGTGTGTGTGTGTGTGTGTGTGTGTGTGTGTGTGTGTGTGTGTGTGTGTGTGTGTAGACAAGATTACGCAAAAACGGTTTGAGCTAGAATAATGAAATTTGGTATACGGGCATTATTCAAAATCCGTAGTTTTCTATCAATTTTTGAGAAATGTAGCTCAATCGGAAGACGGTCATTACCTAAAACGTTTTGATTTTTTTTCCTCTAAACTGACCGTAAAAATAAAGATATATGTTTGGTAGTTTTTCACATGATTAAAAATTGTATAAAACTGCTATATATATAGAATTTCAGCTTGATTGAATTGCTGAAAGTACCGGAATTAATTTTTTGACACTGCAAATCATGCGCCAGCACGTGGCGTGGTACCATCAACAAAGACCACGCGCTGGTTTAATAAATATGATTTATTAATTTTAATTTTAATTTAATTAATTAAATTTAATTTAAATATAATATATATTATTTAATCCAATTCAAATTGCGAGATAGTCGAGTGGAGACACTTCAGTTTATTTCAGTTTCATAATCAAATACTAATATATAAATGTATATTAATTTCAACAAATTTATATATTAAAAAGAAAAATAATAATAATTTGACATAAGTAAATAAACAAGTTTATAGAATTTCTTGGATTTTTTTTATACTTGTACTTTGCCAGGTATTTTATAATCTCACTGAAATAAATTTTCATTTTCATGGCTACTGACGGCATATTTCTTTGGTATTTATTTATTTATTTGGTCACGGGCGAAAGAAAATTTGATTTGATTTCCATAAAATAAGCTCTTATATATATATATATATACACATATATATAATATATATACATGAATATATATATAAGCCTTTTAAGAAATTAATTTTGGGCTTCTGAATTTTTAAGCCTTACCTCCCCTCTTTTTAATAAATTATTCTTAATAGAGGCTAAATAATAAAAATCAGCGGCACATTCAGAAGCAAAGGACAAATACGAAAAAAATATATCAACGCTGGCTAAAAATTGTCCTTATCTTCGTTCCACACCTAAAAAGGGTATCCCAAGGAAATTTATTATTCATAAATCAGTACCTGGGTCCATTAAATTAAAAAGAAAAAACTCTACTAACCTCGGCCTGATTTCCAAAAAGAAAAGTTTTTTCGCTGCCTCCATCCAAGAGAAGAGGACATTTCCGCTTGGATGACATTCAATCAGAGCCAATTTATTTATTTATTTATTCGTTTAATGACTGATTAAAACAGGATATTTGGTAAAAATGATCAAATTAATTGAATTATAATCACTGTATTAAATCAATAACAACATCAAATGAAAAAAAATTTGTTCTTTTCTTATGAGATTGCTTTACTATGTTAAATAATGGGAGATTAAAAATCTATAATGAATTTCAATTAAAATTTATTTTGCTTAATTTACAAATCTATTGTTTGTTTATTTTAAATAATTATGGAGATAAAAAAAAAATCTTTGTTTTTTCTACTCATGAGTATTTTTAATAATTAAAGAAAGGAGGAATAGAAATTTTTTAAAATTTGAAATTTAAATATATATTTTTTTGCTTATTTCAATTATTTGTTAAAATAAAGTTTTCAATCCTTATTTAATTATAATTTATTATCATTCTTAATATACATAAAGGAGAAAGATTAGAAAATTAAATTAAATGGTTCAGAACAGATACATTTGGAGGAATGTGATTCTTTTAATAGAACCATAGAAATGAAGAGATATATTTTGAAAATTAAGTTAACTTTATTTAGGAAACGTTATATATATGTAACATAGGAACATTACCTATTTTATCTATTCTTCGAGCAATATATATAATCATTATGTTTAATCTTTGGGAAAACTTATTTAATTTATAAATATCAAAGGATATAAAATGCATTGTAATGATTCAAGTGTTTTTTATGACATTGAAAAACATGATATTACAATATTCAAATATAAAAATTGCTTTGTTAGATTTTTTAATTATTATTAATAATTTAGGGCGCCATTGGGTGTGTGGGTAGCGAACCTGCCTCACATTCACATGGTCCCAGGTTCAAGTCCCCGGCCTGGCAAGGGAATTTCCCTAGCTGGGGTCTATGGGACGGAGTCAACCCAGCCTCCGGGAACAACATTCGGGAAAAGCTAGTTGATAGCGCCTCCGATCAAGAAAATCAAGGTAAAGGTTGAGAGGACCCGTTCTACTGATCATAGAACACCTCATTGATATAACCGGCTTGATAGGCGTTGTCCTTGCGTAGGACGTATAAAGTCAGAGGTTTATTATTATTATTATTATTATTATTGGAATGGAGCATTGGTGATTCCACAAAGCTTTATCCATTTGTCTTCTTTTCACAATTATGACTCCTATTTTGCCTTCTGAGGGGGTTTTATGATATTAGACCACTTCTTACAAGGGCTTCTTGTTTAATTCCCATTCTAGTAGGAATTTCTATCACTCAATCTTCACCCGATACATCTTTAATTAGGTATAGATCTTAGATTTTGTTCTAAATTGCTTCTCTGGATCTCACGATAGTTCAGGTCCCCCAAAATCTGACTACCCGGTTGTCACTTGGAGACAGATGGATAGGTTGTTCTGAAGTTAATATTATTATTATTATTATTATTATTTAAATTTTACAAGTGCGGATAGATGTGGATATATTTTTACCAAGTAAATTTTTTCTACAAATTTTTTTTTTTTTTTTTGTAAAAACATTGATTAAAATAAAGAATGATGTAATATCTTTATATAGGAAAAGGAAAGAGGATTATAAAAAGTTTTGTCTTTTGACAGAATCCAATGATGATGATGATGATGTATCATCAGGCAGTGAGTGAAATAGAGAGGAGAAAAATATTAGCATGCATTAAGCACACACCAACCGACAAGAGTCGAGAGCGTTAATAACTGTTTGACAGTCACTTAGTCATGTAAAATTTGATTGTAAAAGAATTATTACCAAACTAAAAGAGATGGAGAAAGTAAAAAAATTTCAACGCTCGTTGTATACCAAATATTAATAAGATTCATCGTTAACGGTGTGGTGTAGTTTTGTATCTCGTGTTTATATATATATATATATATATATATATATATATATAGAAAACATTCATTCATAGAATTGTTTAGATTTTTCAAATGAAAGAAAAAACAACAACAAATTACTGTCGAGTGGAAATTTTCAATAGAATATAATAAATTAACAATTTTTTTTTTTTTTCACTTTAAGAAATTTCTTTATCACTTAACGAAATAAAAAAAAAACAACCAATTACAATCTGTCAAAGTTGAAAGAAAAGTTATATTTTAAAATAAGAAATTATTAACATTTCTTATTATTCATTTATATACAAATGTATATATATATATTTTGAATATCCATTGAGGATTTTAGAAATTGGTAAATAATCATTAAAAAAAAATCTTTAGAATTTATTAATTTGATACTAAATTAATTTTTGATAATTTTTTTTTTTTTTTTTTAAATAAAAATGACAACGATACTTTTTTCTGTTTAATTTTAAATTAATATGAAAACAATTCTAATGAATTATATTTATTTCTTAATTAAAACAAATTGAATGATTATAATTATAGAATCTTTTTATTTGATATTTAATCAAACTAGAATTAACAATTATTAATTTCAATCCCAGTATATGAAATACAATATAAAGTATCGGTTAATAAAATTTATAAAAATATATTTCATTGACAAATAATGTACCTTTGGTAGTCTTTAACATGTCACGTGATTGGAGTGATATTCCAATCAGATGATTCCTCAATTAAATAAATATTTTAATCGGAACGTAGCATAATGATATAAGACTGAAATTGACAATTTGTTCAAACTTTAATAAGTCAACAAAAATTGAAAATTTAAATATAATAAAACTAAAAAATATATACATTCATAGTGAATAATGAATAATTAATTATATGCTTAAAAATTTACAATTAAATTTCAAAAGCCTTTTAAAAAATGAGCTGTGGCCAGAACCGACTGACGATTTGATATTAATTAATTTCCAAATAATTATATATATATACTAGCTGCTCCGAGCGCCTTCGGTGCTCTCCACACCTAGACGGGGGCTCCGCCCCCTGTAACCCCCCCCCCCCCCGAGTGTCCCTATTCTGAGGTATAACCATCTAACTCCTACCCTGTCCCATCTCTCTCACGTTCCTTCCTACATTGTCCACCCTGTTCACAATTGGTCTTCCAAACGGACGTTTTCCAATCGAACTCCCCACAATATATTTTTCCTCTCCCATTCTAGCCATGTGCCCTGCCGATCCCAGCCTTCCCTATTTTATGACCTATATCTAGAGATGCATAGAGGTCATGCAATTCCTTGTTATGCAGTCTCCGCCATTCCCCGGTGTCCTCATCTTTCTTTGGCCCATAAATGCTGGGAAGAATCCTATTCTCAAATACTCTGAACCTACTCTCATCTCCCAGGGTAATAGACCAAATTTTCGCCACTTCTATGATCTAGTATGGTAACTAAACTATGTTAATTCATTAGCACCCCCTGGACACACCTTAGCAATTAGCGGTTTAATAAAAGAAGTCTGACATGCCCTGACACCTACTGAATATGCATAAAAAATTTCATAAGAATCGGTCCAGCCGTTTCGGAGGAGTATCATTTCAAAGTTTTGTGACACGAGAATTTTATATATAAGATAAAGTATAAAAAAAAAATTTTAAAACTTGAATTAAAATGACCAAATTATATTATCGTGATTTTTTAGTTTAATTACTCAATTATTAATTACTATAATATTTTAATGGAAAAATTTCCGACAATGAATATATTATTAATACTTTGTAAACTATCACTTCCGGTTACCGGATATACGCCAAAAGTTGATGAATTCATACTACTGAAGCATCAAGTAAATATAGCAAATTTTATCAAAATCCGTTGAGCCGTTCAAGCGTATACGGGCACACAATGGACAGACGGACGGACGGACAGACGGTCAGACATCATGCTGAAAATACTTTTTTCTGTTAATATAATAAATGATTCATGAAGATATTAAAAAATTTCCATATTTGAAATTTGGTGTGAAGACAATACCTTCCCTTCATAAAAAATGAATTTAATATAATTTATAAAAAATAATAATAATAAATCAATTAATTTTACAAATATATAAAATTATTTGACTGTATTTTATTATATTTAGTCGATTTTATACCCGAATTGTCATGAATAAATATTTTTTTTTTACTCATCAAACATCAAAATTAATTGATTCAGTAAGTAAAACAAGATGAAATAAAATTCCAATCCTTCCCCCTTTTTTATTTCAATTGGAATTTCGTCATTAAATGGTCTCGAGGTCACATTTCAGTTATTTGATCCGTATTTGGTTGATGAACTTGTCTAACTCACCTGAAAAATGGTAAGGTCAAAACCGTTAACAGCAACCGAGCTCTTAAAAATTCGCAACTAATGGAAAGAATGGCTTTAGCGTTTATATACGTTAATGGCTTTCGCTCTCCTTTCGAATTCACTCTTCGCTTTGTTTTTTGCTTCTTCTCTCTTCGAAATTTTGTAGGTAGTATTAACAAGATCATTTAATATTAGAATTAATCTTACCAAATTTAGAGAAGATCTCAACTTTTTGGAGAGATTACATTTAATTTTAATAAATGGCAAGTCATTTAAATAAGTCGTTGAAAATTTTTTATTTCAGTTTTTTTTTATATATATATATAGATATATAGAACCATTTTTCAAATATTTAATTCCTTTTTCTTTGGAATTAATCACTTAAATCAATAAATTTAATTTTTAATATGTTAAATTCAGTATTCATATTTATTTTTTTTTTTTTTGTTTTTTTATATTTAATTTATTTCATTCAAAGTCGGCCTAGTAGAATTAATACCAGGGTGGGGTGAAAAGTTTCCGGCCTGACCAAGAAAAACAATATTAAATTATTAAAGCATTGGTGGTTGTTTTTATTTATAACGGAATTTTAAATTAAACCACATATTGATATTTGTTATTGTAAATTTATTTAAAAAATACAAACATATACACAACGTTTCGATTGCTACTTCTGCAATCGTTATCAAGCGACTGCACCGTTCGAGTGTCCAGTGACAAGTGACCAATGATCCTTAATATAAGACCCAAGTCACCAACTAGATGGCGCTCTGAACGTGCTTACAAATTCAAAATTACAGGAGAAAAAATAAAATTAAAAATTATAAACAAAACGTGAACAACAATTCTTTTATGAATAAATTGCAGAAGTAGCAATCGAAACGTTGTGTATATGTTTGTATTTTTTTGAATAAATTTACAATAACAAATATCAATATGTGGTTTTATTTACAAAATTCCGTTATAAAGAAAAACGATGTTTGTAAATTTTTTTTGCTTTATTTTTCAACATTCAAGATAGCTGAGACCTGTACGATGTCAGCTGAACGTGTGCAAAATATTTTACACAACCATTTTGGCGCTGTAGGTGTAATCCAAACGAATTTTTGCGTCGATTCATAACTGTTGATGAGACTTAAATTAAATTTAATTTAATTTAATCAATTAAATAATTAATTAATTAAATTAGTTAAATTAATTCTAACCGTTATGAGAAATGTGATGATGGAGATTATGTTGAAAAATATAGCCAAAAAATAAAAATTTAAAAAATCGTTTTTCTTGGTTAGGCCGGAAACTTTTCACCTCACCCTCGTATAATTATATTTAATAATTTTTTTTTTAAGTTTAGTTTCAATATTTTTATATGAAACAAAGGACATTTCCCAAATTTTATTTTTAAATATTTTCGAATTAATTTTATTTTTTATTAATATAAATATATATAATATATATTAATGATAAATATCTCTTTTATATGTTAAAATAACACTCAAATTAACATTTTCAGAATTTTCAGAATCAAACATAACCCATTTCAAAAAAAGTAAAATGTTGATTTTCTCTTATCATGAATGAGTGTTAGTCACGGGAAGATTTGTTCATCAACAATTGCGGATATGATGATCATCATCATGATGATGATAGTTAATTTATGGGTCGTTTATGGGGGCATCTGTGGCATGCGACTCACTAAAAGCCAAATAAATTTCATTCTTAAGATAACGAAAAAAAATAAAAAAAGAATCTGAAAAAAAGTTCGAAACCATTCCTCTGTTTCTCTCCATTTAATTTACTGATAATTTTCAATTAAGATAACATATATTTATTTATTGGAGGGGCCTACCATTCCAATGAACTCGGATGAGCAAAATACGACTACCATGCTGATGATTTTAAATTCATTTTTATTTAAATTTGTTTACTTTTTACGATTTATTTATTTATTTATTTTTTTATTTAACTTTGAATTCTACACTTTCTTGAAGCATAAAATCTAAAATTTATTAGGTTATTAAAAAATTAACATTTAAAACGTTTATTATTCCTTATACATGTTATTAATGAAAAAAAATTAATAATAAATAATTAATAAAAATACTTATATTTATTTCTTTTAAAGTGAATATGGAGAGGATTTAAATTTTTTTAAGATTCTCCGATTCTTTTAAGATTACCGAATTTATTTTTTAATTTTTTACTTAATTTAATAAGAATTTTTTTATATAAATAAAAAAAATATATATTTTTAATTAAAAATGAAAATTTTATAAGATTAAATAGTTTTTAAATTTTATCATTATTACATATTATATATATTATCAAAATTAATATTATATGACCCTCAATCCCCTCGAAAATATTATTTTTTTGCAAATATTCAAAGAATGACTGAAATTATATTCTTTTTAATAAATACTAGTAATCAAAATTGTAATTAAAAACATATTACTATATATTTTATATTTATTTTCACTTAGATAAATTATTTTTCAAATTCGATAATTCATTTAAATTAAAAAAATCATTTAAATTATTTTAAAAATGAATATAAATATTATAAATGATATTATATATATCCATTAATTAATTTATTCTAGGAACTATAAAAAGTCAATGGTACATGAGTTAAAAATAAATTCTTATAATTATGTTCGGTGACACCATTAGTCAGTCTTTCAAATTAATTAATTTATTAAATTATTAACATTTAATACAAAGGAGTAGCGGGCGACATTCTCTATGATCCTGATAGAGTTATGTCCACTTCAGGGAAGCAACCCTGCTCACGCAAGCTACGAGTTTTCTTCGCCTTCCATTGAGGAAGTCGTGTCCCTAACCCTAATCAAATCACATCAATTCAATATTAAAAACCCTTCAAATATTACCCCCCCCCTCACTTCTTGATCAGGCTCTTGCGACAAGTCCACTGGAGGCTTTGTTCGAGTTCGCATCACAGAATCCTTGGAGACTGTCCAAAACAACAGTCCCCGCAACGGACCAATTCTAGGAAAAAGATTAACATTTATTACAAATTACAATTTCAAGATTGAGATTAAATTATTGAAGATTTGAAAATACAGACATTTTATATACTTATATATATAAATAAGTTGACCTGTGGCCATGTCCGAACCGACCGACAGTTTGAAATAAATTAATTTCCAGCTACAGAAACAATTTCAAATAATTTTAATATATCTATTAATGTAAAAAAAAACAGATATAGATATAACATAAATATTTTTAATTTTATTTTATTTATAATATATATGTAAGACCAGGCTGTGACGTCATGAATGGCTGGATGACGACATATAATTTTAATTAAGAAAAAACTAATAAAGATGATTTTTCTCGAGTATAAAACCAATGCAAAGTGAATGATTCGTGATGATATGTAAAAAATCTCCTCATGTGAAAGTTGGTGTGAAAATAACCCTTCCCTTCCTATCGTCGATCGCTAATACTACCACATCAGTTGATCAATTCATCACACTGATGCATTAAGTAAATATACCAAATTACATCAAAATCCGTTGAGCCGTTCAGGCTGTACACATCTATACGGACGGACAGACGGACAGACATGATGCTAAAAATACTTTTTTCGGTTAAGAAAATGCATGATTCGTGGAGATATGTAAAAATCTCCACATGTGAAATTTGGTGTGAAAACAATACCTCCCTTACTATCGTCGGTCGGTAAAAAATGGAAAAATGCGAATGGGTGAGTATTGTGAGGTTAAATAAATGTTTTATAAATTATCACTTTTCAACTCAATTTTTAAAGTCAATTTAAGAAAAAAAGAAAAAAATATCGTCAAAATCTATATTCTGATTGAATATAGGAGAAAGCACTGTTTATATTGATATCGGATATTTTGGTAGGCAAAATCACATGATGATGTCAATGGAACAACGTTGCTGAGATAAGGAGAGACATCGTATTTTCTCAATAGTTTGGACTAATTTTTAAATTTTTAAGAATAAAATAAACAATAGTTTATAGAAATTAATTTTTAGCAACAATTTAATTATCAAAAACACATAATTGGTAGCCATGCTGATTTTATGTCTACCCTGACGTAAATTATATTACTTAATTAAATTAATATATTTTCAAATTTGAATTAATTGAATTTGATGCAAATGAAATTAATATTAATTTAATTTGAATTGGTCGATGAAGATATAATTTTACTATTTTGACTAATTAATTATTTTATAGAACAAAATAAAAAAAAAAAATTTTAAGTGTAGATGTAGCTCACATCAAGAGAGAATTGATATCAAGATGATAGGGCCCGATGGTGTTTTTCACCTGATTACAACCTGAATTGGATCTTAATGAAGCATCTTAATTAAAAGGTGAGGGATTTTCTCTCTTTCTCTCTCTCTATATATAATATATATAATACAATTAACACCAGAATTTATTTTTATCGAATTTGGCGAACGATAAAACCTTCGAATTTATTACTTCCTTATCAATTGGGTAATTTATTTAAATTCCTCTTTAGCCTCCATTTTCCACCCTTTCGTATGTCAGATAAGCCAGGGCCATTTCTTTATGTGTGGTTTCGTCTTATCAGAATAAAGGCGATATAAAAAAAAACAGGCGCCGATGGAGACAAAAAGTCAAGGAACAAAGCGACCGGGCCCTGAATGGGGACCAAGGGCTCATTACGGGGCTTGTTCTTTTAATTGAAATCCCATGTTGTAGAGAGGGGTGGGGGCGCCTCCCGCATATTAGGGGCCACCCTTTCGGGCGCGGTCTCATTTCCTAGCAAATGCACTCTGATGTTTAATTATCCCGGATTAAATAAAAAAATATAATTATAAAAAAAAGAAGAAAATCAGGTGGTTATAAAAAATAATGGAATGAGATGTTTTTTTTTTAAGTTTTCAATAAATAAAGAAAATTTTAAGGAAATATAATAAAAGGTTTTCGTTACCTATTAAAGTCTCTATTATATTCAATTTTCTGAAAGATTTTTAGAAATTAATATTTTTACTATTTTCGATGTCGAGATTTTGATGTTTTTATACGTTCTGAAGGTCCCTGAGTCATTTTCACTAAGGTTGAGAAAAATATCTGTGTGTGTATGTAGACAAGATTACACAAAAATAATTTTTGTGAATTAAATGAAATTGTTATATTTAAATAAATTAAAAATAATTGTCTCAAAAATTTAATAAATTTATTAAATATTTCATTATTTTATCAAAAAAAAAAAAATTTGATTTTTTTATACGTTTTGAAGGTTCCTGAATCATTTTCACTAAGGTTGAGAAAATTCTCTCTCTCTCTCTGTCTGCCTGTGTGTGTGTGTGTGTAGACAAAATTACGCAAAAACGGTTTGAGCTAGAATAATGAAATTTGGTATAGGGGCATTATTCAAAATTCATTATAGATCAATTTTTGAGAAATGTAGCTCAATCGGAAGAGGGCCATTACCTACCACGTTATCATTTTTTTTTCTCTAAAGTAACCGTAAAAATAAAGATATATGATTGTTTTTCACACGATTAAAAATTGTATAAAACTGCTATATATAGAATGTCAGCTTGATTGAATCGCTGAAAGTACCGGAATTAATTTTTTAACACGTTGCCTGGCAATCACGCGCCAGCACGTGACGTGGTGCCATCAACAAAGAGCCAAATGCGTGCTGGTTTAATAATTATTATTTATTAATTGTAATTTATTATTTATAATTAATTAAATTTAATTTAAATATAATGTTTATTAAATTAATCAATTCAAATTTGCGAGATAGTCGAGTGGAGACACTCCAGATTTTTTTATCTTCTAATAGTGCTTTAAATGATAAATTTATCTTTATATTAAATCGTTTAAAGTGATAAATTCTCTTTTTTTAGGTAGAAAATTGTGATAACTTACTTGTAATTCTATATATCTATATCTATATCTATATCATTATATAAATTACTTATATTTTAATATTTCTTATGTTAATAATTAATAATAATTTGTTTCGTTGATTTATAACAAAACAATTAAAAATGATGAAAATTTCTATATTTCTATTATTTTTCAAAAAAAAAAACAAAAAAAAAATATAGCGTTTAAAAGTTAATCGTACCTGAAATAATCCTGTAAAATTAAATTAACCTCAATAATAAAAATTTATTTTGTATAATAATAATTTAAATATTTATTTTAATATACTAGATTGTTGATTGTAAATAAATAATGTGTTTAAGAATATTATATATATTAAAGCTCATAAATATTCTAATACTAGTGAAAATTCTAAAATATAAATATTTTGATAAGTTTCTAGTTTTTTTATAAACAATTTGATGTCTAATAAATTCTTACACATTTTTTTTTTCTCTTCTCTTCTCGGGTATAATTATCGGACATTAACTATTAATGACTCGGTGATAAGTTGTCGTCCAAGGTGAGAAATATCCACTCCCGTTTGATTTTATAAAAAAGCCCCCTCCCCCACCCATCTCTCCTCTACCCAGTTCAATTCACTCCCACTCCACTCGTCTCCTTTAGGAATACCGGCCTGTTTCTTCTTCAACAAGCCGTAGGCCAAAACCAAAACTGTTAAGAAAGCATCGTGATATTTTATGATAATCTTTGATTCGCGTTTCTAAATACGATTAAGTCATTAGTGATAGGAGCCAGCATTGAATTTAATAGAATGCAGCAAATCCGAAATTTATTACATATTCTCGGTATAATTAAAATATAACAATTGATAATTATGAATAATTTAGATAATCAATTAAATCTTTATACAAAAAAAAGATATAAATTAAATTTAAAGACAGACGGAAAGATATACTATAGTTATTGAAAAAAATAGATTCTTGTAAAATATTACATATTATGTGTTTAAACAAATAATTAAAAAAGATTTATTGATGAAAAGAGAATAATTAGTTAGTATATTTTTTCTATTCCTTCTATAAAGTATATCTCTCACAAATTTTCAAAGGTTAAAAACTATTAGGTTTAAGGCAGAGTTGTCTAAACTGCGGCCAAAAACCCTTTGAGATGCGGCCCAAACGCAAATTATGAATATATTTAAATTTTTACCGACCGACGTTAGAAAGGGAGGAGGTTTTCACACCAAATTTCACATGTGGAGATTTTTACATATCTCCACGAATCATGCATTTTCTTAACAGAAAAAAGTATTTTTAGCATTATGTCTGTCCGTCCGTCCGTCTGTCCGTCCGAGATGTGTACAACCTGAACGGCTCAATGGATTTTAATGAAATTTGGTATATTTACTTAATGCATCAGTGGGATGAATTGATCAACTTTTGGTGCAAATCCGGAAACCGGAAGTGGTAGTATTAGCGATCAACGATAGGAAGAAAAGGGTTATTTTCGCACCAAATTTCACATAAGGAGATTTTTTACATATCACCACGAATCATCCACTTTGTAATGGTTTTATTCTTGAGAAAAATCATTTTTATTAGTTTTTTTCTTAATTTAAAATTATATGACGTCATCCAGCCATTCATGACGTCACAGCCTGGTCTTGCATATATATTATAAATAAAATAAAATTAAAAATGTTTATATTTATTATTTATGTATCCATATCTGTTTTTTATTACATTAATAGATATATTAAGATTATTTGAAATTGTTTCGGTAGCTGGAAATTAATTTACTTCAAACCGTCGGTCGGTTCGGACCTGGCCACAGGTCAACTTATTTGAATATGGTTCTAAAAAAAAAGTTAAAATGATTTTGGGAATAGACTTTTAAATATTTCCGATTTTTTTAAATTTTTCATAATTTGACATTTATGTGCGCCCCAGTATATTTTTTTTGCAATGTGGCCCTCGAATGGTCATAGTCACACCCATGGTTTAAGATTTTAAGTGGGTCACAATTGATGAGATTAAAGTTTTTTCAAATGATAATTCGTTCATTAAATTTGTTAAATAATTTTAGTTTTAATGATGGTAAAATTTCTCTATTTTATTCTTTGTTTAGAAGGATATAAATGCGTCTTAAAATGTCTAAGATTATTGAATGTCAGCTTAGAAACTTCAGTTCACATTTTGTAAAAAGTATTTTGCTAAATTTTTGTTAAATTTTTTTAGTTGATTTTCAAATAATTTTTAATACTTTAAATAGTTTTAGCATTTGAAGTATGAATTGATTTTAATTTTTTTTTTATATTACTTGTTTTTCGAACATGTAAAATAATTTAAAAATTTTTAAATTTATTATTAAAATTATTATATTATATTTATTATTTTATTTAATTTTAACAAAATGCAACATTTTTTTCAGAATAATAAATAATTTTGTTTAAATTTAATTTTTGTATTGAAATAAAATGATTAAATAGAAGGAATTATAAAATAGATAATCAAATAATTATAATAATAAGGGGATATAAATAATATTATTTATTATATTATATTGTTTATATTACTGCTCAACTGCTCCGAGCGATATACTGAAAGGATTAGTAACTATTAGTATTTTTTATATTTTATATTATAAATGTCATATGAATGTTAAATTAATAGGTTTTATATTTTATTATAATTATAAATTATAATATTTTTAATTATTGAATATAGCGTGAAATTTAATTATTTTACAGGTATTTATTTTATCATTATTATATGTTCATATTTTTATATTTAAATATCTATTTTTGTTAATTTATGTAATGATTTTATAGAAATCATAAAATCAGTTGGAAAATTTAAAAATATATATATTAAAATATATTTCAAAAAAATCTCAAGATTAAGCAAAAATTGATATAGTTTTGAGGTATAGATGCAGCGTAAAAATTTCTAGTTCAGTAGTAAGCATAGTTTTTCCCAGGCTAATAATAAAATTCCTAGTAATTCATAAGTTAACAATATATACTATTATAATTATGTAAATAAACACTCAGTAATTCAAACATAAAACGAGACAACTTCTAAAGTAATAAAATAAATACTTGAAAATTACAACTAGCAATTTAATTTATGATAATCTATGCTGTATTTTATATTATAAGTAGAGTTATTACATTTTTTACACTCAATCATGTATTTTATTCATACGGTGAGTTTTGTTCATTCGTGTATAGGAATAAAGAAAATAAAAATAAATAAAAATAAATAGGTGGGATTGCCTGGGTATTGGGTACTGAGTTCATTATGTAGCCTTAGTATTATTAAAGTTGAATATTCCAAACCAAATCGCTATTTACTATAATATAAAAAAAATATAAAAAAATGTAGTTTGAAGAAGTAAAATATAAATATATTTTTTTATTGGAGGATAAAAATTAATAATTTCTGATTACGAAGTTTTATATATTTTTAGAGTTTTAACTTTCAAAAAAAAGAGAAAAATTCTTTTTAAAAATGAAATAAAAAAAAGATGGAATTTTTACGTAAAAGAGGTCTACTCATTGGAAATTCCGATCTTTATTACATGGAATGAAATTAGAGTGTGAGTTCACTTTTGGTGACTCCATTTAATTTGCATTCTTTAAAATCCTTTTCTCTTTTGGGTAAGATGACTGGCAAAAGAGTAGATTGTTCGATTGATGAGTGGACTGGGGTCACTGTGGCACACGGAAAAACAAAACAAACAAACAAAAAAGAAAAAAAAGAAATAAAATAAAAACAAAATTCAGAAAATAATAAATTCACAAAATCAATACAATACAGAGAGAGAGAGAGAGAGGGAACAGAGAAAAGATTTAAAATAAATAATAAATATATAATGAAAAGAAAAAAATACAAATTAATACCTATTGAAAACGTGAACTATTAAAACTGAAAACTTTTTAATATATATATATATATATAGAGAGAGAGAGAGAGAGAGGCTGTGGAGGGGATCATTTCGGTGTCTATCGGTAAATTTTCTTGAAAGAAACAGGAAGACTTCTTCTATAGCCTTTTAAATAAAAGCTTGTAAATTTCATAAAAAGCGATTTATTTACAACAAATAATTATATATAAACTTCTTCGCAGAGTAGACATTAGATCGTTCATATGAGGCCGCTCAAAGAAATTTTGATTGGCGATCTGCTGGTTCAGGACTCCCTTATATATCCCAAGGGCTCTCCTTGGGGATGATTGGAGTGAGGAAGGGTCGAGAGGCCCTTCCGCCAAGATGGTGCCCAGAGCCCTGCGTAGAGATGTTTGGGTGGGTGATATCGCCAAGAGTCTTTCGGGCACAAGTTTCAATTCCCTCACACACACACACACACCATATATATTTATATAATATAAAATTTAATTGATAGATTAAATAGGATCATATTCCGAAAGATAATTAAAAAAATAATAATACATATAAAATAAATATGAAATTAGTATTCATTGAAAATAATAGATATCAATTTTTAAATTTGATCAAAGTACTAGTTGGATTGGAATTTATTTATTTTTTAGTATAGAGTAAATGATCGATATGTGTTTTATCCATTGGATTCTTAGTATTTCCATTTCCCCCCATTCAACTCCCGTACCCTACAACAATCTTACATTTGACTCGATACGATGTTATCATATTGAATATCGTTATCGTTTATTGATATTATCATCTAGGTATGAGCGTCTCTCTTTCTCCCACTCTTTATTTATATTTTTATGTTCATTTTCCAGGCAAATTAAGTACGGCATTCAAAAGACGCACTGAAAGGAAGCGATTTCAATGATAATTCGCTCGTCTCGAGTGATCGTTTCGATCGAGTTGAAGGTCGGGATGAAGAGAGAAAAAGAGAGTGAGAGTGAGAGAAGGAGCGTTGCTTGATTGGAAGTTGCCGATCGATAATCAAAGGGGGCCTCAAGATGGAGATGGATCGAAGAGATAGACCAGATGGTGAAGGGGGGGATGGGTGCTCACAAAAAATAACAAATCGTTGCCGGGGTTATATAGTAGACCAAATATACCACTACTAATACTAATAATATCGGAGATAGCAAAGTTTGATGAGTTTTTTTTTTAAAGATAATGTTCAATGTCTCAATGATCAAAATATAGATATATAAATAGATAGATATATTGAAGAAAAATAGAATTTTTTAAACATGAGTATAATAGTTTTATTTCTGACCGAGAAAAACGTATAAATAATTTATAAAATTATTGAGTAAAATAAATGAGTAAACAATACATAATAGATCTACGATATCAAATGAACTTAGCATAAACCTTTTTCTATAAAAATATAAAATACTGAAATGATTGTTAATATTTAATTTTTAAAAATAGGAGTATAAGTTAAAAGTATTGTAGATAATTATATGCCCATTATCATACAGGATTTTTAAAAATAAATTTTGAATGTTATCTTCATTAAATTTTATTGAAATTAAAAAAATGTATTTGGGTTTCCATCTTTCCACCTTTCTCTCTCTCTCTCTCTATATATATATATATATATATATAATTTGGCCTCGGGCTGTTGTCCAGTGCGGACGTGTGCCGGACTCAGGATTGCCCAGGATTCTTCGGAGCTCTACAGCAAAGCAGTGAGTACAAAACCACCCAACCTATCAACCCAAAATCCCGATATTAACCCTTGGTCACACAGACTAAGACCCAGAATCCCAAAAATACTCCCACCTAAATAATGAAGAAAATGGCGCCAAAATGGGTGCCGAAACGTCGAGAAAACAAACTCACAAAAATACGTGATTATATCCCTGATAAATCTGATAATAATAATAACAATAACATTCACGGAAACCTAAATTAACATATATATATATATATTATAAAATAATTATTTGGCCTGTTGTATTAAAAGGGTTTGAGGCGTGGTTTATGACCTTGGAAGACGAGAGTAGTTAAAGTATTTGAAAATAGGATTTTTCGCTGCAGTTATACAGCAAAAAAGATGAAATCACGGAGGAATGGCGGAGACTGCATAAAGAGGAATCCTAAGCATATGCATCATATGCATCTCCATACATGGTTAGAGTTATAAAATCGAGAAGGGCATGTGGCCAGAATTGGAGAAGAAAGTATGTCGAAAAGCTTATTTGTGAAGAGACCAATTGGAAAACAGCCTGCTAGAAAACAAAGCACCCTATTATTTAAAAATAAAATATAATTAATTATTTATAAAAATAAGATATAAAAGAAATAAAAGAAAGATCATGGTATACATAATATTATTATATAATTATATATATATTATATAATTATGCCATTCTTAAGAAAAACTGAAGTAAAATTCCTATAATTTTTACTATCTCGCCAGAAAATTTTCGATGTTGAGATTTTGATATTTTTATATGTTTTGAAGGTTCCTGAATCATTTTCACTAAGGTTGAGAAAAATGTCTGTCTGTGTATGTGTGTGTGTGTATGTTTGTATGTATGTAACCAAGATTACGCAAAAACGGTTTGAGCTAGAATAATAAATAAATTTGATATACAGTGGTATTATTCAAAATTCGTAGTTTTCTATCAACTTTTGAGAAATGTAGCTCAACCGGAAGAGGGTCATTACCTACAACGTTTTGATTTTTTTTCTTTTAAAGGGACCGTAAAAATAAAGATATATGTTTGATAGTTTTTCACATGATTAATAATTGTATAAAACTGCTATATATAGAATTTCAGCTTGCTTAAAAGTACCAGAATTAATTTTTTAACACTGCAAATCTCACGCGCCAACACGTGACGTGGTGCCATCAACAAAGAGCCAAACATCCGCTGGTTTACTAAATATTATTTTTTAATTTATAATTTAATTAATTTAATTTAATTTAAATTAATATATGTTATTTAATCCAATTCAAATTTACGAGATAGTCAAGTGGAGACACTCCAGATTTTTATACATAAAATTTATTTGTTTATTTGAACAATACGATAGAAAATATGAGGCGAAAAGAAGAAAAATGAATAATTTTTGGAATTTTCACTTTGAGAATTCCAATAAGCAATCCGGGAAAATAACACGGATAATGTTATCAAAATTCGATAATCAATACTTTGAATTAATTTTAACTTGACAAATATTTAAGAAAAAAAAAATTAACTTACTAGATACACTATATATATATATATTTATATATCCACTTATCCAATTATTTATAAAAAAATAAAAGTAAACTAGTATTATATTTTTTATAGGAACATAAGAAAGAGAAAGAGACTAAGATTCGATTAACCCTTCAATTATATTCTCCACTTTTTAAACTAATATTGGGTTTAAAACAGTAACTGTGATTAGTTTTATAGACATATATTTAGAAATTGTGAAAGTGGGGGATGAAAAAAATTAGAAACGCCTAATAATACCTGCTCTAATTTCACTATAATGATAACCGTCCACTTAATTAAGATTAAGTTTTTTTTTATATATTATTCAAATATAGAGGTTATAGTAAAACTAATTATTTAGAAAATATATATCTTAGAAAAGTCAACAACAAAATATATATTATATATACCTAAATATTTTAGTGATATTATTATCACAATTTGTAGAATATATATAACTGCAGGATTAGCCACTATTGCAATTATTTATAATTTGCTTATATTAATTACATTCATAACATAAAAATGGCATTAGTGAGCACAGACTTCCCCCAAATATAACTAATCATTCCCGTCGACAAAGTTTCTAAATTAAACATTCATATAATATACATGTATTTATCATTTTTGGGAAAAATATATTGAATTTTAAAATTGATTTTAATTTAAAATCAATATAATAATAATAATAATTTTATTAATAATAAATTATTAATATTTTATTTTCAATATTTCAACATTGATTCCTTTAGACTTAGTCATATGAGGATAAACAGAGACAGTCATCAAGTAGTATTGTTCATTTTAATTCTATTTTTAATGTTTTTACTAACTCATGTTTCATAGTTTTTCGTATGATTAAAAATTGTATAAAACTGCTATATATAGAATTTCAGCTTGATTGAATCACTGAAAGTACCGGAATTAATTTTTTAACGAGACTGCAAGTAACGCGCCAGCACGTGACGTGGTGCCATCAACAAAGAGCCAAACATGAGCTGGTTTAATAAATATAATTTATAATTTATAATTTATAATTTATAATTTATAATTTATAATTTATAATTTATAATTTATAATTTATAATTTATAATTTATAATTAATTAAATTTAATTTATATATAATGTATGTTAATATTAATCCAATTCATTTGCGAGATAGTCGAGTGGAGACACTCCAGATTTTTTATATTTGATTAATTTACCAATATATATATTAATGAATTCAAATTTGAATTCATACATATATATATGTATAAAAAGATCAAGAAGAAAAAATTGTAGTTCACTTTTAAGGTAAAACAAAACAATCGTATGTGTATTTATATAAATTGCATTACTACATTCGTGTTGTTTTATTCATCATCGTGAAAATACGAAATTCAAATCAGCTACCCCTTTACTTCACTCCTCCCTTTGTCCCCCGCCCCTCCTGATTTTTTCGTCCCCTATGTTGGTTGGCACTAGGGTAGGTGATGTGCTGAAAAGGAGTCAACGTAAGTCGTTGTCGGCATGAAATCAAATGCCATTCAAAAGCAGCGGCTGAAGGAAAAAGTACAAATTGAATTTGTTCATGGTAAACGGGAAAGGAACAAAAAAGAAAAAAAATAACCAGTACAAGAATAAGAAAAGAACGAAAACAGAAGAAACCAAGAACTAGGATAAAAAAACATACAAGAAAAAGAAAAAGAGAAGGGAGAGAGGGTAAAAGAGAGAGCAAGCAACAAGTCAATTCCTAGACTTATTGTTAGTTGATTGAAGAACCAATCGATTATTTATTAAAATTAAAAAAAAAAAATTTTTATAAATATGTTTATTATTGAAAATTATATACTATAAGTTATAACATATAATAATTAATAATATTCATATAAATTCATATATATCTTAAATTTATATATTCATTGTTTGTTTATAGAAAAACCAATTGGTAAAAGGTCGGAAAATAACCATTGTAAACGAGGACTACACAGATGATGGTATATATATAACATATTAGTTAGTATTTAATATATTATAATACATATAATAACATAATATAAGTATTGATTAAAAATTAATTTAAAAAGAATATTGACTAAATATATTAATACACATTTAAAATATGATTGGGATAGAATTGTTCATTTTTACTATCTCGCCAGAGATAGTATTACGATCACGAAAATTTTCGATGTCGAGATTTTGATGTTTTTATACGTTTTGAAGTTTCCTGAGTCATTTTGTAGCTCATCCGGAAAACGACGTTTTCATTTTTTTTTCTTCTAAAGTGACCGTAAAATTAAAGATATATGTTTGATAGTTTTTCACATGATTAAAAATTGTATACAACTGCTATATATATAATTTCAGCTTTATTAAATCGCTGGAAGTACCAGAATTAATTTTTTAACAGGACTGCAAATCACGCACCAGCACGTGACGTGGTGCCATCAACAAAGAGCCAAACGCGCGCTGGTTTAATAAATATTATTTATAATTTATAATTAATTAAATTGAATTTAAATATAATATATGTTATTTAATCCAATTCAAATTTGCGAGGTAATCGAGTGGAGAGACTCCAGATTTTTTGTATTTAAGTAATGAAAGTAGTCCATGAAGGTGTAATAATTACAGATTAATTATTAAAATAAAAAAATATAAGATGTAAAGAATATTAGACGTATAGAAAATCTATTTTATATTAAGTGTGAATTTTTAAAAGTAACATAAAGTAAATATTTATTATTATTTAGAATTTTTTTGTTAATTCTATATCTATATCTTTTTGGGCGCCAAACATCTAATTGTCGTGTACAATCTAAACTGCAATCAATAGAACTAGAACAAGAACATTAGATTTTTCAGTATTTTATGTAATATCATTGATTCTATTTTTTTTTTTTTTTTTACTACTAATAAAATTCTAAATAATGATTATTTTGAGTTTTAATTTGAAATAAAGTATTAAGTTAGACAAAAACTTGTTTTATCTTTTATTTATTTTTAATTTTAAATAAATTATATCTCAATTCTTTTGGGCGCCAAACATCTAATTGTCGTGTACAATCTAAACTGCAATCAATAGAACTAGAACAAGAACATTAGATTTTTCAGTATTTTATGTAATAGCATTGATTCTATTTTTTTTTTTTTTTACTACGAATAAAATTCTAAATAATGATTATTTTGAGTTTTAATTTGAAATAAAGTATTAAGTTAGACAAAAACTTGTTTTATCTTTTATTTATTTTTAATTTTTTTTTTTTTTTTATAATTTTAAATAAATTATATCTCAATTCTTTGTTTCAGTGGATATTAAATTTTAAAGGTCTCTCTGTATTGTGTAGAAAATGAAGAAAAAAAAAACAATTGATCTTGATTTATTCATGTCCTTCATATCAAAATTGTTTAATGAACAATCTTTTCTTGGAAATCAATCTGAAATAAAACGAAAAATAAAAAAAATATCGAGAAAAAAATAAAAAGTGACTAAGATTCATTTTTTAAAAAGGTTTTAAGCTTGATGTTGACACAGGCATGCCAAGTGAAACGGTCAACATCACGACACTTGTACTAATCAATTACCGCGCAGCATTGAGAGTCGGGAACTGAAAGACAATTTCAATACCTAAAAACACCGTTAAATTCCAACATTTACTAAAGATATTAAACAAACAACCAAGGAGAGATGAGTAAAAAAACATGTTGAGGGAAATTTGTTATTATTTAAACACTCCAATGATAAGGATAGAGGTTTGCCTGAACCGACAACGCTCTATTCTATTTTAATTTTATAATCATTAGAACTAAGGGATAATAAGGTTTATCTAAATCTAAACTAAAATTATACTTAAAAAATATAAAACAAAAATAAAAATTATTATTAATTAATTCTTTCAGTTAACTTTCAAATTTAGTGATATATTTACTTTATGAGCATTCCAGTTGTTACATCATTATCTTTTTAAACAAATTAGTCAATCACATTGAAACTAAACTGAAAAATTTATTATAAATTATTCTTATTATTGTTTGATATTTTTTTAAGTTTAATTTTAATTTATAAAATTAATTTTTCTTTTATAAATTTTAACAAACATATAGATATACTAGCTGCTCCGAGCCCCTTCGGCGCTCTCCACACCTAGACGGGGGCTCCGCCCCCTGTACCCCCCTAGTGTCCCTATTCTGAGCTATAACCATCTAACTCCTACCCTGTCCCATCTCTATAGTTTTTTAAATATGTTTATTTATGCAGAAAAAATTAATTGACATAATTATTAATTTAATAAAATAAAATTTAATAATAAATATAATAAATTAACTATAATTAAGTTTTTAACATAAGTCAACATTTTCTTAATATTTTTTTTATCGAATATTGTTAACGGATATCAGGATGTCAAATCTTCAAGCACCTTTCGCTTGTTTCTTTCTATAAATTCTTTTCAAAAATCGAAACAAATCAAATCCAATTTCTCATAAATTTTAAGTAAGGAAATTTCCTTTAGTATTTTATATTATATCTTAGTATAAATAATTTCATATTAACAATTAAAATATGTTTATCAATTTTTACCGACCGACGATAGTAAGGGAGGTATTGTTTTCACACCAAATTTCACATGTGGAGATTTTTACATATCTCCACGAATCATGCATTTTCTTAACAGAAAAAAGTATTTTTAGCATGATGTCTGTCCGTCCGTCCGTCCGTCCGTCCGTCCGTCCGTCCGTCCGTATAGATGTGTACAGCCTGAACGGCTCAACCGATTTTGATGAAATTTGGTATATTTACTTAATGCATCAGTGGGATGAATTGATCAACTTTTGGTGCAAATCCGGAAACCGGAAGTGATCCGTCCGTCCGTCCGTCCGTCCGTATAGATGTGTACAGCCTGAACGGCTCAACCGATTTTGATGAAATTTGGTATATTTACTTAATGCATCAGTGGGATAAATTGATCAACTTTTGGTGCAAATCCGGAAACCGGAAGTGGTCCGTCCGTCCGTCCGTATAGATGTGTACAGCCTGAACGGCTCAACCGATTTTGATGAAATTTGGTATATTTACTTAATGCATCAGTGGGATGAATTGATCAACTTTTGGTGCAAATCCGGAAACCGGAAGTGGTAGTATTAGCGATCGACGATAGGAAGGGAAGGGTTATTTTCACACCAAATTTCACATAAGGAGATTTTTTTACATATCACCACGAAACATGCATTTTCTTAACAGAAAAAAAGTATTTTTAGCATGATGTCTGTCCGTGCGTCCGTCCGTCCTTCCGTCTGTCCGTATAAATGTGTACAGCCTGAACGGCTCAACCGATTTTGATGAAATTTGGTATCTTTACTTAATGCACCAGTGGGATGAATGGATCAACTTTTGGTACAAATCCGGAAACCGGAAGTGGTAGTATTAGCGATCGACGATAAGAAGGGAAGGGTTATTTTCGCACCAAATTTCACATAAGGAGATTTTTTTACATATCACCACGAATGTATTGGTTTTATCCTCGGGAAAAATCATCTTCATTATGTTTTTCTTAATTTAAAATTATATGACGTCACCCAGCCCTTCATGACGTCACAGCCTCGGGTAACGCTGGCTACTTCAGCTATATATTATAAATAAAATAAAATTAAAAATATTTATGTTTTATCCATATCTGTTTTTTATTACATTAATAGATATATTAAAATTATTTGAAATTGTTTCTGTAGCTGGAAATTAATTTACTTCAAACCGTCGGTCGGTTCGGACCTGGCCACAGGTCAACTTATTTCATTCAGTTTTAATTTATTATGTCACTATATATATATCAAAACACAAAAAAAATATTCATATATATTAAATTATATATTAAAATATTATATAATATATTAATTTATTAAATATATATGAATTCAGTAAATGTTTGAATTTGTTATTATAATCGTGACATGATTATAAAGAATAATTGAAAAAAAATATAAGTATATATCATAAGAATAAAGATATTCACTGCCTTCCTTTTCTAATTACCTGCCTGTTATTCAATTAAATATAGAATGTGTCTCTTTATTAGGAATTAATATGAAAATAATTACATTTTCTTATTATTAATTAATACATGTATAAATTTTTATTTTTTTTTAAATTTATTATGCCATTATTTTGTATTTTAATTTATTTATTTATTTATTTTTTTTTTTTGTTTTGTTTTGATATATAAAATATTTAATTTTTTTACACCTGGCACAATGAAATTCTTATTTCATTTCCTATATCACAAGAATAAATGTAAAAAAATAAAGGTAAAGCCGATTAAATTCTCTCTCTTCTGTCTTAAGTGGTGTAACACGAATTTTTAATTATATTTTGATAGCCCCTGTTATATATATATATAAATTATATTACGTGTTCAGGTGTATTAAGTGTTGTTTGTTTGTTCGCTGGTTGTTTATTACATCCCAAGTTGCCTTAACACCAATTTAATTTATACAATTTAAAATACATTATTTATTATATTATTTATTTTATAATTATAAATATCTGACCTAATTCAAAAATTATTCTTCTTCAATAATAATCATCATTTCTAATTTGTTATATTAAACAAATATTTCCTAAGTAAACAGTCACAAACATCAGTGTCAATGAGAAAACCTATGTATTCGATTTGATAGCTTTTAATAAACAGAAAATATTAATGTTTAAGGTAATTGTTTACGAGACTGATCCAACAAGGTGGGTGGTTGAAACTTACCTTGAGGGGTTTCTTGAATGATTCTGAACAACTTTTATATGAAACTTTTTTTATGATCTCTTTTCGTTTAATCAATAAAAAGTAATTAATTTTTCAATGTATTTCACCTATTTAGGTTGACATTTTGACTATGTTTTCTTTTTTATCTCTAGGTGGCAACACCTAGACACATTATTAGTACGTGTTGGTGGCACGTTGGAATGAATTTAGTTTGAATCTAACTATTTCTAAAATAAAATAAACCGAATTTAAAAAACCGAAAAAGCTTTAAAATGACTTTAGTTTGAATGAAACTATTTCTAAAATAAAATAAACCGAATTTAGATTCATACATGAGTCATTAATAAAAATAATAAATTTGTTACAAGTAATAAAATAATATAAAAATAATATATAGGTAAAAAATAAATTAAATTTCCAAAAAAAAAGAAACAAAGTTTATAAATTGAATGGAAATTATAAGACACGTGTTAGAAATTATTTCTTCAAGTTAATCTCATGGTCGTTTCATTCACATAAATTAAAAATAATGATATTATTCTCTCCCCTCCCCGTCCATTATCTTCTCCTCTTATAACCGCAAATGAATCTAATAAGTCTATTATCAATAATAATCATTCTTCTAGATTTCTAGTATAATAGGGTAAATCATTTTTTTTTTGAAATGTTTTTTTTTTTAAAAACAAATGTCATTTAAAATAAATTTCTGATGCAATCCACTTGTTTTTATTGTTGTTATTGTGTTGTAACAAGGATTATATTCTGTGTAATCTCAGACCACAACGAAATTTATCTTCCGTATGAAATTTTATTTTACTTCTAAATCGGTAACAATTCCATCACATCAGTCTGATATCCAAATAAGGCCCTGCGGCTCACTAATAAAAAATATCTTTTTATTTCGCTAGTATATAAATCTTGACGTAGTATTAATTTTCAAAACACTAGACATGTCTCTCTATTTATTTATTAGTTTATCGTCTACAAATTATAACCAGTTAGTAATAAATTATATATAGAAGGAAATTAAATGATTTCTGAAACAAAGATGTTTAATTTAATTAATTGAATAATACCTGGTTTGTTTTTAATTAAATAGTTTTCTCATAATTTATATAATGATTTCAGAAGAAAATAAATATAAAAACACAGTTGATGAATATAATATATATATATATATTGTATATATTTTTCAATTTTTTTAAAAAAAACTACTTATTTTAAGAGTTTTTTTTAAATTATACAAAATATTTTTAATTTTTGAGATCATGGTGAGGATCGAATTATCATCTTTATGTTCTACAATACTATACTAAACAAAGGTAAATTAAAAATTCAAAAATTAAAATTTATAAAATCCAAATGAGATTTTCATTATTATTATTGGTTAGAGTTGATTGAATTTTGTTGTTTTTTTTTTAATAATGCATTGAAGTCTCCAACAAGCATTAACTTTTCTTTATATTAATAACCAACTCGAAATTAATATATATATTATTTAGTTATTTATTTGTTTATAGTTAAACGAAAGAATGATATTTAAAATCATTCACTAATTATAGATGTTTAGAGGTGGAAGAAGAAAAATGAAAACCAATTGGAAATTAATAGTTTCCAAAGATTTATTAACTAGTTCAACGGTGGAATAAATTATACATCTTTTATATCTATGAAAGTTTTCATTTAAAATTGATGTAAATTTTAAAAAACCAGCCTGAAAGATTTACAATGCTTTTGTATTTTTATCAGAGATAAAAACTAAGAGATTTTTTTTTATTTATTTTTTTTTTACCTCTATCCAGGTGTTATTGGAAATCGATTATTGATTAATTACCTTTCTTTATATCCGGAAAGTAAATAAATAATTTATAACAAGATACATAAAGATGAATTTTTTCATATATGTGTTTAAAAATGTCTTTCATTCTTCCTGTTTTTCCAGGATCATAAAACTTAACTGGTTGTCTTGTTTCCTTTGCCTTCCTGGAAAAGAATTCTAAGATTGGATCAACGCAAGATGGCAGCAGCACCCACCTGAAGACCAGCTCTACGAAGTTGTCCTTTGGACAACAAAGAAGATTCAGATCAATTGTCTTCTTTTAGATGAAGCATACTGAATAACCCGGTTTATAAACCGAATTTGGATTGTATGGTATGCCATCATTCATGTTATTTTTATTAATATAGTGGGTTTGTTCTTTTGAAAGAATGAAAAACATTTGGCCTAAAAAATAAAAGTTAGTAATTTATTTTGAAATCACATAACAATTAAATTATAATTAATTAGAATTGTATATATCATAGTACACTTTTATATTTCTATATCTGAGTCTATGTCTCTCTAACTGTCCTTATTCAGAGCCACCTCGTTTCTTTTCTCAGTTCCATCGCATATAATTTTTAAATTTTTTTCTGATTGTGGTTTATCAATTAGATTTTCTTGTAAACAAACTTCTCATTAGTTTTAGTTATTAGTTTAGGTGTATATATATATATATATATATATATATACATATATATATATATATGTCAGAAAATAAACCCGTCCGATGAGTGTTTTAGGTTATAATTACAGATGGGAATTTTACTTACTACTTTCAAAACATTTAATAACAAATATATAATTATAATTTGTGTTTGTTGAAAATTGAATTGAAATTTAAAACTCAAGTGAAGTTTAATTTACTATTAAAATAATAATAAGAAGAAATAAAATACTTAATTTCAATATTTAGTCACATGGTGGCATGGTGATACACAAAAAGACCTTCACCCATTAATATTTTTGATTTGAATATTTATAGAAATCAAATATGTTAAAAATGTGTATATAATTCCCTTTAAATTAAAAAAAGTTGGTAATAAATTAAGAACATTTGATTTTTTGATGAGATTGAGCTAAATTTCAATTGTTTATTTATCTTTTTAATTTTTAACATTAAAAATCAATGTTGTTCTTGATTCTTTATAAATACCTAAAGTCATAATAAACAAGCTATTATCACCTATTACAATATCATACAATTTTTGGTTGTCTCACGCAGCTGGTTACTTTTCGATGGTTTTCATGCTGCCAAGTCGTTTGTCTGATCCGCTCATTAAAGTCATTTGGTATCGGACCAACCGATCCTGTATCTTCATAACCTCTCTCTCTCTCTTCTTTTCAAACTCATCCTCATTCATTTTTTTTTTTTATTATTATTAATATTTTTTTTATTCATTCGTTTCGTTGGATGTTTGGTCGGGTCGCACGCGCCCAGGTTTTATCTACCTATGTGTGGACCTCATGCTGTGTCCAACTTCGACTTGATCTATTCTACACATTCACGAATTAGATTATAACGATTTCATTCCATCTCTAAGAAATTCTTACCTATAAAAGATATATTAACATATAAATTTAATAGAATGGCATTTAGGCGCTTTACCTTCTCTTTCTCTCTCTATTTTGGAAATCTTACAAATTAACTATACTATATGGATATTTATATTTATACTCAAAGCAACATTCAATTGGGCAAAAAAAAGAATAATAAATAAATAAAGTACAACAAATTGAATGACTAAAAATAAAATGATTTATCTTTAATGTTATAAATTTATTAGTAGTAATATTATTATTTAATATAAATTGCATGATTTTCTAACTTCAGTTATTATTAAATATTTTTATTATTTGTAATATTTAAAATTATATAAATTAAGTATATCTATAATATAAAAAATAATCATTTGAGGGATTTTATTAAAATGTTAAAAAAAGAGTTAAAATAAAATGTATTTTTATTAATATAATATAGCTATTTATATTTTGAAATGTTTAAATAATTAAATATTTGTTGGAGCTAAAATTTAATGTAAATTTAAGTGTATAAATGAAATTTAATGAATAATTGATGAGAAATAATAAATAAAATAAGATACACTTTTTGAATTTTCAAGTAAAATAATTAATCATCATTCAATTGTAGTTTGTTTCTATTTTCATTAGAAAGATTATTGTTTATAATTGGAATTTAATTTGATAAATTGAGGGCGCGTTATGGTGAGTTCGCTCATCCACATCGTCGGTTGGGACTCAATTTTTATGATTATCAAATTTACAAATAATTAAAAATAAATATAAGTCTAAATATTATAAGATAGATTAACAAATTATAAAATAAAAAAAAATTCAATAATTTTTACCGAACGACGATAGTAAGGGAGGTATTGTTTTCACACCAAATTTCACATGTGGAAATTTTTACATATCTCCACGAATCATGCATTTTCTTAACAGAAAAAAGTATTTTTAGCATGAGGTCTGTCTGTCCGTCCGTCCGTATAGATGTGTACAGCCTGAACGGCTCAACGGATTTTGATGAAATTTGATATATTTACTTAATGCATCAGTGGAATGAATTGATCAACTTTTGGTGCAAATCCGGAAACCGGAAGTGGTAGTATTAGCGATCGACGATAGGAAGGGAAGGGTTATTTTCACACCAAATTTCACACGAGGAGATTTTTTATATATCACCACGAATCTCTCTCTCTCATGCACTTTGTATTGATTTTATCCACGAGAAAAATCATATTTATTAGTTTTTTCTTAATTTAAAATTATATGACGTCATCCAGCCATTCATGACGTCACAGCCTGGTCTTATATATTATAAATAAAATAAAATTAAAAATATTTATGTTCTATCCATATCTGTTTTTTATTACATTAATAGATATATTAAAATTTTTTGAAATTGTTTCTGTAGCTGGAAATTAATTTACTTCAAACCGTCGATCGGTTCGGACCTGGCCACAGGTCAACTTATTATAATTAATATTACTTTTCTGATTAATAATAATTTTTTTTTAAAGAATTATTTTTTCTACTTATTGAATATTCGAATGTCAAAATAATTCTTTTCTGTCCCCATTTGAAAGGAAGGTATTCGATAAGCAGAAGCTAAGAACTTAATTGACCGTAACGAATTTTTTTTTTTGAGATGTCGGATTGTCGAAGAGGGATGGGAGTGAGTGAGTGACCACACCAATGAAGACAGTGATGGTCCCACGGTGTATGTCTAACTGTCCTCTCCTCGTTCTCTCCATGCGAACAACAAAGAGTGGGTTATAGATTAAATTGGTTAAAAAAAACCCTCCAAATTATAGATTGAATATCAAAAAAAAAAAAAAAAAAAAGAAATGAAATTGAATCTTTCAAGAGTGAATTTAATATTTATTTATAAAAAAAAAAAAATTGAAATTAAATTAATATTTTTCTTTAATATTCAAATAAAATTGTTTTATAGATTTAAAAATTTCTTTCTTATGAGAATAATTTATTAGGAAACATTTATTATATTTTTTTTTTTAAATAAATCTTAAAAGTTATTAAAGATATAAAGACCAATTAAAAGCTTAAAATTAATTATATTACTAATAATAATAATAATAATATAAAATAATAATAATAGCAATATTAATTTAGTGAAAATTTATTTTTAATTAAAAATTACCTGAACCTATAACCTGTTTTGTTTTTGTTTTTTTTTTGAAATACCACCCAATAAATAAAAAATATTAATTAAATTGTCAATAGTAAATAGAGAATGTAATTGAAATTTAAAAATTTCAATAAAATTTTAAATTAAAAATCGAATTTATTTATTGATAATGCATTTTATAAAGTTTCAAAAAAAACAAAAAAAAAAAACGCAGAAAAATAGAATGCATAATTTTCACGATGATTTTATATATTTTATTTTTTTATTACTGAAAAATGTTACAAAAACGTAAGGATTATCCCGTTGGACGTTTCTTATGTCCCATTCGAATCTTATTAAAATTCATTCAATTTGTTATTAGAATGAATAGAGTGCAGCTGTTTGGCATCGAAGACGTTTAGTAGGTAGCCAGGTGACACCTGACAATTAGTAGTCGTTTGCTCCCCTCCGTGTAGGCGTTGCTCCTTTTGCTTCGTCGCTGAATAATCGACAACGGTGCCCGATCGACAGTTTCGCGTAAATTCAATTGAGAAAGAAAAAACGGAAATGGAGCCGCCGATTCACTTGGACACCCATTAATACACCTACGTTTAAGCACAAAATCGGTTCATGATAACCAATCGAAACCCATAATGCACATTTTACATATATAATCTATTAATAAATAAACAAAAATAAATAAATGATTAATAAATTGATGCCACGCAATCTGGGGGTCAACGTCGTTGAGTTACATCTTCGTGGTCCCGGGTTCAAGGGAGTTTCTATAACTGGGAACGGATTCCTCCCAGCCTCCAAAATTAAGATGGTACTTCTTTAAAAAAATAGCGTTGTCGATCAAGAAAATCAAGACTAAGGTTGAGAAGATCCGTGCTACTGATCATAGAATACCTTTACCTCGTTTAGACCTTAACCGACTTTCGTAGGATGTTGAGAAAATTAATAAACACAATTAAACATATGTTTTATGTATATATTTAAATAATTTAAGGAATAATAAGATTTATGTAATAATAATCATTTTTAACCAAAAAAGGAAAATATTTATTTTAGTTTAAAAAAAAAATTGTTAAATTTTAATAATAATTGTTAAAAAATGTTTTATAAATTTATAAAATATTAATAATATTAATTCATATGATATATTATATCTCCTAAAAAAAATAATAATTGAAATATCAGCATAATTTAAATATTTTGAGACAATTCACAACTTAATTATTTGAAAGTAAAATTAGTTTCCACATCCTTGACAACTTTATGAAATAAAATTGTTACTCTGTCAAAGATTATCTATTGATTAAATTAATTAATATATATATATATATATATATATATATATAATTATAAAAATTAGGACTCAGGGATTTTTATTACAAGATAATGAGATCTACGCATTCTCAAGGTCGATTAGACATACAAAAGAAATGTTTTGGACAAATTTAAATTTTTTCTTAGAATTGAATTTAAAGGTTAGCAATCATTCTCAGAATTATCTCTTAAAATTAAATATAAATTATATTAAATATTGATAAATAAATTGAATTAAAATCGAAGATTATTCAAAATGTAATAAATACTTTTTTTTTATGTTAATTAACTAGAGTCAATCGATTCGAGTTAATTTCAAAGAATCTAATTTTTCTTGAAAATATACTGATTTTTGCATATTAAGACTTTCTTAGAATTGTTGTTTCAGATTAAATAGTAATAAAAAAAAGGTATTGTTTTTTTTTCTTTGTGAAATGTTGAAATAAAATTTACATGTCCATATAAATGTTTGATTAAGGTAATTAGAAAATTCTTTAAACTCCTGAACTGCTGCTCATATATGTAATGCCTTTAAGTATCCAATCAAAATGTTTGAAATTCCGCCCCGATGCCCAAGCATATAATTTGAAAATTAGAAAAAAAAAATGATCTTCCTGTAGTTGAAAAAAAGTTAATTTTAGCGGAAATAAAATGAATGTTTACATTGTTTTTGCTTTTTATGATGAATGCAATATGCAAAGCGATGATTATCAGAAAATGATTGTATTTGGAGATGGGAAATATAATTCGGAATGCAAATTCAGAGGGCAGACTTGAATCTGATATTGCCTTAAAAATTAATGGTTTACAGACAATTTGAAACACCCGGCAATTAATTAAGTTGAATTTTAGAATGAAAAAGAAAAAAAAAAGCGACATTTCTTATTTTGTTGAACTTTAATATTGAGAGCCAATTTGTTTAAGGACTCTCAATTTTTTTCGAGGGTGAATTTTCTACCCCCGCCTCCTCCCGTGCCCCCTTAAAGACAAGGGATGCTGGGCTCCAAATTACACCCTATCGAAATTTGCATGGCAAATGGGGAGTCACCCGGGTTATTACGAAGGGACCACCCATCACCACCCCCAACCCGACACCTCCACCCCCAAGATATTGCTGTTGAACAAGAAGAGAACATATAGAAGAACTGAAGGTGGAGATAAAAAAAAAGGGTCGGGGTGGAAATGGGACCGATTTTTCACTTGAATTAATCACATTGATGGAAACTTTAGGGAAAAATCGTATTAGTAAAAAAAGTTCAAAAAAAGAAAGAAAAAAAATTACTATCATGTTAATGAAGAAATTTGTTCCAATAAAAGAAGATTTTTTTATTTTGATGTTTAAAATTCCAATACAGAGTAAAATGTTTTATTTTTATGATGACAATATTTTATAATTTGATAAATTGAACTAAACCAATGAAACTTTAATTTTAAAATATAAATTTTATAGAGATTAAAAAAAATGTTTGATATGTTTTAGGTATTTTATATAAACTTCAATAAAATAAATTTTATGTCAATGTGTGTGATATAGAGCTGATCTATGTAACTTGAGGATAAGAGTTCAAACCTCTATAAGTTTACAAATATTTACTATATATCTATATCTTATCTTAATATACTAGCTAAAATTCTATATACATATATATATATATATATATATATATATATATATTTGTATATTTTTGAATTAATTTATTAATTAACCGGTCAAAGGATTTTTTTGAAATTCACACCATAGATAATATTTATAAAGACAAATCAATCTGTATTGGAGAAAAATCATCTTCATTAGCTTTTAATTAGTTTAAATTTTAATACGTCATCCATATTTGCCTCTTGCCATTCTTTTTAATTGAAAATGTATTAATATTTTTTTATATTTAAAATATTTTAAAATTTTTTATTTAATTTCGAAATAAAATTAAAAATATTTATTTTAATAATATTTCAGAATCAAATTACGAAATATATTTATTAATTTTTCACCAAAATAAATCTAAAAGTTATCTATTTATTTCTCTTGTAAACATTGTAAGTTTATTTATGATATTTTAAAAACAATTTTTTAATCTGTTTCTTGTTAATTCTTATAAATTTTTATTAGTTAATTTTATATGTTTTTTTTTTATCTATTATTTCATTTATTTTTTATTAAAATACTAATTTATATTTATTAATTCATTGTCCTTTTATTAATTAATTTTTAGATAGTTTTATAATTTTTAATATTTTTTCACTATGACACATTATTTAAATTTTATCCAAGTTCCAGTCATTTTAATCAGATTGATGCAATGATGTAACATTTAATAATTGTAATAAATAATTAAAGAATTGTATATCAATATTTTTTAAAGGATCGAGCGACAGCCGGTGTTCCAGGTACTACATAATAATAAAATAGTAAAATTTAATGTATAAAATCTCCTATAAAATAATAAATTAAATCTTAACATACAACTTAATATATCAATAGCTTAGATTCCACTTTACTTATATTACAATCAATAATATTTAATTTGATTTAAATATTTAGTAGTATACGACACAAAAATGAAATCAAATTATTAAATAGTTTATGTCAGTTTTTAAAAATGTATACTGTATACATTAAAAAAAAAATTTTAAATTTTAATTTTTATCGATATATATACTAGAATAAAAAATTAAATTTATAATATAATTTTATAATTCCAATCATGTTTCATTTTAATAAATCTTGGCTTTTAACAAATTTTAAGAATCAATTTAATTATTGTTAATATGAAACAACCCTTAGGTATAATAAAGATCTACTTGCATATCAAAACTTTTAAGTATGACATATCAATCATGAGGTATATAATTATATTCAATATTATTAATTAACAGTGATTTCAATTTAAAAAAAATTGATTTATGGAAAATTTATTTAGATATAATAATAATTCATTTAAAAAAAAAGCACCTGATTGAATTGCATATCTTGGAAGGACGTATAGATAAGAGGTGTGGGGGGGGGGGGACAAACACCTGGGATCGAAACCAGTTGGAATCAAAAGAGGTGGTCGAAGACAGTTTCGGCGGGGATGATTGCGCCTGGGACGTGATCGTCGTCCAACTAATAACATGAAACGTGGGACCCCGGTAATCACAAACCACAACGGCAGATTAACCGGCATTACAGGGCTAAGTATAGATCGTCGGAGGAGGAAATCAAAGTAAAACAAGAGGGAAAAAAAAATGATAATAATAAAAATATAGCCGTCCTGTCGCCCTCTTCGGCCGGGTCCCCACCCACTAATCTCGACGCGATGTAATTATTAACTTCAACACCACCAGCAGAGGAGGACCGACAATTATCCTCAGATGGTCCCGACAAAAATTTTTAATTAAAATGAGAGAGAAGATAATGAAGACAAAACACTGAGACAATTCTAGACACCGAGTGTGATGGACAAGTTATTTGAGATCGTATACAGTATAAAACAATTCTATAAAATATAATGATATATATATAAAATGAAATGAATCAATTTGACATAAGCCAAATTTAAAATTTATGAAAAAATAAATACGTAAATAATGAAAAAAACTGATGTAAACTAAATAAAAATTACAACGCTTAATAAAATGCGTTTAAACAATCAGTCAAGTTGTAAATTAAGTGAAAAATTTGTTTGATGCGCATTTCAGTTGTTATACAATCATAAGTTGGAGAGAACAACCAATTATTCAAGAGAGGATTAAAAAAATTTTAATTTAACAGTTGATGACTTAAAATAATACTATATAATATAGAATTTAATTCTATAAAATATAATGATATATATATAAAATGAAATGAATCAATTTGACATGAGCCAAATTTAAAATTTATGAAAAAATAAATACCTAAATAATGAAAAAAACTGATGTAAACTAAATAAAAACTAAAACGCTTAATAAGAATGTGTTTAAACAATCAGTCAAGTTGTAAATTAAGTGAAAAATTTATTTGATGCGCATTTCAGTTGTTATACAATCATAAGTTGGAGAGAACATCCAATTATTCAAGAGAGGATTAAAGAATTTTTAATTTAAGAGTTGATGACTTAAAATAATACTATATAATATAGAATTTAATAAATATGAAACTATTATATTTCAATTGTCTTTATAATTTAAAACTACAGTTGTTTTTTTAATTTATATTTATTTATTTCATTTCTGGTTTAACAATGGAAATTTGCTCCGAAGGCCGATTGTGCAGTTAGTTTATAAATAAATATTAAAAAAACAAAAAAAATTTAGAAATGTAACATGGCCGATATCCTTGAATGTATATATATAATAAATAAATAAATAATGTATTTAGTTGAAAAACAGTCCAAAAATTTGGCAGCTAAATTTAAAAAAGTTGCCAAACTTGAAAATTAAATAAATCAATAAAAATTTCTCTAAGTAAGCCAAAAGACTGAGATTTAAGGTTTATTTAATTATTTAGAAATTTCAAAAATTTATTAACGTTTATAATAATATAAATATTTATTTAATAAGTTGACCTGTGGCCAGGTCCGAACCGACCGACGGTTTGAAATAAATTAATTTCCAGCTACAGAAACAATTTCAAATAATTTTCATATATCTATTAATGTAGTAAAAAACAGATATGGATACATAAATAATAAATATAGACATTTTTAATTTTATTTTATTTATAATATATATGCAAGACCAGGCTGTGACGTCATGAATGGCTGGATGACGTCATATAATTTTAAATCAAGAAAAAACTAATAAATATGATTTTTCTCGAGGATAAAACCAATACAAAGTGCATGATTCGTGGTGATATATAAAAAAATCTCCTTTGGTGTGAAAATAACCCTTTCCTTCCTATCGTCGATCGCTAATACTACCACTTCCGGTTTCTGGAATTGCACCAAAAGTTGATCAATTCATCCCACTGATGCATTAAGTAAATATACCAAATTTCATCAAAATCGGTTGAGCCGTTCAGGCTGTACACATCTATACGGACGGACAGACGGACAGACGGACAGACGGACGGACAGACATCATGCTAAAAATACTTTTTTCTGTTTAGAAAATGCATGATTCGTGGAGATATGTAAAAATCTCCACATGTCAAATTTGGTGTGAAAACAATACCTCCCTTACTATCGTCGGTCGGTAAAAAGTACTACTATTAATAATAACACTAAAATTAGTATATTATATGTTTATCGACGTGATTCTGATCAATATAAAAATTCTTAAACGTAGCATGTAATATTTTGATTTTTCACAATCAACTTTGAAATCAATTTTAAATTATCCCACGTGTAGGTTTACAGTTTACCCACCAATCAGTCATCTGTCATGTTATTGTTTGTTTAGATTATGATCAAATATGTTAATTTCTTGATTGTAAATTTCATTTTTATATATATCATGCAACACGTCAATTTATATAAGTATACTATATATATATATATATATATATATATATATACATATATATATATATATATATATATTATTGTAAATTTAAACAGTTTCATGTTTATAATAAATAAAGTAATATAAAAATCTATATAATTATAATTAAAAATCTAAAAGTTACCAATAAATATACAAATTATGAAATTAGGAGAAGATAGAATTTGGATGGAGGTGGATTAAGAGAAAACGGGTTAAAGAAATACAGATGCAGACACCACAAACAATTTCAAATTATTTTCAATTTTTTTTTTAACTAAGTGTATCAATAATCCGTTAAAAGATGGTTTAAATGATTTTCGTATCAAATTATTCATACTTTTAAATTATCATAAGAGGTATTCCAATTTACTAATCCTTTTATTTATTAATAAACTATATAATATCTCGTAACGATAAATTCATCGATGTATTTAAACAAACAGAGAATTTAAAAGTTGTAGGCGAAGAGATCTTGTCAACTCCCCCCTCTTCCCTCCCTCCCAGTACTTATACAACCGTTGGAGGTCATGTAAACACTACCGCCTGTCCATAATCGATAGGATTGGATTAACATTGGGCGAGGATGTTTTTTTTTATCATTGATCCCGAATAAATTAAAACTTATTTAATCTGAGCCGGTGTTCGATGAAGCGGCCACGACTCCTGGAGTCTTCTCCTGCCTCTATCAATGAATAGTTAATGCAGAGAGGGGAGAACCTCCCTAACCAGATCGGCGATGTGGCTTTAGGAATATTTTGATTAGGTGGATTAGTAAGAATGAAAGAGAGAAAGAGAGAGAAAGAGACTCAGAGTGGAAAAAAATTACTCTGTAAGTCCTATTCTAGAAAGAAATTGGGGGATTGTTAAAATTAATCCAATTTTGTTAAACATTTTTTTTTTCAACATCCTCGAGGGATTTTCAGGTTCCTTAGTCTTTTTTTTTCCTTAGAAAATAAAATAAAATAAAGATAACTCAATTTTTTCACAATTGAATTTTCTTAAGAAAGAATAAAATAAAAAAAATAAGTAAAAGTAAACGTCAATAATAATTAAGCAAGTAAAAGAGGAAAAATTCACTTTATTTATTTATTTTTATGGTAATTATTCAGGTAGATTCATTTTCGTGGATTTGGATAATACTTTACCAGTGGGTTTCTTTTGCAATCCCAAATAAACTTTTCTTATGAAATTTTTCCCGACATCTTATAGTTTTCGAGATAAAAATTATTAAAATTTACATATAAATCTATTGATATTCTATTTAGCTTCATGTTTTATCTGTTTGGCTACCAGATGGCGCACTAATTTTCGTTTTTTATTATTTCGGTTTAGATTTATGAAAATTAAAAAATTAATTAAATAATTTTCTTATATCCAAACCGAAAATTAGTGAATAAGTGAATAATTAGTGAATCAGTAAATACAACATTACTTAATGGCACATTTCGACGTTTATATTACTAATGTCAAACTTAAACAATCTTTATTTTACTGGTAAAGTATTATCCATATCCACGAAAATGAGTTTACCTGAATAATTACATTTTATTTTATTATAGATTTCATTTTATATATTATTCTAATTTTAAAATTTTTGAACTTAATGAGGTTTGAACTTTCGTTCTTTAATTCTAATTCTTGTTATAAATGTAATATAAAATATAAAAGTTATAAATGAATATAAATTGGTCTTCATTTCAAGCAATATTTCTTTAATATTATTAATATTAATAAATAATTAGAATATTAATATTAATTTATATAAAAAGTTACTGGTTTACCACTAAGTAAGTTGTTTTTATTATATCTGACTGTTCTCTTTATACTATGTTCAATTTTTAATTACCTTTCTTTAATTTTTCCCTTTTTGCTAAAACGATTATTTAAGAAACCAATTAAAAATTTCTAAATCTATTACATGAATAAAAATACATTTTTAGACTATAGTTCTTCTATCAAAGAAGAAAAATGTAATGTAAATAAAATTCCTTATACTCGTAATTATTATACTGTTAATAAATTCCATACTGATTTTATAATTGAAAAAATATAGAAGTGGAATTATAATTGATTATTTTTTTTTTTAAAAGGAATTTTAATATACAATATTTATATTTTTTAACGCTCAACTACCACCACTACAAGGTAGTTTATATCAAGTTTTTGACATTTATTTATTCACATGTTTACAAATCAGCACTCACACTAAAAATATTTTTATTTATTTTTGTTAATTTACTATGACAATAAATTTTAATATTTTTGATTAATTAAAAAAAAATAATTGCTTTTTATTTTAAGTATAGTTTTATCATTAGTTAAATTTTAAAATCCATTAAATAGATGATACTTATAAAATATAAAATAATAAAAAAAAAAACTTCTTATTTAATGATGACTAGCATTTGTTTTATTATTTTCATTTTTAATGTAATTTATATAAATATGATTAATAAATTAAAAATTAATTAAACTATATTTTTATATAAGTACTTATGTATATATATTAATATTATAGAATATTTATTATCCATCAATTATTTTTTTTCTCAATTGATTTATGGATTCTCAAGCTCATTATGTTATCCTTTCCATTTCAATAATAAATTTTTAATATTATTTTTCAAAAAATCTAAAAAATATACTTTTGATTTTTTATAATTGAAAGTTTTTAGTCACTAAAGCATAATAATTTTTTAATTGCAAAATTTTTACAATTTATCTGAATTTTTTTTAAATTTTTAATTTATCTGATTTTGATATGTATCCATCATATCTGAGCATAAATCACTATTAATAAACCTCTTAGATAGGAGAAATTTTTTCAAACATCTTCTAATGTCATTAACTAGAGCACTTATTCATAAATTTTTAATTTTATTTATAATATTACCCGATTTGACTTGATTGTTCATATAAATAAATTAAACTAAATGCGCCCAACGTTTTTCGTTGAATATGAAGCAATTCATCCATAAACTTTGTCAGGCTTATAGAAAAATTATTTTATTCATTTTAGTTCATTGGAAAAACTTTATTTTATAAATTTTTTTTATATTTATATTATTTTATTCTTTTTAGTGCAATTTTAATAAAATAAATTTATTTAATATAACAAGAGATGAAGTTATACGAAAATTTACAAATTGAATAAAACAAAAAATATATTAATCTTCCAAAATTGATTTTATGCATTTATGTTATGTAAATGTTATTATTGAATAATAATAATTATATTATAATTATACATAAATAATTTTCATTAATATGAAATTTTATAAATGTATATATACATTAATATATATGTAAATGTATATTTTATAAATATATATATATTGTCTACATAAAAAAAGATTATTCTATTGTTTTGTTTCCTTTCTATCGGGGACATATACAATCTATAAAAAAAAGATATTTTCTCTAAACCATCTGAGGGAAAGAAACCCCTCCTCATTGGCGATACAACTGATTAATAAGAATTCATCATTAATTTTAATTAAATTAAATATTTTTAAATACGTTCAAAATGAAAATCTATCCTGAAATCAATATTTATGTTTCAAAATCCGTTGAATAAAAATTAATCGGAGCAATACAAAAGGAGTTAGTTACTCAAAGTAATTAATCGCTAATTAATTACAATTAATTAATTATAATTCAATTATATATTTCTTCTATACCTTCTAGGGATCCATTGAAATATCTATAAAAATTTTCTAAAGTCTATCTCAATAAAAAAAGTCGATGAAAATTCGATTTCAATTTGTCAAAAAAGCGAACAGACAGACAAAGAGACAGAGAGACAGACGCCAAGTGAAGTTAAGAAAATCGTTATAAAAATTAAAAAAACATAAAATGTATAAGTACTTTTAAGGCGGCTCGCTAGGCACCCTAGGCACCCCCTGCACCCTCGGGTCGGAACGGCCCTGTATATTTTCCCATAATTATGAAAGTGGTCTAAATCATATATTTCTTGTTTCGAAATATCTAATGATTTGCATTTGAAAAAATTAAAAAAAATATTTTTATATTATGCAACATTTTAAGTTATAATTATCAGAGTTTTGAAAAATGTATTATGAAGATGAAATTTTGTGTGAATTACACATGAAAATGCTTTGAAAGCTTGAATTGACTTACACCACTTTCATAATTATGGGCACATATATGTATATCGCTATATGTTTATATATATATATATTTCTTATAAAAAATCTGTTTATTATCATCTATAATTATAATTAATAAATAATCAATCACACTTTTCTTATATATATATATATATATATATAGAAAGAGAGAGAGAGAGATATTATAGATATACAATATTATATTATAATGAAAGTTAAATTTCTAGATCACAATAAAAAAAAAAAATTAGAAATCCAATTTACTTTTTAATTAAATAAATAAATAAAATTATATATTTATATTTTTTTGTTTTTTTGTCGTTTTATATTTTTGTTTAATGACTAAATTTAAACGACTCATTAAGATTATCAAAAACCGAGGTAAAAAGAAAAAGAGTTCTATAATTAAGTTTTGGGATTTCTTATAAATTTTATTGGAAACGGGATTTTCTCCACTGCTCAGCATACAAATTATCCACCGAAGCCTTTTTACTTCTTTTTTTCATCATCATCATCATCATCATCATCATCATCAATATATTATAGTAACAAAACAGATGGGCGGAGGGGGTATGGTTCTTATAGAAGAACGGTGAAGAAGGGGAGAGGAGGAAAAAAAAATGTAATTTCCTAAATATAATCGTGCCATCAGATTTGAATCCGTTTCTAAACGTTTTCACCAAAATTAACCAAATGAAATGCCTTTGTTTATGATTGTTTCGATTTTTTTTTTATTTTTATCCATTCCCTTATTTTTTATTAACTGATCCAATTATATTCACCACTAGAAAGTACTACTTGACCCCAATATAAAAAATATATACGATATTTTTATTCTTTCATATTTTATATATTTTTTATTTAAATATTATTTCGATAAAAATTAGTAATAATAAGTTTAATTAACATGTAAGGAAGTAATTTATGGATTGATGAACGATTAGTTTGAAAAATATTTATATATTAGAGAGAATATAAATTGCAACGTTTAAATTAATCCCATAAATTTTATGGACCTATATTATTATAAATATTAACGAATTTTTGTTTTAGCATAATTAAACAAATTTGTTATAAAGGTTCAAATTATTCAGAAAAAGAAATCATTAGTACCATAATCATTAATTTTAATTTTCCATAAAAATAAGAATTTTATAAATTAAAGAAGTCAGGTACTTTATCAATAAATTCCGCAAAGTAGAGAATTTAAAACAGACCAATTATAAATTATATAAAAAAAAATTTAATTCAGTATCATTTTCCGAAATTGTAGAAATATAAAACAAAGAACAATGGAATTTCTGAATATATTAAATTTTTTTAAAATAAGTTGACCTGTGGCCAGGTACGAACCGACCGACGGTTTGAAGTAAATTAATTTCCAGCTACAGAAACAATTTCAAATAATTTTAATATATCTATTAATGCAATAAAAACAGATATGGATATAACATAAATATTTTTAATTTTATTTTATTTATAATATATATGTAAGGCAAGGCTGTGACGTCATGAATGGCTCGATGACGTCATATAATTTTAAATTAAGAAAAAACTAATAAAGATGATTTTTCTCGAGGATAAAACCAATACAAAGTGCATGATTCGTGGTGATATATAAAAAAATGTCTTCATGTGAAATTTGGTGTAAAAATAACCCTTCCCTTCCTATCGTCGATCCCTAATACTACCACTTCCGGTGCACCAAAAGTTGATCAATTCATCACACTGATGCATTAAGTAAATATACCAAATTTCATCAAAATCCGATGAGCCGTTCAGGCTGTACACATCTATACGGACGGATGGACAGACATCATGCTAAAAATACTTTTTTTCTGTTAAGAAAAGGCATGATTCGTGGAGATATGTAAAAATCTCCACATGTGAAATTTGGTGTGAAAACAATACCTCCCTTACTATCGTCGGTCGGTAAAAATAGATTAATTTATATATATGTATATATATAAGTTAACAAAAACAAAATGAAATTAGTAATAATAGTTATATGTATAATTTGACTATAGAGAATAAAGATCTCTGACGTAAGGCTGTGCCCCGGCGAAGATAACTGTCTACCTCTGTAATATAGGAATAAGAATAAAAACAAGGATTTACAACATAAAAGATGGATGTTAAATGAGGAGAACTAATGACTTTCGCTGCTGATGGTATTTAAATCCTTAAGTTCCCAAATATAATAATATAATAATAATAAAAATTAATATAATTATTTAATAAAATATTTATTATTTTATTTTTGTTGATTTTAATTTGATTATAAATATTAATCTATCTATCTATCTCTGTGGCTCTACGGAACTCAAAATTTCTTGGTCGCAGCAACCACATTCCTCCAAGTGCCTCTACTCTGAGCTACACCCATCCAATTCCTACCCTCTCCCATCACTCTCACGTCCCTTCCTACATTATCCACCCACCGCGCGTCCTTGGTCTTCCAAGCGGGCCTTTCCCACTTGGTCTCCTCACCAATATATTTTTCGCCATACTTTCCTCTCCTATTCTAGCCACGTGCCCTGCCCATCACACCCGTCTTGATTTTATAATTCTAACTATATCTAGCAATGCATAGAGGTCATGCAATTCCTCGTCATGCAGTCTCCGCCATTTCTCTTTCATTCCTACATTGTCCACCCAACGCGTCTTTGGTCTTTCAACCGAACATTTCTCAATTGGTCTCCCCACAAATATATTTTTCACCAGTCTTTTATCTCCAAATCTTGCCACGTGTCCTTTCGCATCATTCACGTTTTTAATACTCTAATTGTCTGGAGATGCAAAGAGGTGAGGCGATTTCTCGTTATGCAGTCTCCGCCATTCTCCGGTGACCCCATCCTTCTTTGGTCCATAAGTGCTGCAAAGAGTCCTATTTTCAAATACTCTAAATTTACACTCGTCTCCTAAGGTCATAGACCATGTCTCACACACATATAATGCAACCGGCAAAATAATTGTTTTATATATTTTATTTTTTTATTTAGATTCCTTTTAAGAATAATTTTAACGAAATAAGCCCCTATTTTATTATACTTCGTGTTTACAAAAACTAAATATTATAAATATTCATTTCAAAGGGTTCTAAAAAAGTTTTAGGATTTTTGATTACATTATAAAAATTTTGTCCTACATTATGTTATTTATTTATTCATTAATTTCACAAATAGCAATTAAATTATTTTATTTTTATTTTAATTTTTAATGAAATCATTTATTAATTTCAAAATACACTGAGCAGCCTAGTTTTATTAATAAATTAATCATAATATGAATAGTAATTAATAGTATTAATAAATATATGAATGTTTACCTTACAAGTTTTTGTTATATTTTTAGTATTTTTTTACAAATGAAATGAACAAAGAAAAAAAAAAGAAAAAGAAAATTCCATCAATTTTATTTTCAAATATTAAAATTAAAAGCCTAATTTGCAAATGAGATATCTAAATATTTTGATTTTTGATTCATTTTTTATTTTTTTTTATTAATTCTGATTTATTAGATTCATATTTAAAAATAGAAATATTAACACCAAAAAGAGATATGTAATGTAAAAATATGTTGATAAATTAATTTGATAGCTTCCTGAATGTTCATTATTATTTATCTGACATTTTGACACATTTCAAAGGACATTAATTACTAAAATAGGCACATCTAAAAAATACAGCTGATATATATATATATATATATATATATATATATATATAGAAAAAGAGAAAATTATTTATGATTATTAGTCTCACAGGTAATGTCAAAAAATTAATCATTCCCATTTTCGAACATTAAATAGAATTTTTTTCAATAGAAGATGGATGTATTTTATGTATAATTTAAAATCTGATAAATACTTATTTAATATAATATTCTTTGAGATAGAAAAGTGAAGGCTATCATAGTTATCTTGTATGGATGAATTGGTTAGGCGAGGTGTTGATTCACACTTTACAATGATTAAAGTGGATAATAAGTCAGTGCTGTCTCGATTACCAGTTGCGTCGCTGCTGTGAAGTTTTATCTTCGCCCCCGCCTCATCTAGCATAGCAACGTTTCAAAGACATGCATAAAAATTAATTGAACATTTTCTTCTTCATTTTTTTTCTTTTCGTGACGTTTAGAAATTTTTTTTTAAATTATTATTACTGATTTTTTTTTAAATAAATATTAGTAATTAGATAGATAAAAACCCTTAAAATTGTTATTACTAATACTAGACTCCTGATTCAATTAATAAAATGATTATTCAGCAAATTTGGTTTGGGATGAAAAATCATTTAGTTTCTCAAATATTTTTAAAAATCTCTCTTATTTATTTAGGAGCATTTTTTAGCTATCTAAGAGATATAGTTAAATAAGAGGGAATTAGTATAGAGTAGCTCCTGGATGGAGGTGGATCAAGTACTTTCGAGTTTACTGAAACCAGAAATGATTGATAGATGAATCAAATCTACAAATGAAGTCAAGATTTTAAGCAAAAATATATGAATAATTACATTGTTTATTATATTTAGCTATCTAAGAGATATAGTTAAATAAGAGGGAATTGGGATAGAGTAGCTACTGGATGGAGGTGGATCAAGAACTTTCGAGTTTACTGAAACCAGAAATGATTGATAGATGAATTAAATCTACAAATTAAGTCACAATTTTAAGCAAAAATATATGAATAATTACAACATTGTTTATTAGTTCATTTTGTTTTAATCTTTTAATTAATTTTTGTTTTTAGGAAAAGAAGCAAGCAGCCTGAACATGTTGATATTCCAAGTCCAAATAGTCAAAATTTTAATATCAAGAATATTATCTTCTACGGAGAAAATAGGTGTAACATATTTGGAGAAGATTAGCGATACATTTATTTAAATAGAGTACCTAGAATGAGATTAAAGAGTGGGGAGTGGTTCATTAACATTTTATTATGAAGAAATTAGAAAAACATAGTAGTTCGATGGATTGTGACTTAACTTATATATAAATGTGTGGATATAAAATATTTAAAATTTTTTTTTTGAGTTTAATATAAAGTAATAGACGAAGGAGGTATAATTTCTAAAAAATGTATAAGTTTAATTTATAAGAAATCATATATAATATATAATATATTGATGATATATAAGAAAAATAAATTTTTAAAGTTAAAAGAGATTTTAACTATTCGCTCTGTGCGTGACGGTAGCGCCACCAGAAGTATGAACTATAGGGGGCTGTTTACACTTAGTGCCCTTATGTTACTTAGCAATAAAAAATGTATTATTGTAAAAAAATCATCAGTGATAAATAAATAATAAACTGAAATATTTATTTAAATATTGTTAATTACAATAAATTAAAAATGTTTAAGTGTATTTATTCGACAGACTTTTAAAAACACCCACAAATATGTCTATATTAACCGCTGCGAGCGCTGGTGTCGATTTAGCTCTCCCCACCATACCTTTGCACACAGCCAATAGAGAAAAAAGATTTTTGAAAATTTAAATTTCCATTTTAACATTCGGATTACAATATTATAATCAAATATAAAATTTATAGGCAAATAATTATTTATGATTATTATAATTTATATTATCTGTATATCAAATAAAAAATATATTACTTAGTATAACAATAATATTAATTTAAAAAAAAATAATCAAAGAAATAAAATAAATTACAATATTTTTCTAAAAATTAATTAATATTAAATATGCTTGTAGTTTGAAATCATATCAATTATGGATGAAAATTAGGCTATATAATTTGAGTTATATGTCTGGGGTGGCCACGCTTGATAATACTAAGCCATATTGAAAAATCGAAAATGTTTAAGAGCCTAATCGTAAAAAAAAATTATCTTTTTTTCGAGCCATATTGGAAAACCAAAAATGTCAAAAGCTCTTAAGCCAAATCGGAGAAAAATATTACCTTTTTTTTGTGTCATGACTTTAAATTTTTGAATGAGCCACAATAAACTCGAAAAGAGCCACATGAGGCTCGCGAGCCACAGTTTGGCCACCGTGGTTATATATTATCTAAAAATTAGTTTGGTTTAATCGTTTCTTTGTCATCAGATGTCGCTTTAAATGATCTCTTACATTTCTTTGAATGGATTTCTTTTAGATAAATATAGGGATGGTTTTTTTCATCTCCATCTTCAAACATTAATAACAAGTAATGATTTTTTTTGTCTTGGTGGAATCCATCGTAAACCACTCTCACCTTTTTTTTATAATATAAAATTTTTTTTTTCTGTTATTACAAACTAAGATAATGATCGAATTAACCTTTAGTAAAATTGAAAATGTAAATTTTTCGATGCTAGTTTTAGATATATAATTATCTCTCTCTTGGTCTCCCTCTCTTTTATTTCTGGACCTGGGAGCCTTGGCAGAGACCTTGGGGACGTACAACGACAAGTGAACCTATCGTTTGTTTTTTGTTTTGTATTTTTTTAGTTATTAATAATAGAGGTAAATGAACCGAGTAAAATAAACTGGTTCAAGAGCTTCTTATTATTATCTTCGTTGATAATAATTAAGAATTTTATATGACCTCTATACATCTCCAAATATATTTAATACTATAAAATAGAAAAGATTAAAGTGTGAAAGAGACACTGCGAGTATCAATAAGAGAAGAAAAATAAATTACAGAAAAATCTTCAATATAACACATAAATATTTGCTCCACCCATCTCTTCTTAAATGTAATAATAAAATAAATTATAAAAATGTGAAAATGCCCATTGCGGCCTTTTTCGTTTTTTTTTAATTATATATATAAATTTTAAAAATTATTTATTTTTTAATTCAGGTTTAAAGAAAAATATTTTTTTTCTCTTTAGTCACACTTATTAAAACGTAAACAGCACAAATTAAAGGGTTAAATAGGGGCATATCGTAAATATAATCAACAATTATTAATATTTTATTAAAAGATTTAAATAAATATTTTAAAGTATTATAAATATTTAAAAGTATTTTTAATTATTTTATGTGTTTAAATAATTTTTTTGGTAATTATTCAGGTAAACTCATTTTCGAGGATTTGGATAATACTTTACCAGTGGGTTCCTTTTGCAATTCCAAATAAACTTTTCTTATGAAATTTTTCCCGGCATCTTATAGTTTTCGAGATAAAAATTATTAAAATAAATATTTTTTGAGTTTGACAGATTAGTTATGAACATCGAAAAGTGCTATTAAGTAATGTTTGATTGACTAATTCACTAATTTTCTGTTTTTATAAGTTCGGTTTGAATATAGGAAAATTATTTAATTAATTAATTTTTTAATTTTCATAAATCCAAACCGAACTTATAAAAACAGAAAATTAGTGCGCCACCTGGTATCCAAACGGATAAAACATGCTAGCTAAATAAAATATCAATGGATTTATATTCAAATTTTAATAATTTTTATTTTGAAATCTATAAGATGCCGGAAAATATTTCATAAGAAAAGTTTATTTGGAATCGCAAAAGGAACCCACTAGTAAAAGATTATCCAAATCCACGAAAATGAGTTTACCTGAATAATTACCATTTGTTTAAAATATTATGCCCCTGATTCATTTTTATCTAATACAATCAATATTTATCTTTATTGTTTTCTTCATTAATGCCATAATTTTATATAATATATTAAATTAAATATATTTTTTCTTTTTTTTAATACCTGTTCTTTCAATAAATGCAATAATGTAATTCAATTTAAAATTCACAAATAAATATAATAATAAACAAAATTAATTAATAATAAGCTTAAAAGGATTGAAATGAACTCAAATCCCTATAGCTTCCAAAAAAAATCTGATAATCAAAAAAATCAAAAAAACAAACAACAAATAAAAAGAGGAACCCTTAACAAATTTATAATGAATTCGAATTCAATTCAGTATTAGAATAATAGTTGATCAAAAATGGAGTCAGATAAAAAGTAATCTCTTGTAGAAGATAATTATCAGTTAAATTTCTCAATTACTACCACAACTGGTCTCTCCTTATTTTAGTTGAATTTCAATCTAGATTAAGAATCAATGAATGAAACTCGTTTGTAATTGATCTCTTATCACCTAGCTGGTTCTAAATAGTTGATTTACATATTCAGAACTGGGACTAGGTGAATGAAAAAGTCAATGGATACCTATCATTTAGATAATAAAATAGATGAGAGGGGATGAAAAGGCATAGCAGAGGGAAAGGGAGGAAAGAAGATAAAAGAAAAAAGAAGATAAAACGAGCCTAATCTATAAAAGCACAAGAAATGATCTAAATTAATAAAAAAAAAAAAAAAACTTGAATAGAAAATTAAAATCAAAACGTTAATTTATAGAGTTAGAAAATGAATGATAGAAAGATAAAGGTATAAAATATAAATGAGAAAAAGAAAGGGAAGATAGATAGAAAGAGAGAGCTTGATTAACTAGCATGATTGATGACAAAAATAAATTAACAGATGAATAATCGAAAAAAAAGTATTAATTCATGTTCCTGGCTTGTTTTATTGCTTAATATTTTCACAAAAATATTTTTTAAAAAAAAGTTAATTTTTTTTTATAAAAGATATATTTATAGTCGCATATAAAAAATAAATAATTTATTTATATGGTGGATCCTTAATTAATATTGGTACTATTTTGGTCTAAATTAATACAATTTAAACAACAAATTTATATTTTTTTTTTTACTAAAATACACCTTTAAATATATAATAAATGTAAATAATATTATTACTTGTACCTGTTGCCAACTGCTCTTTTTTGGGAAGGACAGTCCTTTTTAATACACTTTACTTAACTCACACTTGTTGTCAGTTTGTTTGTACGCGGTTTGTCCGCGGCATTTTATAATCGATATTTCAACAACTTCCCGTCATTCAATCAACTTGAAATTTTGCATACGCGCTTGCTACTGCTAATAATACACGAATCAATTGAAAAATCCACTGAATTATTTATCTGTTAGGGGTAATTAATTAACTAAACTTTCATAGGCGGAATATGGAATAGTTCACTATTTCAATCATAGATGGCGATAGCAGTTCTATTAAAATTAAATTAAATGTCAAACTATTCTGTGGTTGTAAAAAAATGTTACAGATGTTATTAATAAGAAATATTTAAAATAACGACTACATTTATTTACGTACAACTAAAAAGTATAAAATAAATTTAAGTAAAAAGAAATCTTTTTAAAAAACACACTTTACTTAAAATTGCACTAAAAAGTAAAAAATAAAATCACTGTAAAGTGTGTGCGCTCAAATTATAATAACACCGTAAAACATTTGCTTCCACTATTATGTTATTATAAATTTGTTATTATAATTTGAGCGCGCACACTTTACAGTGATTTTATTTTTTACTTTTTAGTGCAATTTTAAGTAAAGTGTGTTTTTTAAAAAGATTTCTCTTTACTTAAATTTTTAACACCTTATTGTCTTTGTCCTTTCTTAAGCTGGGGAAGGACGCTTTTTGTTTGTACTAAATTCAAGTTTTTTCAATATCGTCGACATTTTTAAAAAAATTTCAATTTGTTTCTAAAAGAAAAAAAAACTAATTTTTTAGGGGTGTCCTTTTTTGGAACTTTATAGAGTTGGCAACCCTATTTGTACTTAAAACCTAAAGAAAAAGTGATATAAAACAAGTATTTCATTTATATACTTATTGAATAATTTATAAACATAATTTTTTTTCCCATTTGCTACGATAAATCAAAAAGTTAAGAATTATGTATTAATAAATTTTATTACCGGAAGAGGATGTGTTGTTTTTCACTCCACTCCCTTTAATTCATTTCATTTCTTAATATTAGGATAGGCATTGGATGGTGTATGTGTCTGTGTATAGAAGCTGTGAGATCGTGATCAATAAGTTAGAAACAGGTGACGGGGTGATTGGAGGCCCCTCTACTCTGGTGGTCACGAGAACTCACTTAATACAAGAGCAAGAAGGGAATTACTTGGTGGTTATAACAGACACTCACCTCACTTGGCTCTCAATTCATTCAACAATATTTATTCTTTTGCATGTACTAATTTATAATTTTGAAATATAACCAAAGATAGAGATCTAAATAAACTAATTTAGATTAAACTCTCTAGAAGAACATGGTCAAAATTTATTCAATTTATTATAAATAAAAGAAAGATGCCTTAATTTCATTTCTTAAAACTCATTTATGTATACCAATACCAACAATAATAAATATATAGTCTAATAATCTATTTATTTACGAGGGCAGGTCAATAGGTCCGTGACTTTTTAAAATGAAACCCAGGTTTTTGGATAAAAAAAATTATTTTATTTTTAGACTCCTTTGAGCTCTATTCACTTCGTTCAATGTTTCTCCAATTTTTTTTATCCCTTACAAAAAATAAGATTTGTCGAGGACATCTTTGGTACCGATTCAACCCGAGAAACTCACTTTTTTAACTGTTGTTTGGTCTCTGGTATGTTGTGGTGAATCCTCGTTTTTTTTACAAAAAATAAAGTTTATTGAGTACACAAAATTCACGTTTTTAGATTTTCTTCCCAAATCACGAGATAGTCTGCTATTAATGGATGTTAAACAAAAACTAAAAGACCCAATTGATTCAAATTTCGACAGGGGTCAGCTGATAGTTGCCTGCTGACAGAAGCAGTGTTGCTATTTCATTTAAGAACCGGAAAATTCAAAAGGTCACGTACTTATTAACCTGCCCTCGCATATTAATTTTTGTCCTGTCTTATGATAGTAATTTTTGAACTGTTTCTTTATTTAGTATTTAATAAACATTTTTTAAACAATGAATTTATGAACGTTATTATTTTTGAATTTATGGTACTATATTCAATTGCTGATATTAAGCCACTTATTGTTTTGCTGAAATTTTATTATCAGTATTATAATTTTTCTATATCCTTTCTATTTAGCAAACTCAATGATGATTTTAAAAAACAAAAATAACCAAAAATCAATAATTATTGAAGATATTAATTCACCTACCGATTATATATATAAATATTATTTTGGTGGTTTATGAATACTTTGGATGATGCAAAACTATTGTTTTTTAAGAAATAAAAAAAAATTCGTTAATGATCCTTAAATGCCGTTTAAGAATTGAGGAGAACGGGAAGAATCACGAGTTTCATTATCTACCTAAATAGCGCTATCAAGCTTGATGAGTGGGTTATCAGACATTAAATCAAATGCTGAAGAGTCATTTAAAACTATTAAAAGGATGTTCAGTACCAAATGAAGCGATAGTGTGGAAGGGTAGACAATTGAGTAAGAACAAGAAGAGTTGGAGGGAGCGAAGGAGGTATAGGATCAAGATCGAGTTTCGGGGCGTCGTCTCGTCGTCGTTGCAGCTCTCTTCTCAGTCAATATTATTCAAAAAACCGCCGAGTCAATATTGATGGAGAATTTTTATTTTATTTATCCGTCGGACTGAGTGGATGTTTTAAAAAAATTTCTCAATTGCCCGATGGTGGACTCTCACTGAATTCAAACATCGTTTAAAAACAACATCCAATACTCTTCATCAGTAGGAAAAACAATAGAAAAAAAAAACATTAATAGATCAACAGAAATTTGAATACTTACATATGCGTTAAAAAAAAACTATCATTTATTATCAATCGAAAAGAAATGTAAAGGGTTTATCACATATCAATACCAAAACAGTTATAGAATAATTAAAATTTTATATTTACCCGATTGGTGGTAATTATTCTGGAGATCATAAAATAGAAAACAATGATTACTACCAACACTTTCAAAATAGAGAACCTTAGTTATGTGTAATTTTTTAATTAATGGGAACCCAGATCAAAAGCTATAAATTTGAATATAATGGCGACTCTAAGAATGGTGTTGATATTTTGATTACTTTTTTAATTAGTATTTTTCTACTTTAATACTATAATTTTTTTTTCAATAAATATATAACAATAATTTAATACTAATAATAAATAATAATTTGAATGAAATATATTAGTAAAATTACTTGTTAGGTTGTTGACTATAATGATTGTATTAGTTAGTCTTGAGAAAAATGAAAAACCTTTTGAATAATTGAGTGTTTATATTATTAAGTTGAATATTTACTAGATTTTGGTAAATTAATAAAACTGAATTTAATATAAGAATTAGACTGTCTTTGCATTTTGATTAAAATAAATTATTAAATTTTAAATCTAAGTGAATTTGGCGAGATTCGATCCCTCGACTTAAAGTGTAATGGACCTGAACTACAAAAAAAATATATTTTAAAAATTGTTAAAATTAGATTAATCTACGAAAATATTATTCGATTAGTTAGCACTTGATATTATTTTCTATTGTTTTAATTCAATTAATTGAATAAAATGTATCCTTGCATTTTTTAGAAATATTGAATTTTATACATTATATATATATATATATACTAATATATATATTTATTTATGTTTATAGGTTATATATAGAACCGTTATTTTTTCTTTGATTATAATTCTAAATATAAATTCACTAATTTACTAATAATATTTTGGAGACTTTAATGAACGGTATATATTTTGAATAGTTATTTTTTTTAATATTCCTTTAAAATAATTGATTATATATTATTTAATGAAATAAATTTTATAGTAATAATATATTTCTAATTAAATATATTATTATCTTATTATTTATTATACTATGCAAAGGAATTTTTCTTTGAAAATAAAAAAAAAAAACTTTCACATAAATGATTGATAATTGTTTAATGATAATATTACTATATTAAATTAATAAATATTAATTTAATATATGCTGTTATCTTTACAACTCATCCTATAGTTGAAATAGTTGAGTAATCTTTTAATTACAGACCCAAAGTAAATTGTAATCAGTTGGATTCACCTTAAATTGAATATCGCTTCAAAAAATCGCGGCTCATCTGTTTCTTCGCTTCCTGCACGACAGGACTATAATTACCATGGAGGCGACCATAGAGAAAGAGTGAGAAAGAGAATGAACGAAGTTTGAAATGAAACGTGGGTGGGAGCTTGTGGCACGATTTCAACTTCAATTGACAAATTTTTAATTAAAAAAAAAAAAACAAGAATAAAAAAAAAATGAAAATAAATAACTGATGAAAGATTTTTTAGTTCATCACAGTTCAGTTAATATTTATTTTTATTATGGATATGTAAAGTTTTTATTGGCGTGCTGGTGACTGAAGATGTGAACATCCTTGAAACTCAAATATATATATTATTCTTGCAATGAAGATATTTATTAGATAATATTTATTTAATACATGTAAAATATTTTTTGTTTAATTTGACATTATTATTTTAAAATAAATACTTAATAAACTTATACAAATTTGATAATGTCCTCTAGATGACATCATAATATATCTACACAGATGTTTCTTTTTACTCTAAGAATTTTCTAAAACCAAAATTTATTTCTTATAATAGATACATAAATTTTCATAACCTTGACATTAAAATAATAGATAAATTTTGTAATAAAAGAATGTTATCTATTCTATGTGAAATAATTATTTATTATTTTGTTTTTATATTATATATATAAAAAAATGTTCAGATATAAGTTTGTATAACTGTCAGATATTCATATTAAACTTATTAGATGATCCAAGATGATTAATAGTAGTAATTTTTGAAATAATTAACAGATCATTTATTTATTTTTTTAAATTTTTTAATACAAGTTAAAATGAAAATAATCAAATAATCATTATGTTAAATTATTTATTTTCATAATTTGTTTTAGTCAAATAATAAGTAAATGAATTTAAAAAGTTATTAAAAAACATATTATATATATCTAAATTAAAATTAAATTTAAAACTATAAATGTGAATAAAAATAATTTAAAATTAAAATATTCGGTGAAATTTCAAGTTGATTGCTATATTTGTTTTTGTATTTCAGTAGTTAGTATTCGAAGCTCAATTGTTCTTCAATCAATATGATGGTGTAATAACCGAAATGTACAAAATCCAAATATATTAATAAATTTGAAAATTTAATTAATTTTACTTTTCATAACATAGTAAAATCTTTCAATGAAGGACACAATTAAATCTTATAATTTCATATTATGAAAAAATATTAAATTTATCGAGATGTTTTATAAAACGCTATTTATTAAGATTTCAGTAAAATGATTTTAGAAAAACAATTATCAGTTGACAATTTCCAATTTTAATTATTTAATCATAAATAATGTTTTTGATAAATACTTATTTTATTTAATATTGAGAGATAATATGGATGAAATATATTATTAAATAAATTAAAAAATAAGGCAAAGTTGTATTTGAAAGAGATTAAAAAAAAAGTCCAATGATAAAAAGGGAGAAAATGTTCATTAAAATCTCGTTTTGTGAGTTTGTTTACGAAATATAAATATATCTAGGTATGACATCAGAGTTATAGAAAGAATGAAAGAAACAAACTAGAAAACTTCCTGAATAATTCATTTGACATGGAAATAAATCTTTAGGTTTTTGTTCAAATCGTTTAATTTTGGTAAAATGGGATAAATAAATAATGAATTCTTTGGCACTTTTTTTCATTTAATTTTACCTTTCTACGTGCATATGTCAATGTTGTTCATTGAAGTTGGTAAAAGTAATATGCGGATATAAATACGAGATATATTACATACATAGAAAAGGTTTGCTCTTCAGATTCCTACGGTCAATGGACTCATCTCAGTGAAATAGTAATTAGATAGTAATGAATAAAAATATTCATGAAGTGAAGTGAAGAGGAGAGTCCGAGACATTGATGAAGGATAATATACTGTAGGTGGCAAAATAAAATACTATACTTATATACATACAAGTATATTAAATAATATGTTACAAACAAGTGTTTTACAAAATATTTACACTTTTCTTTAACATGCTAATAAGCAACGCGAATAATTTTTAAAAATAAAAGATATTAAGAAAAAATAAATATATTTATTTCCGTATAAGAAATATATTAAAAAATATACTAGATTTAAAAAATATTTAAACATGTTTAAAATAAATATGGTAAAGTGTTAATTGTAAACAGTTTTTAATAGGAGGTGGGGAGAGTACTCACAAAATTTCAACTTACCCTTATAGGTTGTTTTCTAGAATTATTAAATCTCAAGATATTTTTAAAAATTAAATTTTAATAAAAAATCGAAAAAATATTAAAATTTCAAATTAATATTTTTTTAAAAAAAAATTATTTTAATAAATATTTTAATATTTTTGTAATTGTTAATTAATTATTTAATAAAAATATCAAAGAGGTTAAGATGTATTGTTGGTTGCATGAAATTAGGAGATATCAAAAGGATACATTATTTTTGTTAATATTATAGGATAATAGTGAAACTTTAATAGTTATTAATCAAAATTAATTGTAATAAATAAAATATGAAGTTTTATAAAGATGGACAATTTATTATTTATAAAATTGAAAAAATATTTTTGTGTAATTTTATGATTATTTTTTGTTTTGTTTTAATTTTGATTATATTTATAAACTTTGATGAATGATTTTTGTAAGGAGAAGGAAAAATAATTGAATAAACTTAAATTTTCCGGCGGCTGGAGCCCGTCTGAAGTGAGATGCTCGCGGCGGCTGACAGTCTCCAAGCCTCCGGCTCCAGATCCTCTAACCTTCGCGCTTTTCAATTCAACATTTTACAATCTTGTCCCAATAAAAATACCCCAAACAATAATAAATAATAAAATTATTTAAATACAATTAAATATTTAATAATTATGTTAACTTTCTAAATAATATTAAATCTTATATATTTCTGATGAATTTAAATATTTTTTGTTATTTTTAAAAATATTCTATTACTATAATTGAGAATTTAAATACAAAAATCTCTTCTCCGCTAAAAAATCGTGATTATCTATTATAATTGCTAACAAATCATATTAATTTATCATAAAACTTAACTTTTAAATATATAAATCATTTAAAAAAGTAAGAAAAAATATTATCATTATTATAATACGAATTTTAAAGATTGAACTGACAACTCTTGTTAAAACATTGTAATTATTATTGTAGATTTATCCTGAAACTTTTCTTTTTCTTTTATATCAACTTTCAATTTATAAATGTAACTTAAAAATAATAATAAAATTAAAAGTTTAATGGCATTAATTATTTGATTAATAACACTCGGTTTTTTGTTTCAAAATAAATTTTGATTAAACTTTATGATCATTTCGACAGTAACGTCATCATCAGAGTATAGTACTGGCTTCTGATGATCAGAATATAGTACAAGCTTCTTACGATGACGTTTTTGTTCAAATGATCGTAAAGTTTATTTTGAAACAAAAAACCGAGTGTTGTATATAATAACTTACCTTTATCTATCTATCTCTGTGATCTGTGACTCTACAGAACTCGAAAGTTCTTGTCCGCAGCAACCACACCCCTCCAAGTATTCCTATTCTGAGCCACAACCTTCCCTATCTTTCTCACATCCTTTCCCACATTATCCACCCACCATGTCCTTGTTCTTCCAAGAGGAGGTTTCCCACTCGGTCTCTCTACCAATATATTTTTGCCATTCTATCTTCTCCATTCTAGCCACGTGTCCTGCCCACCGTAGTCTTCTCGATTTTATAAATCTAACTATATCTGGAGATGCATAGAGGTCATGCAATTCCTCGTTATGCAATCTTCGCCATTCCCCGGTGACCTCATCTTTCTTTGGCCCATAAATGCTTCGCACAATCCTATTCTCAAATACTCTAAATCTACTCTCATCACCTAAGGTCATAGTCCATGCCTTACACCCATATAATACCACCGGTAAAATAATTGTTTTATATATTTTAACTTTTATCCCCTTTGATAATAATTTTGATGCGATAAGCCCCTTTATTGCATGATAACAGGCGTTTCCCGATTGTAACCTCGCTTTAAACTCATCTCGAATATTATTATCTTTCGTCATCACAGAACCTAAGTATTTAAATTTTTCTACATTTTCAAATTCTATATCTTGCATATTAAGATTTTTTGTGTTAATACTATTCCTCTCTGTTACTAAATACTTTGTATAATTATTAATTTCTAGTCACATCTCTTTTATCCTTCCACCTATAACCTTTTTAATTTTTTTATTAATTTTAAGTTACATTTATAAATTGAAAGTCATTATAAAAAAATTTAATGTTAAATCTACATAATACAAGTATACATTTACAAGAAAATCTTATAAATTATATTTGAATAATACATATATTGATATATTATATGAATAACAATAATCATTTTAATAATAGTATTGTCCGAATGTGATTGAATCAAAGAAAGAAGAACTTTGTCTAACATCATTAGATTAAATTAAATTAATTTTAGTTAATTTAAAACTTATTAAAATTACTTATCTAAATTTATAGTATCTATTGAACTATATGTTGCTACTGAAACTTGAGCAACCATATTTCTTCAACTATCTTCATCCAGCTAACTTTATTCGATTCTTTTATCAAATTCTTTTATCAAATTCATTGAATAATTGATTTAATCATTGGTCGATTCCTGATTAAATTTACAATAAACAAACGAATTCCCCCAAGTATTTCTTAACCCATTCACAGCTTTCTTGATTTTATAACCTTAATTACTATTTACTTGGAAGTGCTTATTAATCATACAATTCCTCATTAAGCAATCCCCCCCGCCCCTTGTGATCTTTACCTAAGTAAATAAATCAAAAAGATGTTTAGCTTGAAATTTTCCAAATAAATACTAAACTTAGCTAATATTTAATTCACTAAGAATATATTTAGCTAAAATTGACACAACAGATCATTATGAAGTGCATGTTCCTATTGTAAACATGGAATTTATTCTGAGTAACTAAGTATTTAAAAAAATAAATAAAAACGATTTGGGCTCAATATGAACCCTGTTGCGGACTTTTTGTTCCATTGGTGTTTATTCAAATCAAATTATTTATAATCATTACAATTTGATAATCGAAATTTTAAATTAAGTTTTTCAAATTAAGACAATTTTGTTTTTTTAGTTTAAAAACCTAGAATTTTAAATTTCAAAGAGAGTCAAAGGATTATCAAATAAGCCCCAAACAATTTCGAATTTATCCAAATTCATTAAAAAATATACAAACTCTAATAACAATAATAATAATAGGCTAAAAATTAATTAATATTCTTTGTTTGTTTGTATTTTGGTTTAAATACTATAATCCACATGTAGATCCCTATCCTTTCTCCTACCACTAGCCTGAATTTCTACTTAAACCAAATCATTATCTAATTAATATAACAAATAATCGCGATGTGTGAAACAGGAAATACGATTCTTATCAATGAATAAATTAATATTTTATTAGCATTTCTCTCATCTTTCCTTTCCTGCATATTCTAACATTAGTATTCACTTCCCCCGATATATTTTCTCTCCCTCTCTCTCTCTTATCTTATATTCTACTGTGAATTTATCTCATTCAGGACATATTTAGGCAATTAAAGGTAAATAAAGATAGAAAAATTAATAGACGCAGGAAAAGAGGTTGAACTCGAAATTAATAGTGAAAAAGACAAAATATTTATAGAAATAGTATTGACACGCAAAATCTTAAAATACAAATTATATAATTTGATAATTTAGAAAGATTTAGATACTTAGGTTCTGTAATCATGAAGTATAATATAATAATATTCGAAAAGAATTTAAATCGAAGTTACAATCTGGTAATGCCTGTAATCATGCAAAAAAGGAACTTATCTCAAAATTATTATTCAAGAGAATCAAAATTAAAATATATAAAACAATATTTTACCGGTTGTGAGACGTCATCCATGATGAAGAGTAGTTTTAGAGAATTTGAAAATAAGATTCTATGAACCAGAGAAAGATAAGGTTACCAGAAAATGATTGAGACTGCATAACGAGGAATAGCAATAGAGTAATAAAATCGAGAAAGTAGAGATGGGCAGGACTCGTGGCAAGAATGGGGGAGGAAAAACTGGCGAAAAATATATTTGTGGGAAAACTGATTGCGAAGCGACCGATTGGAAGACCAAGGGGGAGACAGTTTAGGAAAGGACGTAAGAAAGATGTGGGAATCTAGAAGTTGTATGGTAGTGGCTCAGGATAGGGATGTTTGGAGAAATGTGGTAGCTGCGGCCAAGAACTTTAGAGTTCTATAGAGCCAGAGAGCTAGATAGATAGAAATTTAGAATCATTACTTATTTATTTTTGTCACCTATAAATTTATTTTTTATAATTTGTGCTATTTTTATAATATTATAATTAAAAATAATTATGTGGGTTACAATATAAAAATATACATAACAAACCATATAAAATTATTTTTTAAATAAGCTAAACTTAAACGTCTTGTCAACTTGGAAAAAAATAATAATTGATAATAATTTAGGAGCTTAGTGAGGTTCGATCTTGCAATCTTAAGTTTAGTGCAGCTCAATGTTTTACCATTGAGGAACAAATTGAATTTTTATTCTATTATAATACAAAAATAATTATTTATTTAGTTGTTTTAATAACAATTTATACTCAGTTTAAATATAATTAAATTTTAAAACTGTGTTTTTTTTATTGTATAAAAATATTATTAATAAATTTATTAATAATTTTATTTTATAAAATATTTGAAATTAATTTCTTTTGAATTTACACTAGTTTTTGTTTATATTTTTTACTGAAAATTTATTATACTTTTATAATAATAGTCTCGTTTTTTTTTAAATTTTTTATTACATGAATAAGTAATTCGTTGATTGGTTAATGTTAATGGTTGTAGTTTAATTTTTTCAAATCATACAGGAAAAGGGTGTTGTCGGGTTTTTGGTTTCAGTCCAACATCTGAATCTACATCTCCATTAGTAGTCGAAACGGTAAACTTGTTGGCGAGTGAATAAGCCCACCTGGAGTCTTTAAATTACAAAAACGAGATGAGCGTGAAAATAAACAAACAACAAACAAACAAACATCAGACATCGAACATATCAAATGAAAAAAAAAAAAAATTTTAGAAAAATTGTAAAAAAACACATTAACTTTATTTTATTTCATTTTCAATTTTATTTATTTGTTATATATATATATATATATATATATATATATTATATTAATGAGATAAATAAGAATCGTATTTAAAATAAGTAAAAAAAAAATATATTTATTTAATTAGGAAGCAAATTGCGAGATTCACTTTCATCTTTCAGTCGACGTTCTGAAATGTAGCTGATGAAATACATTCCGGGTTGTTTAATGATTTCCTTTAAAAGTAAAATAAAATGAACTTCACTTTCTGAACGAACAGTCATTTCATTTCATTTTAAAAAAGTAGAATTTATTGTAATTTACCTGAAAATAAAAGTGATTTACTATTAGAGATGGCAATAAGTCGATGCCCATTGGAGATCAATTAATGGTGGATATCGATTAAAATTACCTATTAGAAATAGAATATATATATATATATATATATAGTTTATTTTAAAAATACAAACAAGACGATCTCTACTATTAAAAGTAAAGGAAACGAACAAGAATTTTAAATAAAATAAATTAGAGAGAAATTTATATTTAAAATATACTTAAATAGATATTTATTTAATTAATTATTACTTGATTTAATGATAACTTATTTTCTTAGTACATTTGTTAGTACATTCTATTGCTGTTATAAAAAACAAGAATACATTTTTAGAATATTAACTTAAACATTTTATTTAATCTTTATTTACAATGTATTAAGAAGATACCTCCAATTGGAACAAACGATAAAATCAATTTAATATCAATGATCAAATTTATACATATCATAGCTTTAGATAAGAGATTGACTTAAATAAATTTATATATAACTACATATGAAAATTTATTAACACACTTTGAGCGGGGCGGGTATTTGTACCCGTTGCGGGGACTGCTACTTATAAGCGGGGCGGGTATTTATACCCGTTGCCACTTATATGAGGGATATATATTAGTTATCGTTTAAAATAAGTAATTTTAAGTGACACAAGGGAAAATATATATTATATAAGTGGCAACGGGTATAAATACCCGCCCCGCTCATAGTGTGTTAATATCAAAAGGAATAAAAATTAAAATATATAAAACAATTATTTTGCCTGATGTATTATATAGGCGTGAGGCATGGTCTATGACCATAGGAGACGAGAGTAGATTTAGAGTATTTGAGAATAGAATTCTGCGAAGCATTTATGGGCCAGAGAAAGAGAAATGGCGGAGACTGCATAACGAGGAATTGCATGACCTCTATGCATTGCTAGATATAGTTAGAATTATAAAATCAAGAAGGGTGTGATGGGCAGGGCACGTGGCTAGAAGTGGAGAGGAAAGTATGGCGAAAAATATATTGGTGGGGAGACCGAGTGGGAAACGCCCGTTTGGAAGACCAAGAACGCGGTGGGTGGATAATGTAGGAAGGGACGTGAGAGAGATGGGAGAGGGTAGTGATTGAAGGGTTGTGGCTCAGAATAGGGATTCTTGGAGAAGTGTTGTTGCTGCGGCCAAGAACTTTCGAGTTCCGTAGACCCACAGAGATAGATATGAAAATGTAAAATTTATTAATACCGATAGTTAATGAACTATCAAACAAATTAAAATGTAATATAAAATAAATCTCTTAATAAAAACAAAATAGTAAACTAATATTATTTTCTGTTGTATAATTTTGAAAAGATAATTTCTATCACATTATAATAATTACTATAATTATTTATTTTATTTTTTATTTTTTTTAAATCAAATTTAATAATTATTGTTGTTTTTAACCTTCGAGATTTAAGTTTAATTTATCCTGAATTTGTAATTATTATATTTTTAATAAATATTAATTCTTATATTAATTGAATGAGAAATTCAATGCAAGTATTTATTGGTGTAGTGATTATTGATTAATTAGGTTAGAACTTATATTAAATTCTGAAGATTAATATTCTTCAAAAACTTTAAATGACAAATGATTAGACAACCATTTTCGGTCATTCACTTCTAAATATCAGTGGTTTATCAATCATAAATCATAATATTTAGTAAATATATGGAAATAAAATTTTAAATCACAATATATACATAATCATACTCTTGAATAAAATTTGATCATTTTATTTATCAAATAATGAGCTGAAACCAGACAAAGAAATAAATTAATTTTTAAACAACATTATATAATATATATTCTACTTTATATAATTATAAAAATAAAATTTTTTATACTTGAATTAAAATAACTAAATTATATTATCTTGGTTTTTATTTTTAGTTTAATTACTCAATTATTAATTACTACTATATTTTAAGTGAAATATTTTCCGACAATGAATATAAAATTATTACTTTGTAAACTACCACTTAATGTTTTCGGATATACAGAAAAAGTTGATGAATTCATGCTACTGATGCATTAAGTCAATATACCAAATTTTATCAAAATCCGATGAGCTGTATGTACATGTCTATACAGACACACAATGGACAGACGGACGGACGGTCAGGCATCATGCTAAAAATACTTTTTTTCTGTAAACAAAATGCATGATTCGTGGAGATATGTAAAAACACCACATGTTAAATTTGATGTGAAAACAATCCTATCGTCGGTCGGTAAAACAAAAACAAAATAGATTTAATGTCATAAAATTTTATAAAATAGTTTTTTTTTGTTAACCCCATTATCCATTATGATTTTTAAAAACTAATGTAATATATATATATATATATATATATAACATTAGTTTTTAAATATATATATATATAACCACCGCCCCATATATAAATACCGCATTTAATTTATAGGTTTTATTATATTTCAACATATGAGTTATATTAATAAATAATAATTCTATTTATATTCATATTATGTAATATATTATTAATTAGAACAAAAATTGATTTTACTAATTTTTGAAAAATGATTAACAAATTAAGAGTGTTGAATACACAAAAAATTTTTAATTAATATATACATAAAAAATTGTTTATTCATAGTAAGTACTTAGTTTAGAAGGATATTATTTTTTTAAAGGTTAATTTTTGAAATCCTGGATTTTATATTATAATTTATAAAGTCATTTAATTGAAGATTTTATTTTTGTTTTATTTAAGCCAGTTTACACACACTTCTCTCTATTTTAATTCCGTCACATTAATTATTATATTTTAAATTATGTTAAATTGGTGAGGTTTGAACCTTTATCTTCAATTTCACTATTTCACCACATTATCAATGTTCCGCTCTTCATTTTATAGTATTATAATAATATTGGAGTGGTAGAATAATAATTTTTAATCTATCTATTATTATATTTCAATAACAAATAAAGAAAGTAGAAAATAATTTGTAGTTTAATTTTAATGAAATTCTTCGTTGACTAGTCAATCGGAACTTCAGATCCAAATGCAAATAAAATCTATTTCCATTCGAATGATCCAACTCTGATGATGATATCCTCATCAAATCTGAGATCATCATTATCAACATCATCATCAAGCATTCCTTGACATTTGTCGGTTAATCTTACAATCAATAAATCATTAATAAAAAAAATATTTTGTTAATATTTAATACGTTTCATTTTTTTTTTATAATATTTTAATATACTAGGAGTATCTACATTTTGACTTTTAAATATACTTGATTAGTAATTAATAAGTTATTCTGAATATCAGTTAATAATGGGTATCTATTATCAAAAAAATTCAAAAAAATTTAATTTATATAAATAGGTTTATATATTAATTTATAGGTATAACCTTGATTAATTACAGTATATAATAGATTTTTTGCCAGTCAAAGTAGGAAAAATTAATAAATTATCTAGCAATTATATTTATTTACATCTAAAATCATATATTTAATTTAATCTTTTAATAATTAAAAAAATATTTTATATTTACTACAAAAATAAAGAAATTTTAATTATTTATTAAATATTTTATTCAGTGTAATAATAATATAAAATATGTCGAAATCAAATATATATATATATATATATATATATATATATATAAACCATTTCTCAAGCTGAGGGTCGCGACCTGAATTGAAGTCGGGGGACCTGCAGCTCATAAAAAATTCTATCAAAAATAGAAAAAGTAAAACAATTCAAAATTACTTCATTCCTTACCAATAAATAGGGTTTAAAATAATATTAAAAGTTTTCAAATTGTTTAACGTTAAAATTAAATAAAAACTAAAAAAGAAATTTCTATAATAAAAAGAAAGAAGAAATTTCTATAATAAAAAAAATGGTTTTTCAAAATTTTTTTGTAAATATTGTATTTAATTATTCTTTTAGATAATTTTATTATAAATTTATTCATATATATATATACGTATACATTAATTGATACCTATGTCAATTTATATAAATTAAAGGTAACAAATTAGATATATTTCAATTATAGATAACTCAAATATTCAATTTTTAAGAATCATTTTTTTTTATTAATTATTTATTTGTATAAAATATATTTAACATTTATATCTTGTTTCTCATATATATATATATATATATATATATATATATATATATATATATATTACTCCTTGGCGTAGATTAGTATCTTCTCTTAATTGAATTTTTATATATCATATTATTGTACTTATATATCTATTGATTTATTCTTTATAAAAAATGAATTTAACATTTTCATATAAAAAGAATTATTACATTTTAATATTATTTTGTTAATTGCATTCGAAAAATTTTAGTTTTTATTCATAATTTTTTTATTTTAGTTTATATTGATAATATATAGTATTGTAATTCATTTTGTAATTTAAAATTCCAAACTATTTAACTTTATTATTAATTAATATATAATAATAATATTATTATTTATAATTGAAATTATTATATTAATAATAATAATAATAATAATATGCAATTACGATTGATTTTATTTAATTTAAATAAATATTATATTCAATATGTTAATTTAATTAAAAGATCAAATTAATTTCTTTAAATTTGAAATTAAATCTTAAGAAATATTTTAAAATCACTTTTATAAATGTAATATCAATTGAAATGGTTTGACTATTTTTTATTAAAAAATATATATTCTTTGATTGACATAACAAAGAGTACTTTTTAATTTGATAATTGATATATTTTTAGATTTTTTTTTATTATTTTTATTTTTATTTTATAGAGTTATAATTTTTTTTTTTTTTTTTTTTTGCTCACCGATAATAGGGGAATCCCTGGGGCACGTGTAAGTCCATGGGGGTGGCATGATGATGGTGAGCTGCAGCCGCTGCAGCGGCTGCTGCTGCTGCCGCGTGTTGGTAGGCGTGGGGATCCGGGGGTGGCATCACCCCGCCACCTCCACCGCCTCCGGCATGTCCGAGCACAGCCGCCCACGGGGAGGTGGTGAAACCGCCACTATGCTCCATGCTCAAAATGAGTCTGGCCAACACACACACACACTGACAAGGGTGGCACACAATCAGACACGAGCACTGGCACTCGTCTTACAGCTGTCAAGGTGACAGGTCATTCTCGCGGACGCAAAGTGTTCGGGAACCGCGCGGAGAGCCGACTGGCCCAGGAATGACGCCGACGATCGAGTTGAGCCGGTTGCATGCTCGGCCACGCCTCCTCACTCCAATTGGGGCGGAGCAATGCTGGTCATGTGACCTAAGCGTTCATCCAATGAATAAGAAGTGGACGCCCAATCAGAGGAAGGATTTTGCGCTTTGAAACCAACTGGGAGGTATTTCGTTCAACTCGCATATCGTCTGCATTTCTAATGTTCTATTTACAATAAAACAGGAGACAACGCGATTTGTTTCGAATCTCGAAATGAAGGATAAAATTGACATTTATTTATATTTAATCTTTTATTTCTCATTCATTAAATAAAAAATAAATAATATTTTTTTCTAAATGGTATTAAAATTTATTCACATCACTAAAAACGTTCAAAATATGAATATCTTATTCTACTATACTTATAATGTATATTAATCAATTTATGAAAATATATTTTATTTTCAAAAAATATGTTTCTTTTCCTTTTCTTAATCAAATTTTATTTAATTAATAAGCGATTTAATTAATTCTCTTTATTTTTTTGATTTCATTAAATATATTCAGTTTGATTTTAATAAAATGAGATTTTTGATTATTGTTTAATTTTAAGTAAGTATGTGTGTGTTTCTTTTAATAAATTATTTTTTGTTATAAATACAATAATTTATTTAATTTTATTTTATTATTAATAGTTACTAAAAATTTGAATTTTTTTTTTATTTAAAAATAATTAATAAGCAAAATTTTAATGTATTTTTAAGTAATTTATTTTTTTTTTGACATTTTTTATTTACTTAATTTACTTTAATATTTAAACATGATTAAGTAATTGAAATTATTCTATTTTAAACTTTCTCCTTTTGATAGTATTAATATTATCTTACAATGTAAGAGGATTGTATCACGAGAATTAATTTTCCTAAATTTGTAATATTCAACGTCCTCAATTATAAATTTTATATTCATGAAATATAAATATAATAAAAAAAACTTTTGGATTTTAAAGATTTCTAATTTTGTTTTTTTTTTTTGTTTTTTTGGCAATTGCATAAAATCTCCTGTAATGAAATAACATTTTTTTATATTTAAGTTGCAAATTTTAATTTATCCACACACATTCTTAGATTTTGAATAATTCATGTAAAATAAAAAAAAAAAAGATTCTAAATAAATAAATTTATTTAAAGATATATCGTCATTGGCATCTGGGTGGTCTTTTGCTATAAATATTAACAGAAATTATTAGAAAAAAATTCACAATTTTAGTAATATTATTAAAAATATAAGTAATACTCACATTAATTTAATCGATGAATTGATTGAGTAATCAAATTGTAATCCATTAACAACAAATTTAAATTTAAATCGAATTTTTTTTTTTTTTTTTTTCAACACGTTTTGAAAAGTGCCGTTTAAGGGCCCTCATGAGACTTAAACCAGAAGAGTTGACGAGGGGAGGGGGAGAGGTGATCCTGCGCTTGACCCGATTCTCGTGCCTGGAATTGCCAAAAGGCATAGTGCCCCTTTAATTTCTAACCCGTCCCATAGACCCAAATAGTCACCCCAGACTTAAATTATATGCATCCAACCCTCGATATATAATCTTCTCAATTCTCAACCCTCCACCATCATCCACTTCAATATAGATTAATGAATTTGAAAAGAATAATAAACCTACTTTCTTTTTAGTTTCTATAATAAACAAATTTATTCTAATAATTAAATATTATATGTTTAATAAACAAAAATTGTATAATTTTTGTTTCTAAAAATGAAAAAGATTCAGAGAGTTTGACCCTAAAAGTGGATCATTTTAAAAATTTTAATGAAAACCATAAAAAAAATTTTTTTTTTTTAAATTCTTATAATAATTAAGTTTTTTAGAAATTAAAAAACAATACTACAAAAAAAAAAACTAACCAGAATAAGTTCATTAATTTAGCCAAGCCTCCATAAGAATATAATAAAAAGTTATTTTAAAAAATATTGATCAAACAATACAAAAAAAAAAAATAAAAAATGAAAAAATTGTAATATTAATTCAAAGAAATATTTATTTATTTGTGAATTGTGAATAAACGTAAAGCGGATGGTGTATTATTTAGACTGGTTAGTTCATTCAAAAGGAAAGCTGTTATCCTATGCATGGCTACACGTCGCTGGGGATCATAAAGCACCGTCGACTTCACTGCTGATGCGACATCTTAACAAAAACCGAAAGCAGAGTGGTTGACGATGAAAATTTAAACCTCTGACTTTTGTACGTCCTACACAAGGACAACGCCTATTAAGTCGGTTTTATCAATGTGGTGTCCTATGATCAGTAGAACGGGTCTTATCAACCTTTACCTTGATTTTCTTGATCGGAGGCGCTACTTTTTATCAAGTAGCTTCCCAATGTTGATCCCGGAGGCTCTGTTGACTCCATCTCATAGACCCCAGTTAGAGAAATTCCCTTGCCAGGCCCGGGACTTGAACCAGGGACCACGAGAATGTAAAGCAGTTTGCTACCTCCGACCCTGTGGCGCCTCTGATGAAAAGTTTTTTTTTGTTTAATATTATTACTAATTAATTAAATAATTAATTAATTTAATTAATATTAATTTTTAATTTTAATATTAAATTAGTAATTAAACATCAACATAGATATTGTTTTCTAGTCAAATTCAATAAGTTTTCATTAATATTTTTATTTGTAATTAAATTACATATCTACTATAATTGAAAATATTTTGTTTTATTATATTTCCTTGCGATAAATAAATAATTGTAAATAATTGTATTAAATTATTAGTTTAAATACAAAAATTTATTTCGGAATATTATTTATGTCTATTTAGATTACCTATATTTATTTAAAGGAAATTTTACTTGAAAAATTTTAACATTCTTACCCAAATAAATGTTATACATTGTGCCAATTATTGTATAAATTTTTATCAAAAATTATTTTTATAAAATACAGTAAATTAAAATATAATTTTTCACAAATTGCAATTCTTTATCTTGATACATTTTTTTATTTTTGTATAGTATGAGGAAAAATTCTCATAGGACGTCTACTCCAGAAGTTTGGGAACATTAATAATAAAAACCTAAATTTTTCCTTTTATTTGGAAAACCCTGACATTGACATTTCTTCAGAATTTTTCTATTTGTTATCTGTGTATTTGCATATTTTTTAACATATTTTTACCGACCGACGATAGTAAGGGAGGTATTGTTTTCACACCAAATTTTATATGTGGAGATTTTTACATATCTCCACGAATCATGCATTTTCTAAACAGAAAAAAGTATTTTTAGCATGATGTCTGTCCGTCCGTCCGTCTGTCCGTCTGTCCGTCTGTCCGTCCGTCCGTCCGTATAGATGTCTACAGCCTGAACGGCTCAACCGATTTTGATGAAATTTGGTATATTTACTTAATGCATCAGTGGGATGAATTGATCAACTTTTGGTGCAATTCCGGAAACCGGAAGTGGTAGTATTAGCGATCGACGATAGGAAGGAAAGGGTTATTTTCACACCAAAGGAGATTTTTTTATATATCACCACGAATCATGCACTTTGTATTGGTTTTATCCTCGAGAAAAATCATATTTATTAGTTTTTTCTTGATTTAAAATTATATGACGTCATCCAGCCATTCATGACGTCACAGCCTGGTCTTGCATATATATTATAAATAAAATAAAATTAAAAATGTTTATATTTATTATTTATGTATGCCTATCTGTTTTTTATTACATTAATAGATATATTAAAATTATTTGAAATTGTTTCTGTAGCTGGAAATTAATTTATTTCAAACAGTCGGTCGGTTCGGACCTGGCCACAGGTCAACTTATTTAGTCTTATAAACTAACTTAAAATTCCTTACTATTTATTATAAAGACCAGTGATTCTCAAAGTGGGTGTTACCGCTCCCAGGTGGGTGATGAAGCGATCCTCGAGGCGGTAATGGTCCCATGTGTATTTGAGGAAAAAGTATGATCAATTTAACTATTTACAGGTATAATATATATTAAGAAAAAATGGTATTTATTTGGTGGTATTTTTTTTTATTAATAATTCGGTTTGCTTATTTTTTTAAATTATATATGTATATTATATATATCATATTATTTTTTTATTATTATATAATTCATTTTAATTCTTTTTTTTTAATGTCTGAAAATGCATAGAGGCCATACCATTCTCTAGTGACCTCATCCTTCTTTGCTCGATAAGTCCTGCGAAGAATCCTATTCTCAAATACTCTAAATCTACTCTCGTCTCCTAAGGTCATATACCATGCCTCACATCCATCTAACACCACCTGCAAAATAATTGTTTTCGTAGAAAAGATATAAAAATGCATTTTATAAAATTAATTTTTATTGAAATATTTTTTTTTAAGTTAGTTAGGTTATAAAATCAAGAAGGCTGCGATAGGCAGGGCACGTGGCTAGAATGGGAGAGGAAAGTATGACGAAAAATATATTTGTGGTGAGACCAATTGGGAAACGTCTGCTTGGAAGACCAAGGATGCGGTGGGTGGACAATGTAGTAATGAACGTGAGAGAGATGGGAGAAGGTAGGAGTTGGATGGTTATAGCTCAGGATATATATATATAAGGACACTTGGAAAAAGCCAAGAACTTTAGAGTTCCGTAGAGCTTCAGAGATAGATGATACCTTTTTACTGATAAATTGTTAATTATAATCTAGATATTTATAAATTTGATAAACTTTTCATTAAGATCTCTGAATAGTTTGAAGATCAAATATTTTTTAATTAATTATTTAATTATTATTTATTTATTAATTTATTTATTAAAGAAAATAATTTCCAGGAGTGCTGAGTAATAATTTTTCTAAAAAGACAGCGGTAGAAGAAATAAATTTGACAACCATTGATATAGACTAGACCAGGGGTGGCAACCTTTTTCAATAGTCGGGCACTTTTTTGAAATAATATAACTGGAGTGGGCACACTTGGTGATACTTAGAGCCATATTGAAAAATCGTGATCGCAAAAACATTTTAAAATCATTTTAACTTTTTAGAACCATATTGAAAAAATTTAAAAAAGTCGAAAATATTTAAAAGTCTGATTGCAAAATCATTTTACCTTAATTTTGAATGCGGGCACTTGAAATTAGCTTCGCGGGTAACCTAGTGCCCGCGGGCACCTGGTTGCCGACCCCTGGACTAGACCAGTGTTTCCCAAACTTTTTTGACCGAGACCCGGTTCGAGGTCTTAAAATTTGTCACGAAAAAAAAAACATTTATTTAGAACACAAATTTTATTTTTCAATAAAAATCGAGTGGTTTATTTAATGATGTAAAAAATAATAAAAGAAAAAAATATTTTTTGTGTTTCTAATGATGTAAAAAATTTCTAAAATTTTTTGGCGACCCATACTTTGGGAATCACTGGACTAGACAATATAATTACATACAAGTTGAGTGAAAGTAAAAAAAATAAAATATTATAAAATTTCTTCATTATTATTTATTTGAAAAACACATTTAAATATTGATAATTTTTTACACGAATCAAACATTATATATAAATAATATAATAAATATTCAAATGTGCTATTCTATATTCTTATTGAATAAAAACAGTAATATAAATTAAATACTAACAGGGAGACAGATTTATATTGCAAGCATTTTATATTTTAATAAAACTCACTAAAACAAAGGAAGTAATAAATTATGAAGAAATTAGAGTGCATCCAAAAATATTCATATTATCAATTTTTTTTATTAATAAAAAAAAAATACTGCATAAATGCATCTATATAAATTACAATTAAGATAACACTAAATGCATTAAATAACATTTAACTTTATTGCTTTCTTTCATTTTTGGAATTAATTAGTAATTTATCTAAATAATAATTTATTTTTGTTCATTTTAAACACAAGATCAAATTTTTTTTTAAATTTATTCTCGAATCATAAAGTGATATAATTTTACAAATTTATTTACAGAGTTCAACAAAATTTTGTTGCAGCTCACATACTGTATGTAGGATGCGTTTTTGGGGTATAATAAATTAGGCAAGTGGTTTTCTGAGTTTATATTCTATTGTGTGTGTGTGTTAGAAGTGGAACAATTACTACTTGTAATATCAAATGAATTGATTAAAATTTATTAAAATTCAATATCTTTATAATATTTTTTTAAATTTATAATTTCTATAGTTTCCGTCAGAAGTCAGTAATGTTGAAATTTTTAAATACAATTATTATATTTTATTTATTATTAATAGATATTAATTTAAAATATAATTTAATTTTCAAACCAAAAAAATGATAATTAGGTATAAGAATAATTTTAAATTTTTTAGAATAATGAAATTTACTTCAATAATCATAATCTTAAAAACACTTCAAGACGAGTTTATTTTCTATTTTAAATTTATAATTTTTTTATATTATAAATTATAAAGGTATTGCAAATTATGTATATTATAATTTTTACTATCTCTGGCGAGAAAATTTCCGATGTCGAGATTTTGATGTTTTTATACGTTTTGAAGGTGTCTGAGTCATTTTCACTAAGGTTGAGAAAAATGTCTGTGTGTTTATGTAGACAAGATTACGCAAAAACGGTTTGAATTAGAATCATGAATTTTGGTACACGGGCATTATTCAAAATTCGTAGTTTTTTATCAACTTTTGAGAAAGGTACCTCAACCGGAAGAGAACCACTACCTACCACGTTTTCATTTTTTTCCTCTAAACTGACCGTAAAATTAAAGATATATTTTTGATAATTTTTCACATGATTAATAATTGTATAAAACTGCTATATATAGAATTTCAGCTTGATTGAATCGCTGAAAGTACGGGATTAATTTTTTAACACGTTGAATCCTAATCACCCGCCAGCACGTGACATGGTGCCATCAACAAAGAGCTAAACACGCGCTGGATTAATAAATATTATTTATTAATTGTAATTTATAATTTATAATTTTTAATTTAATTTAAATATAATATGTTATTTAATCCAATTCAAATTGCAATTTTTTATATTATAATTTAAATTGTAAATATTATTTAGTCGATTAACGGAAGATGTAACTAATCAAAATAATAAAAAAATAATATAAAAACATATTTTAATTCGAATGCTTTATCAATATTAGTGTAGACATATATATATTAATATCTTTAAAAATAAAAATGTTCTTCTTCTTCTTCTTCTATTATATTATAGGCCTAAGGCCTGTTCTTCTTCACTATCCTCAGGTCTTTTTTGGGAAGAGTACGCCCAGCAGTCAGCCCATTTTTTCGGTGGCTTGGTCTCTTGTGTTGCTGGCCTTCCATCCCGGGCTATATTCTCAAGAGCCCTTCCGCGTTGGCTCTTCCTACGTGTTCGTTCCATTTTTACGGCGAATCTTAACCCATTTGCTGTAATAGGTTCGTTGCCGTGTCGTCAATGTGTTAATCATTCCAATTTTCGAGGCTGTGTGTGGTTCTTTGAGCAATCGTGATTTGCGTCTCTTGAGTAGATTGCTAGTCTCATCTCCGAGACGTGGATGTTCTTAGTTAAGTCGAAGCCCCCCAACACAAGGTGATATCCATGGTGGGGCTTGCCGGAGTCAGCTGATGTTAAATTAAATTGAAAATTTTTGTTCTTACTTGGAATCGAACGCCGACTTCTTGCGTGGAAAGTTGGTATCCTACGCTCTCGGCTACCCTGCCTCAATAAAAATGTTAATGTAGTTTATTAATTAATTATTTTAGGAAATTGCCAACGATATATAAAAGATAAAATACTTTGTTTAACCAACAAATTTGCATTCATTTCATGATTAAAACAGAAATAGTCTAAAAATATTATATTTCTTTACTTCCTCGAAATAAAAACAAAAAATAATTTCCAATTGTGATGTTGCTCTTTTAGGGGGCGAGAGTTGAACATCAAACAAGATAGAAATTTTCGATTACATGAATGTTAGTCAAAAATGCATTGGGATGAAATTTTTTTTTGTTTTTTGGTTGTTCTATGTTTTTATTTATGTTTTGATGTTTCTTTGTTTGATGTTCCTCTTTTTGTTCTTTTCAAATTCAACCGAGACCTTGTATATATAATTTATATAAAATTATAACTATTGATAAAATAACAAATTAATTATATTATTGTATATAAGCTGGAGTGTCTCCACTCGACTATCTCGCAATTTGAATTGGATTAAATAATATATATTATATTTATATTAAATTTAATTAATTAAATTATACATTAAATTAAAATTAATAAATAATTTTATTAAACAAGCGCGTGTTTGGCTCTTTGTTGATGGCTCCACGTCACGTGCTGGCGCGTTATTAGGATTCAACGTTTTAAAGAATTAATTCTGGTATTTTCAGCGATTCATTCAAGCTTTATACAATTTTTAATCATGTCAAAAACTATCAAACATATATCTTTATTTTTACGGTCATTTTAGAGGTAGGTAATCACCCTTTCCGGTTGAGCTACATTTCTCAAAAGTTGATAGAAAACTATGAATTTTGAATAATGCCCGTATACCAAATTTTTGGCGTAATCTTGTCTACATACACCCATACACAGAAATATTTCTTAACCTTAGCGAAAATGACTCAGGGACCTTCAAAACATATAAAAACATCAAAATCTCGACATTTAAAATTTTCGAAATACTCTGACGAGATAGTAAAAATATAAATATAACAAATTAAAAGTAAAAGTAAAAGTAAAGTTTCTAACTTTTCATTCATCAAATACTAACCATAATTTGTACAAATATTCAAATTAATTTCAATTGTTTTTTAAATATTTTAAAATACTTTTATTTGGCAAATTATTTTATTCTTATTATAAAAATAAATAAATGAATAATATGGTTGGGTTGTTTCTAAAATTATAGATATTATCATTTGATTATATTATTGTCCACAAATAATTTATAAGTCACAAGTTCTTCACTTATAAATAAGTATCCACCTGCTAACCTCAATTCTTTTATTTCCTTCCTGATATTTATTTACTTGATTTATTATTTTATTGGCGTAAGTCGAATTGGCCTTTTGACAACTATGTAAGTACAAACACACCTATTATTCGTCTGGTTTATGTATATATATTATCGAGTAGAATTTATAAAGAAAAAAAAAAGTGTGAATATTTATATTCCCTCTAACCAATTCAGTTTAAGTTTCATTGTGACAAGAATATTAAATTGACACATAAAATATAATACAATTTTTTTTATTATATTAGAAAAAATGTGTATCTTTCTATGTAAGTATATATTTAATATTTAATAAGTATTTTTAATGGATTTGTAATGTATTTTTTAAATTTTGAAAACTGGTATAAGAATTTTTATAAAATTTATGCACAAAAGTTTTTGAGGTTAAGTCTACCAGTGAAAGTCAAACTTTTGTGAAATTTTTTTTTATATATATTTTTGAAAGGTAATTAATCAATGTCAATATATATATATATATATATATAAAGATTAAAATAATCAACATTTTGTTAGTAATTATTTAAATAGGATTGTAAGGGCGCCACAGGGTGTGAGGTAACGTAGCTGACCCACATTCTCGTGGTCCTGGCAAGGGAATTTCTCTAGCTGTAGTCTATGGCAGTGCTCCGCAACCGGTGTGACGCGGCACACTGGTTTGCCTTAAAGGAGATACAGGTGTGCCGCCGCGATCAAATGAAACTTAGAAATCCGCATATAATATAATTATAAATCAAAAAAATATAAATTTCTTATATTCATGTATCTCCTTTAAGGCAAACCAGTGTGCCGCGTCACACCGGTTGCGGAGCACTGGTCTATGGGACGAAGACAACCCAGGAATCAAAATTAGGAAGCTACTTGATAAAAAGTAGCGCCTCCGATCAAGAAAATTCAGGTAAAGGTGGATAAGACCCGTTCTACTGATCATAGGACACCTAATTGATATAACCGACTTGATAGGCGTCAAAAGTCAGAGGTTTTTTTTAAACAGGATTGAGACAATTTGAAAATATACAAATACCTACATAATATATGTATATATATAATATCATATTAATATAAACATTCTTATTTATAAAAAGTTAAATATGCCTGAATACATCTAAATTCAAGAATATTATTGTAATTAAACATGATCTTCAATAATACACTAAATTATTTAAAATGAAGTAAGTAAAAACATTTATAATATTATAATTTCTTTTTTTTATTTAAATGGTTATATTATTTAATTTATCAATTTTTGTTCAATTATGACATTTTATCTATTAACAGAAGGTTTTTTTCCCAAAATGTAGAAATTTTGAGAAATCTTGATCTTTTTATCTTAATTCTTTAAAAACAACATACATAAAATATCATTGAGATTAATTTATAGATGTTCAAAGTATTTTGTTAATATCTGATTAGTTTACCAAATACTTTGAAAAAATATATATTTTTTATAAAATAATAAATTTATTTAAAATGATTTACAACTATAGTTTGTTTTTTCTATTTATAAGAAGTTATAGTTTTTTTTATATATAATTTAAAAATCTGCAGTGTCCCCACTCGATTATCTCGCAAATTTGAATTGAATTAATTAACATATATTATATTTACATTAAATTTAATTAATTAAATTATAAATTAAAATTAATAAATAATATTTATTAAACCAGCGCGTGTTTGGTTCTTTGATGATGGCACCACGACACGCGCTGGTGCGTGCTTTGCAATGTTAAAAATTTAATTCCGGTACTTTCAGAGATCCAATCAAGCTGAAATTCTATATATATAGCAGTTTTATAAAATTGTGAAAAACTATCAAATATACATCTTTATTTTTACGGTTAGTTTAGCGGAAAAAAAATTAAAACGTGGTAGGTAATGACCCACTTCCGGAAGAGCTACATTTCTCAAAAGTTGAAAGAAAACTACGAATTTTGAATAATGCCCGTGTACCAAATTTCCTGATTCTAGCTCAAACCTTTTTTCCGTAATCTTGTCTACATACACACATATACATATACATAGACATTTTTATCAACCTTAGTGAAAATGATTCAGGGACCTTAAAAACGTAAAAAACATCAAAATCTCTATATCGAAAATTTTCTGGCAAGATAGTAAAAATTACATACTTCATAGAAAAATACATTAAAATAAATGTATGATTAATAAGTTTTTACCATGATATGCATAATAAACATTTTTCTTTTTATTATTTTAAATTTAGAAATAGCATTGCTGATCTGTATAGTATAGTAATGTTCAAACCTTATCAAATTCATCAAAATTAGAAATTTTATTTAATTTACCATATTTAAAAATATTTGTAAAGAATATAAAATTGAATAACCTCTAAAATAAGCTCAGATTCCATAAGGCTTCAAATAATTGAATTTTTATTTAATAATTTTTACTTTAAAATGTTTCACCCTGATGAATGATTTAATGAATGAATTGGATGTTTCAATATGAAAATGTATATATTAAATTGAATGAAAATTCCAAATCACTTCATATTCAATTGGCGATGATGTCCCGATGTTGCTGATTGTTTCACTGAATCCAGAAAGTTGTGCAAATTCCATGAATGTGTCTAATATCAATTTTTATTGATACATTGAAACGATGTTCTCTCCCCAATTCCAACGAAAGCGTTAATAAAATTTCTAATTAAAAATAAAAGAATGCACAAAATGTGTTCTAAGAAGAATGTTTTTGGATGTCCACGCGACATTTTGTTGTTGTCATTGCCTGTGTCGATGTTGTTCTTTTCTCTTTCTCTTCACCTGTTGTTATTGTTGTTGTTGTTTCGGCGGTCGGCCGGATAAAAGACCACGTCTCCTCTCTACCCCACTCTTTTATCTTTTTCAGTTATTAGAGCATGTCTTGTCTGTCGAGTCGCGCTGACAAACCACTAACAGCACTATTAATTATGTCCAGTCTAGGAATGATGGGAATTTAATTGTCCCTTCGAGGTTGTTCTTTTTTGGAAAAACAAATTCCAACGAATAACACCACAACTCAAGTAGAAACATCATTAATAACTTTTGTATTGAACTGAATTGAATGTAAAAACGAATAGCATTTTTATAATGTATAAAAAAGAATAATCACCATAAAAAAGGTAATATTAATTATTTGAAAGTAAAAATAAATTATCATCTATTTTTTAAAGAATACAAAATAATAAATTATTTTTTTTAAATTTGTTTTTAGATCTAACCTATATATATATATATATATATAAAGATATATACAGGACCGTTCTTATCAATTTTAGAGCATTGGGCTATAAACCAATTAGTACTCTAGGGCCTAGACATTATAATTATTAAATATGATTTTTTAATATTTCATTGCAGTTATAGATAAAATTATTTTGTTAAATGAAGTCTCGGTTAATTTAAATTTCATTTATAGTTAAATGAAAAAAAATTCCTCTTCTTTACGTTCATGGCGCCCCTTAAGTTGTGGCGCCCCTGGGCTTTAGCCCAAACACTCCATAGGATTAGTATAGCCCTAAGTATATATATATTGTCGTATATTGGAGGAATGGGTAAGGTATTTTATTGGAAAAAAATGGTTGAAAACAAGTTTAAATTAATTTGGTAGCACTCTGGATAAATTTAATTAAATAAATGGTTATTGAATCAGCGAAGGTTGATATGGGAAATGATAAAATTGAATAGGTTCAGATTAAAAATGCATATATAAACTTATAACTAAAAATTATGTATTTAATATAAATAGAAGAATTAATATGATATGATAATAACGAAATTAATAAGAAATTGAAGAAATTGAATGGTACCGTAAAAATAGAAATATAAATTAAAAGGAATTTAATTTGCAAATTATTTAAATATGGTCGACCACTTATCTGTTTATTGTAATTAATAATGAGTTTGGGGAATACTGAGACTTCAAGTAAGATGATTCTTGGATATTTCCCTCAAGGTATTATGTTGTCTTATCTGGGCAGGCACAGTTCCTCGCTCCACTCGACGATCCTTGTAGTTGTTCTTACTTGGTCTGATGAAGTCACTTCCCTTACACTCAATCCAAGAATCTTCAAAAAATGTCTAAAAATGTAGATGGTCATCATCCCCTCCTATGCCACTTGGCAAAATTATCCACCCCTCTCTCCCTCTTGGGTAACGAAGAGGTATATCATCTGGGTATTTCCCTGGTTTTTTTTTTAAAAACAATAATTCTAGAAAGTTATCTTTTATATACTCTGCCATGTGTTCACACAAATAACTTTCTATATTTCCATAATATATATAAAAATACTTTATAAAAAATTTTTTTAAAAAACCACGTTTTACTAACGGACTAAAAAGGAGAAAATAATTTTTTTCTGAAAATCCATACTGACATTACATACAAGAGATCTGATTTGAATCAAACTGTCCATAACGTAAAACGTGGGGCGCAACAAATAATAATTTTTCTATTCAAATATGATTTCCTTTATTAATTTTTATTTAGCATCAATCGTTGTTTTTTTAAGGCTTAAGTGTTCACCAAAATTCTTGTAGAAGGGAATATTATTAGAAATACGATAGGATAAGTTTCGTGATATAATTTTTATAAATATTACCTATTAAGTATTTAACAGACTTTTTGTAAAAGGGAATATTATTAGTTAATCATAAGAAAATTTATAGTATATTTAATATATTTAATAATCAAAGTAGATAGGAATGATCTTTGTTATATTTTAAATTATTTTTATGTTATATCAAATTAGAAATATTTATTATACTAATATATATATTCTAGTTTTTTTTATCAGACCACTTGTAAAAGGGAATAATATTAGTAGTCCAATAGATTTTATTTAATTTAAATTCTTTCGAGCATTTAATTTAATATTTTTGATAAAGCTCAATATTCATTCGTCAAATTATATTATGCGTCGTTTTAATGTTTATTTTGAAATTTATATATTTTTATTAGAAACAGGATATTTTAGACATATTTGCGCCCCACGTTTTACGTTATGGACAGTTTGATTCAAATCAGATCTCTTGTATGTAATGTCAGTATGGATTTTCAGAAAAAAATTATTTTCTCCTTTTTAGTCCGTTAGTAAAACGTGGTTTTTTAAAAAAAATTTTTATAAAGTATTATTTTCTACTTTTTAGTCTTCAAATTTTGCAATCGATTTTAGTTTACTCATATTAATTAAATTTATGAAGTATAATTTAAGAAATGAATGTGTACTAAATATTTATATTTATAAAGTTGGGGATTTTATGTTTTTTTGTTTACATTTTTTTTGTTTACATCCGACATTTTGAATTTTTATATATAGGAATAATTTTGGATTCAAATTGTAGCAATTAGAAGCTCATAGAAATGATAATATTGTATTGTCATCGAAAGCAAAGCTGTTGGTGAAGTTTCAAGAAAATCCGATGATTGGAAGTCGTCGAAAAATCAATTGCAAGATTTGATGCATACACACAGACAAGAATACAAGTTAAGTAAAACGTGATAAAATGCTATTTTTATGCTTATATATTACAATATATATATATATATATATAAATACTATATTTATATAACGATAATAATTGGATTATTTTATAATTATATAGGTTTACTTAGAATGATGACTATAGACAAATTTACATTAAAAAATAAATTGTTTTTTATAGTCAATATTTATTCTTTTTAATTATATTTTAATCTCAATTTCTATTATATAACCATTATAAATAATTATTAATTAACACACTTGGTGATGTGAGACAGTCCTTTAAATTTAGCATGCCAAATATATTTTATATATAATTTATATTTAAATTATATTATATTTAATTTTTTTTTTGTTTTATATAACTCTAGGGATCCAAGTCCATGTTACCACATTGATTTATTTTGATTTCATCAATTAAATATTGTTTTTTTAAATTTCTATGAACTTAATGGGATTTGAATATTAGTCTTAAAATTTTGTAGTTCAACATTTTACCAAAATTTTTTTTTTATTAATATAGATATTTATTTATTACTATTATTTGTATTTTATGTCTAAATTGTAAATAATATATGTCTATTATGTGTAACCATATCAAATAAATAAATAAATAAATTACTATATTATTAATATCATTTGTATTTTGGCATAAGAATTTGAATAATTAATAATAATTTTTTTTTTTGTGAATTTAATTATATAGATCAAATAAAATTAACTATAAATTGAAAATATTGTTACGGAAAATTATTATTTTATAAAAAGATTATAATCAAATTCTATGGAATTTTTTAACATAGAGGATAAAATGAAAATAGTTTTAAAGATGGCTGCGGAGTTATTTTTTTCTGGAAAAAGACCTAATCGGAAGTCAATCTTTTTGTCTGATATATTTTTCTGTCCAGGTGCTGAAAAAACTGTTCTAAATCTATTTTTATCATGGTTAACAAATTTTGTTTATTCTAGACACACCTGATTATTTAATTTAATTTATTCTGTTGGTAACTACCTAAAAAAAATGATCAACCTATTCTTCATATGATATTTGAATAAACAAAATTGAGGATTAATTTTAATATATAGTTTATATTATATCAATTATATAGGTATAATTATAAAATTCGATTTCATGATTTAAATTTTCAAAAAGGCTTTTTCTTGAATTATATCAGTAACATTGAATAGACTATCTAGTTAGGGAATGTGATTACTAAATAGAGTTTTTGTTTATATATTAGTATATAATAGATTTAGAGAGTAAATAGAGTAGATCATGAAATATATATATATATATAGTTAAGTTCAAACATTACTATGTCTATTAACACACTATTATCGGGGCGGGTATTTGTACCCGTTGCGGGGACAGCCACTTATAAGCGGGGCGGGTAGTTATACCCGTTGCCACTTATATGAGGGATATATATTAGTTATCGTTTAAAATAAGTAATTTTAAGTGACACAAGGGAAAATATATATTATATAAATACCCGCCCCGCTTTTAAGTGGCAGTCCCCGCAATGGGTACAAATACCCGCCCCGATAATAGTGTGTTAATAGACATAGTAATGTTTGAACTTAACTATATATATATATATTTCATGATCTACTCTATTTACTCTCTAAATCTATTATATACTAATATATAAACAAAAACTCTATTTAGTAATCACATTCCCTAACTAGATAGTCTATTCAATGTTACTGATATAATTCAAGTAAAAGTCTTTTTGAAAATTTAAATCATGAAATCGAATTTTATAATTATACCTATATAATTGATATAATAAAAACTATATATTAAAATTAATCCTCAATTTTGTTTATTCAAATATCATTTGAAGAATAGGTTGATCATTTTTTTTAGGTTTTTTTAGGGACAGCCACTTATAAGCGGGGCGGGTAGTTATACCCGTTGCCACTTATATGAGGGATATATATTAGTTATCGTTTAAAATAAGTAATTTTAAGTGACACAAGGGAAAATATATATTATATAAATACCCGCCCCGCTTTTAAGTGGCAGTCCCCGCAATGGGTACAAATACCCGCCTCGCTCATAGTGTGATAATAAACCCGAATTGGCAAATGTGTTTAGATTGTAATTAAAAGGGAATTTTACTTACTTTATTATACTTATAAAAAAATAAACATTCATAGATCATTTTTTTGAAAATTAAAGTGAAAATATAAAATTCGGATTTAATTTTAAATTGATATAATAATAATAATAATAATAATAATATGAATAAATGAAATTTAATCTTTTAATTTCAATATTTCAACATTGTTATCTTCAGTCTGGTAATGATATCACATCAGGACAGATAGATACCGACACAAATTAGTATTATAGATAATTTAAAATCTTTTTAACATATAATATGGATTCATTTAATAATTTTTGTTTTAAACGGATAAAAGAAATGAATGGAAGTAAGAGTGAGGAGATGTGAATGGAGTAGGTCTCCTTCTTCATGAAACAAGAATCTCTGGAGCATAAAGATCAAACAACTAGATAGAATGCAAAGGGAGGGAGTGAGATGGAGAGATAGATATATGGAGATTTGTGTAGAAGGAGGGAGACTTCTTAGTGAAATAGGATCTGCCGGCTGTGTGACAACTTATAACAATCCTGACTATAGAAGAACAACTGATAAAATCTTTGAATATATATATCATGGATATTTTTTCAATTTTCAATTTATGGATAATTCAAATGGTGATCCAACTTATCTATTAATAAATTTTTTTTTAATTTATTTATTTTCTTATTTTTAAAATGTATATAAGTAGGTAGGTTAGTTAAAATATTTGGTTGGAAGGATCAATTCTTTATTATAAATCCAGTAAAACCGTAAGAAATAGATATTTAGTGAGATCAGTAAACCAACGCTCAATCAATATCCTACGTGACATGACTACGAGCATTGAAGTTTCTTCGCCTACTGGAAAGTCAACATCGTAGCAAATTAGTGAGCATTTCAGGATTGGAATATGCGGTGACCTGTCGTTCGCGAGGTCAACACACACCTGCCATGATTTATCACGAAAATACTTACCTAGGATTGTAGATAACTAAGAAAATGATGGAACTATTCAAATTATAATTTATTTCTAATTAATGGAATGATAAACGAGAAATTCATCAGTGTATGCGTTTGAATGTAGGTTCTGATGCTAATAATAATTTAATTTTAATAATAAACGCGGGAATACTTTTTTAATAAGTCTTTGTATCATACAGAAACACATACATAATAAATCTAGGGAATACTTTCAAATATATCGAATAAATAAATAAATAATAAAAATAGTTATAAATTCTTTATATAGCATTGATTCTTTCGATTATTAGAAATATAAATATATGTGTAATTTCATTAAATTATTTTTTTATTACTAATACTAGGATAATAATTAGTTATTGAGTTTTAATTCGAGTTATATTTTTCTAATTAGTTTTAGATGTAATAATATAGTAAACTATTGATTTATTTTACTTTAAAATTGAATATTCCTTATATATTGATTATATTGAGCAATTTCGGGCTTCTTCTCCTTCTTCCGCATTAACACAGCAAAATTGAATATACAACTGATATATGGGCCGTTTATTTTGAAAGTGGCCTAACTCCATTTATCTTCAAATCGAGATATTTAAGAGTTGGCGTTTCAATGAATTTAAAAATATACGTATAGGATCCTAATGAGTCATACTGCCTTAGAGTATTTAAAGGTGTTAAATTTATAGTGCCAATTATTAAGTGAATAATTTGGGTTTTCTTATCAAGAATGGAGTTAGGCCACTTTCAAAATTAAGAACCAGATTAATTATAAAATTTGAAGGTGCCCACAAGTCCATTCAACATAATTTATGATACTTCAAATTGAAAAAAACAATACTGAATTTATTTTATATATCTTTAAAACACTTAGGAAACATAATTTATGAGATTCAAAACATTTATTAATTACAGAACATACAAAATTACAAACATACATTTTTTTCAAAACAATTTACTATTAATTTATATTTTGGAATTGTGAAAGGGATTTGAAGATATCATGATATTCTGGTGGTATATAAATTTGAATTTTGCTGTTGTGATTGGTCTCAGTTTTTATAGTGGTGTCAATACAAAATTTTGGAATTTTCTTGGTCTACCCCAACATGGTAATAAATTCAGGATTTGAAAATTTTCATTCTCTTAGAAAATTTTATATTATATTAATTTCTGACAAAAAGCATCCAACATTTTTTCAACCAGTTTACTGATTCTCCATCTGTTTAAAAATTGCGTCTTTTAATAATTTTGTTAATACTTAAACTTCTTTTGTCTCATTTCATTTACAATAAAATTATTACCTTTCCGACACTTTTTAATAGTCTTGTAATAATTTTGGGGAACGAACTGTAAATTATCATTTTTACCGACCGACGATAGTAAGGGAGGTATTGTTTTCACACCAAATTTCACATGTGGTGATTTTTACATATCTCCACGAATCATGCATTTTCTAAACAGAAAAAAGTATTTTTAGCATGATGTCTGTCCGTCTGTCCGTCCGTCCGTCTGTCCGTCCGTATAGATGTGTACAGCCTGAACGGCTAAACCGATTTTGATGAAATTTGGTATATTTACTTAATGCATCAGTGGGATGAATTGATCAACATTTGGTGCAATTCCGGAAACCGGAAGTGGTAGTATTAGCGATCGACGATAGGAAGGAAAGGGTTATTTTCACACCAAAGGAGATTTTTTTATATTTCACCACGAATCATGCATTTTGTATTGGTTTTATCCTCGAAAAAAATCATATTTATTAGTTTTTTCTTGATTTAAAATTATATGACGTCATCCAGCCATGCATGACGTCACAGCCTGGTCTTGCATATATATTATAAATAAAATAAAATTAAAAATGTTTATATTTATTATTTATGTATCCATATCTGTTTTTTATTACATTAATAGATATATGAAAATTATTTGAAATTGTTTCTGTAGCTGGAAATTAATTTATTTCAAACCGTCGGTCGGTTCGGTCCTGGCCACAGGTCAACTTATTTTAATGACATTTCCACCACACCAATGTTGATGTAAGTATATAATGGAGTCAGGCCACTTTCAAACAAACTACAGGGTTTAGTTATTAAACTAATTCTGAAAACTTATGTGTCAAAAATTTAGGTTATTTTATAATTTTTGACCGACCGACGACAGTAAGGAAGGTATTGTTTTCACACCAAATTTCATATGTCGAGATTTTTACATATATCCACGAATCATGCATTTTCTTAACAGAAAAAAGTATTTTTAGCATGAGGTCTGTCCGTCTGTCCGTCCGTATAGACGTGTACAGCTTGAACGGCTCAACGGATTTTGATGAAATTTGGTATATTTACTTAATGCATCAGTGGGATGAATTGATCAACTTTTGGTGCAAATCCGGAAACCGGAAGTGGTAGTATTAGCGATCGACAATAGGAAGGGAAGGGTTATTTTCACACCAAATTTCACATGAGGAGATTTTTTTACATATCTCCATAAATCATGCACTTTGTATTGGTTTAATCCTCGCGAAAATCATCTTCATTAGTTTTTTCTTAATTTAAAATTATATGACGTCACTCAGCCCTTCATGACGTCACAGTCAGCTCTTACTTATATATTCTAAATAAAATAAAATTAAAAATATTTATGTTATATCCCTATCTGTTTTTTATTACATTAATAGATATATTAAAATTATTTGAAATTGTTTCTGTAGCTGGAAATTAATTTATTTCAAACCGTCGTTCGCTTCTGCGCCTGGCCACAGGTCAACTTATTTTATTTTTAATATTTTAATTATTAATTTTTGTTTTGTTTTAATTTTATTTTTTATTAAATCAACTCTTCATTTTCCCCATATCACATTACTAATATTTTAACGAATATCATTCATTTGCATCCCAATTGCATTGCGGTACGTTGCGTTGGTCATTAACCACTGGGTCACGCACTCTGCACTTGAAATAACTTCACCGGAATATATAAATACATACATACATACATATATATATATATATATATTTGCAGAGAATTACAGCGACTATCAATTATTTCACAAAACACCCTGACCTCTCCCCCTTCCCCCCATTACCAACTCTCACATCCTCTCTGGATATTAATTGACTGTTCTTTTTTTTTATTTTTTTTTAATATTAAAACCGTTAAAATGAGGCAGATTTATTATATATATATTATACAAAAAAAAAAAAAAAAATGAACAAAATATAAAAAATAAATAAATAAAAATAAAAAATAGCACATTAATCATTCGATTGGAAATGAACATTTTTACACATTCACATCACGAAGATGTTGTTTAACATATTCTCTATTCTAAGAGACAGGCAACAAGATTGAAACAACAAACTATTCGATTCAATTTCAAGCGATTCTGAGAGAATGATTAGAGTTGAGATAGAAAGAACTACTATACCTATACATTGAATCCATGTAAAGATTTCAGTTCATTTAACTTTTCATTTCATACTCGTCGCCAATCAAGATGTATGCAACCTATTTACATTACTCTTTTATACATAAGTATAGTTTATTGTTTTATTTTTTTATTTTATTTCTTATTTACATATACCTGCCTACCTCTTTAAAATGCTCAGGTTTTTTCTTATCTTTACACATGTATTAGTTATTTAATAATAAGTATATTTGATATAAAACATTTTCTATTTCATAAACCAAATAAATCAATTATACTCTCTATTACTCGTCAGATGTTGAGATTTTAATGTTTTTATACGTTTTGAAGGTCCCTGAGTCATTTTCACCAAGGTTGAGAAAAATGGCTCTCCCTCTATGTGTGTGTTTGTGTGTGTGTGTGTGTGTGTGTGTGTTGTGTATGCAGACAAGATTACGCAAAAACGGTTTGAACTAGAATCATCAAATTTGGTATACGGGCATTATTCAAAATTCGTATTTTTTTTCAACTTTTGAGAAATGTAGCTCATCCGGAAGAGGACCTACCACATTTTCATTTTTTTCCCTCTAAACTGACCGTAAAAATAAAGATATATGTTTGATAGTTTTTCAATGATTAAAGATTGTATAAAATAGCTATATATAGAATTTCAGCTTGATTGAATCGTTAAAAGTACCGGAATTAATTTTTTAACACTGCAAATCACGCACCAACACGTGACGTGGTGACATCAACAAACGCGCTGTTTTAATAAATACTATTTATTAATTTTAATTTATAATTAATTAAATTTAATTTAAATATAATATATGTTATTTAATACAATTCAAATTGCTCCAGATTTTTTTTTAAGATGTAAATTAGTTAAGATTAATTAAATCCTATGACGAACAAAAAAAAACCTTTATTACATGAAAATTATATATATATATGATAATATATATTATTTATATTCAATATTTAATATTTTATTTATAAGTTGTATTCTCCAATATAAAATAAATTTAAAAAGTAGATTATAAAATTAATTATTTTAAAAGATATTTTTTTTATAATTTAACACTATTTTTGATACTATATAATGAGATTTCAATTGTCATTCTGATAATGTTCCTGATTAGTTACAAATTTGGCTCTTTTAAATTTTTTTTCACACCAAATTTTTTTTATAGTTTTTGATGTATTGTATACGTGATGACATCAACAATCGCGCTGTTTTAATAAATACTATTTATTAATTTTAATTTATAATTAATTAAATTTAATTTAAATATAATATATGTTATTTAATCCAATTCAAATTGCGAGATAGTCAAGTGGAGACATTCCAGCTTTTTTTAACTCGAAATTATATGCATGAATGAAATAATATAGCAAGTATATATTTATATAAAATTAAATGAATTTCAATGATAATACTGATTTGAAAAGATAATTTAAATTCATAAATATTATATTTATGATTTGATATAAGATATAATTTCTATATTTATTGAAAGAACTTAAAAATTAGTGATATTTATTATATTAAAAGGTACATATATTTAATATATATAGTTTTTAAATAAAGAAAAACAAGCTTTTAGAGGAACTGCCATTTTAAATATTTGAAATAAAAAACATAATAAAATTTATATTTATTTCATAGTACAATATAAATACCTAAAACCTAGAAATTAATATTTATAATAAATAAAGTTCATCGAATCGTATATGAATATAAAAATATCACAATTCCCAGAATTATATCTAAATATTTAGCTTTATAAAGTAACCTATTTATTTATAATAGATCTAATATATTTTCTAAATTATTTATTTAGCACTTACCTATATAATATTGAATATATTAGACTCTTCAGAGGATTGGTGGTTAGCACGACAGTCTACCACACTGAAGACCCGAGTTCGCACCTAGGGAAATTCAATAATGAATAATCTCTCTTTAAAGGTGTGCGTGATTCTCAGAGTCTATCCGCAAATGATAATAATAATAATAATAATGTTAATAATATAGAATGATCTGAATGTAAAAATGATTATATTTTTAAATTATACATAAATATTTTTCATAGATTCTTATATATTTTAAATATTCTCTAAAATAATAATATTATTAATAATAAGTGAATTATGTCATAGGAATTTTATTTAGAATAAATGTATTGTCTTTTATTATTTTGAATGTTATACGAGAGCAAGATGCTTGTCTCTAAGTTTCTTCTTTCTTTCGAACCATTCTTTCTTTGTAATTTATCAAATGCAAATTGATCGAATCTGTACAAGTTAAGTATCGTTTTGGATTTGCTTTAAGGAAGGGGGAAGGGAGGGGGGAGACACATTCAACCCACCGTAACATGCTGATGGATTTGCAAACTCCTTTTGTTGCTTGATTAAATGGCGTCATCCACTCCTTCTTCCCCAACTCCCACCCACCCACTCTGTTCCATCAAAGCTCTTTTGCAAATCGAATAGACTGTCTACTGGAAGACAGGAATTCTGCCAAAGAATAGATTGTTCCTGTTCGAAGAAAAAACATCCAATGGAATTAATTAAAAAAACATTCATTTCAATTGACAATTGAGATTTTTATAACTCATACAAAGAGACAAACATCAACAATTTAAAACAAAAGCTAAAGATGTCTTCTGATAAAAAAAAAAATAAATAAATGAAAAATTTAAGCAATGCTTTGATATTCTTTTTAGAGTAGTGGTATTTTGATTACAACGAACCTCCCTTATATTTATAATATAGTTCAACTTACTTTGCAAAGACCAACTTTATCAACAAGAAGTTTCAATGGATTTTATTAATATAATATAACATCATCTGTAGCCTAAACATTAATATTCTTCGTTGTCGATAACTTCCTAGCGGAAGTGTCGTGGCCCTAATAACTCCACAGGAGTCATAGGGTGTTCATGGGAAAATTTGACCGAAGTGGTTTCCCCTTGCCTTCTTCGGTGGGGCAGCCGATGTTAAATTGAATTAGATTTTTATATTTATTAATTTATTAATTAAATTAAATAAATATATAATCTTGAGTTCTATGCTGGGATTCGAACTCAGGCTTCCTGTGTAGAAGTCTAGTACTCTACCCACTCAGCCATGCTGCCCCTAAACATTAATATATAGGTATATATATATATATATTTTAGACAATTCCAAAAAATTCCCTCTTAAAAAATATCTCTTGAATATGTCACCAAAATTGGCGCCGAAACGTCGTTAATCAAATCGCACTATTAAACGTAAAAATAGCCCAGAAATAACTTCTCATAATTATAAAATATATACCTATCTCTATAAATAAGTTTAAATTTTTTATTGGTCGTTATCTAGGGTTTTTTCTTAATAAATATAATTTTTCTTCTCTCAATTTAAATATAAATTATTTATAAAAATTATTTACGCGCGTAAGATTCAATTTATATCAAGTAGTGTAAAATAATAATTATTAACATTACATTAGCTTTTCTTATCAACTATATTCTAACGATATTTTATTTCTACCAATCAGCGCGCAGTGAATTTGTCGCTAAAATCAGTCATTTGCCATCCCTTCACCGAAAGTACAAGTATATAATAAATTCAGGGTGACGTTTCTCACAACACTACTCGTCGCTATGCCACTATTCAGATTATATCAACAAAAAAGTATTTGCCATTCAATGGGCTTTTTCAGGACCTACATACACATTTCTTCATAAATATATTTTCTTCTAATGGAGAAATCTCTACAACCCGCTAAAAAAATATAAATTCATCGAGTCATACTCTATAATTGAATAATAGTAGTGTAATTAATTAATAAATACATAAAAGGTTCATAAACTCAAAGATTATCAAACGTTAAGAACCGCATTTATATAAAAAAATAATCATGTCTAACCACTCTCCATGTCGATACTACCAAAATCCAACAAATAATAATAATAGTAATAATATTTTGTATTGCTGTCTCTTTTGACATTAGAGACATCAGTTCTACACATAAAATAAAACAACAAAAACATACAAGAACATGAGTCTGTAATGATCTTATTAATTAATTTATAAATTTTCTGAATAAAAATTGATTTTATATAAATATATCTTATATTAGGTCCGCCGACTCGAGTTCGCGGGTTCAAACCTCGCCGAGTGCATCGAAATATAAATTGATATATATAAATATAAATTAAAATATAAGAATAAATAATAAAGAAGGCTGGCTAAAATGGTGATATTCCGAAGGCCAAAAAAAAAAATCTTATATGTATATACCTATTTTGGTATATTACAATGGTTTGTTTAAATGTTCACATGTATAATCATATCATCCCACATAAATTTCTTCTGGTTAACTTATGTTAGTCTTGTGATAATAAACTGAGTTTTTAATAATTATAATTAATATTTAATTACACTAATTAATTATTAAATATATTTTTGATAAATGTTTTTTTTTTAAAAAACACTAATTACCATAATCAAGGTATTTTATTTTATAATTACAATCCAAAAAACTTGCAACTCAACTATTATACATCAAATAATATGTCAATCATTATCTAATTCTAATTATTCTAATTCTATTATTATTACTTCTATTTTTAAAAAAATGCAAATTAGATTGATATTAATATGAAGATGGATTAATTTCTATTATTGTAAAATATTGACCATAAATAAGAAATATTAAAAAACAAGTACTTACTTAAATATTTTCAATCTTAAATAAATTAATAGATTTTAATTTTTTTTTCTTTTGATTTGAATTTTATTAAATAAATTTCACTTTTACCCTCTTAAAGTATAATTATAATGGTTGTTGAACTCTGCTATTCCAAAAAATCACCTTTTGGTTATTGAATACTGTAATTATTTAAAAAAAGGATTAAATCTTTTCTGTAATCTACTATAAACTATACGATAAAAAAATGCTATGCTATTTTGAATATAAAGGTTGAGTATATGATATATTTTTAGTGATTTTTATTTTAAATGTTCATAATAAATTAAAGCGGATATAAAGTGAGTGGTTTTAATTTATCTATCATATATCAACAGGTTCACATCAAATTCATATTTAAAATTTCATATTTTATTCAAAAAAATTTGAAGAATTTAAAACCTCTCATTCATTTGGTGAGTGTCTATATTTAAAGTAGTATATACCAAGTAAGTGTAATATATATATATTTGATTGTAGTATAAATAAACATTTTTTTTTTAGGTAAGAGAAGATATCCTCATGGACATCACACCCGTTAATGCTGTGAAGTAGTGCCAAACAATAATCGGCTAATTACCCCCCTGGCGTATATCCAAATCCCCCTTCCCCTCGAAACAATCATTTAAATAGTATTACTTTCGGTTAAATCACCTATTGTCTGAATAATAAATAAATCTGTAAATAAGCTGATTATTCAAATAAATCATCATAAATATCATTTTTAAAATTATATTTTTCAATTTATACCAGAAAATTATTAATTGATTAATATATGAAGTAATAATAATAATAATAATAATATGTATGTATGTATATAATTAAATAACTTATTCAATTTTATATTTTTTTCTTTTTTATTTTCATTTTCTTTCTCCCTTATTTTTATGATTTTTTTCTCTCTTCCCTTCGTCGACATCTCTTTTTCTATTTTTAATAATAAGTTTTATTTTATATTTTTTTCTCTTGTCTCTCTTGTTTTTTTTTATTCACTGTTCGAGTCGGACGTCGGATACGTCTGGTACGTGACTCGACTTACGAGTGAATCAAAAGAGAACGTCACGCGTGATGTGCGCGCGTAACCCGGGAGTCATTCCTTCCCGATTGAATCACCAAAGAAAGAATTATCATCCCTTACGTATATATTTTATCAATATGTTTTATTTTTAAATTATTAATATATTTAAATTATAATCAAGCAGATGTAGTCTTATCAAAGGAATATGTGATAAATTTTAAAAACAAATTTCAAAACATATCAATAATTTCTTTTATATTTCTTAATATATTTTTTTTTTTTTTTTTTTTAGAAAACCATTCTCAACCATCTTGCGAATAAAAACAAGGTGATTTATTTTTTCAATTATGAATTTTTCAAACATATATAGACATGAATATAACCACGGAATTAAGCTACTTAAGATAGAAACGAAAATTACTTCTCTCTTAAATTTTTGTGATACATCCTTAGAAGTTTTTTAATTTAGAAACTAATATTAAAATTTATTATTTAGACTTTTTATATATCTAATTTTTAAAATTATTTCTTTTTTAATTATTAAAAATTAATTTAAATTTATTTAATTAATTAATTAATTTTAAAGTAAGTATACGACAGGTTATTTTTAATTTTAATTTTAAGTGAAACCAGTTTAACCAACATTTGAAATTTTTACCGACCGACGATAGTAAGGGAGGTATTGTTTTCACACCAAATTTCACATGTGGAGATTTTTACATATCTCCACGAATCATGCATTTTCTAAACAGAAAAAAGTATTTTTAGCATGATGTCTGTCCGTCCGTCCGTCTGTCCGTCCGTCCGTCCGTATAGATGTGTACAGCCTGAACGGCTCAACCGATTTTGATGAAATTTGGTATATTTACTTAATGCATCAGTGGGATGAATTGATCAACTTTTGGTGCAATTCCGGAAACCGGAAGTGGTAGTATTAGCGATCGACGATAGGAAGGAAAGGGTTATTTTCACACCAAAGGAGATTTTTTTATATATCACCACGAATCATGCACTTTGTATTGGTTTTATCCTCGAGAAAAATCATATTTATTAGTTTTTTCTTGATTTAAAATTATATGACGTCATCCAGCCATTCATGACGTCACAGCCTGGTCTTGCATATATATTATAAATAAAATACAATTAAAAATGTTTATATTTATTATTTATGTATCCATATCTGTTTTTATTACATTAATAGATATATTAAAATTATTTGAAATTGTTTCTGTAGCTGGAAATTAATTTATTTCAAACCGTCGGTCGGTTCGGACCTGGCCACAGGTCAACTTATTTAAAATTATATTTTATTTTATAATTAGTAAGTAGTTCAGCAAAACCTCGTTTAACGCTGTTTCGTTTAGCGGTGATTGGGTTTAAAGTTCTTTTATTTGAATTGTGGGATTCCCCGAAATTCTACAGAGAGTTATGCTTTCCGATATTGTCCAAAGGAGCTTTACTGTGTTTCATTTTTCCTGAGGTGTTATACAACCGTATTTTAATCGTTTCAAATATTTGTTGACGTTATTGTAAGCATGAATTCATATATTATATAATGATTGATATAGTGAGAAATATTGTGATTATTAGTTTTTATCATGATGACAATAATAAACACGAAAATAAAGCAACTAGAAACTAATATGCATCTGATTAGAAAATTAGATACTGGTGGACGTAAATTTTTTTTTATTGTTATAAAAAACATTATTAATAAATTTAATAGTAAAATTACCTGACTAATTTTCTACCCATCTTCTCCTAATTCAATTATTTGCATGATCAGATAACCTCATTTAACGCTGTTTCAATTGCGGTCTACTTTAAAGGAACGTATGCCTCGTGTTAAGCGAGGTTACTGTACCTATGTTACTTATAATTATATTATTAAATATATAATCATTTTATTATTATAGTTAAAAGTTTATTTTTTTTTAATTAATAATATAAAATTATGAAACTGAAATTATAAATATTATCTTTTTTTAAGATATATTTAGAAAAATTTCATTTTATGTAATTGGGAGAATTCATTAGTATTTGTTATAATTAAAAAAAGGTTTTGATAATTAAATGGAGGTTTGTTTTTATATTAGAATATTTTCAAGTTAAATTTATTAAAAAAAAATTGTTACTATAAATATATATATATATTAATAGGTATTGTATAAAATAATACTTTTGTCTATTATATTATAATTATTTTACATATTGGATTTATTAAAATATTAATTGAATAGCCCAGGCATGTCAAACTCGTTTATCTTTAAAGGATCACGTCAAGTATTGAACACAAGCCGGGGTCCACAATATCAAAAATTTATAATAAAAAAAAGAAAAAAAGGTATTGATAACACTTTTGAATTAAATTAAAAAATACACATTTTTTTAAATATATCCGGAAATTTATTATTCATAGAATGATAGAAAAATTACATACAAATAGAAAAATACGAGGGCAGATCAATAAGTCCGTGACTTTCTGAAATTTCCGTCTCTTAATGGCAACACTGCTTCTGACAACATGCAACAATTAGCTGACTTCTGCTGAAATTTGAACCAGCTGGGTCTTTTAGTTTTTAATAGAAGACTACCTCTTGATTTGAAAAAAAAAGTGGAAAAAAGTGAATTTCCATGAAAATCCATTAATTGGAATTGGATACGAATTGTAGAGAGCTGTTGAGAGATTGTAGTAGAGTGTATAGAGTTCAAAGGAGACTACGTTGAAAAATAAAATAATTTTTTATCCAAAAACCTGTATTTCATTCAAAAAGCCACGGACTTATTGACCCACCCTCGTATAATTTATAAAAAAAATCATATGTAGTTTTAAATTAAAAAAAATATGGATAGTTATAAAAAAAAATTAAAAACACAAATTAATTCAAATAATATTATTATAATTAGTAGTTCACAATGGTAGTAAAAATCGGAATAAAAATATCTTAAAAAAAAATAGAAAAATAGAAATATTACTATATTATTATCTTATATATAAAATTCTTGTGTCACAAAACTTTGAAAAAATACTCCTCCGAAACGGCTGGACCGATTCTTATGAATTTTTTTATGTATATTCAGTAGGTCTCAGGGCATGTCAGACTTCCATTATAAAACCGCTAATTGGTAAGGTGTGTCCAGGGGGTGGAATTTAAATAAAATTAGTTTAGTTACAATGCTAGATCATAGAGGCGCTGGTGGCGATAATTTGACATGTATATAAATTCTAATAGAAGACTTGCAAACAATACTGCTTCATGGGTGAACCGTCTAAAGCGTTATCTTATGACTTTGCACTCTCGGTTCGAAACTCTCAAACGAACATTTTTTTTTTAAAGTATTATATATTTTTTTTACAAATTTATTAATTTTTATTATTTTAATATTTTATTAAATTAATTTTATTAAATTAAATTTTATTATTAAATTTTAATATTAAATTTTATTTTATTAAATTTTAATATTAAATTTTATTTTATTAAATTTTAATATTAAATTTTATTTTATTAAATTTTAATATTAAATTTTATTTTATTAAATTAATAATTATCTCAATTAATTTTTTGTGCATAAATAAACATATATAAAAAACTATAGAGATGGGACAGGGTTAGGAGTTAGATGGTTATAGCTCAGAATATAGGGACACTCGGGGGGGGGGGGGTACAGGGGGTGGAGCTCCCGTCTAGGTGTGGAGAGCGCCGAAGGCGCTCGGAGCAGCTAGTAATGTATAAAATAAAGATACTTTATATTATTTATATTTATTTATTTTTGAAGATATTCTATTACAATTTAAAATATTATATAGCTGTAAAATATTTACTTAGAAGAATCAAATATAAAATCAATCTGAGTGAGAAAGAATTAATAAACAATTAGTAAATAATTGAAATACCTACCTTTGATCATTGAAGAATATTGTATGTACTAGGTATAAATTCAATTACACTACATCAAAGACATTCATTGAAAGAAATATTTTTATTATAAATATTTAGTTATAACATAAATGTCCGATCGATCATTCATTAGTTATTAATTGATAAACTGAAAGTCAGACGACCTAAGCGAAATGATAATTGCGCGCGTTCAAATCACCATATTAAGTCAATAGTGGGTAATTAAAAAAGTAACGATATCGATATTTTCCATTTCTTAACTGGAAAGTGTTATTGCTAAATTAATTCCGAAGGCCATGGCAATTCCCACGATGTGTGTAACCCTCCTGACTTGAACACTACGATCAATGAGTTTCGCTTGATCCTTTGCGTCATCATTCGCCATTCGGATCACATTGAATTCACTTTGTACATTTCTAGGCTAGAGTCATTTATCAACTACAGTTGCATTGAATGAATTATGAAAAATTAATGCATGACATGATAGAAATATTTAGCCTTGATTTGATAATAATGTTTTAATAATTTATTTATAAATATTTTATTTGCTTGAATGTGCATTAAATGAAATCAATTTCCAATATCGAGAAAATCGAGAAATCTGAATTAATTTATTTTTTTATTTATTATTATCATATGTTAATTATATATATTATATATATATGTATATATAATAGTGAAAAATAGATAACGAAGGTTTGTATTTCTAAATTCAGTTATTCAATTGAAAATGTACTAATTTATATAAGTATTTATATAACATTTTTAAATTTTAAATAATATAATAATAAATAATAAAAAATAATATATAATAAATATATATATATATATATATAATAAAATTTAATTGACTTTTATGCATCTCCAGACATACGAGGGTAGTCTGAAAAGTTTCCGTCCTGACCAAGAAAAACAATGTTTTTCATATTTTTTTTTTTTTTTTTTTTTTTTTTGTTTTATTTTTCAAAATTCAAGATAGCTGAGACCTGTACGATGTCAGCTGAACGTGTGCGAAATATTTTGCAAAACTATTTGAATATGGAAAGCTGTGTGCAACGTGGATGCCGCATTTCCTAACGTTAGACCAAAAATTGCTTCGAAAAACCATTTCTAACGACAATTTGGCGCTGTAGGCGTAATCCAAACGAATTTTTGCGACGATTCATAACTGTTGATGAGACTTAAAATTTAATCAAATTTAATTAATTTATTAATTAATTTAATTAATTAGAACACCGTTATGAGAAATGTATCAGTGTTGATGGAGATTATAAAGAAAAATATTGCAAAAAAAAAATTTAAAATCATCGATTTTCTTGGCCAGGTCGGAAACTTTTCAGACCACCCTCGTAGTTAGAATTATAAAATCGAGAAGACTGCGATGGACAAATAATTACAATTAAAAAGTTAAAACAATTATTTTACCTACTGTGTTATATGGCTGTGAGGCAGGGTCTATGACCCTGGGAGACGAGAGTAGATTTAGATTAGATTATATTTGAGAATAGGATTTATAGGCCAAAGAAGATGAGGTCACCGAGGCAACGAGGAATTGCATGACCTCTATGCACCTCCAGACATAGTTAAGGTTGCGAAATCGATAAAAAAGGGATATACAGAATGGGATAGGAAAGAATGGAGAAAAGTTAATTGGTGGGAAGACCGAGCGGGAAACGTCCGCTTGGAAGACTAAGGAAGCGGTGGGTTGACAATGTAGAGGGACGTGAAAGAGATAGTAGGGATTGTGACTCAGGATAGAGATACTTAGAGATGTGTGGTTGCTGCGTCCAAGAACTTTCAAGTTCCGTAGACCCACAGAGATAGATAGATATTATATAATATAATATAATAAATGAAATTGCTTCTCAAGTAATCATTAATGGGTGTAAGTTTTTTGTTTTTATTGAACATTTAAAAAAAACATTATAATAAGTATATATTCAATATTGCAAAATTCGGTGTATTTTAAAAATTTTCATATAGCTAACTACTAAGTGTGACGTCAGTTCGCACCAGTATAAGTGTACCCTATTTTGAAACCAAAATGAAATAAATGAAGATGTTTTGACACTATGACTTTATCAAAACAAGTATTATCCAATATTTAAAACTTTTTCATTCTGATTGCTTGTGAACTGAATTTAATGTATTTTTTTAATAAAAATGTAAAAATATTAATATACAGTATAATGGATGATACTGAGTGGTCAGCTGGACACAGAAAATTAAACTCTCTAGGTTATTTTTACTTTCCCGCATACTTCGTATAAGGGAAGTATTGGAATCGTCAAAAATTTCGACTTCGAGATTTCGATAGATCTTGACTTTTTAGACCTCCCTGAGTCGGAAAATAGCATTTTTCGAATTATGTCTGTGTGTGTGTATGTATGGATGTATGTAATGTTTGTCAGTGAGCGAATTTACTCATAAACTAATCAAGCTAGGACTTCGAAATTTGGTACACCGATATTATTCACAGTTTGTAGATTTCTGTCAAAATCGGTTAACCGGAAGTGGTACTTTACCTACACTGGTTGCGTTTACCTTTCAAGTAAAGTACCAGTTTGCTTCGAGATATTTGCTTCCTATTTTGTATATAGATTTAAAAATATGAAAAAAATTCAGATACCAAATTTCATCATGATCTGACTACCGGAGGTGACATTTTACCTATACAAGTAGCGTTAGGTGTAAATTATAAATATATATAATAGTGTTAAACTATTTTACTTTATAATTTAAATTAATTAGTTTGTTTATTTTTATTGTTGTTAAAACATAATAATAACCTAATTACCTATTTATATGCGGGAAAGTCTAGGGGAGGACACTCCCGATTTTTTAACCAATGTGACATTTCGAGCCCGTTTCAGGACTTTATTCAGTACTGGTTATGTCATTTATCACTCACATTATGAAATAAAACATATTTTAAATTATTTATTAATTTTGGTTTTGTGTTCAGTGCTATATCTCAAAGGTATGTTTAGATAATGATATAATATTGGTCAATTGGCTCCATTTTGGTGGTAGATTTGGAGAGTTAATGATGATCCCACAAAGGTGATATGAAGTCAACAAGTAATCATTAAAAACAAACTTTTTTAATTTTATTATTTTATTAAATTTATATATTATTTATTTGTCACCATTTGGAAATTGTAATTAAATGGTGAAGATAGATTGTATATTCTTTTATAATTTCTGGTTACTTAAATACTATTATATATTATAAATTTACTAGAATAGTGACTATTTAAATTAAACTCTTTCTTTTTAATTAATGACATTTTTATAAATCTTTATTTATCTTTATCTTTATAGTTATTGAGTAGTCACATTAATAAGAATCGGGATCGTACTGGTTTTCATTCTATTTAATTATCTTATTTCTTTTGATTATAATCTTATCTTAAAAGATCTTAATGTTAACCAACACCAAAATTACACATACTAGTATTTTCTTTGATTATCTAATGACGAGAAATTATTTATAAGTGATTTTTATCATTTCTCCATTTTTTTTTTCAAAGAAAACAATAAACCCAGATAATTCAGGTCATGGTTACCAATAGAATGAATAAATTAATTTTAGATATATTCGTGATAAAATTAATAATTCAAAATGTAAAAAGTCACAAAACCATCAACTCAACTCATTGTTAAATTATTTTGGTTCAATTTTGATTCAAATAATTATTTTTTTAGATTAAATAAAATATTTGTATTAATATTCGTATTTAGGCCCATTTTAAGTCCTGGTGGTATTTTTTTAATTTTTTTTTTTTTAATTTCAATTTTTAATATTTTAAATTGAGGTTTGAAAATAAGCTACCATGGGTAAGATTTTTCATAGGTGGAATGATTAGATTACTTAAATAATTTTTCAACATATTTAAATTTAATTATATTTTGTTTTTGTTAATTAAACTCATTTAATTGATTGATATTCAATTTAATGTATATTTAATTTTAAAATTCAAAAAATTATTTTATATATTAATGTATTTCAATCACAAAGATCTCACAAATTTAAGTCTACGTCTTGAACTGATAATTTTTTCATATATTTTTTCATTGAGGGTACAAAAAAATTCCATTCGAACAAAGGAGCTAAATTGTCTCCAGAATAAATAAAATTTGCCGGAAAATTTCGGGGACTTCATAAGCTTGTTTGTTGATTACTCAACTTAAGATTAGTTTGATTTAATTACCTTTACTGAATTAAAAAAAAATAAAATAAAATTGAATTTAATTAATTTAAATTAATAGATAACTAGCTGCTCCGAGCGCCTTCGGCGCTCTTCACACCTAGACGGGGGCTCCGCCCCCTGTACCCCCGAGTGATACATAGTATTTGGTTGAAAGTCTGTATGCAAAAGGTTTTCATCCATTTTGTTTCAAACAGTATAAGTAGATAAGACATGTATTTGTTTTCTTGTAAAATATATTTTAATTTAATCAGTAAATTAATTATATATTATTATTGTATATGTTATATTTATCTAACTCTGTGTCTCTTCAGTTTTCGAAAGTTCTTAGCCGCAGCATCCACATTTCTCTAAGCGTCCCTATCCTGAGCTACAACCAAATCCTACCCTGTCCCATCTCTCCCATGTCCCTTCCTTCATTGTCCACCCACCTTGGTCCTTGGTCTTCCACCGGATGTGTCCCAATCGGTTTCTCCCAATTTCTAGTTTCTCCAATTCCAACCACGTCCCCTTCCCATCCCAGCCTTCTTGATTTTATAACCATAACTATATCTGGACATTATTTCTCGTTATGCCATCTCCGCCATCCCCCTGTGACCTCATCTTCTTTTGGCCTATAAATGCTGCGAACAATATTAATCTCACAAATACCCCAAATTTACTCTCGTCTCCCAGAGTCATCGATAGGGTGACCAAACGTCCTGTCTTTAGGTGCTCTGTCCCAAAAATGTCTTCGGGACACCCTACTGTTTTTTCAATATTTAGGACATTTCGTAATTTTTTTTTTCAAAATTTTTTCAATTTAGTTCTACAAAAAAGGTATACCGTTTGTCCCGGTTTGGTGTTTTCGAAATATGGTCACCGATCAACATGAAAAATAATTGTTTTATATATTTTAATTTTGATCCTCTTTGACGAGATAAGCCCCTTTACTGCATAATAACAGGCGTTACTCAATTACAACGTCGATTTAAATCAGTGATTCTCAACCTGGGCGATATCGCCCCCTGGGGGGCGATCGACATCTTAAAGGGGGCGATTATTTGTCTATACGATTTTGGGGGCGATAAGTTATTTTTGGGGGGCGAAATCATTTTCAACTCTAAAATAAGTTGACCTGTGGCCAGGTCCGAACCGACCGACCGTTTGAAGTAAATTAATTTCCAGCTACAGAAACAATTTCAAATAATTTTAATATATCTATTAATGTAATAAAAAACAGATATGGATATAACATAAATATTTTTAATTTTATTTTATTTATAATATATATGTAAGACCAGGCTGTGACGTCATGAATGGCTAGATGACGTCATATAATTTTAAATCAAGAAAAAACTAATAAAGATGATTTTTCTCGAGTATAAAACCAATGCAAAGTGAATGATTCGCGATGATATGTAAAAAATCTCCTCATGTGAAATTTGGTATGAAAATAACCCTTCCCTTCTTATCGTCGATCGCTAATACTAACACTTCCGGTCTCCGGATTTGCACCAAAAGTTGATCAATTCATCCCACTGATGCATTAAGTAAATATACCAAATTTCATCAAAATCCGTTCAGCCGTTCAGGCTGTACACATCTATACGGACGGACGGACAGACGGACGGACGGACGGACGGACAGACATCATGCTAAAAATACTTTTTTCTGTTAAGAAAATGCATGATTCGTGGAGATATGTAAAAATCTCCACATGTGAAATTTGGTGTGAAAACAATACCTCCCTTACTATCGTCGGTCGGTAAAAAAGTTCAGATGATTTTGCAATCAGGTTCTGAAACTCGATTTTTCAATATGGCTCTAAGTATCACCTAGTGTACCTACCTTATATTAGGGATTATCATGTAATTTTTATCTGTAAAAATTTATAGGGGGGGGCGAATTAAGAAGCGGGTCTTACAAAGGGGGCGTTTGGTCCAAAAAGGTTGAGAAACACTGATTTAAATTCTTCTCGAATATTATTATCCTTCGTGATTAGAGATCTTGAGTATTTAAATATTTATACTTTTTCAAATTCTACATTTTGTATGTTAATTGTATGTAAGTCGTATCCGTATCATAATTCTTGAATTTTTTTGTTTAATTATATTTCGGTTGATTTTTCCCCAATTTCTCTAATCAAATGTCTCCTCTTCCAGTCCAATTCATTTACCTATCAATATTGCATAAGGAATTTAAATTTCTTAATTTGGCTAGAACACTCCATTTTTTAAAATTTTAAATAGAGGGAGAGAGAGAGGTTCTAATTATATATATATCTGTTTCTATGACAACAAAAAAGTAAACAAATTACATACATACATACACTCTTCTTTATATATATTTCTGGAAAATTGAACACCCGTAGCTCAGCTCTGGAGTTACATAAGATTCTAATTTCTTTTTTATTTTTCATCATTTGAGGTACCCTTCACCTCAGCAAAATTTGATTACCTTACTCCTTGTAGTTTAGGCTCTGGAGTTTTTTGCGTACAGACGGACACTATCGTATTAAATATATAGATTAGAAATAATAATTATCATTTTATTGATTATATACATTTTATAATAAATATGTAATTTAATAATTGATTACTTTCAATGTTTACATATTATTATATCATATTATATGTAATTTTTAAAAAATATAAAGTATATATAGTATATATTTTGAAAGGTACTGTTATATATTTTATGAACTATCCCACCTTGTTGAATTTGACAAATTCGTTCCTATAGAAAAATTGTAAACTATTTCAAAATTGTTTTTATCAAATATTCTCACATAACCCTACTAACTTAATCCAAATTGAAAATGGGAGTGGAATTTTTTAACGTGCACTTCCAAGTAAACTTTCTTTAATGACCAATTTATGTATAAAAACTAAGAAAATATAAAGAATAAAAAGAAATATATATCTATATATGTATATATATAGATATATATATATAATAGTTCCCATTCCTCTCCATGGGTGCGTGCTTGGTATTTGTGCCATCCTGATAGTTTATTAAATAAAATATTGAATTAAAATACTTTATATTATATACATATCAAAATTATAAATAATCTAATATCTAGAGCAGGGGTGGCCAACCCGCGGCCCGCGGGCCGCATGTGGCCCGCCGTAAACATTTTTGCGGCCCGCGAGATTCATCACTTTTATATTCTGCGCCCTCATGAAACAAATATCCCACTAATGAAATAAATATGATTTCATTTTTTTTATTTCGTTGATTCTTTTTTTATTTTTAGTATTATATATTTTTTACAATGTGCATTCAGTATCATTATTATTATATTATATATGTTTATATGTAAAAATAATAGTAAACATAATAAAAATTCATTATTTTTCAATTTGTCACACCAAACAATATCTATAATGGGTATGTATAATTTTATATGCGGCCCGCGAAATTATGATGCATTTCCAAAGTGGCCCGCAAGATCATTTGGGTTGGCCACCTCTGATCTAGAGACTTATATATATATATATATATATATATATATTATATTAATTTTTTGAGACCAACATTAATTTTTATTTTAAAACTAATTAGACAAAATGTCATTAATCTATTTTCTCTATTTCTTTCCCCGAGCTCATCTAATGTGTAAAATAGAATGCATATATATATATATATATATATACGTGTATTTTATTTTATTTTCTTTGTTTAGAGAAATATTCACCTGACTTGTATATAAATTAAGTAGGATAAAAAGAAAATAGATTTATATATATAAAAGGTTTTCTCCATAAAGGAAATATAAAACAAGTAGAAATAATTAAAATCTCGAAAGATTTTACGAGGCAGAGAGTCGAATGTCACTTGGGAATTGTAAACAAGTAATGAGAGAGAGGGAGATACTGGATAACTTATTGCAATGAGAATCTCTAATATTTCATAGAATTTCTACTAATCTGGGAAGAAAGAAACAAGAGGGCAATTGGAAAATACTATTTCTAGCGAGCAAAGAGGAGGTAAGATAGACTCCGAGAGATAGGCAAGTAGATGGAGAGTACGGAACTCGAAACCTGAATCTCCTTCTAATCACTTCATTAGGTTCAATCATAATAAAGTAAAATATTGTGACAGAATGTCTTGACTTACTCTTACTCTCATTGTAAAATTCTAGTTTACAAATGATTGAAATTAAATAAAATTTTTATTTTTCTTGTTCTAATCCACCTTTACTAATTTTTGACCCATATTAGCTAAATTTACAATTTTTGAAAACCTTTTGGGTCAATGAAAATTAAATTTCAAAATAGCCTTCAAATAACTAATACTGTGATATAATCCACTTTAAATATTTTGTATAATTTTAATATATCTATTTTCACTTTGATATCTTATCTTATTCTACTGGCAAAAATTGCTATATATATATATATATTTGTATATCTATATATATTTATATATTTTTGAGATATTAAACCGCTCTAAGGATTTTTTTTTAATTCACACCTTGGATAATATTTATAAAGAAAAATCGATCTGTATTGGTTTCAGCCTTGGGAAAAGTCATTTTCATTAGTTTTTTCTTAATTTAAAATAGGAATTTTAATAATAAAAACATGACGCCGGACAACACTGGACAGTGATTCCTTAAATACAAAATATTATAAATAAAATAAAATTAAAAATATTTATTTTAATAATATTTTGTAATCAAATTACGAAATATATATTATGTTATATCCATAGGTCATACTTTTCTGTCTTTCAGTGCATTAATATGTGCGTTTAAGGGATGTATGTTTTATGACTCTTTTTTTTTTAATTTATGTTTTTTTAAATTATTTCACATATTTTATCGTTGATTTATTTTAAATAATAATCTTAATCTTAAATATTCATAAGGAATAATTTTTTTAAAGTACCGAGCGGCGGCTCAGGGAACCAGGTACTTTTACTTATATTTAAAATAGTTTTCACAAGTTTGCAGAGCGGGTCGCTTAAAATGTCCTGTAAATTAACCATGTCGATCATTGTTTTAATCTTTTATTGTAAATTATTATAAATTGAATGATGAATTTGATGAAAAATTCATATAAAAAAATAATTTGGATTCAGAAATATTTTTATTTCCATCAATTTTTAATTTCATACACTTAGGTCTACAAATATTTATTTTATCACAAACACAAAAATTGTTTTCTGTAAAATAAACTTTTAGAAAAAAAAAATATATATATATGGTTTAATAAAGTGAAGAAAATAACTAATATTGAAAAATTTTGAATTGGGATAAAAAGAATCGCAACTTATTTTGGTTAAGATCGTTGTCTTCTATAAGAAAAACGTTGTGCTTGTATATTACTTAGAATTTAAATTTGAAATATTTTTTTATTATCTGATTGAATTGATTAGAACCAAAAAGGCTATTATGATTTTTTAAAATTTAATCTTATATTTCTCTTTTTTAACATATAATTTTACCAAAAAACAAATAAACAAATAAAGGTTTTCTAAGACAGTTGTAATATATACCATAAATATACATATATTCTTTATATATAACAAATTTTAAATTACCTAAATCTCTTAAAATATTAAGAAATATTGATAGAATATTTATTTATAAAAAAATTATTTTAGATTTTACTATATTTTACTGCTTTTTCAATTTCTTAATCATTTAAACAAACAATTAATAATTATATATATATATATATAATAAGTCATTTGTAAAATGTTAATCTTTCCATTTTGATTTTCTTTGAATTTTATTAAAATTTGACGCCTATAATTTCTCTAGCTAGGGTATATGGAATCAAAATTGAAAAACTACTTGATAAAAAGTAGCGCCGCCAATCAAGATTATCAAGATAAAGTTTGAGAGTATCCATTTTATTTATCACAGAATACCTTTACTCTACTTAGATGGCAACCGACTTGAGGGCACTATCCTTTCCTAGAAAGTACAAAAGTTAATATTTTATTTAAATTTATTACAATAAAAATACAATTAAAATAAATTTCTCAAATGTAAGACCTTTACAGATCAATTGGTTATTTAAAAAATACTTTTTCAAAATCAGAAAAAATACATTAAAAGATATTTATATATATAGTAATTATAAAATCTAATTATATATATATATAATCAATAAATAGCTATATTTTTGGATTTTAAAATTAAATTAAAATATCATTCAAAAATATTTTCTTTATTTTCGGATGCTTTTAATAAAAGTAATGTGAGCAGATTAATTTATCAATAATCAGAATAGAAAAATACACCTTTTAATTAAATTAGTTTGTATTGAGATTAATAGTATTAGAATTATTCACATACAATGAAGGGACGGCCCTAAAAGGGAATCACTGGGTTTTATTGTAATAAGAATTTGAGTTGGCATTCGCAGAAAATCAATGACTCGCATAGCAAATCTACTCGTTGTGCATTTGTCTTTCCATGGATTCAATTACGTCGTCGTCTGCATTTTCTTGCCAATTCAAGCAGGCTTCCCAGTCGGCATTCACCGACAGCCTCTCAATGCGATGTTCCTATCGTGCATGAAATGGTTCACGTAACGCGTGATTTGGTTCACCTGAGACGTGAAATTCCAATTCAATTTCTAGGCTTTTCTATTAATAAATTCTTCTTACAGACCAAAAATGAAACAAGACTTTACCAAGCAAATAATTATCTCTTCCTAATTATATTATTATAATATATTATCAATTCAATGGATTATTTATTATTTATATTATAAATAATAAATATTTTAAATATAATTGAAAATAATTAAAATATATATTTAAGTATAAATATTCATTTTTTTAATTAATATGAATAAACAAAAAATATTGCCGGTCTGTTCGTTGAATTCTAATCAAATCGAATTATTATTCTAATAATTTTTTTATATGTATTTAGATTTATCAAATAAAATTATTAATTACTGTTTTATGATTATTGATATCTAACTCTTTTTAAATCATACTAGATATACTTCATCTTATTAAATTATAAAACGATTCAATGTATATACATATTTGAAATTTTTGAGCTTTTGAACCTTCAAACTCAAGTTTTGTAATTCACAACTTTACCTTTAGATAGGGTGACCAAACGTCCCGGTTTTTCGGGATTGTCCGGTTTCTAGGTGCTCTGTCACAGTCTATTGTCCCGCTTATAAACATTAAGGACATTTCCGACTTTAAAAAAAAAAGGTAAAACGTTCTCGGGATAGGCTCTTAAACATTTCCTACTTTTTTCTCCAAATTTTTACCGACCGACGATAGAAAGGGAGGTATTGTTTTCACACCAAATTTCACATGTGGAGATTTTTACATATCTCCACGAATCATGCATTTTCTAAACAGAAAAAAGTATTTTTAGCATGATGTCTGTCCGTCCGTCTGTCCGTCCGTCTGTCCGTCTGTCCGTCCGTATAGATGTGTACAGCCTGAACGGCTCAACCGATTTTGATGAAATTTGGTATATTTACTTAATGCATCACTGGGATGAATTGATCAACTTTTGGTGCAAATCTGGAAACCGGAAGTGGTAGTATTAGCGATCGACGATTGGAAGGGAAGGGTTATTTTCACACCAAATTTCACATGAGATTTTTTTATATATCACCACGAATCATACACTTTGTATTGGTTTTATCCTCGGGAAAATCATATTTATTAGTTTTTTCTTGATTTAAAATTATATGACGTCATCCAGCCATTCATGACGTCACAGTCTGGTCTTACATATATATTATAAATAAAATAAAATTAAAAATATTTATGTTATATGCCTATTTGATTTTTATTACATTAATAGATATATTAAAATTATTTGAAATTGTTTCTGTAGCTGGAAATTAATTTACTTCAAACCGTCGGTCGGTTTGGACCTGGCCACAGGTCAACTTATTTCAATTTGGTTTAAAAAAAAAAAAATATGGTCATCCTACCCTTAGACCTCTGATTGGATTTTTAAACAATTTTATTTATTTATTTATTTATTTATTTTTTTTTAATTAAATTTTTAATCAATGAATACAATTTTCTGGATTTTTTTTAAACTTTTTGAAAAATTATTATAGAAATATGTTATTTTATGACAAAAGAAATTAATTGCCCTAAAAGTGAATTTGAACTTTTTGATTCTAAATTTTCTCTTTTTTAGTATTCAAGCATTCTTTTAAGATTTATATTATAATTAATTCAAATATTCTAAGATACAAAAAAAAAAAAAAACGAAAAAATATTAATTTACCATTAAATATTTCAAAAAACAAAAGTAAATATCAAAAGCATAATTAGAGATCATTAAATATTAATATTAAAAATAAGTAATTAAAATATTTACACTGGAATTAATTTGGAAACAAATTACCAATTATTATTATAAAAGTTTAGAAAAATATTATTAAAATCAATTTTATAAAATTTTTTATTAAATAAGAAATAATATATTCTAGTTTACAATATTAATCAAATACTGATATTATAAATACTGAAAAATAATTTTGTAAATTTATTATATTTACATATAATAGAGACGGTAGAAACTTTATATATATATATATATATATATATATATATTTCTGAAAACATTCTCTGGAAAAATATTATTTATCTTATTAAATAATCAATATATTCAGACTAAGATTATAATAAATATTCTCCCTTTAATTTATTTTTAATAGAAAAAAAAATTAGCTAGTAAATAAAGAAATCAGTCGTGTAAATTTTATAAATAATTTCAATAGCCATTTCCATGTATGATCTCGCCAAAGGAATAAATTCAATTAAACATGGAAGCCATTCATTAAAGGTGCGTTTATTTATTTATTCGTCTCGTAAATTTTCTAACAGCGCATAAATAACCGTGCCGTTATTATGCGAGTTGTTACTTACCCGTATTTTATTTGATCCTGAACGTAAAACAAGAGAATTGCCGTTTGCAGTGGGTCAAGGGTCTTCGGGCGGCTGATAAGCGACAACCAGCAGGAGATTCCCTCTTAATGGATTAAAATTATGTAGGACACAAATGAGAAATTATACAAAAGTCATAACTGATTATATATTAGTGTTTATATAATAATGAAATTTTTTTTTTTTTGGATTAATTCAGATTTTAATATAATTAATTTACTTATTTGTTAAAATACAATACAATACAATACAATTAAAATGACACAAATATATTGAAATGAAACTGATAATGAAATTTTTTGTAGAATTATAAAACTCGTAAGTTTACAGTAATACTATCCCTCTAACCAGTGACACGTGCCCCCACCCCAAACATTGTCCAAAAAAAATATTTAAAAGTGATTAGTTTTGTAACTGAGAACCCAAAGTATCGACATCTTAAAGGGGGCGATTATTTGACTATACGATTTTGGGGGGCGATAAGTTATTTTTGGGGGGGCGAAATCATTTTCAACTCTAAATAAGTTGGCCTGTGACCAGGTCCGAACCGACCGACGATTTGAAGTAAATTAATTTCCAGCTACAGAAACAATTTCAAATAATTTTAATATATCTATTAATGTAATAAAAAACAGATATAGATATAACATAAATATAAATATAAACATTTTTAATTTTATTTTATTTATAATATATATGCAAGACCAGGCCGTGACGTCATGAATGACTGGATGACGTCATATAATTTTAAATCAAGAAAAAACTAATAAATATGATTTTTCTAGAGGGTAAAACCAATACAAAGTGCATGATTCGTGGTGATATATAAAAAAATCTCCTCATGTGAAATTTGGTGTGAAAATAACCCTTCCCTTCCTATCGTCGATCGCTAATACTGCCACTTCCGGTTTCCGGATTTGCACCAAAAGTTGATCAATTCACCCCACTGATGCATTAAGTAAATATACCAAATTTCATCAAAATCCGTTCAGCCGTTCAGGCTCTACACATCTATACGGACGGACGGACAGACATCATGCTAAAAATACTTTTTTCTGTTAAGAAAATGCATGATTCTTGGAGATATGTAAAAATCTCCACATGTGAAATTTGGTGTGAAAACAATACCTCCCTTACTATGGTCGGTCGGTAAAAAAAGGTAAGATGATTTTGCGAACAGGCTTTTTAAACATTTCCTCTTTTTTTCAATTTTTTTCGATATGGTTCTAAAAAAAGGTCAGATGATTTTGCAATCAGGTTCTGAAACTTTTTCAATATGGCTCTAAGTATCACCTAGTGTACCTACCTTATATTAGGGATTATCATGCAATTTTATCTATAAAAATTTATAGGGGGCGGATTAAGAAGCGAGTCTTACAAAGGGGGCGTTTGGTCCAAAAAGGTTGAGAAACACTGGTCTAAACCAACCATACTCAACCTGCGGCCCGCCAAGCTTTTTTGTGCGGCCCTAAACACATTTATTATAAAGGGACATGATTTACAAAATCTGGTATTTCGTATATCTTGAGATTAATTTTGACTTTGTCGTACAGATAGACCACTACTACACGATAAATGTATCGCAGTGAGAAAATTCGTTAATTTTTCAAATTGTTCACAAGACACTCTTGGCAAGAAATTCCATCGTGTAACAGAGATGATAGTAACACCCAAAGGGGATTGTTGTTGTCCTGACATTGTTTGCATCAACATATCTTTATGAATCATCATATTCCAAATGAAATATTCAAAAACGTATACAGGCAGAGGCGGATTAAATGCCGGGCGGACCGGGTGGCCGCCCGAGGGGCCCACCGAAACCTAAATAAAAATATTTCCTTAAAAAAAATTTTAAAAAACTGTTGAGTTTATGGATAAACGGAGTTTAAATAAGACAAGTTATTCTTGATACAGATCTTTATTGAACAACAAATCTTTATTCGGTCGTGTTTGACCCCGACTAACTTAAGAAAAAATAATCAATTTTGGGTCTCAGGGAGATCAGTGAAATTTATGTAGTTTTTACATAAGTACTATATATGTAAGTATAAAACAGCCTAAATTATAATATAAACAAAGTTTGTCTTTCAATTATAATTATAAATAACAGGGCCCATTTCAATTTTACCCCCCGGGGCCCCCAATCAACTTAATCCGCCACTGTATACAGGAATCCGCTTACTGACGTTCACCTTGATGAGGTATTGAGGGTAGCATGCAGCAATTTTAAACCTGATTTTTCTAAAATTGTTAAAGATTTATCTCAATGTCAAAAATCACACTACATTTGAAATAAACGGTTGGATACATGTTACTTTTGAGTTTTAATTTTTCACTATTTTTTAACGCACCCTATGCTGGTAATGGTTAGTGATATGTACCATTATTATTCTGTTTTAGTTTATAATATTTAAAATCTCAAATTGTTTTTCAAAAAAATGGTGAGTGGGGAGGGGGGTTCATGATTTTTTTTCGTCATACCAGTATGGTGTTGCGGCCCGAGTAGCTTTACAAATATATGTATATGGCTCGAGGACAAAAAAGGTTGAGTATCATTGGTCTCAACGTTATGAATAAATAAATAATATATTTTGGCAAATTTTTTCTGGGGGAGACTTCCGGACCACCCCGAGCCCCTCCCAACATAATAGATCACGCTACGCCACTGCCTCCAACCATTCCATCTTCTCAAATCAATCTTTAAATTGTCCCCTTTACAGTTGTTATCTAATTTCTTTGCATATTAGCTTTTCTTCACCTATTCTTGCCACATATCCTGGCCATTACGATTTCCTCAAACCATTTTTTGAGATTTTTAGAGACGATCTTATAAAATAACAATATTAAGATTAATTGTCGTTATTAAAATAAAACAAATTATTTTTGTCTATTTAGTTTTAAATTAAAAGTTAAAATTTATCTAAATATAAAATATTATAATTTTATGTTTGTAGAAAATCAATAAAAACTAGTATATTATATGTGGTAGCTCCCAAAAGGCTTTTTAATAGATTTATAAAGTAGATTAAGTATATTCTTATATATATTTCGGTCCTATTATATTTCTAAATTTATTTAAAAAAAAATTTAAAATATTTTAATAAAAAGCACATTGAAAATAAAAAAAATAATATTATTTAAGTTTTAAAAAATTAAAAAACAATATTTTAAAATTTACTCTTAAATGTAAAATATTATTATCTATTAAAGAGGACTTTGAAAACCATTAAAAGAGAACTAAAAAAGAATCGAAATATGGTATAAGAATAATTGAAGAAGAAAAGAAAAGTAAGCTTGTAAGATCGTAGAGGGGTTATAAAACACACATACGTCAATATATTAAAGTTTGAAAAAATTTTTAGATAAATTGTCTCTTATAAAGTTTTGTATATTTTTTAGAGTTTAGGAAATATGGCTATTTTACTTTTTTTTAACAGATAAATAGATAATAGATTTATTAATGAATTTAAGCGAAAATTTTGACAGGTCCCAATTTCATTTTATATATAAAATTTGGTTTTGATCCATTTTATCGGAGTTTTGTTCAAAAATGTTTGCCACACAACACACACACAAACGTATACGTCAATGGGAAAACTACTTTTAATGATTCACTATGACTTGAAACGTGGAGAGCTGTTAAAAACCGCATAGTCAATCGGGATTACAATACCTTTACTCTCAAAAAATTTAGAAATTTTTTTCGATTGAAAAGTATATATATAAAAATGTAAATATCACCAATACTACTTATTGTTTGTAATTATAATATATATATATAACATAGACATTGGAAGACAGAGTCAAGTTAAGTGATTTGTTCTATGTTTATTGCTAAATTTTTATCCTATCATGTTTCGACCTCGGATTTAGGGTGCCAAACACTTTGTCTCAAGAGCCAATGGGATTTAATCTTAAGCGAAATGGAAATCCTTAAGATAGCATTAAGTTTTTTTAAAACTGTTCATTATAAATATTCTAATACTAAACAAATAATTAAGTAAAAGTATACTTAACTTAAATTAAATTATTTTTAAAATTTCTTTGTGGGTTGGATTTAGCCCGTGGACCGTATTTTTGACAAACAAAATGTGAATTAATTATTTTATTCTTAAAACGTGTACAAAATTCAAAATTAATCCATTAGTATATGAAAATCTAAAAGGATTTAATAAAAAACCTACAAAAAGTTACTTTTTTTTAATGTTAAAAACTAATAAATAAATCTTTTAAAGTTTTTATATGTGACCGATTAAATGTTGTTTTCACACCCAACTTAAAGTAAATGTTTACGTAAAGTAGAGAAAAAAATGCGTTCACAATTAGTACTCTCGGGAACATTTAAACCCCATTTACCTAGGTTATTTCGTGTTTTGTATAGCCCTTTCACCAACGTTCCTGGAGGAAGGAGTTCCAAGTCTTTGGAGCGGAGAGAGTGGGGTGAGGTAAACTAGAGAGATAGGATTATCAAGTGGCATGTATTTCGCTCACGCACTCCTCGTGACACTGCATGTTTAAAACATCCACCCTCTCTCGCTTATACACTTCCTCTGTGTCGAAAGGGGCGTAAAAAATAATTCCACACAAATACACATACACAAAGCCATAGGTGGCTTGTCCATATGCTAACCGACCCCTGGGAGGGGTAGTTTGAACTTTAAATATTTTATTACACGGATGTAAATTGTTTGCTGCCCTTCGCGGTGGTTGGCCTTTTTAATAATTCGTATTTGCTTTCATGTCATTTTGCTAGGGCACTAGAGAAGGCGAGAGAGGGGGTGGGGGTCAACGTTTTGTATGCCGCAATCTACAGGCCAACCTCTAAACAAAGTCACGTATATTTTTATATGTCACGGTATATTAATTAGCATCAAAATTGTCCATTTGTTAAAAAAAAAAATTCAAAGATTATTATTTTAATCAGAATTTCGATAATATACTTAAATTATATTAAAATTTGCATTTTTATTTTATTCAAATATAAATAATTTCTTTATATTATATAGAAGTTGAATTTTTTTTTTATTTTATATATATATCTTATATATAAAATTCTCGTGTCACAAAACTTTGAAATCATACTCCTCCGAAACGGCTGGACCGATTCTTATGAAATTTTTTATGCATATTCAGTAGGTCTCATGGCATGTCAGAGTTCTTTTATTAAACCGATTATTGCTAAGGTGTGTCCAGGGGGTGGTATTTACCTAAAAATAGTTTAGTTACCGTTCTAGATCATAGAGGCACTGCTGGCGATAATTTTGACATCTATATATATCCTAATAGGAGAATTGCAAACAAGAATTCTTCGTCGTTAGGCGAGCTAGAGCGTCATCTTATGACTTTGCACCCTCAGTTTGAAACTCGCAAAGGCACATTTTTTTTTAAGTATTATATATTTTTTTTACAAATTTATTAATTTTTATTATTTTAATATTTTATTAAATTATTTTATTTTATTAAATTCATTTTATCAAATTAAATTTTATTATTAAATTTTATTATATTTTATTAAATTATAGCTCAGAATAGGGACACTCGGGGGCACAGGGGGCGGAGCGAAGGCGCTCGGAGCAGCTAGCATATATATATATATATATATATGCCTATAATTATGAAAGTGGTCTAAGTCAATTCAAACTTTCAAAATATTTTCATATGAAATTCACTCAAAATTTCATATTCATAATAAATTAAATTATAACTTAAAATTTTTAATTTATTCAAATGCAATTCATTAGATATTTCTAAACAAGAAATTCTTAGACTTATTGTTAGACCACTTTCATAATTATGGGCACATATATAATCTATCTATATATATAAAAGGCAATGTCTGTGTGTCTGTGTGTCTGTCTGTCTCTTATAGACTCAAAAACTACCCGTCCGATTACGGTGAAACTTTCAGGGATTGTTGTGGGCATCCCAGGGAAGGTTTTAGTGTAGTTAAATCCAAAATTAATTTATCCAAAATTAATTTAATTAGTAATATTTTGGTAAAAGTCTGTAGTTACACAAAACTATCGACAGATGGCGGTACATATAATTTTCTAAATTCAAATATTTTTAATATTTTTTTTAAACTGTCAAAAATAACATACCCATAATAACAGTTGTAATAAAAATAGAAATATAAATCACAATGTAAGTAAAATATTGAATCGTTTTATTTATATTGTTTCAATTAAATCCAAAATTAATTTAATTAGTAATATTTTGCTAAAAGTATGTAGTGTCACAAAACTATCGACAGATGGCGCTACATATAAACTTAAAAATTCAAATATTTTTAATTTTTTTTAAACTGTCAAAAATAACATACCCATAATAACAGTTGTAATAAAAATAGAAATATAAATCACAATGTAAGTAAAATATTGAATCGTTTTATTTATATTGTTTCAATTATTATTGTTTGAATATATATTAAATTTATATATAGATTTATTAAGTATAATAATTCCATTTACTTCAAATTTTTTTAATTTTTTATTTAAAAGTATATTCAGCATTGAAATTGCCATTAAATATGCAGGTAATTGGAACTCCAACATGTAATATTAGCAAATATTCTGGGATGGGAAAAATACTAAGATCATGTCATGTCCTATTAAATATTTTGAATTTTATTTTGAATCATACAATGGTAATGAAATATTGTAGGTAGACTTTTGAGACAAACAATAAAAATCTCTATAAAATAAGAGAATATACTTATTTCGAAAACTGTTAATTAAAATGTAATAACTATTAACAATTAATAAAGTAGAAATAATTTTCGAACAAATAAAAATGTAATAATTATTAACAAAAAAAATAAAAAATAAAAATAAATTATTAACAAAATAAGTTGACCTGTGGCCAGGTCCGAACCGACCGACGGTTTGAAGTAAATTAATTTCCAGCTACAGAAACAATTTCAAATAATTTTAATATATCTATTAATGTAATAAAAAAACAGATATGGACATAACATAAATATTTTTAATTTTATTTTATTTGTAATATATATGTAAGACCAGGCTGTGACGTCATGAATGGCTGGGTGACTTATATATAATTTTAAATTAAGAAATATTCGTGGAGATATGTAAAAATCTCCACATGTGAAATTTGGTGTGAAAACAATACCTCCCTTACTATCGTCGGTCGGTAAAAAATAAAAATAAAAATGTAATAATAAAAAATAAAATTTCAATTATATTAATTTAATAAATTATTATTATTATTATTATTATTATTTTCACGTATTAAACGGTATATTATTATTATTATTATTATTATTATTATTTGTAATAATTCCAATAAAAATAAATAAAAATAAAAACCAAAAAAAAGTGCAATTAAAACTAAAATTTCAATTATATTCATTTAATACATTATTATTATTATTATTATTATTAAGTGTTCAGTTATCATATACGTAGATATGTATGCAGACACATGCAAATATTGGGAAACATCCGGTGGAAGACCAAAGATCAAGGTGGGTGGACAATGAAGGAAGGGACATGGGAGAGATGGGACAGGGTAGGATTTGGTTGTAGCTCAGGATAGGGACTCTTAGAGAAAAGTGGATGCTGCGGCTAAGAACTTTCGAAAACTGTATAGACACAGAGTTAGATAAATATAACATATACAATAATAATATATAATTAATTTACTGATTAAATTAAAATATATATTTTCTAAGAAAACAAATATATGTCTTATCTACTTATACTGATTGAAACAAAATGGATGAAAACCTTTTACATACAGACTTTCAACCAAATACTATGTATCACTCGGGGGTACAGGGGGCGGAGCCCCCGTCTAGGTGTGAAGAGCGCCTGGAAGGCGCTCTGATCAGCTAGTCTTAAATAAAAAATATATTGTTCAAGAGAGAAGAAGGGGACATTCTGACTTTTAGAATTCTCAAATAGATATTTAATAAAAAAAAGAGGTTTTAAATGGTCCACAATTTATAATAATTAATAAGTAGATTGTGCTAATAAATATTTTAAAATTAAATTTTATTATCGTTTTGATTCAGTTTTATTCATATTAGTATATCCAGAGCTGGGGACGTTCCTCGGTTTATGGAATTAGTGATTAGTTAGTTCCTAGTTCCTTGCAATCTCTGGAACGAGTAACTTAAGTTACAAGTTACTTTTAGGGAAAACATTTTTTTTCCCATTTAATTAAATCCAAATTATTCGATTTCGATTTATTTTTTATTTTATTAATTTATTTCTTTGCTTCACCTAATTTTTTAAAATTTTAAAATACTAAATTAATCTTTCTATTTTGTTTAATTTTAAATTGTTGGATAAATGTTTTGCATGATCAAAAAATGTTTTTATAATTTATTGATTTAATTATTTATAGATTGAGATATATATCTATATATTGGTATTAATGATCCGCTAAAGTATGTCAAATGTAATATTTTTTTCAAATTTTACAGGTAGATAGAGACTTACCTTGAGCTCCCAAGAAAACTATTTTTATTGAAATATTTTTACTTTGGGATAAGTTTTGTTTTTTTGATCTTTCTTATGAATCATTGAAAGTGATGGTGTCACCAAAACAAGGGTGTTAATTAAAATTAATAAATAATATTTATTAAATCAGCTCGTGTTTGGCACTTTGTTGAATGCACCACGTCACGTGCTGGCTCGTGATTTGCAGTGTTAAAAATTAATTCTGGTACTTTCAGCGATTCAATCAAGCTGAAATTCTATATATAGCAGTTTTATAGAATTTTTTTTATTCATGTGAAAAACTATCAAACATATATCTTTATTTTTACGGTCAGTTTAGAGGAAAAACATTGAAAGCGTTATACGTAATGGCCATCTTTCGATTGAGCTACATTTCTCAAAAGTGATAGAAAACTACGAATTTTGAATAATGCCCGAGTACCACTTTCATTATTCTAGTTCAAACCGTTTTTGGGTATTCTTGCCTACATACACACACACACACACATTTTTCTCAACCTTACTTTAGTGAAATCAGGAACCTTCAAAACGTATAAAAACATCAAAATCTCATCAAATTTTGTGGTCGCAATACCATCTCGGGATAGTAAATTTAAGGCAGTTAAAAAAAAACTAAGGAAGAAAATGAGAAATGAAAATAATAATAAAATTTTGTCAAATTTTTATATAAGCATTTCTTGATTTATTAACGTAACTTTAAATTTCTTTCATTTTTGAAATTTATTTGTCCTTGTTTGAAAAGTTATACTCATCGGACTTTTATTAATACAAATTTTAAGAATTTGTTATTAATGTTTTAAAACAAAACATTATATGAGATTTTGTACTTGTTAACATAAGTGGTAAATTTATTTAATTATTGTATTAATTAATTTAATTTATGTATTTAAAACAATTTTTTAAAAATTCAAATTATTTACTATTTTAATATAAAAACTTATATATATTTAATCTAATTTATTTTAATTAAATAATTATAAATTAAATAATTATAAGAAGAGAATTTAGGATATAGTATAATATAGCTTAATTAAAAAATATATAATAAATATATATAATTAATAAATATAAGTTAAAATATATAAATAACATAATAATCATAAAAAATGGTGAAGTTGTGAATATGGTTTAAATCAAATCAGAATTATTTACATTTTATCTTTCTTATTTTACGAATTTGTCTACTCATAAAATTTCTTTACATAATTAATAAATTTCAATATGTGCGCTCTTAATCGCCCAATAAATGTTCAAACATTAGTTAACATTTCTTCCTTAATGGTCGCGAATTTTTTGTTTATAAACAACTTCTGTTGAAATTTAAACCAGCTGGGTCTTTTAGTTTTTGTTTGACAATCATTAATAGTAGACTAACTCGTGATTTGAGAAGAAAATGAAAAAAATTGAATTTCCATGAAAATCCATGAATTGGGATACGAATTGCTCCATCAACCCCCCTAAACTCGGGATTTAACCCCCCGCGTGACTATTTCTTTTTTCCAAACCTGAAGAAATGGTTCAGCGAAAGCGATTTGTCTCCAACGATGAAATCATCTCACAAATAAATCTATTTTGATGTCGTTGATAAATCTTATTTTTTGGAAGGGATCAAAAAATTGGGGAAACATTGGTCAAAGTAAATAGAGCTCAAAAGGAGACTACGATGAAAAATAAAATAATTTTTAATCGAAAAACCTGTTTCATTCAAAAAGTCACATGATGTTTATATTAATTTTGATAAAATTTTCTCTTTATAATTATAATAAAAGTTAAATGTATAAATAAATGTGAATAAATAAATAAATAAAAAAATAATATTTTTTTGATATTGAATAAAATAAGCTCAATATTTTTTACATCCATGAATAAAAAAAGAATATCTTGCTCGCGAACGTTGAACAAGTATATAATAAAGTGGAGTGGATTGTTTGTCTGTCTAGATCTATCCAAGATTGGGGTGGGTCGTATTTGTGATTTATGATAGCATTGACTGACATGGGACAAAAAGCTTGAGTGTTGATTGGCATGCTCGCCATCTTGCTCCCCACCAAAGGCGGCTTCTATATAAGGCTAATTAACGAACTAGCCAATGACAGCGGAAGGGCCGGATATTGTCCGGTGAGTTTTTGTGGTCAGTAAACAACAAGCTGCAATGGAAGACAACAACTAATAAACTATTGCAATTGGAGAGTTGTACATAGTATAGCCTATTCACGCTTTGATTATGCTTACCTACCGTCGTTCAGCCATTTTGGATTTTCAACACTTGCTTATTATTAATTAACAACATTCCTCTGCTACTTGTTAATTGGAATACGACTTCTCATTAACACAGGATGCTATTTTTTTTTTTTTTTTGGTAAAAAAAAATATAAAATACCTGTACAGGTAGCTGGTTTATAGATATAATTTTTATTTTTCAAATTATATCACACTGTGAATAAAATTTCAACATTAATTTATAAGTAAATTAGAATAAATTATATTATAAATAATATTAATTTTAAAATGGGAAATATTTATTTTTAAATAATTTAACAATATTATTCTTTGAAATGCAGAATAACGGCTCAAGAAGTTGAAGAATTTAAAAAATAAAATTTTTAAAACTCTTATATAATTTAATAATATACAAGATTACTTAAATTAATCAATACTGATTGAATTATTATTATTATTATTATTATTAATAATTTGTTCATTAAGTTCGCGGAATGGAAATGAAGAAAACCATTTTTATTTGTAAAACTGACTTTACTTTTCAGCGTAGTTTCTTTCAACTTCAATACACTATGGATCCCTTGACTGTAGTGATTTTCCGGTAACTCTGCAAAATATCCCTCCACGGCAGCTATTACCTCTTCGTTTGAAGAAAATCGTTTTCCACGGAGATATTGTTTGAGGTGTGGGAAGAGTCAGGGATCGGAGGGAGCTAAATCTGGCGAATAGGCTGGATGTTGCAACAATTGGTACTTCAATTCAGTTATTTTAGTAATGGTTTTTTCGGCACCTATTTTAGACATAGTTTTTTGAAAAATATTGCTAACTGTGCATAATAAAATGCCTAAAGCCTCTGTTAAATCTCTTTCAATCAATCGACTGTCTTCCAATACCATTTCTTGTATTTTTCCGATGATATTGACGAATAGATGGCGTTCCGTGAACTTATTGAACAAACTTTTATTTTTATTGTTATTTTTTGAATGTTCCTTTTAGAGACATTTTAATTTTATTATAATTTTATTATAATTTTTTTAATGTTCTTTATATTTTTAAAATTTTTCAATTTAATGTAGTTTGTACACTCATTCTCAAGTTTAGTAGCTGAGAAAGATTACATTTAAGTTATAAAAAAATTTAAATAATTAATTATTCACACAAGTGAATTTACATAATTACTTTGACCATAGAAATTTATTTTGTTTTATTTTTAATTTTGAAATTAAACTCAAATAATAAAGATTTAAAATAGAATTTCAAATTTAAAAAAACAATTTGGTTTTATTTGTTTATGTGTTGGTAGTTACACCATTATACATGTAGAAGTTATATTATTGTTTACTAAATAATTATTAATAATTTAACATAAATTACCATTAGATAAGGTAATGGCACCTATAGATGACATGGCACTTATAGATGACACTTTTGAATTTAAACTAAAAAAATAAGCAAATTTAAAAACATACGCGGAATTTTTTTTTTAAATGATAGTGTTTTGTTTTTCCACCACCTGAGATCCTACAACAATAGAATTAGTCGCCCTATTTTTTTTCTTTTAACTTGAAAAGCAGACCGGATCGTCATCAATTGATTTTTTCAACAAATCTTAAAGATAATATTAAGGTAAATAATGTTCTTAATTAGTATTTTATATTTTTATTTTCATATTTATCTGTTCCAGAACTTCAAACACTATTTTTTGAAAATTTTTTTAAATTACTCTGTTCTCAATGTATAATTAAAAATGGATAATTATATATAAAAAAAAATTTGTTTAAAATCAATTTTTGATTTTATTATAATAATCAGCTAAAAATAAAATCAATCACAATAAATATATCTAATGTATCATTATATGAAACCTGATTTTTTTATTATAACCAAAGTTAAAGCAGCAACAAGGTGTTGGAAAGATGATTTACTTTGTAAATAAATAAGTTGAAGATAAAGAGAGCAAGCGAAATTAAAAAAGTAGATGTCATCTTTGGGTTCCATAATGGTCATCATTAGGTTTCACCAAAATTTTTGGTGTCATCTATAGGTGCCATTTGATTACTTTGAAAAAAAAATTATATTTCCTCTTAAACTCATATAAAAGTTTAAAATATTTATCCTGGTGATAAAAGGTAAGATAAGCTTTATAATAACTAAAAGGTTTTTTTTTGTGAGACGTATAGTTTCAAAAGAAAATAGTGGCAAGAGCGCTTAAAATGTCATCTATTAGTTCCATTACCTTATTTAAGAATTAAAAAATAATTTTTATTGGCTAATATTTCTTGGATTTTTGGAAAATTTTTTTAAATATAATCAAATTAGTATTTTCAAGGATCAAAGAATATAGTAAACATATAATTATTTGACTTTTCTTAATTTTATTTAATTTAGAAAATCATTTATTGTTTTAATTTAAATATCTACACTAAAATTATATCTATAAATAGTTAATAAAATAAAGAATAAGAAAAAGAAAATCTTAATAAATTTCCTTTTATTTAATGAATGGGGAAAATAGAAAGTGAACCAAAATAAAAAAAAAAAAAGAAACGAATTCGTTTCTCCCCTTTGGCATCGAGGGTCGAAATGTATTTCCGGGTTGATTTGACAACCGAGGAGTCAGTTCGCGTGTCGTTCGTTCATTGTCTTATTTTCCGCGCGAACAACTTCGTATGCAAATTCAAGTGCCAAATGCGTTCGCTGGAATGTATAGTCGATCGACAGCTAATTGATATCGCTGTAGCGTAGCCATCAGAGAGGTGGCTGGGGAATCCACTTGGCTCTCACTGGCCACCCAATCCAATCGCCAGACACGTACCATAAAAGAGAAAGAACATTAGAGAAAAAAATAATAAAGTCAGCGAGCTGTCAAAATTAACTTCCTTCCCAATCAATCATCTTTTAATCGGAATTACCTTCAGAAACATTTTTGCACTCTCATCAAAAATTTCATATTAAAATTATTATCGAACAATAAATAATTGCAAAAATTGTAATTTCCATTTAAAAACTATTTATTTGTATATTTTGTCTAAAAAAATTTTCAAATTATTTATATTATTTTTACTATTTCTGGCAAGATAGTATTGCGATCATCGATGTCGAGATTTTGATGTTTTTATACGTTTTGAAGGTTCCTTAGTCATTTTCACTGAAGTTGAGAAAAATGTCTGTGTCTATGTGTGTGTGTGTGTACATATATATATGTGAGTATGTAGACAAGATTACGCAAAAACGGTTTGAGCTAGAATAATGAAATTTGGTATACGGGCATTATTCAAAATTCGTTTTGAGAAATGTAGCTCATTAGGAAGAGTCATTACCTACCACGTTTTGATTTTTTTTTCCTCTAAAGTGACCTTAAAAATAAAGATATTTGATAGTTTTTCATATAATTAAAAATTGTATAAAACTTCAATAATATAGAATTTCAGCTTGATTGAATCGCTGAAAGTACCGAAATTAATTTTTTAATACTGCAAATCACGCGCCAACACGTGTCGAGGTGCCATCAACCAAGAGCCAAACACGCGCTGCTTTAATAAATATTATTTATTAATTTTAATTTATAATTTATAATTAATTAAATTTAATTTAAATATAATATATGTTATTTAATCCAATTCAATTTCGTCGAGTGGAGACACTCCAGTTTATTTTAGAAATAAAAAATATTTTCTGCAAACACATGATACATTAGTGGTTATATATATATAGTCTTTGTCTGCCGATCCTCGCCGATTTTAGATTTAAGATTTAATAATTAATTTTAAATAAATATGAAGGCTGGTTAAAATAGGTATCCGTCCCAAAAGCAAATAAAATTTAAAATAAAAAGATATTCGTAAAAATTATTTGAATTTAGATTTATTTTTTTATTAAAATATTTAAATAACTATTATACATAGAAAAATATTGAGATAAAATAATAAATTAATAAATAGTAAATAAAGCTAATAATAATAATTTACTATATTAATTTAGAATCCTTTTAAATATCAATATCAATTTATATATGAGAAACAAAAGAAATAGTGAGTGAGAACAACTATGATATAATAATTCAAAGTAGAATATTCTCACTTAATTATTTAAACGAGAGTCTAATGGAAAAGTAATAAATCTATCTATTACAGTTAATGTTTATTTTCAATTACCGATTTGCTATCAAGCTGGTGTTGATTTAATCATGTAATGCATTCCTTACATGCGAGAGAGCAACAGCCTGACAAGTGTCAAACATCAATAATTCTCAATTGTAAGGACAGGAAAGTGATCACGTGTCAAACCAATCACCACAACATACTCTAATAGATATATATATATATATATATATATATATATATATATATATATATATATATATATATATAACTAGTTCGATGTAAAAACAACATTTGTTACTCCATTACTCACCCGTTTCCGACACCTCTGTATTGATATTATACACTGTAAATATTTGTCAAATCTTCAAATTTATTTATTAATTTTACTAATATTATTCTTTATTTAATTTAATAAACTTGTTGGGGTTCGAATTTACAAATTTAGTATATCAGAACTATCACTCACGTTTGAATGAATACTAATATACGAAATATATACAAGGCCAACCATTTGAGGAAGGGCGCCGTAACTTAAGGGGCGCCACGAACGTAAAGATGAGGAATTTAACCTAAAAATGAAATGTAGGTAAACGGGAACTTCATTTAATAAAATAATTTTATTTATAACTGCCATGAAATATTAAAAATCATATTTAAGAATTTTTAGTTTGAATGCCTAGGCCTTAGTGCGCTAATTTGTTTATGGCGCAAAAATTGATAAGAAAGGCCCTGAATATATAATATAAATATTTTTATCATATAACTTCATACTCAATCTTATAAATATTTATATGATTATAATAAAATATCCAATCACACACAAAGTGCTATAGGACAGCACTCGATATATTCGATATATATATATATATATATATATATATATATATATATATAGAAAGAGAGAGAGAGAGAGAGTTTTTAATTTATTTGATAAGTATAATATTTACTCTACTTTTTATAAAACTTGGCCGTAAATGGAGTTTTAAAAAATTCCTAAATTAAGTTTATTTATATTTATTTATTTTCAAATTAGAATTCCACAAATGGACCGGTTTAATTTAATTGATTCATTGATTCGGTTGACGTACGCGGTGGTGGTTATCTTAATCGGTTTCATGGAACATCTTCATCCGGTATTAAGGGTGGGACGAGTAGTGGGGTGGGTATCTAGGCCTCCGGGGAGAAAGAGGAGCTTATTAGAAGTCCGACCATCACGTCTACGAAAGACACGAAAAAGAAAACGGCATTCTATTAGGAAACGACTCATTAAACGTAACTACTATCATTTACTATTCAGCTAGTATCAATCGTTAATTACTACCCCTTGAGATCAAAGAAGAACTTTAAGTATTTTACAGGCAAATGAATTTATCTAAGTTTGGAAAATAATTAATAATAATAATAATAATATTAATAATAAAATACTAGCACTTAATTTAAATTGGAATATTATACAGAATTCTTGTTATAAGACTAATCAACAAGTAATTTAGATTATATTTCAAAAATGACTAAAATTAATTTTAGATTTCATTTTTTTTATTTTTATTTATTTAATTATTTTGAATTATTTTATATATTTTAATTTTACAAATATATAAAAATATATTGAAAATTGACAGTTAAACAGAGAAATAATGTAAACTGTTTTTGTGTAAATTTTTTTAACATATGGTTGCTTTAAAAAATTTAGAAAATATATAATTTCATTAATCTTTAAAATATAACTAAAATTTGAAAAAATATTTTGATTATTTTGAGATAGGCGATTAATTATTGTCAGATGAGAACGTGTATGGGTGGTTGCGGATGAAAAGGTGAAATTAGAAGAAATTAAAAAAAAATAATTTAACATTTGACAATTTATCTGTACTCATCACTTATGAATTTTGATTAAATAATAAAAAAATAAATATTTTTTTTTAATATATTTTATCCCTTAGTTTTTCATTTCCTCTTTACTATCTATTTATAACTATTTGTATATATTTGCGATATAATAATATAATCTGACAAAAAACCACTTCGTGGTAGAGCTTCCATGCCAAATTGTGAGCCCTAAAAAGTTAGGGCCCTTCAAAGTTGTCTTTCAAAAAAATTAGTGAAATCAAAGCTTGGCGGCCGCCAAGTTCCTCACCTTACAGTATTAATTGTTTGTAAAACGTTAATTTCCTGAATAGTGTATTTAATTGAATTTCCAATAAAACTTTTGCAAATTCTCTGTGGGAATGTGGGAGGTACTACCACTATTTGAAAAAGTTTTATTGTGGAAATACAATTATATACACTGTTTTTGTTTTTGTCTGGTGGGTGTTTTTTACTTGTCGAAGCGAAGCGCTGCCGGCGCTCCTAGATATAATATAATATAAAACAAATTTATAGTTTATTATTGAGATCATATTGTTATATTGATATATTGTATTACATGAGTTACGTAAAATAAAATTAATTTTTAAAAAATATGCGTCTTAATAAGAACAATTCCTAATTAAATACTCGTTGTAGATTTAAGTATTTTTATATATTTGCTTTATTAGCATTTCGGTTATTACACCATCAACAAAATTTTCTTATTCTCAAATCAAATAAAAAAAAAATAAAAATAAAATATGATTAATCTATTTACAAAATCATAATCAATTTATTTGATTATTTTACATAAGATAAAAAGGTCGTTGATCTATAAATTCATGAAATAAAATAATATAAGACATCCAATCTGTAATAGCTTAACTTGATTTCTTTGAAATGTTAAGTGGTGTCTCTTTGGCCCCCGGAGCTTGAAATTATAGTAATTGAGCGTTTGATATTAGAGCCAGACGGTGTATTGGGGCTCCCACGCTAGCATTCAACATTTATCCCACTGTAAATGGCATTTCTAGTGCCAAAGTTGGAGTAAAGAAGAGGGTTGAATAAGAACAAGAAGTTTAAGGTGACTCAGTGAAAACATAATTGAGAAACTGGATAAAAAGATGATAGAAGGTGTTGTTGTCGTCTCTTCGTGATATTAATAGGTGGGATTAGTAGAATTAAGATTATTCAGTCTTAATAGCAGGGAGGGGATTTTACAGAAAGTTAACACTTGAATAAGAAAATAAACTTTATATTCTTACAATGCAATGACAATTATTTATAAAAATTTTTTCGCAATTATAATTTTTACTTAGTTATTCTTGATTAGTTTAATGAGAACTTATTTAATTACTTAACATATATCTCAATAATAAATATAGAATTTGGAATTTGTTACCAAATAAAAAAAATGCTGGAGTGTCTCCACTCGACTATCTCACAATTTGAAATGGATTAAATAACATAATATATTATATTTCAATTAAATTTAATTAATTATAAATTATAAATTAAAATTAATAAATAATATTTATTAAACCAGCGCATGTTTGGCTCTTGGTTAATGGCACCACGTCACGTGTTGGCGCGTGAGATTTGCAGTGTTAAAAAATTAATTCTGGTACTTTCAGCTATTTAATCAAGCTGAAATTGTATATATAGCAGTTTTATACAATTTTTATTCATGTGAAAAACTATCAAACATCTATCTTTATTTTTACGGTCACTTCAGAGGAAAAAAAAACAAAACGTTGTAGGTAATGACCCTCTTCCGGTTGAGCTATATTTCTCAAAAGTGATAAAAAAAACTATGAATTTTGAATAATGACCGAGTACCAATTTTCATTATTCTAGTTGGGTATTCTTGCCTACATACATACACACACACACTTACACACATACACACATACATACACACAGATATTTTTCTCAGCCTTAGTGAAAATGATTCAGGAACCTTTAAAAAGTATAAAAACATCAAAATCTCGACATCGAAAATTTTCGTTATCGCAATACTATTTCTGGCGATATAGTAAAAATTAAACTTTCATTTATAAAGAAAAAAATAAAATAAATAATTCCTTAAATACTTCTGATTTTTGTACATACTTTTTATCAGGTAGCTTCCCAATTTTGTTCCCTTAGGCTGAGTAATATAGTCCAGCTAGAGAAATTTCCGGTAATTGTTTAGTGAACCGATGTATGATGGATTTTGATAAAACTTTACCAGTGGATTCCTTTTTTCTTTCAAAACAAACTTTAATAATTTTTTTTCTGGTAAATTAGAAGGGACCGCCACAGACTTCATAAGGAAAGTTTGTTTTGAATCAAAAAAGGAATACACCGGTAAAGTTTAATCAAAATCCATCATATATCGGTTAGACTAAACAATTACCAAATTTCATTGCCAGGCCATGGATTTGAATCCGAGTATGATTCAACGACGTTGACTCTCAGACATTTTTTTTAAATTATGTCAGAATAATTCCAACTTTATACATTCATAATTCCTAAACACATGGGGATTCGAACTGATTTCTAATTTGTGATTATCAACATTATATATGCCGTCATTATATATATGCTTATGCTACTCAGTAAGAGGTTTTTGATACTCACTAAATTTTTTTTCTAATATTTTTTTCGACCTATTTAGTAGAGTACGTGCTCCCTTATGCACCTTCTCCCTGTTGAACTCCGCCAGTACCCTATAAATTAATTTTTAATACTTTCTACCAGTTAATGAATGCATATATTTTAAATTTTTTATTTAATTCCAAATAAATTTTATCATTAAAAACGTATTTTTTTACAAACACTCACCTCTTAATTAAATAAATGATCATGACATTAATTTAAAACAGCCCATTGAAGAAACATTACTATTATTATTATGCATGTGAATAATTACGAACTAAATTGTTCTGTGCAAGATGTTTAAATGGAACGCCATTAGCTATTAGCATAAATATGCCGCAAAGTGTTATTAAACCTCTCATTCCCTCAATAATGGCAAATTTATGCAGATTACAAGAATCATAATAATAATAAAAATAATAATAAATTAAACCCTTATTTAGAAGAATATCACTCTTTTTGACTTTTTTTAAAAATTTTAAATTTCTAATATTTATAAACATAAAATATTTAATAATAAACATAAAATTTACTAGTATTAATTATTTATAAATTTTTCATTTTTCATTAATTATAAATTAATAAATAAATAATAAATAACAAGAAATGTAATATAAAAAATAAACATCATAGTTGGTTATTGGGGTATTGTAATAGTAATTGGACAAGATTGGAAACATAACCTTAAAAACGTATATCATGAGCGTAGCTTATTAGAAAAATGTTAAAATACAGAACTGAGTTCAAACCTTATGAGATCGGTATGGTAGTGGAAGAGAGAAGATTTGTGAAGATGCAGAACTGGAGACATTACTTGATCAAGACTCTTATCAAACACAACAAAAATTGACAGAATCATTGGAAGTGCCTCAACAAGCCATTTCGAAACGTTTGAACAGTGATTCTCAACTTTTGTTTTATCGCTGCACACTTTTAACGGTTTAAAAATTTGGCGGCACACAAAGAAAAAGATAGTTACTTACCTATAATATACTTTTTTAAAACCAAAGTCGGAAATGTTTAAGAGCCTGATCGCAAAAACATTTTACCTTTTTAACATACATATAAAATAAATAAGTACTTTTTTTTAATTTGAACTTTACATTTGTAAAATTTGGGGGCACATTTTGAAAATCTCGCGGCACATTGGTTGAGAATCACTGTTCTGGAAATTCATGGGAATGATTTAGAATCAAAGAAATTGGGTGCCGGATGATAAACCTAGAGATGTTCAACGGTGTTTGTGATTTCTTAATACTATTGTATCTAGAGACAAAAAATGGGTTCATTACGATAATCCCAAGCACAAGAAATCATGGCTATTTTCCGGCCATGTTTCCACGTCAAAAGCCAAACCAAATATTCAAGGCTTCAAGTCATGCCTGTATTTAGTGGGATCAGCTTGGCGTAGTGTTTTATGAACTACTAAAACCGACTAAAACAATCATATGTGATCTGTATCAAAAAAAATTGAAGATTTGAGCCAAGTACTAAATGACAAACGGCTGCAATAAAACGATTGACCTAATAAAGTAATTTTGCCATGACAATGCTCGATCTCATATCACAAAGCCCGTCAAAACATACTTGGAAACGTTGAAATGGAAAGTTCAACTCCACCTGATTTTCCAGACATTGCTTCCTCTGACTTATTTTGATCAATGACACACAGCTTGGGTGACCAACACTTCCGTTCTTATGAAGAAGTGAAAAATTGAATCGATTCGTGGATTGTCTCGAAAAATGACCAGTTTTTTTCTAAATAGGATTCATATGCTGCCTGAAAGATGGGAGAAAGTAGTGGCCAACAATAATTAAATTTACATTATTTATTTTTTGATAATATTCATTAAGAGATTATAGAGAAATATATTAAACTATATTATAGAATTTAGTGAGATCAGGACATTCCAGATCACACCTGTTAAGAATGAGCATTGATAAGGAAGCAGAAGAGACAAAGTTATTTATAAATGGTAGGTTTCGATGCATTCTACTGGGAGGTGTCAGGCGAGGTTAATGTTCTCATCCTACTAATTAATACATTATATTATTAGAATTTATAACGGAATTTTGTAAATTAAACCACATATTGATATTTGTTATTGTAAATTTATTCAAAAAATACAAATTGTAAATTTATTCAAAAAATACAAATTGACAATAACAAATATCAATATGTGGTTTAATTTACAAAATTCCGTTATAAATAAAAACAACCACCAAAGCTTTAATAATATATTACAATTATTAAATAAAAAAGTGTAAGTGGATAATACAAGTACAAATAAGGAAAGAGTTGCATGAATCAATTGAATTTCATGAACATCCATCCATCCACCCAGGTAAGTAGGTCCTTTTTCAACACATCTGATTTATCACCTTTCCACTCTGAATTAAATAAATACTTTTATAATTTCAATCAACAATGTTTCTAATTTACCTTGCTCTTTATTAAATTTTTTAAAAAGTGTAGAAATGTGAATATATCATTATTTCTTTGTGTTAAATTGCTATTAAAATTTATTAAAAAAAATTAATTTCCAGGGTGATTGATTGAATAAATGGTAACACAAAAAAAAAAAAAAAAAAAAAAAAATAAATAAATTTGGGAACCACTGCCCACTAATCTTAAATTTAAAAATTATTATTATTATTATTAAATATTCATCCATATAAATTTTTTTGAAAATTATCGAAAAACAAATTAATTCTTAATTTTCACATTGAAAAAAAAAATATTTTTATTTGTTCTGTTTTAAGGTACTATGGTTAAAATAATATAAAATATCCATTGAGTGTCTCAAAATGTTCTGCCTGATGTTGTTCAAGATTCCAAATGAAATTAAGAATTCCAGTATCGTTCGATTCGTTGACTGTCCCAGGAATCAAAAGAAAACACTCAGATTGAAGCCTTTTGCTCCCGCCACCGTCACTCCAAAAAACATGTATAATAGCGCACTCCTCTCCCCTCCTTCTCGCTCTCACCAAAAATACTAAGTTTCCTTAAAACAAAAGACACTGAGATAAAACTGTCCATTTAAAAATTCTAATGACTTTTTTCAATCAACTTTTATTGATTAAGAAAAGACTTAATTAAAATAGATGGAAAAAAACAATCTACCTATTTTCCATGATAATTAAAAAATTCCTTTTAGGTTTAATCTTTAAAGTAGAATGATATAAATAATATCTACTGTATATATATATATATATATAAATTCAGAATTTTATATTAAATAGCATTCATATATTTAATTTAATTATTTATCAAAAAAACAGATATTTATATATCATCATAAACATCTTTTAGAAAAGTAAATAGAAAGTTTATATTCAACGAACTTAAGTGAGTTTATATAATCGTTCAGTCTGTCGTTCTGTCCGACATCAAACTCAAAATTTTGAAATTCTGACTTCAGATTCGAAATGAGCATCGAAAAGTAGTAATGTAAAGTGCCTTTCATTTTTTGATACCCCTTCGGGAACATGGTCAAAATGGCGTCCAAAGTTGAAATTTTTAATATTTAAAAATGCGAAATTTTAAATTCTGATTTCAGATTCGAATAGTGTATCGAAAAGTATTAATGTAAAGTGTTTTTTATTTTTTGATATCACTTCAGGAACATAGTCAGAATGGCGTCCAAAGTTAAAAATTTTAAAATTTATATAAATTTAAAATAAATAATTTTATTCAATAATATTTATATTTAATCTTGACTTATTTATAACTTAAATTAATCCGAACTTAAGTTCGTTTTGGCAATGCAAGCTTGCGCATTCCCAGATGTTTTTATATTAAAGATAAAAATTATATTATTATTAAAAATCCACTTTAGCTTATAAGAAATGAAATATTCTGACTCATCTTTATTCTTTTAAAATTATTTTTATTAAATTAAGGATTAAAAATTAACAAAATTATAATATATTAAAATAAGATTCATTTTAGTTTTTATACGAGAGCAGGTCAATAAGTCCCTTACCTTTTGAATGAAACACAGGTTTTTGGATAAAAAATTAGTTTATTTTTCAACGTAGTCTTCTTTGTTTCATTTCATCCAACGTTTCTCCAATTTTTATATCCCTTCCAAAATATAAGATTTGTCGAGGTCATCTTTGGTGCCGATTCACCCCGAGAAATCCACTGATTTGACTGCAGTTTAGTCTGGTGTGTTGTGCTGCATCTACGTTTCATCAACAGCTACGAAACGACGTAAAAAGTCGGTTTCAGTGATGTTTTTTTCCGTAAAAAAATAATGCTTAATGAACACACGAAATTCACTTTTTTCCATTTTCTATTCAAATCACGAAGTAGTCTGCTCTTAATGGATGTCAAAAAAAAACTAAAGACTCAGCTGGTTGAAATTTCGACAGGAGTGAGTTGATAGTTGCCTGTTGATAACAGCAGCAGTGTTTCCATTTCATTTAAGCGACGGGAAATTCAAAAAGTCACAGACTTATTGACTTGCCCTAGTATCACCACAGAATTTAATTCTGTGGAATATATCTATAAATATTTTTTAAAACTTTTAAAATAACTTTTTGAGAATCAACATTAGCACTATCATTAATAGGAAGAAGAGTAATTCTGATTTCTCCACATTTATTTTTTATTGACTCTCATATAATAAACTTAAGTTTATCCGAATTAAAAATTTATTTTTAATCTATTTCATTAAATATTATAATTTATTTAAATTTGTTGAGGTTCAATATCTCATCCACTATACCAGTTTCAATAAAATATAAGTATATAAAAAAAACCAAAAGAAAAATAATTATAACTAATAACTAAACACAAATTAAAATAAATTTAATTACAACTTAAAATACTAAATACTAAAAAGTATAATTATTATCTAATATTACAATTTAATAAATAATTTAATCAAGAGTAGCTCAATGATAAAATGATAAGTTACTAAACTTAGAAAAGTTCAACAAGTTAATATTAAAATTTAATATTAAATATTTATAATATTTAATGTTAAAAAAAAAATGTATATAAATAGACTAATAAGCACTTAGAACCAATAAAATAAAAAATCAAACCAAAAATAATTGGTAATTTTATCTAAAAATTTCTATAATATTCAATATACAATATATAAAGAATTTTAACATTCATGTCTTTGTTGATCTACCAGTAGTATATCGCTCAATTCTAGTCTTATTTATTACCGACCGACGATAGTAAGGGAGGTATTGTTTTCACACCAAGTTTCACATGTGGAGATTTTTAGATATCTCCACGAATCATGCATTTTCTTAACAGAAAAAAGTATTTTTAGCATGATGTCTGTCCGTCCGTCCGTCTGTCCGTATAGATGTGTACAGCCTGAACGGCTCAACGGATTTTGATGAAATTTGGTATATTTACTTAATGCATCAGTGGGATGAATTGATCAACTTTTGGTGCAAATAGGAAGGGAAGGGTTATTTTCACACCAAATTTCACATTAGGAGATTTTTTTACATATCACCACGAATGTATTGGTTTTATCCTCGGGAAAAATCATCTTCATTATGTTTTTCTTAATTTAAAATTATATGACGTCACCCGGCCCTTCATGACGTCACAGCCTCGGGTAACGCCGGGCAACGCCGGCTACTTCAGCTATATATTATAAATAAAATAAAATTAAAAATATTTTTGTTATATCCATATCTGTTTGTTATTACATTAATAGATATATTAAAATTATTTGAAATTGTTTCTGTAGCTGGAAATTAATTTATTTCAAACTGTCGGTCGGTTCAACCTGGCCTCAGGTCAACTTATTTTATTTATTATATATATATTTATATAATAAAGAAATATATATATATGTTTTTTAAAATTATATTTATTATTATCTACTTTTTAATTTAATCTGATACATATTTTTATTTAATTTATTTTTATACACTCGCGGACAAAAAAATCGAGCCACCTATATTTTTTTGTTTCAACTTCACATATCTCATATTCAAGACATCCGATTGGATTAAAATTGGTGTCATATTTTAGGTATTTTATTGCAATTTAATAATAAAAATAAACTGTTTCATTTTGTTTTAAAACGATTTGATTTATTGAAAAGTAATACGAACATAAGAAAACTTTGTAATTTGCAATATCCTTAGAAGCTAATCCTTAGAACATCTTTGGGATGAGTTAAAAAGAAGAGTTGAAGTCAGAAATGCCTCTATAGAAACGATTGCTGAGCTAAAATTTGCATTGGAAGAGGAATGGGAAAATTATCCCACGGGATCTTTGGTTTAACTTCTTCATTGAAATCAAGAATGCAGGCAGTTATTAAGGCACGAGGGGACAATACAAGATATTGAAGTTACATTTTTCAAAACAAAATTTTTTATTCTTAAGAAATAATGAAATTATTTATAATCTTGGATTACAAAGTTTTCTTATGTTCGTATTATATTATTCAATAAATCAAAAAGTTTTAAAGCAAAATGAAACAGTTTATTTTTATTATTAAATTGTAATAAAATACCTAAAATATGACACCAATTTTAATCCAATCAGATGCCTTGAATATGAAGTTGAAACAAAAAAATATAGGTGGCTCGATTTTTTGTCCGTGAGTGTATTATTTTAGTTTTAACATTTTTTGGTGTGTCAAATAGAAGGGGGTGGGTGGGGCGCTGACATCTTTCATTATTTGTCTATAGTAGAAAAAGAGGATTTTCTGTATTTTAAACGGCTCTAAAAGTTTTCTTGAAAATCGAATATTCGGAGATGTTTTCTATAAAACAATTTATTATTTGAATATAAAGGCGCCACAGGGTGAGAGGATAGCGAAGCTGCTTCGCATTATCGTGGTCTCGAGTTCAAGTCCCGGGCCTGGCAAGGGAATTTCTCTAGCTGCGGTCTATAGGGCGGAGTCAACCCAGCCTCCGGGATAAAAATTGGGAAAGTTATTTGATAGCGCCTCCGATCAAGAAAATCAAGGAAAAAGGTTGATAGGACCCGTTCTACTGATCATAGGACACCTAATTGATATAACCGACTTGATAGGTGTTGTATTATATAATATATTATTCTGTATAGAAGTATATAATACTGTATATAGTTAATAACAAAGACATTGAGAGTCAAATAAATAAATAATTGATTCAAAAAATATCTAAAATAAAATACAATTTTTTATTTAAATTTTTATATAAAATTCTATTGCACAGAGGTAATACTTGTGGATATCACCATAACATATCAATTTAAATTAAATATAACAAAAATATAAAAAATATATGCCTATACATTAAAATTGTTATTATTATTATTATTTTTATTTTTTTAATTATTTTAATTGTTTATAATAGTTAATATATACTTATTTATATATTCTATTATTAGATATATCAATTCTACTTTATTACTTATATTTACGTAATTAATTTTTATGGGGTTGAATCAATAATTCGTTAAGAGGGTGATTATTTTGAGATTGTGCCCCTCTCAACTAATTCTACACATTTCTTCGCTCTATTGAACTGTCTCACTGTAGCGGAGGTATCCTGGGAAAACTTGTCAACTTTACGATTATTACAAACTTTTTTTTTGTTCACTCTTTCCCTTCCCAACAACCCAATTTGAATTTTTAATTAAGTTCCAATTGCTATAAATTGCAAACGAATTTGAGTACTTTTTGATGATAATGACCCTCTTGCCTCTGTTCCTCGCCACGATTTCTCTTCAATCTCAAAAAAAAAAAAAAAAAAAAAAAACTGCAACGATTGTATGGATATATTGTGATAAATTTAGTTTATACCTATATATTAAAAAAAAGTATTTTTTTTTTGTTTGTTTTCATTGGTTCAATGTCAGTTAAAATATTAGGTTTCCAATCAAATAAAAATAAAATCCAATAAAATAAAGTAGAGTATTTGTTTAATAAATTAAATGGTATACTAGCTTAAATTCTTTATAATCTTATAACAATAAAGGTCCGCTTTTTTTTTGTTTTTATTTTAAATGAAAATATAATTCATTAATATTCTAAAATAATGATTAGATTCAAATTGTAATGTTGTAAAAATAAACTGGTGCATGAACATCACAACATGTTTATTTAAAACAGAGATAACTAAAAAATATCAATTCTAATATTTAAAAATAAATAATTGCAATTTGATTTGATTTTTACCGACCGACGATAGTAAGGGAGGTATTGTTTTCACACAAAATTTCACATGTGGAGATTTTTACATATCTCCACGAATCATGCATTTTCTAAACAGAAAAAAGTATTTTTAGCATGATGACTGTCCGTCCGTCTGTCCGTCCGTATAGATGTGTACAGCCTAAACTGCTCAACCGATTTTGATGAAATTTGGTATATTTACTTAATGCATCAGTGGGATGAATTGATCAACTTTTGGTGCAAATCCGTGAACCGGAAGTGGTAGTATTAGCGATCGACGATAGGAAGGAAAGGGTTATTTTCACACCAAAGGAGATTTTTTTATATATCACCATGAATCATGCACTTTGTATTGGTTTTATCCTCGAGAAAAATCATATTTATTAGTTTTTTCTTGATTTAAAATTATATGACGTCATCCAGCCATTCATGACGTCACAGCCTGGTTTTGCATATATATTATAAATAAAATAAAATTAAAAATGTTTATATTTATTATTTATGTATCCATATCTGTTTTTTATTACATTAATAGATATATGAAAATTATTTGAAATTGTTTCTGTAGCTGGAAATTAATTTACTTCAAACCGTCGGTCGGTTCGGACCTGGCCACAGGTCAACTTATTAATATAATGACTAAAATTTAATATGTATAGGTATAATGTCATTTTTATTAAAATCGCAGAGAATCTTCATTATGAGCGATAAATTTTAGAAATGTTTAAATATTGAAAAAAAAATTAAAATAATATAAGTATTTTATTTATATAATTATCATTATTATTAGATTAATTTAAAACTTAATTCATTTTTTAAGTTCAATTAATTTTCAATAAAATGAGGATTTTTTTTACCGACCGACGATAGTAAGGGAGATGTTTTCACACCAAATTTCGCATGTGGAGATTATTAAATATCTCCACGAATCATGCATTTTCTAAACAGAAAAAAGTATTTTTAGCATGATGTCTGTCCGTCTGTCCGTCCGTATAGAAGTGAACAGCCTGAACGGCTCAACGGATTTTGATGAAATTTGGTATATTTACTTACTTAATGCATCAGTATGATGAATTGATCAACTTTTGGTGCAAATCCGGAAACCGGAAGTGGTAGTATTAGCGATCAACGATAGGAAGGGAAGGGTTATTTTCACACCAAATTTCACATGAGGAGATTTTTTACATATCACCACGAATCATGCACTTTGTATTGGTTTTATCCTCGAGAAAAATCATCTTTATTAGTTTTTTCTTAATTTAAAATTATATGACGTCATCCAGCCATTCATAACGTCAGAGTCTGGTCTTCCTTATATATTATAAATAAAATAAAATTAAAAATATGTATGTTATATCTATATCTGTTTTTTATTACATTAATAGATATATTAAAATTATTTTGAAATTGTTTCTGTAGCTGGAAATTAATTTATTTCAAACCGGCCACAGGTCAACTTATTTAAGTAGTAAGTAAAATTTCATACCATAATTATATTCTAAAAATAGTCCTCAAGCTGGATTTATTTTCTAGCATTTTCTTTCTAAAGTATAGTTTTAGTATCAACAGCTTTCGCACCATCCTGAAATTTTTAAATTTGTCTAAATAAACTCTAAAACAATAAGGCTCGAACATAATACTACTGATCATAATATAAAAAAGAAAAATTTGTTTAAGTGAATAAATAATAATCATTTAAAAAAAAAATTCTTAAATATAAATTTATGAGCAATGACCAAATACTTCTTTTTTTTATACATATATTTTGATTCAAAAACATTTTAATTTAATTTAAAACTTATATTAAATTAATAATATATTTCACATCTTAAATTAAGTCTTTGATCAATATTGATCCGGGAATAAAAGGTTTATTTAATAAATAATAATAATTAACAATTGAGATTATACTTGTTTAATTATAGCATTATATATTGAATCAATTTTGATTTTTGAAAATATTAGAATAATTATTATTCAAAAGAATTCTGAAATTTGTATTTTATTTTATTAAAGTTATTTTTATAAAAAGAAGTATTGATTATATTCTTTAATATATAATCAAGATCAACTTTGAGAGGACCTGTTTTACTGATCATACAACACCTTTATTCTATTTTCCGCAAACGTCTTGATAATCGTCCATTAGTAGGACGCACTAAAAGTTTAAGGATTTTTTTATTCCCTAATCGAAAATTTAAAACAAATAATAGTTTATTCATGTTTACAATCAATAAATAGAGTAATCCATGAAAATTAATATTTTACAATATTTGCATTTGTTAAATAAATATATCTAATTATGAGTTTATTAACCTATGGTTATGTTGTTCATTACACATAGGTTTAGAAGTTGATTGAATCCAAATTATACTTATTTAATAAATAATGGTTCATATAAATCAACCCTAAATCACTAATTAACAAGTACCCTAATTTCAATCAAATTCAATTTATTTAGTAGTAAATTATATTTATTTTTATTAGATTTTATTTTAATTTTAAAATTTATTCATTATATACGATAATATTATGCCAATAATATAAATATAATTAAATTGAATTTAGAAGAATTTTTTTTTTAAATTTAATCTACAATTATTTTGAAAATAAATATTAAATGTTATATTTATATTATATAACTCGATTACAAATATCATCATTATTACTATCTCGACAGAGATAGTATTGCGATCACGAAAATTTTCGATGTTGAGATTTTGATGTTTTTATACGTTTTGAAGATTCCTGAATCATTTTCACTAAGGTTGAGAAAAATGTCTGTGTGTTTATGTGTATGTGTGTATGTATTTAACCAATATTACGCAAAAACGGTTTGAGTTAGAATCATGAAATTTGGTACATGGGCATTATTCAAAATTCATAGTTTTTTTTATCACTTTTGAAAAATGTAGCTCAATTGGAAGAGGGTCATTTCCTACAACATTTTCATTTTTTTTCATATAAAGTGCCCGTAAAAATAAAGATATATGTTTGATAATTTTTCACATAATTAATAATTGTATAAAACTGCTATATATAGAATTTCAACTTGATTGAATCACTGAAAGTACCAGAATTAATTTTTTAACACTGCAAATCTCACGCGCCATCATGTGACGTGATGCCATCAACAAAGAGCCAAACATGCGCTGGTTTAATAAATATTATTTATTACTTTTAATTTAATTTAATTTAAATTAATATTTGTTATATAATCCAATTCATATTTTCGAGATAGTCGAGTGGAGACACTCCAGATTTTTTTTTAAATATATTATTTTCTCTCTATTTATAATCTTATTATACTAACCAAAATGTCCATCTTTACATTTAGGTATCTCTTTATGATTTTGAAAATTGTGCACATGATTTTTATAACATTCTCGTATTTGTTCATTTGTGAAACAAACACATACATAGGTTTCAGAAAAAATAATTTTTATCGACTTTTTTTTAATTAATAATAAGTTTAAATAAATTAATAACAAGTTGGTTTTGGAAAACATTATATTTATATTATTAATATTATTATTATTTCTTTCTCGGTTTTAATTGAAAAAATTTCGTTTCAGATCTTTTTATTGGGGCCATCGGGGTGTTTACGCAAGAAAATGAAGTAAAGAGACTATATGTTAGGGAGATTAATCATCCAATATATGATTCTAATAGAAAAAAGTAGTTTCTAGATCATCCTATACAATAAGAGAATGACTGATAAATTCTAAATATATGAGGAGCTCAGTAATGTAATAAATAATATAACGATTCCATCTCAGCTCTTTCAATTGGAAGTTTGAAGGTAGCTTGGGATACTAGAGTCCACTAGTTCGCATATAAATGCATTTCCGCCTCCCTTAAATATTATTAATATTATTTATTTATTTTGGTTTATTTGGTTGTTGAAAGGACATATGTTATGACATTCTTGAAGTGTGTCTCTTGTCTAAGTCGGATCAAGAATCTAAAGAAGAAAGTGATATGTACCGATGGAGATATAGTGTTATCAGTAACCGCTATATGTTTACATAATCGCTTAAGATATGATGATAATACACCTGAAAGAGCATTGACAACAAGGAACAAATGATTATTGTCTCCTAATTTAATGATCTGGTCGGAAAGTTTGCCAATGGATGAGCCGACAATTGAGATTTTGATGTTTTGAATAACTACCTCGACAAACTTGGTGGCCTCCTTAGCACTCTTGAGGAGATATCGCATTACTTAGGGAATCAATCATTTCAAGAAATTCTGCTGGATCTTATGTAACAAACTAGGATGATATGAATAAGGGAGTCTAGCCGGTGACAAAGAAAGAAAAAAATGATGGAAATCTCTAAAGTTGCCGACGAAGGTTAATCTATTTATGGGTGTGTACCTGTATGTGTGTTTCAATGTAAGCTAGTGTGCGAATCAAGATTTCCCACGGAACCAAAGATTTATGAATTTCCTGACTGGTTTCTGTCTCGAAAACATTCTGACATTGGACCCTCAAGATAAGAGTTGAAATGTAATGATCAAAGAATTTAGTTCAAAATATAATACATCACTTCGGAGTAATGTTAACTAGATATTATTATAATAGTATAAATTATTTTTGAAAATTCTAAAATTCCAAAAGTTAGAAAAAAACAGACTCATTTTAATTTAGATATGAAATTAAGATCAATAAATAAATTATGTTAGTAAATTTTTTTAAAATAATTTTTAATTAAAATCAGAGTGATGTTTTTCCATGTGTCACATTATCATAAACCTTCTTCTACTCAATGGACATATTTGAAAGCTTCAAATGATGTAATAACAGCAAAGCAAACAAACAACTATTGAAACTTCATCAAGAATTTAAGTGAAAACTTTACTTTTTAAGTTTAGTTAATACACAACTTATCAAAATGTTTCAAATAGAACCTACGACTAAATCTATCAACTTCATCAATAAATAAAAAAAATATTATTTGATCATTAATTTCATGGATTAAATATAATTGGTAAACCAAGGACACGGTGCGCAGACAATGTAATGAAGATTGTGAGGAAGTTGAGAGAGAATAGAGTTTGGATGGAGGTGGCTCAGGTTTTGGAGGAATATGATTGATGTAGTCAAGTATGATCAACTTCCAAAAAGCTACAGATATTGATAGATAATTAAATAATTAAATGTTTTAAATAATGATTGATTATTTTTTATAAGTTTAATAATTATTAATTAAACCAAACGTGCAGAGTATCTATTTATAGACAATTCACATATTTGTTTTAAATTTAGTATTTAGCTTCCATTATTTCTATTTTCTATAATTTAGATTTAATTTATTTATCTATTAATTAGTTAATTATATAATTTGAAAATTCAAATACTTTATAATTTGTTGTATATTTAATTATTATAAGTATAAAAAATATGAAATTATTTGCTTTATTGATTAAGATTTAAAATAATTTTTTAGATTATAATTTGTTCTTAAAAATATGATAAAATTAATTAAAAATTTAATTATACTATGTTTTTATTGTTGAAACTTAAAATAATAACAAAACCATTCTATTCTACATTATCTGCATCCATTCAATCTATTAGTTTCAACATTCCTGTTTTTTTCATCAAATAAATAATAATTTTAATAATAATAAATCAATTAATGAATTAATTAAATCCAGTAAAAGAATTTATATATATTCCGTTATTATTCTTGTAGGTGTTTTTATTTAATCTCTAATTAGAATACATTTTGAATGATAAAAAATTACAGTGATATTGATGAGATAGGAAAGGTATATTTCAATGCAGAAGCTATGTGGGTTGTTATGACAAGGCACATTTCTACTACTATCAGCACTTGGATCGTTTCAATGGGATTGATTGTAAATATTTGGTAGAATTGGTGATCCCAAAAGGAGACCCACAACTAATTCTTGGGTGGATCCAGGAACTCTTTAAGATAAGAGACCTCACACGAAGTTCATTCAAGTTGAGAACAGTGATAATCCATAAAGAGATAACAATTCAACAAATTAAACCTCCTGGACTTTTAACATTCGTAACGAGGAGAAAGGATTCGATAAAGACAAGAGTATGATTGATTAGACTAACAAAAACCAAATTAAATTCTTTGATAACGCAATACGCCTGAATTTGTTTTTTTTTTAAAGAAACCTTATCTATAAATTATAGATCATATATACAATATATTTTAATTTTTTCTTTAGTTGTCGTATTGTCAACCCCAATTGATTGTGATTGTTTCTTTTTGGAATTAAATTAATTAAATAAATTTCAATCTCTAATTGTGCCATTCAGAAGCCAAACGGATTAACTCCAATTTTTAAAATTTTGATAGTAATGTAATGTAATATAATGTTAATGTAATGTAATTTGCAACATATGAAGTGAATAGAGAACTTGATAATCTTAATATTCCAATGCAATTTACATTTTTTCTGTAATCAATAAACCTGAATTTTCTACAAGCTGTGACTTCGTTTTCTCGGTTTCTTTAAAGGTGGAGTTAATCGCTTTGGTTTCTGAGTGGCACAATTATTGATGAACTTTAAAATAACTACAAGTTAACACACTATGAGCGGGGCGGGTATTTGTACCCGTTGCGGGGACTGCCACTTATAAGCGGGGCGGGTATTTATACCCGTTGCCACTTATATAATATATATTTTCCCTTGTGTCACTTAAAATTACTTATTTTAAACGTTAACTAATATATATCCCTCATATACGGATATAAAAAACCGCCCCGCTTATAAGTGGCAGTCCCCGCAACGGGTACAAATACCCGCCCCGCTCATAGTGTGTTAAAATACTAAAAGTGTTGATAAAAATATTGGAATAATTTTATTTTCAATTAATAAATTAGATAATAATTTATATAAAAAATTATAAAAAGTAAACACATAATTTCTATCTTAATTTATTTATCAATTTTATTAAATTTTTTGTAGAAATACAACCAAACCATAAATAATAGCTAATTTAAAACAAATAACAAATACTGTAAAGGCGTGTATTACCGAAATATACAAATATACAAAAGTATTTAAAAATATTTATTTAAAAAAAAAATATTAAAGATTTTTTAATGCTACATTTAATCTTTCTACAAAAGGAACCAATCACAAAAACATTATTATAGTCATTTAGTAATAAATTTAAATAACAAGACATATTTATTTTTTTATGACGAATTTATGTATATTTATGTATGTTGATTTGCGTGTGGGCTCCTAGTTATAATTCATTTTCATTTTACATCTCAATACAAAGTGATGGATTATCATGTAATATATATATATAAAGTGGTGGGAACTGAAAATCATGCATATAAATTATTTGCTTCTACTAATATTAATGTTTGTATATTCAAGTGTACATGACATAAAACACATTTATGAGATTTTCTTATTAAATTAAAATTTGCTAAAAATTAAATTAAATATGTAAATGAGATAAATTATAATGAGGAAGAGAGAGAGAGAGAAGAACATTTCAGAATAGTGAAATATTAAACAATTAAGTACTTTTAGTTCAATTAAGTTAATTAATTAGATTTATTAATTATATTAATGTATTTTAGAAAATTCTAAATTGAAAAATAATTTCTTGTTTTTGTTATTCTTAAAAATTTTATTTAATTAAACACCGCTAGTTAGATAAAAAAAATTACTATTATTAGTTCAAATAGCTTTAGGAGATTATGGTATAATTTTATTTTTACTAACCGACGATAGAAAGGGAAGATATTGTTTTCACACCAAATTTCACATGTGGAGATTTTTACATATCTCCAAGAATAATGCATTTTGTTAACAGAAAAAATTATTTTTAGCATGATGTCTGTTCGTCCGTCCGTCTGTCCATTGTATGTTCGTATAGACGGCTCTACGGGTTTTGATAAAATTTGGTATATTTACTTAATGCATCAGTAGCATGAATTCATCAACTTTTGGTGTATATGCGGAAACCGGAAGTGATAGTTTAAAAAGTATTAATTTTATATTCATTATCGGAAAATATTTCACTTAAAATATATTAGTGACTAATAATTCAGTAATTAAACTAAAAATAAAAACCAAGATAATATAATTTAGTCATTTTAATTCAAGTTTTAAAATTTTTTTTTTTATATTTTATATATATACATATATATTGCTGGAAATTAATTTATTTCAAATCGTCGGTAGGTTCTGTGCCTAGCCACAATATTCTGTGAATTATTATTCGAAAAATTATAAAAATAATAAGTTGACCTGTGGCCAGGTCCGAACCGACCGAAGGTTTGAAATAAATTAATTTCCAGCTACAGAAACAATTTCAAATAATTTTAATATCTATATATTTAATACGATAGTGTCCGTCTGTACGCAAAAAACTCCAGAGCCTAAACTACAAGGAGTAAGGTAACCAAATTTTTCTGAGGTGAAGGGTACCTCAAATGATGAAAAATAAAAAAGAAATTAGAATCATAGGTAACTCCTGAGCTGAGCTGCGGGTGTTCCAATTTCCAGAAATATATATAAAGGAGAGTGTTTGTATGTACTTTGTTTACTTTTTGGCTGTCATAGAAACACATATATATATATAATTAGAACCTCTCTCTCTCTCTCTATTTAAAATTTTAAAAAATGGAGTGTTCTAGCCAAATTAAGAAATTTAAATTCCTTATGCAACATTGATAGGTAAATGAATTGGACTGGAAGAGGAGACATATGATTAGAGAAATTGGGGAAAAATCAACCGAAATGTAATTAAACCAAAAAATTCAAGAATTATGATACGGATACGACTTACATACAATTAACATACAAAATGTAGAATTGGAAAAAGTATAAATATTTAAATGCTTAAGATCTCTAATCACGAAGGATAATAATATTCGAGAAGAATTTAAATCGACGTTGTAATTGAGTAACGCCTGTTATTATGCAGTAAAGGGGCTTATCTCATCAAAGAGGATCAAAATTAAAATATATAAAACAATTATTTTTCATGTTGATCGATGACTAGGGTGACCATATTTCGAAAACACCAAAGCGGGACAAATGGTATACCTTTTTTTTAGAACTAAATTGAAAAAATTTTGAAAAAAAAATTACGAAATGTCCTAAATATTGAAAAAACAGAAGGGTGTCCCGAAGACATTTTTGGGACAGAGCACCTAAAGACGGGACGTTTGGTCACCCTATCGATGACTCTGGGAGACGAGAGTAGATTTGGAGTATTTGTGAGATTAATATTTTTCGCAGCATTTATAGGCCAAAAGAAGATGAGGTCACAGGGTGATGGCGGAGATGGCATAACGAGGAATTGCATGATCTCCAGATATAGTTAAGGTTATAAAATCGAGAAGCCTGGGATGGGAAGGGGACGTGGTTGGAATTGGAGAAACTAGAAATTGGGAGAAACCGATTGGGAAACATCCGGTGGAAGACCAAGGACCAAGATGGGTGGACAATGAAGGAAGGGACATGGGAGAGATGGATTAGGGTAGGATTTGGTTGTAGCTCAGGATAGGGACGCTTAGAGAAATGTGGATGCTGCGGCTAAGAACTTTCGAAAACTGTAGAGACACAGAGTTAGATAAATACAATAATAATATATAATTAATTTACTGATTAAATTAAAATATATTTTACAAGAAAACAAATACATGTTTTATCTACTTATACTGATTGAAACAAAATGGATGAAAACCTTTTACATACATACTTTCAACCAAATAATATGTATCACTCGGGAGTACAGGGGGCGGAGCCCCCGTCTAGGTGTGAAGAGCGCCGAAGGCGCTCGGAGCAGCTAGTATCTATTAATGTAATAAAAACAGATATGGATACATAAATAATAAATATAAACATTTTTAATTTTATTTTATTTATAATATATATGCCATAATATATATACCAGGCTGTGACGTCATGAATGGCTGGATGGCGTCATATAATTTTAAATCAAGAAAAAACTAATAAATATGATTTTTCTCGAGAATAAAACCAATACAAAGTGCATGATTCGTGGTGATATGTAAAAAATCTCCTTATGTGAAATTTGGTGTGAAAATAACCCTTCCCTTCCTATCGTCGATCGCTAATACTACCACTTCCGGTTTCCGGATTTGCACCAAAAGTTGATCAATTCCTCCCACTGATGCATTAAGTAAATATACCAAATTTCATCAAAATCCGTTCAGCCGTTCTATATGGTCGGACGGACGGACAGACATCATGCTAAAAATACTTTTTTCTGTTAAGAAAATGCATGATTCGTGGAGATATGTAAAAATTTCCACATGTGAAATTTGGTGTGAAAACAATACCTCCCTTACTATCGTCGGTCGGTAAAAATACCAGATTCACCCCCATAATATTTTTAATATTTTTGGTAGTTTTAATTGATCCTAACTTAATTAATTTATCAAAATATCAACCAAAACAGAATATTAATAATAATAAAATAAATATTACTAGTAAATCTTAATTATTCAGATAAAGAATATAGATATAGTATTGTCATAATCATAACCATAAAAATAAATAATTTTCAATATCTCTAGCAATTACTACTTAATTCATTTATTATTGATTTTACTATTGTTGATTCAATTAAAAACTGAAATCGCTAAATTTTAATACAGATAATTAATTATATTTTAATTTGCACAATTATCATTCAATTTAAAAAAAATTAATCATAATATATAATAGTATGGAGACATAATAAGTATAATTCGTTGTTACTGCTATCATTCATAAAACTAAAATGTTTATATTGAACACCTTTATTGTTGCTTTAAGAGGTGGAGGTAAATGAATAGTTGCGTTTGTTTTAATATTTAGGTAAATAATAAAATAAATATAATTTTAAAATTAATTTAAAATTGATATACAACAAAAAAAGGAACCTTAATTAATTCCAATATAAAAAATTTATGAAAAAATTATTATGGGTCAAAAAAAAAAAATTCATATTCATTTCGAAAACAAAAAGTAAATAGTGATTTTATTTTATAAGATTTTTAAAAATATTGTTTTTGTTTTTGTAAGAGCAGAGAAGAGGAGAAAATGATAAATGAATTGTGGATTGTTTAATATATTTAAGAAAAGAGAGAGAGAGAGAGAGAGAGAATAAAAATTATCTATTAATAATTTGTTTTTTTACCGAGCGACGATAGTAAGGGAGGTATTGTTTTCACACCAAATTTCACATGAGGAGATTTTTACATATCTCCACGAATCATGCATTTTCTAAACAGAAAAAAGTATTTTTAGCATGGTGTCTGTCCGTCCGTCCGTATAGATGTGTACAGCCTGAACGGCTCAATGGATTTTGATGAAATTTGATATATTTACTTAATACATCAGTAGGGTGAATTGATCAACTTTTGGTGCAAATCAGGAAACCGGAAGTGGTAGTATTAGCGATCGACGATAGGAAGGGAAGGGTTATTTTCACACCAAATTTCACATGAGGAGATTTTTTACATATCACCACGAATCATGCACTTTGTATTGGTTTTATCCTCGAGAAAAATCATATTTATTAGTTTTTTCTTGATTTAAAATTATATGACGTCATCCAGCCATTCATGACGTCACAGCCTGGTATATATATTATGGCATATATATTATAAATAAAATAAAATTAAAAATGTTTATATTTATTATATATGTATCCATATCTGTTTTTTATTACATTAATAGATATATTAAAATTATTTGAAATTGTTTCTGTAGCTGGAAATTAATTTACTTCAAACCGTCGGTCGGTTCGGACCTGGCCACAGGTCAACTGATTTCTATTAATATTTGAATATTATTGTATTTAGTATGTTGTCAAATACACATTTATTTCTTTTTATAATTTTTAGATCCAAATTTATTTCCATGTACAAGTAAATAATTGAAATATCCTTTTATAAATTATTTACTTTGAATTATCATTTTATAAAAGTATTTTTTCTAAAGGGAGCAAATTTTGAAGAATAATTATTTTTCTTAATTTCAGAATCTAAAATCATCCCCATCAGCCTTATCCTCTTCTTAGTCACAAGAAGAGTTTGGGGCTCTCTATAAATTCAGTAAGTGGATATTATTTTTTTTTTGTACCTTATTATATATATAATTATTTAAACTAATTGTTTTAAATATAGTTAATTAAATTTATACATTTTATTATTTTTTTCAGCGAAGTATGGGGATGCAAGCTATTTTCGATAGGACGGGGTTTCTAAATTCTCTGAGAGAAATGATACCGAGATTGGAACGAAGATATGATTATTATATCATATATCATATCTAGACCTCGGGTGCCGTCACCTATCACCAACTTAGTTTGTCTTTATACATTATTAAATTTGATTTATAATAATATAAAAATATATACAAGTTTTTAAAACTATTATCGATATTTTTTTTTCTTACTTTTTTATTTAACGCCTTTCATTTTAATTGGTCTTAAAGCATTAAAGGCGAAAGTCGTAGTAATACGATTTATTAGTGCGGTTTGCAACCACATTATGCAATCCATGCGACACTTTACATTTGTCATTTGTATGTTTTGTGGTTTGAAAATGTTCGGTTGTTCAATTTCTACTTACAGTAAATTTTGAAATCCTTTAAAATGGTTTCAGGCGAAAATAAATAAATGTATGCACACAATTTATCTAACGTTAATTGCGTTAAAAGAGATTAGATATTTTAAGTGACGATAATGATAGTGATAGTTCTATACGACCTAGGAGCAGAACCTGAGTTTTTCCACTACCGATTAGCGATAATGAAAGTAAAAATGATGATGAAGAAGAAATTATACATCGATGGACTGTAGTAGACATTCCATCTACCATAGAAATTCGTTTAAAACAACATACGAAGTTTTGGAACAATATCTGTAAAACGAGGATTCCCACATGAATTAAAAAATAATAAGTTGCAAAACGCAGACAGTCAATTTTTCCTGGAGAAATGGAGTCGTGTTATTACAAATTTGGCAGTTAAAGAGAGAAGTGAGGGTGATTTCGAATATTCATTTGAGTGAATTATTAGAAAACTCCAGTACAGATTAGTATACAAATACAAAAGTAAAACAACCAAAATGCGTAATAGAATACAACAAAGATATGAAAGGTGTTAGGGCATTTGTTATACTCAATATTGCGAAAAACAAGAAATTGGACCAAGCGGGCTGTAATGTATTTGTTAAATTGTGCATTTTTCAATTCCTATTTAGTATACCATATAACATTCAAAATAATCACAAAAAAATCCAAGATCTGGAATTGATGAACATTGGACCTGTGAAAACAATACCTCCCTTACTATTGCAAAACGAGGAATTGCATGACCTCTATGCATCTCCAGATATTGTTAAAATTATAAAATCGAGAAGGCAACGGTGGGCAGGACACGTGGCTAGAATGGAAGAAGATAGAATGGCAAAAAATAACGTAATAATCCCAGTTTCAACTTCGAATGTCTCAGAAAGAGATTCTTATTGTTATTGAAATTATTACAAGCTATTTTCTCTCGAAAATAACCTGAAGAGAGATAGGGTTTTTGATTCTAAACGAAAGGTAATAGATCGTGATATTTGGTATAAGGAAAACACACTCAAATGTTTTCCTTTCTGAGCTTTTTATTTAAACTTATTCATATATTGATAAAAACAGAAACTATATACACATAAACAGTATAGAATTGATCAAACCAGGTTAATAAGGCCGGAATTTTATTCATGCTACGTGTTCAACGCACAGAACCAGTGTTCGCTTGTAGCTACGAGATTCTTAAAATAACAATCGATGATCTTGCAAGATGGCCGTGGTCGATCAAAGATAGCTCTTGCGGGGAATTAAGAAAGGAAAGGAATAAAATATAGTAAGGAAGAGGAGGAAGGGATTCAGATCGTGGTATCTTCGAGCAAAAGGATCTAAAACACTTCATCATTCATTCATTCATCAATCATTCATAAAACTATAAATGTCTTCCATGTCTGACATGCCTGAAGCTCCTCTTGTAGTTCCAGATGCTTGCTCTTGAGCTGTTGAAGCAGCAGTTTTTGCATGTTCTTCTCTTGCTTTTCGTGCCCTTTCTAATTTCTCTTATAATTCTTTCTCAGCCCGTTTGCGTTTACATTTCCTTTTGTGTTCTTCTAATTTACGAGCATTTGGAGTTACTTCACGAAGCCATTCATCAGCTTGTTCATCAAAATCATGTTTGCAAGCATTTCTCAAATCATGAGCTGCCTCCTCCTACTTTCCAAGCCAACGATACGCACGTAATTCCTTCAAATACCTGGCATCCAATGCAGAGAGCTTAGAAGATATCAATAATAAAATAGGACAGGGGAAAAGAGTAATAAAACAACTTAATTCAGTTCTCTGGAATGATGAGTTAACTCGGAACACTAAAAAAACTATATACCACACAATCGTGGAGAGTATAACGACCTATGGTGCCGAGATGTGGGAGATTAATGAGAGGGAATCTCAAAGACTGCTTGCGGTGGAGATGGACTTCTGGCGACGGAGCTGCTTAATATCGAGGCTCGACCATGTAAGGAACGTTGGAATAAGAGAAATGATGGGTATAGTGGAAGACATCATTAGCAAAATTGAAACCAAGTGATTGCGGTGGTATGGCCATCTGATGAGGAAGGATGACAGTCGATAGGTGGCAATAGGTTCCTGTTGAGAAAAGAAAGCGCGGACGACCCCCAAGAAACTGGCATCAGGACGTACTCAGTGCGATGAATGCCTGAGGACTTCAGGAGGGAGATTGGAATGATAGGACGAGGTGGAGAGCTGGATGCGATAGGCGGAGTCATCCGTAGAAGAAGTCGCATATATATATATATTCCATATTTTCCATTTTTATCTTATATTTATTTTTATCTTTACTCTCATTCTTATCTTGTTTTTATTTTCATTTTTATTTTTATTTTTACTGATATCTGGTATGATTATTACCAAAGGATACGATTTAATTCTATTTTGCAGTCATAACATACCTTTGTTATTATTATACTTATTATTATTGTACACGTTTTGTTATATATACATCCGAAACAACACCAAGAGATTCCAATGCTACACATAACACCACACACCAAGTACCTTTTCAAGAAACCAATAAGAAAAGAATGGACCAGAAGAGACAAGAGCAGCTGGAAAGATGAACCTGAAAAAACACAGGAATGGAAACAGAAGTGCCATATCTATCTTATTATATCACACAAAAACAATTTTACTACATATCGAATTCAAAATTATTTAAAAAATTCACAATTTATTTAAACTTCTCTCCCTTATTTAAAAAGAAATAATTTTTGAATATGTATTTTATATTTATTTATTTGAATTTAACTTAATAATGAAAAAGTGATAATAATTATTCCTGGGTATGCTTTGTAGTTCTAGTTATTTAAAATAATTATTTTCTGTTTATATATAAAAAAAATATTAAGAATTTTAATTAACTTTGTAGTCAATTAAAGATTATATACAAAAAATTAAAAAGAAAAAATTCAAAATATAATTTATAAAAAAAAATAAGTTGACCTGTGGCCAGGTCCGAACCGACCGACGGTTTGAAATAAATTAATTTCCAGCTACAGAAACAATTTCAAATAATTTTCATATATCTATTAATGTAATAAAAAACAGATATGGATACATAAATAATAAATATAAACATTTTTAATTTTATTTTATTTATAATATATATGCAAGACCAGGCTGTGACGTCATGAATGGCTGGATGACGTCATATAATTTTAAACCAATAAAAAACTAATAAATATGATTTTTCTCGAGGATAAAACCAATACAAAGTGCATGATTCGTGGTGATATATAAAAAAATCTCCTTTGGTGTGAAAATAACCCTTTCCTTCCTATCGTCGATCGCTAATACTACCACTTCCGGTTTCCGGAATTGCACCAAAAGTTGATCAATTCATCCCACTGATGCATTAAGTAAATATACCAAATTTCATCAAAATCGGTTGAGCCGTTCAGGCTGTACACATCTATACGGACGGACAGACGGACAGACGGACAGACGGACGGACAGACATCATGCTAAAAATACTTTTTTCTGTTTAGAAAATGCATGATTCGTGGAGATATGTAAAAATCTCCACATGTGAAATTTGGTGTGAAAACAATACCTCCCTTACTATCATCGGTCGGTAAAAATAAAATGAATAATGACTCTCTCTATTTGTCTATTTTTGTAACCAGAAAATACTATTTTTATTTATTTAGTGACACTTTCTAGGAGGTTATAACATATTCCACATATGAAGAATATATAAATCAAAGATTGAAACGTTACAGGATTTTTAATTTGATTTATCAGTATTTTAAAGAGGGGCTCAGATAAAAAAAATATAAAAAAATACAGAATATTTATATTTTAATAAGAATTCCCCAATGGCGAGAATATTTATGAGTGTCACACTCGAGCGATTGAGGAAACCCCTTGGTTGGCTAATCGTGAGAACACCCTCACCTCACTCCCACTACCAAAAGAACGGCCATCCCCTTGACTTTAACCACCTGTTGCTTTGTATCTGTTACTACTTTCACCATGCGTCGTTGTCATGCGTTTAGGTTGTCGAGTTTAATGGGACTTTGACAAGACTGGAATTTGGATGACAATGCTTCCGTCCCCTGATGATACTTCTAATCATTCATTCATAACGAAAAACAACACAACTTAGAGATCATTTGTTTTTCACTTTCAATACCAAGAATTATATAAATAGAAATTTCTTATGAATTAAATACTAGAAATGATCTTCTAATTTATTAGTCAGCGCCGGCGTGAGCTAATTATGCACCCCAGAAAAATTGATATAGAAAAATTGATACTAGAACAAAAACAGAAAATAAATTTAAAACAATTGGTGCCCCAAGGCTATTTTTTGGATTCAATCTTCCCTCCTTCACATTAGAAAAAAAAATTTTGCATACTATTTTAATTAAATAATTATATTAATGGATAAAAAAACTATGAACTTTAAGAACTTTATAAAATGAGAGAAAATCATCGTGTTTAATAAAATTTTAAATAATATTGTATTTTTTTACTTAATTTAACTATAATAATCACGATATACTGTAGTAGTTTAATAATTATAATTTTATTTTTTGTTCAATAAATATAATAAAATAAATAAATTAAAAAAACAGTTAAGATAATAATATCAAAAATAAATTATAAATGATAATTTAAACAAATTAATTCGAAAGAATTTACTTAAGACGTTTATAAAAAATTTTAAGAAAATAATTCCCAAAATTGGTTTCTCAAAATTTTTAAAATATGATATCTTAGCTTAGCACACACACACACATCTATAATATAAATATGAATCGCAAAATGCGTTTGTAAGCCCATAACTCAATAACATCTGGACCAATTTTGCCAATTCTTTTTTTTAAATGCTCATTGAAGTCCAAAGATGGTTTTTACAGCGAGAAAACATCGAATAATTCCCAGGAAAACCCTAAAAACAGCCCTTTTTTCCCATACCTTACCATGACAACAGATAATAAATTTGAAATTTGACTCTACATTTTATTTAGAAATATTTTTTAAAAATAATTTGATATAAGAATTAACATAATATACGAGGGTGGTCTGAAAAGTTTCCTGACCAAGATAATCGATGTTTTTAAATTTTTTTTTTGATATATTTTTCAACACTGATACATTTCTCATAACGGTGTTCTAATTAATTTAATTTAAGTCTCATCAACAGTTATGAATCGACGCAAAAATTCGTTTGGATTACGCCTACAGCGCCAAATTGTCGTTAGAAATGGTTTTTCGAAGCAATTTTTGGTCTAACGTTAGGAAATGCGGCACCCACGTTGCACACAGCTTTCCAGATTCATATGGTTTTGCAAAATTTTTCGCACACGTTCAGCTGACATCGTACAGGTCTCAGCTATCTTGAATTATGAAAAATAAAACAAAAAAAAAAATATGAAAAACATCGTTTTTCTTGGTCAGGACAGAAACTTTTCAGACCACCCTCGTATATTATGTTCATTCTTATATCAAATTATTTTTAAAAATTATATTTTTAATCATAATCTTTTATTTACTCAAAATAAAACAAGCAAAATAAAAGGATTGAAGAGTATAATATTAAATATTATAGAAAATTTAATTATACTTATTAAGATTTATATAATATAGAAATACATATATCGAATTATTTATAAAGAATTGAATGGAAGGGGGAACTACGAGTATATTGATAGGTATATTAATGGAAAATTGCCATCCCAATTACAAATGAAAAGATAGTTTGTTCTCTCTTTTTCACTCGGTGTGGAACGATTCGTCAAACGTAATAACATTCCTCAGGTGGTTGGAATGTAATAATAGAAGGGGGCACTGCCAGGTACAAAAGAGCCGCCCACATTCACCAGGACACCTGCACTCGAAGGGACGATTTTACACTTCAATCGATTTCAAGACCAAAATTGGTTAGCCTTTCTCGATTCGAAAATGGTTCGATTATAGATATTAGATATAAGCAACAAATGATTCAAAATCAGCTAGGAAATTATAGGAGAAAGGGAGGGATAGTGGCAAAGCAGCGTTTTTGTCCAATTCAATTTTAATTTATAATTTTCGTCATTGTTTTTTTTTTTTTGTTTTTCTTATACTTATATTCACTCTTCAATTGAGAAAACGATTGAAATTCAATTGCATTTTAGTAGAGAATCTCTTAAGTGCATTAAATTATTATTATTATTATTATATATAAAAGAGAATAGTTTTCTTTCTATAATATTATTTATATGCATTCAAATAAGAATACATTTAGTTGGCAAGAAATTGACATAAATAATCTTTATTTGAATATATACTAATTTAGTTTAAAGAAAAATGGACATTGAACCAAATTCAAAACATATTTTTGATGGAAATTGCTGACGAGAGATCGAATCCCTTCAAATTTATAGTTAATGAAATTTAATTATCTAATAATATTATTATAAATGTAGGAAATTTAGTGTCCCGACGATTGGGAATGACTCTCCTGGCTGGTACAAGAAGTATACTACAAGACTGGATAACCACCCTGGCTAGATTCTAGAAAATTATTAAGTAAATGTAATTAATTCAATTAATGTAGAAATGAAAAACCTATTGAATTTCTTTTCTTACATGTTATTATGTAGATAAAATCAAATAATTTACTTATTGTTGTTAATTATTATGACAGATTGTAAATGAATTAATTAAATAATAGAAAAAAAAATTAAAAAAAAAATTGTTAATTAGGTAATCTTAGGTTCCAATGACCAGTATAATAATAAAATAGTAAATAAAGTTATTTATAAATATTTTCTATAGATAAGTAGAGTGTAGTTTTAATAAAAAAAAATATACAAAGAATATACAGTGAACACTCTATATAAGCAACTCATTTGAAACAATTTCAAAAAAAAGTTTCTTATTGTATTTAAAGCACAAAAATATTAATTAATAATTTAATTAATAGTAATTAACAGAAATTAGCTTCATTACTATCAGCATAAAATACAAACATATTCCAATAACACAACTATTTACATTTGGAAGTTATATTGTTGTGAAAAGCTGTCAACCCAAATATTTAGCTTTATAAAAATAAGTTGCTTATATAGAACAAGTTGAACTAATAGAGGTTGTTTATATCAATGTATATCTTTTTATGTTTTTTCAATTATAAATTCAATAATAATAACCAGGAGTATAGTCTTGTAATTATAGTCATGGTAAAATAAACTTGAGATAGAGAGTTCGAACCACGCTAAGTTCATGTAATTTGCAACTTAATCAGTTATCTTCTAAGCTAGATAAAAGTGACCTTTGATAAATAGGTAGGATCCTTTCAATATTTATATTCATTTTCTTGATCAAAAGCGTTACTATTTATTAAGTTCCCAATTTTGGTCCAGAGGCTGAATGAACTCCAGCAAGAGAAAGTATTTAGTCAGACCCGACAAAAAAAAAAAAAAAAAAATTGAAAAAAGAGATATTTAACTGACAAAATGGCTAAAACCCTAAGCAAAAATACATCAATTTTAAAATAAAAATTAGAACGAATGTCAATAACTACTAGTATAGTTGTAGAATGGATTGTGTCCTTTTATAAAATAAAATAAGTTGACCTGTGGCCAGGTCCGAACCGACCGACGGTTTGAAATAAATTAATTTCCAGCTACAGAAACAATTTCAAATAATTTTCATATATCTATTAATGTAATAAAAAACAGATATGGATACATAAATAATAAATATAAACATTTTTAATTTTATTTTATTTATAATATATATGCAAGACCAGGCTGTGACGTCATGCATGGCTGGATGACGTCATATAATTTTAAATCAAGAAAAAACTAATAAATATGATTTTTTTCGAGGATAAAACCAATACAAAATGCATGATTCGTGGTGATATATAAAAAAATCTCCTTTGGTGTGAAAATAACCCTTTCCTTCCTATCGTCGATCGCTAATACTACCACTTCCGGTTTCCGGAATTGCACCAAAAGTTGATCAATTCATCCCACTGATGCATTAAGTAAATATACCAAATTTCATCAAAATCGGTTGAGCCGTTCAGGCTGTTCACATCTATACGGACGGACAGACGGACAGACGGACAGACATCATGCTAAAAATACTTTTTTCTGTTTAGAAAATGCATGATTCGTGGAGATATGTAAAAATCTCCACATGTGAAATTTGGTGTGAAAACAATACCTCCCTTACTATCGTCGGTCGGTAAAAAGTTAAAAATATTAGATATTAATAAAAACATTTCGTGTTTATAATTAAATACCATTATGAAAAATAATTTTAATATATATTTATTAATATGAAAAAATCAACAGAAAAATAAAAAATCCATTAATGCTATTTTTTTTAATCACTTTAGTTATAATGTAATTATTATTTTCATCATTTTTGAAGATGACCTGAGTGACCTGAGGCATCTTCATATAATTAGCCCTTGGGCCCTTTTTTCTTCTACGAATGCTGAGAGTCCAGAAGCGTAATTAAACATCCGTCACGACGCAAGAAAAACTAACCGCCGACGGTTCAATACGACACCGGGTGATTCATATTAACTCTACTCTATATTTATAATTTAATTTTTTTTTTTAATATTTTTTTGTTAATGTTAACGGAGTTTATTTTGAATAAAGAATTGATTTTTTTAAAAATTGTATTTTGTAATTATTTTTATTGTATCATCTACATTCAAGATACAAAATCAAGGTACATTGATAAGACAAAATGTTTAGTGTCGATCTTCTGAGTCTCAGTCAGAGAGAGAAAATAGGCATTTTAAAAATAGGGTCTTGCATGCAGCAGGTCGCTCTACTGAGACAGAAGAAGACAAAGAAGAGAGGTTAAATAAAGATAGACTTCAGTGGTACAGGGGGCAGAGTCTATATATATTTATATATATGTATACTTCAACGGGAAAAAAACACTTTTTTGGAATAATAATGACTTCACAAGTGGAGATCTTTGAAAAAATTTATGCCGGTAGTGAATCGGGATTACAAGTCTTTTAATATCAAAGAAAAATTTGATAGTAAAATATAGCAAGAAATACAAAAGAGTTGGAAAAAAATGAGAGAGAAGAAGTTTGGAGAGGTGTTATTAGAAGAGGGACAGATGAAGAGCGTGTGGAAGAGAAAAGAAGATATTTATGCATATATGGAAATGAAGGAAAAGAATGGTAAGGTAGATGGAGAATTAAATAGTTAAAAAGAGATTAAGAGAGGGGAAAGATTGGTAGAAGACAATTCAAAAATGTAAAATTGATAAGAATGGGGTAGAATGTGCAAGATTATGGGAAACAATGTGTCAGTGTCTAACTAATTATTATGATTGCCAGAATTTGGTTTTATTAAATATTTTAATAAATAAATTTTAGTTAATTTTTATAAAATATATAAATATTTTTTATATACATATAAATATGAAATGTGGACCAATTATTATTTTTTGTGAGTGTGTTTTAAAATGTCTGGAACAGGTCCGGCCCTTTCTTAAAAACTGTTCGTTCTTTCTGATAAATCAACTGGGCGATGACAAGCGGATCCTGTCACACGTACCTCTTCACTTTCCTACTTCAAAACAAAGAACGACTGTTTGGGCCATAATAAATGTCCAGGAAATAAACAAAACACCTTGCAAATAAAATTAAGTAGACATTCAATATAGACATTAGCATATTTTGAAAATAAAAATTTTGATGCCAGTTCAACTAAATATATAGAAGTGTGAATTTTCGAAAAATTAAATAAACTAGCCAATGTTTTATTTATATACCTACCTATATATCGTATATATATATATATGATTATATGTCAGCAAATTAATGTATATGAAAAAATATTTAAAATTTTGAATGTGTTAAGAATATTGATTAACATTAAAATAATTTGGTATCCGTATTTTTTTTTGTTTCTTTTTGAAAGAATTAAAATATCAATTTCAAACTCGAAATGTTTTTAACCTTATTTTGAAAGAAATAATATTAATAATTTTTTTTTATTTTTTTTTATGCATATATCTAATGAATCTAATAGTATTAATCTAACAATAATTCTATAAGGTATTGGCACCTATAGCGAACAGGACCCCGCTTTACGGGCACGATTGCAAAACTTTTTCTTAAAAATATAAATATAAAAATTTTTTATAAAATAACGTTTTTCTAATTAACTAAAAAGAATAAAATAATTTTTCTATAAGCCTGACAAAGTTTATGGATGAATTGCTTCATATTCAACTAAAAACGTTTGGTGCATTTCATATCAATATTTATGCTTCAGAATCCGTTAATCGAAGCAATACAAAAGGAGTTAGTTACTAAAATTAATTAATCGCTAATTATATTACAATGGATTAATTATAATTCAGTTATATTTCTTCTAAACCATTTAGGGATAGAATGAAATATCTATAAAAATTTTCAAAAGTCAATCTCAATTTAAAATTGATGAAAAATCGATTTCAATTTGTCAAAAGAGCGAACAGATAGAAAGACTGAGAGACAAAGAGACCATCAAACGCCAAGCGAATTTGAGAAAAACGTTATAATTATAATTAATTAAGAATTATTTTAAATTTATTTCAATTCCAAATAATATTTCCTAAAATTTAATTAAAAATATCCATGAAGTTAGCAATATAATAATTCAAATGAACAATTATACTTGAGGAAACTTTAAATATTATTTATTTTAATATGATCAAATAATATTATATTTATGTTATTATAATAGCAAAAATCGTATATATGTCTTTATGATATATAAATTTGTCAACAAATTATATATGAATTTTTAAAAACATTTCTTTCTTTAAATGATTTTCATTTAAAAAATTATAACATAAAATTAAAGAATATCTTCTTTTAATTAAATTATTAATATTAAATATTTTAATTAAAATGAGAACTTCGTAATCGATTGAATTTAACAGAATACGGAGATTTAAGATTGTGATGAACAAGAAAACAACAGCCACATTAATTTTTTACTATGCTAAATTAAATGTTCATACTTCTATATTAAACTTTATTAAAATACTTATAATTCATAAAAAAAAATATGAATCTATTAAACGAGAAGAAAGTTTAAAAAGGGTTCACGTAGAAAAAAGGTTGGCCATGGTTTCCCAAACTTTTTCGCCCCGTACGAGATTTAAAAAATTTTCAAGACCCATCTTATGAAAACAAAAATATTGAAAAAATTATTATTTATTAAAAATCAAGTTTTTTTTTTTTTTGTTTATTTCATACATAAAAATTGCAAAATAATTTAATATATTTTAAAAACTATATTGAAAATAAAAAAATTGACAAAAATATAAAATAAATATAAAATAATAATAATATATTACAATAGACTTCTAAAAGCATAAAAAGAAACGAATTATTATATATTATTTAAAAATAATTGAAAAAGAACAAGAAGAGTGAGCCTAAGTACTAGCGGATTGAATGGATGGAGAGGGAGGTCGAAGAATAAAATTCTCTATAAATTGTTCCACATGAAATTTTCTATATTTTTTTATAGTTTAGAAAATATGGTCATTTTACTTATTAATTAATTTATTAATTTATTCAGCACCCCAATATAAGCTTAAATATCAAATTTGGTTATGATCAATTTACATTTTAACCGGAATTTTGTAGACAAAATTTCTGCTAAACACACACACACACGTCAACAGGAAAACCACTTTTTCGAAATCAGAATGACAAGAAACGTAGAGATGTGGAAAAAACCCATACAGGAAATAGATCGTAAATATAGATACTTTACTTTCAAAAAATCTAGAAATTTTTCCGATTGAATTATAAAAATATCCAAGTTTTCGAAAATGAAGTAAACTTTGTTTTACATATTTTTGTCATATTGGAAGGTGCGAAGAATGATGTTGTTTTTTATCACATAATAATTTTAAATTATGATGTAATGATTTTGGGAACCGGGCAAAGTTCGATATATACATGATGAAGTACAAATACACACTTTGGCACTATTTCTAGGGTCTAACCGATGTAATAATATGTAAATTAATTTTTTTTTTGTTTTTACAATTTTTGTTGCAACCAAGCTGAATTTTCTGTTGCCCGAAACCGGGTGCAACCCATACTTTGGGAAAACTGGAGTATACCTTTGAGAAACGAGAATAGATTAAGACTATTTAAATATAAAAATCTTTATGTAACATTTTTTCTATGTTTTAGATCATGGGTGTCTAAACTATGACCATTCGAGGGCCACATTGCAAAAAAAAAACAAAAAATGCTGGGTTGCACATAAATATTTTTTCAACAAATGGAAATAAAATTAACTACAGTAAAACCTCTCTATAAGGACACGTCTAATAGTTACTTCATTCATTTGAATTCACAATAAACATTGTATTTAACAGTTTTTTGAGAATGTCCTTATAGAGAGGTTTTACTGTATATATAGTTTTATTAAAATGAAATAACTTCTTTTTATTATAATTTTTTTATTTTAATTAGATATATGTATAAAATTATATATGAACATATGTATAAAAATGTATATATGTATATTAAATGTAAAATTAAAATTGAAAAATATTGCAAACAATTTTTACAGACCGACGATAGTAAGGGAGGTATTGATTTTACACCAAATTTCACATGTGGAGAATTTTACATATCTCCATGAAACATGCATTTTCTTAACAGAAAAAGTATTTTTAGAATGATGTCTTTCCGTCCGTCCGTCCGTCCGTATAGATGTGTTCAGCTTGAACGGCTCAATGGATTTTGATGAAATTTGGTATATTTACTTAATGCATCAGTATGATGAATCGACGATAGGAAGTGAAGGTTATTTTCACACCAAATTTCATATGAGGAGATTTTTTTACATATCTCCATAAATCATGCACTTTGTATTGGTTTTATCCTCGGGAAAATCATCTTCATTAGTTTTTTCTTAATTTAAAATTATATGACGTCACCCAGCCCTTCATGACGTCATAGCTAGCTCCTACTAATATATTATAAATAAAATAAAATTAAAAATATTTATGTTATATCTATATTTGTTTTTATTGTATTAATAGATATATTAAAATTATTTGAAATTGTTTATGTAGCTGGAAATTAATTTTCTTCAAACCGTCGGGCGGTTCTTCGCCTGACCACAGGTTAACTTATTTTTAGTAGAAATGAGCAAATTTAAATATTTTCATAATTTGCGTTTGGGCCACACTTTAGACAAGCATGTTAGATAGTATAATAAACGAGGTTACTGATGTGTGATGATAATGAGGAGTTTGTTTATTGAATAGTCCAATTTTAAAATATCAAAAATTTTTAATAATACAATCATTTGCAAAATTTTATTTTATTATGTTTATCTACTTAGCTAACCATTTGTATTTATTTGTTTTCTTTTTTGGTCACTAAATGATTATTAAATTTCTTTTTTTTTTTTAATATAGTTAGTTTAAAATAAAAATAAATAATCAATATAATTAACACTTTGTCAAAAATAATTTTGAATAAAAACAGAAATATTTACAATAAATAAATAAATATATAAAATAAACAACTAATTAACAACAAACAGGATTTATTAAAACATAAAAACTTTATTAATCACTTGATTATTTATTAGCTTTATACTAATAAATTTATTTTTATATGTGAATATTTCTTTACAGGTATTCATTAACTTCTTATTAGGTAAATAAATAACAAATATGAAATTTATTAATTTTTCTTGTTATATATATATATATATTATGATCAAAAAGATCATTAATATCAATATAAATATATTCTTATAAGATTAATTTTTATATATTTATTTATTTTTTTTTTAAATTAATTTTAATAAAAAAAAAACAAAATAATTTACAATTCTGACAGATTTAAGAATAACTATATCTTTTTATATTTCATTCTTTTTTTCATAATTAATTTATTTTTAGAAAATTAATTTTAGAAATATCTCGTATATATATATGTATATAAGTTGTATATGAATTTAAGATTTATTTATAGTCTTTTGACAAGCTCATCAAGTTCTTTGCTAATTAAAAATTAATTATTGTTGTATTAGGAAAAAAATAACAAACTCTACAACGAGGAAAACAAAATATCTGACTTTAATCAAAACTTGTTTACGAATTTGTAAAACTAATTTTCTATTAATATTAATTCCTTTCTCGTTCACCCCTCCCATACAATCTTTGTGTATACTCCGAGCATCTAAAATAAGAAATAACAAAATTTATTTGACGTAATAAATCTTCTTTCACTATCATCTGTTGTTCGAGATGTATAGAATGGGTAAAAAAAAAATAAGGGGAGGTATTCAAATTAATTTATATATTTTGAATGTAAAGATGAACATGTTTTAGGAAAAAATTGTTCTAAGAAAGAAAGGATGGTATTGGACAACGATTGTCGAGATTGAAAGGTGATAAGGGACATTTATATCTTGTTGTGATTGGGTGGGTGTAAGTGGAAGGGGGAACTGGAGAGTAATAGTCAAGTGCTGGCCCTCCAACGAAGTGTTGTTGGCCCTAAGTGAGAACACAACCTTCAAAAAAACAACAACAACACTACTCATGTTTATTTTCTCACTTTCACTTTTCGGTTTTGATTCAATATTAAAGAAATATAATTTGTTGGTTAATTTGATCAATAATTTATCTTCTCCAATACTTATTAATAGTGTAAGATGAATAAATAATATAATATAAGAACGAAATTGAAAATTAATTTTAGCAAATCATTGCAAAAAAGTAATCAATGATGTCAAGTGACACATTCGGTTAGCCAAGGTTATTACAAAATTTGCTGTAACATAACATTTTATAAACTTATCTTAAAGATAGAATTTTAGTTTTGAAGAAAATTTTGTTTTTGAGTTATGTTCACTTAAACACAGAAACACACACAGATCATTTTGTTTTTGCAATATGAAAACTAAAACATGTATTTCCATTAAAAATTCGAATTTGAATTGTTGGTCGATCGCAATACATCCTATTACTATATATATTTGCAATTATTACTGCTATTAGTTACTGTTTTTGAACTTAGAGATTTAAACTCTTCTCAATTTTTTTAGTTTAATAATATACCACTGACCAAAATTAGAGATGTATTATCCTTTTTATTTTTACCGACCGATAATAGGAAAGGAAGGTATTGTTTTCACACCAAATTTCACATGTGGAGATTTTTACACTTTTCCACGAATCATGCATTTTGTTAACAGAAAAAAGTATTTTTAGCATGATGTTTGTCCATCCATTGTGTGTCCGTATAGACGTGTATAGCTTGATCAGCTCAACGGATTTCTATAAAATTTGTTATATTTACTTAATGCATCAGTATGATGAATTCATGAACTTTTGGTGTATGAAACCGAAAGTAGTAGTTATTTTTAAATAGTCGGTCGGTTCTCTGTCTGGCCACAGCTCATTTTTTAAATGAGTATTTATAAAATTTAATATTCAAAATTAAAACTATAATTTTCCTCAACCCACTGATCTATGTATAAATTCACATGTTTGTAAATACTTGGGTCATTCAAAAAATTAGAAAATTCAAAAGATGACAGTCGTAGATTTGAATGAGTCATTCCTAACACTGAACATGAAGATTCAGTCATATCAGCCAGATTCATTGTAACTGTTTAGGCCGCAAACTAAACTTACCTTTCTTTACAATACCAATTTCTTTTCCTTATGATAGTGGGGCATCCTGATGCTCACCTAAGTTCATGTCTTATTGAAACCTCTGTGCTTTTGCACAGCTAATCTCCCTTGTTCTCCCACCTCCTGCACTTGCTTTTCGATACTTACTCAAACACATTGACCCTTTGATTAAGATTATTCTCTTCCTTCTCTAATTGAAAATGTGGAACAAAGTATATACGGCTTTGTTTGCATTTCTTCTAATTATCCGTTGATTCATTCCGCCAATTCATTTACCAGGCTGTTTTCCATGCTTGGGAATACAGGACTGGAACCTCAGCGTCAACTTTTACCATGGGCGTCCCGTATCCATTATGAGGCACAAAGAGAAAGAATCTGACGGTCCTGGGGTCATTTTCCTTCAAATGAGTATAATTGGATTTCATTCCTCTTAACCCATCGGGTTTGGAAATCCATTTTATTTATTGTTAAACAGAATCAATTTTTAGTTATTAATCAGTATCTTGAATTGATAACCAACAATCCTCCAATTTATTTCAGCTCTATAGAAGCAGTGCCATCAACCCAAGGCCAATAAGACCTCAAAATCGAAGTTGGAATTGGGTTTGTCATCCTAACAAAAGTACTTAGACAGTATTAATCGATATTGTTTATTTAGGAAAATGGAATGAAATTTTCTTATCATTTATTACTAATGGTATATTGAACGAACATCGTATATCCAATCCATTTTATATAAATACTATAAAAAAGTAACTTCAAAAAATTATTAATTTTATTGGAGCTCATTCATATGTGAATAGAAAGATACTTCTTAATTATAATCCAATTGCCATAAAAATAAGCCATAATTCATAATATATGATAATTTTGCGAGAGAATTTTGACTTCACCAAATTCCATTTCTCATCCGATTTGAAAATTGAGCACATAAATATGTATTTGAATGTTAGTGTCGAAATCGAACGAACTTTTAAATTGCCTATTAACTAATACTATATAATTTCGATTAACGTTTATATCTATACATTTTATAAAGATTGTGTTTGTAGCATAGGAGCGTCAACATAAATCTAACACTAATTCCAAATAGAAAATATATTTCCCACCTGATGATATACCTGTTTACATCTAATTTAACGAAATTCCACGGAAAATTTCGATTATAAATCAATTCCGCCGTTTTCTAATTCTCCCACTCCATCCCTCCTCCCCTTCCTCCTACTCTCACACTTTGCTTGTGGTCTTGGTAATGAAAACCATTTATCTCCATAGATTGGACATGAAGAAAGATTTTTTCAAATCGCTTTGGTCGTCCGTCGTTTGTCGTGTTTAACCTCTTACCTTTTTTTTAATTTTTTTTTTTTAAGTAACATTTAGCAAACAATTGATTTAAGACCTTCACGAATTTCAAGTCTATTTCACAATTTATCTCTATTCATGTTAATCAAATGTTATAGCAAAAAATTAGCATGTCAGAAGAATTTTGTATTTTTATTTTTGTTTTTTTAATGAAAATTTCAATTTATGGTAAATAATAATAGTTTTATTAGAAAAATTCTGATATATATATATATATTAATGAAAAGAATAATTTGTAAATTAAAAATACAATTATAAAAAAAAAATGAAATCTTAAAAATTATTGTTATTGGAAAAATGTTTATATTGAAAGATTTTAATAGAATATTGTAATAAATGAAATAAAAATATAAATGAATTTTATTTATTTTAAACTTATTTAGATTTTTTTTTTATTTTAGATTGTTTAATTGTAATAAGTTATTAGATAATCATAATAATTTATTTATTTTTATTTATCATTTCTACTAGCTTGATAACTGGCAGGGTAAAAAAAAAAATAAAATAATTCAATGAATATAAATTATTTATTTTAATGTCACCAAATGAAAAATAAAAATTAATAAAACAATCATATTATCTCATTTAAAACAATTTAATTGTATATTTTTCTCGTAAATTTGATTTTATTGTATATTTTTTATATTGTTTTTTCTTTAATTTAACTTAACACGTTCCCGCTGGCATGTACCACCAGTGGCTTCTGTCGCCACATAAAATAGATAAATAGTCAAATTTTGAAAGTGTTAAAGACTGTAAAATATTATATAATAAAATAACAATTAAATGGTTCACATTGTTGCAGTCCTTAAGTTATATAAAATTAGTACAAATAATATATTAGGGATAATTTTATATAAAGTATTTCAATAATAGTTTTAAATAAAACATATATGGAATAAGTTTGAAACATTTATTGAATAATGGAGTACACACACAAATCATGAGATAAAAAATTGACTAAGACATTTCAGTGATAATTTGTGGATTAATCAATGAGAATTTTGTTTTTGAAGGCATTAATGATTGTGGGTTTGTTCATATAAACGTGTGACTTTAAAAAGCTCTAAAAAATGTCTAAAGGCTGGAAGGTCCATGCCGATATCCAAAATGAGATATAACACGACACAGAAAGGACTCGTGCAGAAATTCAACAGTTTCTCTAGCTCTCTAGCATTGCCCTATTGAAATCAGGAATTCCATATTTTGAAATTTTGGCATAAAAAATTAGTTAACATTTTATTATAACTAAAGATGATTTTTCATTGAAAAATTTTTTAAGAAGAACGTCTGCAGCAGCATCCTCGATTGTGCCAGCAAAGTCAATGTCTTATTACATTCATAACCTCATTATTCCATAAATTATTTAATTTCATTATGCAATAAGTGTTTCAAACTTATGCAACCAATAAATATGTTAAAACTACAAACCGGCGTTCTTATTGAAACACAATGTAATTTAGTTTGTTTTACAAAATATATGTTATATTGGTATATAGTTCTGTTTGAGAGTGAACCAGTGTATAACAATTGGTAAAAAATCCATTTAATATAAGGTTCTAATATATTTTTGGCATGTTGTGTGCCATAAAATCAAGCAAGAGACATATGTCAACTGTAAAGGTAAAGATTATTAAAGGATTTTAAGAATAAGAAAATAAAAACTGAAAGCTGGTAAGTTTTTAAGCAGTTGTTATCAATATTCATAGATTTTTATCAGTTCACATCGTATTTATTTTTCACTTGATTTGTTTGAAATATACACGTATGTATTATTCTTTTAATTATGTTCCAAAATTTTGTTTGTCTATCATTTTGAGAAGAAAAGCAAGTTATTTTCTTTGTATTTACTGGAACAGTAAAATCTGGAAAACTCCAGGGTTTGCACAGTTCGATCTATTCCTTAAAAAAACTATCTTAGAATTCTAGAATTTGTAGGTTGCATGGAGAGTAGGTAACATACTATTCTCTTAAAGACCATAGGGAGGGAAACAAAGGGTTACAAACAATTGAAAGATGGAAATTTATTTTTGTAGTTGGTTTTCATAAAATGAAATCAAATTTAATTTGAAAAAATATAATTTCTATCCCCTCAAAAACACGGTCATTAATTGACCAGAATTGGAAGAAGGGGTGTCGATGCCTTCATTGGCACCAGCAGAACAACTGTACAAAATGGTCTGAACCCGAAGATTTGCTATTCTTTTCTTGGTATGACATTGTTTCACTATAATTAAATCAAATTATATCAACTTTTATATATATTTTGCAGAATAATAAATTTTCAAAATAGTTGTATCATATTACATTAAAAATATTTAATTTCTACATTTATAATTTCACCCATAAATGACGTCAGACTGCTATTAAAGAATATTCTCTCCTAAATTTTCAAAATTATCTGCCAATTATTGATAAAAGAAAATGCTAAAAGAATTGATGAAAACTTTCACGACCAAGAATTATACATTTATAAAAAAAAAAATATTTTAAATTAATATATGTTTGTGCAGTGGCGTACCTAGGGGGGGGGTGCGGTCCGCACTGGGCGGCACTTATCTTGGGGCGGCATTTTTTATATTTAGTTATAATTGTAAAAAGCAACTTATTCATTTCATATCTTTTTTTCTTTCTTGAATAATAAATGATTATTATGATTATTATAAGTTTACTATTTGATTTATATAAATTATGATTAACTATATGATTTCGAATATTATTCCTCGGTGTATATAAATGCATTTTAGTGTAAATTTTGAATTCTAATTCCAAGAACAGGATAATAATTTTATTTTATTGTATTCATTAAAATTCGTTAAATTCGTAAACGCATCTTTACGATTTTGTTCGGCAAAATTATCTTCGTTCTACAAAGACTACAAAATCTTGCAATATTGTCAATAGAACAAGAAACTACAAATAATATAAATTTTGAGAGCATTATACACGATTTTTCTAGTATGAAAGCTAATTAAATAACTTAATAATTTATTTATGTGTATTAATTTATAAAAACCACTATTTGATTGACTTATAATAGAAAGGGCGGCAAACTGGAGATCGCCCCGGGCGGCAAAAGTTCTAGGTACGCCACTATGTTTGTGCCATAATAATAATTATTGTTTTAGGCTAATTTAATCAACATTTTAGGACATTAAAAATATATAAAAAAATTTCATTAAATCCGTGTATATAAGTTCGGGTGTCAACTAGAAGATCTGAAATTTACCGTTAAACAACTCCACAGTTCTCTTCCATTCAAGTCTCTAAAAGGGATTCTCTTAAAAAAAAAGTCTTATTGGAGAAGTCTCTCTTCCCTTACCTATATATTGAATCGGTGTATGGAATAGAAATTAACCATTAAACAATATAAAATTAATAAATTTCTATTACTCTTCTCATATACAATTAACAAATAATTATTTTATTTCTCTACCGATTGACATTCAATTAATTATTATTTTAAAGATGTCTTTGGTTGGGTAAATTTTATGTTGTTTTTTTTTTAATGTCGTTTTCTTTTCATTTTTACTTTCATTAATGAAGATCAGTCAGTATGTATTCAAGGATGGAGACGAGTTGTTAATGGTAGCTAGTCTCTCCCACCACCCCACCCCCACCCCGCCTATCTTTTTCCCTTTCATTTGCCATTAACACCCGCCTCAAATGGTCCGAGTGATTTCTTTCATCGGCTCCGAAATTCCCGCACGTGTCGTTCTCCTCCTCTATGGACGACGTGCCTTCATGTCCCGGGTGCCCTCCCGTTAATTGCAAACAAGTATGTGTTCATTAATGCACTCCATTTGAAATGATCTAATTTTTGCTTTTTATTCAATTTTTGTTAGAGTAGAAATAATGAAATTATTTTTGGGAAAGGTTTGCCTAATTTATGGTGGATATTTTTAAGTATTAAACAAATATAATATTAATTTGTTCAATAAATTTAATAATTAGATAATAGTAAAGTTTTATAAAATTCATAATATAGCCGTATAGCCGTATGAGATATTCAAATCTTTAAAATTCTATTTCAGACAAAGAATAGACTAATCTTTGCTGTAAAACTATTAAGATTAAAGTAAAATAAAGTTAAAGATAAAAAATATAAAACTTAATAAGAATAAATTTTATTTAAACCCTCGGTGAAGAGTCTTCAGACTGTCGTGCTAACCACTAAACTATTGAAGAATCTTTTCTAGTTTTATTATTATATAGCAATATTCGTAGGATGAAGGGTGGAGGTGGTGTTGAGAATTAAGACAAAAATCTTTATTATCCTAATTGTCATTTAATAGATGAATCTTTATTAACATTATTCTAATTCTCAACACCACCACGAGCATTGGTATATAAAAATAAAATCAGAATTTATATTTTTATTAATATTTCCCATTTAATTATTTGACTTTGGTGTGATTCTCGCTGGACATATATATTGATTAGTAGTGAATATTAAATATATTAGTTATTATTTTGTTTCTTAAAAATTTCCGGCATTATATATAATATCGGTAGCATATCTAAAGCCTGCCTTTTTCGAGGAATGAGGTGTCTAAATAGGATTCAAATTCTTCAATTTATAGTATTCTAAAAAAAATTACGTAAATTAATTTATTAATATTTAATTCATTTAATTTTACCATATGAAAAAACTACTAATAAAGAGTATCAGAGAGGAAAAGTTTTTGTTTCTTAAATAAAAAACATTAATTCGTAAATAAATTTATTCGGATATAAATAAACTAATTTATTTTATAACAATAATAAGTTGACCTGTGGCCAGGTCCGAACAGACCGACGGTTTGAAGTAAATTAATTTCCAACTACAGAAACAATTTCAAATAATTTTAATATATCTATTAATGTAATAATAAACAGATATGGATATAACATAAATATTTTTAATTTTATTTTATTTATAATATATAGCTGAAGTAGCCGGCGTTGCCGGCGTTACCCGAGGCTGTGACGTCATGAAGGGCTGGGTGACGTCATATAATTTTAAATTAAGAAAAACATAATGAAGATGATTTTTCCCGAGGATAAAACCAATACATTCGTGGTGATATGTAAAAAAATCTCCTTATGTGAAATTTGGTGCGAAAATAACCCTTCCCTTCTTATCGTCGATCGCTAATACTACTACTTCCGGTTTCCGGATTTGCACCAAAAGTTGATCAATTCATCCCACTGATGCATTAAGTAAATATACCAAATTTCATCAAAATCCGTTAAGCCGTTCAGGCTGTACACATCTATACGGACGGACAGACGGACGGACAGACATCATGCTAAAAATACTTTTTTCTGTTAAGAAAATGCATGATTCGTGGAGATATGTAAAAATCTCCACATGTGAAATTTGGTGTGAAAACAATACCTCCCTTACTATCGTCGGTCGGTAAAAATATGAATCAAGTAAGTAAAATTAAGGATAAAACGATACAAGTAAATACAAGTACTTATTCGATACTTTTCTTTTGTTGCCAAGTACTTTTGGAACTAATACTTTAAAATCTAGTACCAAATAGGGGTATCAGTTAAAAATAAATATTTATATTTTATTTAATAAATTTCAACTAAATAAAATAAATAATTTAAATACGTCTTATATATATATTACTAAATTAAATTTTTTTAATTAACTAAAATTATTTAAATAATTAAAATGGAATAATTTTTTATTTTAATAAATTAAAATTATTTAATTATATATTACTTTTAGCAAGCACTCTACGGGAGTCAAACCCAGAGGAAGAATTACCCAAATTTAAAAATAACAATTTTATCTTAAGATAAATAAATAAATCTCCTGCAGTTTTTTATTTGAAAAAGTTTCTTGGAATTAAAAAAGGAATCTAGAATCTAGAACTAAATTGCATCCAAGGTAGATCACGCAACTCTTTACTATTTTTTTGAAAGTCATTAAAGAACTATACTCAATATTTAACAATAGAATAGTCATTCAATCCAAAATATTCACAATTTTAGAGACTTTTAATTTTTTTTTTTAATGTAAAAATAAATAAATAATTTAAACTACTAGTGAATAAGATATACTAGTATATTAATGAATGAAATTCTAGAATATAATTGTACAATTCTCCCTACTATGTTAGATTCTTTCTCAAACACTTTTTCAATTAAAAATTTTTCATATAAAAGTAATATTTTTCTATTTTTATTTTTATTTAGCCAAAGGGGTCTAAAATCTAGTACTACTAAAGAATTTGGCGAAACGACATTCATTTATTTATATATTTTTGTCGTTTTTATTTGATTTAATTAATAATTTTTTTTTACCTCAAGAAATTTATATTCTATAATTTTTTGACTTTTTTTAAAACTGTAACTCTAAATTTCAAATGAGTAGTGAACTTTAAGATGAATCGTTTAAATATTACTAGGAAGATGATATAGTATATGAAGTTTTGTAGAAAAACAGACCTTTTAAGAGTTTAATAATAAATATTTTTATTAATCATACTATCAGAGATTATAATAAATTTAGAAATTCTATCTAAAATCATTAAACATAAGATTTATTGTTTCAAAGAAATAAAATGTATTAACTTTATAGTTTGATTAAAATTTTAATTTTATCATATTTTATAATCAAATTGTATAAATATAATACTTAATAGTGTAGTAATAAAGGTTGAATCTATTATAGTGTTTGTATTCAAATTATTTTCAATTAAATATTATTTTAATATTTATAAGTTAATAAAATTTTAAATTTAATTTAAATGAGTTTTTTTCTTTCAAAATATAGACAATAATAAAAATGTGTTTAATTCTAAATACGATTCAAATTATAAAACACGGTCTGTTATTTACCAAAAATGCAGAGTTGTTAGAATAATATAATTTTAATTGATTTGCTATATTTGATTTACTATCAATATCAATAATGCAAAACTCTGAACATTTAATTATATCCTAAGAGATAATATAAATATAAAAAAAATTTTATAAAAAATAACTTTTTTCTCATGGACTAAAAAGAATAAAATATTTTTCTATAAGCCTGACAAAGTTTATGGATGAATTGCTTCATATTCAACGTGAAACTTTGGACGCATTTAATTTTATTTATTTAAGGTATATGAAACATCAAGTCAAATTTTTGTAATAAGAAAAATTTTATTAAACAAAAACTGACAATTTTTTTTATAATGCAATAAAATTGATAGATTAAGAGCTAAGAAATTTATCTTTTATTATCTTTCACTGTAATATACTTCTTTCAAAGCATGTAACAAATTTTAAAAGAATTATTATTTTCTTAAATTTACATAATATCAATCAAATCTAAAATGTTTGATAATATTAGAAGAAATAGTGTTACTTGTTAATTAAATGTTTTAGTGTGTCATGTAAGTATATATATAAATTATAGCTCTATAAAGGAAATGCATAGAAATAAAATAAAAATCAAATGAAAACTAAAAGCGCTCAATGTTTTTCGTTGAATATGAAGCAATTCATCTATAAACTTGGTTAGGCTTATAGAAAAATTATTTTATATTTAGTCCATGAGAAAAACGTTATTTTATAAATTTTTTTTTTATTTTTATATTATTTTATTCTTTTTAGTGCAATTTTAATTCAATAAATTTATTTAATATAACAATAGAAATAGAAAAGATGATGATATACGAAAATTTGCAAATCAAATAAAACAAAAAAAAATATTAACCTTTTAAAACTGATTTTATGTATTTCTGTTAAGTAAATGTTATTATTTAATAATAATTATTATATTATATTTACAAATAAATAATTAATTAAAATATGAAATTTTATAAATTATATATGATATTGTCAAAAGTCTATCTCAATTTAAAGCTGATGAAAAATCGATTAACAGCGAACAGACAGACAGACAGACATGAAGCGAAGTTGATAAAAACGTTATAATAATAAATCAATTGTAGAATATTAATATTAATTATAATCTTTTAACAACACTGCATTTTTGGTTAATTGTCTTATGCTGGACCTTGTATATAACTGAGCTTATGGTTCAATCCATATAAATTTCAAAACAAAAAATATTATTTAATTGAATAAATAAATAAAACAACATTTTTTGAAATGAGTTTCGATCTCATAGTTTTAAAAATGAATATATATAAATGGTTTGATAAAATAATTAATTAAAAATAATTAAATTATATTGTTATTATCAAAAGTTTGAAATGTTTATTCTTAAACATAACAATAATTTCGCTCAAAAGTTGTTTTCATTTTTATTAAATTCACTTCACGTTCATAGTGTAAATTTAATTAACTCTTTCACTGACAACTTTATTTTCAGGAAATTATTATTATATTTTTTTTCTTTGTTTTTATATATATCTATGTATATAATATTTTCTTATTTAATTAAAGTCATAATTTTGATAGAAATGTCATTTCGAGATAGAAGAGGGCGGCAATGGAAAATGGTAATGGGCCTTAATAATATCTTCATAAAAGAGGAATATTAAAATATTTATATCAGAAGTGTGAAAGAAAAAAAAAGGGGGTGATATTATTGTCATATATCAAAGAAGGGTGTTTTTTTCTAGCTCTTAGAAATCTTTAGATTGTTGATACAGGGTGGATGGAGAAATGGTGACACAGGTGTTCGGGTTGAAAGGGTGAAAGTGGAAGAACATTTTCGATTAGACGTCATCTGTTTTATTATTACATTCCTATTTTATTTTACACGTTGAATAAATATTTGCCTCATAAAGTAAAAAATTACCCCAAAGAGAAATTTTTTTGAAAATAAATAAATATAATATGCTAATTGAGAGCTGTGCAAGAATAGCCGGAACACTCAAATCACATTCATGTTTTTTCCAAAAATATGAAGAGCCACAATCTAGATATGTAACAACTCAAAATATATATAGAAGAAATAAAGAAATAAATTGCAAAGAGAAATATACAAATAAATTATAATTATCATAATTTTTACCATCTCGCCAGAATAGTATTGCGATCACGAAATTTGATATTTTTATATATTTTGAAGGAATCTGAGTCATTTTCATTAAGATGAAGAAAAATGTCTGTTTGTGTGTGTGTATGAAGACAAGATTATGCAAAAACGGCTTGAGTTAGAATAATGAAATTTGTTGGTATACGGATATTATTCGAAATTCGTAGTTTTCTATCAACTTTTGAGAAATGTAGCTCAACCGGAAGAGAGTCATTACCTTCCACATTTTGATTTTTTCCTCTAAATTGACCGTAAAAATTAAGATATATGTTTGATAGTTTTTCACATGATTAAAAATTGTATAAAACTGCTATATATAGAATTTCAGCTTGATTGAATCGCTGAAAGTACCAGAATTAATTTTTTAACACAACTGCAAATCACGCGCCAGCACGTGACGTGGTGCCATCAACAAAGAGCCATACACGCGCTGGTTTAATAAATATTATTTATTAATTTTAATTTATAATTTGATTAATTAAATTTAATTTAAATATATTATATGTTATTTAATTTAATTCAAATTTTTGCGGGATAGTCGAGTGGAGACACTCCAGATTTGTATAATATAGAAATTAGTCAAAATAGGTATATCAAAATAATAGTATTGAAATGCGCATAAATACAATTAATTTAATTTTAAATCAAATCGAGTGTATATACTTAAAATAAGATAAACCCGAGGGGTATGATACACAATTCAGGTTTTTGGTAAATCTCAAACGCTAATATGACATGATTATTGGTGTTAATGGTACATAGGACTAGTAGGTATTCATAGCAAAAATTACAGTTTTATTCTTAAAATAAGAATTAATAAAATTTACAAAAATAAATAAGCGGGAGTGTCCTCCCCTAGACTTTCCCGCATATAAATAGGTATAAAGAGTTGTGAATGAATATTTAGAATGTGTAAACTTGGTATTGATAAAGAGCCAGTTCGTATTAGTTTATTGGTGTCAAATTTGATATTTGGTAACATTTATATATATATATATATAGAATAAAGTGCTACTTCCGGTTAACTGATAATTTAAATGCAAAAAAAACAGATATGAATATAATATAAATATTTTTAATTTTATTTTATTTATAATATATAAGGGCTGGCTGTGACGTCATGAAGTGCTGGGTGACGTCATATAATTTTAAATTAAGAAAAAACTAATGAAGATGATTTTTCTCGAGGATAAAACCAATACAAAGTGCATAACACGTGGAGATATGTCCTCACGTGAAATTTGATATGAAAATAACCCTTCACTTCCTCTCTTCGATCGGCAATACTAGCACTTCCGGTTTCCGGATTTGCACCAAAAGTTGATCAATTCATCCTACTGATGTATTAAGTAAATATACCAAATTTCATCAAAATCCGTTGAGCCGTTCAGGCTGTACACATTTATACGGACGGACGGACAGACGGACGGACGGACAGACACCATGCTAAAAATACTTTTTTCTGTTAAGAAAATGCATGATTCGTGGAGATAAGTACCTAAAAATATCCATAGGTGAAATTTGGTGTGAAAACAATACCTCCCTTACTATCGTCGGTCGGTAAAAAAGAAACGCTATTTGTATAGGTAAAATGTCACTTCCGGTAGTCAGATCATGATGAAATTTGGTATCTCAATTTTTTTCATATTTTTAAATCTATATACAAAATATGAAGCAAATATCTCGAAGCAAACTGGTACTTTACTTGAAAGGTAAACGCAACCAGTGTAGGTAAAGTACCACTTCCGGTTAACCGATTTTGACGAAATTTTGATAGAAATCTACAAACTGTGAATGATATCGGTGTACCAAATTTCAAAGTCCTAGCTTGATTAGTTTTTGAGTAAATTTGCTTACAGACATTACATACATACATACATACATACATACATACATACATACATACATACATACATACATACACACAGACATAATTCGAAAAATGGTATTTTCCGACTCAGGGAGGTCTAAAACGTCAAGATCTATCGAAATCTCGAAGTCGAAATTTTTGACGATTCCAATACTTCCCTTATACGAAGTATGCGGGAAAGTAAAAAGTCAACTTTTCGGCAATATCCCTAGCAATGGTGGTAATATTGTGGATCCAGTGTGGGGGATATTGCTTAAGAGAAAGAGGTTCTCCTTAATTTTAATTATACTTATTTTAAATTTTAATTTTGTAATTTTAATGAAACATTTAAATTTCGTGATCTTTTGGTGACGTTATTTACGGGTACCTTTCCCAACCCGTGTGATCTCAAACCCTGAAGACTTACTTTTGGCTTGTCCAATACGTAAAACAAAAATAAAAACTCATAATGTGGAATTTTTAAAACTTGAATTATAATTATAAGTTTTAAGAATTAAATAAAAGAACAAAACTTAAATAATATATTTAAATGAATCGGTGACTATGATTATTTCCCTCGACTTATATTGTTTGGAGGGTTCAATTTTTCAATGTTAAGTCAAGGTAAAACGCTCGCCATATCCCTTTCACAATTAATGCATCATTTCACTTCTTCGATACAATTTTAAATAAAGTAAACAATGAGGGTTCTGTGACTAAGTAAGTCTTAATATCATTATATAATAATAGTCTTAAAACATTATTACCTACAAAAATTGCAAAAGAAAACGAGCTTTTGAAATAAATATATTAAACTTTCACATGAGTTGATCTTTAAGAAAGCGGACAAAACAAATCCACCTTACACGACGATTCGCTTATAAATAAGGTAGACACACTTCATCTAGTATTGTATCTGGCTACTTACTTCTAACAATGCCTTTCCCATGCCAAAATGCCTAGTTTTCGAGATATAGAAAACAGGTTTTATATTGTTTAATTTATTTATAATATTAATAAATATATTAATAACTTAACTAAATTTTAAAAATATAAAACTTAGGAATAAATTTTAAGTATATTAATATATTTCTTTATGCGCATTTCGATATTTCAAAATAATCAAATATATCAAAAGTATTTTTCTTCCCAACTTTTAACTTTAATTTCAGTTTAAATAACTCATAAAATGATTTATTTATTATTTTCTTTTTAAAAGTTTATTAATATAAGTTTATGTAATTTTCATGATATATGTTCATAATCATATTTAATAAAACTACAACCTAGATTTAGACATCAACAATATATTGGGAAATAGTGTAATATAAATGATAAACAAAAACTCGGTAAAATTTCCAATTGATTTATTACTTTATTGATTTATGCGCATTTTGGTTATAACACTATCATCAGAAGGTTTCTTCCTTTCAATAAAATATAAAATCAAATCATATAAAATCATATCAAATATTTTCATTAAGTCAGATATTAGAAAAGAAACAAGAATTCAATGTTTCTGTTCATCAGCTTTTTGTAGACTTTACAAAAGCATATGACTCAGTAGATCGAGAAAAACTTTTTCAAATCTTGATCTAAATGGGATTTCCAAAAAACTAGTACGTATGATTCAAATTTGTCTTGTGGATAGTAAAGGAAGAGTAAGATGCGGGAATCAATTGTCAGAAACTTTCGAAATTCGAAATGGATTAAAACAAGGAGACGCACATTATCACCAATTTTATTTAATTTAGTTCTGGAATATGTAATTAGACAAATTGGGGAGAGGTCAAACGGAATCGAATTAAACAAAAAAATTCAAAAATTAGGTTACGCAGACAACTTAAATATAATAGGAGATTCGGCAATTGCAATAATAGATAGTGTAGAAAGATTAATTGAAGCAGGAAAAGAGAGATGAGACTAGAAATTAATAATGCTAAGACAAAGTATTTAGTAACAGAGAGGAATAGTATGAACACACAAAATCTTAATATACAAGATATCGAATTTGAAAATGTAGAAAAATTTAAATACTTAGATTCTGTGATAACGAAAGATAATAATATTCGAGATGAGTTTAAAGCAAGGTTACATTCGGGAAACGCGTTATCATGCAATAAAGGGGCTTATCGCATCAAAATTATTATCAAATGGGATAAAAGTTAAAATATATAAAACAATTATTTTACCCGTTGTATTATATGGATGTGAGGCATGGTCTATGATCTTAGGTGACGAGAGTAGATTTAGAGTATTTGAGAATAGAATTCTGCGAAGCATTTATGGGCCAAAGGAAGATGAGGTCACCGGGGAATGGCGAAGATTGCATAACGAGGAATTGGATGACCTCTATGCATCTCCAGATATAGTTAGAATTATAAAATCGAGAAGACTACGGTGGGCAGGGCACGTGGCTAGAATGGGAGAGGAAAGAATGATAAAAAATATATTGATGGGGAGTCCGAGTGGGAAACGTCCTCTTGGAAGACCAAGGACACGGTGGGTGGATAATATGGGAAAGGATGTGAGTGATGGGAGAGGATAGGGACTGGAAGGTTGTGACTCAGAATAGGAATACTTGGAGGGGTGTGGTTGCTGCCGCCAAGAACTTTCGAGTTCCGTAGAGTCAGAGAAATAGATATTATAAAATCTATATGCTTCATAATTAATATATTTCTAATATTTTATTTTCTTATTCAGTATATTTATATATTTTATAAATTTATTTTTACTCCATATTTCTTATATTAATTTAAAAAATTGAAAATGTTTAGTGAATTTAAACAAAAAACATAATACAAATCAATGTATTGATAATGAATTACTTAATAGGCGGATTAAAGAATATAAGAATATAACAATTTGATGAAAGGAATGTTCTAATGTTAAAAATTAAACGAATTTCACGGTGTACCACTCCTACGTATTTGATAACAATTATAACCGGTATTTAAAGTTAGAAAATTGTCTGCGACTCTTTACTTCTTAAAAACTACAAATAAAGATAAATGAAATGAAAATATAAATTTATATAAAATGCCCTGTTGGGAGATTAATAGTGTTTGTATCCAGGACTGATAAATGACTGTTCATTCTATGGCCTGTCAAGCAATTAAAACGTCATTCAAAAATTGTTAAGAAATAAAAAAAATAAATATATTTCCTTTAATTTATTAAATAATTTCAAATGTCGTTAAAATTAACTTCGAAAAAATTTATAGGTGTATTATAAATATACTTAAAACATTGATAGAGCGGTCAAAATGCAAATTGATTAAAATTCAAATTTTGATTATATTTTTATATGTATAACTAAAAAATAACAAAATAATTAATATGGATAATTGAAATTTGAAGATTGAACGAAATAATTTATTTGAATTTATTGAAATAAATTTTTTGAAGTATACTAAATTAATTATTTTTCTTTGCAATTTTTCATTAATTATGTATATTAAATATTTAATATATTTATATTAATATTATGTTATGTTATATTATTTATTTATTTATTTTATATATTTCCATAGAATAAATGAACTTGAAAACACAGTTGTAGAAACATTTCTCCATCCATCCTTAATCTGAGCCACCCTTATGTCTGTCTTTTTGATCTTTATATCAAATTTATATTATTTATTATACTATGTTTATTCTTAAAAATCATAAATCAAATAAATGATTTCTTAATCTTTTTATGAGATGACTTTTCTGTGTATTTATTTATAATATTTTTCTTTTTTTCGATTAAAATCTAATAAAAAGTAAAAGAGTTATATATATATATATATAGAATTATTATTATGAAGGTGACCATATTTTGAAAACACCAAATCAGGACTTTTTACTTTTTTTTTAGAACCAAATTGAAAAAAATTTTGGAAAAAATTCGGAAATGTTCAAAAGCTTAGTCCAAAAAACGTTTGACCATTTTTTTTAGAAGCAAATTGAAAAAATCTTGAAAAAAAGTACGAAATGTCCTAAATCTTTCAAAAAACGGGACAGATATGAAAAAGGTCAGTTAGGAGGATACTTACAAAAGAAGGACAGAGCTTACAAATGGAGGACTGTCCTCCCTAAGAGAGGACGGTTGGTCACCTTATTATTATTAATTATATATATATATGTATTAATAATTATTATAATATATATATATATATTAATATTAGTTTTACATCATGCATATTCTTATTTATCTCTTATTTAATCTCTATCAAATTCTCTACATAAATATTAATCATATAAAACTAGTGATACCCAAGTAGCATGAAAATAAAGTATTCAGCTTTATAAACTGATACATTTTTGAAATTGTTTAAAATTATCCAATAAATTAATCAAACAAATTAAAATTTATCATAAATGTATAAAACTATAATTTAATGAAAAATAAAAATCGAATTTTAAATTATAATATATTATATATATTATTACTTACCATGAATAGTTGAATAATGAAGATTTGTAGCACAATACAGACTTAATTTGAAGACTAACCCTATGTGACGTTTGGACTACAGCCCAGGGGCGCCACGAACGTTAAAATTAGTAATTTTTAAATACATAAAAAAATCTTGACTATTTCGTAAATTTGATTTGGATTAATTAAAATATATTATATTTAAATTAATTCAAATTAATTAAATTATAAATTAAAATTAATTTTTGGATACGATTTTTCTTACATATTTATTCAAAAATTAAATTTAGAATTATTTTGCAAAAAAATAGTATTTAATAGTAAACGTGTAATAAATAATTTAAATAATATATATATATATATATATATATATATATATATATATATTAAATATAAATTTGATTTGGATAAATATATTGCACTTAATAATTTATTCATTTATTCCATATGTATAATATCTCCCCTCCTCCCTTAACACGTTCCCGCCGGCTCCATAATTTGTCTATTTATTTTATGTGGCGGCATAAGCCACCGGTGGTACATGCCGGCGGGAAAATGTTAAAGATTATAAGATTACAAACAAATTTTTAATTCAACATTCTATTTATTTAGATTAGATAATATTATATATTATAACTATCAGCAACAAAGATATAATAAATAGGAATGAAAGGAATAACGAGTTCAAAAGGTATAAAAAAATGAAATATCAGGAAAGTATCAGTAGGTATAAAAATAAAATAAAAATTCCAAGACTTTATATTGATTTATTATTTTATTTATTTATTCATTTTTTTTTACTAATTTTTTTTTTTTATTTTATTTTATATCTTGTAATAAACAACATTTTCATTCTTTCTCCATACAATCTTATAATATATAAAGGTTAGCTTTAATTTAAAAAAAAATAACAAAAAATTATATATTTATATATATATATAATCAAATGACTTGCGATGTTACCTCTTAAAGAACATATTACTGGGAAAGAAAAAAAAAGGAAAAAATTTTCTTTGTTTATAATTAACAAGATTAACTCGTGTTTTTTGATTAAAACAACCAAAAATAAAATATATAGATAGTCAAATAAAAAAAAAAACAAAAACAAAAACAAATGTTAACTATTTAGTAAATCGCTATTGTTTGACCCAAAAATACTTAGAAAGGAGATGGCGGCGAATATTTTCTTATATACTTATATATATATATATAATTATCAAAACATGTTTTTTTCTTTTTCTTTAAAAGTTGTTTTTGATGTTCTTCTAACTTAAGAGGCCACAAAACACACTTAAAATTAATAAATAAATTGATAGAATTTTTTTATTTATTTTTTGTTCTTTTCTGTAATCGGTATATATCTGTATATTCAGAATCTTTTGTTAGTCCTAGAATGGATTCAGATTATAAAAAAAAAAAAATTTAATAATATTTAACATTAATTTAATGAGAAATATAAGGAGAATAATTTGATTTGACTGGAAGATCAATAATTATTATTTTATTTTTCACTGATTCTGAATAATTACTTCAATATTCCAGGTAAAAATATTATATAAAAAAAAAAAAAAATGTTACATAAGCACACATGCAGACGGATTCACAGGTAGCCAGAATATAACAGAGAATTTTATAAAAAAATGTATTATTTTAATACAAAATTGTTTTATTTTATTATATTTGTTTTAGTAATCTCATATGTATATATAAGTGTACATAGAGATTTCACAAATTTTATAAAATTCTCTTTCAGGAACAAATTGAACAAAAAAAAAAAAAAATAATTAACACTAGAAATGTTGATAAACAACTTTCTTATAATTATTTTTTTTAATTTCTTAAAAATTATTTTTCTAAGAATTAGAGGGAGAATGGATCCCCTCCAAGTTACAAAACTTTTTTTTTTTTTTATATTTTGTTTAATAAATAAATATAAAATAAAAATAACATAGAAAAATAAATAATGGTAACTAATTTTATTGAAATTGTTATAATTTGAATTTCTTTGTGTTTATAAATAATAAGTGTATAGATTTATGTAAAATTTCATTTTAAAGATAAAAAAAAAACATATTGTATTCATTTACATGTAAGTGCAAAGATTTCATTTCACTAACGGCTACAAAAATGTCTTTCTTCATTGTCTACTTGAGAAAAATTTTATACATGACAAAAAATTGAATTAGAAAAATAATAGATTAAAATTTGATCAATTATTTTCAAAATTATATTAGTCAAATTTTTTTTTTTGAGCATTCGACGTTATTTTGGGAAATTAATGATATAATATATATATATCAATTGACAAGGAACATTATGGAGATTTTTTGGGATCCTTTCTCGCTTGTATTGTAATTGCTTAAGAATTAATTTATATAAATTATGAAATATTTAAGATTTAAAAGTATAATATCATTAAACAATGATATTATACTAAAAGTATTAATATTCTTAATCTTATTAATTTATTGTTATTCTTCGTTTTATTATCAATAATATTATTATTATTATTATTTTATTATTATTAACATGATAATGATGATGAATTAATTATAAATTAATTAAAACTTTCATTTTTAATTAATTATTAGATAATAATAATAATAATGATATATAATGTGTTCAAATTAATTTGATGACAACATGATCTATAGAACCATAATTATAAATATACATACTAATCAAAAATAAAATAATTACAAATTTTTTTTTTTTTGTTTTTTTTTTTGTTATAAATTCATTTGTAAAAATCTTATTATCAATCCGTATGTATAAATATATATTTGTAAATTAATCCCAAAGAAAAATTAAGTCCAAAAAGGAAAAAAAAAATTAATAAATATAATAACCCTTATAAATTAAATTAAAAAATATAATATATGGGTAAAATTATATATAGAATGATCGATGTTTTGGTTTGATTTTTGATTTGATTAAAAAAAAACACGATAGAAATCGATCTTGGTTGTTGATATGTAATTTCAAAAACGAGTGTTTCGATTGTTACAACCAACAACATTATTATACTTCAATAATTAAATTGAAGTAAGTCAAATTCGAGTTTGTTTATTTATTTACCCTTCAGGAGAAGTAAAATGTCATAAATCGGGTAGAAATGTCCGTTTCATATAATTTTTTTTTTTTTTAATTATAAATGTTTTCCCCATAATATAAAAAAATAGAATAATATAAAATTACCACAATTTAAAAAAAAAAATATTAATGAAACGGATATTGAGGTCAAGTTAAGTATTTGATCAAAATCATGTATATGGAAGATATTAGGTAATAATATCTCCCTTAAAATTGTCTTCATATATATCAGTAGATTCATTTATCATATTTTCTTATCTATACTAGATATTTAAAAAAAAAATCCTTATAAAAAGGACGGATTTATTTACATACAAATATTGTATAAATATATTTAATAATATTATATTACTATATAAATTATTATTACTCTGTATAAATAGGTTTATTATATATATATATATATATAAATAATATAAATTTTATAAATATTGTAACCATAATTATTTGTGAAAGTCAAATATTTTAATTAATTATATTAATAGTTTATATATATATAAAAATTAAGATAAAAGTAGGGCCAAAGTATTTTTTTTTTCATTATACCTCAAAATGGGGAATTGAGCCCCATTTAATATTTAAAAACATTATAATATAATAAAATAAATATAAAAAGAATATCGATATATAGTTATCTTTATATATATATATATATATATATACACAATGGCGTAGCGTGATCTATTATGGGGGGAGGGGGGGTTCCGGGGGTCTCCCCTGGAAAAAAATTTTGACAAAAGAAATAAATTATTTATTCATAACGTTTAGACCAGGGGTGGCCAACCCGCGGCCCGCGGGCCGCATGTGGCCCGCCGTAAACATTTTTGCGGCCCGCGAGATTCATCACACTTTTATATTCTGCGCCCTCATGAAACAAATATCGCACTAGTGAAATAAATATGATTTCATTTTTTTTATTTCGTTGATTCTTGTTTTATTTTTAGTATTATATATTTTTTACAATGTGCATTCAGTATCATTATTATTATATTATATATGTTTATATGTAAAAATAATAGTAAACATAATAAAAATTCATTATTTTTCAATTTGTCACACCAAACAATATCTATAATGGGTATGTATAATTTTATATGCGGCCCGCGAAGTTATGATGCATTTCCAAAGTGGCCCGCAAGATCATTTGGGTTGGCCACCTCTGGTTTAGACTATACTTATACGTAATTTAAAGATGTTTTTTTTACTTTTGGGTTCTCAGTTACAAAACTAATCACTTTTAAATTTATTTTTTGCACAATATTTACCCCCCTCTGCCAATGTATATATAATATATAGTATATTTTTATATATATATATATACATATAAAATATGTTTAGAAATTTGGTAAATCAAGTTACAATATCTATAAAATTTATATATACATATATATATCTATATATAAAATATAAAATAACTTAACCTAATAACAGGTACATGCATTAACTAGTATCATCAGATGATTAGTATTAAAAAAAAAATAAATAAAAAAAAAATTAACAATAACTATTATAATAAAATTATAAATAAATATATATATATATATCTGAAATTTATATAACAGCCAATTGATGTTTTTTTATTATATTTAAATTTTAAAGTTTTTTTTTTTTGTTGAAAATATATATTTATATATATATTTTTATACATATATAAATAGAATATTTATTTGCTTTAATTATACTTTAATTCTTGAAAATTCAGTCTTATTAATAGACTCGAAGACTAGGAAATTTTTTATTCATTGACTCTTTATTTGATTTTTATTTTTTAAATTTTTAAACAGAAAAAAAGAACACAATTTGATCATCTTCATCGAAGATTTTTAAATGAATGAGAAAATTTATAATTTAAGTACTAGAAGGAAGATTTTTTTTTTCGTTAAAAAAAATAAGTATAAATGTATTTATTTATTTATTTGTAAATTAAATAAAAATTAGAAATCTATTTAATAGATATTAATTTATCATTGGTTTAATTTTAAATTATATATTTATAGAATATAAATATGAATCGTTTAAATTTAAAGAGTGGAGGTTGTGAATGACTCACGCGTATTCTTTTATACAGGTGGGGGTCCACGAACGTATCGTAACTGTGGCGTGAAGACACCGCCAAACGAGTTGACATTGTCGCAGCAGTGAGGCTCGAGGAGACAGGCCATGCAAAAAAGAGCGAGAAGAGCCATTTGGAAAGGAATAGAGGCGCCAACGACCCTCCAGATCCATCCGCCACGTCGTTTGCCAGGCTCTTCCGGATCGGGATCCTCAGGACCGGAACCGCCACAAACGCCGCCCAAATCAGTGGAAGAGGAAGAGACAGCAACAGCCGCGGCTGTTAATACTGAGGCCAACTCGGATCCTCGTGGGGGAAGTATTGGAGATTTGCTCAGGGTGCGTCTTCTATAATGAAAAAAAAATAAAATAAAATAAAATAAAATAAATAAATATAACTTGTAATGTTTGATATAATCAATCATACATAAAAGTAATCGGATTTTAAAATTGTCGCGGCAGCTCATGTAATGTCATGACACTTTTAATATAGTGAATATAGTGATTATAATATTTGTATAAAAACCCAAATTGTATTTGGAAGAATAGTTGCTTTTTGAGATTACAAGTGTTTTTTTTATTTTCTTTTGGATCAAAAATGGGTCCATAATCTTTCTTGTGAAACAATGTATCGTCATCATCTTTTACTAAGAATAGTAAGAGTTAATTATCTTTTATAACATATAAATTATAATCAATGAAGATAATATATATATATATATATAAAATCAATCAAAATCAATCAAATTATACTATGTATCTTATTTATTGTTATAGATCAGTGATTCTCAACTACTGTGCCTCGAGATTATCATTATTTGCATTTCCAATAAAACTTTTGCAAATACTCTGTGCTAATGTGGGAGGTACTACCACAATTTGAAAAAGTTTTATTGGAAATGCAATTAAATACACTATTCAGGAAATGAACGTTTTAAAAACAATTAATATTGTAAGGTGAGTAACTTGGCGGTCGCCAAGCTTTGATTTCACTAAATTTTTTGAAAGACAACTTTGCGGGGCTATAACTTTTTTGATTTCCTAACTTTTTAGGGCTCACAACTTGGCGGAGAACCTCTACCACGAAGTGGTTTTTTTGTCAGATTGTATTATTTTTTAAGTAATTTACTAATAGAATAGGTTTAAAGATTCTATTATAATAAAAAAATAAACGCCAGGTTGTCGGGTAATAAACCGATTGAGAAAAACACAGTGTAACAGCCTGGTGTTTATATTGTTCCTTTACTGTACATATATATCAAAATAAAATATTTATACAGACAATTTCAATAACAATAATTCAAAAAAAAAAAGAATGAATAACTTAATTCATCAAAAAATTCAATTCAATTATAATGGTTATTTTAAAAGTAAATCACAAAATAAATATGATTAAATAAAGTAATAATTAATTGTAGGCGAAAATTTATAATTTTAAATATTTTTCCTAACTATGTAAAAATATGTATTAACTGGTGACTGGTTCAGTTACTAATGTGGTTGATTGACTTTACACTGTAGGCGGTGTTATTACTTTTATATTTACTTGTGTCAGCGTATGCTCGCTCTCTTTTATGTATATCAGCGATTCTCAACCACTGTGCCGAGGCACTTTTCAAAGTGTGCCGCCAAATTTTACAAATGTAAAGAGGCCCTTAAAAATATATCCGACTTTTTTTCAATATGGTAAATAAGTGAATAACTTTTACACTTATCTTTTTCTTTGTTTAAACCGTTAAAAGTGTGCCGCGGTAAAAAAAAAAAAGGTTGAGAATTACTGATGTATATAGTCGCTTTCCTATGTTAAAATTATGATTAACTTATGAAGCTTTTGTTAGTTTTATGAAATCTTTATGAAACTGTAAATTTTGTACATAATATATATATATATATATATATATATATACTTTATATTCAACTCTCTTTTATTCTTCAACTTTTTTCCTACATAATTTATTTTTTCTTAATAAAAAAATGAATATATTAGAATTATGTCTCCATTATTGTTAGACAAATCGAATAAAATAACAGTAAAAAAACGTAGAGAAATGATAATAATAGTTTTTCAAATGATTTGAAAATCCAGAATTTGTATAAAAACAAATGAAAAATCAAAAGCTACAAGTTTCATAATGCAATTTCTATGAATTGGAAGACACGTGTTTATTTCTCAGTAACGCCTCGTATCGGCGCGGTATGCGATTGCCGATTGTCCCATTGTTTGTTTCCCACATTTGGCGGTAGCCATCTTTTGACGGACAACACTTCACATGACAACCCAGCCACTTGTCATCTGTAATTAACAGCAATTAGATAGGTTCGACGAAATCCTGAACATGCATTCGGTGGATCTCTTGGGATTGGATTGGTGTGCGAAAAATCACCAAAATAGTTTTGTTTTTGTTTTTCTAACCCATTGAATCTTAATTCATAATTCGTTTTCCGTTGTCGCTTCTTTAGATCGATGAATTAAATCTCCAGACCTCAGACAATCAAACATCAAACATCAAAATGTAGGTATTTTAAAAAATACCTTAAATACAATCACTATAAATAAAAATGTCTTGATATCCATTTTAATTAACTTCATTATTTTAATAATGAAAAATAAATAAATAAAAACAATCCAAAAGTGAACAAGATCTATATTTTTAGTATTCATCGTCAGTATTAAAAAATTGACAAGATTTTATATTTCTTTTATTAATAATTTATTTCCAAATAGGGTTAAGGGAAATAATGGATATTTATCCAAATTTTATAATACCAAGTAAATTATATATAATTTAAATATTTTTTAAATATATTTGAATTGATTGATGACCTTTTTTTGATTTTACAAGTACGATATGTCAGGGGTGGCTTAGATCCATATTGAAAAATAGAAAATGTTACTTTTTTTGTGTCATGACTTTAATTTTTTTAATTTAGCCACAATAAACTCGAAAAGAGCCACTATTTGTTATGCTTATATCATTTGACATTAAATTTTAAATTGTTTAAATAATTTATATATAGTAGAAATAGAGAAAATTTCAAAAATCATATTAGTACTTCTCCCCTCTCTCTATTTTAATTTTATTAAATCATATACATGCCTAATTGAAATTTCAATATCTAAACACTTAAAATATCAATTACAAAAATCTCTTTATTTGATTGTAAGATTTAGGAAAAAATGGGACTAACGATGAATACCTAATATGCATTTGTATGTGAGGATTTGAATGCCACTATTTATAGGTGAAGTTTTAAATTTTTATTCTCAGAATATAACAAAAATTTAAATTATACTCTATATTATTTTATAAAAATGTATATTATTTTCATGTAATAAAAAATAAATTGTCTATATAAAATCTCTATTAAAAATATTAAATAATCTAAAATTTATATTGATTCATTAAAATTTAAATTAAGGCGCCATAGGGTGGGAGGTAGCGTCGCTGCCTCACATTCTCGTGGTCCCGGGTTCAAGTCCCGGGCCTGGCAAGGCAATTTCTTTAACTGGGGTGTTTGGGACGGAGTCAACCCAACCTCCGAGATCCAAATTGGAAAGCTACTTGATAAAAAGTAGCGCCTCCGACTAAGAAAATCAAGGCAAAGGTTGATAGGACCCGTTCTACTGATCATAGGACACCTAATTGATATAACCGACTTGATAGGCGTTGTCCTTACATAGGGCGTACAAAAGTCAGAGTTTTTTTTTTATTAAAATTTAAATTATAATTAGTATATATTATTAAATTATTATATAATACGCTTAATTTTTAAATTTTCATGAATAAATTAAACTTAAGCATTCATTTTATAGCCAATTTTATTACTAATACTTTTGTTTTTTGATGGGGATGAAAAAAAGTTAATGAAAAGCCAAGTTCAATTAAAACAAAACAAACGATGGATATAAATAAATATCTAAAACTCATTGGTAGGATGAAGGGAGAAGTACTTTTATGTTTCAGTAATAGCCAATTCACAATCGCTTTTAACGTCCACTCACCACACTTAAGAACACCAGGGAGTGAGTTTTTAGAGGAAGTTAATTCTTCCCTCCAAAGAAAAAAAAAATCGCCTAGTCTATAAGTTTTCTTTTTCTTCTCCTTCGTTCCAATGCCTAAAGGTGTTTGTCTGTGTGAAAGGAAGGGAGTAAGAGCCGTAGGGTGTAAAAATGCCAGACGCATACGAATCGGTTGATACGACTCACCCCCGGGAAAAACTTGCAGGGTTCGAAACCAGACCAGGGAGGCTTAATGAAAAAAAAAGATCAACAATATAAAGAAAAGAAGGAGAGGGTGGTAGAAGGAGAGTGAAATAAAACAAATACACAAAAATAGGAAGAAAAAAAAAGAAAAGAATGATATTTGCTACGAAAAAATGAACAATAAAATGAAACAATAAAATAAAATAGATTGAAAAAATTCACTATCCACATCATGAGAAATAAATTCGTTTACAGACCAAAGATGAAGGATTTATATTATTTTTTTTTATTTTGAATTAAATATGATTTAAAAAAATAAAAAAATAAAAAAAATGCTCTTTAATTTTATGTTATTTAATATGTAATAAAAAAAAATATTTAAATATAATATGCAAATATTTTAATAAAAGATACTAATAAAGATAAAGCGCCATGCAGCGTTGGGGGTTACTGCCTTAACTCACATCGAATTAACTCATCTGGGTTCAAGTCCCGGCCCTGGCAAGTCAATTTCTCTAATTGGGGTGTTTGGGACGGAGTCAACCCAATCTCCGGGATCAAAATTGGGAAGTTCCTTGATAAAAAAGTTAGCGGCTCCGATCAAGTAAATCAAGATAGAGGTTAATAGGACCCGTTCTACTGATCATAGGACACCTAATTTTTATAACCAACTATCATTACGTAAGATGTACAAAAGTCAGAGGTTTTTTTTAATAAACATAAATATAAAGAAAAGGAATTCTTTAGTAAAAAAATATATCAAAGAATAATAAAATAAAGTAAATGTTAAATTTAAATATTTTTCTTATTATATTTAATTTGATTTCATTTCATTCATTAAATTTATGTGGAATTAGTGAGGTTTGAACTTTTAGTTATTAGTAATAATAATAGTTCAAGATTTTACTACTGAACTATAACTATATACTTTTGTTATATGAAAAAATAAATTAAGAATAAAAAGCAAATAATATTATAATTTCTTTATTTGAAGAAAAATGTGTACTTGGGAGTAATATGAGGGAAATATTCAATGTTTCTGTATTCAGTGAAAAATAAAATAAATAAATACCAGTTTACTATACTTTACCAAATGCAAAGTAATATAAATTTTATGTATGAAGGAAGGATTATATATATAAATTTATAGATTTATTTATATTTATTTTTAAATGAATTATTTTCCTGTCTCATTTAAAAATGGAACTGTTCACTAATGAGAATACCAATGAGTATGTATTTTAATATTACTTATATATATATATAAAAATATCAATTACATAAATATATTTAAAGATGAAATGATGATATTCTAAAAATGAAAAATACCAGTTAAGATTTTGAATAAATTTATATATCCATAAACTCATCTAAGATTTCTTGAAATTAATAATAAGTAATTTATAACCTGTAATAAAAACACCTGTTCACTAACTAATAGAAGATATGTAAATTGAAATTCCCACTAAAAACATGAAATTAATGTCTATTTAAAGTGAGTTGGGTTTTTGGTTGGACTGATGCGATGTTCAATACAAATGAGCTACACAACATTTAAAAGTGGCGGATGACAATCGCGGCGGTAGGTAAGACACGTTACTGAAATCAGAGTCATGTTTAGAGAATATTTTATTTTAATTTTAATCGTCCCGTGCTTAACCGATTGCTTGTGTTATTAAAAGTGTCCACTGCCTGGATGTAATCGCTAATCCTACTTTCAGTGGCTTCGAACAGCGTGGGAGGTCCTCATCCCGGACTGTCAAATTAGCACCAGTGAAAGGTTTAATACACTATCAAATAGCGGATTAGTATCCACTAACTATTGGATTTTAAATAATTTACCTAGCAAACATGTTGGTGAAAAATAAAATAATATTAAACAAATAAAAGTAAATAAATAAATAAATAAAAAAATCAAATAAATAAAATTACCATAATCACTTGAATTGAAAAATAAAATATTATTTTTTATTGGTTTTATTTTCAAATCGAGAAATAAAAAATACTTAGCCTAAATAAATATTAAAATAAACCAGAATTATCCGTAAGCACTAGTTGAACCATTCTAATAAGTTATGTAAACTAAAATTAAACTTAACAAAATATAAAACTATAAATATAAATATATAAATAAATATAAATATAAAAGTGACATTTTTAATTAAATACCCGTTAAAGTTTTGTTTCAAGTTTATTGATATATTTGAATTATGCGCATTTTGGTAGTTACACCATTATCAGAAACTTTCTGCTCAATTTCTGATGATGCTTTCACAGCCGATAAAATTAAAACTCCACCGAGTGTTTAATTGAAAATTATTCTCATTAACTTGTATATTATTTTGAGTTTTTAGTTTGCATGTTTATTTAAGTATTTTTTTTTATTTAAAAGTATATCAGAAATTGGATGGGCCTTTTATAGCACCTTGTGTTTTATAAATAATTTTCTTTATTATTATTGAATGTCAAGCAGAACTTTAAAGAGAAATTATTAATTATTGAATTTTCCTAGACCAGAACTGAAGTCTTCATTGTGGTAGACTGTCGTGCTAACCACTAAACCACTGAAGTATCTAAGATAAATTAATCTAAATCTAAATTAGTTTCGTAAATTAATGTCCAAAAGATTTTTTAGTTTATTTGGGTCATACATAATTTATATACATAGTTTTTTTTATTATTAATTTAAAAAATTACAATAGGAATTTTTCAAAATGCATATTAAATGATCATTCTATAAATAATATATATATATATATATATATATATAACTTTCTATTAATCAGAGTTGTAAAGATATATAGAATTAGCAAAGAGAGAATGGCTTGGGAGGAAATGTATTTTTAACTTAAAATAACAAACGAAAAATGAATACATATATAAATACAAAATTAGTTCTGTTCCATCCATTCTATATTGTATAAATATTTTAGTAAATTTTTGAATGAATTGAATACAAATGATGAGAGGATATTATAATTAAAATATAAATTTGTAATAAAGAATCTTTAGATCAGATAAAACGTACAACAAATAATTTAATCACCGGGATGAACAAAAAAAACAAAAACAAAAAATAGGCGCTTTAATCAATTATCAACCTGTTTGGCTGGTAGATCTTTTCACTACAATCAGTATGGTAATGTAATGCACCTATGCTAATGATTTACCAGATGATCGGCTCCATTAACAAATGACTCTTCGGCGAGAGGCTAAGGTGGGAGGATCTGAATTGATTGGCTTGGGAAGCGACTCGACCGTGCCTCTCTCACGTGGTTATGTCATCCTCCGTGCCTATTTATAATAACTGCATTCATCTCCTTGCTAAACTAATATTTGAACAATATGATTTATTATATTTTAAATTAAATATTCAACTAAAGAAAAAAAAAACAAATCAACATAACTACAAACCAAAAAGAGTGAAGTTAAGAACAAGTTTAGCGCGGAAGGAATTTTTTTCTATTTCATTTTTGTAAATGAGAAATCGTATTTTTTTTTAAGAGAGATCTCTAAAACATTTTTTTTTTCAATCTATTGATAAGAAAGAAGTATCTTTGCAATCTTGAAATGAAGTCAATTTGAATTTCTAATTTACCACCCATGTAGTTGATCAATTTATAAAATAAACATTAGTTTAATAAAACGTTACATGGGTATGAGTATGAAGGTGTAAACTGGTTTATAAATATATAGTAACTAAAAACTAATTTTATAAACAATTTCTAATTTCATAAGCATTAACATAACTTATTAAGGTGTATAATTTTCTATAGAGAAATTCAAATATAGCTGAGGATATAATGCTGAACTATTGAACTTGAGAAAGAAGGATAGTAAGAGAGTTCACAAAATGATGATATAATAATTAATATGATAAATTTACAAAATTAATAGATGGTAAATTACTAAAATGGCCTTAGATTCAAATGCATAAAAAAGAGTAAAATGAGATAATTATTTTGATTAAAAAATATTCATTACACATCAATTTTAAGACAAAATTAGCTTTGAAACTATAAAAAATCTCTGTCATACCACTCAAATAATTTGTCTCTAAATCTCTAAATATAATGTTAATAATGATAAAAATGTAATAGAAAACATGATCAGCAATTTAATAATTTTAGTATTCGAAAGTGAAATAATAGAATCATTTTTACATCTCGTCAGAAAAATTTTCGATGTCGAGATTTTGATGTTTTTATACGTTTTGAAGATCCCTGAGTCATTTTCACTAAGGTTGAGAAAAATTTGTGTGTGTGTAGACAAGATTACGCAAAAACGGTTTGAGCTAGAATCATGAAATTTGGTACTCGGGCATTATTCAAAATTTTTCCTCTAAACTGACCGTAAAAATAAAGATATGTTTGATAGGTTTTCACATGACTAAAAATTGTATAAAACTGGTATATATAGAATTTCAGCTTGATTGAATCGCTGAAAGTACTGGAATTAATTTTTTAACACGACTGCACATCACACGCCAGCATATGCCCTGGTTTTAATATATTTTAATAATTTTAATTTATAATTTAATTAATTAAATTTAATTTAAATATAATATATGTGTTAATTAAGTCAATTCAAATTTGCGAGATAGTCGAGTAGAGACACTCCAATTTATTTAAATAAATTTGGAACAAAAAGTTTTTCAATATTTAGAAATAAACTGACTTGTATTCTTGCACTTTTGTCTGCCACCATATTTTAGAAATGTATAAAATAAAATTAAAAATTCTTAACTAGTTAAGTTTAAATTATAGATACATTTTCTCATCAATTAATCATTAAAGTTAATATTTCATAAATAATTATTGCTTTATATATGGATGGCTAAAGACATAGAAACGTCAAAAATTAATTAAATTTTACGACTAAATATAAAAGAAATTATTAAAAACATCAAGCTTCTATTTAATAAATAATCTTATTATTTTAATTGATTATTAATCATTTAATAAATATGATATATTTTTGTAGAATATATTATTTTCTGTTATATTGAAAATGATTATCATAAACCACATATTTTATATAGTGGATTATGGGTAATTAAAATACTTTTAAACTTGTATTGTTAGAATGCCGCCAAATTTTGAAATTGTTAAAAGGGTGCCTCGAAAAAAAAAGATTGAGAATCACTGATATATACAAATATATATTTTATTTATGAATAATTAATTAAATATGATGGCATATGATTTCTTATTTTGTAATTGATACCAGCACACAAAATTATACTAAAACTAACTTAGTACACCAAGTATTATATTAATTTATTAAATTTAATTAGTCCTATTTAAATATGAAATTTCTCTTTACAGATCATGCATATGTTATATCCCTATAAGTAAATTTATATGTAAACTAATCAAATATGCCTGTAGTGTATACAAAATTTCTGTTAATCTATTACCTCATCTGATCTCGCTCAGTAGGTATCTCACGCCTCTTGGAATGGCTTAATTAATTTGCATAAATATTATTGGATAATGGATTAGAAACTCGGGCATGTATAAATAATGAACCCATAATTTAATACAAATTTTAATTTAAGTCAATTCATTATAATCAATTTTTCTTTCATTCTATATTTATATTGTATAAAATTCAAAAAGGTCATAATACATAAAGATGAACTTTAAACCGTTAATGGAATAAAAAAACAAATAAATAGAAATAGAAATGGAAATAGTATAGAAACTTATATTGAATTGAATGAATGGAGATCCTTTTTGAAATAACATACTTGATGCCATTAGCAAAAGGTAAGAATGAATGACACTAATGTTGTATTTTAATTAAATCAATTAATATTATGTCTTCCTGTTCTTAATGACCTCAACACTATCGCCATAATTTATCAGGATAATGCTGTTTTAAAATGCATCCATTGTTTTTATCCTCGATTTGGAATTATATTTAATTATAGAATAAAAGATTATTGTAATCCTTGTTAAAATTTAGGTATTTTCAAAATTCGTTTTTTTTTTATTATAACTGAATTTAGGAAACTATGCGCATTTTAACCACATGCGCATTTATTTTAAATTATTTAATCCTAAAACTATGTGAACTTGGCAGGATTCGATCCGTCAACCACAAGTTCAGTGGGCCAAGTCAACTATAACCACTAACTACCATTCTAGTCATGTTTATTTTAATAAAAAATATTATAGAAAAAAAAATAGTCTCAAAAATCGCTTGACTCTGATGTATGAAAGATAAAATTATTTTCTTTGTCATTTAGGAAAACAGGAAAATTAAAGTCTTTACTAAATTATATATAAAATTCTGTAAGACTACTCACCGAGCACGTTTGGCACTAAGGTTGCTATTGGAACTTGGTGTCGTGTTGGCGGTGCCATTTGCAGCTGCAGCAGCCGCAGCGGCGTTTCTTGCATCCACCGTTTCTGCTGTCCTCACCATCAGTTCTCGGCAAGAGCGTTGTAGTTCACGTAATTCGCGTTCTGACGCATCCAATCGCTTAGAATAAAAAAAAAATAAAATAAAAATTAACATTTATATTATAAATGTATATTATTATATAGTATTGCATTATTATGAATTATTATTTTTTTTAATTTACCTGATTGAGTTGTTCAAGCATAGGTCCATGAGAATCTCCAGCTGCCTGTTCCAAAGCCCGGGCAAGTCTTTTGAGTTGAGCGAGACGCCTCTCCCGTTCCGATAGTTCTAATTCAGAACCCTCGTCAGAGATACCACTGTCAGATAGTGAGCCACCCTCAGTCAACGATTTGCTGCTGATTTCAACACCATCCTACAAAATTCAAAAAAAAAAAAAATACATTTTAAACATATGTCATGAATATAATTTTACAATACTTGTAAAAAAAAATATTGAATTATCAGTAATCATTCAATAATTTGTTTATATTCAAAAAAATATTTTCTAATGTGAGATTGCAATATTAAAGATTTAATCATTAGTTATTTTTCTTCAACTAAATAAATACATATAATAATAAAAGCTAACCATTTCAAAAAACATAATATATAATGATTTAATTCAATAATAAATATTATAGCAAGGTTTGACTTACAAAAATGTCCTTTTTAGGACATTTCTCACTTTTTTTTTAAATTATCTCACATAACTTGGTTGGATTTATTTTACTAGAATTATTTTCAGGTTCAGCGTTTGACATGTTGCTCGGACTTATACTGACTTATACTATTAATTAAGATAATAAATTTTTCAAACAGTGGTCATCTACTTTGATACAAACAGTCTGGTTTCGATTTAGTTTATTTATAGAACACAAACTTATTTTAATCAAATTGTATTTACTTGTATTGACCATCCCCTTAAATTGGCCGCCTTGTGAGTTGCATAATATTAGTATAAATTCATTAAACTAATTTTTCCCCCCACCCATTCCCTATCAAGAATAATGCTGTGAAGAATAAAAATTGCTCTAATAATTAAAATAAAATAAAAATAACGAATTTATAAAACAAATTGAATTTTATTCACGTAAATTAATTTTAACAATTTTGCATAGAATTTCAATTATTCCACTGTTACAAATATATAGGTATATATATATATATATATTTAATATTAATATTTAACAATTATTTTGGATTTATATTTATCCTTTATTTCTATTAATAATTAAAACAAGCAGGTTTTTGTCCCATTTTTTACGGATGTGTGTGTGATTTTATATTATTCATTTAAATAGAATAAAATGTCGATGTTGGAGGTGGTGTTGTGAGGCTGGATGTGTTGTTTCCGAGGTGTTTGCCACGGTAATTACATCGCCGAGAGCACGTGCTCCACGTGCATGGACGTACATTTAGCAAGGGTGAGTTAAAGGGCTGAAGGGCAAATGGAGGGATGCTGTTTGGTATTCCGCGGGTTGCGTTTCATTATATCGGCCTCGCGCGCTCATTTCCACCCCCTCTCTTTCATCCCGGGGGATCTTCACAGGGCATGTGAGGGGACTGGGGGCATTGATAGAGCAAGAGAGAGAGAGAGAGAGAGTTGAACTATGGGAACGTCTGCCTAATTCTAAACTGTCATCAAAAATGTCAATATTAATAATAAATATCAATAATTATATGGAAAATAGAAATAATTTGGTTAAAATAAAAAAAAAAATACTAAAAGAGAAAATTATTATTATTGTGTAAGAATTCCTTTAATTTAATACAGTAATTTGGATATCTTTTATCTACAAAAACACATCCAATTGATGTCGAAATTCCCTATTAAAATTTGTATTATTTTTTTTTATAAAGAAAAATAATTTATAATTAGAGGTACATCAAAAACCCAGATAGTATTAAACATTCTCTGACTAATGAAAGTACTGAGCATATATAGAAAAGTCGGTTACCACCTGGGCAGGATAGAAGAGTTATAAGATAAGCACAATGGATCCTTTCAACCTTTACTTTGATTGATTGATCTCAAGGAATCCTAACTTTATTTCAAAATTCCTCCTCAATTATGTAGACTAGTAAGACCCCATATCAGATAGAGAAATTCCTTTAGCAGGTCTTTGAAATGAATCAGATTCCAGGCGATAGTACCATAAATGTTTAAGAGATTTGTTCTGAATAAGAAATAATCGATAATCTAATCCAGGGGCCAAATATAATTAAAAATTTTAAAGATCTGGGGTCAGGCATATTAGAATATATATTTTAATGTCCTAACGAAGAATCTAATAAAAAATAAATTTTAAATTAATTAATTAATTACATAATTAATTTGCATTAATGTGACGAATGTAATTGTTTCGAGATATTGTTTTGAGATATTATTTCATCATAATTGGGTACAAAGTTAGTACTTCCTATAATTAAAGTTGTTTGCAAATGGTCATCTGTTAATAATGATCTCTATTTTGTATACTTCATTTTCGAAAATGTCTTTACACATTGGTATGTACTTCCAAATACAGAAATAAACCATCTTGCATATAATTTAATTCTTTGGCATTTGCATAAAAAAAATGACGGGCCGGATTTGGCCCGCGGGCCGTAGTTTGCCGATCCCTGATCTAATCTAGAGAAAAATATCAAATTAGGATGTTAAACGTAGGCACATGTTGAAGTGATGAGTAAACAATATAAAGGAAATATGTAGATGTACATAAAAATAGGGAAGTTCGGAGGCCGCTAGCTAGGAATTTCTAATTCTATTGTACATTCAAACTATTATCTAATACTTTCTCCTTCTAAAGTAAAATTCCAAATTATTTTTATTATACCTTTTATTTTTTAAATTAACTTTTTAGGTTAAAATATAAAATAAATATTCCTTGAAAAAAATTTTAAAATTAAAATGAAACTCTAATGAAAGAGAAATGCATATAATCAAAATTAGATATTAGGGTGAAATAGAATGCTTTACAATAGTAAATTAGTTATTCAATTATAATAGAAAATTATTTATTCAAGTGAACTACGTTTAGTTTGGTTGATTCAATTCGTCCAAGAGGGTATTGTAGGTTGTAGGTACTTAATATAGTATTCTAGTCCATCGAGTGAATTGAATTCCTTGACAAAGCTACCTCTTTGACTGATTACTTGAAGTGAATACTCTACAAGAGATGTTCAGATAATAAATTTCTAATTTCATTTCGAGAGCAACGTTCGTTCAGTCCGTCTGCATTGTATATGGTAATGAGCGTCGATATTAAATTTGTATTTTTCGTAGCATGTGCTGTTATAGTATGAGTATGGTTGGTTGTATGAAAGTGAGTGACTGTGTGTGTTTGTGTGTGTGCAGGCGGTGGATTCGTGGGGGTGTAGGTTTTCCGAAAACAGGGATGGGGTCTTCGTGATGGCGGCGCGGCCCCGGGACGTGATCTGCACTCGAGATCGAGTCCGCGGTAACGATCGACGGAGACTCGAACCCCGGAACCCAGTAGCTTCAAGTTAAAGTTAGAACTACCCAAACAGATATCACTATACTTCTTAAAAAACAAAACCATCGGTATGATAATTTAATTAGATAATTTCGTTTACATTTCAATTTGATCCATTAAGAAATCAATCGATCGATATATTGAGAAGCTGATCTAGAAGTGTGCAACAGATAAATCCCAAAAGATTCTGATTAAGAAAACCATCTTTTGAATTTCTAAACATATATTTACACATTTACACATTTATACGCAAGAACTTTCTAGTTCAAGATAAATTTACTCTATAATAAAAAAAATCTTTATAAATAAAAATATGTTTTGATTTTACTTGGAATTTAAATTTGAAAAATAATAACGAAATTCATAAACAATTTTATCAGTTTAAATTTTTTATTTGAATAACAATTTCATATATTATTTATTTGGTGTAAAATATATTTGTTTTTGTTTTTTAACATTTATTTTTAATTTAGTTACCTCATCACAAGAACCATTCTTATTAATATAAATCAGTGATTGTCAATCTAGTTTTTACCGCGGCACACTTTTAACGGTTTGAAAATTTCGCGGCAGACAAAGAAAAAGATAAGTGTAAAAGTTTACCATATTGAAAAAAAAGTGGTCCCAAAAACGGTTTACCTTTTTTTTAGAACCAAATTGAAAAAAATTTAGAAAAAAAGTTGGAAATGTTCAAGAGCCCCATAATCTCGCGGCACACTAAAGTGCCACGGCACAATGGTTGAGAATTACTGATATATAATATATATTTAAAATTCAAAAATAAAATATAATATAAACTAGAATTAATTATTTAAAGAGTTATATGGTGAATATGATAGGATAATATATATTTTTAGAGGATTGAGTATTTGTGATTGATATATATATATATATAAATAATTATAAAACTTAATACTTCAAATAAATTATCTTCTACGATCTTAGATTATTTATTTTAATATATAGTACCGGGACCCCGAGCCTCGGCTCGGTACTTAAGTTAAAAAAAATGATTCATTATTATTGGGTTTGGCTGGTAACATTAATACATGGGATACCGAGCTGTCGCTCGAAAAAATATTTAGACATTATTATAGACATTTTCATTCTGTAAATTAAATAATTTTATTTCATTTAAATAAATATCTATTTTTAAATAATTTTTCTCTCTACATTATTTATCTAATTCTGACAATATATTAAGATCACACCGGGACCCCGAGCCTCGGCTAGGTAATTAAGTTAAAAAAAAATAATTCATTATTATATTGGGTTTGGCTGGTAATATTATACTTGGGACACCGAGCTGATATACAATTCTTTAATTATTTATTACAATTATTAAATGTTGCATCATTGCATGAAACTTGGGGTCCTCAATAATACATAAATATGTATACCGGGACCCCGAGCCTCGGCTCGGTACTTAAGTTAAAAAAAATGATTCATTATTATTGGATTTGGCTGGTAATATTAATACCTGGGACACCGAGCTCGCTCTACCCTTTAAAAAATATTGATATACAATTCTTTAATTATTTATTACAATTATTAAATGTATTAAATAATATTTTATTGAAAAAATATTAAAAATTATAAAACTATCTAAAACTTAATTAATAAAAGAACAATGAATAAATAAATCACTAAAATAGATAAAAAACAAAATGCACGCGGCGAGTTTCGATCCTTCGAACTCGGGGAGTAAAAACAATTGTTCTTACCGCTGGTCTATGATATATTTTGATAATTAGAAAGATATTTTTACCATCTTTCAAAGACATTTATTTGTTTTGTTGCTTTTTTTTGAGAGAGATTAATAAATATATATATATTTTATTAAAAATAAATATTTTTAATTTTATTTCGAAATTAAATAATGAATTTTATTTTAAAATATTTAAAAAAAAAGCGGGAGTAAAATTTCAATATGAATGTCATATGTCATCGATAAATAATAAATAATATTAATAAATATTAAATTTAATAAAAGAACAATGAATAAATAAATATAAAATAGTAATTTATTAATTAATTTATTAAAAAATAATAGATTAAAAAAAAAAAAAAAATTATTTCAAAACCATTTTTTATTTTGTTGTTATTTTTTTTGAGAGAGATTAATAAATATATATATATATTTTATTAAAAATAAATATTTTTAATTTTATTTCGAAATTAAATAATAAATTTTAAAATATTTTAAATATAAAAAAAATATTAATACAAAATTAAAAAAAGGCGGGAGTAAAATTTCAAAATGGATGCCATTTACGTCACCCATATATAATTTTCAATTAAGAAATTAATAATGAAGCTGTAAGTTTCAAGAGATGTGATCAATAAAGTGGCAGATTCCAGAATTACAAAACTTGGTTTTGAGAGTTTAAACCACATCAATTTGAAAGAAAATTAATAACTTTTTTATTAAAATAAAATAATATTTCAATATAATTAATTAATATACATATAAAGTCTATTTTTTAATTTAATTTCAATTAATTTTATAAAGAATTTTTTAATATATAATTCAACTCAGCATCAACAGTAATACATTTCAATTAATGTTACTCAAACAATAAAATAAAAAGTTTAAAACATGAACAAAAGCCAGATAAACAGTGTATATTTATTATTTTATACTCTTTTTTTCAAAGAGAATCCCATTTGGAAATTTATGAATGAATGAGAATAGGGTAGGTAAAAAAAAAAAATAAAAAAAAATAAAAAATAGAGTAAAATTCTTTTATTAAAACTTAATATTCTAGGTGAGTAAAAGTTTGATAGAAAAGAATAAAAGAATACAAATACAAATAAGTATATTGATTATGTAAAGTACAAGTTACTCTTTGTCTTTCTCCCGTTGATGGATTTATGATTTTTTTTGCCCCTCCCTGTCTATAAGGCTGCCCTTTTATTGAACAAATTTCTGATCGGGATTTTTTGTATGCTATTAAGCATATATATATATATAAAACAGAAGCTTTATTTATTTATTTTTTTCCAAGTCATGTCTATTACTGAAACCGGACCAGGTTCACTTGCTCTTACCGGGAAACGAACCATTAACCTTTCGACCCAGCATTGATTGAGATTCAATGGAGAGGGGAGTAAAAACCGTTTGCACGATTTCCTTGTCAAGAAAGATGTGAACTGATGAAGACGATCAAAGGATGAATGTATTGGTCGTTATAGAGAAAAAGAGAAACAAAAGTAGAGGTAGTAGTGTAGGGAGGCCATTAATATAATTAGCAATACAGAAATCATTTTGCTACTGATGTTTATGTCAGAACGATGATAGAAAGAATAAGATTAAAAAGAGAAAAAAAAAAAAATTAAAATAGATTCAATTAAAGGAAAATTTGAATTTAATTTGAACACAATTTATTCGATTAATACTTAATTTTTTTTTTCAATGAAATATCACAGTTCAATTAAATAATAAGAAAATAAAGTATATAATAATGAAGTTATTTTAGTACTTAAAATATATATTTTTACATTAATTAATAAAAAGAATTCATTAAATTTATTTTGTCATTTTAATATAATTAATTTTGAAATAAGAAAAATAAGTTGACCTGTGGCCAGGTCCGAACCGACCGACGGTTTGAAGTAAATTAATTTCCAGCTACAGAAACAATTTCAAATAATTTTAATTTTATTTTATTTATAATATATATGTAAGAACAGGCTGTGACGTCATGAATGGCTGGATGACGTCATATAATTTTAAATTAAGAAAAAAACTAATAAAGATGATTTTTCTCGAAGATAAAACAAATACAAAGTGAATGATTCGTGATGATGATGTAAAAAATCTCCACATGTGAAATTTGGTGTGAAAATAACCCTTCCCTTCCTATCGTCGATCACTAATACTACCACATCCGGTTTCCGGATTTGCACCAAAAGTTGATCAATTCATCCTACTGATGCATTAAGTAAATATACCAAATTTCATCAAAATCCGTTGAGCCGTTCAAGGCTGTACACATCTATATGGACACACAGACGGACGGACAGACATCATGCTAAAAATACTTTTTTCTGTTAAGAAAATGCATGATTCATGTAAAAATCTCCACCTGTGAAATTTGGTGTGAAAACAATACCTCCCTTACTATCGTCGGTCGGTAAAAAGTGTATTCACAGAACTAAATAATAAAGACAAAGGTTCAAACCTAATTTTTTATTGGCTTTTGGGATCCATGCATATTTTAGTCAACCTAATGAAATATATATAAATTACAATTATTTAAAAATATAATTTAATTTAATAATATATATATAAACTATAAAAAAGATATAATATAGTCCATTTCTTTAATAATCTTAATAATAATAAAACGTTTGATTTTTTTAGAAATGTTATTTAAAAAAAAACCTCCGACTTTTGTACATTCTACGTAAGGGTAGCGCCTATCAAGCTGGTTAAATAAATTAATTAGATGTCCTATGATCAGTAAAACGGGTCCTATCAACCTTTAATTTGATTTTCTTGATCGGAAGGGCTACTTTATATCAAATAGCTTTCTAATTTTGATCCCGAAGGCTGAGTTGACTCAGTCCCATACACTCAAGTTAGAGAAATTTCCTTGTTAATGCTGCTAACCCCCCAACTGTGTAGTGTCTAATGTAACTTTTAAATAATTTAAAAAAGGTACAAGGTACATCGAGAAACATTTTAATAAAGGCTTTTCCGGAATATTACCAGAAAAATAAATATAAAATTATTATTATTATTATTTTAATTCCATCATAAACCTATCATCAATAACAATTTTTTGAATAAAGGTGAATATAATATTTAATTTCTTTTGTAGTATACAATAAATGTCAGTATCTGTTTCATTGTATGAGTTTATTTATAAAAGATTAATCAGATTTTTGTTGCAATAGCAAGAATCGAACTCACCTCTTCCACGAAGATAAGCTTGCAATTATTAACATTACTTATAATTATTGATTCTTATTAATAAATATTGAATAAATAAATAAGTGATATTTTGAAAATGAACTCTTTTTGAGAGAGTATATAAATTAATTAAAATATTTTAGGTTAAGCAGATTAAGTACCACACTTAAAATGACTGGACTTCTTTTTCATTTCCTCGTCAATGTTTTGATTTTTTTTTTAATTTAGTATTTCATAATTTTTTTCAGATCGCCACTTATGATAAAGAACAATAAATCAATTAACAGCCTTTAATGAAGACGTAAGCATAAGATCAAGATCATCAAAAAGGTTTACGATCAAATTACTTTCGTAATCCCACGATCTGTCAATCGTCGTTCATTTGATGCCTCCTCATTCGTAGTTTTTTTTTCTTCCATTCTTTTTCTCACACAGTTAATTCGAATAGATTAATAAAAATTAACTTTCAATATTTGATGCTAATCAATTCAGATTAAATGATAATTTATATAAATGACTACCGCACGTTTCAATTTGGTTAATGAATTGCCACCATCGATATTCATTCCAGATTTTTTTTTTAATTTAGCTTAACGTGTTCATTTCCTTGGATTACAATCAATTGCTAATCAATGTATATTGAAACAGAATCAAATTCATTCAAATATTATCAAATAAAATCAATTTTCAATTAAAAGAAAAAATTAAACTATTTGTTTTTAAAAAAATTAATTTTTTATTGAATGATGTTTTGTAATTAAATATATTTACAATAATTTTTCAGAAAATTTACTTTCTCCAAAATTTTTAAAATTTCAAAGAAAAATATTTATTATTTATAAAATATTATTTTCTTTTTAAAAGGAATAATTTTATAATTACGAGGTTAATAATTATTATAATAATACTACAGTTTGCCAAGGAATATATACAGACACACAATCAGAATTAAATTTGTTACTTTTTACCGACCGACGATAGTAAGGGAGGTATTGTTTTCACACCAAATTTCACATGTGGAGATTTTTACATATCTCCACGAATCATGTATGTTCTTAACAGAAAAAAGTATTTTTAGCATGATATCTGTCCGTCCGTATAGATGTGTACAGCCTGAACGGCTCAACCGATTTTAAAGAAATTTGGTATATTTACTTAATGCATCAGTGGGATGAATTGATCAACTTTTGGTGCAAATCCGGAAACCGGAAGTGGTAGTATTAGCGATCGACGATAGGAAGGGAAGGGTTATTTTCACACCAAATTTCACATGCGGAGATTTTTTATATATCACCACGAATCATGCACTTTGTATTGGTTTTATTCTCGGGAAAATCATATTTATTAGTTTTTTCTTGATTTAAAATTATATGACGTCATCCAGCCATTCATGACGTCACAGCTTGGTCTTACATATATATTATAAATAAAATAAAATTAAAAATATTTATGTTATATTCATATCTGTTTTTTATTACATTAATAGATATATTAAAATTATTTGAAATTGTTTCTGTAGCTGGAAATTAATTTACTTCAAACCGTCGGTCGGTTCGGACCTGGCCACAGGTCAACTTATTTTTATTAAGAATCGAAAAACAAACCTTCAAGAGGCAGTGCTCAGAAAGCTCAAACCTAAGGTGTTTGTTTCCCCCACCCCCTACTATTATTTTTGTTTTATTTTGAGATATCATATACCAGAGGTGGGGAACCTGCGGCCTCCGCGAGGTTCTTGTGCGGCCCTTTGCCACCTAGTACAAAATGGTAGAGTTCGTTTCAAACAACTATTGTACATCAACGCCATGACAGAAAATCTGTCCAAAAATAGTCATATTGTAACATGACATCAGAATACTAGTCTGAAACGGACTTTAACACGCATAAACGAGGCTCTGGCCCATAGACCATCCGTTTTAGACTTGGACACTAAATGTTAATTTTTTAAACAGTTTTTAGTATGTTAGATCCAAGAAATGTCGACAAATACAAACAATTACCTCTTTCAAGAAGAACTATAACAGATCGACAGCGCGAATTAGCGCAAAATGTAACAGAGCAACTTCATACAATTATATAAAATGAAGATGTTTATTTTTCAATTGCTTTAGATGAAAGCACTGATAAAACAGATTCGTCACAAGTTTTATATTTTATTCGTGCTATAACTAAAGATTTTCAATGTTACGAAGAACTACTTGCGTTGGGTACACTAACTGGAAGAACTCGTGTAGCCGATATTTTCGAAAACTTCAAAAAAGTATGTAATAAATTACAATTGAATGTCAGTAATTTAGTCAGTGTCTGCACCGATGGTGCACCTTCCATGAGAGGCAAAAAAGAAGGATTCGTTGCTTTGTTAAAAAATGAAAACTTAAACTTAAAAAATTTGATATCATTTCACTGCATTTTGTTTGCATCAGCAAAATCTTTGCGCAAAATCTACCATTTTGCAAGATACTCTGGATAGAACCATTGCCATTGTCAACAATATTCGGGTAAATGCAATGCGTCATCGTGAATTTCGGCAGATGCTCTATTTAGATGAGGAAAAGTATAGTGTTGACCTACCATACTACTGCAAGGTTCGCTGGCTATCAACAGGTCAGGTTTGATAAAAGTTTTGTCTTTACGACGACAAATTTTAAACTTTTATCAAGAACAAGGAAAACAATGTGATCTATTAGATGAAATATTTCTCAGAACCGTTGCATTTTTGTCTGATATGATGACAAAACAAAACAATTTAAATATTTGCCTGCAAGGTAAAACGAGGTATATTTATGAAATGTGGCAAAAGATCCAAGCGTTTAGAAAAAAATTATCATTTTTCAAAACATTGCTTTGTCGATCGGAAATATCTGCACAACACTTCCCGGAGCTAGCTAAAATGTTAAATGAGCAGAACTGTGAAAATAAAATATTCGATGAATATGTAGGTGTTTTGGATTGTTTTAATAGAAGAGTATACTAATAGATTTTCTGATTTTGACGAGAACACTCCTGCTATGAAACTGGCATTTGAACCACATTTAATAGATATATCCGAGGCTCCTGCAGAACTACAAATGGAGTTAATTGATTTAGGGGAAGATAGTATCATCAAATCCCTTTTTAACGCTAAAAAGGATCCCATAGAAATCTGGAAAATGCTGTTTAATATCCATGCCTTCGAAAACATGCTCGTCGTTTACTTTCCGGCTTCGGAAGTACCTACTGTTGCGAGACATTTTCTCTCATGTCAAAATTAAAAACAAATTTAAGAACGCAAATTACAGATGCACATTTAGAGGATCAATTAAAGCTGTGTGTTACATAGCTTGATCCAAATATACAATTACTGTCAAACAAAAAACAAAGCCAAATAAGTCACTAACTTAGTGAATAAAAAAATATTTTTTATTGTATTATTTTATAATATTTTTATATTATTTTATATGTATATTATATTTAAAATTTTGTAGTATATTATATTTTATTTTTTCTATATAATGCAATAAATTGTTAAATCTATAGAAAAACTATACAAAAGTCACTTTCTTAGGTCAATCAGCTTATGCGGCCTCTCTTATTGCTACCTAATTTAAATTTGGCCTCTAATAGTAAAAAGGTTCCCCACCTCTGTCATATACTTTTCAAGGGAGAAAAAAAAATTAAAAACTAACTAATTTCTTTTATTGTATATAAATAATTTAAACTATTAATATATTTGTTAAGATGTACAATCTATCATTACTACTAAATTCCAAAGTTCTTGACAACAGAAATTATATTTCTCCAAATTTTATATATTCTGAGCAATCTGCAACCAATTTCTATTCTCAACCAAATCCCTCATATCTGCCTTTATATGTGAGCCCTACGAGTTTTGGGTCTACCTACCATTGGATTTGAATTACATATTTTTATTTTAAATTAAATTTCTTATATAATTTTCTTAAAAACTATTAGTGTATTTTAATTATTATTTACCAAATCAGTTTTTAAATTCTATATTATATTGATAAATCAAAATCAAAATACGAGGGCGGGGTGAAAAGTTTCCGGCCTGACCAAAAAAAACGATGTTTTTAAATTTATTTTTTTTGCTTTATTTTTCAACATTCGAGATAGGTGAGACCTGTACGATGTCAGCTGAATGTGTGCGAAATATTTTGCACAACCATTTGAACATGGAAAGCTGTGTGCAAGGTCGGTGCCGCGTTTGCTAAACTTAGACCAAAAACTGCTTCGAAAAACCATTTCTACCGACAAATTTAATTAATTAATTAATTAATTAACTAAATTAGAACACCGTTATGAGAAATGTATCAGTGTTGATGGAGATTATGTTGAAAAATAAAGCAAAAAAAAAAAATGTAAAAACATCGTTTTTCTTGGTCAGGCCGGAAACTTTTCACCCCACCTTTGTATGTGATCTATATGAATACCCCATTCTATTTTGTTTTAAGAGATTTGAATATCCAATTGTAATGATCACCACACGATTATCTATCTATTACTGGGATGCACATATAAATAAATACATATGTGATATATTTAGATTTTAGATAAATAAACGCACAACGAATAGAAAATCAATGAATAAATTAATTTTATATATTATAAATATATATATATATATATATATATATATATATATATATATATATTATAATATAATTATAATATAATTAAATTAATATATTATATTATAATATTATAATATATTATATTATATTATTGTATAAAAATATTTTATTTTTTAAATATATATATATATATATAGTGTTTAAAACAAAAAATCATTTGTGATAAAATATTATATATTTTATTACAAATTGTATTATATTGTATCAATTTATTGATTTTAATTTTTTTTAGAATAGGAACCATGAATCTTAAAATGGTATTTATAATATAAAAATAATAAAAAAAAATTATAATTTCCCGTTGTATTGTATTTTTTGCTAATTAAAGAGCGTTTCGGTCAATAAAGAAAAGTTGATATTGTATTTAAGAGGCCGGCAATTCCACTTTGATAAAAACGTATTGTTCTTCTGATAATTTTTTCCAGAAGAATATCGAATCGATAGCATCGATATATATATATATATATATATATATATATTCTAAGCTACATCATCCAAATTTGGCATGAATGCTCTCCTTGTTTCTCCCTCCCTCATCCGCTCTTCCATATTTATTTATTTATTTACTTGTTTTTTTTTTTCCTTCCACTATGCGCTCTCGTTTTGTTTCACTAACAGAAAGCGGGTGGGCAGTTTACGATGCCATCAGGCACAAATCAAAGAAAACTGTAATAAGTTTCAGCTTGGTTGCAGTTGAAAATGACGGTAATTGATTTTGTCACCAAAAAACAAAAAACAAAAAAAAAAAAAAAAGAGACACACTCGACGATTGTCCTAAAATGGACGGAGAGAAAAAACAAACAAAGTACATTGATATCTAATGAAGGCACGCGCGCAAGTTTAATTAGGCGCATTGTAATCCAATGTTTAATTGAAGCAACGTTTTTATTCGATTTTGAACTTAGACAAAGATAATAAAAAAAAATAAGAAAAAAAAAAAAATAAACAGAAAATGAGAAGAAATGGAGAAGATGAAGAATTGTACAATAGGCAAAAAAAAAACATTAAACAAATAAAAAAGAGAATTACTAATTTTTTGATAATTATAAATTTTCATTAAGGTAGTTTGTCCTCCTTATTTATATATAATAATATAATCTATGGTTGATGGATGTTGGATAATTATTATATGGAATGGTAACTTGCCTTAAAAGTTATTAAAATAATAAGAAAAATAAATTTATATGAAACTTATAATTATTATTATTATATTATATTATTGATTTGATATTTGATGAATTTCTATAGTATTTATCTCTCTAAAGTTCTTGACTGAAACATCCACATTTCGTTATTCTAAGCTACTATCAAAAGATTAGGATGGTAACTAAGGGTTTATGAGTATTGAAAATAACAAAAATTCAATATACAAAATTTTTCCTTCAAAAAATAACTATTCATTTACTTATTGTTTATTTTTGCCGATGACCTTTTTTCATTGTTCAGATAGTGTCATAATTTTACGCTTATAAATTTTCTGATCTTGGCTATCAAAAAACTTAATGAAGTGTGATTTAACCCCTCAAGTCGGTAATTAAATTTTCCTATGCAAGAGGTCTGGTAGGAATTAAATGACAGTAAAATGCACTTTCTCTTGATCGTGTTGTACAGCTACCTAAAATAATCATCTAAATCACTTCCACTATCGATAATAAAAACATTTTCACTATTTAAATCCTCTAAAATGTCAATAATTTCTTGAGAAATCAACCCGAGTGACGTAGAAGAGCTCGCCATTTTGAAGACTCTCGAAAAAAAAGAACAATTTTTTCTTCTTTGAAAGAAAATGTGTTTGAATAAAAAAACAATAAGTGAGTGGAAAAAAGAAAAAGTGTAAATATATTGTAGTTTTAGCACTTACAAAAATTTTCAAAATTGATCGAGAATTGGCAGAGGAATGCAAATTTATAAAAACGCTGGAAGTCAGCGAGTACGAACTCGGGGTCCCGTCGTTAAGGCAGATTTTGTCTCCCGAGTACGGAGTCGGGTTACCGGCTTGAGGGGTTATCCATATTAGAAATTGTATAATTTAAGGAGTTTTGAGTGAAAGAAAATAAATGGTAATCTGAAGAAATAGTTATATAAAAAATCTTCCACTCATTCAACCCAAAATCCCAACATCGAGTGTTGATCACACTGTCTACGACACAGAATCCCAAAAAAATTCCTTTCTAAATAAATTCTTTAGAAATTGGCGCCAAAATGAGCGCCGAAAAGTCGAGACTCACATCTCTCTTAAACGTGAAAATAATCCGGAAATAATTTTTTATAATAATAGAAACTTTCACGGATACCTAAGAACAAATATATATGTTATATATATATATATATATATATATATACAAGAAACAAAAAAAAATGAAAATAATAATAATAATAATAACAAATTGCTTACCTGGACGGTGGTTTGTTCATTGTTGTTAAAAGGTCGTTGTTTATCGCTAAGTAATCGTGCGACATCCCGAATACTTGCAGATGCATGTTCACGAAGGGCTGCCGGTAGAACACCGGTTCTGGATGGTTCGGCGAGCGCCTGATCGAGAAGACGAAGTGAATCTCCATCACCACGAAGGGCGGATTCCAATTCACCAAGCTGTCTCTCAATTTGGAAACTCAACGAAGCCGCCCGTTCCAAAGCAGTCAACCGAGTCTGCAACCTGTAAAACATCAAAAAATATTTTGCTTACATTCCAAGTATATTTCTTATACATAAATAAAGTTAATAATGATTCAAATTATTATATTTTATAAATAATTGTATTTCAAATGACAAATAGATTTTTTTTTTATCCAATCGTGGCTTAAATGATAGTCATTAATTATGTGACTTTGTAACGAGGGTTTAAGCCTCACTAACTAAAAAATAATTTAAAAATTTAAATAAATAAATAATAATAATAATACAAAATCCAAGTCCACTTTCTACCTGCAAATTTATTTGTTGATTTATTTAATTAAATATAAATATTAAATTTTTTCTAAATATTTAATTATTTACATAAATTGTGTAATTGTCATGTTACTTTGATAATGAAGACTAGTCAAATCCAATTCTTAATTATTTATAATTAATCAAATGAACATATTAAGGTACTGATGTTTTTTTCTTTCTGATTTATTAAAAGAAATTAATTTAAAAGATTTACAATTAATTAAAATAATATTAAATAAAATGGAACAATTGAGATTAATAATAATAAAATAAATAATTTCAATGGAAAAATATATAATCAATGGAGATTGATTTGTAAGATATATTTGCAAATCCAAATAAGGATGAATCCCTAGGGAACTTTTCTGACTACAAATGAAGTAACGTCCCTTCGATTAAAATGTGATGTGTGGAGGGGGGGACAAAGCCCTTGGCGATTGACACCCGACCATTTGCAATAAATGACTGTCAAGTGAGTCAATAAGCGGGTGACGAATACAACCTGTCCCAAGACTAATATTTGAACAAGGGATACAATAAATGAGAAAAGGCTAAATATCCCAGAAAAATCTTTTTCCCCTTTGAAAAGAATTATTCTTTAGTATACAACTCTATTCGCATGGAATTTGAAAAATCAATAAATGAAATAAAATAATAAATTGCTCAATACAAATAAAAATTATATATATTATAAATTATAATATAATATTTTGGGGATCTAGATTATTAATAATTAAAATTTATTTTTTAGTCACAGACAATGAAATATCCTTTGTACTTTATATTTATACTATTTATATAAATGTGCCACTCAGAAGCCAAACCGATAAACTCCAATTTTTAAAATTTTGCTAGTAATGAAATGTAATGTAATTTAAGGTAATCTGTGCAACATATGAAGTGAATAATGAACTTGATAATCTTAATATTGCAATGCAATATACATTTTTCTGTAATCAATAAACCTGAATTCTCTACAAGCTGTGATCTTTGAGCTTCATTTTCTCAGTTTCATTAAATGTTGGCTTCTGATTGGCACAAATATATCTAGAATATTTATATAAAATCATAGTATATGTTAAATTTACGGAGGAAGGATTATTTCACTATCTCACACATTCATTGTCATTAACACAAATGCAACTATTATAATAATAAATATTTTATCGTCGATTATAAACATAATTCATTAATACCAAAGACGACTATTCTATTTACCAGTATTCGAAATTTAATTTTAAATTTTTATCTGGAATAAGAAAACTATTTCATCGTATTTGAAAGTATATCTACGATATAATAATAAATAAAACTTTAATTTTAATAGTATAGATTTCACAACATTTTATATATATCGTATATAACTTAATAATTTATGAAAATAACACAATTTTAATTCCAAGTTAGAATTCAAATGTAATATTAATAGTTCATTTATGTATTAATTAAGATAAAACTTTTTTACCGCGGCACACTTTTAACGGTTTAAAAATTTGGCGGCACACCTTTGTGAAAAAGATAAGTCTAAAAGTTTACCATATTTTTTTTTAGAACCATATTGGAAAAATTTAGAAAAAAAGTCGGAAATGTTTAAGAGCCTCATAATCGCGGGACACACTAAAGGGCAGCGGCACTGTGGTTGAGAATAACTGTGCTAAATAGTAATTTTGGGTTCACCTATGATTATAGTTTGTGTTTTATTTTATTTTATAACAAAATGTATGAGATTTATCCAATAATTGTTAATATACATTATATTAAATATTTAACTTATATATTTGTACATAATATATATTCTAATTACTTTATTGTACTTGAAATATCGTTGAATAGGGTAAATTTAATGACAGAAAAATAAATACTATCTAATACCCTATCGAAGAGTCGTATTAATTGAAGAGAGAGGAAATTTTCTTTTCTCTCGGGAGTCCCTTACAGTTTGTTTTGTCAACATAATAACTGTCCAGTGCCCGAGGGTCAATATTGAATCATGAAATGAAGCCGAAAAAAGGGCTCTTAGACCCCTCGAGGGTTAATTGGATGCAGGGTGATCCGCTCAATTAACAGCCTAAAGCACTTGCTCTTAAGGAAGAAAAGGAAACCAATGACAAGCAGTTGGCTAATGACCCATCTCACTACCAAACAAACAAAATGAAGTCCCACTACAAGAGTTTTAATATATATTTATATAAACATATAATAAAAATAATATCAATAAAATCAATTTTAACTTTGAAATAATTGTAGTAGAAAATATTATTAATTCCAAATGTACTAATATATTCTTTTAGATATAACTATATATACAAATAATTATTAAAATTTTAAGTCAAAACTCATCCATTAAATAATTTTGCGCCATATTTAATAAGAAAAAATAAGAACAAATTATTTTATACAGTTTTAAATTTGAATGTTATAATTATTCTCTATTATAATATATAATTATTAAAGCTTATAATTGGAATTAAGATATGTGAATGTTATTGTTTATGTATAAATTATTTGGAAGAAAATTAATACCTAAAGAGTTTAGAGTTTAGTTTATTGAAATATATTAAAAATAAATAATAATTTAATTATTTTCATTTACATGCTTGAAGATGATTGATTGAATTAAGTATAAATTTCATTGTAAGATAAAATTAAAATAATGAATTAAATATTCGAGATATAGGTGAAAAATATTAATTGAAAAAAACTAAAAGGGATAAGTATAATTTTACGTATTCTTTCTTTTAGTAGGAATAATTGAGTTTTGCTCTCCTAGGTGGCACCACTTCTCACGTAACATTCACCACTAATAAAGTAAATAAAAAGATCCGGAGAATTTCGGTATTCAAAATTAAATTTTAAATTTTTATCCGGCATAAGATAGAAAATTATTGAAACGTATTTGAAAGTATCTACTATATAATAATAAATAAGACTTTAATTTTAATAGTATAGATTTCACAACATTTTATATAATTCATATATAACTTAATAATTTACAAAAAACACAATTTTAATTTCAATTTAGTATTTAAATTTAAAATCAATCATTCATTTATGTATTAATTAAAATAATTTTTTTTTACCCTTGATGAGCAAGATCCCAAAGTCGGTAAAGTTCAGCAACTTCCAATTTATGTTGACTCTCAGGATAACCAGAATCTTTCAGGAATCGATGCACAGCCACATTGACATGCAACATTCGTTCTTTACGCTCACGTAGCGAGTTCAACATAATCTAAAAACAATTAATTAATGTTAATAAAAAAACCATAAAAAAATAAATAAATATAAAATAATATAAATATAAATTTTTAAAAAATAATTTAAATAGCAATATTTAGTATTATTGTCAATATATATTTAATAATGTATATATAATAAAATGTACTGTATCGAGATTTAAAATAATAATCCATTATATAATTTACTTTAATAATATAATAATAGTAAATTTATTGTAACTAATAAAGTATTAGAAAAAATATTTATTATAAAATTTAGTTTTCTTTATTAAAATAAATTAAACAATAGTTTTAAAAAATTTTAAATAATATATTTCAAATTTATTTTATATTTTTTTATTTATTTATATAAATATTAATATTTTAATATTAATCAATTATTATTATTATCATATTAATATATTATTGATATTATTTATTATTTTTTTTTAAATCACTCAACACGGAAATAAAAGAGTTTCATTAATAAATGAAATGAAACTTTGAATGTGAAATAAAAGAAATGTTTTTAATAAAAGTTGATTCTATATTTTAATTTTGATTTTATAAAATTTACTATCTATCTATCAGATTTTAAATTTTTTTGAATTTATTTAAATTTTCATTATATTGATTTGAAAAGTTTTTTAAGCAAGTCAAATTACTCAAATAATTGAAAAATTAGTTCGATTTTCAAACAAAGTAAAATAATAATTTATATCATAAATATATATATATATGAAATAATTTGTTATATAGAATTTATATTGTTTTACATGATTGAATAAATTTGAATATTAATTATTTATCTAATAATAAAATATATATATAATTTCTATTATACCAAGTGAATTCAGATAAACTAAATCCTATTTTAATATAAGATAATTAAAATAAATAATTTATTTAAAAAATTTACATTTAGATGATATAACTAATCATAAAAAGTGAAAGTCAAAAAAATATTCCCATTATAAAAAAAAAATAGCAAGACAATTTCAATGAAAGTAAAACATAAATGAGCTATAAATATAAATAAAAACATTAAAATCAATATCGATAGAATTGTAATTGATTATTGTTTAACAGAATATTTAAAATAATTCCATTTTAGGATTTTGGGATGTGATCAGCAAGCAAGGTGCCTGACTAGAAGGAATGCGTGCAATTGATTTCAGTGCCAATTAAGGTGGTAGAAAGGAGGTGCGTTCATTAGCAAGGCGCCCGTATCCTCTCCAGTGTTGATGGTATGTGATGCACGTGCCAGCTACACGTGCGGCTCTACCCCACCCACACCCTCAAAAGCTATATCCCTTTGGTCAATTAAAAAATCTTCTTGTTTTTAATCAAAAAGAAAAAAAAAACTAATAAATGGCGCCGATTTGATATCTACAGTTTCTTGTCTTGCTTAAAATGGGCATTGGCTAAAACGAGACCCACCCCCTTCACTTTATTTCACAGTCATTAGACCAAAAGACGATTGAAATCAAATTTTGGTATTTAAGATGACGAGAAAATAATATATATAAAAAAACAAACAAAAACATTCCATTTTCTTTCTAATCCAATTATTTCATCGTTAATTATTTGCCATTTTTGGTTATAAATTTGTAATTTAATTTAATTTTAAATTTAAAAAAAAAATCAAATATTATTTCAGCAACATAAAAAGAAAATACATCTTTATTAACAATTTTTTTTTTTTTTGAAACAACAAATTTATTTATTTATTTTTTATTTAAATATAAATGAATAAAAATATATTGGGATTAATAAGAATAAAAATTTTAATTTTTAAACCAAATCATTCCAAATATTTAAAAAAGAAAAATAATAGAATTTTCTTTCTATTTTTGATTTCAGAATAAATTAATAAATATTTCAATATTTAAAATTTATTTTATTTAACTCCATTCATTATTATAAATATATAATAATAATTAAATATTAAATATATATTTTTGATGGGAAAATAATTATTTCCCGTATCTAATTCATAATAGTATTATTAAATTTTTGATAATGAATTTCAGATTATATTTCAAAAAAAAGAACTAATAAATTTCTCATAGATTACATAGATACATATATTTTTGGGATATTTAGAAGATATATACATTTTCACGCCCACTATTAATTTACAATATACAATTAAATTTTAAAACAATTTATAGAATAAATGAAAAAGATTTCTCTCTTTCTCTATATATATATTATTGGATAATAATTTTTATTCTTAGTTTTTATTAATTGGAAATTTAATTATATTTGTATATTGATGAGCTTTATTTTAATAGTAAATTTTAATAAAAATAGCAAAATTAAAACAATATAATCAAAAAACGAATGAAGATTTTTAAATTTCTCTACATTCTAAGAGATATCATAAAAAATTTGAACATTTATTTATAAAAATTTATGAAAATTTAAAATAATTATTCATTATTACATTCCAAACAATTTTATCAATTATATACTTTGATCAAAATAATTATTATAATATGAAAATAAAATTGATTTTAACTGTTTAGGATGCAGCAAAATAAATTAATTTGGTCATTTTAATATTTTATTAAGAATATTTAATATTTGCATATATCCAGTCCTCAATCTGATTCATCATTATTACAAATTATGAAATTTTATTTTTTGAAAATGAAATTATTAAATTTATTTTTTATATATAAAAAAAAAAATCATAATATTTAAAAATATTATCTATATTTAAATTTTGAAAATATTTTTAATATATTTCTTGCGAAATATTATTGTTATACTTACATTTATTATGTATTTTATAAAAAATAAATATAAATTCTTCGTGTCGAAATATAGAATCAAAAAATTATTATAATATAAATCTTATTTCTTTATATGAATTTGTTTGTATAAAAATATGAAAATATCTTTTGATAGGAAACTATTTCTTGATAAAGTAAAAATTAACCAAACTGTTAAATCTTAATTATATTTTATACTTGCATTATTATTAAATTTGAAATTTTTTATATAAGTTATTTAAATTATCTTATAAATTCCAAATGTTTTTTTTTTTATATAAATTCTAATTTTTAATAAAAAATTATTTTTAATAATTATAAAAAATCAATCAATATTTCAAAATATGTGATTTTTATTTATTTCAAAAAATGATTATAATTCCTTCAAGATATTTCATCAAAATATTTTTGAAAATAATTACATCAATTTATTATAGTTATTATAAATTTTCACATATTGATTCAATCATATAATTGTAATTTTATGCAATTTTGAGAGTCACATTTTTCTTGTTATTTTTTGTAAATTTTGTTTTATTTGAATTAAATTATTTATTAAAAAAAAAAAACTTTAATTCTAATTATAGATATTTATTTGAAAATTTAAATAATAAATGAATACAGGTAATGATATTTACAAGTGGAATGAAAATATATGATTTTTTTTAACAGTTAATAAGGGAAATGGAAATGGAAATGATGATGATGATGAAACAGAGGTAATCCAAAAATATTTCAATCAAAGATAAATTTATTAAATGTTAATAGATTTAAAAAAAATACAAAAAAAAAAAAAAAAAAATGGAAAAGAATAGAAAATGTGCAGAGTATAAAAAATTATATATTATATACCCGTATGATAACATATATATACTGATAATTTCAGTACAAAATTTTCTTAGTACGTATACAAGAAACAGAAAATAGAAAAAAAAAAATATAGTAAGTAATTAATAATATAAATTTTCTAAATAACAAGAAAAATTATTTATATTTTATTATAATGTATAAAAAATAATTTTCATATATTATTAATTTTATCATTTTTGATAAAATTAAAAATATATATTAATGATTATTAATGATTTATAAGAAAAAGTATAATAGTGAAATTAAATTAAATGATAAATGAAAATTATTAGGATATTTTAATACTTTTTAATATATATATTTATTATATATGTATTAAAAGTAATTTATTTATATATATATAATACTGATATGTTAAATATTTGTCTATTAATTATTTTTTTAAAATAATTAATAAACAATATCACAGCATTGTAGGACGGCATTTATTTATGCTTAATATAGTCATAGATTCGTTTAATCATGTTAGAAATATTAAAAAGTGCATTTTGAATGAAACCAGCAAGGACATTGCTAAATATGTGTATGTGCATGGCTATCATTTTGTTAGGAGACCATCTCACCTCCACTTGTCTAATGCGCGCTTCCAGCTCCTGTGTTGAATGAATTGATTCATCCTGGGAAGATGAAATTTGATCCACAAGTACTTCCAGTTCTCCCTTTAATGATGTCATTTCTTTTTGAAAACCACGCACCCGAGGCAATTCTTCAGCACGTGATTGTAAATGTTCCCAACTTTCCACCAGACCTAGAAAAATAAATAGACAACACTCGAGATTAGAAATTGATATTAAAATATAACAATTTATTTATAAATATATAATATTTAGATTTTAGAAAAAATTAATTTATTAATAATTATTATTAGATAAATGACAGAATAATTAAAAAAAAAACTTCCTATAATATCATTTCCCTACTTTTAAAATTTTATTATAATAATAAAATAAAAAATGTTTAATAAAAATAAATTTGCAAAGGGGAGGAGGAGTAAAAGTTGGACTTAAATTTGGAAAATATTTTTTTCTTATTATATTATTATAAACATTTATTTTAATTTATTGATGAAACTAATGGCTACAATGTGTAAATGAAGCGTTACTGTCTTGAGTTGCCGAATTTCTAATAATTATAATATAATAATAAAATTGCATAAGAGTAAAATAACTATAAAATTAGTTTCTATTAAATATTTATAATTTTTATATAAAAGAGATAGATATTTAATATTATTGTTAAATTTTTAAAGCCGTTCAAAATATTTTTTTTATATTTGAATTTTATTATTAGCCAATATGTAATTTAGAAAACTAAATAAAAAATTATAATGATCTTTTTGATGTTAAATTTTTTCCTCAAGTTCAAGGTGTGTTACCTTGAATATTATATAATAAAATAAACATAAGTGTGTAATTTTTTTGTATAATTATGGTGATAAGAGTGGTTGTACTAGTTTATAAAAACCAAAATAATTATTAGCGTAAAAATCAGCATAAAAATGATAAAGTAAATCATATAATTACAGTTTAAAAAAAATGTTTTAATTGTAATATTGCCTTTCTTTTAATAAAATAGATAGAGAAGCGGTTAGCATCTTGAAATGATACCGTTAGTAACATTTTTTTTTCAAGATGATAGCTGTCCAACGACAGCAGATCAGGAATTTATTAAAAGAGAAGTGAAATCCTACTTGAGGTCATCAGTTCAACAATTTATTAGCGAAGTGGATGGGAAAGATAATTGACCTTCACATCATTTGCTTATTATTATTTTATTGGTATTAAATCACTTTCACATGAATAAGTAGGTCTGCCATTTGTACAAATAATAATATAAACAATGTAGTTTTTGCAACATAATTAATTTTACCTTTCACAATTTTTTTCAGATACAATTGTTGTGTTTTTTTAAATACCAAAAATATATTAATTAATAATTGATGTGTTTTAACCTGGTTTTAGTTTAATAAAAATCAATAGATAGTCAATTAATATCTTAAAATAAATAAAATTATAGATTACATTATTATTATTATTATTTTATTAAACAATACTAATATTGGTCATATGCATTATTTATATCATACAAGACATTATTTACTTTATTTTTTAATTCAAATTTTAATTTTTTTAATTTGGTTAGGTTGGTACCATTGTTTTTAAAATGAATAAATCAAGACTATACTATTTAGGCTATGAGAGAATATAATTAATAAACTATCATTATTTAAAATAAATATATTTAAGTTCATTATTATTATTATTATTATTATTCATAACATTATCTAAAATTGTGAATTTTAGAATGCATGTTTGTTTATTCGTATTATAAGAATGATTACTATCATTATCATAGTTTATACTTTGTTTATATAGTAAGAATGTTGTTTTAATCATATGAGATCAGCAGAGAGTGAAGATATTATTTAAATTAATTTGATCTAAATAATTTATCGTTTAGAAATTGTAAAGTTGAATTTTATAAATTTTACTTATAATATACATTTATTTTAAAAAATTTCTCTTTCTCCCTCTTGAGTTTCTTCGATATAAAGAGTCAGAAAAAGTGATCAAGGAGGGGGGGGGGTAGAGTTCAATACCTATAACAACTTTCCAAGGCAAGATACCAACAAACTCAGTTAATAATAATAAAAACTTTTAAAGAGGTAGAATTAATAATAAAAATGAGGGTGAATGAAAAAAAAAAATTTTTAAAAATAGAAGATGAATCATTGAATGGATTAAGTAAAAAGGTATTCTCACACTCCCATTCAGTGGATTATACTTTTAACGATGACATAATTTTCGCCAGCAGTGATATATTTTTAACTGCGAACTCGTGCAGAGTTGGGAATCTCTTACAAATCCTGTATGGTTTTTACATCCTTCCCTCCACGACCCTCCCAACTCCCTTTTCTCACTGACAAATTATTCCCCACGTAGTCGTTTATGAGTAAACGAAAAAACTAACTTTTCTTTTCTAATTGAGATGCCATCACTTTATTTTCAATTAATTGATTTTACTTTTCACCAGCAATGATGACCTCATTTTACCTGGTGCGTTTAGTTTTGCACTGAATCCTTTTTCCCCCCTTCTCCTTGAAAACGAAATAAAAAACATTAGGCCATTAAACACAGCGTTATAACAATTACAGATTGTTAATGATGATAATTCTTTTTGTGTGTTAATGATAATATTGTTTTGCATCACTACCTACTTTGATTATATTTTCTTTCACTCTAATCCTCCATTTATTCATTCAATCAAAAAAAAAAACATACCTAGAAATACATATAGTTATACAATACATTTAAAATATACAATTTTATAATTAATAATTGTAAAATATTTAAATTTTAAATAAATTAACAGATGAAAAATTTTAATGTTTGTTTAAGAAATAAAATAATAAATGAAATGAAGGAGACTTGAATTTTAAATATTATATATTGTTATTGTTATTATACATTTTTAATTCCATAATATTGAACTCAAGAAATCCATCTCTAACTCTATTATATAATTGACAAATTTTAAAATATTTGTAATATTCATTCTATAAAAATAATTAATGGTTAAAAATTAAGACATAAAAATATTTTGTTATTTTATTTTTTTTAATAATTATAAATTACTAAAATAATTATTTTAATTTTTATTTAATTTCCATTTTTAATTTGTTTTTGGATTACATTAACAATTTAGAACAGTGATTCTTAACTTTTTTTTTTACCGAGGCACACTTAACGGGTTAAAAATTTGGCGGCACACAAAGAAAAATATAAGTGTAAAAGTTTACCAAATTGAAAAAATGTGGTCCCAAAACGGTTTACCTTTTATTTTTTTAGAGCCATACTTAGAAAAAAATTTAGAAAAAAAAGTCGGAAATGTTTAAGAGCCTAGTCCCAAAAACGTTTTACCTTTTTTTTAGAATCAAATTGAAAAAGTTTATAAAAGAGTCGGAAATGTTTAGACGTCTTTTTACATTTGTAATAATTTGGCGTGCACGTTTTGATAATATCGCGGCACACAAAAGTGCCGCAGCACAGTGGTTGAGAATCACTGATTTAGAAGTTATTTTAAGGATTGGAAACCACTCCTAAGAAATAAATGATTTCTCAATTCTTATCCTTTTTCACTTAATTAATATAATGTCATGAAATATATCTAGTGGTCAGAGTCTCACTTACGACAAGTTTTGTTTAATTACATTGATAGTTTTTTCTTTATTCTCACTAACAAATATAAAAATATTTATGAAATAGATAAAAATAATTGGTAATTATAAATATTAAAGACATTAGGAGATGATAATTTAAAAAAAGTCATATATAAATAAATATATATATATAGATAAATAGATATTATATATAGTATAACATTTAATATATATATATCACTATTATTGATTGTATTTTCAATGTCAACCCATAATGAACCTCTAACCTTAATGAAAAGAAAAAATTATTTGAATATTTATAATTTATGTAATCCAAAGAAAATATAAAAATTAATATATTCAAAAAAAAAATGAAAGAAAGCAAGTAGAAGTATGAAATTTAATTTATGTAAATAAGGATAATACGATAATTTCAATATAATAAATACCAAATAAAATAAACACACATTCCTAATAAATTGAAAATTACAATAGAAGATTATTGACCACACCTAGTACCTCAATCCAAAACCTGTTTATCTGTTGTTTTTTTCCAACACCCACTTAGGGTACTTTTTTATATTCTTTTTTAATAAATGACAGGTTATTGGCCGTTAAAAGTGAATTTTCAGAAAATATTTTTGAATTTATTTTATTGTGAAATTTTTTTTTCTAAATAGTACTTTACCATATTTGGATTAATGTGAAAGTATACTTGATCTCGGTCAATGCTAAATGAAGCTGTCATTTTTTTTTAAAAAAATATCGATTTTAATATATTTAAATTACTTATTGATATTATAGAAGATGACTAACCCGGGTGAATTTTATTAAAGTAACTACAATATTTAATTAAACAGATGTTCAGTAACCATGGTAACTATCAGAAAATTTATGATATTAAAAAATTATAAATGGTATCTATATAATAAACAATAATAAAAAAAATATTTAGATTAAAAAAAAAATCGCTAAAAAAAACCCTTTGAAAATTGCTTTCAATTAATAAAATTTAATAAAGTATGAAATTATTAAATCTCTCTTAAATGTATGCAAACGTTAGTAAAGTTTTTCAAAGTTAAAGTTATATTATAAGTCAAACAATTCAGAACATTTTAAAATATTAACAAAAAACAACAATTGAATTTTGAAGGTTAATAACTAAGGCGGCAAAATTCAAATATAAATTGGTAATTTATTTATAAAAAGTGATAAATATTAGACAAACACAATAGTATTGAAATATTTGACCTATATTTATTTATAACAAAATTCAGTTATAAATAAAAATAAGATTATACTCCTCTTACACAATACTTAAACTATTTTTTTTATTTATTTATTCTTCTATCATATATAAATAATTGATTTATTTTGTTCGTAAGATATTAAAAGACTGATATAATATTTATTTATTATTTAGAATCGATTAGTAATCAAATAAAATAACGATTAAAAAGGAAAAATTAATATATATATGAAATTTGATGAAAGATTCGAGTGATTGAAAGAAAAAGTTCTTGACGAGGAAAAATTAATACGTCAGTTAATGTTTCTATTTATCAGAGAGAACACGTGTTTTGGTTTTTGCGCCCATTTAGGTCAAATCCGGTGAAAAGAGGAAATGAAACAAATGACGGTTGTTTATGATTAAAGTGACAGGTGCCAAATTCAAAAGGTTAATGTGCATTCTTATCAGTCAATAAGTAACTATAGGCAGGATTAATATATTTTCGATTAGTATTGTTGTTGTAGTATGCCTTTGTTCTATTGATAGTGTTGTGTGTGCAAGGTGATTTATTTCATTTACCAGCAGGGCGTTTTGTCTCGGCCATCATTGCTCAAGAATGCCAGCCTGTGGCCCCAAATGTCAGTTCCTTAAGAACAACACTAAAACAACCTGAATGTTGTACGAATGCCTGATACAAGGCGACTGTCTGACGGCAAACGTCGTTGGGTCGATTCGTCCCCTTCCCTCTGCTGAGCCCCTAGCGTCCGCCCACTCCTTGCCCCCCCCTCCCTTCCCCACCTTCATTCAATACCGTGTTTCTAAATAATGGCGATTTATAAAGCATAGACAGGGAATTTTAATAGATATAGTGTTAATATTATATATTCTAAGAGATAAATTCGATATAGGTAAATATTTAAATGTTATCAATAGAAAGTCGAAAATATACGAATCTAAACGGAAATATCCGAAAATAAATAAATAATAGTATATTATATTTTTAGAAATTGTTAGTATCCTCACAAATCGTATTTATAAAAGAAAAGTTATTATTTCAACGAAAAAAATATGAAAAGATGTTTGTTTTTATATTATATATTATTATTATATTTCATATTTAGTAATATATATATATATATATATTTGCAAATATTCTAAATTATAAGTTTAAATATAAGTATATACTATATACTATATTCTAGTACTTCTATATACTATATAGAAGTACTAGAATATAATTATTTTATAAATATATATAAAAAGAAAATTATAGTTTTTTAATTTTATAGTTAATTTTCAAATTTTTTTGAAAATAATAAAATGATTAAAAAGGAAAACGTTTTTCATAAATTAGATTTTTTTAACAATGTTAAATTAGTGAAAGTTAAAATATGAAATTAAATATTAATTTCGAAAAAAAAAAAAAATTAAAATCGTATAAATTTAATTTTACGAGTCAAGTACCAATTATAAAGAAGAAATATGATAATTGAAAGGAAAGTTAAAAGCAAAAAATTATAATATAAATGAATTATGATTCTTTTAAGTGTAAATTTGTTTTCTTTTAAATACAATAACCATTGAATGTTTCAACCAGACCTCTGAAATATTTATTATTATGGGCATTTATTATTAATATTGAAATTCTGGAAACTGATTAACCTGCGGCATGAAATTCAGGGGACGTTTTATTTTGAGTTCGAGTCTTTAATTAGACAAATTACTTAAAAAATTATTTTCAAAATTCATTTTGTGAAAATATATTTAATATATATATAGGCAAATTAAAAAGAAGAATTCTAAAACCATATTTTAAGATAAATAACAAAAAAAAGTCAATAAAAAAATTCAGGATGTATGTTTAGTAATGCAAAAAACTAAATCAAAGTTTACCTATTAATTATTATTTATGAGATGATTTTTTTTTATTCACATCAATAATTAAAAATAAGATCTTATATAATATAATAATATGCGTATGTAACTAGAAAAAGTGTTTGACAAACAAAAAAAAAAATTGTAATGAATCATTATAAAAAATCAAAGTCTCAGGTAGATTATTATTTATTTATTTTTTTTTTATTTGAAAGGAACAAATATTCATAAAATTAATATATTTGTTTATAAATAGTTATAGAATTTTGATTACAGGAAATATATATGATATTATACCAAAATATATATTTCTATTATTAAATAGATATATAATTTTTTATAGAACTTCATGCCTCTTAGATTTTTCATTATTATAATAATATTATAAATTTTTTTGAAATAAAAAAAAATTGTAGATAAAATTTTTGTTTTTTAAATAATAAAAATAAATTCAAAATTAAAAAATAACAAATAATTAAAATAAAAATAAATTCAAAGTTATTCATATATAAAATAACGTTAAGTATATCAAATGTACGTATAATATATAATTAGTAGCTGTGTACTTACTTTTAACGTGTTTATATTCTCCGACGCTGAGATGAGCATCCTCTTCTTCCACGTTGTCGAGGACAATTTTAAGACCATTGATATTCTCCTTGCAGGTAGCCACAAATTCCGCCTAATATTTACACAAATTTATTTATATATTGGAGCAAAATAAAAAAAAATAAAACAATTTATATATTTTGTAAAGCAAAAATAAATTTAATTAATATAAAACTTAATAAGAATAAATTTTAATAAAAAAAACGATAAATGTTACAAATTTATTGATGCGCATTTTGATTATTACATCATCACAATATTTCTTATTGCTAAAAGTTTTTAATAATTGCAATGCGCATAAGACAAAAACAATTCAACTTGGAAATTCGGTGTTTTAATATAAAATTATCCTTATTAAATTTTATATTTATTAAATATTTTTTTTCCATTTTACATAATATATATTAAAAAGTTACAATGGATGTCTATGTTCTATTAATTTCATGAAATAATTAATATATTAATTAAATAATTTATTATATTAATATTTTGTAAGGAATGGAATATAATGGATAAATATGATTACTTACAAAGTCAGATGCTTGAATTTGTTCAGGAGGCACCTGAGTAAGTTTTTTGGCATAAAATTCTTCACTAAAATTCAATTGATACTCCGATTGTTTAACAAGATGACGTAATTCTTCCAAATCTGAATCTGAATCCGATGTAATTCCAAATTCGCCAGAAATCAAACCCTAAAATTCAACAAATAAACAATGAGAAAATTTTTTTAATTAGTAATTAGCCTGTGTATTTTACTTTTCAGGAACGCGATTTTCTACATCTAAAAAGTTTAATAAAATTTTAACTAAGTTTAAAATTAAACTTTTTTTAATATAGAAACCAGAATTTTAAATAAGGTCAATTAATATTACAAAAATTTATGAAATTTAATTAAAAATAACAAACAAAATATATTGATTTTTTAAAAATACTTTCTTATGCAAATGCTATATTGTGTATGATTTAGTGTTATCGTGATGAGTTAATGAACTTTAGAGCAATGAATCAAATCTCACCATTTTATTAAATTTAAAAAAATAATTAAAATTATAGAATAAAACATTGAACAAATTGGAAAGGTTTTTAACAAAAACACATTGCATTATTTTGTAATATAAAAATCAAAAGATGAACATATACTGTAGAATAAATCTAACCGATTTTCTTCTTCTTAATTGAATAAGATGTCCAGGTGTAGGCCTCAAATTTGATGGAGTGTCCGAGTCTAAAACTTTCGAATAATCCTCGCCGAAGTCTAAAAGTCGTCGTGCTGTTTCAGAATCTGGTGGCTCTTCACTGTACGTTTCCGAAAGATATTTTTCCTAATTAACATAGAAAAAAAGTTTATTATAGAAAAATGTTTTACGATTTAATATTATTATATATCATAGTTTAAATAAATAAATAAATTATATAAAATTAATTAAAATTTAATATATAAAATATTAATTTTCAAATGATTGTTCCATGTTACTTATTTGACTTGATAGTTAAAATCAAAACTGTGGAGCCAGAGTTGGAGCTGGAGCCGGGGTAGAGCAATTTCGACAAGACTTATAAAGACTGGATAAAATGCCATGTTTATATGCGCGAGAGTGATAATAAATATAATAAAATTCTCTTAAAAAAGTTTTTATTTATTAATTCATTAAATTTTATATATTATTATAGAATAATTACTCATTAAAATATATAATTATATAATTTTTTTAAAACATTCAAGAAATAAGAAATTAATTATCAGAATGATTGCTAAAAATAAATAATTTTGAAATTAAACGTAATGAGTTTGCTATTTTATTTATTAACTAGAAGCTTGTTTAGTTGAATCAAAAAAGAAATTCAGTTACCTGATAATTATCCCAGGCTTGTTCACTAAGAGAGCTATGTTGTTCTTCTCCTGATGGCACACTCAATGGTTGACCACTTCCATTATTCGCATTCAATATTCCTTTCGTTGATGGTTCCAGGCAGCTCACTGGATGTGTGGGACCCAATCGAAAATCAGGTGTTGGCAATGGATTGGGACGGGGTCCTTCTGCTTCCGAATTGTCTGTGGAAGTGGCATCAGCAGCCCGTACAGTAGTCATTGATGTGGTTAATGCCAGATCCGAACCAGCGAGCGAAAGACGTTGGAGATCCCGAGACTCATTGCTTGAACTTCCACGAGAACGCGTTCCAGAACCTGATAAAGTAAACAAAAAAACATTGACTATCAATTTAATAATATTGATAATATTATACAATTTATATTAAAATAATGATTAAAAAAGATTAATTTTTATTTGGTTATTAAAATTGGAGAACTCAATAAATAACTTTATTTAGGTCGTTAATAAAAAAAGACAAAATTGTTTACAAAGAAAAAAAAAGATTTCTTTCAATTATTCAAATGAATTTTTAAAAACTATATTTTAAAGTAAAAAATTAAGATCGAATCATGCCAAATATAATAATTTAATATATAATAAAAATGAAATCATATCATATCATATATATTTATTATTATTATTACTATCAGCTTCGAAGAATCCTGGGCAATCCTGACTCTGGAGGCTAATTGTCCAGTACGGACGTGTGCCAGAGTCAGGATTGCCCATGATTCTTCGGAGCTCCACAGTAACGCAGTGAGAACAAAACCATCCAACCTATCAACCCAAAATCCCGATATTAACCCTCAATCACACAGACTAAGACCCAGAATCCCAAAAATATTCCCACCTAAATAATCTCTTGAAATTGGCGCCAAAATGGGTGCCGAAACGTCGAGAAAACAATCTCACAAAAATACGTGATTATATCCCTGATAAATCTGATAGTAATAATAACAATAACATTCACGGAAACCTAAACCAACATGTATATATAATAGCTAAAATTATTTTCTAAAATGATATGAAAGAAAAAATAAAAAAAAATCAATAAGTTAGTTTGGTTGCCTATATGTGAGGCGAGCATTCTCTCGGATACCATATCATTATAATATAAAAAAAATATATTATTAATAATTTATAGAACATTTTACTCATAGAATTTAAGAGAACCATGATTTATTAGAAACATTACATATTACTATTATATTTAATTAACATAAAAATTATTTAACAATTGTAGAAGCAAAAAGAACAAACTGTTTCTAATAAAAATAATTGTGTGATATTAAATTCATTCACTATCAAATGCTAAAAATCATTTATGCTGTAAAAATTACTTTTATTTGATTAAATATTTTTGATTTATTAAAAAAGATTCACAATAATAAGCTAATTTATTTATGAATATTTTATAATAATGTTTTAATATAGTAAAATTTAGTAAATGTCACTATTTATTTTTTTTTCTTTTAATCTATTTGAATGAAATTAAATCTATAGTGACGGAAAAATCTAAACGCCATGGGGGCGCTATTACCCGGGAATCAACAGGTTAAGAAAGGCCATTGTCATTGCCCGTAAACAGCGTCCCCCTGGCGTTTAAAATTTCCCGTCAATGTACATTTAAATGATTGCTAAATAAATAAGCAAAAAAACTTATTATTTTTTTATGATGAAGTCCTGGATCTATTTGTCGATGATGACTTGAAAATTTAATAAATATTTAATTTTCAAAATGTTAATTTATTTTTTTCAATTTTTTTTTCTTTTTTTGAGGATTTTCTAATAATAGAAATGATGCAGATTAAACTAAGATGAACAAAGGAGTATTTATGAAAATATCGAATCTATTTTATTTTTTGCTTTAATGCATAAGTGAATAAATATTAAATAAGTATTATTAAATTAACTAATATTTGACTAGAATAAAATTTGTGTTTAATTTTTAGCAATACAATAGTAATGAAAGTAAAGAGTAAGATGACATGGAGTGGGGGGACACTGTGCAATCTGGTGATGATACCTTACGTGTCATATAAAAATGAACATCATTGAATTACTAATAAGGTATGAAGAATACGTAACGCCTCCAATATATTCTCTACATTGGAGGTAAGAAAATAACCATAAAATGATGAATTGATAAAATATTTAATTGGAAATGATAAATGAATAATGAACTTTTACAATAAAAATTTTTTCAAGAGAAAAGAATATTTTATTGTAATATTAAATGAAAAATAAATATTAGTTATTAAATCAAATAATTATTAGCACATCATTAGAGATTTTTCATAATAATAAATTTTCCTGATTTCCTTTAATGATAATAATATTGATAATTTCCCAATCAAGTGTTTAATTTATTTTTAATTTACAACCAATTAAAATAAAAAACAAAACAAAAAACATCCGACTTTTCTAAGTCCTATGCAAGGGCAACGCCTCTTTAAGTCGGTTATATAAATTAGGTATCCTATAGTAGTATTTTCTTGATCACGCTATCAAGTAGCTTTCCCAATTTTGATCCCTGGGTCGAATCCATCCCATAGACCTCAGCTAAAGAAATTCCCTTGCCAGGCCGGGAACTTGAACCCGGGACCACGAGAATATGAGCCAGCTACCTACGCTAACCACCCACCCTGTGGCTCCCTCAGTCAATTATAATAAACCTAATATAAAATTTATTATAAAAACAAATAAATTAAGTTGAATTTAGTGTATATGTTCATTTTTCCATCTTGTTTAATAAAAATTGAAGAAAAAAATACAATTTATAGTGAATTTCAGGTATCTGATATATGCATATATATATATAAGGATATATAATAATATGATAAAAGATATAAATTTTTTTTTTCATTACCAACTGTAAATAAAAAACTTAAATCTTTGAAATATTATTTAAAAAAATGCATTATCATAAATAATTTATGATTTGCGTCATTTAAATAAATTTAAATAGTAAAATATCAAAAGTAAAAATAAAAGAAAATACATTTGTTTAATTTTTGAAAAAAAAAAAATTAAATATAATAAAATAAAATGAAATAAATAAATAAGGAAATTAAATATTAAAAAAAATAAGAATAAACACAAATAATAATTTTATAGGATAAGAAAATTTTAAAAATTTTTTAAAATATAATCAATCTATTTTATATAATATCAAAATATAATATATATAAAAAAATGATTAGAAATTTGCATAATTATATTTTTATAAATATTTTCATTTCTGTTTATTTCAAACCGATAATGTGTGTCATTCCTTTTTATTAAAAATAATTATTTTCAACAAATGCACAATATATTTATTTATTTTATTAATTCAATTAAATAAATATTACCTACTTGATTTGTTGGAATGTTTTTTGTTTTTGAATGAAGTTTGTTTCATCTTCATGTCATTTTTTTTCCGACCTGACACTTGTTCAATTACAGAACGATAGAACACTAAAGACATTCTGGCAACGACTAACTGTGGCAGCGGAGGAGTACTCACCCTAACTACTCCAGAGGCTGCCTCTTGCAAGTCAAAACAGGCTTCGCTCATCTCCCTCCCTCTCTCAAACCCCTCTCTTTCTCTAGACCTATAGCTCTATTAATAGTGATGACGGACAGTAAAATCAAATATTTCCAGAGGAGTCAATCAAAGGTCAAGAATTACCTTTAATCCATAAATAATCGATAATGTCAACAAACTTATTTAAAAATTCATCTAGGATGCAAAGTGACATAATATATAATTAGTATATTAAACTAGATATTATGTCAATATATGTTATATACTCAACTCTTAATTTTCAATTAGCCACTTTGGAATAAAAGCTTTTAATTATCCAAAAACATCTGTTTAAAAATTTGAAAACAAGTTATACCAAAAAATAATTAGAAATTCTTGTCTATTTTTAGTTTGCGTTTTTAAGTTTAATAATTATTTTTAGATAAGTTATACAAAATATATAAAAAATAAATAATATAAAAACAAACCAGCCCGTGTTTGGCTTTGATGGTACCATGCCACGTTCTGGCGCATGATTTGCAGTGTTAAAAAATTAATTCCGGTACTTTCAGCGATTCAATCAAGCTGAAATTCTATATATAGCAGTTTTATACAATTTTTAATCATGTGAAAAACTATCAAACATATATCTTTATTTTTACGGTCACTAAAAATCAAAACGTTGAGCTACATTTCTAAAAAGTTGATGGAAAACTACAAATTTTGAATAATGCCCGTGAATCAAAGTTTACCAGTAGTACCATGATTCTAGCTCAAATCGTTTTTGCGTAATCTTGTCCCCCCCCCCCCCCAAAACACATTTTTCTCAACCTTAGTGAAAATTATTCAGGAACCTTCCTAACGTATAAAAACATCAAAATCTCGACATCGAAAATTTTCGTAATCGCAATATTATCTCTGGCAAGATAGTAAAAAAATACATAACATAATTCAAAAATTCTAATGTAATCATTTTACGTTTATATATTAATCTATTTTAAATCATTGCAATCTTTTTTATTTTTATATTCACTGCTGATTTGTTGACACTTGAGATGAAATTGATTTTTCAAATGAAAAAAACACATAAATACATAGAATTTTGAATGAATTATTAAAAAACCTATTCACAGAAATATAATAATAAATTAAATATATAGCTATAATGTTTTTGTGAATAGAATATTAATTTTTTTTAACTATTAAAATACATTTATATTTCATGTATTTAATAGATAAAACTTTTCAATTAATATATCTCTTAAAATTACTTATATACGTGAATATAAAAAAAAATTTAATAATATCCTTTAAAATATATCTATGATTTTTTAAAAACATTCTTAATTGATTCTAATAACAATTGGGATATTTTTTTATTCATCGTACGGAATTTTTTTTTGAATTGAGGGAGGAATCAATTGAATAGTGGAGAATTACATAAATCTTTATCAATTTTATAACCATTCTTAGGGTATAAATAAAGGAATAGAATTTACATGTTGAGTTGATTTGTAAGCCCTTAAAAGAGCTGTGGAATAAAATTAAGTCCTTAAAAGGACCGGTAAAGTGTCCTAGTGACGGGCAACATGGCGACGAGTTTAAGTAACCTGTATTTAAAACATTCTCGGTGACATCATTTTGAAAAAAACTTTTTAGTATACAATAATCATGCATTTTTACTATCTCGTAAGAGATAGTATTGCGATCACGAAAATTTTCGATGTTGAGATTTTGATGTTTTTATACGTTTTGAAGGTTCCTGAATCATTTTCGCTAAGGTTAAGAAAAATGTCTGTCTGTCTGTGTGTGTGTGTGTGTATGTATGTATCTATGTAACCAAGATTTCGCAAAACGGTTTGAGCTAGAATGATCAGATTTGGTACATGAGCATTATTCAAAATTCGTAGTTTTCTATCAACTTTTGAGAAATGTAGCTTAACCGGAAGAGGGTCATTACTTACAACGTTTTGAATTTTTTTCCTCTAAAGTGACCGTAAAAATAATGATATATGTTTGATAATTTTTCACATGATTAATAATTGTATAAAACTGCTATATATAGAATTTCAGCTTGATTGAATCGCTGAAAGTACCAGAATTAATTTTTTAACATTGCAAATCTCACGCGCCAACACGTGACGTGGTGCCATTAACAAAGAGCCAATCATGCGCTGGTTTAATAAATATTATTTATTAATTTTAATTTATAATTATTATTATGTTATTTAATCCAATTCAAATTGCGAGATAGTCGAGTGGAGACACTCCAGCTAATTATTAATAATAGACAAAACATTTATACATTGAAAAATATTAATACTTTCATAAATCTCTTTTTAAATATATTTATAGTTCAGAATAACTTTTTTTTTCATTATATATTGTAAACTATAATTTTCTCTGAACTATTTTCTAAGGAATTTATTATTTTTTTCTTTTATGTTGTCATGAGCTCCAGAGCATGGCATCACTGAATCGGTGACTTAATTAAAGTTACTAACAATTTTTTTTTCTTTCTCCATTTCATTTGTGATTTATTTACCAATCAACAAGAACCAGTCTGCTTCATTGATGCGTAACTAAATTTTAAATTTCACCAAATTAATAAGAAAGAGGGAGAAGAAAAAAAAATGAAACCTGGTTTCTATTTAAATCTAAATAATAACAATTGAAATATGTCATTTATGGAATCACAATAAGAAGAACACAACTATTGATAAATATGACTTGTAATTTAAATTTGTCAAATCAAAAAGTAAGAACAGTATGCTAACTTTAAATGTTCTTCTAACAATTATTTCACTCATTAAAACCATGATATTATACCTAATAAGAATAAATAAACTTTGCTATATTGGAATTTATTATTAATTATCAAGAACTAAATAAATAAGTCCTTTTATAGTCAACTTCTAATTTATTAAATTAATTTAATATGATATTTTATATGTGGGATTATAATTTAAAATAAATTTACTTATTATATTAATTGTATGGGCAATTAGAGTTAAATTACCATTTAATCATAAATATTAATTTCATTATATATATATATATATATATATATATATTAAATTTTTAAACTCAACCAGATTCGATCCTTTCTCTTTAAGTTTGTTGAACCAGTACCAATTTTTTTATTTATTTAAATATAAATATTGGCTTGATATCTTGAAGGAAGCTTTCAACAACAAATATTATACTAAGTTGTTCTAATTATACTAATGCATACTAAATGGAGGTGGCTTGGCCGAGAGTGTAGCGTGGCAACCTTCTACACAAGAAGTCGGCGTTCGATTCTAACCAAGAACGGATTTTTCTAATAAATTCAATTTAACATCAGCTGCCTCCGGCTCCAGGAACTAACAAGCCCTGGTTCTATACAACTCTGCACCAGCAGGACTACTTCAAAAACAAGCATCGCTTTGCGTGATCTTAGATGGTCCAAACGCAAATAATAATAATAATAATAATGCATACTAAATTTATCAGAGTAATTAAAGCATAAAAATTAAACTTCCTAATACTTGGAATATTTAAAAATAAAATAAAATAATTTTTGATAAAAAAAATTGATGTAGCTTTGATAAAAAATAGAAATGTTCTCACCTTTAGCCTGGTCGCTGCCCCCACTTAGATTCATGGTGACACCGTCGCTACCGGATTCACTCTTGCGGGTCTGAAACAAGAAGAAAAATTACCATTCACTCTCTTATTTAGAAAGAGAGAAATCTTGAGAAGATGGTTGATAAAAAAAAATGTGTAAATATATAAATAAATAAAAAAAAAATTAATCAAGAGAAATTGTCAAGTCTAAATAACTCAATATATATACGTATATAAGCATTTTAACATATTTATTTATTAGTCTAATTAATTCTCTTAATGAAGTTGAATTATATTTAAATACTTTCACTTAATAAATTAATAACGGATTAATTAATAATTCGATGAATCTAATCAGGGCCCGCTCCAGGGCCGGCTGACCCGGACATTTGTTCGGGGCGGCAAATCTAAAGGGCGGCATTTTGGTCACTTAAATCAAAATATATTTGTTGATTTTTTCGTAATTGTTCAGTTTAACATATGTTTGATGAATTTTTGTCTTAAACTTTAAAAAAAAAATAAAAATAAATCTCAATATTGGGCTTCATTATTATAGTTCTGGTCTAATTTAAAGAAGAGATCGAACCTTGTTAAGTTGATTAAAAAGATAATGAAAGTAATAATATTATAATTAATTTAAATTTGGTTCTGGACGAATAATAGCAAATTATAAAATTTAAGAAGTTAATTAATTTTTCATAAGTAATTATTATTATAAAATTATTTGCATGTTAAAATAATTTGTATTTTTAATATAAATTTATACAAAAAAAAAAAAATAAAAAACAAATGATATGGTACATTAATAATTTATAATAAATTCAAAGTTTTGTGATATTAAATATTAACTAAATTTGGATTTAAAAAAATTTCATTCGTTTTTCTAATTAATTACTAATACGTATTTGTAAAGGGAGAATGGATTCTCGAGATGAGAGAGATTGTTATTTTACAAAATTATTTTAACACTTCTCGATCAAGAAATATTCTCTTTGATAGAAGGAATGATGTTATATGCTTTGCTGTTTGCCCCGAGTCTCTCTTTTAATAGATATTGTGTTATTTGTTTTTGTTTTAATGTTATCATTGCCATATTGATACAATCAATGGTATGGTATTGGATAAACATCTGTTTCTCTTTGCATTCAGAAACAAACCATGAGCTTTATAAATTATAAAAATAAATATTTATTAATTTTATAAAACTTTTTTTTAGACATTATTTAAGATAATCTATAATACTAATTCGGGAGCGCCACCGTCTGTCCTCAAATGACGTAATAAGTCTGAAGATGGAAATTTTGAAATATTGAAATTAAAATATTATATTTTATTTATTGGGTAGCTTTACTTCTTAGTTTATATTAAATTTATTTATAATAATATTAATTTCTAAGAATCTCTCTCTAATAAATAAATCTGTTTGAACCGGTAATGCCAGTTATCTTTTAACCACCATCCAGATTACTCTGATAAAAAAATGAAATATATATGTTTATATATATATATATATAAATATAAAATTAACATTTTCTAACTCTCAATCAATAATTATTTAAAAAGGAAAAAGACAGGCAAGACGTAGCACATAAAAAAAAATTTACTGGTATATCTTTTTCATGTTTATTGTTTGTTTGTTTTTAGTTTTAATTATATTTTGAAATTTTTAACAAAAAAAAGTCTTAAAAAAATACTTCAATTTATAATAAATATATCTTCTAAATTATTATAGTTATATAAACAAAAACAAAATGTATTAGAAAATAAATTAGGCTGATAGTATTGATATCGTAAAGAGATTTAAACCTAAACGTTTGACGTTTCGAGTTTGATCTAAAACAGAATATTTTTTTTTTTTCGAAAAATCTCAAATCATTAAAAAACAATGAATAGTTACTCTGACAAAGAACTTTCATGTTCGGTTAGAGTTATTTTTTTTTAAATAAGTAAAAATATTTAATGAAAGTCATTGGAATAGAAAATATCTTACAACCGAACTGAAATAAATACAAAAGACAAGAGAGAAAATAATGAAGAATCCATTAAAAGAAAAAAAAATTAAATAGATCTTATGTAATGTAAAATATTTTGAATAATATAAAAGAGCTATTATTATGAAGCTCACGAGTTTTCTCATTATTTTCCTTTCATTGTAATATATTTACTATCTCACAATTATGAAGATATTAAATTGAATTTTAACTTATATATATATACGAGGCAGGTCATCAAGTCGGTGACTTTTTAAATGAAACACAGATTTTTTGATAAAAAATTATTTTATTTTTCAACGTAGTCTCCTTTGAGCTTTATACACTCCAATTTTGTGATCCCTTCCAAAAAATAAGATTTGTCGAAGACATCAAAATAGATTTGTTTGTAAGATGATATCAACGTTGGAGTCAAATCTCTTTCCGACGAGCCATTTCTTCAGGATTAGAAACAAGAAATAGTCAATCGGGGCTAAATCGGGAGAATAGCGCCGTTGAGGGAGCAATTCGTATCCCAATTCATTAATTTTCATAAAAATTTATTTTTTCTCCTTAAATTACGACGTAGTCTGCTATTAATGGATATCAAACAAAAACTAAAAGACCCAACTGGTTCAAATTTCGACAGGGGTCAGCTAATAGTTTCCAGCTGACAGGAGCAGTGTTGCCATTTCATTTAAGAGACGGGAATACAAAAAGTCACGGACTTATTGACCTGCCGTTGTATATTTACGTATATTTAGAGAAACAAAATTAAATATATAGTAAAAAAATAATAGATAGATAAAAATATTTTAATGAATTCGTTTTGAAAAATATTTCAAAAGAAATGAATGGAAAGAACAAAAAACAAATTAATTGTAGCTAAATGATTTTATATTTTGAAATCAAATTCTTATCAAATTCAAGAGTTCGATTAGATAGTAAATCTTGTTATGTATATGAATATTTTGTAAGATTAGAATTGAAGAAAATTCCTGGGATATAACCACACTACTAACAATAAAACAACGTGCCAAATATTTTATTTTCCATTATGTTATTTTTAGACCCTGAATACAAACAATTTAATGTGATATAATTATTAACTGATAAATTAATTAAATAACTAAACCTAATTCAATACAATAATTAATTTAAACAATTTTACTATTTTCTAATTAATCCAGATATTTTGGAAATATACTATAATATAATATAATATTTATAAAAAATATTGGCTATTATTTTTTAATTTATAAAATAAACATTTAAAAAATTATTAGTGTTTAAAAAAAAATCAAATATAAAACATGTGAAGTCTTCTCTTCACCCCTCCCTTCCCCCACCCACCATCAAAGTTAAATCTCTATTGAATATTCCTTTTTATTATTTATCTTATTTTATTCAATTTAATACTTAAATTATAGTTTTGGTGTGATTTGAACTATTATTTAAAATATATTCAAATTTCATGAAATTAAATAAATTACGATAAAGAGTTAAAATTTCACCAATATTTGAAAAAATATAAATAATAAAATATAATAAATAAATAAATATGAAAGATAAATAGATTTATATAATTACAAAAGTAAAATTAATCAGAAAGAAATTTCGTTTTTATAGTAAAATCAATTAATGAAAAATGTATATATTTTTTTGTTGTTGTTAATAATAACAGAAGTAATAAACCGCACCTGTTGCTTTTCATACAAAAGAATGTACTGTTCACTGTCACTAATAAAATTTACTTAATGTCTCACTGTACACTTAGAATTACACGAAGCGTAAGGAAACGCAGTAGTTTAGTAACTAAGAGAACAGACGAGTGTCTTGTGCCAAATGCGGCCGACTGACACCCCTCCCCCCTCTCCGCCATCACTGATTCTCCTGAGAATTCAACTCAATCTCACACAAAATGAAAGATGACAGCGGTAAAAAAATAAATAAACTGTAACATTGAAATATTATTGAAGAAACGGTGCTGTGGTGGTTAAAAAAAAAACAACTAAAAGAGAGGGGATGAATTGTGATGAATAATGGTATTATATATATATATATATATATATATTTATATATATTATAAAAGCAAAGAAGAGAGGGAGAGAGAGAAGAAGAGGAGTATAAAAAAGTTTGTTTATTTTTGAATAAACAAATTTGAATTAATTAGTTGAGTACAAAAGAATGGCAGAAGAGGGTGGGAAAAAATTAGTTATAGGTGAGAAATTAAGTTATTGGAAAAGAGAAATGGTTAGACTTCGGGGAGACTGTCTGGAAGTTGTAGAGGATTCCTTACTAGACAACACAGTTAGATGACACGAGCGCGATTATAACGGCTTTAATCGGTCCAACGCGATTATAACAAAATACATATAGGGAAAAAAGAATTTTTATGATATATTTATTAATATTTATATATACTTTTTTAAAAATTATTAAAATCTCCAGATTAAATCGATAATTGAAAAAAAATAAACTAATTTATTGAAAAGAAACTGATCCACCGAACGGTGGCTTAGTAAATTAATTATATATACATATAAGTTATACCTATGTACCTATATGTTATTATATATTCAGCAATATAATTAAAACCATTATATGTTATTAATTTTTAAAGCTATTTTTGAAAAAAAAAAACACTTGAATCATTGCATAGTTATGATATTATATTCTTTGGTTCTTTTGATTAATAAATCATCATTAATTTACAATTAAATTGATCTCGCAAATCAAAAACTATTTGAATTTTAAAATATTATTAAACTATTAATTTTTAAAGCTATTTTTGAAAAAAAAATCACTTGAATCATTGCATAGTTATGATATTATATTCTTTGATATTTATTGGTTCTTTTCATTAATTAATCATCATTAATTTACAATTAAATTGATCTCGCAAATCAAAAACCATTTGAATTTTAAAATATTATTAAAATCTATTAATTTTTAAAGTTATTTTTGAAAAAAAAATCACTTGAATCATTGCATAATTATGACATTATATTCTTTGATATTTATTGGTTCTTTTGATTAATTAATCATCATTAATTTACAATTAAATTGATCTCGTAAATCAAAAACCATTTGAATTTTAAAATATTATTAAAATCTATTCAGATAAATATTTAATAATATGAAATATTTATGTTATTATTTATTTTTATTAGAGAATATTAATTCCTAACAATTAAGAAAAAAATTAATGTTTCATTTATTATTCATTTATTATAAGAACTCCAATATCTCTAGCATCACATATCATTAATAAATTATTTATATTTTTATAAATATTTGATTAAGTATAAAAATAACATAAGGACTAATACAATTTTTGTTTATATAATTAATTATGCAAATTTATTTGATCTTAAAATAGATATTACCCTCCGCTGAGTATTTAATTTCAACCAAAAAATCATCTGATATTTTTTGCCATGGAAAGTGTTTGAATATTAAAATATTTCGCAATATATATATATACCTATATATATATTTATTTTTAAAAAATATTGTTTAGGGAAGTATTAATTATTAATAATTTATGATTCAGTATAAAATTAGTAATTATTTTATTTATTTATTAATTATTTAGGAAAATTAAATTTACAGTGAAAGTTGAGTAAAGTTGAAAATAAAAAGTTTCAAATGTGTTGGTGTTAACAGCTGAAATAAAAGAAATAAATCAATAAATTTGAAACTTTACTGAATGTTTTAATTAAAAATCATTATTATTAGTGTGTGCATATTTCAAGTTTAACTTTTGCCCTCATAATTTATTTAAACTAGTGTGTAAGGCTAAATCTATTAATTTTATATTATTTTATTAATAAATCACAGTCAGTTAATCCACCGGGACCCCGATAATTTAGAAATAAACATTGGCTACTATTTGCCAATTTTTACTATCTTGACGGAGATAGTATTGGGATCACGAAAATTTTCTATGTCAAGATTTTGATGTTTTTATACGTTTTGAAGGTTCCTGAATGATTTTTAACTAAGGTTGAGAAAAATGTATGTATGTGTGTGTGTGTTAGAATAATGAAATTTGGTATACGGGCATTATTCAAAATTCGTAGTTTTCTATCAACTTTTGAGAAATGTAGCTCATCCGGCAGTGGGTCATTACCTACAAGGTTTTGATTTTTTTTCCTCTAAATTGACCGTAAAAATAAAGATATATGTTGGAAAGTTTTTAACATGATTAAAAATTCTATAAAACTGCTATATATAGCATTTCAGCTTGATTGAATCGCTGAAAGTACCGGAATTAATTTTTTAACAGTGCAAATCACGCGCCAGCACGTGGCGTGGTGCCATCAACAAAGAGCCAAACATGCGCTGGTTTAATAAATATTATTTATTAATTTTAATTTATAATTTATAATTAATTAAATTTTATTTATATATAATATATGTGTTAATTAATCCAATTCAAATTTGCGAGATAGTCGAGTGGAGACACTCCAGTTTTTTTTTTCAACTAAACTAATAGATCGAACTTTTAATAAAGTTCGAATCCAACTAATGATAAATTTATTTATATATAATTATCGTAATAAATTCAATTTCAATACTTATTTATTATTTATTAAAAAAAATACCACTTTATATATATTAATAATATATTATTTAACACCGGCATTGAATACAATAAACTTAGACAATATTTATTACTATTTTTTCATCATACCATCAGTAACTGAATTTTATTTCTTAATATATAAATATATATATATATATATATTTCAATCATTTTATTTTTTTCTGATTATTTATTTCAATAAATACATAAATCGGATATTAAAAGAATTTTTCTACTTTCAACTCAATAAAAATAATCGGAAAAATATAATAAATATATAATTACAAAATTACGAAATTACGAATATATTAAATTTAATTAATATTATTAATTACGCCGAAATGACCTAAAAAATATTTCTTTAGCTTTAAAAAAATATTATTTTTAATAACTAGTATATATTTTACAAACAATTATGGTTATTAGACTAATTATATTTGATTAATATAATAAATAAAATCTAATTTAAAAAAAAAGAAAAAATATTTAGAGAATTTAAAAAAATATATATATATATATATATTTATCTAAAATTAACATCTTCATTTCATTTTATATTTTTAATATTATTTAGTTGTTTTAATTATCTTGTGTATCAAGTGTTCTACATAACACAATATAATGATTTTAATTTTTATATAAAAGCTATAAAATGATATTATATCCTTTGTAAAAATCATAAAATATTTAAATTATATGAAAGAGATAATTTCGAATTTGTTAATTTCCTAGCACATGAGCATGAAAAGAGCACTACTAGATTATGTGCCTTCAAGTGGTTAAAACAAGTTAGAAATTTTTTATACCTTCGACTGTGAATTTATTACACGAATTTTGACGATCAATTATCATTATAGTATATATAATTATATTATTTATTGTTTCATTTTAGTAATTATAAATATACATAATAATATAATATTAAATATATCTCATAAATATTTTTGTCATATTATAGAAAGAATTATATAAATTGATAATATTCCAACTTATTCAATTTTTACCGACCGACGATAGTAAGGGAGGTATTGTTTTCACACCAAATTTCACATGTAGAGATTTTTACATATCTCCATGAATCATGCATTTTCTTAACAGAAAAAAGTATTTTTAGCATGATGTCTGTCCGTCCGTCCGTATAGATGTGTACAGCCTGAACGGCTCAACGCGGATTTTGATGAAATTTGGTATATTTACTTAATGCATCAGTATGATGAATGGATCAACTTTTGGTGCAAAGACGGAAACCGGAAGTATTACCGATCGACGATAGGAAAGGTAAGGTTTATTTTCACACCAAATTTCACATGAGGAGATTTTTTACAGAAAAATCATCTTTATTAGTTTTTTCTTAATTAAAATTATATGACGTCATCCAGCCATTCATGACGTCACAGCCTGGTCTTACATATATATTATAAATAAAATAAAATTAAAAATGTTTATATTTATTATTTATGTATGCCTATCTGTTTTTTATTATATTAATAGATATATGAAAATTATTTGAAATTGTTTCTGTAGCTGGAAATTAATTTATTTCAAACCATCGGTCGGTTCGGACCTGGCCACAGGTCAACTTATTTTTCAATATTAATAAGGTGGAGTGTCTCCACTCGACTATCTTGCAATTTGAATTCGATTAAATAACCTTTCTTCTCGCGAGATAGTAAAAAATAATTGAAAAATATAATACTTATCTAAATATATATTTATATATATAAATAGATCATCAGAGTATTGGTATAAATCTATTTTCTTAAATGTGCATAAACATGGCTTATTTTATTATTTATTTAAACTTTCAAAATTTTACAATTAATATTCTTTATTGTTATAATTTCAATTAAATTTAATGCTGATTCTCATCACTGATCATAAATATCTATTTTATGATTCTAGACAATTTACCTATCATTTACAACTATATTATTTATATATATATATATATATATATATATATTTATATTTCTATATTATGTATATTTCATTGACTCTCTAATTTAGTCTTCTATTATATATAATAAACAATCTTTTCTTCCACCTATTTCAATACAATTTCACTCATTAATTTTTCGAAATGAATGATTTTATGATTAATTATTAAATATGAATTACTTGAGAATTTTGCCGTTGTTTTTTTTTTTTTTATTTTTTCTTAACTTTCTCAGGTTGATTTATATTGTAAAAGAATATCTCATAGATAATAGTTGAATTAGAATTAAGTCTTTTTTTTAATTTTAAATCATTTCACTTTCAAAATTTTTTTTTACGCTTGACTCTATTTTTAAAATTCTGCTTATGTTAATGGATAAGATGTATATTTATTAAATGATGTCAGAGGGAGTGAGGGAGAGAGTGGAGGAAAGGCCAGAGGGTCTAATCAAAACATAGGAAAAAAGGAGTTTAGTCAACTCTCCAAAGTTGAAATGTTCTAAATTAAAAAAAGCAATGTTTTTAAACATTTTAATGCATTTCAAATATATTGATCAAAAATAAGAAAAAAAAAATCCTTTATAGTTCATATATATATATATATATATATATATATATATATGTTGGTTTAGATTTCCATGAATTTTATTATTATTACTATTATCAGATTATAGGGGATATAATCACATATTTTTGTGAAATTGTTTTCTCGACGTTTCGGCACCCATTTTGGCGCAATATTCAAGAGGTTATTTAGGCGGGGATATTTTTGGGATTCTGGGCCTTAGTCTGTGTGACCAAGTGTCAATATCGGGATTTTGGGTTGATAGGTTGAGTGGTTTTGTACTCACTGCGTCCGAGGCTGATTCACTCATGAAAATGGATGCCGAAACGTCGAGAAAACATTCTCACAAAAATACGTCCCGGATAAATCTGATAATGTATATATATATATATATATACACGAGTATAATGAAAATGAAGTACTAATAATTTTTCATTCAACAAATTTGTGAATAGATCCAATTTTTACTATCTCGCCAGAGATAGTATTGCGATCATGAAAATTTTCGATGTTGAGATTTTGATGTTTTTATACGTTTTGAAGGTTCCTGAATCATTTTCACTAAGGTTGAGAAAAATGTCTGTGTGTGTGTATGTGTGTGTGTATGTGTGTATGTGTGTATGTGTGTATGTATGTAGGCAAGATTACGCAAAAACGGTTTGAGCTAGAATGATGAAATTTGGTACATGGACATTATTCAAAATTCATAGTTTTCTATCAACTTTTGAGAAATGTAGCTCAACCGGAAGAGGGTCATTACCTACAACGTTTTGATTTTTTTTCCTCTAAAGTGACCGTAAAAATAAAGATATATGTTTGATAATTTTTCACATGATTAATAATTATATAAAACTGCTATATATAGAATTTCAGCTTGATTGATTCGCTGAAATTACCAGAATTAATTTTTTAACACTGAAAATCTCACGCGTCAACACGTGACGTGGTGCCATCAACAAAAAGCCAAACATGCGCTGGTTTAATATTTATTATTTATTATTTATAATTTATAATTAATTAAATTTAATTTAAATATAATATATTATGTTATTTAATCCAATTCAAATTGCGAGATAGTCGAGTGGAGACACTCCAGCTAATTTTTATTAATTATTATATTTTGATTTACTCATTTAATTATATATTTAGGTAATTAGAATTCTTTGATTTTGCTTTGAGTGGGGGTAAAAGAGGTTTTAGATCAAATTAAAATAATAATATATAAAGATAATCCATGGCCTAAAATTTTGAAAAAGTTGAAATTTAAAATATAAATATATAAATATTCACTTTTATTTATTAAATAAATTTATCTATTTTTTTTTTTTTTGATTTGATTAAAAAATTAAATAATTTATCAATTATGCCTTAGAATGAAAAAGGAAGTTTAATTTTTTTCAATTGAAATTAATTAACTTGAAATAAAAAGATCAAGTCAAGTATTTAATCGTATCATAATGACATTATTGGCAAATCAATAGTAGGAAAGAGAGGGATTTACAGATAGTTAATAATAATACTAATAAAAAGTGTTTAAACAAAATAATCACCTAAAAATAAGAAGAATTTATATATTTAATATTTGTGTCAAATACAATTTAAAAGAAAAAAAAATCAAATATAATTAGCAAAAAATCGAACACAATACCGCGTGTCAATCAGAGCGGCCAGCCATTGGAAACACAATAAGAATTAAAAAAAAGTAAGAAAAAGGCATTAACAAAAGTATATTTAACCAATATTCAATCGAATTTATGCCAATGCATCTTATCATGAAAACTATAAAAAAATCTATAAATCAAAATCTATATCTATAGATATATATTATCTATATCTAATCAGATCTATAAATCAAAACTACAAAATAAACTATTAATTTAGTGCAATTCAAATCTATGTTGTTCTGAACTATACCGTTTGGAATATGATTGAATTAAAAATTAAATCATATAATTTAATAAATTTTATTAAAAAAAAGTTTTCCTGAATCCCTCTATAATATAAAATAATATATATATTAAGATATTTAAATTTATTTATTATTATTAAAAATAATTTTGTTTAAACAAAGGGCCACAGGGTGAGAGGATAGCGAACAGGTCTCACATTCTCGTGGTCCCGGGTTCAAGTCCCGGGCCTGGTAAGGGAATTTTCCTAGCTGGGGTCTATAGGAGGGGGTCAACCCAGCCTCCGGGATCAAAATTGGGGAAAAGCTACTTGATAGAACACCTAATTTATATAACCGATTTGGTAAACGATGTCCTTGCGCAGGACGTACAAAGTCAGGTTTTTTTTTTTTTTTTTTTTTTGTTTAAACAATTTTCATCCTGCCGAGGTGTCAATACTGGTTTGTGTGGGGATATTGTTCAATTTATTTTGTTAAAAGGATTATTAAATTTACCCAAAAGAAAAAAATTTTAATTTCTAAGTATATTTCTTTAAATTTATAGAATTAAGTTTAAATTCAATATACATATAAATCAGATATCACAAGTATTTTATTTTTCATCTAAACAATAATATATTGTAAGAAAAAAAAATATAAAAATAAAATAATAGTAATTTGAATGCATTGAAAGTGAATGTCATGAAGTAGGCCATGACCTTAAGTTTTCCTAAAGTGGTAATATAAAATAATAAAAAGAAAAAAAATAAAAAGATGTACCTTTATATACAATAGATTGACCTTTGAAGAAGAATTTAAATCAATGAGAAAAACATTTTTTTTTAATCTAAATTTTAAAAGAAATAATAAACGAGAATGAAAAGCAAAATGTATAAATATCAAAGCAAAAAAAAAAAATAAAAATAAAAAATAGGACAGGAAAATGAGTAATATTCTTCTTTATTCCTCAGGTGTAATATAATATAATAAGTTTCTAACCGGATATAAATAATTAATAGTAAAGTGATTGAAAAAGTTAATTAAAAAAAAATAAACAAAATAAAATAAGTTAACAATTTAATTAAAAATGATTTGTATTAATTATTTTTCAAAATTATTAAATTGACTATATTAAAAAACTAGCGAAATAGTTAGAAAAATAAGTATTTTTATATATTTATTAAGATCTTATTTTTTTTTTTAATATTCTAACAAAATAAAATTATACTAAAAAATTTGAAAATGTTGTTTTAAAGAAATTTAATGATTCAAACCCAAATTCCAATAGATTAAGAATAAAATAGAAAATTAAAAATATTTACTATGAAACAATTTTAATAATTTAAAATATTAATCTTAATTTCTAATTTATTAATATTTCCTTTAGTTATTGTATAAATATGTTATTTAAAGTATTTATTATGATTATCTAATTAATTAAATATAATTAATGTTAATTGATAATTGATAATTTACAGATTCTTTATTGATATGATGAATGATTATTTAGTTCTCAGTAATTATTTATAAATTACTAGTATAAAATAATATATATAAAGAAAAAAAATGGGTTTATAAATGTTGATTAATTTATAATAATTAGATATTAAAATTTTATTGAGTGAAAAAGGGTGGATTAAAATTATAATGGGTTAAAAATAAAAATATCTAATATAGATATATATTTAAATTCTTATAATATAAATAAATTTAATATATTTTAATTAAAATGAAATATAACAAATTATAACTCATTTTTTTTTAATTAATGAGAAGAACAAAGGCAAGTGAAGCAACAGACTCAGGTTATATATAAATGATATTATAAAAATTATTTTATAAAATAATAATACAATAATATGCTAGATTGGATTGAATATAATAAAAACTATTAATTTATTTTAATATATAATATTTTCAATATTCGTTTTAATTAATATTTTTATTTAAATTTTAAAAAAAAATCTTCCTAGGGATTCAGAAACTACTTACTACATTTTTTGTAATTTATTTTTATTAAGTAATTATATATATATATATATATATCATTTTAATAATGATATCATTTTACAAAATGAACCTGGTTTATTTAGAACATAATTAAAGTTGTATAGGAAATTAAAATACTTAAATCTATTTATTTACTTATTTAATATAATTTATATTTCCTGGATTATTATAAAAATATTGAAGACTTTTTTTAAAAAAAATTAAAGAATTAGGGGTTTATCAAAAATTTAATAAAAGTATTAATAATAATAATATTAATTATATATATATATACCCCTAATTCTTTAATTTTTTATTAATTTAATAATAATAATAATAATTAATATATATATATATATATATTAATTTTTATAAAATTTTTGATAAACCCCTAATTCTTTAATTTTTTTTAAAAAAAGTCTTCAATATTTTTATAATAATCCAGGAAATATAAATTAAATTAAATAAGTAAATAAATAGATTTAAGTATTTTAATTTCCTATAGAACTTTAATTATGTTCTAAATAAACCAGGTTCATTTTGTAAAATAATTAGTGAGTTATTTAAAATGTTTATATTATTTATTTAAAAAAAATGTATTTAAAGATGGCACTTACGTTTAATCTTCGGCGTGTTCTTAATTTGCGACGTCTTAGGCTTGATGTTCGACTGCCATTATTGGCTGATGGTGTGACCAATGAATTTTCTTCTAAACTTGAAGATATATTCAGAGGTTTTGGTGTTGCATGAATCACCGTAGTAGGAGTGGTTGGTGAATTGGTAATCATCTCATGGAGTGCCGACTCAGAAATACTAAAATGTGAGAACGGCTGATCGCCACTCTAAAAATAAAAAAAAAAATCATATTATAAACAATTTTTATGACAATATGGACGAATTCACTCTATTTCAGAAATGCTAATATTTTTATTCGTTTTATTTATTATTTTACTTTTTTTTTTTAATTTTGGAAATTAATGAAGTTTCAATGTCTTACTTTAAGTTCCATAAGTCATGACTTTAGTATTTGAATTTGAATTTGCATTATGTACAAACAAATTAAGGAAGAAATTTATTATTTTAGCAATTAGCAGAATAACCTACCGAATCTTGATTTGCGTGAGCAGTAAGTTCATGGACAGACCATGGACGATCTCTTGGAGTGGCAAATGAGTTTACTCCACCGGACAAGGCACGTCTTTTGCCACCGGATCTTAATACAACACGAGAAGTAGCGGTCGGAGTGCATGGAGTTGTTAAAACAGTCTCTACAGAGGCATGTAATTGAGCGGAATTGGACCGATCTAAATCAGCAGAAGAACCTCGGGAAGATGCATCAGAATCGACATCAGGTTCTTCGTCATCGCCTGTAGTATATTCACAACTAGCATCACAACTTGGTGGTTGAGTATCCGAAACAGTTGCAGGGGTATCGTGGGCCTAAAACAAAAAGAAAATACAAAAATTATAATATTATTATAAAAATGAATTAAAAAAGTATTTTTTTCTTCATTTTTAATATTTGAAATAGATTAAAATTATATTGTATTCTGGATTGGATACCCAAATCTTTAAGTCTGAGAATTTTATCAGATAGCATAAGAATTATAAGGGTATAATTCAATATTCAAAGGTTTCTGTTTTAAAAATGAAATATTATTCTTATTTTATAAAATTGTCTATCAAAATATAAAATTAAAACAAAAACAATTAATTAAAGTGATAAATATAGGATTTAAATACAATTTTTTTGAATTTAAATGTATTTAAAACTTTAGACAAACATAACAATAAATATCTATAAGAACATGTGACATACAATTTTACAAACGTTTGTATATTATTTAATTATAAATAAATAGATATTATATATAAATATATATATATATATTTAATTAGGTGTTCATATAATTTAATTAGACATGATTAAGATAAATGGGAAAGAAGAATTAGCCTTAAAAACAATTAACAATTTAAAGATTATCTAAAAACCGGATAATATAAATACATAAATATATTAATTTCAAGTCTAATAATTTTGTTAAATTTTGCTATATATGCAAAGTATGATTGATCAGGATTGCTTAAATCATTCAAGAGAACTGCACCCATGTTGAATAAAATGGTTAAAATTAAGCATATTAAGATGCTTAAGGAAGAGTGATAGAAGCTTAATATGGTTAAATATTAAATAAATATTTATTGTTTAATAACGAGGATATGCCTGATCTTATGGAATTCCCAAAAATATAATTGAATCCGAAAGTTGAGAAAGTTATCAAGAATATAATGCGATCAAGAACTTAGAAACACAGAAATATAAACCATATATATATATCTAAATCTATATATAGATACTTATACCAATGTTATTATAATTGTAATATTGGTGGAAGTTTTTCAAAAGAAATATTATCCCATCATATTTAAAAAATTGTGTTTAATTTTATCATATAATTGGAATTCACCTTTTTGAGTGGCTCCTCGTCATTTTGATCAAATTGCAACCATTCTCGGACTCGTTGTGTTTTTGCATGATTAATAACGCCGGATCGTTGTTTACCTTCCTCAATTTGCAATGGTAGGGGTTGAAACACGCGAGGTTTTGGAGGTGTATTAGGTGTTGTTGTTTGTACTAATTTTTCCGCTTCTTGTACAAGTTGTTGTATCGCCTCTTTATTATTTTCAACATCAGAATTAGCCATTTCTTTTGGATTATTCATATACAACCACTCTTCTTCAGAAGATTCTGTGGTCGGTTGTTGAACAATTTCTCGTTCCTCTAAAGCAGCACCATTAGTTACATCAGCATCCGCTTTTTTAGATTCGACATCAGTATCCGTGTCAGTGTGTTTAAAATAGAATGTTGCAAAATTTGGAGCGTTTCGGTTGGACTCATTATATCGAGTCCCTTCTAGACAGGTATCGACCAAACGCATTGCGACTCCACTAAGTCGGGCAGCTGTTGAAGTTACCGATGGCGATAACGTAGTCGACGACTCTACAGAACTAATGGCGGCTAATGATCGGGGTAGACAAGTCTCTTGGTCGATTGGCGGTGGAGTCGTATCCATTACATTTGAGATTGCATTCTGAAAAAATACAAAACAAAACAATTTATTAATAAAATATTAAAAAAAAAAAACAATTATAAGATATATATATTCATTATAAAAAATAAATATGGTGAACAAATAATATTTTTTTTTCTATTTACCAGAGTAATCCAAATAACAAATAAAACAAGTAATATTCATTAACATCTTTAGATAATAATTATTTTAATTAACATTCATCAAAATGACTTTAGTAAATATAAATCTAATCAAAAACATACCTGTTAAAAAGGGGGCCAAGTTCCTATCGGCTATTTGTTTGCCTAAAAAAGGGTTCAAATCCATCCCAATGCCAAGTTTAGATGCACTTCAAAATCATTCATAATCATTTTTATCAACAGCCTGATCCACTGGTTAACATTTGGCATTCCAAAGAATCGCCACCACACCCAGTCCTCCGCCTCCTGCATCCAGGCACGCCACTTTATTCACGTCAACGGTCCATCTGGCCGAAATTCACTTTACCATACACCCAACTTAAAATATGGTATAGTTGTTAAAATACGTAGGTACATGGTTTAAAATATCTAAAATTATATAATACTTAGAAATTTGAACTTGGCAGGTTTTCGTGCTACCATATTTTAAGTTGGGTGTATGGTAAAGTGAATTTCGGCCAGATGGACCGTTGACGTGAATAAAGTGGCGTGCATGGATGCAGGAGGCGGAGGACTGGGTGTGGTGGCGATTCTTTGGAATGCCAAATGTTAACCAGTGGATCAGGCTGTTGATAAAAATGATTATGAATGATTTTGAAGTGCATCTAAACTTGGCATTGGGATGGATTTGAACCCTTTTTTAGGCAAACAAATAGCCGATAGGAACTTGGCCCCCTTTTTAACAGGTATGTTTTTGATTAGATTTCAATACTTTTTACTATCTCGCCAGAGATAGTATTGCGATCATGAAAATTTTCGATGTTGAGATTTTGATGTTTTTATACGTTTTGAAGGTTCCTGAATCATTTTCACTAAGGTTGAGAAAAATGTCTGTGTGTGTGTATGTGTGTGTGTATGTGTGTATGTGTGTATGTGTGTATGTATGTAGGCAAGATTACGCAAAAACGGTTTGAGCTAGAATGATGAAATTTGGTACATGGACATTATTCAAAATTCATAGTTTTCTATCAACTTTTGAGAAATGTAGCTCAACCGGAAGAGGGTCATTACCTACAACGTTTTGATTTTTTTTCCTCTAAAGTGACCGTAAAAATAAAGATATATGTTTGATAATTTTTCACATGATTAATAATTATATAAAACTGCTATATATAGAATTTCAGCTTGATTGATTCGCTGAAATTACCAGAATTAATTTTTTAACACTGAAAATCTCACGCGTCAACACGTGACGTGGTGCCATCAACAAAAAGCCAAACATGCGCTGGTTTAATATTTATTATTTATTATTTATAAATTATAATTAATTAAATTTAATTTAAATATAATATATTATGTTATTTAATCCAATTCAAATTGCGAGATAGTCGAGTGGAGACACTCCAGCTAATTTTAAAGAAAGCTTCCTATTTTTTCCTTTTTGTGCCGCGCCCTCGTCCATTCTTAGCCTTTGAAGTAATTTTGTGTTTAAAAAAAATTGCAAATTTTTGTAAATTAAAATTATATTTGTTTATATATTAAATATAATAATTTTATTTGTTCTTTTATTTTATAGTTCTGAATTTCCAACTTGTATTGAATAATAAATAATTAGAACTATTAATATTAATTGAAAATTATATAGAAACTGTTAAGTTATAACAATAAAAATAAACAAACATTAATTTAAATTATAAAGTAAAATGGTTTAACACTATTATATATATTTATAATTTACACCTAACGCTACTTGTATAGGTAAAATGTCACTTCCGGTAGTCAGATCATGATGAAATTTGAGATCTGAATTTTTTTCATATTTTTAAATCTATATACAAAATATGAAGCAAATATCTCGAAGCAAACTGGTACTTTACTTGAAAGGTAAACGCAACCAGTGTAGGTAAAGTACCACTTCCGGTTAACCGATTTTGACGAAATTTTAAAAGAAATCTACAAACTGTGAATAATATCGGTGTACCAAATTTCGAAGTCCTAGCTTGATTAGTTTCTGACAAAACCAATGAATTCGTTTGAATTCGTTAAAATCGCATTGATATTCGATTATAACAACTCAAGCTTGACCGATTTCCTAAATTTCATAATTTTTTGTTAACATACTTATAACACACGACCTGTATGCCAAATTTCATAGCGCTAGGACAATTGGAAATACCCTAAGAATTTTGTTGACCAATCAGTGAATCAGTTCCAAAATAAGCTATTTTCACAGGGTCATATTTCAGGATCTACTGAAGCTATAACTATGAAATTTGGCATACTGCTTTAGTTCTGGTATATGACTACGTAGATAAAATTTTATCTCTGTACTTGCAATAGGCACTGAGATACAGGGGGGTCAAAAGTGACTCCAAACCATTCGTGTAAATATACTTACGGCATGCGCGCGGCTTGCTGGAACTTGGCCGGCGCACTGCCGTGCTCATAGATAAGAAATATAATTTGAAAAGAATAAAAAAAAAAAAATGATTCGAATTCAAAAATTCAGTCTATTAAAAATTAATTAAAATTTATTAGTTTTAGTCGGTTAATATACTTGCGCTCAAATAAAATCTTTTAGACTAAATTATAAGATATATATTTCTAATTAATAAAAAATAAAAAAGTAAATTATTTATTAAATTGACCTGAAAAAAAAGACATTTGATGATTTTCCATTTTTAAATGACAAATTATTTCCTTATCTGGAAAAAGGAACCTTGTATCATATTTATAGCGAAAAACATGCCAAACACCTTTCACCTACTGAAGAGGCAAACGAGAGTAAAAAGTGAATTTGGTATATGATCGTTTTAATAAAAAAGATTAATTAATTTTGGTGTTACAATTAGTTTATTATGATCTGTGACGAATACAAATTGGAAAAATATAGAAAACTTTACAGAACTATTAGGTTAGGTATTGTTGAGGTGAACTGATTGAAGCTAAAATTTTATATATCAATTTTCTCTGTTCTTTTTATCTATGATACATTTTTTTTTCTAATATATATACAAATTTTAAAAGAAATATTTATTTTTTAACCTATTGTCAAATCTTGAATCATTTTTTAATAATAATTACTATTTTATAATTATTTTTTTCAAATAATAATAATAATAATTAAAATGTAATCACGATTTAACCATCAAGCCATGGATAAACATTTTGACTTTTATTATTTCTTTAATAAAACGTATAATAAAATTACAATTCCGTGAAATATTAAAATGATAAGATAGATATCTATGTTCATTGATATGTGTTAACAATTTTTAAGCAATGATTAAAAATACCAAAAAAAAAAAAAAATATTATGATAGAATCATGTGGTTTTGCAAGTATAAAAATCATTTTTATATCAAAAATTTATTATTTCTTAATTATAAATTGTGATTATCATATTTATTTCATTTTCATTATTAATTGAAAAATATTTATATTTGTAAAATAAATAGTTTCATAATAAAATTTAAATTAAATTTAAGTTATAAAATAAAAGTTAAGGAATAATTGAACAATTATGTGAAAAAGGAGAGTGAACCTTTCGCAATTTTTATATTTTGAAAATTTTAATATTATCATATTTTTTTTATTATTGCCCTTTAGAATAAATCGTAATTTTAGCCAGCTTTCTCATTATCATTGTGGAATCATTTATTTATTCTTAAATCAATGAACTTAGCGAGGTTCGATCCCTCAAACACAAGTTTGGCGGACCAGGATTATAAATTATTATCATATTATACTGATTTAATTTAATTAATATACTTGTTATTGTTCATCGATTATTAATTTGATAACGTATCATTTTGAGAGATATTCTAATTAAATTCCAAATTTACCTAATATTAATTTCAATTTTATTAGAATTTTAATTATTAATTTTTTTTGACAATTTTTTTACAAGTGGTAAGTAAAGTTCTTTTATAAACATCCTATTCATAGAATTTCCTTTTTCAATATCCCAAAATAAAACATTTTAAATTAACTTAAAATTATTTATTATGGCCAAGTTTAGTTTTTTAATTATTTGATTCTCTCACTCTATCAGTGGCGTAACTAGGGGGGAGCAGGGGAGGACATATGTCCCCGGGCGCCTTATTTTGGGGGGCGCAAAATTAGGGAAGCCAATTTGGAACAAAAGAAGAATTAATATTTAAAGTTAAACTGTATTGTGTGCAAGTCAATAAATATTATTTATACGCTTATTAAAATCTGTTAAACCTGTTTCGTTATTCGTCATTAATATTCTTTAAAAAAATTAAATTATATATATATACGAAGGGGCGCTGATTTCTTAGTTACCCCCAGGCGCAAGAAGAACCTCACGGTACGCCACTGCACTCTATTATACCATAATTTATATTGCAATAATATTTAGATGTTAAAATAAAATATAAATAAAATTTAGAAAAAACAAATAATAGAATTATTAAATTTATGGAGTAATTTATAATTTTTGTAAAAAAAAAAAATTATATGTTAAGAAAAGCATTTTTTTGTATAATAATATTATAATTGAAATGTATTTATTGTAATTTTGAATTTAGTATCTGTAAATTATGAGATAATTTATTATTGCCCTATTTGAGGGTAAATGTAAAAATTATTTTGAAAAAAAAAAAAAAAAATAATTGAAATGTAAATGTATCAATATGGAATATGCTTTTCTAGAAAGGATATGTAATGATTGAATCTAACCGGTTCTAAATTTTATAAACAATCGTGATTTCTTTTTTCCCCCATCCAATTTCCGGTTTCAGGAATAAGTAACAAATTATACAGAAATTATTCGAAAACTAATATATATTATATATATTTAAATGAATTTATTTTAATGAATTTAGAAAAAAAGAATTAAAAATTATAATATTTTTATTTATTGAATTTTTTAGGAATGCTTACATGTATTGGCGGGGAGCCATCCAAAAGATCTTCAGAAGATGCTGCTTTATGACACTCGGTGGTGCGTTGTCCTGAACTGAGACGGGGTTGCTTGCTCAGAGGTTCTTCATCACTATCTGACCATTCGCTTAACGGACTCTGCAACAACACATGTGAAAATTTTAGAATTCTATAACAAATTTCTAATATAATAATTTAATTTAATAATTTGACAAATAAAGAATACACTATTTCTATTAAAAAAAAGAGAGGAGTGTTTTATCGGTCAAAAACTTGACATACGAGTCTAACACCAAAAATAGCAGGTAAAAATTTGTATTGTTTGAGAACCTTTTCATTGCCAACAGAATGATTATAGTGTAAAACTGAACAAGCCATCTCCAAGAAACTTTCTTTCGGACAAATGAAATAAAATATAATTTTTTCTTTTTAATTTTATTTATATTGACATAAATTAAAAGAACAAACAAAATAATATACTTTTTCATATTGAAGTTAATGAAATAAATATTGAAAACAAAAAAAAAAAAAAAATGATAAGTTAATAAATTCAGAAGATTTTTAATAAATTAAAATGTTTCCAATTGATTAACTTTAAATATGATTTAACAGAAAACAAATAAATAAATGTTTTTATTTTATTCAATATCATCTGTTAATAAAAACAAATAAGCAAAAATACAGATATATAATTAAATTAAAAACACAATTAATATTGAAAACAAAAAAAAAATGATAAGTTAATAAATTCAGAAGATTTTTAATAAATTGAAATGTTTCCAATTGATTAACTTTAAATTTAACAGAAAATAAATAAATAAATAATGAAAATTTATTTAACAAACAAATAAATAAACGTTTTCATTTTATTCAATATCATCTGTTAATAAAAACAGATAAGCAAAAATACAGATATATAATTAAATTGATTTTTAATCAATTGTATTCAGAAAGAGAAATTTATTTATAGATTTATTTTTATTATATATTGATTTCGATGATATTTCAAACCTGATTAAGAACTATAAATTTAAGAAAATGATTGAAGAATCTCATTAATAAATAATTATTCACAATTAATAAGAATATAGGTTATACTCGGTTTATGAGAGGGAAAAACACGTGGGTGGCAGCCGTTGCTGGATTCACGCAGCCAACCGACCAGTGAGCCCAACGCCGGACAACGACTGATTGTGAACGGCCCGGTTCGTAGGTGAACAGGTGATGCGCGGGGTTCTATCACGTGATCACACACACCACCTGAACACCGGCTGGCCCCTCTACCTGTACCCTTCAGGATAATAGCCAGCAGTGAGGTATAAAAAGAGAGGAAAAAAAAAATAAGACGGGGGCACGAGCCACGGAATACATCTTCTGGACCCCAGGCTATACATAAGATCAAATAAAAAACATCCTCTCCCAGGGAAAGTAAACTTCCTTGGCGAAATTATATTGAAAGAAATAGAAATAATTTTATTTTTAAGGAAATACTGGTAGTTCTATACCTTTCTAATAAAACTATTAATTATTTTAATAAATCTTTAGCTTCGGAAAAACAATTGATTATTCAATTGAAAAACAGTAAGTAAAATTCCCCTCACAATAGTGTTTACCTAAAAATTAGCGTAAAGGCAGGTTTGATTTATAGTAAAATATAATCTGGTATTCAGATCTTTTATATATTTGGTTAGAATTTAGTTTATTTTTGTTTTCATTTATTATTTTGTATAAATATTATTAAACTAGGTTAAATATAATTTTTATATATATTTGTTTACAAAATATATTTACACAAATTGTTGTATAAGCAAATAATAGTTATAATATTCAATAATTGGTTAAACTATCGATCATTATCTTTACTCCTTTTAAAGTACCTTTGTCAAAATTATTATTATCGTCTATATATCTGCTGGTCTCCCTTAATATTTAATATAAGATTAAAAATAACCCTTATTATGTTAACCAATTAGCTTTAGTTTGAATCAACTTTATTTTATTCTTTATTAACTATTAAATTTTTAAATAAATTTATATGGATAATTTTCTTTATTATTAAATATTGTAAAAAACTATAAAAATTATATGCATGAAAACATTAATAACCTCCTTTTGTTTGGATGTAAGTTATTTAGTATATTAGTATATTTAATATATTAAATTGATAACAAAAGATAAGATTTTAAGCGGAAGAGAATTGATCATTTTCATTTACTTTAACAGAATAACAATTTTCTTAACAAAATTGAATATAATATAAAACATCCTACACACGTTTTGGTTTAATTAAATGTGGTATGGAAAATAAACTGACATCGAATCCACCTTATATGGCGGAGAAGGTGGAGAATTTGAAATGCTAATGAACCGTCCATCTACTCTGTGTTTTGGTTTTTGTTTCATTCGTAGAATGAGAGAGAGTTTTATTCAAATTAATATAATTCAAAAAAAGGGATGCACGTATTGAATGAAAATTTATTTTCATAAGACACAACAAAGAAGAGAAACGAATGGACATTGTAATTTAAAAGAGATATAAGAACCTTATTTACTAAAATTTTTTTATTAATATATATTTTCGTATATATATATATATATGTTATTAATTAATGTTAATGTTAACTTTATATATATATATCCTCCCATATTATTTTTAAATTTAAAAATCTAAAATCTAAATTAAGAATGATTGAAATTTATTGTTAATAGAGATATTTGAAAGACTTTAACGCACGGAAGTAAAATGATTTCAGTCAATCAATGAATATAAAAATTATAATATAAAAACCAAATGAAATAGGTATTATATGGTCACCTATTAATTGTAATAAACAAGTAAAAGAAATATTAATTTTTTAATAAGTAAAATATCATATATTTTTCTTTCTAGTTTTAACTTAATTAATTAAAAAATAAGTAAAAGAATAAAAAAAAAAACTTGAAAATTTTATTTTTAATATTTTCTTTAAATTCATTATAAAATAGTAAAGTGTTAATATAAACATTGAATTATTAAACAATAAAAAAGAAAATAAGAGCGTATATAATTGTTATGTATTAATCTTTATATGTAGTAATCAAAATTATATGTATTGTAATTATTTAATGAAAGCTCAAGTGCAAAATTGCGCATATACCTAAATTTGAATTCCGCACTTAACCGAAGTCTATTGAAATAATAATTTATAAAATTTGAAAGTTTAATAAATACTAATTGGTTTTCTATATACATCTATTTGATTGTATAATGACGGAAAAAAGTAAACGATAGGATGGCGCTGTTGTCGGTCAATGACAATTTGACTTTTCAACTGGTTGACTGGCGTTTACTTTTTCTCGTTACTGAACATAAAAAAATACTTTAAATACGGATTAAATAAATAAATTAAATAAATAAATAAATAATTAAATTTAAATACGGATTAAATAAAATTAATAATTTATTGTATCAATATAGAAAATTAAAATTCTTACAAATTTTACTTTTTCAGTTTAAATCGATTTTTACTTACCAAACCTAGAGATTATTTTTATTTATAAAAGATTACTTTTTCTGAATTAATTCAGATGACTAAAGCGATGTTTCCAATGGATATAGGTTGCATATGTTACAATAATATCTTTGAAATTAGATAAAGTTTTTTCTTATCTGAGAGGAGATAGAACATGGATTCAGAAGAGAGAAACTATTTTTGTTGTATACATATTTGGGACGGTTGAAAAATAAACTTTTAAAAATATTATTATTAAAAATATTGAATTTATCGTTTTAGTTAGAACTAATTAAAGAATAATTAATATATCAAAGAATATTAAATAGTCTCAATATTTATACATGATAGACTATCGAATATTGATTTATGCAACAAGTATTGATTATGAAAATTGAGGAAAAGATATAAGGTCGATGAACTCAAAGGGCGAGGTGAGATAATACATTAAAGCATTAATGATCACTTCATTCCCTGGAATTATATATAAATAATAATAATAATAATAATATAATTATTAAGAGAATTTTTATTAAAAGACCACATTATTTGTATAAAATTATTTATTAAATTAAAATAATTGTACGTTTCAACTGCTTATTCTGCAGTCGTTTTCAAGTAACCGTACGCTTGCTCCGATTCAAGCGGACTGATGCATGTTGGGACACGTCACCTCTTATATAGGCAGTGATATTGGCGCCAATTTTTACATATTATTTTAATTTAATAAATAATTTTATACAAATAATGTGGTCTTTTAATAAAAATTCTCTTAATAATTATCAAGATAACCACAAAAGCTTTAATAAATACATAATAATAATATGTTCAGGGATTCTACTAAATTAGTTATGTTAAAATATTATTCTTAATATTTGATTAAAGCAAGAACATATATGTATTGTATAAACAAAATTTAATTTGATACGTTTGATCAATAATTTAACCTCAGATAAATTCAAATGAAAAGAATATGATTACAATTTGTATTCAAATTGAAATTCATTTTTTATTGTCCCTCAACTGCCTCACACTCCACATTTTTTTTTTGTCCGTTGGTATAATTGCATTTGACTCATTTTATAAGCAAAGTGAAATAAAAAAAAAACAACGTTAACGATTCAAAAGGATAACGATTTAATTCAAATGGAGCCGTTTAATAGGATTAATGAATCATTCTATTGATTGTATAGATTAATCACACTTTAAATGGATATTAATAAGTACTATAATATGTAGATATATAAATGTATATTATTGTTAAATTTGAAATTTAATATAATCTTTATGATGAGTTAAATTAAAGGTAGGAAATTCAACCATATTTTTAATTTTTTTTTATTCTTGGTATTCGAATGTAATTCTACGCACTAAAATCAGGTCTCGGGCCCTTTGAAGGCTTATCTATGTATAAATAACATGTTATATATATATATATGTATAAATTTGTTTTTTTTTATTAGAAATAAAGACACAACTTATGGCGTGTTTCTAATGAGTTTATCTTGTTAATAAACATTATTAAACTAAAATAGTAAATTATAATGAATTAAAAATGAATTAAAACAAATTAATAATTTTAATGATGAAAAATACTGTATTTAAGAAAATTAAAAATTATATAAGAATAAGAGATAATATTACTTCACTAACAATAAGATTTAACTTATCTTCAGAACTGGGGAATGAATGGAGCCATAAAATATGCGGCAAGTTTGAAATGGCGGCATTTTAAATTTAACAATAAATTAAAAATTATATATATATGAATATGAAATGAGAAATATAAAATTAATCAAAATTAAATTTATTAATAAGTATAATATTAATGACTAATTAGAATATAGAGATAATTGGAAATGAAGATGAGAAACACAAATCTTTGTTTTCACCAAAAAATTAATGTTTCGGTTCCTGATCAGAACCTTCTTAAGGAGGGGTCCGTCCTGGACCGCGTCCGGTCCTGTTAATTTTTTAAAGTGGAAATCGATGATAAATAATTTTATGTTCATGTCACGCGAACCGTCAAGAAGATGTATATAAAATCATAATAATAAACATATTTACTATTAAAATATCATAATATAGATACAAAGTGATAGAAAGTCTTTTTATCAATATATGTAAATTTTAATGTAAAACATTTTTTTATTAATGTTGTCACTAATTTTTTTCAGAATTAAATCTCTTAATATATATTAATATATTTATAATAATTTAAATATTTTAATTTTAGAAATTTAAATAATTTTTTCTTATATAAAAATGTATTTGGTAATTTTGTATTAAGATAAAATGTTTCCAAAAATACGAGAAGAAAGTAATTTTTATGGAGATATTCCACGAAAAGACGCGTTTTCGTCGTAATTATAGGCCTGAGGTTGAGTTTCAGAATCCACCCGCATTCGTTTCAGAACCGCCTCTTCTTACATCACTAATCATATTTTTGCTGTTTTTTTTTTTTTTTTTTTTATTCTCCTTTTTTTCAATTTTATTTCTTTTCCATTAATGGGAATTATTTAGTTATTTTTCACTCCACTTCCAGGTTTGGATGCGAACTCAATTTTCAATCAGGATCTTGAATGGGTCCCTTAAACAAACAGAGGTCAAATTGGGCCCTACTTTATAAACAAAGGTCAGATTCTAGGGAAAAGGGGACGTTTAACAAAAGAGAAAATAAATAATAAAACATTCACTCATTTTTCATATTTGACCTACACCTATTTTCAAAATATTTATTAATTTTGTTTTCTTTTTGTATGTATATATTGAATTATAATTCATTACTATATATAAAATAATAAAAAAAAAATAATTTTATATAAATTCTTCATAAACCATTTGATCGAATAAATTAACTTATTTATTAATTCAATTCAAATTTAATTAAAAAATAAAATCATGAGATAATTATAATAAGATAATTCGGAAGATTTTCCTAACAAACTAAAATCATAAGAAATTCAAGCATAAAAAATTTATAATATTTAAAAAAAAATAATTGATTCCATTTGTTTTATTTTAAAAGCCTATACTATTCTTTTTAGAGATTCTATTTTCAATTGAGGAAATTTGTTTTTTCAAATATCCAGGATTATTAAATATATATTATATATATTAAATATAAATATGGGAGTGGGATGTATGGAGATCGTGATGATTGGTATGATCATTTGTAAATCTTCCCTTTTCTTGCTGGCCATCAGTTAAATCTTAAATTTAAAGCTTCTTCTTCCTAGCATTTGTTCCTTGAAGTACATGTCGCAACAGTCTGATACTGGAATAGGCGGGGATAATTGAAGGACTTTTAATATTGAATTGATGGGATTTGGGATTTGATTAGGGTTTGGGACGCGACTTTCTCAATTGAAGTTGAAGAAAAGTAGTGGCTTGCCTGATTAGGGTTGCTTTCTTGAAGTGTACCTATCTCTCTATCAGGATCATACTACTACTCTTGAATCTTAAATTAACAATATATATATATAAATTTATAGTTTAATTAAAAATTATATTGTTTTATTTTATTTTAGTAAAAAATGAGTATTTTATATATTATATAACGTTCAGAAACCCTTTAAAATACATCTAATAAAGATTTAAAACGATTTTAATTATCAATAATTTTTTTTAATATATATTATTTGAAAAAAAGTTCAAGAATTCAATCAGTAAGTTTGCAATCAGAGTTAATTTAAGGGTCATTATTATTTTTTAATCCATTGTGAAAAAGAGATAGAGGGAGAGAGAGTGACAGCAAAATATAGGTTAATTGTTTCTCTTGGAGATTCACAATCTTTGGTGGACGAGGATCTTGAAGATGATTCATCCGCCTTAGTGATAGAAAGAGTGAGAGTCAAGGTTAGGCGGATTACAGATTATCATCTGTCCAGGTGTAGTGTATTTTTTTTTTCTAAATTTTTTTTTATTTTTTTTTTTATTCCTTCTGTTGTTCGATCCATTCGTTGATTCGAAAGAAGAAAGTTTTTCGTTCCAAATGGGAGAGACAAAATAACAATAAATCGAATCAATCACGCCCGTCAAGTTAAACGATCGAGAGACTCCTCCCAAATTGGTGTACATTAATTGGATCATTATTTATATCACAAGATTGTAAACTTAATAGGGAATATCTTTTTAAATTAAATTTTTCAATACGTCTATTAGAAAAGAATCTCATTTAGAAAAGAAACGTAAGCGTTCAATTGGTATTTAAATTTGGATGCTGTCATTTTATATAGACTATGCCATGATTTGCTTGAAGATAATCCTTTCATATGACAAGAGTATGATACAAACCAAATGGATAGACATTGACAAATGAAAATTTACTAATTTTGCAAAGTCATTGAAACATTAGAGATTAAATACTATAATTTTCTTTTAATATCATGAACAAGATTTTAACATTTCCAGGTGTCAAATCAATCATAGATAATAATATTGATTTTTGTCAAAGATTTTATTTTCTCTCTACATGTGATTTTTACTACTAAAGCAATAAAATTTTTAATTTATATTGATTTGATTTATATTTTTGATTATGGACCATTTGTAAGGGAAGAACTCAAAATTTCATTTTTATTTTAAATATATTAATTTCTTTTTAATATGTATATTCGCAATTATAACTAGTACTTCGAATAGCCAGTGGGTACTCTAAAGATATCTATCTTATTTAAATCAACAAATATATATATATATATATATATATATATATATATATACACGAGGGTGGTCTGAAAAGTTTCCGACCTGACCAAGAAAAACGATGTTTTTCAATTTTTTGTTTGTTTTATTTTTCAAAATTCAAGATAGCTGAGAACTGTACGATGTCAGCCGAACGTGTGCGAAATATTTTGCAAAACCATTTGAATATGGAAAGCTGTGTGCAACGTGGGTGCCGCATTTCCTAACGTTAGACCAAAAATTTTTCGAAAAACCATTTCTAACGACAATTTGGCGCTGTAGGCGTAATCCAAACGAATTTTTGCGTTGATTCATAACTGTTGATGAGACTTAAATTAAATTAAATCAAATTTAATTAATTAATTAATTAAATTAATTAGAACACCGTTATGAAAAATGTATCAGTGTTGATGGAGATTATGTTGAAAAATATAGCAAAAAAAAAAAACAAATTGAAAAACATCGTTTTTTGGTCAGGTCGGAAACTTTTCAGGCCATCCTCGTGTATACAGTGCCGGATTAAGGAATTCTCGGGCCCTAGGCAAAAACAGAATCCAGGGCCCCCCTCCCATAAAATAACATAAAATTTATTAATTATTTTATTTTTCATTTAAAAAAAATATTATTGAAGTGTACTTTTTTGAAATAGTATAGCAGGGACATACTTAGAGCCTGAAAAATCGTGATCTCAATCATTTTACCTTTTTTTTTCTAGAACCATATTTAAATTTTTTTAAAAAAGTCGAAAATATTTTATTGTCTGATGGCAAAATTGAAAAAATTCACGATTTTTGAACCGTTTTACAGGCCCCCTGAAATTACGGGCCCTAGGCAGTTGCCTATTTTGCCTAGGCCTAAATCCGCCCCAGTATATACTTATATATAAAGAGAGAAAAAGGGAGAGAGAGAAAAGAAAGCCACTTGAATCATTTCAATGTTGTTTTGATTCGTTTTAAAATCTCTTATTATTTATTATAGATTTATTATCATTTAATGAATATTTAATAGTTTTTGATTGATATATGATAAATTATTATATTAAGAACTTATAATCAATATATTTTTTATTTGAATTTTTATTTATTATTTATAGATTTAATAAAAAAAAATAATATAATAAGTTTATTATTTTTAATTCATTGATATATAATATCTTTTAACAAATAAATCAATCAATTCATTGAATGAACCTCAAGAAAACCATGTCACGTTGAAAGTATATTAAATAATTATTAGTTCCATTGGATAATAATTTAGAAAATAATTAAAATATACTTAGAATGTAATTAAAGATAATCATTGTGAAAAAGTAGAGTTGTATAAAGGAGAGAAGGAAAGAGAGCATAATGTCAAAAAACAAAAAACAAACAAAAAACAAAAGAGATTATTTGTTATTGTTTTTCTGCGTCACGTTTCGGAACGTTAATAATAATTATCATAAATATAGATAAAATAATTGCAATATATTAAAAAAAAAGTTAATGATTCAAATGTAAGAAATATGATTATTATTTTAAAATATTGAATTGATTATTGTTTATAACTATCTTTGTGTCTTACCAATTTCAAATTATTAATATTCCTCCAAACATACCAGGGCCATCTTTAAATAATCTTTTTTCATTATAAGTTATTTTAAAAAATTGAAATAAAAAAAAAAATATTTTTTAAAACAAAATACATACATGTAACATAATCAGATTTATATTTTTACAAAGAACTTTTTAAATAAATTTATTTATTATTTTTAATAGTTTTCATAAAATTTTATTCTTCAAAAAATACTCTATTAAATGTTCAATAATTTCAATATATTTCACCTACCATTAGGTTCCAAAAAGGGTTAAAATCAATTTAGAAAATACATTCTGAATTATTCACTAACTCCCCTAAAAAAAATTAGAAAGATGACATCCGTTGACCCATATAATAAATTCGATAACAGGTACCGGAAGTGTTACCGAATGGTACTAAAAGCGGAGCATATGTGCCCCCTCGGGCGGAATTGATTTATAGCTATCTATTTAGGCACCAAGAAAAAAAAACAAAAAGAGAGAAGAGAGTTAAATGCCAAATCAGCTCCTAATCTGCTATAAGATGGATTTAATGTTATTTCCGGTGAGATATTGAAGATAATCTCTCAAATTGAAGGTGAAAGTGTGTGCACCTTCTTTCGTCCCTTCTCCTTCTTTTCCCACTTTGCATTTAGCGTGTTGCTACTTACTAATGAACCTATTTTTTGAGAAAATTTATTTTTTTCAAAATGTTTGTTGAACAAAATCAATAATATAGTAAATACTAATAATATATAAAAACAAAGATCTTTATTAAAATTGTTACATTAAGACCAAACAAAAATGGTAGGAAATATGATTGAAATTATCATTTTTATTTATTTTGTAATTTCAGCTAAGGTCCATCTATATTATTTTCAATTCTCGTTCTATATTGTCATAGACCACGTCCCACACCGATTTAATAATATTAATATATTCTGCAAAATAATAGTTTTAATTAATTATTTTTTATTTTTTTTTAATAACAAAAAAATCGAATTAAAATCTTATTTCATTTTTAACAACATAATTCTTTGAAGGTATATATAATAAATTTTCACAATTTCATATACTTCCATTGTATTGATTAAATCGTTAAATTTTATTAAAGAAAATTTATATTTTTAATGTGTATTATTGTAATTTTTAAATAATATAAATTTTACTAAACAAGGGAGAATTGCCACAATTCAATTTTTTTAATTTTAATAATTTTGGAAAAATAAAGTCACGATATATAATACCATAATTTAATATAATTTATTCTAAATATTAATATTTATTATTTTATAAATTCAAAGAGACTTAAAAATTTAATTTGAATTGCTTAGAAGTATAAGATTTGCTGAAATGTTGAAATTAAACGAATCCTTTTTAGGATTTCATAACGTTTCGATTACCATTTCATTTCAATAATAACGATAAGATGAGAATTTAAACTTTCACTTTACGAAGAAAATTATGGGTGGTTTCTATTTTATTTTTATTTCTATAATTCCTCTCAAAGAAAAATATCAATTTAAGATTGTAACTGTTTGTGTTTGCTTTTTCAATAAATACTTAAATTATTTATTTATTTATTTTTAATTTTTTTTTTCATCTCAAGTAAATTGAAAACAAGAAGTTGGTAAATAATAAATAAAATTGAATAGTCCATAATTTGAAAAATAAATATCAATGGTATATCGGTATTATGTTATGATTAACGACATACCTTGTCAATTTTTAAAAAAAAAAAATATAATTAGCAAATGGTTTATAAAAATGAAAGAGGAGGGGGTGGTCTTTTGATAAAATTTATACTTCATAAATAATTTGATGTTAGGCATATATAATGATTCTAAAGAATTGTTTTAAAACTTTCCATTAATCGATTAGTCATTAAAAGAAACACTTTTCAAATGGTCAAAGCGTTTCGCCCCGCCCAGCTCCATTTCAAACTGGAATCTTTTCCCAAAAAGGGAATCGTGCAATAACGATTATCGTTATTTTTTAATTTGCCTGTATGTATCTAAAATATTTTTTTCATATAATACCATAAATAAAACTTGAAAAAAAAAAAAAAAAATAATTAAAGAGAATTGAAAGGAGAAGATTATATGTTGGCTTAGGCGGCTCTTCAGTCCTCCAACCCCCTCCAACTATATTAAAAACTTTCAGATTTTTTAATCTAATTATTATCAGTATTATTATTTAAATATTTATTCATTTTATTAAATTTTTTACATTAAAAAAATATCCAAAATTTAAAAAAAAAACAATTGATAATTCAATTCATGATAAAATAATATTTTTTTTTTCTAATAGAATAAAATTTTTCTAATATTAAAGGTGATCTTTATTAACTACACATTTTAATTATTTCAACTAATTGGAAGGGGAAGGCGTTATTGTAATAAATTATAAAAATATTTATTTATTTATTTGAATGTCACAATGCAAAAATGATGGCTTTTTAATGATGGGGGGACAATTCCATGGCGGACAGGAGAACCAATCTATTGGGGTTAGAAGGAAAGGTTAAAAACCTGGTATCATTGATCGAGGAGGGAAAGCAAAAAATATAAAAAAGAATATAACAATGAATCGTTCAAAAAAAAAATCAATTGGGTAAGAAAAAAGAAAAAGGATTTTGAAAATCAATTTGCAAATTGAAATGATTTAGAAAATAAAAATTGAATTCGAAAAATATCAATCATTTCATTATGTTATCAATTTATTAAATATACAATAAGATGATAGCAGCATAAACAAAATGTCCTATCAACATGAAACATTTTAATTGTTATTCATTTTTTTTTTCATTAAGTTTATTATTTTGTAAAAGATATTCATTTATTAAAGAGGGTAGTTTTTTAGATTCATAAATATAAAAATTATTGCAATCAAAATTTATGATATGTAAAATAAGTTGACCTGTGGCCAGGCAAAGAACCGACCGACCGTTTGAAATAAATTAATTTCCAGCTACAGAAACAATTTCAAATAATTTTAATATATCTATTAATGCAATAATAAACAGATATAGATATAACATAAATATTTTTAATTTTATTTTATTTATAATATATAAGGAGGCGCTGGGTGACGTCATAAAATTTTAATTTAAGAAAAAACTAATGAAGATAATTTTTCCTGAGGATAAAACCAATACAAAGTGTATGATTGGTGGAAATGTGTAAAAAATCTCATGTTGAAATTTGGTGTGAAAACAATACCTCCCTTACTATCGTCGGTCGATAAAAATAAATCCAAAAATATTTAAAATTTTATTTCAAAATCAAAACAGGAGAATACGGAAAATTGGGTAATAATATTAATTTCTTTATGTTATTTCATTTCAAATATATATATATCGATTTATTCACCATAATTTATGGATATCTATTGGCGTAAGTAGTAGGAAATAAAACATTCCAAAGAAGAGAGGTAGATGGGTGGAGTGGTTACTAGGCGTAACCTTTAACTTGTCAATAAAAAATAACAAGAGCTTAATCAGTCATCCTACAAAAAAATATATTTAAATTTATTAAATTTATGTGAATCAGGTAGTCAATTGAGGTGATATTTTTTTTAAAAATTATCTTTTTTTTTATTGAATAGATTTCATTAATTCACGGTTGATTAGAATGTATAATTTAATATAATTGAAAGTGTACTAATTTATTAGTAGTTTTAAGTTTTGTCGATGAAACCTATGGTTGATTGATTTCTCGCTTCATCAACAGTAAAAGAACAATTGAAAGGAAGTAGAGGTGAAATGTTAATTAAATATTCTATTGATAAGTACACTTGGAAATATTTATTGCTCTTAAAAAAAACGGTGATGGTTCAGAGAATAATCAGGATATCACACTTTTATTCAACTTGTATGGTTCATTCATCTCAAAATCAGAATTTTTAATTGATTTTTTACCGACCGACGATAGTAAGGGAGGTATTGTTTTCACACCAAATTTCACATGTGGAGATTTTTACATATCTCCACGAATCATGCATTTTCTAAACAGAAAAAAGTATTTTTAGCATGATGTCTGTCCGTCCGTATAGATGTGTACAGCCTGAACGGCTCAACGCATTTTGATGAAATTTGGTATATTTACTTAATGCATCAGTGGGATGAATTGATCAACTTTTGGTGCAAATCCGGAAACCGGAAGTGGTAGTATTAGCGATCGACGATAGGAAGGGAAGGGTTATTTTCACACCAAATTTCACATGAGGAGATTTTTTACATATCACCACGAATCATGCACTTTGTATTGGTTTTATCCTCGAGAAAAATCATATTTATTAGTTTTTTCTTGATTTAAAATTATATGACGTCATCCAGCCATTCATGACGTCACAGCCTGGTCTTGCATATATATTATAAATAAAATAAAATTAATAATGTTTATATTTATTATTTATGTATCCATATCTGTTTGTTATTACATTAATAGATATCTTAAAATTATTTGAAATTGTTTCTGTAGCTGGAAATTAATTTACTTCAAACCGTCAGTCGGTTTGGACTTTTTTTTTTAATATTTTATAAATTGTTAAATGCGCTGGTTCACACATATGAAAAATTAAAGAATTTTAATATATTAACAAATTAGAATGTAAATTAATAGAAGTAAACATTTAAATTTTCGTTACAATAAAATACAACAACTATATAAAATGTTCGTGAGATTCAAATAATCAAAAATTAAGAAGAAAAATTAAAAATTAAAATGATTTATTAAAATTTATATTAGCAATTAAAAAAAAATGACAACTACTAAAGAATAAAAATTTTATTAACGTTTTATTCATTTCATAATCTGATAAATAAAAATGATTGATTGAAAAATCAGCTGATGACGATCTCTGATCATAGATTTTTTTTATCTAAATTAATATTAATAAATTTTAATAAATTTTCATAATCAAATTAATATAAGAATATCATTTATATTTGGATATCTATATTGTATGTATATATATAAAAAACTGAAATAAAAGTAATAATAATAAGAGTAGCAAATATAATGTTTACATATTGATAAAGAGTGATAACTATATTAATCTTTATTAACAAAACCTGATAAAAACGCATATGTTATTCTTAAAATTTTCATTTTAATATAAATATTGATATTGGCCAATAATAAGAAAATAAAAATATCTTGATGAATTAAAAGTAATTAATAAAAAATTAATAATAAAAATTAATCAACCAAAAAAAAAAAAAAAAAAAAGAAATTAATAATTTTCAAAAAATCAAAAATATTATTGTTATTAGAAGCTCGAGGCACATCAGGAAGAAATTCCATTTGTAGTTAAAATTATTATTTTCGTTTCTATAATTATATAAATTTTTATTAAATAATATAAAAAAGATACTCAAAATAAATCTTTTTATGAATTTTAATTATCATCAGTTTACTATAATTTTATTTTTTATACAGAGAATATACCAATATATATATATATATATATATATATATATATATGCATATATAGATAGTTTATTAAAATTATTATCAAAATATAATATATATACATATATTTAATTATAATGAGTTTTATAAAAATATTTAAAATAAATAAATGACTTGAAAATTAAACAGCAATAATATTACAATAAATTAAATTATAAATAAATTAATGATTTATTTTGATTTTCCAAAATAGAAAATAATTGAATATATTTCTTGAAATCAATTACAATTGAATGATATAATAAACATTTTATATGTTAGGAATTCAATAAATTATTTTTATAAAATGCTTTCCTTTAATCGATTAAGATAATTAAAAAAGAATATCAATTACTGATAACTTATCATTGGGATTCCAAATTGTATTCACATTATGGAAAATAATAATAATAATAATAATATATTTATTTAAATAAGTCAAAAATAACAATGAGAATTCGATGTTTTATTTTTATTTTTAATTGATATAGAATTTATACAAATATAAATAGGTTAATTGACCAATTATTTTCATTTTTATTTATTATGTATTGCGTTGTTAAATTTATTTACCAAAAAGTTGACCCTTTTATTATTCATTAAATAAATATTTTTTTTTTTTTTTGAAAAATAAAAATTATTAATAAATTTATTAAAAATATGTGATTATTTGAAAATTATGATATCATACTCAATCTATAGTTAAATTAATCTAAAAATTTTTGATTAAATACGACGTTAATTCACAATGTCCTTACGTTTTGGAATTAAGACAAAACTAGTACAGGAAAATTTTATTATATACATTTGAAAAATACTATTATTCTACATAATCGCCAAAAAAAATTGAGACATTTATCGTAGGGATGAACGAGCTTCGAAATTCCTTTCTCATAGAAATCCGCCGCCTGAGTGTACCATAAATTTTGTGCCAGGTGGGTACCAAAGCTTCTGACAGCTTCATGGCTGCCTCTTTGTCATTTTTTGAGGCCTACGAGTACCACGGTGATTCATTCCTTGATCGAATCGTAACGGGAGATGAGACTTGGGTGAAACACGTGCCTGGCTCAACACTCAGGCGGCGGATTTCTATGAGGAAGGAATTTCGAAGCTGGTTCATCGATACGATAAATGTCTCAATTTTTTTTTGGCGATTATGTAGAATAATAGTATTTTAGTTGTTGTATATAATAAACAACATTTTCCTGTACTAGTTTTGACTTAATTCCAAAACGTAACCTACTTTGTGAATTGCCTTCGTATATGTATATTTATGTAATTGTTTTTTGAAATTTTTTTTATATTAGAAAACAACTATCAATAACAAAATAGAAAATATTGGTATAAATAGTTTAGTTGAAATGAATAGCAGTGAAGTGAAAATTTATTTTCTATATAATTGAACATCATTAATTATTCAGATCATATATCATCTTTCATTAACCTTTTAATAAATTGTTTATTATTTTCTATATATATATATATATTCTATTAACTTCATTCAAGAATATTAGAATTAATTTTCTCTGAAGATACCATCGGTAAAATAAAAAGAATTTATCCTGAATAAAATTATTAAATTAATTGAATTTGACCTTAGTATATGACTTGTTGGAGGAATATTAATTTGTTTTTTATCTTCTTTTTTAATTATAAAATAACTTTAATTTTTTACTCTTAAAAATACATATGGTATATTTATATTAATAAAAAATATAAAATTAATATCATAATATTTTATTATATTAATGGTTTTTTTTAAGTTTGAATTTATTTAATATTTTTATATGAATGAAATAAAATCATTTTTTTAAGATTAAGATTATTTTATACTTCGTTTATATATTTTAATATTTTTTCCTTTTTTTATTTTAGCAATCGGAATTTTATCAAATTTAGTTTTTGTAATTATTTAGAATATTAATTATTTTTAATAATTAATTATTGAACTTGTAGTATAATAATTTGTAAGTCTGGAGGTGTAAGTGTATATATTTTAAAATACATTCGTACTTTATTTTTTAATTTACTTATTAAACAAAGTATATAAAAATATGTACCCTAATAAAAATAATTTAAGATAAACCTGTGTTAAATATCCTAGTATTAATAATTTCATAGTACATAAATTTCAAATAAAATTGGTGAATTTATTTCCGTTCATTGTAATTTATCATAAACTTTGTAGGATTATAATATATTATTGAAAATAAAAATGTTAAGATATTCTCTATATCTGCCAGAAGTTTTAAAAGCATAAATGTTAAATGTAAATTATGTTCCCAAGAGAATGTTAAGAAGGGAAGAGTGTCATCTTCTAGAGACCCCCCTGTGGGTCAGACGTGTCGTTAGTGAAGAGGTTAAGGTCATCACGCTCACAGTGAATAATAATCCTTCCATACAAGGGGCTGATTTTTTTCATTCACTTTCACCGATAAATATTATTTAACTTTACAAGGATGTTGATTGATAAATTCATTAAAGTTTAAAAAAAAATATTTTTAAAGAAAAAAAAATACTGGAATTACTCAAATGAATAATAATTGTATATAAAAAAGTTAAATTTAAACAAATATATGGAAAAGTATATAAACTTTTAAAATACATAACATATATATAAATAATTATTTAATTATATAATATAGTGAACGCTCTTTATAAGCAACTCATTTGAAGCAATTTCAATAAAAAAATTTCTTATAGGGAAAAATTGAATTTAAAGCACAAAAATATTAATTAATTAATTAACAGAAACTATAACAGAAATTAACTTTAATACTGGCAGTATAAATCACAAACATATTCCAATAACAGAATTTTTTACAATTTGAGGTTATGTTATTGTGAACAGCTGTCAACTCAAATATTTAGCTTTAAAAAAATAAATTGCTTATAGAGAGGTTGCTTATATAGAGTTCACTGTATATATATACGAATATTCATCTATCAATACTAAAAATGAGAATAAAACAATTAATATAAATTATAATATTAAATATTTAGTTATTCAAAGATACTGGAAGTGGTATCTTTCTGAATTATGAAATATTTAAATCTAACCAAGGCCAGAAAAAATTATTTACTAAAATAGTTTAAAAATTGTATAAATATAAATAAATATTATGGTTTAAATTGGACCAAGATAATAATTGGGGGGGAGGTGACTCAGGGTAGGAAGAGGTGGAGGAATGAAGTTACTGCTGTTAAGAACTTTAGAATCTACTAGAGCTAGATAAAAATAGATAAATGGCTAAAAGAGGCTTAGATGAAGATCCCACTGTCTTTAAAAAAAGTTCAATAATTTCAACTGACGATAGAGTTGAACTAATTGAAACAGTGGAATTATTATTTTATCAATGATATTTATTACAATTATTTTTCTCAATTAATTTTCAAGCACAAATTTCATTTTTTAAGATTTACAATTTAAGGATGGATGATTATAAAAATATTCTATGAACGAACAATAGGCGTATACAAAATTTTAAATAGAGAAGGTGATTATGCCAAATGATTGCTCACAGCGGAACTGGGATTATTCATTTATGCCATTATTATTATTATCATCAATATAAGATAAAAATATTAGGAAATTGATATATTGTCATTCATCTCCAAGAGGAAATTTATAATTGAATTCCGGAAGTTATTAAATTTCAGTATGAATATTTTAAAATAAAAAAATAAATAAAATAAAATACATAAAATTTGAAACACCTTAAAACTACAAAAATAGATGTTTGAAGATCAGAAATTATTACAAATCACATAGATTAGTATTTTTTTATTGTTTTTTATAAATAAAATATTTTAATTAGGAAAAAACTTAAGATAAGTTTATTTATATTCAATTATTTAATACGAGTGAATATATATTCTAAAAATTCAAGTATTTTCTTCATACCCTTTGTTGAATGTCCGTCCCACATTTTATGAAGTTAAACAAACCAACACCCGCAACAGTATACGACTACTATTGACCTTTCACTTCACCATTTTAATTACCGATTACAATGGACGATTGTAACCAGTTTAAATAAAAAGAAAACATTCCTCTTAATACGGTAAAAGAATACGAATGTTACACACCAATGAATACCTTACGAATAAAATGGAGACGTGATTATCAGTAAAATGATAACAAGTTTGAGTGATTAACACTGTAGAGTTTACTCGCCCACTTGATCGCCGACACTAATCTTGGAAACATGAGCTGATAAACAAATGCGTGGGAGAGAGGGAAATAGTGGAGGGGTGGTGAACTATTTAAAATCCTTCAGATATGGGGAAAAAATAAACAAAGAAATAATTATATATTAAAAAAAGGTGTATGTTTAATTATATATTCAACTTAGAATATATATATAAATAATCTATTATTTAAATATATATATTACCTGTTTCACCGAGCCGCGGCTCAGTACTTTAAAAAAATTATTCCTTATTAACTATGAATATTTAAGATTAAGATTATTATTTAAAATAAATAAACGACAAAATCTATGAAACAATTTCAAATAATTTAAAAGAACATAAATTAAACAAAAAATAGTCATAAAACATACAGCCCTTAAAGGTACATATTAATGCACTGAAAAAGAAGAAAAGTATGGCCTGTTGATATAACATAATATATATTTCGTAATTTGATTACAAAATATTATTAAAATAAATATTTTTAATTTTATTTTATTTATAATATTTTGTTTTGAAGGAAGCGTTGTCAGGCGCCATTTTTTTATTATTAAAATTCCTACTTTAAATTAAGAAAAAACGAACAAAGATAATTTTTCCAGAGGGTGAAGCCTATAAGATCGATTTTTTTTATATTATCTATGGTGTAAATTTCAAAATAATCTTTCGAGCTGTTTAATATTTCGAAAATACAAATTTATATGCATACATACAATAAATATATATATATTTTTTGCTAGTATAATAAGATGTATATATATATATAAATATTATAAAATATAAACATATAAATTTGTAGCAGAAGGGACAGTGCGTTGTTCTATTTAAACTTTTACACAAAAAAAAAAAAAAAAAAAAAAAAAAAAAAAAAAAAAAAAATGATATGATATGGAGAGAATCGAACTCAAGGTATAAAGACTGGAATCTCTAAACGATAATAGTATTTTTTATAGTAAATTTTTACTATTAATTGTGTTGATAGAGACAGACATTTATTAGAGCTTGAATGAAATAAATATAAAAAATATTAAGAAACTTTTCTCAACTTGGATTCAAGTTCAAATTATCTTTCTTCTAAAGAAAAATTTTATTAAGATCATATTTAATTTTCCAAGTGGTTAGATAATAACTTTGTTTGGATAAGTGGTCTGCAAACTTAAAGAAATAAAATATGATCAAATAATCATATATAATATTTACTTAATTCATTTTATTTTAACATGTTATTTATTCTATGAGTTAATCCTTGAAAATTTAAGTATATTTCAAGGAATTGTGAATTTTTCATGTTATATTTATTTATTTGTCTTAAACTTTAAATGTTTTTAGTTTTATCCTCAAATCTTACTTATTTTTTAAAAAGCAAATGAAGGGATTATTTAGTTATTTTAATCATTATTTTAATATATTAATTTGACATTAGTTCATGTTTATTTTATTTTTATAATATTAAAATAGGAAACGACCTAAATAATGTAATTGATAAACAGACTCTTTTCATTAAATCATCTCTAATTTTATACAAAGAAGATAAACAAAAAAAAAATCCTAAAAATGTACATTTTTTTCTTAAAAATTATAAATTACCTTAAATAATCATATTTTTAAGAGATATTTATTATATAGTATAGTATTAGTAATTATTACTAAAGAAAATAAAGGTAAATATAAAATAAAATTCAAATAAAACAAAATATATTAAAGTTATTTTTTATAAAAGTACCATATATACTCTCTACTAAACAACGTAATTTTTTATTTTAATTTCTTTCAACTATTATTTTATCTTTATTTTTAATGTGATATTATATCTTTTAAGATGAGTATTTCCCCAGTATAATATTTTTTATACTTGCAATATAAATAGAATTTAAAAATAATTCCCTTTCGAGTTATCACAAAAATGGTCAATCATAAAATTTCTGAATGAAATTTAAAAAAAATAAAAATAAAAATACCCACAATTTTCTAATTCTTTAAATGGATTGATTGTATTTATTTCCCCCCGAGGAGATTTGATTGCAAAGATTGGATTGGTTAAGTAACGGGGTTCGCAATTTTAATTTCCTTAAACGAACAAAAACGTATAAAAACTCGTGCGTTCAAATCTAATTGTACATACCTATCAGAATATTTATCTATAATTGCAAAAATAACTGTCAAAAATGTTCGTCGACGAAATTTTTTTCACTCTCGGTGCTACCTATAGAAATAACGATGTAATGGAAAAAAAAATATAATAATGATTGCGATGAAATAAATTGTTAAACTTATTATATTTTTGCAAGGCTAGTAGTAAGTATTATTAATCATCTTTTGATTAAATTTGACTCGCTTGTCTGTTTGAGAGGAACTGATAGCGTTCGGATAAAAAGAAAAAAATGTAAACTTACACAATCATCAATTCAAATTGATAGGTATATTGAAAAAATATTATTTAAATAAATAGTGGATTCAAAAAAAAAAAAATGAATAAAAATTAATTTAATGCTTAAAGAAATAGAAAAATTAGATCTAAAATTTTTTTTTATAATTTAAATTAATATGATATATGTAATTTTAATATAGAGCTTCTTTGATTTTCTCATCACTTACTTCCAAAATCCTTCGTAATTTTTAAATCAAACTAATAAAATAATTTGTTATCTTAATTAAAATTACAATTAATACGTGAATATTTGTAAAAATCATTTAGATTTTAATAGTAAATAAAGAAAAGTAAACAAGAAAATTTTAAATACTTTTTTACTTTTTAATAACTGATTTGCCATATTTGATTCCTATAAAGATTAGATTTGCAGGTTGGATTATACGGGTGTGAGGCGTGGTCAATGACCTTAGAAAACGAGAGTAGGATTCCTCACAGTATTTTTGAGCCAAAGAATGATGAAGTCACCGGGGAATGACGGAGACTACATAACGAGGAATTGCATGACCTCTCTTCATCTCTAGACATAGTTAGGGTTATAAAATCAAGAAGGCTGCGATGAGCAAGACCCGTGGGAGAGGAAATAATGGCGAAAAATATATTGGTGGGGAGATCGATTGGGAAACGTCGGCTTGGAAGACCAAGGACGCGGTGGATGACAAAATAGGAATGGACGTGAGAGAGATGGGAGAGGGTAAGAGTTGGATGTGTTTAGCTCAGGAAACTTAGAGAAATGTGGTTGGTGCGGCTATGAACTTTCCAGTTCCGTAGAGTCACAAAGATAGATATATAGATACAGCTGAGATTTTCAAGTTAATAAAGTTCATTTTTATGGTATATTATTGAATTCCCTAAGCTTTCTTCATTCTATACATACAAAACTTGGGGGTTATTTATTAAAAAAATAAACATTTAAAATGTATCTATGATTAATCGAGTATTAAACATGATAGAGATATGGATAATGTAATCATGTAATTTATAATTATGAAATTAAGATTTTATAATTAATAAAATTTTTGTGAACTGCTTCTAGAAATAGCCAATGAGCGCAATGGAAGAAAAACGTGAGAAGCGCTGATTAATTAAATAACAGGGTATAGTTCTTTTGTATATATATGTTGGTTCTAGAGTCATTATTGAAGGATTAATTAGATTAAGTTTTTGTCTGAAACTTGAACTTGAACTTAATTTATAATAATATTTACTAGTTTTTATAGAAAATTGATTTTTATTTTATTTTTAAATGCTTATTTTTCTTTTCTTTTTTTTTCTTTATCCTTAAAAACAATTATAAATCAATTAAATAATAGTATTATAATGATCTAATCTATACCTTATTATGAATATTATTTTTATTTACAATTAAAAAATAAATTAAAAGAAAAATCACAATTAATTGAATTTTTTTTTACATTGCTTTTTCTTTGTATCTTGAAATGTTTTTTTTTTATTATAGTAAATATTTATTTGTCGTTTTCTTGAGATGGAAAATAATCATTTCGTGATGGAATTTCTATTCGGCATAGAAAATCTAATCGAGAGGTGAGTTTCCGTAACCAATCCGCGATAATAAAAAAAAATCTGCCCTATAACTCGAATACGCCCGGTTGTTTAGCTCGTGTCAAGTGCTTGGATATAAATTTAAAAAAAAACACACATACACGTACAAGTCCAGTAAATAAATTCCATTTTAAGTAGTTGCTAATGAGGCAGCTAAGCAAAATATAACGAGAGCCAAGTTGGCTACACTAAAGAATGATTTGTATTCCAAAGTAACATAGAATAACATAAAAGTCACACTCTCTATATTTTCACTGAGGTGTGAATTATATTAAATGAAATTTCAATTCTCAATAATAGATATATGTATACTAATTCCCATAAAATAAATATTATTTCTATTTTAAACTAGTAAAATAATTTTGTAATAAATATATGAATCAATAGAAAAATGTATATGGAATTATAGTTAGTCAAGAGGGAAGGGATCATAATCTTTAATAAGTTGACCTGTGGTCAGGTCCAAACCGACTGACGGTTTGAAGTAAATTAATTTCCAGCTACAGAAACAATTTCAAATAAATTTAATATATCTATTAATGTAATAAAAAACAGATATGGATACATAAATAATAAATATAAACATTATTAATTTTATTTTATTTATAATATATATGCAAGACCAGGCTGTGACGTCATGAATGGCTGGATGACGTCATATAATTTTAAATCAAGAAAAAACTAATAAATATGATTTTTCTCGAGGATAAAACCAATACAAAGTGCATGATTCGTGGTGATATATAAAAAAATTTCCTCATGTGAAATTTGGTGTGAAAATAACCCTTCCCTTCCTATCGTCGATCACTAATACTACCACTTCCGGTTTCCGGATTTGGACCAAAAGTTGATCAATTCATCCCACTGATGCATTAAGTAAATATACCAAATTTCATCAAAATCCGTTCAGCCGTTCAGGCTGTACACATCTATACGGACGGACGGACGGACAGACATCATGCTAAAAATACTTTTTTCTGTTAAGAAAATGCATGATTCGTGGAGATATGTAAAAATCTCCACATGTGAAATTTGGTGTGAAAACAATACCTCCCTTACTATCGTCGGTCGGTAAAAATAAACTCAATATTCACGAATTGATTAACCAAATTTCAATTAAGCGTACCTACTAAATGTTAATGGAATAGTATATTTTTTTTTAAGAAAAAAAAAATGTCTCCAAAAATCTGGAAAATTTTATATTATAAAACGATGTGAAAGATAAGGTGATATAAAATATGTAAAATTTTAAAAAATATTATTATTAATTTTGTTACATCGAAAGCAAATGGGAAAGAAAATGATAGATTTGAAGAAGATAGGAGAAAATGAAAATTGGATGGAGCTGGTTCTGTCAATAAATTTTAAGCTCAGTAGAATCAAAGGGATAAATAGATAAAAAAAATGTTTCATCTCAATTCTCTTTTTTTATTTTTATTATCGTTATATATAATTATATTTTCGATTATTATGTTATATATTTGCAAATTCTATTTAGTTCTGTTGATGTAGAGATTAACTTAGATCAGATTAAAATAAGAAAAAAATAATAAATCTTACCGAATAGCCGTGGCTGCCAGTGGCAAGTAACGCCTCGAGGTGGCACTGCCACTCGAGGGCTCTCAAAAAAAGATTTTGCCAGCGCCTTTCAACGGCACGTGCGTCGCGCCGCCCACGCAATTTCTCGTTTCCCTCGTTCTCCGATTCAATTTCCCCGAGGGACTTTTCAAAACGTACCGCTGCTCCTACTAAACGCCCCTGCGATTCGATTTCTCGCTGTAATGCCTGAAAAAAAAAAATAAAACAAAACAGAATTGTTAAAATTTTGTGAATTATTCAAGAATTTATTTTGGTTGGTCGATTAAGAAATGAATAATGCATTTTGGTTTTATTTTATTATTTTTATTTTTTTTTGGAAATTCATAAAATTATAAAGAAATAGGATTAGGATAAAAGATAAATGAAGTGGGTGTCAAAAAAACGTGTAGGTAGGCAGAGAATTGATAATAATCGATTTGTGTGTGGTAACAAATCTTCTTTATGAAATTACAGTTGGCGTGGGTTTGTTACTTAATTAGATGTCCCAATATACAAAAAAATAATCTCCTAACTCTTCTATTTTATCCCATAAAAAACAATCTTAACCAAGTAATTAATAAATTATCAAATGTTCATCTAGAAAGTGTTTCGAATTTAGATTTCAATCAGGAAATGAGAGAAAAAAAAATCATCAACATCCTTACTAATAGAAGTTTCAATATATAAAAAGGAAACAAAACAGAATATAATAATGGAGTCTTAATGGAGAAAAAAAAAATACGATAGAAAGTGAACTATCATCCACATAATTATCACAGCAAAATTATCATCAAAAGGCAAATGAAAATAGATTTGAATTAAAACTCATTTGAGTACAAAATCGGATTTATAATGAAAGAAGATGAATTTTATCAATTGAAAATAAAGATTTTAAAAAAATAAAACTTGAAATGAAATCAATTTTTAAATGAAAAATTAATAAATATATTTTTTCTATAAAATAATATACGTAGATGCTAAATTAATAGCAAAACTATTTTTATATAATTGGGAATTTTTACTTTGCAAAACAAAAGAGTATAAAGTATATAATTAATTGTTTGAAATTAACCTGATAAAATAATCAGATTACATTATCTATTGATTGAATATATATCGAAAATTAGTAATGTATACAATTCTTTGAAAATAAATCAATAAATAATTTCGAAACGTTTGTTTAGTATCACAATAAAACTATTATTATTATTATTATCTTTTGTATTTTATTATTTTACTGTGTTTGTGTTGATTAGTTCCAAATTATGTGGATGGGACATTTACAGCCACCATTTATTTTGATAATATTTAAATTCAAGGTGTAAAATTTATGCTATATTGTAGATTTAAAAAAATGATGGGGAAATCACAAAAAAAAAAACTTGATTAATTCAATTATCATTTCTAAAACACAATTAAGAAAATATACCGTTTCAGATTAGTAATAATTTTTTTTTTAAATTTATAAGTTAACATAAACAATAAATTGTTTATATACATACATACTTAATAAATTTTAGATCAAAAATTGATTAATTGGATAATTAAGAAGATAATTTAGGCAATTAAGTTCCAAATTTGTATATTTTAATAACAAAAATTCACTTGATTATTTATCTTTTAATTTAAAAAACAAATTTATTGTACAATCTTAATGGTGAATCACTTTATTATATTAACAAATTAAGATTTTCCAGCCAAGATTCAAAACAAGAAGTGATCAGTGTGCTTAATCCTATTTGTTTGCCTTCCAGCAGTCACAATAAATTAAAAAAAAAAAAAACATTACTTTCAATAATCGTTTAAATTTTTGATGTCTTTATACATTTCAACTATCAATAAAGTAATTAAAAAGAAAATATTTCAAAATGTCACAAAAATGTAGATTTATTTACCTATTAAACATAAAATGAAAATACTATTTAAGAATTTATATGATTATATCTTTTTTGAGGTTAAATACTATTTTTAATGTTTGGATTCCATAAAAATAATTTATTTTTTTTCATAATTTCATACCAATTTAAGTTTAAATTTTAAGGATTGTAATCATTCATTTAATCGATTAAACGTAAAGATATATTTATCTTTTTATAATATTTTTTTTTTTAAATTTTCTCTACTTAGCAATGTAATATAATAATGGTACTACATGTTAACTATCAGTAAGTTTATGTCTATTTTAGATATTTTATAGGTAATGTATGATTTTTTTAATGTATACTTGTATAGTAAAAGAAGAAATTATAAAAGATAAAACGATAAATGTAAAATATATATAAATAAATTAATAATAATAATAATAATTTCAAGAAAATAAAAAGAAGTATATGATCAACTAACTTGCTTAGAAAATGAGGGAGATGGTTGATATATGGTCAGGTAGGGAGGGGGGAGGTAAACATTTTATTTTATTTTTTATTTTTTTTTTTTTCTTCTTTTTAATTCTAGAAATCGTGACTAGAAAGGAGTTAAACGATGTGTTGTCGATGTTGTTCAGTAGTCTTAGCGTTGCTTGAATTGTACATCATCCGGACAAGATCAGGTAATATTCGACAACAACAACCGTATTCGATTTAAATAATAGAAACAGAGAGGAACATCTAATTATTACAAGGCTTATATGGTGAGGCCATTCTAAATGGAATTCGAATCGTATAAATCACAAAAGTTTATGATCAGGGCGGAGTTCTTTAGAAGAAAATTATCTCCATTGATCAAATAAATCAATAAAAAAAAATTTAGTTGAGAAAAATTTTAAAAAATCAAAATTTTTTTTTTCAAAAAATTTAGAGAAAAAATGAAATTGTTTCGTGTAAAAATGCATTAAAGTCTTCTATAATATTTAGCTCTAAATATGTAATAATTAATATATTAAATTTTTTTTTAATTTTCAATCGAAAATTTGTTTTTAATAGTATAGATATTGTAATTCCCATTGAATATCGTTATACGACATTTTACAGATCTGCATTTTTCAAGTCATTCTGATTCCAAAAAAGTGCTTTTTAGGATGTATGACTGTGTGTGTGTTGCACAAATTTTGTGAAAGAAATTTATGTAATTCAATCGATATAAAATATAAATATAGATTTAGGTAAAAAAAATGAATGATTATAGACCAGGAGTCAGTTACGTTTTGAGAAGAAAAAGCCAAAACTAACAATGTAAAAAATTTCCAAGTTTTTAAAAATCCACTAAACAATTTGTTTCTATATTATGATATTTGATTTAAATGAAGAATATAAATTTGATTTTTGATTTGAAATAAATAAACTATTCTTTTTTGAGTGATTTAATTCTTTTTTGTATTTTTTATTGTGGCAATATAATAATTTGACTTTTGAAAATAAAAATAAATTTGTATTAATATTATAAATATTTAGTGACTCTTCAGTGGTTTAGTGGTTAGCATGACAGTCTACCACACAAATACTCGAGTTCGGGTCTAGGGAAATTCAATAATTAATCTTTTCTCTTTAAAGCCTGCGTGATCTTAAGGGTCTATCCAAACAATAATAATAAATATTTAGCATTTAAATCCCAGAGCTTTAAAAAATAATAAAATAAGAATAATAAAATGTAAATGACAAATTGATATAAAAAAAAATACTAATAATAACATTAAATAATAATAAATATTAAATAATTAAATAATATTAATCTCTAAATAAAAATATTTACAGAAATATTTTAATAAATAGACATTTTTTGAACTAAATTAAAATATTTTATAAGGCTAATTATATGTAAATGTATAAAGAATCTGGTAAAATAGATGAGTAGAAGGGATTGAAATGTAAGAACCCAATGACTAAAGCCATACAAATGCCAGCTGGTCTCCTTTCTTTCCCTCTCTACCTCCGCCTATTTGCTTTTGTGCTATTTAACCCACCGCAAATGTCGCTGGGACAAGCTAATCAATAAATTATACTTAAATAATAAATAGAAATGTGTGGAGACAGGAGAATGCATAAATCTAATCCAAGTTAAATTCGAGTTCATCACACCATATGGATGAGAAGAGTTTTAAATAACAACTAATAGCGTTTGAAAGAGTGAAAATTTATTATTATAACATTCCATTATATATTGATTTAATAAATATATTCGTAAAATAGACAAGAAAGAGATTTTGAAATTAAAAAAAAAAAATCTAAATATAATAAAGCGAAAAGATTAATGTAAATAAGAATTAATGAGTGAATTAATTACGAGATGCTTACTAATCAATATATATATATAACTTTAATTAAATTCAATAATTTATAAGATTAAACGAATCTATAAACTGCTAACTTGATTAATCAAATTACTAATAATTTTTTTTCTATTAAAGTCTAAATTTATTAAATAATAAAATGAAGGTGCATATTAAAAGGGCATTGATATTTTAATGAATAATTTAATCAAGAAATGAAAAAAATAACGAATATTTATTTTATTTTTATTTAGTTCAGATAATAATAAATTGGAAAAATATTTTGCAGAATGGCTTAAATATATCATTATTTATATAATAATACCCATATAAAATCAATAATTATTTTATTTTTATAATAATAAAATAAACCAGGAATTGGCAACCTATGACACGTGGGTAATCATGTGGCCTATTTAGAAATTTTAATTGACCCCCCCTAAGGATCTAAAAAAAATATTTTAAAATACATATAAAAAAAATATAAAGGAGACAATTTTAATAACGAAATACGTTTTTTTGTAAAAAAATCAATCTTCATAATTGAAGTTACAATATTGCAGATTCAAGTCTAAGCAGTTGATTTTCAGGTGAAGTAAAAAAGTTTGTATTGATAAATGCAATTAAAAAAAAATACTTTACCATGAAATTAAAAAATCCTAATGTAAAATAATATTTAAATATATGAGCACTATATGTCTAGGGTGACTATATTTTGAAAACACCAAATCGGGACATGTTAACTTTTTTTTAGAAGCAAATTTAAAAAATTTTGAAAAAAAGTACGAAATGTCCTAAATATTTCAAAAACGGGACAATAGGCTGTCCCGAAGAATTTTTTAGGGACGTCGAGACAGAGCATCTAAAATCGGGACAATCCCGGAAAAACGAGACGTTTGGTCACTCAATATATGTCGAATGTGACAACATCTTGATTTATACTTAATGTATAGAAAAAAAAATATTGTCAGGATGTATACTATTGAGCGATACTTTACATTGAAACAAAATATGAATTTTGATTTTTTAACATTTACAATTTTTATTTATTATTATTAGTATTATTACAATTACAATTATTTGATCAATAAAATTTATTTCATGATTTACTATAAACCTATTTTGAAATTTAAAACCCGATGACTCAGAGTGTCTTCATAAATTTTAATCTAGTTAGTGTGAACCCACTAATAGTAAAAGGTCCTATCTTTTTCAAAATAGGACTAATAAGTTTTGTTCATGGGTCAAGAGAAAAAAACCATCTAATTTAAATTAATAATAAACTCTTTACTAAATATTTATTTATATATTTTTTTTTTTTTTGGCTTTTTTTGGAATATATCTCCATGTTATCCAGCTTTCTCAGAATTGATTATTATTTTTATTTTTATTTTTAAATATCGATGCACTCGGCGAGGTTCGATCCCTCGAACTCGAGTCGGTGGACCAGAACTATAGCCGCGCGGGTACCCTCCTGGTCTACTATTTATATTTGATATATTATAAAATAATATTTTCAATTATTATATTAAAATAAAATATTAAAATATATTATACCTATAAAAATAATTTTTACAATTAATGTAATAATTTTCTATTTCAAATTTCAAAATGAACAAATTCTTAACATTATTATTAATATTATTAGACAAACATTTTAAAGAGTAATGATTGAAACTTTAGGAATATGTATATCAAATAATGAATGAATATTCGAGTTTCATGTTTCATTTTCTATACACATGGTAAGATGTTGTTTTTTGTTCCTTTAATTTGCTCGCTGTCTATTAAACTGAATAAACAGATGTTCGAGAGGATGCCTTTGACACATGGCCTGTTTATGGACAGAAGAATTTCTCTTTGAAATCTGAGAAATAAGAGAATGAAATTTTAAAAAAAAATGATCTATAATACGAGTATAATATGATACTTAAAAATGCTGAAAATTAATTTCTCCAAAACCATAGAAAGAAAGTATATTGATATTTAAAATTGATCTACAACCCCCGTTAGACAGTGACACGCAACATCTACTTTGTAAAAAAAAATATATATTAAATTTCTATTAGAAACCAAAAATCTAACTTTGTATACAGCTCTTAATTCAACTTAATATTAATATTTTTTATTAATAAAGGACGTAAAAATTTTTTGTACATCCTACGCAATGATAGTGCCTATCAAATTGGTTATAAAAATGAGGTGTCCTATGATCAGTAGAACGGGTCCTATTAACCTCTATCTTGATTTTCCTGATCGGAGGCGCCACTTTTTTAATCAACTAACTTCCCAATTTTGATCCCGGTGGCTGGGTTGGCTCCATCCCATAAACTTCAACTAGAGAAATTCCCTTACCAGGTCAACCCGGGACGACGAGTATGTGGGTTAACACTGGTAACCACCACCCTACGTTGTGTCTTAATTAAAAGAAATATTAAAAACAATTTCTTTTTGTGTGTAATATTTATTGTTAATCTATAAATCTTGAAGTAATGATTTTAAATCCTTGATAATTGCCAGTTTTTTTTTATGGTTTTTGGGATATACATATATCATCGATTTAGTCATTCAATTTTTTTTTTTTTTTTAGTGAACTTGATGAGATTTGAACATTCTACCAAAACTATATATCTTCTCAATGTGAATAAGTTTATTTTTAAATTTATATAATTTAATGTATAATATCAAAAATAAAATAATATCATCACTGAAGTATGTAAAACTAAAACAATGTATATATTTTTTTTTAAAGTGATGATGAGAAAATTAAGCAAATTTAAGAAATAATAAGGGACTTAGATATAACAATAATATAATATTTTTTGAAAAAAAAAATGATAGTCTCGATAAGAAAGAATTTAAAAGATATAAATCTATAATTTAATGCACTTTTGATTGCAATAACTGATTGAGGAAATGCACCGTTACAAACTCATGATTTTGATTATCAATTTGTTATCGAAATCATGAAAAATTCAAAACATTCCTTATTTTAAGCTTCATTTATTGTTTTTTTGTTTTTTTTTTTTTTGTACATTTTTTAATTTATCATATTCTGACCAATTGAAATTGTATATATATATATATATATATATATATATATTTCTACAAATTTAATATTCTGAGAGTATAAAGCGCCTATATATATATATATATATCAATATATATTGTATTATATGGATGCGAGGCATGGTCTATGACCTTAGGTGACGAGAGTAGATTTAGAATATTTGAAAATAGGATTCTGCGAAGCATTTATGAACCAAAGAAAGATGAGGTCACCGGGGAATGGCGAAGATTGCATAACGAGGAATTGCATGACCTCTATGCATCTCCAGATATAGTTAGAATTATAAAATCGAGAAGGCTGCTGTGGGCAGGACACGTGGCTAGAATGGGGGAGGAAAGAATGACAAAAATATATTGGGAGGGAGGCCGAGTGGAAAACGCTCGCTTGGAAGACCAAGGACGCGGTGGGTGGATAATGTAGGAAGGGACGTGAGAGAGATGGGAGAAGAGAGGGATTGGAGGGTTGTGGCTCAGAATAAGAATACTTGGAGGGGTGTGGTTGCTACGGCCAAGAACTTCGAGTTCCGTAGAGTCACAGAGATAGATAGATAGATATATCAATATATTTGAATTTCGTTACATTATTATTTTAATAGTTATTTATTATTCCATTTAAGATTTAAATATTATTTATCAAAGGTCATGTACCTTAAATATCATAATCAACCTGACATATATTATCAGGTTTTATTAAAAAATTAAATTATTTTCATTATCATTAATATTATTATTATTATTATATACATAAATGGATGTAATCGATATCACCCGCTTGAGGCTTTAAAAAGACCCCAACCGATATTTATTATTATTAATATATTAAGTTATACTTTACAACAAAAAGGAAAGTTTATTTAGTCATTAATTGTAAAGAAAAGAAGTATTTTGTATAATAATACTGAATTAAGATGCAATTAATAAAAAAAAATGATATTATTATTATTATCATTATTTAAAAATCTAATAAAATATTATTATTATTATTATATTATTAGTATTATTATTTTTATTATTAAATAAGGGAGAAAAAATAAATTATTTCAATAAATAATTGATAGGCGAATAAAATTAAATTGATTTTGTTTTCTAAATAAATTGCTCCAGAAATTTCTTGTTATACTTCATCATCACTTCCTTTGCAATTCTCTCAATCAGGCCGTTTATATATGTTTATAATAGAAGGCGTTTTTAGTAGTGACTTTCACCTACAATGCACTTTCACCTAAAAATCCAAAAGTGCAATTGACCTGTACTTAAATTAGCAAATTAATATTCCCACAAGGCTTTAGTATAAATCGTTGTTATTATTACTAAATACCACAACAATATCAATATTATTATTATCATCTGACATCGGAGATTTCTTTCTTATATTAGAAAGTATCTACATAATAATAAAAAAAAAATAAAAAAAAAATACATTCGATATTCTAATGAATGACTTCTTAATGTCTTTGAATCCTCCTCCCATTAATCCTGAAATGATGAATCAATTATAAAAATGATGTTGGATACAAACAATACTTTCATTGAGGACAAGTAAAAGGGCCTTGTTGATATTCTTCAAAGATTATTTATTTACCTACATTGAATGATGTTGTTTTTTTTTTTTCAAAGAATTTTTTTTTAACCTTTGACCATTAAAAAAGAAGATTATTCCCTTTTAAAGGTTATACTATTAAACGAGCATAAAAATATTATTATGTATTTGAGTTATGAAAAGAACATGAAAACGTATATGTTGTCTTTAAAATGATTTATAGTCCATTAAATATAAAATAAATAAATAATATATATATAAAATAGAAAAATATTTATGTGGTATTTTTCTATTCTAAATAAATCTATTGCATGTCTTAGCATGAATTTTTTTTTTTAATTTTTATAGTTTATTATAAATGTTATAAATCTTAACATAATTCAATTGTTAATATTGGTCAATGATGGTCATTATTCAGTTTATTATATTATATAAGTTGTTAAATATTGAAGAAATTTTATATTTAATTATAAAATATTTTTAAAAATTTTAAAATTTAATTTAAGTTTTTTTTTTCTAAGAAATTATAGTATTTTTCTTCTTAAAAAGTAGTGTGAATCTATATATTTTTAGGGGCGATTATAATATATATTATAATCAATAATACTTTCAAAGGAAAGGAAGAAGACTAATGTCAAATTAGTTAATTGGATAATAAAGTAGTAAAATTTTGATACCAAATTCAGAAAATAAATTATCAGTTGACTTTTTTGAATATTGTTTTTACAAGATTTAAAAGGTTTATACAATGTAATTGTTCACCATACAAAAATATAATATAATAATAATAATAATAGTATTCACCAAACCGTTTCAGTATTTGCTCAATCGCAGTGATTCCCAAAATGTGCGCCGGCATTAGGGGGCCGCCAATTAGATATTTTATATTATCCCAAGGTAAATAGTAAGTATAAGTTTTTAATTTTTTTGCTGTTAAATGGGTAATCGCTTTAAAAAAAAAAAGTTTTCCAATTTTTAAAGAAAGTCAAAAATTTAGAAAAAACATCTGATGTATTGAGGGCGCCGGGGAAAAAATCTGAATAAATGGGGAGCCGCAAACCGGAAAAGATTGGGAACCTCTGGTCTAACGTATTTCAATTATTTCAAGTAGTTAATATTTACTAACTTTTTTCTTTCGGCTCGAGTTCCCCCCTCCCCCCACCGATGTTTATATTTATTTACACATTCACACTGAAAAAGCTAAAAAAGTGATAATGTAGCAAATACATCCCTGAGATTAAATATGATACGTTTATTCCTAATAATTGTTTGTTTGTTTTTTCAAATTGTTACCGTAACTTGAAATTTTGTAGTAGTGTTTTGTTCAGTGATATAGGATTGTCAGGATTCAACCGAGTTTACAATAGTTATATAATTAACTAGCAAATAAATCTGTATTGAAGGTTATTATTTTGGAAGAGAATTCTACTACTACCTTAAAAAAAATTTAATTTAATTTAATTTTAAATTAATGTAATAACACACTATGAGCGGGGCGGGTATTTGTACCCGTTGCGGGGACTGCCACTTACAAGCAGGGCGGGTATTTATACCCGTTGCCACTTATATTAGTATATATAAGTATATATATTAGTATATATTAGTTATCGTTTAAAATAAGTAATTTTAAGTGACACAAGGGAAAATATATATTATATAAGTGGCAACGGGAACAAATACCCGCCCCGCTCATAGTGTGATAATAGCAAATATTAATAATTTAATTTCAATATTTCAACATTGTTATCTTCAGACTTCTGACAGATAGAGACCATAGCGAATTGGAATTATTGATATAAATTTATAAATGATATATTTTTAAAAAATAAAATGAATCAGCAAGTTAAAATGATCTCGGAGGACAGTTAATAAAATGACTTGAAAATTTCTTCGGCTAATCGAATATTATTTAGTCAATATTTATTACTTTTCCATTATTATACTCTTAACTACATCTTTAAATAATCGCTTACCTGACGCTGTTGACAAATAGTTAAAGTGTCTCTTTTAATTAAAAATAACTCTCTATGATAGCTATTGGGGTCTTTTAGAGAAAATCATTACCAAAGTAGTAAGGTGGGTGAAATTCAAAAGCAGCGTTTCTATCATTCAAATAACTATCTATTGTACTAATGGGTAGTGCAAATAGAGAACTCCAGTAGGAAACCAGTTTGTGAAGGTTAAAATTGCTGTGGTTGACCTTACCGGAATAAATTTACCCCTACGGTATATACAAACACACTAATCTTAATAGAATTCAATTAATCATCTGTCTTAATTAATTAATTTACTTTAAATCATAGCAGTTATATATTTATATTTAATTAAGTTATATATATATATACACATTAACACAGATTGAATAATGTTTTAAGGTCATTGTGATTGCAGACAAATTTATTACGACATTATTATTTTTTCTTAATTAATTTTGTTATAAATGGATAAATAGATGAATTTCACTAAATCAATTAATGAATAGAAATTAATGCTTTGTTTATATAGAATTAATTAATTGTTTATGGATGAGTGAAATTAAAAAATAAATTAAAAGTTTTAAATCGATAATTACAATTTAATTAGAAATAAATTAAAAATTAAAAGTAATAGATGAAATTTTATATTTGGATAGACGGTTGTTGTTTTTTTTGTGATAATATAATCAAAATAATAAAATACATATAATAACACAAGAATTATTTTATTCATTCTATCAGATTCCTTCAGTTTGAAATAAAAGTTGGAGTGTCTCCACTCGACTATCTCGCAATTTGAATTGGATTAAATAACATATTTTATATATAAATAAAATTTAATTAATTAAAAATTATAAATTAAAATTAATAAATCATATTTATTAAACCAGCGCATATTTGGCTCTTTGTTGATAGCACCACACCACGTGCTGGCGCGTGATTTGCAGTGTTAAAAAATTAATTCCGGTACTTTCAGCGATTCAATCAAGCCTAAATTCTATATATAGCAGTTTTATACAATTTTTAATCATGTGAAAAACTATCAAACATATATCTTTATTTTTAGGCTCACTTTAGAGGAAAAAATAAATCAAAACGTTGTAGGTAATGAACCTCTTCCGGTTGAGCTTCATTTCTCAAAAGTCGAATTTTGAATAACGCCCATATACCAAATTTCATGATTCTAGCCCAAACCATTTTTTGAGTAATCTTGTCTACATACATACACATACACATACACACAATCAGAGATTTTTCTCAACCTTAGTGAAAATAATTAAGGAACCTTCAAAACCTATAAAAACATGAAAATCTCGACATCGAAAATCTGGCAAGAGAGTAAAAAGTGATTAACAAAAGGGAAGCCTAAAAGATATTGACTTGTTTTTTAATGATAAATATGGTATAATATGTTTAATCATTTATTAATTAATATTATTTTTCTTAATTTAGTAATACTTATATAAATTTATAAGGAATTTTACAAAACATTTGATTTTTTGAATTACAGACATCCTATATCTACATATATATACTAGATATATATGATCAAACAATGAGAAATTTGATTATTATCAATATTTATTCATTCATATTAATTTTTATTGATTTGTAATTAGAATTAAAGTACTTTTAAAAATGTATAAACTTTATAGATAAATATTATATATATTATTAGTTTTTTTAATCATTTGCATAATTAATGAACACTCAATTTTTATGATATATATTTTCTCTTTTTATCTTGAAATAGCGACATAAAATCAAAAATTATTTTAAATATATATATATATAGGAAGAAAAAAGTGAAACACCAATTAATACTTGATATGGTGAAAATAAACTGAATGCAAATATTGAAAGAAATATTGACATGTTGTTAAAAATAAAATCTTTCACTTTTCAAGTGGAGATGAAATATGTCAAGTATTGAATTAAAAAAAAAAGGTCGAGTTTAATTGAAATTAGTGGGTGGGATAATATATATGAGAGTATAACTTTCCCTTAAACAAAGTAAAAAAAAAACATCAAAATTTAATTATGCATTCTTTTAAAGGAATAAGATAAAAAAATATATTTAAAAAATTAAAAAAAAAAAATTTTATAAAAAAAAGAATTGCTTACCTACATTTCAAAATGATAATCAATCAATGGAATAAATCTGTAACTTACGATCATTTGTTTTGTGCTTACCTGAAACAAAAGGAAATGAAAATAAATTAGAATCAAATTTAAAAATAATATATTTTATATTTTTTTATTAAATACTTATATATTTAATCATATAATATGATAATATAATATGAAATAAAATTCCTAATTACCCTTAATTAGCAATTGAACAATGTAAAAAGATTGATTTTAGAATTTTAAAATTTTATTATATAGACCAGTGGCGAACCTAGAACTTTTGCCGCCCGGGGCGATCTCCAGTTTGCCGCCCTTTTTATTATAAGTCAATCAAATAGTGGTATTTATAAATTAATACACATAAATAAATTATTAAGTTATTTAATCAATATTAATTAATACACAGAGTAAATTTTTTTACACATATTTGTATGCACTCGTAAACATATTAATATAATATTTACTCTTCTAGCTTTCATACTAGAAAAATCGTGTATAATGCTCTCAAAATTTATATTTATATTTTTTCCGCCGGCCCTGCTTTTCAAAAGAAAAATCGATGATTTAAAAAAATATTGGTATATCACTTCAAAGTAATCATATAAACTTTTCAAAAGAAATGACATTTATAAACTGATATCAAAAAATTTTAGTTAGGAAAAATTGCTGAACAAAATCGTAAAGATGCGTTTACGAATTCAACGAATTTTAATGAATACAATAAAATAAAATTATTATCCTGTTCTTGGAATTAGAATTCAAAATTTACACTAAAATGTATTTATTTACACCGAGGAATAATATTCGAAATCATATAGTTAATCATAATTTATATAAATCAAATAGTAAACTTATAATAATCATAATAATCATTTATTATTCAAGAAAGAAAAAAAAATAAATATGAAATGAATACGTTGCTTTTTACAACTATAACTAAATATAAAAAATGCCGCCCCAAGATAAGTGCCGCCCGGTGCGGACCGCACCCACCGCACCCCTCTAGGTACGCCACTGAATATAGACATATAGGATATTTTAGCCCATGGCCATTTAAAGAAACATTTTAAGTATAAATTTATAGTTAAATAAATAAACACATAAATAAATGCTCTACTGTTATTGAGATGACTATAAAAGGGTCATTCCGGAAAAAAATATTTATTAATATTACACTCCGTCATTTTATTCCATTCATGGTTTGGAAATGGATAATTTCATCACAGAAGAGATTAGTTTTCTTTTATTTATATCCATTTTCAGAGAAGATTTATTAATAGTTTCTATTTCGAGATAAACCATTTCATTCATTTTGAATACTAAACTAAACCGATCATATCTAAGCATTACCCTCTATTAAGTTCCCTTTTTGAAGAGAAAAGAGAGACAAGGTCAATCGTTACTAGATTTCTTTTTTTTCTCCCATATTCCATGTTGATTTGAGTTTAAACTATTAAAATTCTACTAAAGAGATACTTGTATCACTCCACCCTGATTATTCAATCGAATTTTTTATTGTATGGGCAAAACAAACAAAAAAAAAAAAAGATAAAAAATGTTTCAATTGGATCAAACAAATCAATCAAAAATGCATTAGAGTGGCAAAGGCGTCGACCTCACAGATCAGAAGCAAGGTTATGGAGCCAAAACAGGAATACAAGCCAAGGGAAGGGATTAATATTATGTACCTAAAAAAATATTGAATTAAAATTGAATATAATTGTATTGGTATGTTTGCAATCAAATAAGAATTAATAGCCATTTATGAGGCCCAAGTAAAAGTTTTTGAATGTAATATTCATCCACCGACCCCTATACTAAGTTATCTTCAACCATTTGCTACCCTCTCCTAATTTTTTTACTGTAACTCTTATCTAATTTTATTGAAATATGTATTTTTGATCAAAAACAAATGTTAAAATATTTTTGTTTATTTTTTAATTTGTGAGAGTAAATAGAAAGGTAAGAAAGATTTAACAAATATTTAATTTAAAAAAAAACAAGTTTAATTATATTAAATGAAAATTAATGAAGCGAATGGAAATAATATTAAAAGAAATTTATATAGTTTCATATATGAAATAATTATATGTTTAAAAAAAAAACAAATCAAGTTTATAAAATAGATTTCTGAAATAATACTTTAGGCGGTACCAGTAGTAGTAGTTGTTTACACTTTTGGACCTTTGAGAGGGGGGGGGGGGGGAATTGGTAAGATTTTACCATCATCTTTTGAAAAAAACTCAAGCAGAGCGTGTCGATGAAAAATTTCCCATTTCGGAAAAAAAGAAATACAACGTTGTATTTATTACCAATGTGAATATATATATATATATAACCTCCGCTAATTATAATAAGTTGAAAAATTATCGTCAATTAGTAAGAATTGTATTAATTGATATGAGATAAGTATATTAAATATAATATATTTTTATAATTAAATCATCTATTAGAACAGATTGAGAATCATCTTTCTATCATTTGTTCGTTGTAGAGTCTGCCAGAATGGGGAGTGTGGGGAGGGTGTTTGTGAAGAATATATTAATAGTGAATTGTGATGGGATTTGGGATTTGATTAGAGTTTGGGACGCGACTTTCTCAAATTGAAGGCGAGGAAAGTTGTGGTTCGCGTGAGCAGGGTTGCTTCCCTGAAGTGGACCTAAGTCCCTCTATCAGGATCATAGAGTGTCCAACCGCTACTCTTGAATCTTAAATTGGCAATATATATAAATATTTATAGAGTTTAATTTTATATTAAAAATTATATTATTTTATGTTTTTAATTAAAAAAAGTATATTTTGTATATATCTGCCCCCTGTACCCCCGAGTGAAGATAATAAAGAAGCTCTCCAATATAATTAATTTTAATATCTGTATTTATTTAAATATATTTAAAATCCAAGGGGCTCTTTCATTATATAGAATTTCAAATTTTATATTTTAAACAAAAATATACAAATGATGATTATTTTCTAATAATATTTCTCTTTCAGTCTAACTACTCAATATTTGGAAAACCTATCAGGAAGTTTTCCTAACATAATCCAAAATTTCACTGTAGCATACATATGAATAGATGACAAATAATTTTAATTTTTAACCAATTGGCTATCTTAAATGTATTTTTTCTTTAAGAATAATTTTATTAATTGATTAAAAAAAATAGTTATCTTTTAAATTTTGTTATTAAATTGTATAAATAATTACTAAAGATTTTATTCATAATTTTTTTTATATTTTAAATAATACGAGAATATGCCAATGAACTACAAAAAGGAGTTATTATACAATGATAAGAAAAATTTCACATGATTAGAATTAATCCAAGTATATGGAATTGAACAACAACAATAATTGTTCAAACAAATGAAACCCACACCATTACAAAACGGAGAGGAAAGTGGTGGAATGGTGGGAGGATGCCATTTAGATGACATCCGGTAACAAATTCGCAGTGAAATTTAAACCCTAATATATTATTAGATACATCAATTGGGAAATATAAATATAAGGGCATTCACCCATAAATGAAATAACCATATGATTTACTACTTCAACTTCCAGAAAAGACTAGTACAATAGGATAATAAAAAGGTGAAAGTGATCACATTTTATTAATCTATATATATATATATATATTCTATTGCAATAATAATCCAAGTCACTATAAGAAGATATAAATATAATAACAGTAAGAGGAATACGAAATAATTTGGAAAGATTATTGGTCTTAAAATATTAATATATTATTTACTAGATGTTTAAAATAATAGGAATAATAATAATAATAATAATAAGACTTAAATTTATATACCACAATTACATTTTTCCCTAATAAACAATAAAATATACAATAATAATCAAAATGTAAGACCTATTTTTAAAAATTCAAATTTATTAATGTATAAATCGAAAATGTATAATCTTTATACATGATTAACTTAATTTGCAAATAAAATGGACTCCCGTCTTATTATCACCCCCTCATCAGTGGTGCTCTTTTCATTGTTATAAAGATTCTTAGTTTTTGATTTGATCTTTAATAAATAAAAAATTTTAAAAATAGGCCCACCATTCATAATAACAATGCATTTCTAGTAAACATTATGAAAACAATTTATAAATAGTATATTATTACTTACATATATATATATTAGGTTGGGGAAAAAGAAATCCATTATTTTTTCGGTAGATGGCTGTAGTGATCGATATCTCGTAAATTATCGATCAAACAATTTCAAATTTATGCTCGTTGTCAAGGTAACAGTTCGCACTAAAAGAATTCGTTTGCAGTTTTTTGTTTTGTCCATTCAGTTCTGAGTTACACGGCGTTAAAGATGGAAGTCAACAAAGAGAAAATTCGGTACATTTTACAGTTTTTCTTTGATAAGGGCGAAAATGCAAGTCAGGCGGCTGAAAATGTGAATAGTGTTTATGGTCCCGATACTGTAACAGCTAATTACGCGCAATTTTGGTTTCGTCGATTCCGTTCGGGTATTTATGACGTTAAGGATGCCCCTCGCACAGGCAGGCCCGTCGTCGAAAATGTCGACAAAGTCACTGAAATCATCGAAGTGGACCGGCATGTTAGTAGTCGTAGCATCGCCCAGGAGTTAAAGATCGACCACAAAACAGTTTTAAACCATTTGCACAAAGCTGGGTTTAAAAAAACTTGATGTTTGGGTGCCACACCAATTAACACCAAAAAACATGATGGATCGAATTTCCATCTGCGATGCCTTGGCCAAACGTAATGAAATCAACCCATTTCTTAAACGGATGGTGACTGGGGATGAGAAATGGGTCACATACGACAACATTATGCGAAAGCGATCGTGGTCAAAGCGTGTTTTAGTGATAAGAAATTGGCATCAAGGGAAGAGTGTGAAAATCAATTGCTGGAGTTTTTCGCTAATAAGGACCAAGACTTTTATGAGAGAGGCATAATGAAGCTACCATTAAAATGGCAACAAATTATAGAACAAAATAGTGCATATTTGACCTAAATCGGACAATGCAAAACATGTTAAATAAAGTCTTGAAGTTCACGTAAAAATAATGGATTTCTTTTTCCCCAACCTATTATATACGAGGGTGGGATGAAAAGTTTCCGACCTGACCAAGAAAATCGATGTTTTTCAATTTTTTTAGCTATATTTTTCAACATAATCTCCATCAACACTGATACATTTTTCAAAACGGTGCTCTAATTAATTTAATTAATTAATTAATTAAATTTGATTTAATTTTATTTTAAGTCTCATCGACAGTTATGAATCGACGCAAAAATTCGTTTGGATTACACCTATAGCGCCAAATTGCCGTTAGAAATGGTTTTTCGAAGCAATTTTTGGTCTAACGTTAGAAAATGCGGCACCCACATTGCACTCAGCTTTCCATATTCAAATGGATTTGCAAAATATTTCGCACACATTCAGCTGACATCGTACAGGTCTCAGCTATCTTGAATTTTGAAAAATAAAACAAAAAAAAAATTGAAAATATTGTTTTTCTTCGTCAGGCCGGATACTTTTTATCCCACCCTCGTATATATATATACATTAGGAGTATTTATGAATGTAGAGAATATGTATATGGTAAATGAAAATAACGTGAATGTCATATTATAATTACTTGAATTATTATTACTATATTTGTATGTTTTTATAAATCATTTAAGTACTTTATAAACTGAAAACAAGAATATTAGATTAGGGGTTTAAAGAAAAAATATAAGATTAATTTTCTTAAAAAAATATTTTCAAATATACCCACGAAAGTTTTTAAATAAATAAAGAAAAAAATATTGAAAAAATAAAGACAGATCATCACTATATTAAGTATTTATAGAACGCGTTCAGTATCAATTTAATAAAAATAATAAATGATTAAGATCTAAAAGATAAATAAATCATTTTGAAAATATGTATTTTTTTTTTTCAAAGAACACAATTGATCCATTAGTGTCATAATAATTCTCATACTCCCCCCCGTATATTCAACATAAAACTAGGCCATATATATCTAAATCCTAGTATAGATAAGACAACTTTAAATGGTAAAGGGTTATAAATCACGTCAAACTACTAAACATCTGTGATAGATCCTTATGGTAATGTCAAGGATGTACAATACATAGAACAATTATTTTAAATAATAGTTATTACCTGTAATTAGTAAATTGTATAAAAAAAAACTTTTCACATTTTGTTTAATTATTATTGTTATTATCTTCCTTATAATCATTCACAATTTAATAAATATATATATTATCTTTATTTTGGATTTTCGGATTATTTTTCATAAAAATATAAACATATTAAATAATTGTCCTTGGATGAATGTAAAGTCAAGGCGACAAACTAACTGAGTCATTCACGCTGTCTGTAGTGTCAATTATGAGGTTAACCACAGTTGGAATTACTAACGACTAAAATTTATTCAGTATGAATGTAATGAAAGTGATATGAAAAATAATACCAAATAAATTGATTCTACACATACATATATAATATTTACTCCAAAATAATTTATTTTATAATAACAGTTGGAGATCTAAAGAGTATTTCAGTGTTTTTATAATTATGGTATCTATTATCAATTTAGTAAAAGGATTTAAATAAAAATTATTATTAAAAAAACATCCTTACAGATGATATAACAGTTAATTATGTAAAAAATATATGAAAATTCTTATATAATAATAATAATAACAATAATGTTAATTTGATTTTATTTAAAATAATAATAGTAATAATCAAAAATACAAACAAAGTCAAAAAAAAGTAAATAAAAATCTTGAATATTAAAAAGGTCAATGAACGATATTTATTAATTTATAAAAAAAAAAAAACAATTACTAGATAAACGGTGTAGATTCAAAATGACATTTATATTATGTTTCATCGAAGCTTATGGTCATAAAATCAAGGAGGTTGCGTTGGACACGTGGCTAGAATGGGAGAAGAGAAGAGAAAAAAGCGGGAGTGTCCTCCCCTAGACTTTCCCGCATATAAATAGGTAATTAGGTTATTATTATTATGTTTTAACAACAATAAAAATAAACAAACTAATTAATTTTGGTTTAACACTATTATATATATTTATAATTTACACCTAACGCTACTTGTATAGGTATAATGTCACTTCCAGTAGTCAGATCATGATGAAATTTGGTATCTGAATTTTTATCATATTTTTAAATCTATATACAAAATAGGAACCACATATCTCGAAGCAAACTGGTACTTTACTTGAAAGGTAAACGCAACCAGTGTAGGTAAACTACCACTTCCGGTTAATCGATTTTGACGAAATTTTGATAGAAATCTACAAACTGTGAATAATATCGGTGTACCAAATTTCGAAGTCCTAGCTTGATTAGTTTCTGAGTAAATTTGCTCACTGACAAACATTACATACATCCATACATACACACACACACAGACATAATTCGAAAAATGGTATTTTCCGACTCAGGGAGGTCTAAAACGTCAAGATCTATCGAAATCTCGAAGTCGAAATTTTTGACGATTCCAATACTTCCCTTATACGAAGTATGCGGGAAAGAAAAAACTGGTAGGAAATTTGATTGTAGGGAAACTGGTTAAGAAGCGACCGGCTGGTAGAACAAAAGCGCGTTAGGCCCGATTCACACACAAGTGGCGTATGGCACTGGCGTGGTTCTGGCGTGGAACAGGTTTGTTAATGTAATTGCATTAGCTTATGACTCAATACCCACAGATATGGCGTGTTGGAGGCTTGGAAAATGGCACGAAGACCACTCCACTCCGACGCCACCGGTGGCTCGTAGGACTAGCACGCCACTTCTAGACCATTTCATTATTCATTTGGAGTGGTCTTCGTGCCATTTTCCACGCCTCCAACACGCCATATCTGTGGGTATTGAGTCATAAGCTAATGCAATTACATTAACAAACCTGTTCCACGCCAGAACCACGCCAGTGCCATACGCCACTTGTGTGTGAATCGGGCCTTAGGCAGACAATGTAGATTGGAACAAGATGGAATTAGGAGAGAGTAAGATATGGGACGTTTGGAGGAGTGTGGTTACTACGGCCAAGAACGTTCGAGTGCCGTAATTACATAGATAGATAGATTTACCCCTTCTAAGCTTTTTGAGTATAGAAAAGAAATAGCGGGGATAATGACCTTAATATGTAAAAATACTACAAGATTATAGATGAATATTTTTATTCAGTTATCAGAAATAAATAATATCACAAAGAACGAAACGTATAAAGATTATGAATACATTTATTATTTATCTTTATGTATTTCAATAAATAGCCAAAAAATTTTATAATAAAAATTTAAAGATTAATATTGACTAAAAAGTTTAAACTACATTCCACTCTCAATTCTAAAGCGATTGAAAGTAAAACAATAAATATCAATACCTGACCTGTAATGCTAATCAATTTTATTAGATAAACCTCAAATTGAACATTAATATATTTTCCTAAACAAAAGTATAAGATACAATTAGATGATACATATGGTCATGAACTCTTCCAACTTTCAACATTCACAACTATGAAATAACGAATCTAGTAAATACAAACATGATTTAAGATTAAATAAATGTAAGGAACTAATCGAGCCAAACGTTGGGCTGCCACTTTGTAAGGAGGACCGTTTCAAGTTGGGGTCACTTTGTAGACGATCCTCTTACGTTGGGTGCCAATTTATAAGGGGATCTAAGTATGGGGCACTTGTAATGACCCACGATGACCGTGAATTGTTAATTATGTTAAGTTATTGATGGGCGCCAACTTTGGATATCCCAAAGTATAAAATAGTGTTGAAAAATTAAGGGAAAAGGGAAAACACAATAATAATGTTCACATTAATTTACTTTAATTAAATAGATAAAAATTAACAAATTAAATATACAAATTTTAAATAGAAAAATAAGAAAATGTAATTCACTAATATCACTGGAATTAGCGGAAATAATTATCACAGGGGGTGATGATAAGGATTATACACAAATAATTATATCACGGGACGTGATAAGTATAGGTTATATCAGGATGATATCACTTGTTCGACTGTATCACAGGGTGTGATAAAAATGATTATGTACAAAATAATTATATCACGGGACGTGATAAATACCAGGTCATATCGGGATGATATCACTAGTTAAACTGTATCACAGGGTGTGATAATAAAAATGATTATATACAAAATAATTATATCACGGGACGTGATAAATACAGGTCATATCAGGATGATATCTCACTAGTTCCACTGTCCATTCTCAACTGTTAAAAAATATTAAAACTTGGAGGGATGGATCCTCCCCTTATGTCGAAATATCTCTATATATATATTACATTTTAAGAATAATGCGACCAAATAACTTTGTTAAAAAAATAGGGGAATATAAAAACAAAATAAACTAAAAAATAGATAAACAAAATAAAATGTATAATAAAAAAAAATAACTAAGAATATAAATACTTTGTCCGTTACATCCTCCCCCTCTGATTCCGAGGTCTTTTGATTGAGGGATCAGCCTTAGGAACGGACAATTTTTGGCCTTCCTCGGTTACGTAGAGGAACTACTGGAGTAGAACGCGTGTCGTTACATAGACGCAAAGCTGATGGATGAGGGGGAACAAGTCCTTGAGTAAATATATACTTTTGAGTTTGTGGTGGCTCCATAACTCCTGGTGGGCCCCGATGGGATGTCGGAGACCCCACCAGCTGTCTATATCGGACAGCAGGATCTTCTTTGCTGACTTTGGTACCGTCCATGGAATCGACGGCCCTTTGCAGCGCATTCAAACAACCGCCTGTGTTTATATGATGTCCAGCGTAAGGAATTGGCTCTCCCCCTGGTTGAAAGACAGTTTCATGTTCTTTTAATAAATGGGCAAGTTTTATGTTCTGTTCCTCAGTTAGCTGAATAGTGTTTTCAACAACAGTATTATTTTCTTCAGTGGTGCAGAGATTTTCTCGAATAAATTTGTATTTTCTCTTAGGATAATTATGAAAATACCAGCGATTGTTTCGCATATCTAATACTAAACCTGCTTTTCTGAGGAAGTCAAGACCTAATAGTGATCTATTTCCACTAACATTGGGTAGGAATATCATTTCTATATGTATTATTTTATTTTTGATTTTTACAGGAACTGTAGCTAATAACACGGAATGTATACGCTTTTTCCCGTCAGCTAGAGTTAAGGAAAGATTATCTACTTTAAAATGTTCTCCTCGTTGTCTTAAATAGCTGAGAACACGATGACCGCCAATAGAGCGAGTGGCCCCGCTGTCAACACAAATAGAACCAGAAGCTTCATAGATGGAGGCTTCTATTAGAGGGAGTTTAGTATCCCCATTTGTAGTGACGTCACACTGCAAGGCGTGTGCGTTGGTATTTCCTTGCTTCGGATTGCAAGTTGGACACCTTGGTTTGGTGACTCCTGGAGTTCCGCAGCCGTAGCAACGAATTATTGAAGAGTCAGTCTCTTCTTTTTGTTTTTCACGAGGTTGTGAGTTTCTAATGGGCTTCCGATCATAATATTTCGATTTAGGGGGTTCGATAGATTTATTTGAAGTAATTGTTTTTGAAAATGGGGCCCTTAAGTTATCATAGGAGTCGAATTTTTCTGCGAGATCGAGGGGATCTACCAATGTTTCCCAAGAGTCGAGGAAGTGATCTTTGCATTCGGATGAACACTTTCTCTTCATTTGATCAGCTAGGATCAAATTTTTAAGTTGATCAAAATTTTCAATTTTTAGATCGGATAGCCAGGCTTCTAGATAACCGCGTAGATTGAAGTAAAAATCTTTCCAAGTGTTTTCCGATGTCTTCTTGGAGGTGGAGAAAAGTTTTCTTATTTTATCCGTAGTTAATTTAAATCGGTGAAGTAGGAGCTTCTTAATATGTTGATAGTCTTGGGCGACTTCATTTGGTTCTCTAATTATTAGAGTGGTAATATCTGTGGGTAAGACCGAAATAAGATAAGTGACCCATGCATCCTCAGATATGCCAAGAAAATTCATTTGTCTTTCGAAAAGACGCAGATACGTATTAATATCGTCATCGTTAATTTTAAATAGAGGTAAGAATTTCAATATATCTACTTTCGGTTGAAGTGGGGTTGGTGATTCTACCTGGTTCACTACGGTTTGAATTCGGAGTTTCTCTAGTTCAAATTGTCTTTCCTTCTCCTTTTCTTCTCTTTCATCTTTCTCCCCTTCCCTCTCTCTTTCTTCTTTCTCCCTTTCCCTCTCTCTTTCTTCTTTTTCCTTCCTATCCTCTATGATGGTCATAAGTAATTCCCGTGTAAGGTCTTCATCATAATCAGGCAATGACGTGATGTCATTTTTTATATCGATCCTACGAGAATCTAAATTCATAACTATTCCTAATTCCTGTGCTAAAAGGATAAGATCCTCCTTTTTCCCTTTGCCGAAAAATGACATTTTTAATAGGATAATTAAATTTAATGTTAACCAAAGAGAAAAAAAAAAAAATAATTAATTAATCAAAATTAAAAGTTATTTAGTCGCGTACAATTGAATTATACAATGTTTAATTATAAAATAAGATAATTGTAATATAATTTAAAATATGTAAAAAGTATTTAAATATTTGAAAATATAGTGATATTTTATCAATTTTATTAATTCATTAATTTAAATATAATGTAGTAGAATAAAATTTAAAGTTTTTAAAAAAAAATTTTCAAATTAAACATATAAATTAATTAATTATAACTAATAATAATATTAATATATTCAAACTATTTTTATTGAATTAGAATTAAATAGATAAATATTCTATTTGTTAGATAAATGTGAAAATTAAAAATAAAAAAAATAATTAACAAGTGTTAAATCTTATTATATGTATTAAACAAGAAGATATAATTTATTTAAATTTAAAGTATAAAAGTAAAAGTTTTAAATTTTTATTTTATTAATTAAATATTAAATTGTACTATAAGTCCGTTGAGATGAAAAAATGATGATACTGCTCACCAAAGATGAATAATGTACTTTTCTCAGGAGCCGTGGTGTACTAATCGGGCCCCACGTTGGGCGCCACTTTGTAAGGAACTAATCGAGCCAAACGTTGGGCTGCCACTTTGTAAGGAGGACCGTTTCAAGTTGGGGTCACTTTGTAGACGATCCTCTTACGTTGGGTGCCAATTTATAAGGGGATCTAAGTATGGGGCACTTGTAATGACCCACGATGACCGTGAATTGTTAATTATGTTAAGTTATTGATGGGCGCCAACTTTGGATATCCCAAAGTATAAAATAGTGTTGAAAAATTAAGGGAAAAGGGAAAACACAATAATAATGTTCACATTAATTTACTTTAATTAAATAGATAAAAATTAACAAATTAAATATACAAATTTTAAATAGAAAAATAAGAAAATGTAATTCACTAATATCACTGGAATTAGCGGAAATAATTATCACAGGGGGTGATGATAAGGATTATACACAAATAATTATATCACGGGACGTGATAAGTATAGGTTATATCAGGATGATATCACTTGTTCGACTGTATCACAGGGTGTGATAAAAATGATTATGTACAAAATAATTATATCACGGGACGTGATAAATACCAGGTCATATCGGGATGATATCACTAGTTAAACTGTATCACAGGGTGTGATAATAAAAATGATTATATACAAAATAATTATATCACGGGACGTGATAAATACAGGTCATATCAGGATGATATCTCACTAGTTCCACTGTCCATTCTCAACTGTTAAAAAATATTAAAACTTGGAGGGATGGATCCTCCCCTTATGTCGAAATATCTCTATATATATATTACATTTTAAGAATAATGCGACCAAATAACTTTGTTAAAAAAATAGGGGAATATAAAAACAAAATAAACTAAAAAATAGATAAACAAAATAAAATGTATAATAAAAAAAAATAACTAAGAATATAAATACTTTGTCCGTTACATAAATAAATAAATAAATACAATTTATATATTTATAGATTCTTTAAAACTTCAATTTTGCGAAATTGTAATATCTACACGAATGGATTGTTATTTAGTTCCTAAACCTATATTTATAGTTAGAATGCCAGCTTTTCCATATATTAACTTTTAAAACAAAGTGAAAAAACAACAATCTAACGTCTAATTTTTTTTTTTTTTTTTCAAAGATTCGCTCACCTTCACTAAGAATGCGTGACGAATGATGGGGCCGATATTCTTATTCGATAGCAATACGTGATACGATGAACAAATAAAACCTCTATTTCTGTTGTATATCTGCAATTACTATAATTTAAACCTGTATAATGTTGTTTGTCTTGTTTTGGTATATCAATACACTACAACTAAATTCTATTTTGCAATAGTTTCATTCTACTTAAAACAAAAGCATCCATTCAAAATAAATTTCGAATTCGGAAGAAAAATTTGTAAACTCTGAAATAATCGTAATTTATTTATAATCTAATTAAAATGTTAGAAAATTAATTATGACATTATGAAATTATTTAATGTATTTTTAATTATTTATTATCCATTAAAAAATTAATTTAATTAACTAACTTAAGTACTGTTCAGTACCAATTTGCCAATGAGTTTGAGTCATTAAGATTTTCTATTTAATAATAAAATGTTATAGATATGTTTTTTTAATTAAAATAAATTATTAATATTTTAGTTGTAAAGAAATATTCATGAATTTTAATTGTTAAGATATGTTATTGTTAAGATATATTGAAAAGTTATAATTTATTATCAAAATTTGAATTCAATTGGATAAACGGTGTAGATGTTAGACGGTTTTAATACCGTCATAATTTAATTCTTGAGTTCTGAAAAAATTTCAAAATTTGGTTTTAGTTAACACACTATAAGCGGGGCGGGTATTTGTACCCGTTGCGGGGACTGCCGCTTATAAGCGGGGCGGGTATTTATACCCGTTGCCACTTATAAATATAATATATATTTTCCCTTCTGTCACTTAAAATTACTTATTTTAAACGATAACTAATATATATCCATCATATAAGTGGCAACGGGTATAAATACCCGCCCCGCTTATAAGTGGCAGTCCCCGCAACGGGTACAAATACCCGCCCCACTCATAGTGTGTTAATACATTTGTAATACATTCATGACATTACCATTTTTTTTCTAGATAAAGTATTAAAATTAATTTTATATTTTTTCAGTCCCTTTGACGTTTTACGAAATGTGTGGTGCAAGTACTAATATTAGTCATTTTAAGTTTACTATTACGATATTTTACCTCAATTTTTCTAAACATGGAAAAAAGTACAATAATCGTGATTGTCTCTCATTATACTTTACCGTTTGATATGATCAAAGAATCATTCATTATACAGGACATATTTTATATTATCCACCATTTTTTAGTCAACTATCTAGGTCAATAATCCACTCAAATATATTTTTTATACATATTTTAAATAAATTTACCAAGTGGAATAAATAAAAAAAAATGATGTAATATTGATAATTTGTCAATTTAAATATAAATAACAGTAAATAAACAAAAATACATATCCTTTTCATGTACTATTTGTACTATTGTACTATTTATTTCTAATGTATGAATGAATTATTATTTATAATCATATATCATTTTTGAAAATATTAACTTAAAAGCAATTTTGCAAATCATTGCAGATTAAAGAATTTCAATTCATTTTAAAATTCCTTTCATGTATAAATTTTTATCTTAGGGATATCTTCTTTTTTTTGAAATCCAATCATTGTTTCATAAAAAATAACATTTTTTAAATGTAATATAGATTAATTAGTAAATGTAATGGGATTCATTATACATGGCATATTTACATATAAATTTGCCATTTTACTCTCGTTATATAATGTCATAAGTTACGCCTCACATCCAATTAATTACTACAACAGAAAAAAATTATGAATAATTTTTATAAAGAATTATTTTGAATTTCAATTAATTACTTAATTATAAATCTGAGTGAATTTGGCGAGGTTCGATCCTTAGATCACAAATCTAGACTATAATCACTAAACTACCCTACTCGTATTATGGATTTTGAGATTTAGTTTATATTTATATGTATATTTCTTTCAAAAATTGTAATAGATAAGAAATCACGGGTTTAGCTTTAAAAACATTTAGATTTATTGAAACTATTTTATTAATTCGGTATTTGCACAAACTTATTTTTTAATTATTCAGGTTAAGTTACAATTTAAAACATAGATAGCTATAGTTAATCTGTTTTAATTGGAAAGATAGTATTCCCTCGTTTTAAAGATCTTGTTTTTTTAAATCATGAGCCGGTTGGTTGTCCTAGTTTTTTATTACACCAATACAATAACCTGATTTTGGTGTTGATGTTCATGTTGATGAATATCATGATTACAATTCGATAGATTTAGGTTTAATTAGAATCTTAAATGTATAAAAGCTGTACAAATGCATCCTTTTTATGAGAAATTAAGAAGTCACAATAGGAGGAATGGGAAGGAGGTATAGAAAGGTAATTTAACAACCGAGGCGAGATTAATTACAAAAAGAAATAAAAAAGGAAAGAGAATAGTCTCAGAGCAGTAGCAATGAAGAGAGAGAAAAAAATTGCCAATCCTTTCACATGAAATTATTTCTAATCAATCGTGGCGATCAAAAGATTGATTTTCGTATTCTTAATATTATTATTTTTTTTTATATTATTTAAGGAAAAGAATATACATTTTGATCAAGATAGAGAATAAGGTAGAGGTATTATAGATACGTTATAATTTATATTGTATGTAAATTAATGGATTGAAAGAAATAATTGAAGATCATAAAATCAGTGAGATGTAAGTATGGAGGTAACAATTAAGAAAATTGGCATGTAATAATAATAAGAATGAAAAAGAGAGATCAAAAGAAAGAATAAATGATAATGATAATTATTAAATTAAGGAAGAAAAAATTAAATTGTGAGAGATAAGGAAATAATTCTCTTAATCAACTCTCTTTCTCAATAATAATAATATCATATAAATATAGTTAAAAAATTTCTAATAATTCTAATTTATTTCAATGTTTAAACTAAAGATTTTATTAGTTGATAATCACAATATGATATTTTACTATATCTAAATTAACTCAAGTAAAAAAATTAATATTTTATATTATATGGACATTTTTCTAAATATATGCAATGCTTGAGTGATTATCATATAATAAATTGATGATTTAATTCTTGTTTTATTAAGCTATTATATTTTTATTATAACGTTTTTACCGACTTCGCTTCATGTCTGTCTGTCTGTTCGCTTTTATGACAAATGGAAATGTGCCCAATGTTTTTCGTTGGCTATGAAGCAATTCATCCATAAACTTTGTCAGGCTTATAGAAAAATTATTTTATTCTTTTTAGTCTAAAAGAAAAACTTTATTTTATAAATAAATTTTTATATTTATATTTTTTCAACTAAATTAATCATTTTTAATTTTAGTAATGAACATATATATATATATATATAGAGAGAGAGAGAGAGAGAGGGATTAATGTTCAGATTGATAAAAATCTTTTGCATGCTTAAAATATTTATATATCTTAGTAATTGAAGCAAAATGAAGTAATTATAATTTTGTACTATTTATATATATAATTTTTAGATTTAAACTATAAATTTATGCATTTAATGAGGAAATTTAGAACTAAAATAAATATAAACATTAATTTGATAGAGTGGAAAATATTACAAGAAATTTATGTTTGCAATATAATAATTACATAGATATGAGAATTTCTATGCAAAAATTATTATTAAAATATCATTCATATTATAAATTAAATTAAGAATAAAATTTCAAAAATACATTATGACATATTTTATGATATATGCTATATATAAATCAGAATAGTAATTAACAAATTAATATTTAAATCTAGATGATTATCATTCATTAAGAAATAAAAAGAATTTCCATTTTTTATTATTTTACTTTTTTTTATTCTATTGATAATGTGGTATGAAAAATAAAGATAAAAATCGATTTCAGTAAAATAAAATGTTGAAAAGATTTGTAATAGTCCAATTTAACGATTAAGAAAGGAAAGAGAGAGAGAGAGAGAGAGAGAGAGTGGGGAGAGGGAGAAATCTTATTATGAAATGTTTTATTTAACACACAATTTATTTATTTATTATTTAATATTTATGGATGAATAATCATTGGGGAAAAATGTGTAATACAACATAATAAATTTAGATGAAATTATGATAGTTAAAATAAAACAAATACAAAATTTAACGAGTATTAAAATAACTTTAATGATAATAAAATTAATGAAATTTATTTATTTATTAACAATTAAATGATGAAATTACAAATTTATGATTTTAAAACAAGTAATACCATAAAAATAGTTGAGTGGGCTGATAGAAGATTTGACGCCCACAGAATAGACAAGCGTGTTTTAGTAATTTAAAAAAAAACTAGTTTTCTATTATAAATAATTTAAGAAAGATATATTGATATTGTTTGAAAATAAATAAGATGAGAAACATTTTTTCTAAATTAACTCCAGTTTGAAAATTAAGTGTAATGATTGAATGAAACAGAATTATATTTTAATCCCTATCATTTATGCAACCAGAATAACATATTTAAAGTGTATAAAAAAAGCATTAGTGTTATTTTTTAGAAGGTGAAAAAATGAGTTCAATTAAATAAATATACCTGTATATTTAAAATTTTGGTAGATTAATTTATTAAATGATACAAAAAAATAACCATAATGGAAGAATATGAGCTGTAGCCAGGCACATAACCGACCGATCATTTGAAATAAATTAATTTCCAAACAACATTATATATAAAGTATAAAAAAAAATATTTTTAAAACTTGAATTAAAATGACTAAATTATATTATCTTGGTTTTGATTTTTAGTTTAATTACTCAATTATTAAAAACAACTATATTTGAAGTGAAATATTTTGAGACAATGAATATATAGTAAAATTAATACTTTGAAAACTACCTCTTTCTGTTTCCGGATATACACCAAAAGTTGATGAATTCGTGGTACTGATGCATTACTAAATAAATATATCAAATTTTATCAAAATCCGTTGAGCCGTCCAAGCAGTCAGTACACGTCTATACGGGCGGACAGACGGACAGACATGATGCTAAAAATACATTTTTTTCTTAACAAAATACATAATTTATCATGTAAAAATCTGCACATGTGAAATTTGGTGTGAAAACAATACCTTCCCTTCCTATCGTCGGTCTGTACAAAAGAATGAAATATTTTTCACGAATATATTTATTAAAACTTTTGTGGTTTTTATAATTATTAAAGAGATTTTTATTAATACACCACATTTTTGATTAACTAAATAAATAAATTATACAAAGATGTGGTGTATTAATAAAAATTCCTTTAATAAGGAAATATTTTATTGCACATATGATTTATATATATATATATATAGTGAAGATACAGGGGTTGGACAACACCTTGTGAAATGCATGTTTGAAAAGAAAGAATGATTTTAATGAAATATGTAGGTGCTGCTGGCGTTTTTGACTATTGACGCCACCTATAAACTTCGTAAATGTGCTAAACAGTTCAGTTGTTGTCGGAGTACTGTTATGTGAGGTTGTCATTGCATTATGTCATAGTTAACAGATTTGTTGGAGCACGTATGGTAGGTGCTTCCGTAAGCAAGGTAGCCGAGGTGTTTAGTGTATCAAGAAGTACTGTATCGAAGATTTATTCCGCATATTTGAATAACGAAAAACATCATCTGCGGACGAAAGTGTGTCCTGAGTGATCGTGGCAGACGATCATTAACGGCAATTGTGACGAAAAATAAGAAGACCACAGCTGCAAAAGTTACTGCTGAAATGAATGTTGTGTTACCGAACCCTGTGAGTACCAAAACAATTAGAAGGGAGCTTCATAAACAGGGAATTGCTGGCCGTGCTTAAGCAAAGAAACATGTTTTTTTAAAGGAGTTTCCATATTTTTGTCCAACCCCTGTATATTTTTAATTAAATTTTAACTCTATTATCACACACATTGATGCTGTTTTTGTAAACCAAGAACAATGTCCTATATAATATAATATTGTTAATAAAATGAAAAAAAAATAAACTAAAATAATTGTTATTATTTGTTATTTATTGAAACCTATAGTTCAAATTTTGGCAAAAATTTCATTTACTTATCAGTTACTGAATAGATTATGGTTGAGTGAAGATGACATCATAAAAAAACAGCTGCTCTATTATCTTAGACTGTTAAAAATAAAATTAAAAACTTGATAGAGAATAAAATGAAAAAAAAAAGTTAAAATCTATTTGATAATAATTGACGGCGGGTTGAGTGATGAAGGTAATAGCAATCACCCCCTCTTCCCTCTTTCCGTCCGCCTCCCACTCAACGAATGAACGTTCAACATCGAAAAAACAACGAATGCTTCACCGGTGCGTAGCGAATGCATTCACGTGACCAGCTGGGAGCGTAGCAAATCGCTCCTACTTCCTGATCGGATGGCCCCGGATCCTTTTCAATCTCCCTTAATCCCCTCCCTTGCAACCCCCCCCCCAACATTCATTCTTCCATCTTTTTATCTATTTCTCATTTAATTTCTATAATAAATTCAGCATTAAAATTAACAATCAATGTAAATAAGAAGAGTTGAACAAAATATTTATATGAAAAATTCATTTTTTGTTTTTTTGTAAAAAAAAAAATTGTTTTTTTTTTAATTTTCTTTCTATTTCTACTTTATTTACCATTAAATTGTTTTTAAATTGAAAGGATTACTAAAACGTTATTTTCTCTAATCGATTTCTTTCACCTTTTTATAATTATACCATTTATATAAATAATCGTTAAGTTTAACTAACGTATAGAATTGTGAGATTTTATCTAAAAGCCCAGAAGTATGAAATCAATCAATACTAATATATATAAAAAAAAATAACAAGTCAATTTTTTTATTTTTTTTTTTTAAAAGAACGTTTAGTCCTATTAAATTTTAAAATTATATCTAGATATATAAAAAAAGAAGTGTAGTTTATTTCTTTTTTTAAATCATATATTGTTCTAAAAGTATGTATTAAAATTTAATCTTCAGACGTCTCGACCACAATTCTTAATTTGGGGCTTCCCACAACATTTTGTAATCCCTTTAGCCATGACTAGGTTTTCCTTATACACTAAATAAATCCCAGGAATTTTAACATAATATTTATTGCATATTATATCAATCATTCTACAATTTCTAAATGTAAATTTAATCAAATAAATACAATTCAATATAATGGTAATTAATTTATTATTTATTCATTTAGAGAATTAATTAATATAATTTTAGAAATTAATCAGATATTTGAATAAATTAAGTATTATAGATACATAATATGCAATTTTCTGAATATAAAATTATATATATATATATATCATAAGATATATTTAAGAAATGAAATAAATCTTAATATAAATTTAGATTTAGAAAAAGATTTTATTCTTAAAGAATTAATATTGGTTTTGTTTTCACATTAATAATAATTTATATTAACACACTATGAGCGGGGCGGGTATTTGTACCCGTTGCGGGGACTGCCACTTATAAGCGGGGCGGGTATTTATACACGTTGCCACTTATATGAGGGATATATATTAGTTATCGTTTAAAATAAGTAATTTTAAGTGACACAAGGGAAAATATATATTATATAAGTGGCAACGGGTATAAATACCCGCCCCGCTCATAGTGTGTTAATATAGAAATATATAGGGCAGTGATTCTCAACCACTGTCCCGCGGCACTTTAGTGTGCAGCGAGATTATGAGGCTCTTAAACATTAACGACTTTTTATCTAATTTTTTCAATTTGGTTCTAAAAACACTTATCTTTTAATTTGTGTGCCGCCAAATTTTTAAACCGTTAAAAGTGTGCCGCGGTAAAAAATAGATTGAGAATCACTGATATAGGTGATATATCTTATTGTGTTTGGGTTTTTTTGCGTTTCAGTTATCTTATAATTTTTTATATTATTTTTTGTTTTATATTTATTTGTCTCTCGACCTCAAATTTAAAAGACCTGAACTATAACCACGATGCTAAACCTTCTGGTCACAACTTACCATATGATATTTATGGCACAATCATTTATTTTTATTTTTTATTTTTTTAAAAATTACTTGCAAATCAGTTTTATAAAGGTATGGACAATTGTTAAATAAAAATTTAACAAAATTAATCGTATACTTTTTGCATCTATTTTGTAAATTTAAACTACATTAAACTACATTAAAAAATAAGAATTCAATTAATAATCAATTTAATCGGTGGATTTAATTTATATACATATATTACAAATTTATTATTTCGCTTGAAATTCGAAATCTAAATAAAAATATAAAATAAAAAATTAAAAGTAGATTTTAAAAATAAATAAATAAATAAATATATAAGTACCTATTACACAAGTACTACTAGATTAGGCAAAACAACCAATACGATAATAAATAAAAGGCAAACTAAAATAAAGCATTAACCCGGACAGATTGTAGATAAAAAAAAATGACAATTTAGAGAGAGATAAAGATGAGTAGAAAAGGAGAAGGGGTGAGTTTAATTAGACCAATAAAGCAAGCAGTGAATCATAACGGCTGATAAGCTCAAAGAATCAAATGTGTTGTTCGTTGAATAAAAAAATACAAAAAAAAAAAAAAAGAAAATACAAAAAAACAATAAAAGTCATCACGGTGGATTGAATTGACAGAAGAAACGTTTTTCTTTCAGTTTGATAAAAATGAATAAGCAAAAGAGTTGTGTTCTTTTGTAGTTGGACAATCTTTTGTATACATCCTGATCAGGTAGCTTTAAAATATATGGAAATAATTTTAATACAAGTAAATAAATAATTTATTACTAAAATAAATCAAAGATTAAACTAAAAGAGATAGAAGATTTTTTAAAGAATCTCAAATGGAGGGAGTAAGCGGATCTCTTATTATAATAACAAAAAAAAAAACAGGATTAAAATGAATGGATAGAAGATGCATTTTAGCTTTTGAAATGTTTGAAAAGTAAATAAAAGATTGAATTGATATAAACAGAAAAAATAGATTTAAAATTAGGAATAAAAAAATTTAAAAATAGTATAAATAAATAATGAAATTGAAAAATCAATACTAATAATCTAATACCTTTTACAAAAGATATACTAAGAAAAATCAAATCATATTATGGTTATTGTTTTCTCAAAATTTTAAAAATAAATAAATAATAAAATTATTATTAAAATAACAGAAATTTTCAGAGACGATAAAGTTGATGCTTAAATGGAAAGAATTATCTAACATCCATCATATTATTCAGAATATTTCACTCTTTTTGAAGCATAGTTTGACTTTTCTTATTTTTAATGATTTTTTTCGTAATTAATTTATTAATTAATAGGTATAATACCTTTCAAAAAATGAATTTCAATTGAACGCGCTCCAAGTAATAATAATAATAATAGAATCAACTGGTTGTAATGTATATAATAACATCGGGCCATTATATCAACAGGTAAAATATATATATATCAGTTGACCTGTGGCAAGGCACAGAACCGACCGACGGTTTGAAATAAATTAATTTCCAGCTACAGAAATATATAACTTAAATATCTTTAATTTTATTTTATTTATATAATATATAAGGAGGCGCTGGCTGTGACATCATGAAAGGCTGATTGACGTCATATAATTTTAAATCGAGAAAAAACTAATGAAGATCATTTTTCCTGAGGATAAAACCAATACAAAGTGCATGATTTGTGGAGATATGTAAAAAAATCTCCTCATGTGAAATTTGGTGTGAAAATAACCCTTCCCTTCCTATCGTCGATCGCTAATACTCCCACTTCCGGTTTCCGGATTTGCACCAAAAGTTGATCAATTCATTATACTGATGCATTAAGTAAATATACGAAATTTCATCAAAATCCGTTGAGCCGTTCAAGCTGTACACATCTATACGGACGGACGGACGGACGGACAGACATCATGCTAAAAATACTTTTCTGTTAACAAAATGCATGATTGGTGGAGATATGTAAAAATCTCCACATGTGAAATTTGGTGTGAAAACAATACTTCCCTTACTATCGTCGGTCGGTAATAATATTAATATTTATATATTAATAATTTCAATACGCCAATGAATAATTAACTTAAGACTAACTTTTTAAATTATTCCCTTAACTTTAATATTCTAATATAATTAAATTAAATGACCTTTAAATTAAAAAAGGTGACCTATTCAATAAAAAAATAAACAATAATAATTTCAGTAAATTCAATGTCGAGTGAACTGTACAGGTTTCGGTCATTAACATCCGTTAAAATTATACATCAGGTGTGCCATAATATTTTAAAAATGATTGGGTAATAGAATCATAAAAATACGAATATACAAATTAAATAAAAAAAAAAAAAATTACATAAAAATTATTTAAGGAATTCACGTTTTGCAAAAATATAAGTTCGTACTTATTGGGGTCTTTCTTTTAAAGAAAAATACAGTTGTAAAAAGCATTAGTAACACTTATTTTATGCATTATTCAAAGAGTAATATGTAAATTCTAGAAAATTATTATTTTTCTTATTACTTATATGATCTAATAGCGAGAAGGGTTTAAATAAAAGATTTAGCTGAAAGCCTGAAGGAGTCTCTGTAAAAAAAATACAGATATTCAATTATGTTTAAATGAAAACACGCCCACTGTACATATGTATTACCTTGAAGATAATATTGTTTGTATTGCCAGTGGTTTTAAGAAGTTTGAAAGAAATTTAAATTTTGAAATTTTTAAGATAATGATACTAAATAATCATAAATAAGCGATATTTAGTTGTTTACTATCTTCGCAATGTTTGTGTATATCTATTTGGGTCTTTGGTTTCTGTGTTGAAATACTCAATAAAAAAAATTCTCAAAAAAAAAAAAAAAAATAATCATTTAAAACTCTTCAACAACCACATTGCTCTAACATTTCTTGTGCCGGGTCAACAATTGAGTATTCTTATACTCTTCTAAATGTTGTGTACACTATTTTACTCTCTGTATTATAATATTGAAAATTAGATATTAAAATTAATATTTATCAATTCAGTGATCAATTACTTTAAATTTTTAAATAAAGTTTAAATTTTTTAAAAAATATCTAAAATAATATTAAATTATAGGTAACTAATATTTACCAAAATTTATTTTAATCTTTATTTTATCTAAGATATTGTGAAAGGACAACTAATATATTATTTTAAGCACTTTAAAAATTTTTTTATCAAAAACTAAAATAAAATGTTAGTATATGAATTTAGATATTCATTAAGGGAATTGCGTGTTCTTTTTCATTACATGCTATTCTCAAAGAAAAATATGTTATTTGTGACTTTTCTTGATTCCTCTTCAGTTGAATATAATAATAGTATAATATATTTTTTGTTAAAGATGGCATCTCTCCAAAAAAGAGCTAAGATATTTTAATAAAGTTGAATATGGGAATTTATGGCGATTTTAATTTTTGTTTTTATTTAGTTATTTTCAGAGAAAATCAATTTAAACATTAAGTTATAATCGTATTAATGTATAAATATATTAAACCAAGATTTTAGTGGATATAACCATCGTGGAGAAATTAAGATTTTAAATATCTATCTCTATGGTTCTACGGAATTCGAATGTACTTGGCTGCAGTAACCACATTTCTCCAAGTGTCCCTATCCTGAGCTATAACCATCCAACTCCTGCCCTCTACCATCTCTCTCACTTCCCTTCCGACATTGTCCACCCACCATGTCCTTGGTCTTACATGTGGAAATTTCCCAATCGGTCTTTCTACCAATATATATTTCGCCATTCTCTCTTCTCCCATTCTAGCCACTTGTTCGCTTCTTTCTCGATTTCGTAACCCTAACTATATCTGGAGGTACATCGAGGTCATACAATTCCTCGTGATGCAGACTCCGTCCTTGATCTTCCAAGCAGATTTTTCCCAATTGGTCTTTCCACCAATATTTTTCTTTCCTCTCCTATTCAAGTCACGTGTCGTGCACATCGCACCCTTCTCGATTTTAGACTTTTAATTATTTCTGGAAATGCATAGAAGTCATGCAATTCCTCATTATACAGTCTCCGTCATTCCCCGGTGACCTCATCATAAATAAAATAAAATAAATTATTGCATAATAAATATCTATTATAAGCATAAGAAAAGCCAACCTTTTCATTTTCCCATGATTGTTATTTATGTATTCATGCAATAATATATATATATATATATATATATATATATATCAAGATAAAATGAAAGTAATCTGATCGATTAAATACAATGATATATTTTTTTTATCTGATATACTTATTTATGAAATAGAATAGAAAATATATTTTTTAAATTAATCGGTTGAGACAGATATAGTTTCGCAAATAAGGTAAAGAATTTACTATTCGATTATCCATATTTATAATAGTAACTTGTATATATTTATTAAGGAAAAGTTAAATTTATTAATTATAATCACAATATATATAAATATAATATAATTATAAATAATAATTAGTAAGTGATCATGAAAGTGTAACTTTCAAGGTCCTACTCCTTCGAAATTGAGGCCAAAGGTTCGAATCTCACAAAATGAAATAATTTAATATTAATAAAAATTAATAAGAGCAAAAATAGATGTCCAAAAGATTAAAATGAAAAGAAAAATAAATTACTGCTATTCAAAAATAATAAATTGAAGCCCATTAATAATACGATAATTTGTTTGGAATTTATTTAAATATTTTAATCTTATTTTGAGAATTAAATTGAATAAAATGTAAGGAAATAATATAAATGAGAGAATTCTTGTTTAAAGATAACTTCAATTAGAAAACTTAGAAGTTATATAGTTTTCAATTTTAGAAATTATTAATGATATACATAAATCAAAGCTTCTATGCATTTTGCAAACATATATATCAGTGGTTCTTACCTTTTTTTACAGCGGCACACTTTTAACGGTTTAAAAATTTGGCGGCACAAAAAGAAAAAGATAAGTGTAAAAGTTTACCATATTGAAAAAAGTGGTCCCAAAAACGTTTTACCTTTTTTTTAGAACCAAATTGAAAAAAATTTAGAAAAAAAAGTCGGAAATGTTTAAGAGCCTCATAATCTCGCGGCACACTAAAGTTTGAGAATCATAGATAAATATGTATATCAAATACAAACTTATATATTACTTATGTATTTATAAGTATAAGTATTGATATAATATTAACATAAATATACTTCTAATATTTTATTTACTGGTTTCATTTATTTAGCCTTTTATTTTTCTATTCTTTGAATTCAAATTTAATATTATACTTTAACTTATTTGAATCTTATTAACAACAATAATAATAATTATTACAATATAAATCGAATTGATTAATTTATAAATATAATTAATTAATTGGATAGTTAATAGTTAATTTTCATAATTTATTTAGATAATAATCTTATATATTTTGAAATAGTCCATTATATATCAGTGATTAATTATGTTTTCATAATTAACAAAAATTTATTATATATATATTCCTTGAATTTAAAGAAAATATTAATAACAAAACAATTACGATTTTCAAATAATTTTAAAGAAGAAAAAAAACAAAACAAAACAAAATGAAAAAGCTTAAATTCAAGTGAAGGGAAAAAAGAAGGATGGAACAGTCAGGAATCGTTCCGGATGTTTTGGATAAATTACCGACAGGCAGGATTGAAGTGAGAACACCACCAACCACCATCATCAACTCATCTGTCACATCTGCCCCCCTCCCCTCTACTACTACGGCCCATTTCCTCTCGATTGATTTCCGTTGGTAAACAAATGTTTTATTTTCTGTTTCTAGGTGTATTATGGAAGTTATGAGGTGATATCAGGAGCCAATGAGCTAAAACCCACACAAGTCCACATGCAACCAAAGGTGGTGTGGTCCAGACAGAAGGATGCTTTCTACACGCTTTGTCTAGTGGATCCGGATTCACCGAGTCGGTGTCACCCACATGACAGGGAGTGGTTACATTGGTTGGTAGTTAATATCCCAGGAAAACATGTCTTCGAGGGAGACACCAAGGCGGAATATATTGGTCCAGGTCCAAACAAAGGATCAGGTAAAATACCTTATAATTTCAACCAATTTAATTAACACACTATGAGCGGGGCGGGTATTTGTACCCGTTGCGGGGACTGCCACTTATAAGCGGGGCGGGTATTTATACCCGTTGCCACTTATATAAGGGATATATATTAGTTATCGTTTAAAATAAGTAATTTTAATTGACACAAGAGAAAACATATATTATATAAGTGGCAACGGGTATAAATACCCGCCCCGCTCATAGTGTGTTAATACAAACTCCTCCAATCTTAAACAAAAAAATCTGGAGTCTTCACCCGACTATCTCGCGAAAATTTGAATTGGATTAATTAACATATATTATATTTAAATTAAATTAAATCAATTAAATTATAAATTAAAATTAATAAATAATATTTATTAAACCAGCCCGTGTTTTGCTCTTTGTTGATGGCACCAAGTCACGTGCTGGCGCGTGATTGCCAGTTAACGTGTTAAAAAATTAATTCCGGTACTTTCAGGGATTCAATCAAGCTGAAATTTTATATATAACAGTTTTATACAATTTTTAATCATGTGAAAAACTATCAAACAAATTTTTACGTTCAGTTTAGAGGAAAAAAAAATGAAAACGTGGTAGGTAATGACCTCTTCCGAAAAGGTTACATTTCTCATAAGTTGATAGAAAACTACGAATTTTGAATAATGTCCGTGTACTCGGTCTCTCTGGCGTAAATTGTATAATATTTATCCAGCAATTTTTTTTTTAAAGGGGGAGGGGTTCAAGTTGAAAAATCGATCTACTAAACTCCCATAATTAAGGAAATGTATTTAATTGATTTCTTTGCATAATTCAAGTAATTAATCAACATTTTAGCTACAAAAAGAAAAATTATTTTTTTAAATGTAATTATTAATTAAAAGGAGATTTTTAATATTATATTTTCCTATTATAAATTATAAATTTAAAAATATTAAAATATTATAAAATATAAAAAACTAAATATTTAATATTTTTTAAAATTCAGAGTAATCTGAAATGATAAATTAATTTGATAATTGTTATTTGAATAAAAAATAAAATAATATTCCTTTTACAAAATTCAATCATTTCAAATGAACTTAAAATATATTCAAGAATATATATGTTCATACATGTGAACTAAAGAGATCGAATAAATAAATAAAACATATAACATCTTGTAAAACTAACTGTGTGGGCGGATTAAGCCTCATTAAATACTTATTAGATAAATTAGTGTTTAGGTTGTTTTTTTTCTCGATTAGACCACCCATAGTTTAAAAAACAATACCAGTTTTAATTATCATTTTTTAAATGTAGTTGTTTCATAGTTCAGAGATTTTTTTTTTCAAATTTATCATTAAAAAAATCTAATCGTTGAAAATCTTGTCTTTATATAAAAGTTGAATCTGAATACATCTCTCACAAGATTATCAACATTTCATCATTCAATCATTTATTTTATTTTTTTTTTTAATTTTATATTTATATTAAACCAGGATTTATCAACTTGTTTGCCCCGTCATTCAACAATTTTTTTTTGTTTATAAATCATTTTTAAGAATCGTACTAAATATTAATAAAAATTCAACAAACTATTAAATAATAATTAGAAAAAAATCAAACTAGTGAATTTAAAACAAAAGAAATCTTGCGAGTCTTAAGAAATTATTTTTATTAAAAAAAACAATAAAATTTTATATAGGTAAGTGAAATAAATCAGGGGTCGGCAACCAGGTGCCCGCGAAGCCATCTAATGTTTTTGCGATCAGGCTCCTAAACATTTTCGACTTTTTTAAAACATTTTCAATACGGTTCTAAAAAAAAATGTAAAATGTTTTTGCGATCAGGCTCTTAAATATTTTCGATTTTTCAATATGGCTTTAAGTGCCCACCCCTGTTATATTATTTCAGAAATGTGCCCGACAATTGAAAAAGGTGGCCGCTCCCTGAAATAAATAAATGAAGGTAAATTTATAGGAATTATGAGTGGATAAGATAGGGATATTGGAGTTTAGTAGGGACTAAATATAGATATTTCATATTTATTATATTTTGAATGTAAGTTTTTTTTTTAGATTTAATTTAAAATATCTTTAGTAAATTTATTTATTTATCATTTATCATTTGATCATATAAAACATTGATACCATCACTGGCAAAAAGGCCTTAATGACCTAAGAAACCCATATGCCTTTCTATAATAATAATAAATCTTAATTTATCAAAGGATCAATTAAAAACAAGAAAATGGTGATTGATTAGAATGTAAATCTTAACAAAGATAATTGCAAGCGAAATTTGTAAAACCTAGATTTTACTTATATGGTGTGTATTACTAAGAATTTTATTTAATATATCTAACATATTTTACAGATAAAAATCAAGAAATAAATTAAAAATCTATTTTTTAATTTATTTTCATTTAAGGTCTTCATCGTTTTATTTTTGTGGTGTTCAAACAATCAAATGGAAGGCAAAATTTTTCACGTGTGAAAAGAATAACGAGTAAATCGACGTCTGGACGTAGTAAATTTTCAATTCGTGCTTTTGCAAAAGAGCATAAATTGGGACAACCGGTGGCTGTCAACATGTTCTACTCCCAATGGGATAAACAAGTGCCGGAAATACATTGTCACTTGGATAAAAATATCGGAAACTCATAAAAATGTTTTGTTTTTTTTTTAAAAATGATCTCTAGGTGAAGAATGAATAAAAAATTAAAAAAATATTTCCTTTCCATTTTAAATTTATTGGTGAATAAAATTATATAAACCTTAAGAAAATAAAGGAATATAAGTTTTAATCAATGCTGGTGCATTTTATATGTCCATATAATGAAGGGCGCCAACCTAAGGGGGCGCAAATTCAAATAAATGTAAATAAGATTTTACTTTAATAGGGTTATAGAATTTGTATTAAAAATAAACGAATTAGACAGTTTTCGAAAATAGATGACAACAAATGAATTAATAAGATATCGAAATTATAAACCAACAACCGTCCCAAAATATTTTTCAGGCCTGAGACAAAGAACGTACATTAATTGATGAGAATATTTAGGTATTTGTTTTCTTAGAATTATAGACACCTTACGAAATCTAATTAAGGTCAACAATCTTAACTACCTATATTTTTTTATAATTAAATCAAATAACAAAAGAAAATTAATGTTTAATATGGCAAAATACTTAACTGTGAAATTATACATATTTAGGTTATTTTAACAAAAAGTAAATCAATTAAGAATATTATTTTAATTAAATAAAGGATAATAATTTGAAAGTAGTAAAATAATATCCATTATAGAATATTAATTTTTAAAAAATTTAGGTAAACATAACTAAAAGATGTTGTTATTTGTTTATTTTGTTTATAAACTAAAAGATGATAAATTTCTTATCTAATTAAATTAATTACTTTCTGAGAAGAAATTATCCTAAACGAACGATGTATGTTGTAAATTCATCAGAATGATTGATGATATTTTATCAATATTTAGTTCCCCTCTCAAAACAGGAGAGTCCTCATTACCCAATTGTCGTTCTCCTTTCGTTGTTATATTATATTTCCCCATCGTTTACGCCCGGACCTAATTTACTTCTTTTCAAGGGGGATGGGCGGCAGTTGGGGTCAAACGCACGTGGTCCAGCATCCCATCAACAACTACTAGATTCATCCGGAAGCATACATTTAAGAGCTTGGTGGGAAAAGATCCCATATGGTTATTTGAAATTCGTTTCATCCATATTTATTAGATCAGTCATTCAAGATAATTTTATAAAGAATGACAAAAATATTGGAATGGCATAGAATAATGAAATTACTTAAAAAATTTAATACTATATTCTTAAATAAATGATGTTGATACCATAGAATAAAAATTAGAATAAATGAAGTTGATAGTTCACTTCGGTGACATAGGAGGAATAAATTATAAGTTTCTCGTTTCTGAGTTTTATATTAAAAATAAATTTTAGTTTTTTTTAATATTTTCTTTTAACACACTATGAGCGGGGCGGGTATTTGTACCCGTTGCGGGGACTGCCACTTATAAGCGGGGCGGGTATTTATACCCGTTGCCACTTATATGAGGGATATATATTAGTTATTGTTTAAAATAAGTAATTTTAAGTGACACAAGAGAAAATATATATTATATAAGTGGCAACGGGTATAAATACCCGCCCGCTTATAAGTGGCTCCCCGCAACGGGTACAAATACCCGCCCCGCTCATAGTGTGTTAATAATCTAAATACCTATTCTATTTTAGAGATATTTATGGATATATTATTTTTCCTGTTAATAAATTGAAAAAATAGTAATAATTTATATAACTTTAATGAGGTCAGGAAGCAATTAACCAAGAGGCTGTGCCTCAGTGAAGATAGCTCTATGCTCCTTGATGGGATTTTTCTGACAGAAAAGCAATTGATTAAGAAATTTTTATGATGATTGATAATTGATGATCTAGTATTAAATCCTAATCATAATATAATTATTAATAATGATATCTTAATAAATTTCAAATTAAAATCAACCAATAAATAAACATTTTTTTTTATTCAGAAATAAAAATAATTATTATTTTCCACATAAATAGGTCAAAATTATTGTTTAAAAACGTTATTTTTTTAATATTAATCAGGGTTTTAGATAGAAAAAAATAAATGGATTTTTATTTTTAAATATGACCGTCGGAATGAGATGAAAAAGAGGCATCAAATGGTGGTTTATACAAGTATATCTCCAAGCCCAGACCTCTATCTAACAGAGATAAGAAGAATAAAGATGAGGTGTGATGAACATGAATGAGATGGGATAGAAATAGGCATTTATTGAAGCCCTTTTCCGCCCATTTAGGATTGGAGAGAATTAAAAAAAAGACAAAATACAAACGAAGCCAATAGAAGCATCGCACATCTGCCACAACACCCCCTTCCCTATTATTTTTATCGCTCCCAATGTAAGCATTAAACATGTGTTAATGAATTCGTAACCTAGACATAGCCCTTTAAAATAGGAGGAAAAAACACACCCACACATAACACAATTCTTCTATGCAAAAATAACTCGAATATAAACAAAAAAAAAAAAAAAATATGAAATGAATGAGTTGCTTTACTTAAATAAAAATAATCATAAACATTAGATACTATACTAATGTATCTATATATGATGTATATTTATATAATATATATTTCCGGTTTGTTATTATTTCAGCTGAAAATTGGACATTACCATTTTCAGATTCAAACGAGTATATTTAAAAAATAAAAAAATATAATAACAATAACAATAATTTAAAAAGATAATAATAATCCCTGTTCATTAAATATAAATAAGATAATATTTTATTGTGTTTCTTATCTTTTAAAAATTTTAATAAAAGTGTTTATATTAATTTGATAAATAAGGAAAGTAATCACCAGGTTGTAGAATTCTATATATATTCGATCTATAATCATTAATTTATATAATACACCTATCCCCCGATTTACACGGTACTTGTTTTACACGTTTTCGCTTTTACACGATTTTCCAAATAAGTTTTTTTTTTGTTTTTATCGCACTCTACTAAATGCTACTGTGTACACATCTCATGGGGAATCCCGAGCTTATGTGCTGACTTGCTGCTCATGCACACTGTGTCTGTAATTGTAATTAAATAAAAAAACAGTGTTTCCGTAATATATTACATATTTTAACCTGTCAATGCATTTTATTTTTATTTCTGTGTACACCTAAAAGTATTGAAAAAAATCACAACTGTTAAATAGCAAAATTATGCATTTTCTGCAAGCTTTTCGATTTACACGGTTTTGACTTGAAAATTTTCAATTTTCGATTTACACGTTTTTCTCAGGAACGTATCTACCGTGTAAATCGGGGGATAGATGTATATGCTTATATTTATCTAATAACTGTCGTTTTAAAGAAATTCTAGCAGGAATATTCCTTTTAATCAAAATTTTATAGCTAACTACTAAAGAATTATTACAGAAACTATATTTTTATCAAAATCATAAATAATATTATTATAATTTGTGAAATAATATTTTTAAATTGAATAACTATAAAAAAGAAAGAATAAAATAATACCATTAGTTAAATGAAATTACATAATTATTATTAGTAGTTAAGAATTATTATTTAGTTAATTCTAACTTCGTAATATATATATTATGCATATATCCATGCATAATAATATATTTATTTAAACTAACTCTAATTATATAACTAAATTACAAATTATTAAAATATTAATTATTAAGTGATTACTTATATGATGAATAATTAATTTACTTACATATAAAATATGTAACACATTTAGTAGAGTTAAAATTATCGAGAAAATAAAGCATTCGCTTACCTGAAACAAAAAAAAAACAACAAAATAATAAGAAAACGTTTTTTTAAACAGAAGCAGATTAAAGTCATAATATAAAAATAAAAATATTGATAATTTTGAGGATAGAAAAAGCATGATAAGAGAGAGGAATAATCTAACTCGATGAAATTTTATAAACAAGTAAAATGAAAATAGAGGAAGTTGGAAATTATTTTTTATTTAATCATAACAAATCATAAAACCATACTAGTACTATACTATATGCCAGGGGTGGCCACACTTGGTGATACTTAGAGCCATATTGAAAAATCGAAAATGTTTAAGAGCCAAATAGGAAAAAATTTTCATCACTTTAATTTTTTTAAGTGAGCCACAATAAACTTGAAAAGAGCCACATGTGACTCACGAGCCACGGTTTGGCCATCTCAATCGAAATATTTTCTTTTTAAATGACTTTAGGAATTCTTCCAAGCACTTTAGCCGGTATATTTATTTTTTTATTTTGAGTGATTCCAAAATCATATTATATATATTTTGTAAATGGGATGAGTTTTGAACTTTCAACAACAAGTTCGATAATTAAATAAAAAGACAAGAAACGAACACAATTTTCTTTGGAGATGGACTTAGTCCACCACTAAATATTCTTACTGTTTAAAAAAATATGATAAAGAATAGGGAATGCTTCATGTGAACGTAGCCGGAGGACTAGTTTTGAAGTATATCGTAGTTTCAATGTAAAATAATATAAATAAATATTTCTGCTACCATTCTTGGTAATAAATATTTATTTTACATATAAAAACTTGCAATTAGCGGGATTTGATATCCGGATATTGAAAAGAAAAAAACAAAATCCATCATTTCTAAGAAATGTCTTTTATATATATATATATAATATTAAATACTTATTTACTTCTCAATCATCTAATAATCAAATATTTCAGAGATTAATATAATAATATTATTCAATATGAATGTTAAATTTAATAATAAAACAAATAATTTATCTTTTGTAATGTTTTATCTTACAAACGTCTTGGGAAAAAATAAAAATATGTCAATTTATTTGTTCATTTTTTTAAATTAATAGTTAATGTATTGTAAAGCGTTGAATAAACATAAACTATCATTCATCAGCTCGTGCACATTAAATTAAGTCTTTAAAAATCTCATTTTCGACATTCTAACATAATTCTTGCATAATTTCTAATGAAACTGGGCCAGACAGCCTCGGGAGGTTGAAAGAAAAAAAAACAGACTAAGGCTGAACGTTTTCTGTTGAGGGGAAAAAATATCTTTAAGGGAATTTATAAATCATTTGCCGCAATATAATGATAATAAATTAAACATTATATTAAAATTATAATGAATAAATAATTAAAGTAAATAAAATAATAAGATATTATTAAATTAGATAGTAAAGGAAATCAATTTAATAAAGAATATAAATATTTTATAGGAATTTTTCTATTTGTGAAAGTAGTTCATGAAATGTAGATCACAGATTTATAATATATTTAAATAAACTGAATAGTCTGATTATAATACGAAATTAGCAACGGTTAGTTATGATTAATGAAAATAAATAACTATGCTTTAAACAAGCTAGATATCGCATTAAGGAAAAAATAATTAATTTTTAAAAATAATTTAATTTCTTAGTTTTATTCTAAATTAACACACTATGAGCGGGGCAGGTATTTGTACCCGTTGCGGGGACTGCCACTTATAAGCGGGGCGGGTATTTATACCCGTTGCCACTTATATGAGGGAAATATATTAGTTATCGTTTAAAATAAGTAATTCTAAGTGACACAAGGGAAAATATATATTATCACACTATGAGCGGCTAGCGTCCGCCCCGCTTGTAAGTGGCAGTCCCCGCAACGTGTACAAATACCAGTCCCCGCTCATAGTGTGTTAAAAAAGATTGTAAGTTAATTCTCAATGTAACCACTTATTGTTATTGTTCCAGAATTTTGAGTTTTTAAATAAAAAAAAGTCATTAGGCATTAAGAGTTCAAATTCAATTAGAGTAAAAGTTTTAAATTTTTCTACGATTGAAACATTTTAGTATATTGAAGACAATCATTAGTTTACTTATTATAAACCTCCAATCTGAACTGAAAGTGGGGGGAAGGATATGTGAAGGATATGTTAATAATGAATTGAAGAGATTTGGGATCTGATTAGGGTTTGGGACACGACTTCCTCAATGGAAGACGAAGAAAAGTCGTGGCTTGCGTGAGCAGGGTTGCTTCCCTGAAGTAGACCTATCTCTATCGGGGTCATAGAGAGTGTCTACCCGCTACTCTTGGGGCTGGAGAACAATTTTTCTTTATATTAATTTTATTGAAAATTTTGCTCTTGTTGGTTTCAAACATATATATATATATACTGTGGTACGAGCCAGATGTGTTTTAGTATCAGTGCTAGTGACCAGGAATCTTCAGAGTTTCAGAAAGAAGGAAGACAAGGACAACCCATAAACTCAATCCAAAATCTCAAAAATACTCTACTAAAAAAAATAATCTTGAAAAATGGGTTCCTAAAAGCCGGAACACAAATCTTGCAAGGAAATAACTTCTTATATACTTACCATACATATGTATTCTTAAATAAATAATTTGATTATTTTGATTTAAATTTAATGAATAAAATAATAAATCTGAATAATATTTGATCTAGAAAGTTATAGTCATTATAGGAACACAATTTAAAAATTATCCAATTATAATATGAATTTGTTTATTTATATCTGGATTGTTCGTTTTATTCTTTGATGGCTTCTTTCACCAATCTTCTTCCCTTGTCGTTCTTGACTTTGTTGAAGATTAAATAAATAAATTAAAGAGACAAAGTGGGGGTAACTGGGACTGTGTCTCGACGTGTGGGCGACAAGTGGCTTCAATTAACCCTCCCTACTCTACACTACACACCAAGAAAACTCGTGCCCGCCCAAAGATTCACTTCACTCACAATTCATTCATTTTCTTCTTTAGAATAATGTCTAAACAATCTTATTATTTTTATTTATTTACTTTCGATTTATTATACGATATCATATTTTAAGCTAATTTTACAGTCAAAATTTTTTTAGATCGATTATTATAAATTATTGAATTTTTCAAGATTCGATCTTTCACAATTAATCTATTCCCCCCCCCCCCCCCAAAGTCTTTAGTTTAGAAATTCAATTTTTTATTAATTAATTAATAAATAAAATAGAATTTTGTAATAAAATATACTACTTATTTTGAAGTATAAAAAATAAAAAATTAAACGAATTTGAATTTATTTATAAATGTACGCTTTTTAATGAATTCTTTTAAGAATGAAATAAAAAGAAAATATTTATCTTCAATGAATATCCTTTTGCCATTTCAATATTTACATTTCAAAAATTCCAAAGTAACATTTTAAAAATATTTTTTTTTTAAATAAAAAATAAAAAAAAATTGAAAATAGCATTTGGAAATTTATGGAATGTCACAAAATTTAAATAAATATTTCCGATATAACTGTCACGATCCTAAAATTAAATTATATCGGAAAGTTATTTTTTATTTATTTATTTTGTATATATATATATATATATATATATATATATATTGTCAGTTCGCAATCGGGTCATCGATTTGGCACCGGCTGGAGAATGTTTTGAATGTTTTGTTGCCGCCAGCGGATGTTTTAATTTTAGCCCTAAGCCTAAAAGATGTGCGTGAGTCAGTTGGTGGGTCTCCAAGGGCTTAATACAAGTTTGTTCGTTCGTTCCTTTGACTCTCTTTCTTCTCCCCTCAAATATATCTCTCTTTTTCCCAAATAGTCTATGCTATTAGACCCCCTTCCTAACATTTGTTTGATTTTCCTACCAATGATAGGGGAAGGACAATCGATTGAACGTTTATCCAAAAAAAAGAAAGAAATCATCAATTTAGAAGAGATTTATAGAATTATGGTATATATACATCTGTTTTATTGTTAAGAATTCATAAGTATATTTTTAGTAATAATAGGAAAGAAAGCTAAAAAATTTCAAATAGTCAAATATTATGAGATTATAAAAGGAAAAATAAATTTTTCGTACGAAAGAACATTGTAATGTTCTATGCAAAGCATTATCTTTTATCATTATTAAATATTTTCTTTCAATTCCAAAAAATTTCTATAAAATTTGAAAAAAAATAAGCTGGAGTGTCTCCACTCGACTATCTCGCAATTTGAATTGGATTAAATAACATAATATATTATATAATAAATATTATATAAATATAATAAATATAATAAATAAATTTATAAATTATAAATAATAAATATTAAACCAGCGCATGTTTGGCTTTTTGTTGATGGCACCATGGCACAAATTAATTCTGGTACTTTCAGCGATTCAATCTAGCTAAAATTCTATATATAGCAGTTTTATACAATTCTTAATCATGTGAAAAATTATCATACATATATCTTTATTTTTACGGTCACTTTAGAGGAAAAAAATCAAAACGTTGTAAGTAATGACCCTCTTTCGGCTGAGCTACATTTCTCAAAAGTTGATAGAAAACTATGAATTTTGAATAATGTCCATGTACCAAATTTCATCATTCTAGCTCAAACCGTTTTTGTGTAATCTTGTCTACATACATACACACACACATACACACAGAGACATTTTTCTCAACCTTAGTGAAAATGATTCAGCAACCTTCAAAACGTATAAAAACGTCAAAATCTCAACATCGAAAATTTTCGTGATCGCAATACATCTCTTACGAGATAGTAAAAATTGATCAAATATTTTCATGGTCTAAATAATTAATAAATATTAAATAATTAATTAATTTAAAAAAAAAAAGTTTCAAACTTCGCTAATAAAGTAGCAATAAATTTGTTATATTTATTTTAATTAAACGGACAAAATTTTAATTGAAGGAGGAATCCAATTTTTTAATCATTGAAAATGTCTACTCACGGGTGGGATGTATATTGCCTTTGGTATAAAATTCCTACCTGCCCTAAGTTCTTGATGTTGTACCAAGCAGCATAGAGATGAATGCGATACCTGATTTTTACTGATAAAATCTTACAAGTCATTTTATAAGAATATATATGTACAGTTATTGAAATAATTGTTTTAATTAATAAGAAGAATACTAACGATAAGATTTATAAAATTTAATCATCCATTAAGATTTTTATCATGAATATAAACTACATTAATTTGATTTAATTAATGCTATTAATATATAAGAAACCTAATATACAATTATAATTTGTTTTTAATTATTCAAATTTGTCTAAAATGATTATTATCAAATAAATCAATTTATATAAAGTCACATGTTTTTTTCTTTTTTTAGTGTGGAGTTTTTCAAAAAATTGGGAGGAGGGTATTTAATGTTAATTTTAAATATATAAAACTTTCTTAATTGGAAATTTTTGAAATTGAAACGTTAAAAGGAAATAGTTAATGTTAATTAATAGATAAATATTATATAAATACTAATAATATTTAATAAAATATATTTTGGGTTTTTCCCAATATACGAGGTGAGTGTAAAGTTAATTGTAAATACCGTTATTAACCTTCAAAATACTCTCCACGTGCCTGTTGAAGAAGTCTTGATGTGGAATCGTTCTCAGAATAGTCGTCACGAAGTTCAGGCCGGCAATCCACAAGCAGGACACCAGAACGTGTACGAGAGATGCTAACAAGAGATCAGCGATTGATTCTGCGACTAATAGCCAAAGAAATGGGTATTAGCAAAGACACAATAAGTAGTATTTTCTGGTGTCCTGTTTGTGGATTGCCGGCCTGAACGTTGTGACGGCTATTCTGAGAACGATTCCACACCAAGACTTCTCCAACAGTTTTCAAGCGTTATACGAACGTTGTCAGAACTGTGTTGTGACTGGTGGAGAGTATTTTAAAGGACACAATAAAGGTATTTACAATTAACATTACCTTTTTATGTTTTTATCATATCATTCACCGAACTTTTAGACACACCTCGTATATATGTATATAACACATTATAAACATATTTGGAAATGTAAAAAACATATTTCCAATTTAGTTTAAAAATGAATGATAAAAGAATAGTAGATTAACGTACCTCATCCACTGCTCAAAAAATTGACAACAATTGTTAACTTTTTTAAGTTTCTTAAATAATAAACAAATCGAAATATTTTTGTTTTTTTTTTTAAAAATTGATTCATTTCATAAAGAAAAACAAATAAAAGCGTTTCATTTCAAGATCAAACTGGGCCAAGTGTAAATAATTTTTAATTTATTAAAAAAATAATAAAACAAAAAAAAATATGAAACTAGCAAAATAATTAAATCCCAATATTGCCCAAAACAATATTGAGTGCGGTTCAAATGCTTAAATTTTTTAATATTATTTATTTAGTAGAGAGACTAAGATAATTTAATTTATAAAAATATTATTGTCTACTAAAATGATATAGTGTGTAAAAAAACTAATTTATAAGAAATTTAATAATAATTTGTAATATAAAACTATTTTTTTAATTTTATAAGATTAATAATTAATACACTATATATGTTTGTATTATATATATGAATGAGGCATTCTGATGATAAATAGAAAAATAAATAAATAATGCTGGTAGAAAATAGATGAATTAATAATTAGTGTGAATTAAATAAAAATGTCCTTAGTCGAAATAACGGACGACCTTGGTGAATTTGATGATATTAATTTGGTTATTTCATAATGTCATCTTATATAACAAAATAACCAAATTTACCAAATACCTGTCTAGTTATTAGTTGGTAGCTAAATTATGTATTTATAGATTATTCAGATCATCCAACTTGTTTAGTAAAATCTATATAATTAAATTTTATATTAAGGAAAATTTACACGTAACCAACGATTACGAATTCAAGTATACATAATAATATTATTTTATAATCGTGTACTTTATAGTTATAAATTCCATTTGGCATACATCATGATCATGGAGATGATCATCATCATTATCATTGGTGAATTGAAACCGGGTTCTCGAGGAGTAGAATGTGCTCACACTTTTTTTTTTTTTTTTTTTTTTTTTTGTTATTTGTAGGTCAAGTAGCAAACCACGAGAACGGAATCGGCCCTTTAGGTCATCATAGAAATAAATTAAGAACTAATTATATCTTTCTATAGATCAATTTGTTAAGGATGATGAACAATAAAATAATTTTGGATAAAGTATTTTTGGTATGTAGTTTGGAAATTTTAGCCTATTGGTATATATCTTAAATAATGGATAGATTAATTAAAATAAGAATTTAATTAATGAAAAGAAGATGAATGGTTTTATTTATCAAGGAAGTAGTAATTTCTGAAGTTCTTCAAACATTTATAATAATTATTGGTTAGTCTGTCAGAAAAGAAATACTAACTTAATTAAGTGCAATGGATTTATAAATGATTAGTAAGTGCAATAAATTTTTAGTCTGGAAGGGTTATCATAAATGAATATTTGAAGAACGTAAATGTTTTATTTTTTTTTTTTTTTTCAAGTTCATTATACATTATATATAGATTAACAGAGAACATCTGGTAGAATGGATTCTTTCAAAAGGGTATGACTGTTGTTGCTATGCTATACATCAAACATCAACATAAAATGTATGTATTTTTTTGCATTGTTTATTTTTAAAATAAGAAAAAATAAATGGTCCATGTTAGTCATGTGTTTTTTTTTCTATTTGAGAATGTTAGGTGAAAGTTGGATATTATGAAATTTTTTAAATGTAAGGGTGATAATTATCAAAACCACTCCCACTATCCACACACACTAATGATTAAATTATAATAAAATAATTAAAATTTTATTTCTTTGGGAAAAAAAAAATAAATCTTTTTTTTTTAATTGTATAAATTGGAGACTTTAATGAACTCCGTAGGATGAGCAAAAATTGCGCAAAGAAAGAAAATCTATTACCTACTTTTTAATTTTTAAAAATTAATTACATAAAATATTTATGAAAAATAATAAATTTTCATTTTAGATTAATTGTAAGTTTAATTCATATAATATTTGTTGGTATTATCTATGACTATCTTCTAATACATATCTATTGGAATTAATTCTTTACTCTAATAATTATTCTAGTAATTAAGTTCATTAATTGATTAAATTCAAATTGATCTCATCTTAGTAAAGTTTAAACTTTGACCCTCGTAATTGAGGACTATACAATAAGTACTTCGTTTTGATTCTATAATTATTAATATATTTATTTCGACTCCATGTGAACCAAGTATTTATTAATAAATATTAAGAATTTATTTTTGACTATTCATTTAATCAAATGATTATTTTGAATAATTTATTATATACAAATTAAATAATAATAATATTAATAAAAATAAATATAATTTATTTTTATAAATATTGTAAAAGAAAAGAATTTAGTGGATTTTGATAAAACCGGAAGAATATTTAAGTGGAAGGAACATTAATCAACAATTCCATGGGAACATAATAATAATAATAATAACAATAATGTGAGGGAAAATATATGAAGACTTCATTATTTGAAGTTAGTATAGAAATGAGGAAGAAAAGATAAATTCATTTTTAACTTTGTTAGTAATGACAATAATTTTAACGTTTGTTCGAATAAAAATCCAAGCAGACAAGTATGTCAACCAACAAGTACTTCATGTTTTTATTTCACATTTCTATTTCAGTGAATATTTTTATTTATTTTAAAAATATCGCAAAAAATATTTATAATTAAATCCAGATCTGAAATGAAATATATTTTTTGTTTTTTTTATGTTGATTTATAATTAAATAAAAAAAGGGATAGATATCTTATAAAAAGATGGATTCCAAGGAGTAATTAGTAACAGTTAAAGTCATCTAACATAAAGTATAAGCAGTTAGTTAACTTGACTTGAGATCACAAGTACGATTATACAACACATCAATATCAACATCATCATCTTCATAATCTCTATTAGATCGGGAAAACAACATCTGATTGAATGACAAGTACAACAAGTACAAGGAAAAATTAAATTAAAATGAAAATTGAATAATAAAAAATTGTATATCAATAATATGGATTATTTTTTTATTTACCATTTGATTTGGTATATGATTTACTTTAAATGATGCAAAACTTTTAGTAAAGAAGCCACGGAGCTGATGATGAAGTTGAGGCGATGAACCTTTTTATGGGTCTGGCAGAAATGAAATCAACTAGGAAATTTAAGTTCATTCAATTGAATACAACAGGGGTGGCCCCACTTGGTGATTCTTAGAGCAATATTGAAAAATCGAAAATGATTAAGAACCAATTCGGGAAAAAATTTACCTTTTTTGAAAAATCGAAAATGTTACCTTTTTTTGTGTCATGACTTTAAATTTTTTAATTGAGCCACGGTTTGGCCACCGTTCTAAGATATAAGATTATAATTAATACATATTAATACATTAATACATGTTCATAATTATAACTTATATTTTTTAAATGACGTCATCCAAACTAAGATAATTTAATTCACTATTGTTTTGGATGATAATATTTAAGTCGAAATTGACAAAATGAAAGTTTATAATAAATGTTGAAAACTATCGAAATGAAGATAATTAAAAAAAAAATAAAATAAATCAATTTAAAATCAATCAGATTGTTGAAATAATCTGTGTAATATGTACATTTATATTTAATTTAAGTTAAATTACAAAATAAAACAAAAATGATATCAGTTACGGTAAAATTTATCAATTTTATATGTTTCCATATCACTAAAAAAGAATCGATTGAATTTGTATTGAATAGAATAGAACAGAAAATTTATGTTGTATGTAAATAGAAAAGAATAAAAATTCAAATTGAATTTCCGTTAAGTCACCTCACTGTTGCTCTCGAAAGAGCGAGGCTTGTATGTGCGAGGTTTGCGAAGTCTCGTCTGGAGTGGTCTGGAGGAGGTCGAGGGACAGCGCATCAGAGTCGTCTGACCAGTGAAGTCATTGCAAATGCTTAAGCAAAGAGAAAAAGAGAGAAAGAGAGAAAGAGAGCGATACTTTCAGGGAACCCCTTATCCTTCATCCTGTGGCTTGGATCCAGAGGAAGGGTCGTCATACTGGCAACAGGTGGACGGTTGAATTATTAGATATTGTCAAGAATGGAAGGTGACCTTCAAGGTTATACTATAGCGGATCAGTTAATTATATATCATTGACTTCAATTATTACGTGTTCTAAAACTATCAATACAAAATAATAATAAAAAAAATGATACATTTTAGTAGGAGAATAAAAGAAAATATTGCAAAGAAACCACGGTTGATCGTATTACTGACTCAATTCAATGTGAAATAATTCAAATTATACATAAAAATATAAAATATTATTTGGCAGATCATACATATAAATATGAATATATTTGCACCATAATCAGTTTTAGGTAATTTGTTATTTCATCCGAAAATGCTTTTATTTTCCAAAATTAATTTTAAGTGTTTGATTAATTTTTGTATAAAAAGGTATAATTTAAATTATATATGTAATTTAGTATTTTTTATATAAATCGTGAAAATGTTAAGTTAATATTAGAAAAAATTATTTTGTTTATTAATAGTAGACATTTATCATTTCATATTAATTTGAGAATAAATAATATCTAAAAAATACTCTATCTCAACATGTTTTTAAATATTTTAACTTCTGAAATATGAAAAGAAAAATCACCATTAATGAATTAAAAGTGTAAAAAGTTCGTCTTTTTGTAAAATAAATTCCAAAAGATCAATCAAAGGTTATTATTATTATTAATAATAGAATTATTCACTTTTATAAACATTAATTACACTAATATATAATTTTATAATTCGAAATTTAAAAATGATTCCAGAAATAATATTAAGATAGCAAATTGCTAACTTATATTATAAATAACTAATATTTAATTTATATCAGTTGGTTGATGCTGAACTTGAAAAATTTTATATAAATAATATAAAAATAAACACGCATTTTGTTTTTAGGTTTATAATAATTGTAGATATAATAAGGCATTTAAATTACTTATTTAAAAATACAAAATGTTATGTCATTCATTTCAATACGAGAGAAAATAAAAATGCAATCAATATCTAAAATAAGTTATACTATAAAAAAATGAATATATTATTGAAAAAAATCGGTTTGGAAGTTATATCACAATTTTTGTTCCCTTTGACGCTTGGATTAAAAAGGAGACTTCAACGCACGATTAATATTTTAAAATTCTTATAAAAAGAATGTTTATGATATTCTTTTTTAGTAAATGAAAAATATAATTTATATTAAACTTTATGAGAAATAATATTCATTTAATGAAGTTAATCAATGTCTTAATCGATTTCTTGTTGAACAAGTTAGTAAGACAAGGCAATTCGTTTCATACACCTTATTTAGTATCCGGCTATTATTTTATTGTCAAGCAAAACAGAACAAAAATTAAAAAAAAATTGATGGTGATATAAATAACTTATGAATATATTCTGTCAGACATAACTATTTTTATGCTAACATAAATGAATAAATAATTAAAGATGATAAAATATGATGCTAATACCATAATAAGGTTATTTTTAATATCTTCCTTGAGGGCGTGAAAAGTTAATTGCTGGTTTATTTAAAAAAAAATGATTAAATTAATTTAAATATATATATATAAATGAGAAGAATTTATATTAAAAAAATGGGAAGAATTTAAATTAAAAATTTAAGGAATTGAGGGCAGTTGTTAGAATAATACTGTTATATAATATATGTTTGTATTCATTTGTATCTTTTTGAAGAGGAATTATAATTTGTCAACTTTATGTTGTAGGATTGATTATCATCAGGTGACCTTTGTTTACAGTAAATGCTATATTATCTTATTAAGAAAATTATTGTTTGAACATTTTAAATTAACACATCGTTATTTGTTTGAAGTTTTACTTTTTTGCATCATTTAATGTTGATCAATCATTGATTTGAAACGTTTAAATGATTCACAGACAAAAATGTCTTTTTTAAATAAATAATAGAAAAATGAATCAAGTCAAATGAATAATTAATCTTCTACCTGTTTTATGAAATTATTTAATAAATATTAATAGAATTTTAACACATTATTAATTGTATAATGTAAATAAATTTAGAATTAGTAATACTTACTAAGAAGGTAAAGACATGGGAACAATATAAATGAGATTGAGTTCTTACCTGAAACAAATAAAAATATAGATATATATTAGTTTTTTTATCAAATTTTATGAATATGCATAAAGAATAATATAAAAATATTTTTTACTTATTTTATATTGCCTTAATTTTGAAAAAAAAATCATTAGTTGGTTAAATAATATTTAAAGTTTGTAAATATTTAAAAAAAAATTTGAACAAAAAAAATGTACATTGTAATTAAGTGAATGTCTTTGTAGCACAACAAACTGAGAGTACTTGAAAGATATTAGATTAGGTGAAATAAATAATAGTTGAAAAAATTTAACACTAGACATTAATTTTATAAATAACTAAAAAAGAATATATTTGCCCATTATGAATCGGAATGTGTAAAGGAATTTCTGATCTAAATTTGTTAAGAAATTATTTTTAGAGACCAAAATGTGTTTGTAGTTATTATATCCAGATAATAAATGTACATGAGTTTATTAAGATCATATGATATTTTAATATAGGTATTTACCAACATTTAAACATAATTAATAGAAAACTATATTATATTTTTAATTATTATTATATTTATTATTATTAATTAATATTTAAAATCATTTAACTCACTTAGTTCAAGAATAATAATTATAAAAACATCATTAATTTTATTGATCAAATAAAAATAATTAATAAAAAAATAAATATTGCTTAAGAAAAAAAAAATAGAATAAATTTATTTATTTATTTTCAAAATTATTATAATTTTATTTATTTAATTCATCAATAGTACGAATAAAAAATATAAGAATCTGATATTATTAGAAAATTATAAGAAAATAGAAAAACAAATTAATTTTATTGTAAAAATGGCATTTAATCATCAAAGATTAATTGAAGAGAGAGGCGGTTGTTATTTTTTATGAAGAGAAAGGATAAACGAACTACACTTCTAGTTAACCAAATAAAAAGAAATCCCTCATTGATGATCTTCTTAGAAGATGACATCAATCTTTCCAAAAGGCATCAAATGAATAAAAACTAAATAAACGAAGCAAAAGAAGAAATAATGTAAAGGCCTTGAGATTGAGAACAAGGAAAGGAGGGAAAATCCGTGAAGAAGGAAGAAAAAAGGGTAAGTAATTATTATTTACAATTATAAAATATAAACATTATAAGAGAATAAATATATGCCATAATGAAGAACAAAACATAACAAAACCTAATATTAACACACTATGAGCGGGGCGGGTATTTATACCCGTTGCCACTTATATAATATATATTTTCTCTTGTGTCACTTAAAATTACTTCTTTTAAACAATAACTAATATATATCCCTCATATAAGTGGCAACGGGTATAAATACCCGCCCGCTTATAAGTGGCAGTCCCCGCACACAACGGGTATAAATACCCGCCCCGCTCATAGTGTGTTAAGTCAGAATCAAAAAAAAAATATCAAAGTTCTGATATTTTAATTGAAATTAAAGGTATAAATACAAAAGGTACATATAATTAGGTGTAGTTTTAAAGGAATTACAAATTGAGTATTAAAGTCAATAAATCGTATCGAAGTGAAACCTATCCAATTTAATATTAAATTTTCATTTGAATAAATATATCGACCTTTAACAACGAATGTAAATTTTAAAATTTTGTATTCATATTTCAAAAGCTGCAGGTCCATACTTTATCATTTGCAGCCTGTGAGAGATACTGAATATTAGTAAGTATTATTGTCCAAAAAATTGGAATTTTCAATATGAAAATTCAACAATAACCTGAAACCATTAAAATAAATAATTTGAATTTAGTTATATGCTGAAAATAGTATATATTATAGTAAAAAGTTGACCGTGACCCAACAAACTATTTCTTGGTATTGAACAAATTAATAGAAAGTTTTGAATTGAAAAATCGGTTTTGGTATATTTTCTATCAGAAAAAAAGGCATGGTAATTTCGATATTGAAGGTCACATCTGTATTGTTTCATTGGTACCGGATTAGAATTCCAAAGGATTTCATTTCAAGAAAAAGCAAGAAAATAATAATGTAGAAAAATAGAGGGGGGAGGGAGGATTTCAAATAAAATAAAATCATTTTTTTTACTATCTAGTACTACGTGAGAGAGAGGAGGGAGTAAGACTCGGAGCGTTTATCCTTTGCAGGAGGCGAACCGTGACTCTTTCAATGTGGAAGACGCCAGGGATCGAGATGGATATGAAGAGTGGTGAAGAGGGTCGAGGTTTCGAAAGGGGCAAAAAAAAAATCGATTGGCAGATCGACAACCTCCGGGATTCAGGAATTAGAATAAAAAAAAATTTGCGTATAAAATTTGAAAATTACTTCTACGAAAGCGAAGGAGGTGTTTCTAAATAAATGCTTTTGGAATTCCGCGTTCTAGTCGATTAGTCGTTGAAATTACATTGCGGAGAGTAATTAGCCTTCTCTCAAAAGGAGTATGTAGGGGGAGGGGAGTTAAAAGATTAAAAAAAAACGAAACTTTCAACTGTTTTAAGCACGCAATGAGAGTAAATAAATATATTAATCAAAGAGATCCGTTGGTTATATAACAAATAAAAAAAAAATAAATAAGCACCATCCATCCCTAATCCTAATGAATTTTTGGCTATCTCACAATATACATGTATTATGAGTATATTAGTCACTGGATTTATAGTTAGTTCTTGGTTGCTTCAAAGTCCCTATCATCATCAAGCCACACTTGAGTTTTGTTCTCTCTTATTTCTCTCTAATCTGATTTTATTATATTAAATATTCCACAGTATTCATAGTCTATCCTTTTTTTGGTTTTATATTAAAAGTTCCTGGATTTTCGGATCTGGATCTAACTACTTTGTTTCCTTTTTTTTGAAAAAATTGCGTATCAGTAAATCTTGAATCTAATTGGAATTTAAATTTGAAAAGTTTAGCGAGCCTACCAAGACAAAGTTACGAGGGTAGATGAATTTGAATTTAAATTTCCCGCATCTTAAATGAAATGACGACACGGCTGCTATCAGCTGACTCCTGTCGAAATTTGAACTAGCTGGGTCTTTTAGTTTTTATTTGACATTAATTAATAGCAGACTACCGTGATAAAAATGAAAAAAGTGAATTTCCATGAAAATTCATGAATTGGGATACGAAGTCAAGGAATTATTGACCTGCCCTCGTAGTTTTCCAATTGGTTTAATCATAAATAATTATTCTATCAATCATTCTTTTCTAATTATCCACTTTTTTACCGACCGACGATAGTAAGGGAGGTATTGTTTTCACACCAAATTTCACATGTGGAGATTTTTACATATCTCCACGAATCATGCATTTTCTTAACAGAAAAAAGTATTTTTAGCATGATGTCTGTCCGTCCGTCCGTATAGGTGTGTACAGCCTGAACGGCTTAACGGATTTTGATGAAAATTGGTATATTTACTTAATGCATCAGTGGGATGAATTGATCAACTTTTGGTGCAAATCCGGAAACCGGAAGTGGTAGTATTAGCGATCGACGATAAGAAGGGAAGGGTTATTTTCGCACCAAATTTAACATAAGGAGATTTTTTTACATATCACCACGAATGTATTGGTTTTATCCTCGGGAAAAATCATCTTCATTATGTTTTTCTTAATTTAAAATTATATGACGTCACCCAGCTCTTCATGGCGTCACAGCCTCGGGTAACGCCGGCTACTTCAGCTATATATTATAAATAAAATAAAATTAAAAATATTTATGTTATATCCATATCTGTTTTTTATTACATTAATAGATATATTAAAATTATTTGAAATTGTTTCTGTAGCTGGAAATTAATTTATTTCAAACCGTCGGTCGGTTCGGACCTGGCCACAGGTCAACTTATTTTATTTTAAAATATCGAAACATCGAACAAAAGTGTATTACGCTTAACCAACTTAATCAAAATAAATAATATTAAAAAAATATTCACAGAATTTTGAATAGACATAGTATAAATAAAAAATAAAATATTAAATTATTAGTAAAGATTAAGGTTAGCTAAAAAAATGGTTAAAAGATCATTGATATTTAATTAAAACTTTATTAATATTATTAATTAATTTTTCCTTAATTTTGATTCTAAAAATAGTAAAAGTTGATTCATTCAATTCCAGAGAGAAAAGCATCGTTCATCAATTTATCATCAGCAAACAGGAAGAGGTATGATCTCATTTCTTGAGTAAATCACATTCAATGAAACTATTTTTTTTCTTTAAACAAATTATTATAATATTAAATTTCATATATATATATATATATATATATATATATATATATATATATGTTTAACGCGTTATTTAAATTGAAATATTAATATTATTAATGAGAATTTATTGAAAGTTAACTGATTGAATTATAATATACGCGAGTCATAGAATTAAATTATAAATTAAGTATCATAGTAAAATTGATAAATGAAAAGCTGAAACTTTATAGTGAAATGATTGAATTTATTGTAAATTAGATATTTTCTTTTATGGATATTTTCTCCGGATTAGGAAACAAAAACATAAATTATGGAGAATTATCCATGATTGAAGAGTTTAAAACTTATATCATAGTCATGGTCATGGACATTAATTCCAAAAATATTTAATAATTAACAATAACTGTTTACTTATCAAAATAATTAAAATTTAATTGTTTTTAATTATTCATTTATTTATATATTAATGTATTATTCTTAATGTTTATATACCTATCTAATGTTATTGTCACAAATTGAAAAAGTATTTTAATTAGTTTGACAATAATTTATCTAACAAAACCAATTATATTGAAGGTCATTTGTAAATATTTTTAATGTATAAGTCATTAGCATTATTTTTTTTTTACTTGAATACATTTTCTTAAACGAATGCAAATGAGGAAGTCATTAGATAAAAAATAATAATACTTTTACTAATATTAGTATTAAGATTTAGATGGGCAAATAAAATAAGCATCATTTTCTTGTTAATTGAAATATATTACCATTTAATTAAATATTCTATAAATGATCTTAATGGTTTATGTGGTATTTGTATATTTAGTCAAAACTCATTTACAAGATCTATAATAATCCCATTATATAAACTTTCTATTTAATAAATATGTATATATAATTTGTTTTTTATTTCAAATTAAAATTTAAAAAAATAATAAATAGTAAATGATATTTTCTACTTATTGATAATATAATAGATGATAAGAGTAGAATAAACTTTTATATGGGTGGAACACGTGGTTAGAATGGGTGAGGAAAAACTATAGTCCGGGAGAGAGAGAGATGAAAGTTGGTGTATGAGGTGTGGCAGCCAGGAGAGGCGGGAGTACCCCTCCTAGAGTGATTTCCCTTCCTCCAGTCTTTTTCTCTCTCAAACTAAACTATAAAAACTGTAATATGCGCAACAAAGTTGCCCGGCGTGGTTTCGTTGGAATGGTCTGGGCAAGCACGGGAACTGGTTGGCCGAGGGTGGGGGTCGGCTCGTGCACTAACTTTTATCTCCCGGACTATAGTGAGGAATTGGTTTGTAGTGAGGCTAATTAGAAAGGTTGATAGACCAAAGAAGTAATAAAAATGGAAACATGAGGAAAATATAGAAATTGGATGGAAGAATGTAATAAATTGGGGGAGGTAGAGTGTTGGAGGAATGTGGTTACTTTGATCAAGAATATTCAATATATATTGAACTTTTTAAAATAAATAATAATGCGTTAAGATATTTAAATAAAATAGTAAAATAAACCTAGAATCATACAAAAATTTCCCATTTTAGATTTTTCTTTGTATGACACATTATAAATTTCTTTCATACTGAAGGCGATCATATTTGGTTTTTCAATTTTCAAAAAACAATATATTAGCTATAGTCAGTATTCATAAGTTATAATCTGAAAATTTTCTCTAATTCGAGAAATAAGTTTGTAAAATAATCAGAATTATTAATAAAAATATGTTTATATTTTAAAAACAAAATCATACCACAAATAATGATCATAAAATTCTGAAATATAATAATAATAAGAATGATATTAATAATATGTTAATGTGGTATCAGATTATTATTACTCATTTTATTTTACTAACATATAATCGAAAATTTTTAATTTATAAAATAAATATATAATATACACCTATCCCCCGATTTACACGGTAGATACGTTCCTGAGAAAAACGTGTAAATCGAAAATTGAAAATTTTCAAGTCAAAACCGTGTAAATCGAAAAGCTTGCAGAAAATGCATAATTTTGCTATTTAACAGTTGTGTTTTTTTTCAATATTTTTAGGTGTACACAGAAATAAAAATAAAATGCATTGACAGGTTAAAATATGTAATATATTATGGAACCACTGTTTTTTTATTTAATTACAATACATTATACAGAAGAACAAAAAATAAAACCAAAGGTGTTTTATTATCCTTCATCACTATCAGAAATTACTCTCATTCTTTTTTTAGGAATCGAAGGTTGGAATATGGAAAATTAAATCTTTCTGAAACTGTGAAACTTTCACTCAAATACAATTTTCCGTAGATAAAACTTTAATTTTATGCGAAGAAATACAGACACAGTGTGCAAGAGCAGCAAGTCAGCACATAAGCTCAGGATTCCCCATGAGATGTGTACACAGTAGCATTTAGTAGAGTGCAATAAAAACAAAAAAAAACTTATTTGGAAAACCGTGTAAAAGCGAAAACGTGTAAAACAAGTACCGTGTAAATCGGGGGATAGGTGAATTTAGTAATTGTTTGCAAAAACGGAAGTTTCAGGGATTTGGATAAAACTTTACCAGTGGATTCCTTTTTTAATTTCAAAGAAACTTTCTTTATGCAATATTTCTCGGTTGCTTCTAGTTTCCGAGAGAAAAATTATTTTAATATTATAATATCTTTGACGAAGCAGAATTTTTTTTTTAAATGACTTCGAAAAAATAAAATAAAATTTCATAAATTGACTAGTGTGTAAATTTTTGATATTTTATATAAATATTTTTAATAGTAAAGAAAAAAATTCATTTATAATGCAATTTAATCAATTTCCTTTTAGGATTTTAATTTTTTTATTCTTTTATAGATTAAAAAAATCACATTAATGCTTGATAGGGATAAAAAAATATATAAGCATTTTTTTATAATATTATAAATATTAGTATAATATATTATCTATTATTTCAATCAACAGAGATCATGTTGTTCATCATAATCTAAATGGAGGATGGGTTCACTTTGAAAGTTCATAAACAGTATATAGCGGGGTACATGCAAGGTTTTTCAAAAATATCTTTAATGAAGTGATGATGTCATTGATATTGTAGATAATTTAATACATTCATTGACTTGAATTTAAACTCCTCAGCCTCTCTCTTTCTCCCACTCTTAAGAGTTTGCAAACTTCAAACCGGCCTCACGATATTAATGATACATGAGACTTTATTTTGCTATGGAGGACATTCACTTCAAATCATCACATGAAAGGATGACATCATCGAAAGAGTTAAAAAAAAAAGCAGGAGTGGAAGAGTTCTTTTAAGATTTGTTTTATCAAAACCAATCCATCTTCTCTTTACTAAATAAATAAAAAATCAATCTTATAAGGAATGGAAACGAACTTGATATTTAAATAAATGAGTATAAATAACAAAGAAAAAGAATGATAATTTAAAAAATCATCATTAGCACATTAACGTAAAATTTTTGCGCATGCGTATTCAATGTAATCCTAATTATTACGTTAATCTTACGCGCATGCTCAGTAAAAATTTTATAATTAGATAATAAATGATTAGATTAATAAATAATAGATGATTAATAAGTTGATGATTTTTTTGATTTGACAATATTAAGTTTTAATTTGTATGCTCTAAATAAACGATAATGAGTTGTTGAAGTGCAGGTCATATACCTGTGTGAGTTGGTTGGGGTCAATGCGCGCTATCAAATAATATATATTTTTATTACCCAAGGAACTTATTTAAATTTAAATTGGCCAGTCTGAACGGACACAATTAGAAAATATAAATAGATGATCGGGAGGGAAAAAAAAAATGTTACGTTCATCCGTCCATCCAGCCTGCCAATTGTCCTTCAACAACAATTCACTGTGTGAACGAAGTGAAAACAAGCAGAACAAAATAAATACAAATATATATATATTTCAAATGAATACAATTGAAGTGTGAATAATTGTATACAGTATTGTTTCCAAATTTAAAGAAATTATAATTTTGTTAATAACAAAAGCTGATATATATATATATATATATATATATAGGTATATTTAATTTAATATAATTTATTAAATTTAAAATTAATATTTTAATTATATATAAAAAAAAAAATGAAAAATTAGTGAATGAGATGAAAGTAATAGTAATCAATTTGTTTTAATTAAGAATTTATAGTAGCAAGATACAAAAGATAAACTAATGTGGATTATACAACTAGTATAAAAATATAGTATAATAATATCTTCTAGAATATATAATATTACAGTACCGGGACCCCGAGCCTCGGCTCGGTAATTAAGTTAAAAAAAAATAATTCATTATTATTGGGTTTGACTGATAATATTAATTCCTGGGACACCGAGCTCTCGCTCGACCCTTTAAAAAATATTGATATAAAATTCTTTAATTATTTATTACAATTATTAAATGTTGCATCATTGCATCAATCTGATTAAATAGAATGGAACTGGGGTCCTCAAAAATAATGCTATTATATAAAAATATGATCAATAAAACTTAATTTTTCTTTATAAATACTATCTCTAGTATGAATTTCAAAAAAAAAATCGTTAGAGCGGTTTCTGAGAACCCATTTACATATATACAAACAATTTTAGCTAGCATAATAAGATAAGATAAATATGGTAAAGAAAAATGAATATAGGTGTAGAATTAAATGAAACTGATTTATAATTCTGTTTTTCATATAAATGAATAAGTTAATAAAAAAGCAAAATTTTAAGAAAAAACAAAAAACAAAAAATAGGAAATAGTGAAGATAATATCTTGGAAGACAGCCAGAAATGACCTGAAGGTTTTCTTAAAAATAAGTTAACCCCATTTTATACATATATCATCAGATAATATTCATAAAAAGAAATCTGAAAATAAATTGTTAATGATATGACAGAGATGTAGAACCCTAATAAGATTAAATCATTATTGTTATTATTATTAATTAATTAACTAAATATTATCCAAATAATATTACATTTTAAAAAATATAATGATAAATTATCGTTTAAATAATTTAAATTTAAAATCGATTGAAATCTGTTAAATTGACAATTAAAATAATTTTTCTATAATATATTACTAAAAACTATATAAACTATTCAAGTATTCAAACAAATTATTAATTAAATCAAATATATTTTTATTAATTATGTGGTCTAGTAATTTATTACATTATTTAAATATAACATGCAGAACAAAATAAAAAAAAATAATATTTTTAAGGATAAAATTTTTTCAAACCTTTATAAATAAAAAAATTGTATGAATTGTAACATTCCTGGTACTTATGAAAAATGACCAAGCATATACAATAATAATAATACTTTTAAGAATGTTTTTAGAGTTAGAATTAATATTAATCGATTAGAAAAAAAATATTTAGTTAACGATAGAGTATCTTTATCAAGAATTGTATTAAAAATTTTCTTACTATTTCTTAATTATTCAAGTGTGTGGCTCAGCGTTAATATAATGAACTTGTACATTTGAGTAAGAGGGTTCAATTTCATCAAAAGTTGACAAAAAAACATAATTTTGAATGTAAAAGTTTATTTAATAAATGTGCCACGCAGAAGTCAAAGCGATTAACTCAACATTTAAAGAAACTGAGACAAGTTCACAGATTGTATTAAATACAGGGTTATTGATTACAGAAAGATGTATATTGCATTGCAAAATTAAGATTATCAAGTTCATTATTCACTTCATATGTTGCAGATTAACTTACATTACATTAAATTACATTACTAGCAAAATTTTAAAAATTGGAGTTAATCGGTTTGGCTTCTGAGTGGCACAAATATGAAAACTGGCTTAACATATTTCCTATTTGTATTCTTTTTTTTCAATTTTATTTTATAATTGTATACTAATAAAGTATTATAATAGCTCTTCCAAATTTAATAAATTGTTCAATTAGAGATAATAACGATGGATTGTATATTTGCATGGTAAATTAATGAAAGAATAACATTTCAAGAAATAAATAAATAATAGGAATTTTTGTTTTAAAAAAGTTGGGGGGGGAACGACATTTATAATGGATGAGAAAAGAAAGGAGGAATGAAGAAGCGGAGGGGATTTTCAGCGAAAAACGCCTAAGCACCTGAAACTCGTGTTGTTCTGGCCCTGGAAGACAATGCGTGATTTCATGGTGAGTGGATTGGAGGAAAAAAAAATCTCAATCCAAGAGGAGCCATCCATTGTCATGAAGAGGTACCGTATGCAAAATAATTATTGAACAAGTAAAAGAAAAGGAGAGATAGAGAAAAAAAAAAGTAATCGGGATTTGTTGTTGTTGTTTTTTTTTTTTTTGGATTCTCTTTTTATTAGTTAGAAGATTCCTTTTAGAACGAAAAAATCTCTCCTGTGTGCAAAAATGGTATGAAAAATTTCTAAATCTATTGAAGTACATCTGACGATAGAAAGAGAGAATAGATATATATTTAATAAAACAATTAAAAAAGATTAAAAGGGATATTAAAGTTAATGATAATGATTGAAATATTGAAGAAGGCATTGGAGAACACTTTTTAATAATTGAAAAGAGAGGAAATTGAAAGAAAAAAAAAAAAGAAAAATAAGTGAAATAATTAGAAAGTAAAATTAATAGAAAATGGGAAGATTCAATGAATAAACTATTCATACCAAAAAGACCAAAATGATAATTGTAATAAAATATATTAATTAAAAATTAACTTAATTTGTCTATTTATTTGAGAATCCAAGGTAAATATTGAAGAAGATCAATTTGTTAGTAGTTCTTTTTATCACAAAAGTTTTTGATGTCGATTTTTATGTTTTTAATACGCTTTGAACGTTCCTGAGTCATTTTCAGAATATATATATATATATATGTGTGTGTGTGTGTGTGTGTGTGTGTGTGTGTGTGGACAAGATTACACAAAAACGGTTTGATCTAGAATAATGAAATCTGGTATAGGGGCATTATTCAAAATTCGTAGTTTTCTATCAACTTTTGAGAAATGTAGCTCTTTCGGAAGAGGGTCATTACCTACCACGTTTTCATTTTTTTTTCCTCTAAACTGACCGTAAAAATAAAGATATATGTTTAATAGTTTTTCACATGATTAAAATTGTATATGACTTGATTAAATCGCTGAAAGTACAAGAATTAATTTTTTAACACAGCCAATCACGCGCCAGTACGTGACGTGGTGCCATCAAAGAGCCAAAGCCGCACTGGTTTAAAGAATATTATTTATTAATTTTAATTTATAATTAATTAAATTTAATTTTAATATAATATATGTTATTTAATCCAATTCAAATTTGCGAGATAGTCGATTGGAGACACTTCAGATTTTTACTTTAATTAATTAAATTTAGTATTTGTCATATGTTCACAGAAAACTATTGAATTTTATGCATATAATCAATTTAACTACAATATAATGTATATCATAGTAAAATATAGTATAATTATAGTAATTAGTAGAAAAGATGATGGTGCAAAATACATTTTTATGAAAATTTAAAATCTTTTTAAAAATTATTTTTATTCTAGATTCTATAAAATACTTTAAAAAAAATTAAGAATAAGAAAATGGCATTTTAATCATTGTTTATAAAATTATTAATTGATATATTTATATAATTTGGAATGGTTCAATACCTTGCCGGACCAGGTCTAAACCAATTACGTCACCTTTAGTAATGTTAATGTATAAAACAAAAAAAAAATAAAATAAAATAAAATACTATAATTAAATATATAATAAGTTTTAAATTGTTTAAATATATATGATACAAATGTATTATATATTTCTGAAATTTTTTTTACAATTACATAATTAAAATAATTTATGAAATTTTAAACATAGATATTATAAATATACAAATTCTAATTTTATGTTATATGCTAGTGTATTTAAGGTACTGAATCACTTATAAAAAGAAAGGAGGATCATTTTCGTTATTAAAAAAGAAATAAGTTAATAGTTCAGAAAAGAGGATTATGATTTAAGAAAAGTTGTAAAACCCGAAAAATTGTAAAAAAAATAATAAAATTAACCATAACTGCGACCCTAGCATAAAAAATAAAAATTAAAAATAAAATATCCCAGTTCACCCTGATTTTTTGAAATTTTTTTTTATCTATAACTTAATTATTAGATGCATAAAAAGTAGAGTTTATTGAATAGGTGATATTAAAATATTTCCATGTCCTTGAAGTTGAGGACCTTGACAATAATATTAATGATAATGAGTTGAATTTTTCAAAAATATCAATAAAATATTATTTTACCGTGTTAGATATTTATTAATTTAAAAAATATGAATCTTTGTTGTTATTTGAATCTAATCATTAATTTAAATAGAAGATATTTCCTGGCTAATGCATAATTCAACGAGAATCCCGGTAGATCTCATCCAGACGATAGTAAATAAAGGTGAATAAATAGAAAAAGGGAGAATCTAAGGATATTAATAATAATAAAAAAAAATCGGGATAGTAATAATAATAAAATATCTCATAGTTTCCGTTAGAAACCGAGGTCATCATCATCCTCAGTAGGAACATCATCATCATCTTGATCAATTCTTGTTCTACTTAATATTACACTTGGCAAACAGGAACAGGAACATCAAAATTCGAAGCAATTATTTTACCCTCTATTTATCTAAAATGCATTATCATTAGAACCATAAAAAAAAATTATTAAGTTCAATCTAGATGATTTAATATATTGGAAAAAAAAAATTAAATAAATATCTGTCTGATCATGATATGAGCAAATAACAAATTGTAATGTTAAGCAATTAAATTATTTAAAGTTATATTAGTTAGAAATTTAATAATAATAGGGCACACACTTCATTTTGAAAAACAGAAAAAAATTAAATTATTATTCTTTTTCATTATATAAAAGAAATGTTCTCTGGTTTTAGAAAATCTTAATAAATCAGTTGCCACCTAATCAGGTAAAGGTGTTGTATGATCAAATAAACAGATCCGCTCAACCGTAGTCTTGATCAAAGATCTCTACTCCTTATTTAAAGAAGTTGCCCAATTTTTATCATAGAAGCTCATTGAAATTCGTTTCAAAGCACTCAAAGAGAAAATCCCTTGTCAGATCAAGAATTTGAACACAAGTTCTTATTAACATAAATACAGATAATAATTGAAAGTTCTGGAGAGACAATATAATGATGTTCGTGTAGGAGTTAGATGGATGGATTGTTTGGAGGAATGTGGTTGCTGCGATCAAAACCTTTCGAATTCCTTAGAATTACCGTGATAGAGGGGGTAGATAAATTTGAAAGACCTTACACCTAGAAAATAATTCTATTAAGGTTTAGAATTTTTTTATTAATAGTAAGTAAATGAACCAAAATTTAAAAAAAATATAATTAAATAATGAATTATAATTTGAAAACCAAACAAAACTTTTTATAATTATTATTTTAGCTAAGTTTTTATGTGGAGTAAGTTAAATAAAAATTATGATATATATTATAAAATTACTTATTATTTATAACACAGATCGATGCGGACAACTTCTAGTGCAATATGCGATATGAATATGAATATAAGGAATAGATATATTATGCAAACGTGGGAAAGTAAATGATGTAAAAAAATGCAATAATGGTATAAAAAAAAATGTCAAATAAAATACAAAACATAACAATTCTCATAGAATAAGATGAAAGGACAGTTAGCTTCCGCGTTTGCTTTGAATATAAAAAGGGAATGATTGTGATCTTTTTTTTATGGATTGAACGTAATTTTTGCGGTTAAAAAAATTGGGTTAGGAGACAAATGTATGTTTACATGACCCACCAATTGATAGCCACTTGTGATCGTATGGAATTTTTAAATCAAATAAATGGAAATGAAAAAAATTATGAAAATGACTGACATTTTTCTTATACAACAACCAAATAATGTTAAGCGTAATGTAAACTATATTTTTTAGAATGGAATTTTATTGAAAATTTAATAAAAACCACTTGTTCTCCACATATCAATGATGTTGTGTTATTAGTATATTTAATTTATTAAGTAATACTTTAATTTGATTCTCATCATTTTTAATAGGCTTTAGTATATATAAATTTAGATGTGTGTATATTTTAATTTACTAAATATAAATAATTAATATAATATATAAATTCTAAGTTATTAATATGATCACAATATATGATCACAATATAAAAAATTGATAAATTTAAAAAATTAATTAATTAATTTGATTAACTAGGAAATTCAAATGATTACTTAAAAAACAAACGCTTTATTAGATATTAATAAATTCTTTGAATAAGTAATAAATTAAACTTATGGAAAAAATATATTTTAATATTATAATTTTTATATATATTATTATTCAATTTTATATTTGTAATTTAAAGTATTATATGCTTTGTCTATTAGTTTAATGTTTTTTAAGCCTAAAATACAAGTTTGAATTCATTCTCAGCATCAATATAGACAATATCACATATTTATTATTTATTTTATATTTAAGCAATAAATCGTTCTAGAATTATCAATAGAGAAGGTAAGAGTTGGTGCATGTGCGTAAGTCGACATCCACCCTCGGCCAAGCAGTTCCCGCGCTTGCCCCCACCATTCCTACAAAACCAACTTTGTTGTGCATAATAAATTTTTTATATTTTAGTTTGAGATAGTAGAAGACTGATAGAGGGGAAATCACTCTAGGAGGGGGTATCCCCGCCTCTTCTGGCCGCCACCCCTCATGCACCAACTCTTAGCTCCCAGACTATAGTAGTACTATCGATGAATTAGGTATATAATCCCTTGCTATTTTCGCCATAATTCGGACTTATTTTTATAATATTACTTACGTCAAAGCAACTGAATATGAGGAATCAAACACCGATTTAATAGTTCGAGAATCGGTCGATCTGTTTGTCTTTAAATTTTAAAGATATTTAATAGATCTTCTACATTTAATATATATTTATTGGAGTAAAAATGAATTTTAAGATATTCCTGGGATTCATATTAAGTAAAGTAAAAATAAAACAGTTATACTACTACTACTACTATATACTACTCTCATTACTATACTCTACTATTATTCATTATACATAAACAAAAAAGCTAGCTATTTTTGTATTTAGAATTATAATAGTATACTCGTATATATATATATATATATCCAAAAGTTCCGGCACCTGCCTCTTTCTAAGATATACGAGGGAATGAATGGTGAACGAACGATCTTGGAAAGGAGCCGGTTTGCCCACCTCGAAAGGAATAAATACCACTCCGATAAGAAGAATGGATGCAAGTGGAATATGATTATTATTTCACTTAGAATGTTTTATAATGTTTATTTAATAATATTAGCTATATAATTCATTAATAAATCAAGCGTTTGATTTTATTATTAATAAATTATAAATTATTTAATGATGATGTGTATATCTATAAATCTACTAATATAGGAAGTAAAAATAAATAATTATAAATCTAATCTAATAAATATATTTTAAATTATGAAAATAATGCAAGTTTGATTAATTGGAATATCGTAGTGTTAACCTACTAAAAAAAGGAAATGAAATAAATATTATAAATAGTAACAGTCAAGTAATAAAACATAGTATGATAAGTTATAATATTAGGAATTAATTAAATTAATTTAAATCTTTTTTTTTATTTTTTTTTGATGGAAAAACATACAAGAAATGTGTTTAGATAACTGGTAATAGGTGAAATGAAAATTTAAAATAATTAAAGACTTTCAAACAACATCCGAACCTTTTAATTAGATCTAATAAATGTAAATTTAACGATTTTAATTATGGTTCAAATATATTTGAATTCTCACCCAAAAAAAAAAATGAATTGATTTTCATAAAATTATTAGAAAGAAAATAAAATAAATATATAAAAAATATACAAATATAGCAACCATCAGGAATAAGCTGGAGTGTCTCCACTCGACTATCTCGCAATTTGAATTGGATAAAATAAAAGATATATTATATTTAAATTAAATTTAAATAATTAAATTATAAATTAAAATTAATAAATAATATTTATTAAACCAGCGCGTGTTTGGCTTTTTGTTGATGGCTCCACACACAAAGACATTTTTCTCAGCCTTAGTGAAAATGACTCAGGGGCCTTCAAAACATATAAAAACATCAAAATCTCGACAGCGAAAATGTTCGTGATCGCAATACTATCTCTGACGAAATAGTAAAAAGTGATGAATTTGCCCTTCGTATCCGGAAATATTTGTGATTCTCCAGAACTCAAAAGTTGATGGTCTCAGTAACAACATTTCTACAAACATCCTATCTTATCTCCCAAACTTTCCTAAACACTTCATTAACCTAATATTTTGGGCATATTTCAACGACTATTAATTTCTTTTTCAAAATTCAATAATTAAATATAATTATAAATTAAAAGTATTTTAAATAATTACGAGGAACAGCAAAAATACTTATAAAATTAAAGAAAAGATTTTATTCAAAATTTAGTTGTTAGCTGATTTCAATTGAGAAAATTAATTTGTAAATAAATGAAAGATATAGAAAGAAGATGGTGGAGTAAAGGGTAGCTACCTTCCCCCCCCCCCCAATCCCACCTAGAAACAGAAATAATAATAATTAAATGGTTAAAAAGTGATGAAAACAAAACAAAATTAGGTTGTAATCACTAATACAATACTGCTTTAATTATATATAATTTTCTGAAAATTTTGGCTTCAAACTGAACGACCATGACTTGCCCCCCTCCCTCTAATTTTGATCCTGGGTATGTCCCTGAAATGAACATATAATAAAACATGAATAAATGGGAGAAAGTTGAGAGAATACAGGAGCAGCATTATTGCAGAAAAGGTTTTGATTAAAATGAAAAACTAAATTAAGTTATTTATATTTAACTATAACTACATGACTATTGGGTATATATATATATATGAGTATATCATGAAAATTTGAATAATAAATGTTAAGTGAAAAAAATCATAATTCTTGAAAGATAGAAATCAATTCAATATAGTTAATTAAATGATAAATACTTATTTTACTTATTACTTTTCTTGTTATTGATACTTATTAATATTAGTTATTATTTTATTCAACGATTTTATGGCAAAATTTGCAAAAAATGCATTTTCTCAGAAATTATATTTAAAAATTATAAAAAAAAATCAAGGTTTAGATTTTAAAATTAAAAAAAAATAAATGAATGGATTAATTTATTTAAAATTTTGATTTAGCAATTAGTTTGAAAAAAAAAATGTATAACATATAATAAGTATAAAATTATAAATATATATTTATTTATCCATTATTCATAATGAATAATTTTTAAAATTTGCTTATTTTATAGTAAAAAATAACTATAATTATATTATAAAATATCTATACTTTTAATGATCCATATTATTATTAATAATAGAAAAAATTGGCATTTAAATGTAAATGGTTAATATAAAATAAACAAGTGAATCTCGAGAAAAATATTTAATAATGTATTCAAGAGGATACCTGAATGAACGTTAATGAATTGGGAAGCAACTGGATTTTGGCGTAAAAATATAAAAATATTTGAATTAAAATATTTATGTATTTATTTATTTATTTTCAATATCATTAAACAAGCTTAGAATGAAATTACGATAAAAAAATAATTATATTAAGTGGAGTGTAAATTATATAACTATAAAAGTAAAAAGTACTATTTAGTTAATGAGTTATGACAACAAAAAAATTATTATTAATTTTAATGAAATGAAATAAAACAATTCTATAATAAAAAAAAATATTAATATTATATATATTATATTATATTATATTATATTATATATCAATATTTTAATATGAATCGTACATTTTTTTATTTTATTTATTTATATTAAAAAAATATGTAATAAGAAGAGATATACATATTGAATATACTTAAATATATTAAAAAATAATAGAATAATGAGAAACAAATTAATGATAAATTGTGAGGGTTAAGTGATTAAGGCCTAAAAGCTGAACGTTTTTCTTTTTGTTTTGTTTATTTTTTTAATAGAAGACAAAAAACCAAAAATTAATGATAATAAAATTACTTAACCTTTAACTTCATCTCCCATCATTTACACATTTAATTTGTTTGTTTTTTTTTTTAATTTCAATTTTGTAAAATTGAAAGTATTGTGCATTTTAACCTCCAATTATTATATAAGAAAAAGTTTTGGTTTCTATATATGGGACCACATTAATCCAAATTAATTTTCTCTCATCTTCCAATCAATATTATTGTATTTAACTTTACCTAAACGTTTCATATAAAAAGTAATAAATACAAATTAAACAAAAGAAATAAATAAATAAATCAAGGCCAAGAAGTGACATAAGTATATACGGTAATTATTCAAGTAAACTCATTTGGGTGGGTAAGGGTAATTAGTTTATCAATGGGTTCTTTTTGCAATTCCTAATCAACTATTCTTAGAAATTTTCCCCGGTATCTTATAGTTTTCTATAGTTTTCAAGTTAAAAAAGATTGAAATTTGCATATCATTTCCCCTTTAACAAATATTTTATATTTTTGTAAAAAAAGATATGTTTTAAAACGAATGATAAAAAAATATATCTAAAATGTGTGTTTACAACCCTTATTATATATATATATATATATATATATATTCTAATTTTAAGTAACTTACCAAGTGATTAAAAAAAATTCCTTGGGCTGTGTGCGAAGACCTTGATGGTATCCTCTGCAGACAAAGCTACTGCTGTCTGTTGCGCCAGAGAAGTGGGGTGGGGGGATCTGGACGGTAACGTGTTGGGGTAACAGAAGGCACTTGTTTGATAAAAACGCTATTTACCCCGAGCGTACGGGTCGTTCGTTATTGTTTTTTTTTTTATTATTATTATTATTTAAAAAAATATAAAATAAGAAAAAAAATGATCAATTCGTTCGCGCGTATTTGGACAGACAAGGGACAAAATATGTAAAAAAAAATATGGGGGACAGACGGACGGAGTTGAAATGAGCAACGCTCGAGGAGGACTGAAGGCGGTAAGCGAAGACCGAAGCCGGCCGGTGCCTTCTCCTCCAACGCCGTCGCCACTCCAATTCCCCTCCAACACCACCACCATCAACCATTTCACTATACTATAAGCCTAAGTATTCTATTTATGCTAGCAAAACAAGTAATAAGACCACACACACACCCCCACTACACTCACCTATTATACATATATTTTCTCACATGGGGGTGAATTCATAAATCTTATTTCCATTCAATTTGATTCATTTTTTTTTTATATTCAAAGAACTTAATACTCACAAGACACAATAGTATTATACCAATTTCTCATATATATAGCCTAAATATGATAAATTTGTGGTATAGATAATACATTCTCCATTTCCAAATAGCTGCTATAATAATTACATTTATTGTTAATTATTTAATATAATAAATAATCCCATCAATGTTTTTTTTTATTTAATATTATATTATTATTAATAACAAATATTTGTTTAATAATGTTAAAATATCTTATAATATTTTTTATATTGTGGGATAATATTGGATTGGTACAAATTATTGATCATCTAAAATTATTGCACAATATTATATGCTTTAGGATAGTGGTTTCCAATCTTTCTGAACCTGCGCCCCCCTTAAGCCTGATCATTTTACCTTTTTTTAGAAATTTGGAAAAAATCGAAATATAGATTTTAGAACAAAAAATTGGTTCTATTACATTCGCGCCTCCCTTATATCAGTCTCGTGCCCCCAGGTTGGAAAACACTGCATTAGGATTATGAAAATGATATTGATGGTATTTATCAATGATTTAATATCGTAAAAAATGATTTTTTTTTTGTATTTAAAAAATAGAAAAAATATACATATAGCGTTTAGTATATCAATTACATTAGAAATAAATAGCGTAGAGAAGTAATAATAAGGGTGTAGAGTTTCTCCATAAATTGTGAATAGATTAATATTCAAAATCAGAAATAGAAAATAATGAAAAAACCTAAATACATATTCTTAGATTAATAAAAACATTCACGGTCTGAAAATGGTGTTCAAGTTAATTTGTTCTACTCTGTTCATAAGAATTATTAATCTTGTGATAGGAAATCTTAATTAATTTCTAAAATTCTTATTAGATTCATTTATTTTTAACTTTTTTGACATCCAAACCTATGAAAGACGATTGTTTGTTTGTTTTTTATAATATATTTTTTTTTATTTTATAACATAATATATTTTTCAGGATTTGATGAAGTTCTCATGTTTCTTAGCTGAGGACTATACCATTTCATCTAAATTTATATTTATTAACACACTATGAGCGGGGCGGGTATTTATACCCGTTGCCACTTATATAATATATATTTTCCCTTGTGGCACTTAAAATTACTTATTTTAACTAAAATATATCCCTCATATAAGTGGCAACGGGTATAAATACCCGCCCCGCTTATAAGTGGCAGTCCCCGCAACGGGTACAAATACCCGCCCCTCTCATAGTGTGTTAATCAAAGTTCTTTTCCATTTACGGTAGGGTCAAAGAAATGATAATATATTAAACTTAAAATATAATAAGGTCAAATGTACAACATATCGTTAAAAATAAGATTCTTTTATAATAACATAAAAAAATTATCCATTTTTAAGTAACTTTTCAGTGTGCAAATGGTATTTAGTCAACAAAGTTTCTTTTGATGAAATGTCAGGGTAAAAAATAATTTATATGAAAGATACATGGATGGTAGACTCATGGTTCTTTAGGCATTCTACTTTTAATATGGACATTCCAATGACTAGTCCTAAAGTGAGTCAAGAGTAGATCTCTCATATACACTAGTAGTTAAGTAATTGTTTGCTTTTATAACAAAGTTTTTATTGACATGGATACAGGGATGAATAAAGATTTTTTTTATTCTAAAAAATGTTCAAGAGTAGCTCAGTGGTAAACTATGCTGAAGTATGAACTTAAAAAAAAATTAGTTTCAAATTTTACTAAATTGACAAAACTCGATATAAAAATAAATAATTATCAGAAAAGTAACAGGGATTTTTAAACTTGGGCCTTTTCTTCAAAACATAGTATAAAATATTGAATTACTCATAAGTTAGAGAACAAAAATACAAATTTATATTTTACTAGAAACATTGCACAGTTAGTCAGGATTCAATTAAAAATTTTTCTATATTTTTATTCTAAAAATTATGATATGAAATAAAGACTAAAAAAAGGTGTAAAGGATTTGTTAAAACATTTGTCTTTTTTGATTTAGCCTTGATGCTGATTGGTAGAATAGTGGAAGACAATATCTGATGAGCCAAGATCTCACGTTTCATCTAGCAAGTCGCACGCGTTGTAGAAATAATATTCGTAACGTGCAACAAGTTTGAAGGAGAATGACTTGACTAAAAGTAAATAAAAAAAAGTCGAGAGTTGTAAAGAATTTGTCAGTGAAATATAAAACTAAGAAATTATTTAAAGTTTACGTTATCATTGTCTCTTTCATTTGGTTACACTTAATTAACACACTATGAGCGCGGCGGGTATTTGTACCCGTTGCGGGGACTGCCACTTATAAGCGGGGCGGGTATTTATACCCGTTGCCACTTATATAATATATATTTTCCCTTGTGTCACTTAAAATTACTTATTTTAAACGATAACTAATATATATATCCCTCATATAAGTGGCAACGGGTATAAATACCCGCCCCGCTTATAAGTGGCAGTCCCCGCAACGGGTACAAATACCCGCCCCGCTCATAGTGTGATAAGTTAGAATTTTATAGATAATATTTCCAAATATTGTATCTAAATATGTTTATTTAGCTTACATAATCACATTCGACCAAATATCTCTACCCATAGTATACACTATCCAATTTCTAACTGGATTTATAGTTTTCCATCCTTATCGATTTTCCCATTTGTACTAAATGTTATGTCAACCATAACCACATCGATCCATATTTTGTAATGTAATGTATCCCAAAAGGTCATAACCAGGTTAGGTTCTTTTATCTAAATCAGTGATAGTTTAACTTTTTATATCTACCGTAGACTTTTGTATCTTTCTTAGTATTAACATTTATAAATTACCCATTTTTCCAACAAAGAAATATGAATATAAATAACAGAAAAGTAAATTACTGTATTATAATATAAAAATTTTATTATAATGTATTATAATTAATATATAAATATTTTTTCTAGATTAATTACAATACAGGTAATTGTTCACTTTATCATATGAATGATTGATTTGGATAAAAATTTACCAGTGGAGTCCTTTTTCTCGGTTAGGTTTGGATATAGAAAAATTTAATTTAAAAATTGTTAATTTTCTTATATCCAAACCGAACAGAAAAAAATCAGAAGAGTGGGGTGTTGGCTGAAAGTAATATATATATATATATATATATGTATATTTGATTATTATTTTTTTATGAAAATCTATTGGATGTAAAAAGGAAGCAGTACTATACTATATATATTACTTTCTATCTCGTAAACTAGAAGCCTATGACACATATTGCCTAAAGCAAGTTTCTTGAAATTAAAAAAGGAATCCACTGGTAAAGTTTTATCTAAATCCATCATTCATATGATCAAGTGAGCAATTACCACAATATCAATTTTGAATTCATTACCGCCCGTCATGAAAAGTTATATGCTCACCACTTGGTGGTAGAGACCAGTTTAACTAATTCTAAATCAATATATAAAATATATATATTTATAAATGATTCTAAATTGGTTCTTTTTGATATCGATGGAAAAGGATAATGTTAATAAACAGTAAAACTTGAATCTAATAAACTCAATCAAAACAGACTAAATAAAAAACAAAAAAAAAAACAAAACGATTTTGAACTTAGAAATAGAACAACGTATAAACGCGAGGTTTCAAGGCTTATGTCAGGGCTATAATAAAATCTGTTCTACTTTGTAAAATTTTTATTTATTTCAGAATTAGAAAAAAAAAGAAAAGGCTTCCTTGTTATAAATATAGTCATATGAAGTGAATGCTAGACATATTTATATTTATATTATTTATTACAGAATTGCTTGAGTTGTTGAGCAAAAAAATGTTTAGTAGTTAGTTTAAAAGTCAGGATTTATATTGAATATATACAAAATACTAATCAGGTAGGTTCCATAAGAAAATATCAGTTGTCTACAAAATAAATATTCAATAAAAAATAAAGAAAAAAAAAAATATTCAGAATACAAATAATTTTAAAATCAAAACAAATAAGTACTATATATAATTACTATAAAAAAAGAATTAATATTCAATCGTTATCATCAATATTAAGTTATTATAGAAATAATTTGTTTTTATTTATTTATTAATTTATTTATTTTATAATTATTTATAAATTATTATTTATAAAGATTATGATAATAATTTTAGTATAAATTATTATTATTTATATAAATTTTAAAAAACAAAAACAAAATCAGTCAAATTGCTAGCTGAAAGCTCTCAAACATGATAAAATTATTTTACTCCCACTAAAAAATTATTAAATTTAAAAAAAAATAATAATAATGATGTTTTAAAGACGATTTAACACAAAATAAGAAATGTAAATAAATTTATACATTGCCATTAATTTTTCTCTTGATAGAATTAGAAAAAGAGGAAAAAGTCATTATATATTAAAAAATAAAAAATTAAAATACGTGCATGAACATTTATTCAAGCGTTTTGTATTTAATTTGAAATGTCTGTTGTATTCATTTTTGAAAAGAATAATTTATTACTTCATGTTCAAATTGAAAAGAATAAATAACAAGAATTCAAAAAAAAAAGAAAAATTAATAAAATTATAAATAAAAAAGTTGATTCATAAAATAAAAATTAATCGTTTATAGTGTAAAATAATTTATTCATATCCAAATTTAATAAATATATATTTATTTTTAATCTTTTATTATTTGAATGATTGAAATAAGTGATATGAAAAATACATAATAAATTGAAAATTATAATAATTTCGAATTTTTAAATGTGTTTATCGCAAGATAATTTTGTTATATTTTTTAAATATCTACTAATATTATATATTTATGTTCATATTTCATAAGTTTTTATCTTTTTTGAATTTAATATTTAATTAGAAAAATAAAACTATTTATCGCTTTATTATTAATTACTTTGTTCTCTTATCCTGTTTTCCTGTTTTACATTAGAGTTAGATTAGTTAAAATGGTATTGCAAGTGGTTATTATATAGGATTTATACATATACTACATTGGCTGAAAAGTCCGGGGATTTTTCAATAGGTGACACCACTAAACAATGAACACGACTCATTTCGAGAGGCTCATCTGTCACTAGTTTATGAATGAAATATCAAGACATTTCGTCAATTCGTTTACAAGCTACAGTCGTTTGAATGACGCTACTTTCGCCTTCGTAAGAAAAATGGAAAAACAGGAATATCGTGTCTTGATTAAACATTGTTCTAGAAGGAGCAGATGTGGGATAACATTCCTGCAACCACTGCAATGATTGTGTGTTCACAAGTTTGTCCCATTAAAAAACAATGTTTAATCAAGGCGCGATATTCCTGTTTTTCCATTTTTCTTATGAAGGCGAAACGACTGTAGCTTGTAAACGAATGGACTAAATGTCATGATACTTCATACATAAACTAGTGACAGATGAGCCTCTCGAAATGAGTCATGTTCATTTTCTAGTGGCGCCACCTATTGAAAAATCCAGAGCCTTTTCAGCCCATGTAGTATATTTTCAAGCCGTTTGGAAATGGTGCGCATGCGTCGTTAAATACTAAACATGACCCAACAGTTTTTTTCAGTAGAACTTAAAAATAAGTTGTCTTAGTAAATAATATAGTGATGACATTTAAATTACCCCTACAAATGTTATGTTATGTTATTTTTATATTGAATAAAATAAAATAATAGGCGTTTAATTAATAATAATGAATAAAGCTTTTCTAAGGTTTATTCATTCTTATATAGTCAAGGTAAAATCAAATAAATTGTGATATTGTTATTACCCTAAATAAAATAGTGTTAAAGAATCGAAAGCATCAAATAAATTAGACGGATCTAGTTAAGGACAAGACATAAATCATCAAGACGGGGCGGAAAAAAAACATGAGAAAATAAGAGAGGCGTTGTTCCAATTGAGAAGAAAACAAAACGGCCGTTTTGTTATTTTTATGTATGAACAAAGAAACATTAGAAAAATTATTTTTTAAAGGGTAACAAATGGTCTAAATATAGGTTATATACATGCATAGTAATAATATTTTGTATATGATTTAAAAATTTGAATGCCTGAAAGGATCCTTTCACTAACTTAATTTAAAAAAAAACACGTTTAAATTAATTCTAAGATGTTTTAAGTATTTATGTAATAGGAATTAATTTTAAGCAAAATTAAGTTTTATATAAAATTCTTATTTTGTTATATAATTTTTTTTTTTTAATGTTATTTATTAGGCGTGTTTAAATATAAGATAATTATTTTAGATATATGGTTATTTATTTGGACATTAAAATTAATTAATTCGAAAATCTTATATATGCTATATAATAGGCAAGCAGACTTATAGTATAATAAAATTTGAAATAGCTAAGGGGAAAATGAATAAAACCAAAAAAATATAAAAGATTAGAGAAAGTATTTACGTTATTGTCAAGTAAAATTGATTGTTATTCGCTAGTTAATTAATTTACAATAAAATAATTTAAAATTTAAAATTAATTAATTAGTTTGACTATTTGTTGCTTTCTCAGTAGTTACACTAATCATAACACAAATTTACTTTCTTGACAATTCAATTTTAATTTATATTTTCCTGAAAATAAATTCTTTTAATTGTTGTATATCAGGGCTTCTTAAACTTTTTTATATAGCGACCCCCTTCAAGCTTAGGAAATTTTAAACGACCCCCTCCTCCATATAATGAAATATATATTAACCGTAGATGTAGATGTAATATCGCACTATTTTACAATGTAAATAAAATAAGGATTAAAGAATACATACCCATTCATTTCACATATATTTAATTTAATAAATTTAAAACTTTATTTATAATGATTCAAAAGTATCAGATCTTTGCGACCCCCCTGGGGGTCGCGACCCCAGTTTAAGAACCCCTGTTGTATATTATTCTTTTTTTTAATATTAATAATAATAATAATAATAATAATTTAATGGAAAAAATAATTTTAAAAGCAATCAAAAGTAAAAAAATGAACAAATTACATCAGACGAATTTCAGGCAAATTTTATGATTTTCCTAATAATATGTAAAAAATTTTCAATGAAAATAAAAATATTATAACCAAAATTAAGTGAGATTTTTAAATTAAATTTTTTTAAAAAAATAATGAAATTGGAAAGTGATTTCATTTTTTATTATGACTATTCTTTCTCAGTTTATCGCAGACAATTTCAACATAATAGTTTATTATTATTAATAAATATAATATCGTGTATATGAAGCAATTTAATATAATTTGAAAGAAATAAAAATTTCCAATTAATTGATGATAATAGAGCAAATGTTAAAAATTTCACTTTATTGTATTCATTTTTGTTTTTATATAAACCAACTTCAAATGATATATTTGTAATAATATTTTAAATAAATGATAATATTAAATAAGTAAGTGATGAATATATTAATATAAAATACTATATTTTTTATATAAATATATATAATTATTTATATAAATCTGATATAAAATTTCTTTCAAGTTAAGATACTTTCATATATAAGATATTTATATAAAAAAAATGAATATTTTTAAAATAATTTATTAAAATTAATAGAATAATGATCAAAATGTTGAATTTTTATTGGAGGAATAGAAATTTATAATGATATTAAATTATATCAATTTTATAAAATTTAAATTAATCTTTGAAAATTTTATAAAATATGCAAAATAAGATATGTTATATTGGAATTATTTATTGAAAGTAGTATTAGAATTTGAGAAAAGTTTTTTTTTTTTATTTTAATTTTAAATTTTCTTATAAAGAAATGCATTGTTGAAATTATCGATAACTGACTACAGTAAATAACAATACCTCCCTTACTATCGTCGGTCGGTAAAAAATTTATGAATAAAGAAAAAAATTTTATAAGTTTGAAACTATAAAATTTGTAAATATTTTTTTTTTGTATTAAAATAATAATAATAAATAATAACAATTTTTAATAATTAATTAATCTAAATAAAATTTAACAAATACTCTGGAAGTAAATAATAGATTTTGAATAATATTCATGATCATTTCTTTAAATGTTTTTATTTTATATAATTTAATACTATTTTCTTATTATTCACCATTTAACGAATTGAAACAAATCTTTTTCAGAAATAAATTAATCAATATCAGGATATGATGACAGAATCAATTTTCATCATATTATCCAATTTATATTCAACCAATTAATAATTAAATGCCTCTGAACAAAATCTTAACATACAAAACGTAGAAAAATTTAAATCCTTAGGTTCTGTAATCACGAAGGATAATAATATTAGAGAAGAGTTTAAATCGAGGTTAAAATCGGATAACACCTGTTATAATGCAGTAAAAGGGCTTATCTCGTCAAAATTATTATCAAAAGGGATTAAAATTAAAATATATAAAACAATTATTTTGTCGGTTGTAATATATGGGCGTGAGGCATGGTCTATGTCCCTAGAGGACGAGAGTAGAGTTAGAGTATTTGAGAAAAGGATTCTCCATAGCATTTATGGGCCAAAAATGGATGAGGTCATTGGGGAATGGCGAACAGTGCATAACGAGCAATTGCATGACATCTATGCATCTCCAGGCATTAGTTAGTGTAATAAAATCTAGAAGGCTGCGATAAGCAGGGCACGTGGCTAAAATGGGAGAGGAAAGAAAAATATTGGTGGAGAGACCGATTGTAAAACGTCAGGTTGGAAGACCAGGGAAGCAGTGGGTGGATAATAACACTTTTTCCTAATTTCAAAAAAAAAAAATTGATCGGCAAGAAGTTCAAATTGTTTTTTTTTTAATATTACAAAAGGAAAGCGAATATATATATATAAATATATATATATATGAATTTGACTTTTGTTTTTGATAATGTTTATGACTTTTGATGATGTTAACAAAAATTTTTAAGACGCAAAAATCATCTACATTTTCACTATTCAATATTTTATTTTTATTTTAATCTTCATTAGAAACATTTTTTTGCATACTCTCTCATTTTAGCATCAAATATCACAATAATACAATGAAAGAGAATAATGGAAGGTATATAAGCTGTTCATTGACAAAACCATCTCAGATTACTTTCATGAGTACAAACGGGAAGAAGATTATTTATAAAAATAAAAAAAAAATAAAAATAGAGAGAGAGAGAAAATTAAAAAAGAAGCAAGAAAGAAATAATTATATTTTTATATCATTTGAAATCGTCTTCCGGTTTATGTGAAGACATCAAACGTAGATAAAGAAAATAGGAAAGAAGAGGTTAGTATTTTAAATAAAAATTTGAAAGGAAATAAAAAAAAAATTCAAAATGGTGGCAAAGAATAGCCGAGAGAGCCGTTGCTAACCAATTAGATGGAGTTCACACGCGAATTTCTAAAATTCAGGCCGAAATGTTTTTGTCTTCAATTGAGCTTAGGAGAGAAAACGGAGTCCTCTCATCTCAATTCAATTATAGATATTTGATTTAATTAAAAAAAAAGAAGAGTAACGAATAAACAGCAAAATGAGGAAACATTCCGACTCATGGGAAAAGAAGATCTTTAAAATGGATAAAATTTAAAAATATAGGTATATGAATTTAAGATAAAAAAATTCTTTGTATAATGATACAGAAGAATAGCGCTGTTTTTTTTTAGATTTATAGTGAAAAATTATGCTTTGAGATGTAAAATAAAAATCTAGTATATAATCATATTAAATGGTTAATAACAATATGATTAATCTGAAATAATAGAGATATTAGATTTTGCTCAAAAAGATATTTGCTATTATCTATTGAAATATAGAACTTTATACGTTTTTTTATTATAGGTGTACAACTTTTTAAGATATGGGTGTGAGGCATGGTCTATGGCCTTAGGAGACGAGAGCAGATTTAGAGTAATTGAGAATAAGATTCTTCGCAAAAGATGAGGTCACGGGGAATAGCAGAGACTGCATAACGAGGAATCGCATGACCTCTATGCATCTCCAGACATAGAATTATAAAATCGAGAAAAAAGCTGCAATGGGTAGGTCACGTGGCTAGAATGGGAGAGGAAAGAATGGCGAAAAATATATTGGTGGGAAGACCGAGTGGGAAACGTCCGCTTGGAAGACAAAGGACGCGGTGGGTGGATAATATGGGAAGGGATATGGGAGAGGGTTGGGATTGGAGGGTTGTGGCTCAGAATAGGGATACTTGGAGAAGTGTGGTTGCTGCGGCCTAGAACTTTCGAGTTCCGTAGAGCCACAGAAATAGATAGATGACTTTTTAAGTATGAAAATAAGTTAATCATTGAATAATTTAAGTTTTTAAAAAAAATTAATGATTACTGAATACTCAAGACTTTTTTAATGTAATCTATGAATTATAAAAACAAAAATTGATTCTATTCTTATTATTAAATAATTAATTATTTAACTACATTTTCAGTAGTTATTAACGATTTATTGAAAATTATTCATTTTTTTTCTATCGTATTAATACAATAATAAACTCTTCTTAAGGAAATTATTCTTCGTGACTTTTTGCTTGGGGCATATTCTAATAATAATATTAAAATCAGTGAAATTCATTTCTGATAATAGTTTTGATTATTATTTTTTAGTGATGTAATTTCACCGTGAAATCCAAATTTACTTTCATTACAAAGGAATAAAGTCATTTTTTTCTTATTTCTTTTAAATTTAGAAAAATAAATGAATAAAAAAACTTTCCTCCTAATTACAAGTAAATTCAAAATTTATTAATTTAATTATTTTTTTTGTTTTTTTTTTTTTTTTTTTTAATATTTCTGTTTTTAGATATGAAATTTACTTTTCAATCATATCAAATTCAATCAAGTTAAAAAAAATTGGCTTCAACTATAATCCGAATGAATTAAAAATTTAGATATAGTTGAAAAATTTCGAAGAACTGGGCGGAAAATTGTATTGTAGTTTCTGATACTCAAATAGAGGTGTCATTTTTTCAACTTTTTGAAAAAAAAAAAAATTCTTAAAATATTAACAATTTTAATTGATTTATTTATTTATAATTTTGATATATAAATGAATAGCATTTTTCAGAAATATAAACAATTAAATTAGATATAATTAAAAAAATTATTTAAATTAAAAGTTCCAAGTTTATTTCAAAGAGGTAAAAAAATAGAATAATTGTTTTTTCTTTTTCTTATATTTTTTAAGAAATGAAAGAAAATTACTTCATTATTTATTTAAAAACAATAAAATAATTTAATATTTATTTATTTTTTATTCAAGAATTAAAATAAAGAAATTAATTGGACCCGAGATTTCTTATATAAAATTGTGAAAGTTTTTAAAATTGATGATAATAAGAAAAAATTAGACCTTTTTATTATCATTAAATTTTTTGTACATTTTTTATTTTGTTTTATTCTTCTTATTTCTAAATTGTCAGCTTATAAGCACACTCTCTTTTGAAATTGATTCCACAAATCGTGAGCAATTGCTGTATATTTTTTTTTCTGTTTCTATTTATTTATTTATTATTGTTATTATTTTATTGAAGGTTTGTTTCTAAACATATATCGACAATTTTACTGGTCATTTTCGCGCTATCTTGTTAATTAATCTTTTTATCTTGTTGACCTGATCGCATTAGAGTTGAAATCCATGATTAAATTTCAAAGTGGTTAATTTTTAAACAAAAATCGTGAGCAAAAAATCCAATCAAGAATGGAAAATTGAAGGAATGTTACCAAACCAAAAGGAAATAAGAGAATACCAAGCATGAGAGATAAAATATTAACCACTGTTTTATGTTTAGTCAGTTATTAACACACTATGAGCGGGGCGGGTATCTGTACCCGTTGCGGGGACTGCCACTTATAAGCGGGGTGGACGCTAGCCGCTCATAGTGTAATAATATATATTTTCCCTTGTGTCACTTAAAATTACTTATTTTAAACGATAACTAATATATATCCCTCATAAAAGTGGCAACGGGTATAAATACCCGCCCCGCTTATAAGTGGCAGTCCCCGCAACGGGTACAAATACCCGCCCCGCTCATAGTGTGTTAATTTAATTTCAAATATTTAGAAATAAAATTTATTTTATCAGAGGCAACATTTGTTTACTTTTAAAACTTTATTATCAGCCCTTTTAAGCAAAATTCAAATTTTCAAACAATTATAATAAAATATTTATAAATTATTATAAGATAATATAATTTATAAATTATTTATAAGATTATTTAAAATATCTTTGATATTTAATCTTATTTACTCACAAGGCCTTATAACTAAGAACAACTAGAAAGTCTAAAATAACAACTCGAATTTCTAATCTAGAAGTTATCAATAATATTTGATTTTTCAAATTGTAAGGCACTAGTATTAATTTACTAAATAGGGAACATACACAGAGAGTAACTAATTTTTGCAACGATTAAACAGAAAATTTATAAGATGACAAAATTGCAAAATGTTAAAAGAAAAGTGGAAATTTATCACTTTCTAATAGAGAATAATTATAATTAAATGATTTACATTGAAGTTGCCAAAGAAATAGTAATTGAACGAAAGAAGGTATTTAAAAGCATCCACTAACGCAGAGCAAAGCCTGAAAATATTTCAACCGCTGAATGAAAGTAGTATAAAGACGTGAGCAGATAAACTGAGGATTACCACACAGTACTTGATAAAGATATTCGATGATAAGTTAAGAAGGATCGAGTTATAGGATTTTAAAATAACTTAATTTCACCAACTATGTCGTATTTTTTAATTTTATTGATTTATTAATTTTTTTCTAGTATTTGTCCCTTGCGGTGCTTGCTATTTTGGACAGTGCGAACTAGGGTTGCTTCCCTTTGGTAGACCTACCTCTATCTGGATCATAGAGAGTATCTACCCGCTACTCCAATATATTTTATAAAATAAGCCCGAGTTTGATTTGATTGAAGAAGCAAAACCCTATTTATATAAGTCAATAAAATAGGAAAATATAAGTAATTTCAATTATCTATTTAATTATATAGTAGTTAAAACAATTCTTCTTTTTTAAATAACAAGAGATTAGATTTGTGAAAATATATTGTACAAATACTCATTAGATATTCATTAAAATTTTTAATTAGAAAGAAAAATGTATTTGATGGGAATAGTCGGATAATTAATAGTAAAGTTGTATAAATGATGAAGTTGGAATGTATAAACATATATAATTTTATAATGCTAAATAAAAGTATTATATTACTTACATGAGAGCAGAAAAATAAAGATCGTGGGATCGTAGTATAAAAGGTGTAAAAATTGATGCTTACCTAGAAGAAAAAAAAATATTATTATTAATAATTTGAAAATTATAGGTATTTATAAAAGTACATTAAATAATTACTATATATTAAGGAGAAATATTTATACTATAAAAAATATGTTGTTATTTAAATTCAATTGAAGACTTAAGTTAAAGAAATGATTGATGACGAGGATTAAAATCATAACAAATTGAAAAATGAAAAAAATATTTTAATATATAAATATATACAATAAATGCATGCATAAATTGAATGAAATAGGCTTACTTCTTTGTTACCCTAAAAATAATATTATTATTAGTGTATTAATATTTTTGTTCGAATTATTATAACGCAATTTCCCCTTTTTCTTAATCAAGTAGTTCAAGAGAGTAGTTAGTTGATTGAGGTATCGATGAAAAAAAAAGGAGGGGACGTTTTCAATTCAAGTAAAAGTTGCTCCCCTGAGGCTTAGTCATTAAGAATCGCTTAGCTCCAATCGATTTCAATCTTCCCATTGTATTTTCTCTTAAAATAATCGACAGTATATAATATAAACGCATTATTAACAAGTTTTTGTCATGGGTGACCGGTCAACACGTCACGTTTCCATCCAACACGGGAAGATGATACACCACCCTTCGTAATTCAATCGGTATTACCGATATTACTAATAAAGATAAATTAATTAATGATTATCAATTCAATCAGTCAATGAAAGAACACAAGAAAGAAGTTGACATCAGTGAACTGGTTTCAGTGTAACGTTAATCATTTGAAATTGTTGTTGTAAATAAAACAAAGTGGTAAATAACAATCCTATGTCGTTAGGAATAGAAAAGAGGAGAGGTGGGGGAAGACGGAAAATTAGAAACTGGGTTGTAGATACAATATGCCGCGATTGATTTCAAACAACAAACAGTACTTTGTTAGTCGAAACATTTTGATTATTTAACAAGAAAAAATAATCCGATAGATAGTTTTTAAAATAACTCCACGTTGTATTCTAGAAAGATAGAGAAGAGGAAACGAATTAGGAGTGAAAAATACAACTAGAAGTAATTACTACGATATCAGAAATAAAGGACATGGAAGATACTGTTTAATTCCAGGGAATATTCAATCAAAGACGAACCTTGTTTGAAGAAGTTGACATGGATAAATCATTCAAGTAATTGAAATTTATCTAAATACTACTTTATTAAAATTTTTTATAATAGGGATAAAATAGTATTATATATATATATAGGTATATGTGGAAAGAGAAACTCATCTTAGGATACTTTTTAAATCTTTTTTTCTAAATTTTCCCCATTTCTGAATTATTGTAAAAAAAAGTGTTCCCCAATCTCATATTCATTACAAAAAAAAATTTTAAAAAATATTTAACAAAGTTGTATCCTTCTTCCTAGTGATTCATCATAGGAGAGAAAATCTGAAAAATAAAATAAATAAATTAAGAACTAATTTGAAATATAGGACAAAAAATAAAGCTGTCTTGAGATGCACTGTTAGATAGAACCCCCTTCATCCCTACTTTTCTTTTAAGGACTTTTTTTGGTTATTTGTCACCATGTTTGGTTTAATTTTTGTAGCCTTGCTATATCCTTATGCTTTAGGATCCCAGTAAATCCCTTAGTTACCCCAGTTCCCATTCAACCTGAATGATACTTGGTTTTTGCTTATGCCATTTTGAGCCTCTCTCCTCTTTATATAATTTATTATTTAATTAATATTTGTTTTGAGAGTCAAGGTTCATGAATTTGGGAAACGATAATAGAATAAGAGTATTTGAAAATAAAATTCTTCCTATTTTTAAATGGTAGAAATTGTATAAAAATCAGTATCGCGGTCAATATTTATGAAACCTCATGAAACAATTATAAAATTTAAAGTTTGCGAAGGACCTAATAGGTGCGTGAAGAAAGAATGGGAGAAAAACTTGTATTTTGGAATCATAAGAAGTTAAATATTAATAAGATGACAATAGGATGACTTTATACAGATAATAAATACTTATATTTATATAATAATTTATAAGCCTTAGGATATGCAACGATAAAATTTTAATTAATATTAAAAATTATAATAAATATTAAAAATTTTAATATGCCTAAAACCTAAAAATTGTAGATAGTTAAATGTTTTTATCGACATTAGTTGAATTTGCATTTGTTCATTTATCATATTTATGGTCTTAAATATACTATGATGAGAGAAAGTGTTATTATAAAGGAAACATAAATTATATATATATATATATATATATAGGTTCATAGAAGAGTTTCATTTGTTTCCGCTCGTGAGATTTTGATAGTGAAATTACTATTTTTAGATTATTTTTCTTTCAAGGTTCACTGGGTTAAAACTTTTATATAATTTTTAAAAATAAGTTTTGGAGAATGTTGTAAAAGAGGAGAGAGTGACAACAAATATTAAATCATGTTAAAATTAATCAAAAGAAACTCAAAAAGAATATAAATAAAACTAATCATGCAGAAAAATCTAAATACTTGGATGATATAGAATTTAAAGATATTAATATTTGTATTATCTTTTTATATCAAAATCAAAATGTATAAAACTACGATTTTTTTTTATTATATGATTGTGAGGCGTGGTCTTTGACATTAAAGGACGAAGATAGATTCAGTGTAATAGAAAATAGAAAACTAGTATAGGTTAATGAATTGAAACCTATGAGATCACCGATGAATGATCAAGATTATTAAAGAGTTATAAAATTGAGAAATATGTGTCTAAAATTGATGAGCGAATATTGTAAACAAGCATCTTTATGTGGAGACTATTTGAAAGTGACCGAAGGTAAAATGCGTTGGACAGAGAATATAAAATGGAATTGAAAAGAATTGCTCAGAATAGTGTGGTAGTCGTGGCAAAGAACTTTTGAATTCTGTAGAGCTTCAGAGAAGATGAGATATTATCTTAAGGGTCGGCAACCAGGTGCCTTCTCAAGTGCCCGCATTCAAATTACTAAGTATTAAATTATTACTAAAAAAAAGGTAAAATGTTTTTCGGCTTTTTTTAATTTTTTTCAATATGGTTCTAAAAACAAAAAAAAAATGGTAAAATGTTTTTGCGATCAGTATCATCAAGTGTGCCCACCCCTGTTATATTATTTCAGAAATGTGTCCGACTATTGAAAAAGGTTGCCGACCCCTTATCTTAAAAACATTTAAAAAAAATTGTGGTTATATTAAATTTGAGAAGTTTTTTTCAAGTTTGTACATAAAAAATAAGTTGACCTGTGGCCAGGTCCGAACCGACCGACGGTTTGAAATAAATTAATTTCCAGCTACAGAAACAATTTCAAATAATTTTAATAAATCTATTAATGTAATAAAAAACAGATAGGGATATAACATAAATATTTTTAATTTTATTTTATTTATAATATATAGCTGAAGTAGCCGGCGTTACCCAAGGCTGTGACGTCATGAAGGGCTGGGTGACGTCATATAATTTTAAATTAAGAAAAACATAATGAAGATGATTTTTCCCGAGGATAAAACCAATACATTCGTGGTGATAAGTAAAAAAATCTTCTTATGTGAAATTTGTTGCGAAAATAACCCTTCCCTTCTTATCGTCGATCGCTAATACTACCACTTCCGGTTTCCGGTTGATCAATTCATCCCACTGATGCATTAAGTAAATATACCAAATTTCATCAAAATCGGTTGAGCCGTTCAGGCTGTACACATCTATACGGACGGACAGACGGACAGACGGACGGACAGACATCATGCTAAAAATACTTTTTTCTGTTAAGAAAATGCATGATTCGTGGAGATATGTAAAAATATCCACATGTGAAATTTAGTCGGTAAAAATCAAAACAACAACAAATATTAATTCTCTCTCAATATATGATATTATTTTTAAATTATAATTCATTCATAATCATTTTTATAAAAAGTAATACAGTATTGAATGGAATACTATATAATTAATAAAATTTTAATATTTCTCAAGTGATTCTAATGTAATCGTTATATCAAATGATGAAATAATCCATTTTGATATTGATTTCCAAATCATCATTTCAATTTGCAATTACCAATTTAAAACTACAAAAAAAACCACGACCTCTTGAAAGGGTAGAGTTGTCATTTTAAATATGGAAATGAAAAAAAAAAAATCATGGGCGAGGGAGGAGTTACTTTCGTTTTGCAAATAATTATGATTATAATCACACTTTCATATATCCATGTCAAGGTTTTTTATCATAGAATACAATCTTAAAAAAATAATAATAATAAAAATAAAAACAATAACAAAAAGAAACAAAAAGGTTGGTTACTCATCAGAAACGTTATGTTTTTAAATCATTAAAAGTAATGTTGAGAAAAAAATATTGATTGAGAAATATCAAATAGAGTACAAAATGGAAGTAAATAAAAACAAAAATAATAATAATATAAAAAAAAAATGATTTAACTTATTTTCTTGGATAATTTCAAAATTTCAATGCCACTATTAATGTATGAGAAGATGTGGGGGAGTGGGGATAATTTTATGCTATTTAAATCAATTATTCTGACAGCTATTGCGGTTCTTTCTTTTCCTTTTTCCTAGGTAATTGTTTTTTTTTTTTTTTTTGTTTTTTTCTAATATTGATAATATCAAATAAATGTTGATTGTTCTAATATTTTGAATATAACAAATACCAAGTGTTTATATATAACCGTTAGATTAAAAAGAAAAAAATGTATATATTTGTAGTCATTGTATTATATTAGGTTGAATGTAAAAGTGAACATGATCGAATAGAAAAGTAGGAAAGAAAATAGATAAGTATAATTTATATATAACAAATCATACCTAGTTCTCACTAGATCCATTATTTTAATCTAGTTTTTAATTCCATGTTCTACACCAATAATTTCAAATAAATTTTAGTATGAAATTATATATATATATATATATTGAAAATAAACAATTCAAATTGTTTGCTATTTTTTCATCATTTAAATTATGTATAGTATTATATTATTTAATAAATGAAATTTAAATAAATATATATGAAACTTTCAAATGCAAAAAAAAAAAAAAAATTATTTTTTTTTCTGAAGATTTCATATAAGTATTAAAGGGTATTTTTTATTTATTTTTTGTTTACACCTAAGAAATTTCCAAAAAGTATGCTAGTAGTACAATATTAAATATTAAATATGAGTCTAATTTTATTTCAATCTATATATAATATATTACATATAACAAATATACATATACATAGATTAAGATAAAAGACGAAGATTTTGTCAATTTTAAATTTTTCCTAGGGTCATTTCTTAACAATATTTATAAAAGATGTGTGTAAACCAGTGATTCTCAACCTATGTGCCGCGGAACTTTTGTGTGCCGCGAGATTTTCAAAATGTTCCGCCAAATTATTAGAAATATAAAGAGGCTCTTAAACATTTACAACTTTTTCTAAATTTTTTCAATTTGGTTCTAAAAAAAAAAGTAAACCGTTTTTGGGACCACTTTTTTCAATATGGAAAACTTTTACACTTATGTTTTTCTTTGTGTGACGCCAAATTTTTAAACCGCTAAAAGTGTTCCATGATAAAAAAAAAAAAAGGTTGAGAATCACTGGTGTTAACGAACATGATTTGCCCTATTAAATAATAGAATACGAAAAAAAATACAAAAAAAAGATCACTAATACTATTTTCCCATCTTATCTAAAAATGAAAAAAAAAATTCGGTATTCAGATATTATGAAAATAATTGTTTTGTATTTGTTAATTTAAATTAAAATGTAACTGGGAAATAATAAAATCTTGTAAAAATTAGGTGGGGTAATTAAGGCAGGAGAATCAAGATTTATCACTGGATATAAAACAAAATCCTATTTCTTTCTTTTTTTTATTCATAATAATCCTCTTTAATCTAAATATTTTATTTTACGATATTTATTTTAATTATTCAATTTATAATATATCATATATATGATTGTTTTCAAGCCTTACAATTAATTTTATTCAGGTAAATGAATTTTTGTAAGTTTTATTTTAATTTCACCACCCTCCCCTCTATACGCTAATGGTTGCAAGGAATTTATAAGAGATATTATGCTAGAAAGAAAAAAGTAATTAATTTATATATTATATAAATAAACATTAAATAAAGATATTCAATATTTCTTTAAAATATGAAAATATACAATATTATAGTATTATACAATATTATATATCACTGGCGTAACTAAGGGGGGGGGGGGTGCGGTCCGCACCGGGCGGCACTTATCTTGGGGCGGCATTTTTTATATTTAGTTATAATTGTAAAAAGCAACTTATTCATTTCATATTTATTTTTTTTCTTTCTTGAATAATAAATGTTTATTATGATTATTATAAGTTTACTATTTGATTTATATAAATTATGATCAACTACATGATTTCGATTATTATTCCTCGGTGTATATAAATGCATTTGTAAAAAAATTTACTCTGTGTATTAATTAATATTGGTTAAATAACTTAATAATTGATTTATGTGTATTAATTTATAAAAACCACTATTTGATTGACTTATAATAGAAAGGGCGGCAAACTGGAGATCGCCCCGGGCGGCAAAAGTTCTAGGTACGCCACTGTTATATATAAAGATAAATATAAATTCAAAAAGTCATGTGAGTTCACTTAAAAATATAAGAAAAAAATGGAATCCCTACTTATCCCAAATAAAATTGAATTATACTTTAGTATTAAATGAAATTTGATTAAAAAAAATAATAATTTAATTGTGATTCATTCAATAGGAGAATATCATTGAATTTGTTTTAATAAAAACCGTATTTAATGTTCTAGATAAGTAATTTTTCATGAGTTGTTTTGGCAGTTCATGATCATTAATGATCGTCTAAGATTATATTATAATAGATCTTATATGAAGGATACAAAAACTAATTAACTGTTGATGTTCTGTTACAAGCAAACATTGAAAATCTCAACAAATTTGATTGATGTGATTTAAATATGAATTGTGGTATTTAAATTTAAAAGTAATGACAAAAGAATTATAAGTCAATTAATAAAATACTCAGATATATACGTATCTAAATAAATTAAAAGTTTTTAATTTGGTATGTTACACATTGTAAATTCTGCTAAGATGTTTATTATTTATAATTATGAAAGTATGACAACATAAAATAATTTGATATTATTATTATTATAATACAACTTAAAAGAGTAGTGATAAAAATAGTTTAAAAATGACTCTAAAATGAAAAGTTAAAATTTGCTAATAATATAAATAGGCGGTTTGTTATTTTATGAAAATTGCGAATGCAAAATAAAGCACTTATTATAATAATACAAAATACTACTATGGGATTGTACTTAAGAATTTACTATTAATTTTATCACAAACAATAATGATGAAACACTATCTACTATAGTTTTAATAAAAAATATAAACTAAAATTATACTTTAAAAAAAAAAATATGAAATTTAATAAGAATATTTTTTAAATGAACACTAGGTGAAATTTGATACTTAGTAATATATTTACTTGATGCGCATTTAGACTGGTATACCTATTATCATCTTTCTTCTTACCAACAATAAAACAAATATGTCAAAAAAAATTGAAACACTATCGAGTATTTATTAAAATAAGTTGACCTGTGGCCAGGTCCGAACCGACCGACTGTTTGAAATAAATTAATTTCCAGCTACAGAAACAATTTCAAATAATTTTAATATATCTATTAATGTAATAAAAAACAGATATGGATACATAAATAATAAATATAAACATTTTTAATTTTATTTTATTTATAATATATATGCAAGACCAGGCTGTGACGTCATGAATGGCTGGATGACGTCATATAATTTTAAATCAAGAAAAAACTAATAAATATGATTTTTCTCGAGGATAAAACCAATACAAAGTGCATGATTCGTGGTGATATATAAAAAAATCTCCTTTGGGGTGAAAATAACCCTTTCCTTCCTATCGTCGATCGCTAATACTACCACTTCCGGTTTCCGGAATTGCACCAAAAGTTGATCAATTCATCCCACTGATGCATTAAGTAAATATACCAAATTTCATCAAAATCGGTTGAGCCGTTCAGGCTGTACACATCTATACGGACAGACAGACGGACAGACGGACGGACAGACATCATGCTAAAAATACTTTTTTCTGTTTAGAAAATGCATGATTCGTGGAGATATGTAAAAATCTCCACATGTGAAATTTGGTGTGAAAACAATACCTCCCTTACTATCGTCGGTCGGTAAAAATATTTTTATTAAATTTTATATTTTATTAAGTTTAATATTATTTTATATAAAAAGACTTCAATTTTCATAATGAAGTTATTAAACAATTTTATAAAAAATCAATCATAATTTAATTAATTGATTATATATCTAAAAAAAATATTTCACAATAACATACTAAAAGTTTTCTTATTTAAGAAAAATAATTTTATTACCTACCAATTTGTTTAAATCGAGAAGAAAGCAGTACATATTTCTCCTCTTAAAAAATCAAGAGGGTTTGAAAAAGAAATGAACAAAAAAAAAAAAATCTGTTGACTCGAGATGCATTTTAACATAGAAATTTTGAATATCTAATGAAAAGACAACAAAAGCCTAGGTAAACAAAACTGTTCACTTTGTCCGTTTAGGCCCTTTCTATTCTGTAAGAGGAGGATTTTATCTTCATTTTCGACGGAGCGAGGCATAAGATTTTTTCCCAGACTAACTTATCTTTACGTTTTTATTTGATATGAGAACCAAGTCAAAATAAATTTATATTTTCTTATTTATTTATTTTATTTAAACAATGATTGAAATTGAATACAATCCTTAAATGAATTTATAATAAAATAAAATAATATTTGTGAATGGATAGTTTCTATAATTATTAGAAACAAATGAAATTATTTAAAATGTATAAATAATATTATAAATATATATATGATTTAAGAATCGATCAAGTGTGGCATAGTTTTGATTTGGGGGATTGATTGAGTTCGAGGGTTCAATCTTTGTGGTTAGGCGCAGAACCGACCGACGGTTTGAAATAAATTAATTTCCAGCTACAGAAACAATTTCAAATAATTTAAATGTAACTATTAATGCAATAAAAAACAGATATGGATAGAACATAAATATTTTTAATTTTATTTTATTTATAATATATATGCAAGACCAGGCTGTGACGTCATGGATGGCTGGATGACGTCAAATAATTTTAAATTAAGAAAAAATTAATGAAGATGATTTTCCCGAGGATAAAACCAATACAAAGTGCATGATTTGTGGAGATATGTAAAAAAATCTCCTCATGTGAAATTTGGTGTCAAAATAACCCTTCCTTTCTATCGTCGATCGCTAATAATAACACTTCCGGTTTCCGGATATACACCAAAAGTTGATCAATTCATCATACTGATGCATTAAGTAAATATACCAAATTTCATCAAAATCAGTCGAGCCGTTCAAGCTATACGGACGGACGGACAGACATCATGCCAAAAATACTTTTTTCTGTTAAGAAAATGCATGATTCGTGGAGATATGTAAAAATCTCCACATGTGAAATTTGGTAAGAAAACAATACCTCCCTTACTATCGTCGGTCGGTAAAAATTTTATTAATTAACATGTGTAGAGTATGAGTGAAAAAAAAATGTTATTCAAACATTCTTAAAAAATAATTAATAAATAAATAATAATTTAATCAAGTACTATAATAATAAAAATTAAATGAAAATCATTGTAATTTGGCTAATCTGGAAGAATAAAAAAAAACAGATAATCAGAATATTTTTCAGAAACGTTGCATATGCTACATTACATTACTATCAAAAGATCTGCCCTTTAATAACTGTTTGAATAGGTAATACTTCCGCATACTTCCTGATGAGCGCATAATAACATTCACTTTTATCTTTATTTATATAAAACAAATCTAACAAAATAATAATTTTAAATTCATATTTTTTGAAACGTTTAATTGATGATGATGGCTCATATCAAATGTTAAAAAAAAAGAAAAATTATAAATTTTGATATTAATAATATATAATTTTAATAATATATTATTTTATTTAATAATATATAATTAAAATTTAAAATTTCATATTATTCAATCAAAATTCAGAAATATATAAAAATTTCAGTCATCTCTCTAAACCGGATTGAAAAATATTTAAATTTCCTGTTTCATTTAATATAAAAATAATTTATTTATATATTTAAAATATACATGAATAATAATAATAATAAAATTACAAATTGAATTTTTGTAGTTAAAAAGAATGAGAACTTTCTAAATTTTTTAATTTTCTCAATTTTGATGTTAGATAGAAATTCAAACAGGAAGATTTAAAAATAAAAACAATTCTTGATTGTATTCAATTATTCGCTACTTTATATAATTATTTATTTATTCTGAAGATATAAGTTACCGCTCGTTAAATCAGTGAAATTTTAAACAAATAAAAGAAAAAGAAAAATAGTACTTAAAAAGATCAAGGATATGATTAACAAAGAGAGCACAAACAGAATCGATAAAAAAAAAGTGGTTGGTCAGGGAATTAAATTTAATTAAATGATTTTATATATAAATATGAGTTTATATTTATAAACTTTCAATTTATTTATTTCAAAGTATTTATCATAAGTATGAATATAAGAAAAAAACAAATACCAGTATGAATAATTACAACTGAAAAAGATATCACATAAAAAAATATTATCTTTATATGCTAGTTTTAAATTATATTTTATATTAATTGCATTTTAACTTAATTAAATTTAAAAAAGATTTAGGAATTATAGATTGGAAAATCAATTAAACACCTCATCCAGTCAGAGGCGGATTAAAAGCCGGGCGGACCGGGCGGCCGCCCGGGGCCCACCAGCCCGAGGGGCCCACCGAAACCTAAATAAAAATATTTCCTTAAAAAAAATTTAAAAAAACTGTTGAGTTTATGGATAATCGGAGTTTAAATAAAACAAGTTATTCTTGATATACAGATCTTTATTCGATCGTGTTTGAACCCCGACTAACTTAAGAAAAAATAATCAATTTTGGGTCTCGGCGACCACAGTAAAAATTATGTATTTTTTACATAAGTACGATATATGTAAGTATAAAACAGTCTAAATTATAATATAAACAAAATTTGTCTTTGTAAATTGTAAATAACAGAGGGCCCCCAATCAACTTAATCCGCCACTGCATCCAGTAGTCGGATCTTCATGAAATTTTATAAATAATTGATATTTTTTACATTATAGACATATTTCTATTATAATTATTTTATTAACAAGTATAAATATATATAATTTAAGTATATAAATACTTAAAGGTTGAAGTTTTTTCTTTAAAAACAATACAATTTCAAATCTATGTAGAATAATGTTTATTATAATTTTAATGTAGTATGAATTTTCGTATAAATATACTGTGTCCAAATAAATTATAATAATATAATCATTTAAAATAAAATATTTTCTCATATATATATTATATATATATATATATATATTCACACACACACACACACACACACAACTTTAAAACATGAGAATGAAAAAAAATAAAATACCCTATAATCATTTTTTTTTCCAAATCAATATTTGAAGTTTATTTATGTATTTTAATTTTAGGTTATTTAGTATATCAAAAGAATAACAATACTACTTAAGTTGATGAAAAGTTTCTTTATTGCATTTTTATTTTTTTGTAATATTTGTCATTCAATTCTGGTAACCCTCTCATTTCCCCTTTCGTCGGCTGGTCATTAGCCACCCACACGCGAATTGCTCATAAGATAGGTGCCTAGCAGGAGTCAATGACCCTTCAACTTCCACCACCGACTTCATTCGGTCTAAAATCACGCGATATTAGCTCCTCTATCTTCAGTCCTGGTTTATTTCATCAATCTATCAATCTGTATATGCTGAAATAAAGATTGAAAACTTTACATATAATTTTCAGTTGAAAAATAATTATTTACTCTTTTCATTTTGAAATTTGTCTTTGAATATCCCCTTTACTGTCACTTAGGAGCATCCATATTTTTTTTTATTTTATAATGTAAATATCTTTCTAAATATTTCTTTGTATTTGATTTATTTTAGTAAAGTTTTTAAGGTAATGAGTAAATATTCTGATCTTTTCGAGCAGGAAGTGTGTGAAGATTAAAATTTTTCTGAAGAGGAAAAATAAGAAATATAATTTTTTTACATTTATTTTTTAAAATCATTTACAAAATCCTTGAATAAAAATTTAAAGATTATTTTTTTGTTTAATAAAGTGTGATAGATAAATGTTCAACTTCCGGTATATTATTTCAAGTAATAAACGAAGTTCCCAATTCGAAGTTTTTTTCTTATTAATATGTCAAAATTCTGACTAAAAATGTCCTATCATATAAAAACGTAGAATTTCATTCTTTTTTCGTGAATTTTGTAGATCATAATTATTTATATTTCTATATTCTTTTCTTCTATATCTAAAATATATTTCTGTATTCCATTCTCTATAAATTATGCCCTGATTCAAAAAAAAACTATACGAGAAAAATTATAAAATATTTATAAATAATTTTCAAGTTTTAAACAATTTATTTTACAAGACTATAGAGATTAATTTATTTCAATGTAAATTATCTAAAAATGTACTCTTATTCTTTTCCATATACTATTTATGGACAGATAAGTTAATCTAATTTAAAAACAATGGAATGAATTGAAAACCTCTTGTAATATATTTTTTTTTATTATTATTATTTCCAAATGGATTGTTTTGGTTTTATTCTTGACCTTCACCAACACGAACTCTTTTCACTTTTGTCCCTCCCCCCCCCCCCCCACCCATCACTAAGTCATGTTGCCCTGATTTGAAAAATACATTTGCATAGAAAATCAGGCGTTGATCAACATTCATGGGATTGTTTTCTATTTATCTTTACTATGATGATGATTAAGAGATTTACTTTCCTTTAAAGAAACAAAAAAAAAAAAAAAACTAAAACTAAATAATGAAAACATGTACAAGTAATTTTTTCTAATTAATAAAACATACTTTAATCTGACTATCGGAAAGAAATCAAGTACATATATATACTCTATGATATCTTGGAAGCAATTATATTATATTTAAAATATTATAATAAATTTTTAAAGATCCGCCATTTTTATAGATAAAGGAGCAAAACTATTTTATTATTTTTAAAGGTTTGAAATTATATATAATAGTTGAAAAGTGGAATATATTGAAATCTTTTGCGTTTTGAACGAAACAATAAATATAGATCTTTATTTTGTTTCTATTATAATTATAATTTAAGGCCATACCAGACACGAAGTTAATGAAATTGAAAAAAAAAGAAAATTCAAAAAAACAAAAACAAAACATAAAATCGTGAGTTTATTATACAATCCTTATCATTAAGAATGTTTTTTGGGAACACTATTTATTAGCCATAAATTATTTTTCATTATACATATATATAGAAAATATACATTTCGATTTTTAATTTAAATAAATAAAGAAATAAGCTCGCAATTTGAATTGGATTAAATAATATAATATATTATATATAAATAAATTAAATTTATTAATTATAAATTATAAATTAAAATTAATAAATAATATGTATTAAACCAACGCATGTTTGGCTCTTTGTTGATGGCATCACGTCACGTGTTAACGCGTGAGATTCGTAGTGTTAAAAAATTAATTCCGGTACTTCCAGCGATCCAATCAAGCTGAAATGGTATATATAGCAGTTTTATACAATTTTTATTCATATGAAAAACTCCCAAACATATATCTTTATTTTTACAGTCACTTTAGAGGAAAAAAAATCAAAACGTTGTAATGACTCTCTTCCGGTTGAGCTACATTTCTCAAAAGTTGATAGAAAACTACGAATTTTGAATAATGCCCTTATATCAAATTTCATGATTCTAGCTCAAACCGTTTTTGCGTAATCTTGTCTACATACATACATACATACATACATACATACATACACACACACATACACATTTTTCTCAACCTTAGTGAAAAAGATTCAGGAACCTTCAAAACGTATAAAACATCAAAATCTGGACATCGAAAATACTATGTGTGCCGAGATTGTAAAAAATTAATAATCTAAAAAAAATATTTTATTCTCTAGATTTGTGATCAATATCAACTCAATTGGCTACAATTAAGAGGAAACGTTGGAAAAGTTCATTCAATCACTTTATAATTTGAATCTTATTTAATTTTTTAAATTATTATACCCTTGATAGTAAATTTTAATCAAGTAATTTGAAGAAAATCGATTCAAATTTCATTTTAACAATAATTATTTATTCAATTCATGAAGAAATAGAAAAAATAATAATAATTCATTTTGTAGATAATTGATTTGAAAAAAATAAAATATTTGTAAATTAAAAGAAAAGAATAATTTACCATTTAAATGAAATGAATAATTAAGAAGTTTACTTTAAAAATATTTTCATAAATTTATATTTATTTTCTAGGATAGACATTTTTACAGCTACCAACCTACTTCTAGTCATATTTATTGTTTTATATATTCAAATTATATTATCTAATTAATTATGAAGCTAACCTTTCATTTCGTTATTTTTATTGAAATTGAAACTTTAGAAAAACCACATATAATAAAATAATGAATAAAAATTACAGTTAACATAAAATTATTTTTAATGTAAATAAATAGTTTTCTTTTTGTATTCAGTTTATTTTAACATTTATTTTATATCTGAAATTTCACTTAAATAAAGAAATATTAGTAATTTATGGTTAATAAAATTTATATAATTATTTTTTTTAACTACACTAAATAAATTATAATAAAATAATATTTTTCTTAGATTATTTTATTATATAATAATATTTAATATTTTGTTATATTAAATTACTTAATCTATAAAAAGTTATGATTAGTTTTAATGATTTATAAATAAAAATCCAATATATAATAATATATTAATTAATTTATATGCTATTTAAAAAATTCAAACGAAAAAGAGACTAAATTATTAAAACTTTGGTTTTAATGTTAATTTATAAAGAAATTTTTTATATAAATAATACCACATATTTATATTTTAATAAAATTGCAATAATATATAAATAAAAACAAAAGACCTCTGACTTTTGTACGTCCTACGCAAGGTCAACGCTTATCAAGTCGGTTATATCAATTAGGTCTCCTATAATCTACCTCTATCTTGATTTTCTTGATCGGAGGCGCTACTCCATTGTTGATCCTTGAGGTTGACTCCATCCCATAGACCCCAGTAAGAGAAATTCCCTTGCCAGGCCCGGGAATTAAACCCGGGACCACGAAAATGTGAGCCCGCTACGCTAGCTCCCATCCTGTGACGCCTTCACAGTAAAAAAATAAATAAATGGTATTATTAACATAATTCCTTTATAGAAAAAGAAACGCATTCAATTTTATATATTTATATTTATTATATTTTAAATTTTCACGACTTGGTGAGTTTTGAACCCACACCTTCATGTAAAGAAGTCAAATTTATGTCACTTTAGCTACGTTTGAATTGTATTTTCTTTTAATTATATTTATATATTTGTTTAGAAGTCAACTTTTCTTTACAATAACCTTAATAACCTCAGTACTTTCAAATTTCTATTGATATCTTCTATGATATATATTTTTTTTCTTCCATTGCTAATGTATAGAAATGATAAAATCGAATAGGATTTCTTTTCCAGGTGTGTTGGTTTTCTTAACGACCCCAGTCAACGTATGAAAGAAAGTGAAGAGTGAGGGAGTGAGTGATGTGAGTAAATATATCTAAACTTAGATATGATATCATCCAAAGAAATTATGCCTTTGGTGGTATATACTAAAACGATACTGGATGGATGGCTTCAGTGATAACCTTTGCTACTTTCACACGTTAATGAATTAATTATAGTATAGTAAAGAAAAAATTATTTGAAAAAATATATATAATTTGCTGAAAAGAAAAAATTATAGTAAATAGACAACAAAATAGCAAAATATAATAATTTAAAATAACTGTCCACAGTTAATATACCGAATAAATAAAGACATAAATATAAATAAAAATAAATTATAATTAATGAAAAAAGAATAAACTATTTATCATATTCCAAAAACTTTCTTTGTAAATACTTAAAAAAGAATAGAAAATATACATAATAAAAGATATTTTTTAGGTAAATAGCTCTTTATAATTATATTTATTATATGAATGAATATTTATATAAAAATAAAATAAAGTTTATAAATAATGAAATAAATAAAATATACCAAATGTGAGATGTATAAAAGGATTATAATTTAAAAATAAATAAGTTGACCTGTGGCCAGGTCCGAACCGACCGACGGTTTGAAGTAAATTAATTTCCAGCTACAGAAACAATTTCAAATAATTTTAATATATCTATTAATGTAATAAAAAACATATAGGCATATAACATAAATATTTTTAATTTTATTTTATTTATAATATATGTATATATTTATATGTAAGGCCAGGCTGTGACGTCATGAATGGCTGGATGACGTCATATAATTTTAAATCAAGAAAAAACTAATAAATATGATTTTCCCGAGGATAAAACCAATACAAAGTGCATGATTCGTGGTGATATATAAAAAAATATCCTCATGTGAAATTTGGTGTGAAAATAACCCTTCTCTTCCTATCGTCGATCGCTAATACTACCACTTCCGGTTCACGGATTTGCACCAAAAGTTGATCAATTCATCCCACTGATGCATTAAGTAAATATACCAAATTTCATCAAAATCGGTTGAGCCGTTCAGGCTGTACACATCTATACGGACGGACAGACGGACAGACGGACGGACAGACGGACGGACAGACATCATGCTAAAAATACTTTTTTCTGTTTAGAAAATGCATTATTCGTGGAGATATGTAAAAATCTCCACATGTGAAATTTGGTGTGAAAACAATACCTCCCTTACTATCGTCGGTCGGTAAAAATTCAAATTCTTTAAAGTATGTTCCCTTAGTTTAATGAACTCATCTTAAAAATTAACTAGATATCCCAATTTTAGAAAATTATAATATTAATAAATAATAAAAACAATATAAATAAATAATTTAGGATTATATTTATTTATAAAATTGATTACATTATGGTGATGATTACGAGATTATTTTTACTTTTTAATTAATTTTATTTACTATAAATTCCAACATGCTAAATTAAATAGAGTAAAAAACCTCTCTAGCGACATCTATGCTAGAGGTGTTATATGATCAGTATAAATCACTACGGATCTTTTCTGCCTTTATTTTGATTTTCTTTGAATGAAAATATTACCCTAACGTTGATATAAATGTATAATAAAAGGGGTAAATTAATAGAAATAAAAAAATTGTAGAAATGTAGTTGTTTTCTGAAAAATAAATATTGTCTATGTTTATACAAAAGACTCCATTATATTTGATTGTTCCACATATATAAAATATTTAATAATTTTATTATTTTTTTTTCTGGGTTAAAAAAATAATTAAAATTGTTTTAAAATTGTTGTATACAAAAATTTATCTATTTTACTTTCTTTATAATTTTGGGATTATTAAAATTTTTCACACGAAACAAGATCGTAAAAGAATTGAGATGGTTTTGTATAGAGAGGCATTTTTCTAGTTTAAATTTAATTAAAAGAGAAATATTATAATATATATTATATATTTATATTGTTTATTATATATATATATATATATTTCTTGTTTAATTTAACGGTCTATATCTTCTGTCTCTCGCGTTGGATAAAATCAAAAAAAGACAGGCCGTTTCGTTTATTTCTCTCCCCTATTTTTATAACTCAATGCAAACAAGTATAGAGACCTAAAAATATATCATACCGTATGCGGCTGCGAAAAACTACAGACATAATTTGGTATCCAAAGGTCAACGTCACTTTGTATTTATTTATTTAATAATTTTTTTTTCTTAACACATCAATGTTTACATCTGGTATTTAAAAAATATTCACCACGTGTTTCAATTTTGATGATTCTGCAAACAATCAAATCGTTTATTTAACGCCGCTCCTAAATAAAGGGTTATGACCATATTGAATATATAGTTCATAATTATATATACTCTTTGAACTGTATAATATAATGTCAGGTAAAATATATGTAATATATGTATTTTGATCTTACATAGAAAAAAAAACAATAATAGATTACTATTTATAATTAAAAAAGTTGGAATAAAATAATAATAATAAAAATAATTAGATGCTCATTCCACTTTCCATTACGGCATTCGATAATAAAGAAATTTTATATATTAAATTTTATATATATAAGTCATTAAAATGATAATATTTCATTTTAAAGTGATGCCTATAAAATTTATTTTTTTATCTTTTATTAATAAATTTATAAAATAAGTTTCTTGAGGTTGTGATTTAAGATATCTCATTATAATAATTTTAATTAATTAATATGGAAATAATTAAATTTTAATTAAAGATTAAAATTATTCATATATTCAAAGTATATGGCTGAGTTATGGAAATTAAGGTCGAGGGTTCAAATCTCAACTAGTTAACAAAAATTTTAAATGAATACAATTTAAAATAAATTATAACTATATATGTGTATATAAATTGCCAAATAAGGAATGCTGCCTTCCACCGAATAAATATCAGTAAATGCTTAAAAAGTTGCCTTCAGGCAGTGGTACAGATCAGATTATATCGCTAGCAGTGCTCTCAGTTACTTCAGTACTCTAGTAAATGAAACATCACCCATTTTTTTTTTTTTTTTTGGCTTTTTCGGAATATATCTCCATTTTGCCAGATTTCTCAGATTTGTTTATTATTTATATTTATATTTATATTTATATTAATATATCGATGCACATGGCGAGGTTTGAACCCTCGAACTCGAGTCGGTGGGGACAGCGGTCACTATAACCTCTCCCAAAAATCTTGTTCTTCTCAAAACCGCCAACAACGAAATTCAAATCTAGCCAATGTGAAAACAACTCGGAATAATATATTTAATTTAATAAAAAAATTTTAGTATATACGCGCACACAAGAATCGTATAAATTCTACAAAAATGTACAGTGACAGAAAATATAAAAGACGGGCGCCGTTGTCGGGCAATGGCAATGACTTTTCTTAACGGGTTAATTGCGCGATTTATATTTTGCAGTCACTATACATAAACATAAATGAATTTGTTTTTTCTTTCTCAATATCGTATCACTAAAAAGGATTAAAAAAGGGATAATTAATAATAATTAATAATTAATTTGAAATTTGCATGTTATTTAGGAATAAAGATAGATTACTAAGTATACAGATAAAAATGAATAATATAATATAATAATGAAATTAATAGAAATTTTTTATATTGCTTTCTAGAATATGTCCCTCATTTTCAAAAATGGAAATATCTTTTTTAGGAAATTGGAAAATTTTCTATTAAAGAATTCAAGGGAATTTGTTATGTAGAACAAAAATTGAAATAATATTATAAATCGAAAATTATTGAATTAAGAGTTTATTGAGAAATTAGATTAAAAGATTAGAGATGAGCAGATCACGAAAAAAGTAAATATAATAAATTTTATAAAGATTCAACTATTATTTTATATAAAGTGAAAGTCTTTCTATTTTTATTAATGGTTTCAAGTGAGATAATAGAATAAAATAATATTTATAGGCCTCTCTTTCCTTTTTTTCATAAATTTGGCAAAATAATATACAACGAGCCAAACATGAACGTCGATAATTATCCTAGTTTGGTGACGGATGAAAGTTAAAAAAATTTTCTTTTAAAGGTTTAGGGAAGTATAATATATAGATAAATAAGCATTTGAACAAATTGAAGTCAATTTAAAGATCGGTCAACCATGAGTCTTCAATTTTCTTCCATATAAACTATAAAGACCCAATTTTTTTTCTTCTTGTTGTTCATTTTTAAATCGAATATCTGGTTGTTGTTGTTGTTATTACTATTGTGATCAATTACCCTTCCCTGAGTTTTGGAGAGTTCAATTCGTGGATACATATAATGAGCCATGCAATCGTCCAGTCATGCCAACCAATGCCCAATTATTTTACAAACAGAGCAGTCGGGCAATATCACCCTGGTCAAATGAAAAGGTGAGACATACGTATTGGTAATGTTCAAGTTTAATTGAAACTCGAGAATGAGTAGATTTTCTTAAAAGCGATTATAGTTTGGTTACGGATTTTATAAAACATTGCCTTCTGACTGGTTCATTTAAAAAGAATGGCGGAGATTTTTCCCGCACAAGCCAGACAAATTGGCAAGAGTTGCTTATAATACTTTCTTTTAAAATATAGTTTATTCTATTTCAATGATTAGTAAAGATATTCTGCAGTAGATATATATATATATAAAGAGAGAGAGAGAGAGAGAGATTTTAGCAAAAAAATCCATCTTAATTAGAGATTATTGTGGAAAATGGAATAATTTAAATTATTTCAATGAAGATAATAAATATAATAAATTAATTACAATTCTTTATAATTCAGTTATATTATATGATTTTACTAATTCCATTACCTTTAAAAAAATAATAAATTAGTTTTTTAAAAAAATGTAATACAGTGAACACTCTATATAAGCAACTCATTTGAACACATTTCAATAAAAAAAATTCTTATAAGTAAAAGGTGCTAATAGGGAAAATTGTATTTAAAGCACAAAAATATTAATTAATTAATTAACAAAACTAATAGAAATTCTAGTAACTATTCTTATTAACTGAAATTAACTTAAATACTGGCAGCACAAAACACAAACATATTCCATTAACAGAATTTTTAACAATTTGAGGTTATGTTGTGAACAGCTGAAACTCAAATATCTATCTATAAAAAAATAAGTTGCTTATATGAACAGTTTAACTAAAAAAAGTTACTTGTATAAGAATGTCGCTTATATAGACCTTTCACTGTCGTAGTAAAATATTTAATAAACGTAAAATTATAACTATTGAATGAATTTAGAAAAAATGTATATAATTTTACTTTTATTTTTAAATTAAATTTTTTATAAAAATTTTACTTTTTTTAATATTTTATACTATTTTATATATTAATAATACTTTTTATGCTAAGTACTACCAATTTCATATTCATCTTAAATGTAATTAATTTAATAAATTTAAATATATTAATTTAATATACTACCTTTGTATTATATATATGTATATATTCAAATTTTAAATTTATTGTATGTAAATTTCCTTCTAGAAGAACATTATATAATATTTTAAGTTTATATATTTAATTAATAAAAGTAATAAAAAAGAAATTAAAATAATTAAATATTTTTATTAATAGAAAGTTAATATTTAAATTAAATCAAAATGAAATTAATTTTCTGAAAATTTAAATTGCTATTATTATTATTATTATTCTTTAGGATATAGAAAGAAAAATAAATCTATATCTGCATCTTAAATCTTTAATCGAGTTTATTTTATTTCAGTTTAGTAATGATTTTCATCGACTTTTGAAAATGATAAGCTTTACTTGATCATTAAAAATATTTTTAGTTAAAGTTTTAGTTAGTTTTATTGGTGTTTGTGTGTACTTACTAATGATTTTTTCGTGACAATGAAAGAAAAAGTTGCACACTTACCTGAAACAAAAATAAAAAAAAACAAATTGAAAATTAAATATTAATCAACATTAGAAAGATGAAATATTAATCAAATAAATATCCGGACTAGAATTTTAGTATACTTTCACACAAAAGAGATCAGAATCAAAAGAAAGGCGAATGGGTGGGTGACATTCCGGAAGCAGTAAGACACTATCATATTAATCAATATCATATAAATTTACTTTTTATCTTTATTTATATTTATTATACTTTCAATTATAAAAATAAATATAGATAATATCACAAAATGATGGTGGAGAAATTTTGTTCTTTTTGATATTATAATAAATTTCCAAATTATATTATAATGATATGAATAAATGAGACGAGAAATTGAATTAATTTTTGATATTAGATTATTAAAAAATAAATGTCAATTACAAAGATTTGTTTTGCAAATAATTTATTTCCATTTGATAACATCTGTTGACAATAATTAATGAAATATAGATGTGAATCTTTATTTAGTTAAATGGCATTGATTTTACTAAAATAGAAAAAAGGCCAATTATGCTTAGAAATATTTCACTGTTTATCTATCAAAGATAGATTGAGGCCAGAACGAAGACATAAAATGCCAAATCATAATTGTCATTCATTGCCTTCTTCTTTTACAAATTTATAATTTTAATGATTGTTTAAAAATGTCAGGTTGAAAAATATTTTAATTTTATTTTCGTGATATAAAAATTAATTTATAGTATTTTTTTTTTGATATTGGCAAAGTGAAAGAGGTTGAATTGGGCTAATCGTATATAAATTTTTGTCAATTTCCTTGACAACTATAGTCATAAAAAATAATTATTATCTATGTATAAGGTGCTTGAATAAGTTCTCGCTGTTTTTTTTTGTGGAAATCAATGCTTTATTTACACAATGTGGTGCGCACACACACACACAACACGTCACTCAAAAAAGTTCAGCCCTTCACAAGACACTACTTTTTCCCATCCCTCCAATTCTTCGTCTTTTAACTTTTTCGGTGCGCCAGAACGTTCTTTATCTTGAAAATCAAAATCGTCATTTTTGAACCGTCGAAACCAGTCTCTGCAAGTCGTTTCCGATCCGCATGTTCCCCATACGTCTCAACAAGAATTCGGTATGCTTCAGCTGCTGATTTCTTCTGTATAAAATAATGCAATAGAATTCCCCGCAAATACTCTTTTCGTGACACAAAACTCGACATCTTTAAGCACTCAGAACAAAATGTGGTTGACACTGTGGCAAACAGAAACACACTGGCGTTCAAGAATACGAACAGTATTTCCTGGAAATGCGTTCGTTTCAGAAATATCATCCACTTATATTACTGAAAACGCCATCTGTTAGAAAACAGCGAGAACTTTTTCAAGTACCTTATATATATCGCTTAGTTCTTGACAGAAGCAAGTATATACCTCGAAAGTCTCTATTCTTATAGCCACCTCCATCCAACTTCTATTCTTTTCTAATTCTCTCACAAATTTATATTCGCCGACCATTGTTCCTCATAAACAAACAAACAGGTTATACTAAATCTTTTTTTATACTAAAAAATGTTAATTTCAATTACGAAATGTAACTAAATAACTATAAGTATACTTTTTAATTACATAGTCGGTGATGTTAATTAATATATTTGTTTTATGCGCATTTTAACTATTATATCATGATTAAAAAATTAATAAGAAAAAAACTTTAGTTTTAGTTTTTAATTTTGATAATATTTGAAAATAAATATTACTTGGAAGTTTATGAAAAAATGAGAAATAAAAATTATAGTTAGTTATATATCATATTTATGTATAGTAGCGAAAAATGTAGTCATTATCCGACAACAGCGCCTGGCGTTTACATTTTTCCGACACTGTACCTCTATTTAAAATGTAAAAGTAAAGGTTGGGAAATAAGTAAATAACGTTCATTTAAATTTTAGATTTTGGAACAAGTAAGTAGAAGAGAGCCTTTGCAAATGAATTTCTATCAATTTGAAATATAAAATTAAGATTGTATGTGCCATTAGGGACTTTTAATCCTACATTCAGTCATATTTTCTATTTAATATATATATTTTAGAAATTATTTTTTGTTTTTTTATCAATTGTTTCTCATTTCAAATTTTTCTAAAATAAAAAAACATATCTCATGATAAAATGTTTTCTTTTTTAATCGACGGATTATTTATTCTCCAATATAATAAATATGAGAGATGAATATTTCATGAATACGTATTAGTCAACATCGTGATTTAGGATTTATAGGAGATTATTAATTTAATATCGCTTGATTTGTTCATGATGGGTTATTATAGAAACGAAGAAATACACGGAAATGACTTTTGAATGCCATAAAATTTAGCTTTGAATTGATAGGGTCATTCGTATCAATAATATAATTTTGTGCTTCATTTTAGTGCTAATTTTTTTTTTTTTTTTTTTGTCTTTGTATTAATATATTATATTTTAATTCTAAATTTTAAATAAAAACAGCTTATAAATGATTATTTTACAATTATAAATTTATTATGAAATTGCCTATGTTGATGTACCACATTAATAGCTACAGTATAGTTAATTTTAGCAACGAAAAATTTTTCCTAGGACTTTTCGATGAAACTTTCTGGGATACCAAATTCAAAATGTTTGAAAATCGCTCTATTAGCCTAAAGCAAATAAATAAATTAATATCAAAACGTACTTAGCTACTTAGTGAAAAATGTAAATTATTATAAAAATTTAAATTATATAATATATATATATATATATATATATAAAGCTATAAATAAGATAATATATATAAATAAAATAATATAAATCAATAAAACATTCAAATCGGTGTAGGAACAAAAACACGTTTATTTTAAACCGCTACAGAAAAAAAACTACTTCACCGCCAGACATGTGTTCTCGTACTGGAATAGTAGACCCTTCCAGCTGTACAACGGTGCATTAGGTTCCCGTCTAGCCTCTCCTGATGGCCGTCTGCGCGCGCAGTCTCGTTATTTAATAGCCACACCTCGTGTATATATATATATATATATATATATATATATATATTGATGTGTTCAATTATTTCTTTTGTGCAGATAATATTATTTTGCCTTTCATTTAATCAATACTGATAAATAATTCATTAAATAAAAATAATTGCATATATTTATTTTATTTTACCAGAAAATTATTTCTATATTTTAAGTTTAAACTATAAAATGAAAACAAAAATAAAATTGATGATTTTATTTAAACTGATAATAGACTATATTAAGTGAGTATTATTAGACATAAAACATCGCTCTCCATTTTCGTATTATAGTATAAAGATAAAAAGATGATAGTTTGATATCTAAAATTACACCTCTTTTGCCTAAACTACATATTTATATTTTTTTTTTTTCGTTTGTACGTTTATCTAAATTCGAATTAATCTGATCAGCCTCAGGTCACTTTTCTAACGGTGTTAATTATCCAATCTACTTCAGCAATTTTGCAACATATGATCATTTTTATATAGTATTTTATTATTATATATTGGTATAAAAAATGATTTATATGAAAATAGAAATAGTATGAGTGTGTTAATGAATTAAAAGGTGAATAATCTATTTCGTATTGAAATATAATGAAACTTACTTTTGTGGATGTGTGTGTGGTAATGATAATTAATTAAATTATTTTTTCTGATAATGATTAAAAATTCAGTAAATGTCAGAAATATCCTACATTCCTGCTTCAAATTACATTTTCTCAAAATAACGAAAAATTAGAAAATAATTTATAAGGCTTAGTTAAACGGTGTAGTCGTTCACCCACTGATATTCTGGTACAAAGATTCTTTGATTCTTAAAATATTAAAACTAAAATTCCATACTTGGGGGGGGGGGGGGGGGATGTTTGAATACAGATTTCGGATAGTAAAAAAAAGTTTATCTTATTTGGTGAACGGTGATTCCTAATATTTGACATTTCAAAATTTAATTTCCGAATTAAGAATTTAATAAATTTTGATTTTTGTAAAAAAAAAACAAACAAATAATTAAAATGTATATTATAAATAAAAATAATTTAATTATTTATAATAGATTTTTTATAAAAATTATATCATATTTTTTCAATAATTATAATAAACTGAAGTCAAATATGTGCTGCTCATAATAAAAAAAAAAATTGTTATAATTACAGATAATTTATTTTTATGTATTTGATTCATATGTACTATGTCTCCCCCCCTTCTCTCTCACTCTATTCTTTTTTGCATAGAAACAAATTTCCCCGTGAATGCTTATTTATCCCGTTATACAATTTATATCCAATTTTTTTTTTTTTAATAAATAATATTTCTTTAAATATGGGTAATACTTACTTCCGACAAGTCCGTTATTAAATTTAATTAATTTTAAACAAATGCAATGTACTACATACTTTTCCATCATTCTGGAATTCAAATTACTCATTGAAATGATCAAATGTAGATTATCGAAAGAAAAATTTTTCAAATTTCTCATTTTATTTATTTAAAAATAAAACAATGCATACTATAATTATTAAGTATATTAATGATTCATATCCACGGTAATTAAATCGTATAACGGAAATGTGATTAATTAATTTGGATATAAAATAAATCTTAAATTGAGATTATGAAAGAATGTAATATTCAATTTATTTTTTTAGAAATATTTTTTTTTTCTTTCAATTGTTTTACTAATAATTGTTAATAAACATGAAACTAATTAATTTTTTTTTTCATTTCTTATCTTATTTGCTTAATTTTAATTAAATAACTGTCGTTATTATACTGTATTTATTTATTTTATATTTATTATACTTTATTTATTTGTATTATTGTAATTTATTGATTAATCGAGAATTTTATTAATTTTTATTGTAAAAAAAAGTTTTATATTTAGATACCCCAAAATTTTATTCAATTTACAAGAATATATAAATATACTGTTCAATGTCTTGAGTATAATTACCCCATTTAACCAGGGCCATTGTCATCTCCAAAGATAGATGTTAACCTTGATATTAAAATTCTACATATTTATATATTCCAATTATTATTTTTACAAATGTTGTTAGTCTCAACGTATGTTAAAGTTATAAGCCCTGAAGATATCCTTTTTACTAATAAGACATTTGTTGAAATCCTTAGATATCTCTGTGGCTTTACGGAACTCGAAAGTTTTTGACCGCAGCAACCACATTTCTCCAAGTATCCCTATCCTGAGCTATAACCATCCAACTCCTGCCCTCTCCCATCTCTCTCATGTCTCTTCCTATATTGTCCACCCACCGCGTCATTAGTCTTCCAAGCGGACTTTTCCCAATCGGGCTCCCCACCAATATATTTTCGCCATTTTTTCCTCTCCCATTCTAGCCACGTGCCCTGCCCATTGCAGCCTTCTCGATATTATAATTCTAACTACCTATATCTGGAGATGCATCGAGGTCATGGAATTCCTCGTTATGCAATCTTCGCCATTCCCCGGTGACCTCATCTTTCTTTGGCCCATAAATGCCCCTCAGAATCCTATTCTTAAATACTCTAAATCTACTCTCGTCACCTAAGGTCATAGACCATGCCTCACACCCATATAATACAACAGGTAAAATAATTGTTTTATATATTTTAATTTTTATCCCCTTTGATAATAATTTTGACGCGAGTAGCCCCTTTATTGCATGATATATATTATATTATATGATATTTATATTAGATTAATAGTTTTTTTTAATTTTATTATTATTTATTAACTTAAATTTAATTATTTTAACTTAGTTTTATATTGCAAATTTAATCGATAAAATCTAATGATTTTATTTAAAAAAAAAGATCAAAAAAATAAAAAAATTTAAGTATTTTTTATTTTCTTAATTAAAATATATATTCAGTTTTCATTAATATATATATATATATATATAAACCCTAGAGAACGACCTAAAGAAGAATTAAAACCACACACATATATATATATATAATATTAAATTCATATAATATAATATCATATAGATAATTCATATAATTCACATGTTTAACATATAATAAAATATAATATTGAAATCCTGACCTGTGCCTCCCACTAAAAAGTTTTGTGTTAAACCCAAGAGCGTGAGATGTCGTTCTTTCACTTTACAGTGTCTAAACCAGAGTTTTGTGCAAATTGCATTCGCTAAATGGAACGAAAATCACTTGAGGGGGTCACAACCGGGTCGTGTATCTCATTCCCTGGAGTCAAACGAGACGAAACAAAATTACCAACAACAGTTAAAAAAATCCAATTGGGCGGAGTCTTGGGAAAGTTTGATACGCGAAAAAATATTATTATTATCCGATTCAATGAGAATTTATTTTATTATTATTATTATTAATATTTAAATGGAAAAATATTTCATTATTAATCGTTGGGAAAGTTTTTGATTTTGTTTTATTTTTATACATATTATATATATTTTAGATTTATTATTTTTTTTTTTTATAGAAAAGTATAAATAAATATAAAACTACATATTGGTATTAATTTATTTATAAATTAATGATCTTGAATTTGTTTTCACTTTTATTATTAATTTATTAAAAAAAAAGATGTATATTTGATAAAGAAATCGAAGAAATATTTAAATTGCAGGAACGAAACTGGAATTACTATTTCTGTTATTATAACTAAATGGCGTTTGACTGGATAAATGAAATTATAAATTTCTCCTACATTCAACTTAATAAGATTTATTGAATTAATTAATTAATATATTATTATTTGTTAAAATTGTTTCTTCAATTATTGGTTTAATGGGATTCAGAAAAACTAATATAAGTAAGCTGGACTGGACTAACTCGCAAATTTGAATTGGATTAATTAACGCATATATTATATTAATATATATATATATATATATATATATATATATCAAATTATATTAAATTAAATTTAATTAATTAAATTATAAACTAAAATCAATAAATAATATTTATTAAACCAGTGCATGTTTGGCGGTCCGTTGATGGCACCACGTCACGTGTTTGCGCGAGAAATTTGTAGTGTTAAAAAATTAATTCCCGTACTTAGTGAAAATGATTTAGGAACCTTCAAAACGTATTAAAACATCAAAATCTCAACATCGAAAATTTTCGTGATCGCAATACTATCTCTGACGAGATAGTAAAAAAAAATTAGCTGCAGTGTCTCCACTCGACTATCTCGCAATTTTAATAGGATTAAATAACATAATATATTATATTTAAATTAAATTTAATTAATTATAAATTATAAATATTAAACCAGCGCATGTTTGGCTTTTTGTTGATGGCACCACGTCACGTGTTGGCGCGTGAGATTTGCAGTGTTAAAAAATTAATTCTGGTAAGTTCAGCGAATCAATCAAGCTGAAATTCTATATATAGTAGTTTTATACAATTATTAATCATGTGAAAAATTATCAAACATATATCTTTATTTTTACGGCCACTTTAGAGGAAACAAAATCAAAACGTTGTTGGTAATCACCCTCTTCCAGTTGAACTAGATTTCTCAAAAGTTGATAGAAAACTACGAATTTTGAATAATGCTCATGTACCAAATTTCATCATTCTAGCTCAAACCGTTTTTGAGTCATCTTGGTTACATACATACACACACATACACATTTTTCTCAACCTTAGTGATAATGATTCAGGAACCTTCAAAACGTATAAAAACATCAAAATCTCAACATCGAAAATTTTCGTGATCGCAATACTATCTCTGGCGTAAAATAGTAAAAAAAATTATTATCTTATTCTGGAATCACAAACATTATTACTCCTAATAAGTGATAAAACACATGTTCCCTTTTATTATAATTAATTATTCATTTTCCATTAACACGTATAATTAAGTGAAGGGAACCCCTTTTATATACCGCTCATTTGCATATACATATTTATAAATATATTATATGTAGATATATGTATATAATTAAACAATTTGAATTAAAAAATTGAATTATCTATACAATATATATCCTTTTATTTAATTTTATTTTTGCATGCTTTTCTCATTTGACCTGTTTATTTATCATATTAATAATAAATTTAATAAAATATATTATCATAGTAAAAATCAAAATATTCCTTTCAACGGGGCCAACTGTTTTTTTTTTTATTCTTTTGACCCATCTTTTTATTATATATCTTAAAATGGCAAGTTCATGATTTTATTTTATTTTATTTGTAGTCCAACGGGCCGAGTGGACCGTTGTACGAAAAGAGAGGGAGAGAGAGAGATAGAATTCCGTAAAGATAATTTCAACGATGACTTCATCATTGAAAGAGAAAGGTTGATTTTTTTTTCTAATTAACTTTTTTGACACGAATCACTCGCTAGCCCTGTTATTGTGATTCTCCCCCCCCCCCCAATACTACAACGTATGGATATGTCATTTTCTAAATCTTTAATAAATTCCTTGAAGGTGAGTGACTCTATCTTGACTTACTGTCATCAGTGAATATCGGAATAGATCTTGATGAATTGAACTTTCATTTAAAAAAAAAATAAGGATAGAGAACCTAAAATTTATCTCTCTTCGATATGACTTGTGTCAATGTATCTTGCATCATGTCCATTTATCGAACATATCATTATTTGTATCCTGTTACCCGATCATTATCGTAAATATTTCATACATTTGAAAATATACGGAGAAAGGGGGGAGGGGGAGATGAGAAAAAGAAAAAAGGATATCTAAAAAATAAAAGTTTCAATTTAAAAACAGATCTTAAAAACATTGATATATATATATATATATATATATCAGTGATTCTCAACCTTCTTTTTTATCGCGGCACACAAAGAAAAAGATAAGTGTAAAAGTTTACCATATTGAAAAAAAGAAGTCCCAAAAACGATTTACCTTTTTTTTAGAACCAAATTGAAAAAATTTATAAAAAAAGTCGGAAATGTTTAAGAGCCTCTTTACATTTGTAATAATTTGGCGGCACATTTTGATAATCTCGCGGCACACAAAAGTGCCGCGGCACAGTGGTTGAAAATCACTGATATATATAATAATGACCAATCTATTCAAATTATTTGTACATCAAGATGAAACTGTATTTATATTATAGGATTAAAACATTTCAAATCTTCAATTAAATAGATTATCCTTGAAATAGAGAACCGGAATTGGTTTCATTAGTTTACACATGACCTTTTGGTAATTTCTCAGATTGCAAAATAAATATATATTAAAGTTCAATGAAAAAATTTAAATTTTTAATCATTTGAAAATATTAAATATAAATTGCAATTCAATTTTATTTAATAATAATCCATATTTTAGAATCAATATAATTGACTTGCTGGTTTGTTATTATATATTATAATGATTATATAGACTCCTAATCACTTGTGAAATTAAATTTTATATATTTAATATAATTATATTAGAATTTTTAAAATATATTAAAAAATTAAGTGAAAAAATAAAAAAATTGTATTGATCTTTATTTGAATAAAATTGTATAAATAAAAACATATTTTAATTATTCAATTAATTAAATAATTTTCATGTGTAAACTAAGAGTATATAGATAACATAGAATAGAAAAAAATAAATAAATAAAGTAAAAGAAAATAATGAAATTTAATTAAATAAGGGTTTTTTTTGTATGTATTCTTTTGTGAAAAATCTATCGTATACATATTCACATATCAGAAAAAAGAAATGAATTTATTTATTAATATAAAATTATTAAATAATTGATTAATAAACCTTATACTTTAGGATAACACTCATTAGATCGGAGTAAACTTTTTCAAATTTTGATCTTAATAGAAATGCCGTAAAAACTAGCACGAAAAATTCAGATTTTTATAGAACAGTGATTCTCAATCACTGTGCCGCGAGATTATGAGGCTCTTAAACATTTCCGACTTTTTTTGCTAAATTTTTTCAATTTGGTTGTAAAAAAAAAAGGTAAAACGTTTTTGGGACTAGGCTCTTAAACATTAAACATTTCAAACTTTCCAAATTTTTTCAATATGGTTCTCAAAAAAAAAAAAGTAAAACGTTTTTGAGACCACTTTTTTCGATATGGTAAACTTTAGACTTATCATTTTCTTTGTGTGCCGCCAAATTTTTAAACCGTTAAAAGTGTGCCGCGGTAAAAAAAAAAGATGTTGAGAATCACTGTTATAAAAGGTAGTAAAGGAAGGATTCTATGTGGGAATAAATTGGCAGAGATTGCATGACCTCTATGCGTATTTAGACAGAGTATTAAAAGCGATAGGGTTGCGATGAGCAGGAGACTTAGCAAGAATGGGAGAGGAAATATTTATTTTTTATTTACTTTAAGTACGGGTGACATGCGTCCAGTGCGGTCGACATTGTGAAATATACCCGTCCCGAAAGGGTTAAATAAATGAATTGTAAAAACCCTTCTAAATAATTATATTAATACAAAAAATATTTTGAAATTATAAATGTTACTTAATTAATAGGAAATAGATTATCACACACATTATTTTTTATTGATTATTAATTAATTTAATTAATTAAAAACTAAAAGATTTAGTCATTTAAAGGTCCATTTATTTTGTTTTTGAAAATTTCTTTTTATGAATTTTTGGAGGGTTATGAAAGTAATATAGAAGTATTTTTTTATTCATTTAAATTACTGATTGTGATAAAATAGTGCTTATAAGCACTATAAATTTATAAACTTTCGATTAATATCTTAGATGATGTAGAAGTCTTTTATAATGATTGTAAAAAAAGAATAAATAATCGATAATTAGTCAGGAGTCTAAATATTTAACAAAAGTTGATTTATAACAGACACTATCTCTTTATACTAAATATATACCCATTTTATTTCTTTTTTCTGATTGATATCTGATTGATAGATAAACAATCAAATTTATATAAAAAATAGTGTTTAAAACTAAGATTTTTTTATTTACGTTTAAGGTTATTTCATATATTATCAAATGAATTTTCCAAACACATAATATTCCATAAAATTATCATTTTTTTAATATCCATTTTTTTAACAAAAATTCCCTTTAAATATATGAATTTTATTTCTTACTAACATAATTATTTTTTATTTATTTATTTTTTAATGGATGCCCAGTGGAATCGTCAAATACCAACCTCCAAGCAACGATTAAATTTGATTTTATAACCCATTGCAAATTTTGTTTTGGCTACAGGGTCAACATTTTAAAATCCAATCAACATTCTTTTCTCTGTTCAGTTCTTGAACGGATTGACGCAGATGCCTTTCGCTAACGAAAAAGATTCAATCATTAAGCTAAAATCCATCATCATCATCATTATCATCGTTCACCTGACTATGATTAATTTCACATTGAAGGTATCCGAAACATCGTGGTTTTATGTTACAAATAGAAAGCTATTCAATACATTTAAACATTATCTTTTACTTCTATTTTTAAATATTAATTAAATTGAAATTAAAATATTCCGGGTATATTATTTATAGATATCATCTAGTGGATAGTTTAATAAGAAAAAAATTATAACTATTGCTTATATAACTACTATTAAATATTAATCATATTTTTTAATATTAAAGCACGATAATTCGTTTATAATTCTTGGTCACTAAATTATCTCTTATCCAGTCCCAATACCATATATTCTGATAATAAATAAATAAACATCAATCTCTTTTCGAGGAAATTTGAAATGAAAGTTCTTGATCAAAACATAAAAATTAAGGGGGGAAATTATAAATTCAATAAAGTTCACAAAAAAAAAAATACATAAATATTTCTTTATGAATGAATAAATAAATATATTTTTGTTAACACACTATGAGCGGGGCGGGTATTTGTACCCGTTGCGGGGACTGCCACTTATAAGCGGGGCAGGTATTTATACCCGTTGCCACTTATATAATATATATTTTCCCTTGAGTCACTTAAAATTACTTATTTTAAACGATAACTAATATACAGCCCTCATATAAGTGGCAACGGGTATAAATACCCGCCCTGCTTATAAGTGGCAGTCCCCGCAAAGGGTACAAATACCTGCCCCGCTCATAGTGTGTTAATTCATTGGTTTATTCCTGATTAGTAACAGTTTAAATATTTTTTTTTCTTTTTCCAACATATTCTGTTATCAATTCAAATTAATTTCTTGATAGTTTTTCTGCTATCAATTTTTTTAACCAATATTCGTGGGTTTATTAATCGAAGCATTCTTTTATATTACCTTAAAAGAAAATATTTTTAAATGTTTAATTTTAATAAATTAGATAATAACCGTTTTTTTTAGACAACCAAGCTGCAAAATATAAATATATCTTATCTGAATTCCATCAAATTCAGAACTTAAGTTGAATTGGGTATAGCTTGATGGAAGAAGAAATCCCATGGTTTGGGGATCTGGGTCATTTATGAGCCCGGAGAAACAAAACCAGACACTAAAATAATGCTCTCTTAATTCCATATTTATTTATTTATATATTTATTTAAAAAGGAAGGAAAAAGATTTAATAAATAAAATTAGATATTATTTATCCAAACATGGGAAATTACTGAAATATATAAATACCAAATTTATTCTTTATTTAATTTATAAATTGCATTCAAAAAAAATAATTTTATTTCCTTTTCTAATGACCAAATAACCTTAATGAAGAAATCTGTTATATATTTAATTAATATAATAAACTTAATTAATTTTTATAAATTCATAATTTTATTTAAATGAAAATAGCATTTTAGGTCGGAGTAATTCTTCAATTATTATTTTTATACTAATTTTTGTTTTTGTTTTTTTCATTTTTATGGATTTTATAAAGAATTTTATTTATTTAATTTTTTTCATTTAGCTTCTAAGATTCATTTGATAGTAAAATCGTTTAGTATGTTTTTTGTATAATTATGAGTAATTACATTTTAAATATTATATAAAATCATGATTTAATGATAGATAAAGTTTATTATATTTTCGAATATAATATAACTATAAATAATTATCATAAATCTGACTAAAGCAAAAATTGAGGTTATTATTATTCTGTGATGATGGTAACATGAATAAGCTGGAGTGTCTCCACTCGACTATCTCGCAAATTTGATTTGGATTAAATAACATAATATATTATATTTAAATTTAATTTAATTAATTATAAATTATAAATTAAAATTAATAAATAATATTTATTAAACCAGCGCATGTTTGGCTCTTTGTTGATGGCACCACGTCACTTGTTGGCGCGTGAGATTTGTAGTGTTAAAAAATTAATTCCGGTACTTTCAGAGATTCAATCAAGCAGAAATTCTATATACAGCAGTTTTATACAATTATTAATCATGTGAAAAATTATCAAACATATATCTTTATTTTTACGGTCTCTTTAGAGGAAAAAAACTCAAAACGTTGTAGGTAATGGCACTGTTCCGGTTGAGCAACATTTCTTAAAAGTTGATAGAAAACAATCAATTTTTTAATAATGCCCGTATACCAAATTGCATTATTCTAGCTCAAACCGTTTTTGCGTAATCTTGTCTACATACATACACACACACACACAGACATTTTAGTGAAAATGATTCAGGAACCTTCAAAACGTATAAAAACATCAAAATCTCGAATACGAAAATTTTCATGATCGCAATACTATCTCTGGCGAGAAGTAAAAAAGTACTAGAAATATTAAATAAGTATAAATATTAAGAATTTTTCTAAATTAAAAAAAAATATTACCATTCTTATATAAGTTCAATTATCCAGAGTAATAAATATTTATAAAATAACATTTTTAATAAGAATTAATTTATCATTTAATTTTATTCTCATATTATGATAATTATTTTCCATTGATCTAGTTCAGACAAATTTTATAATTATTTTTTAAAAATTTGAAAATTTAATATATACAATTTCTAATAGTATAAAATGTAAGTCAATAAATATTACGCCAATAAAATAATTATAGTATTTGTATAGGGATTACTTACACTCCCCCTAAGAAAGAGAGAGATATGTATAATTGTTTCAAAAGAGGCCAGAGGGTAAAATCGACCTTATTCTTGCAAATATTTAGATCTGCATTAATTTGTCCCTCGAGGTTACTCCACTCCCCCGAATACAATTATTATTCAAAGTATATTTATTGTTATTAATATATATAATATTTAACTAAAAGAAAAGTGTTTTTTTTTTTAATCAATATTATTTTTATTTTTTTATTTCTTAATTATATCACTAGAATAGAATTTAAAAGAAATAGAAAAAAAAAAGAAAAACAGAAGCGCGAAAGAGAAAGTATTCAGTAAACCATAGGCAGATATCAATGGATCGATCTGAATGCATGTGAATCATAAATAAATTAAATTAATGGTATCGTTTGGAATTTCACACCTGAACTTGGAATTAAAGAAATGAATTAAAAATAAGAGAAACTTGTGGGAGGATAGAGAATGGTAACCGGAGGTGAGAAGATAAATGACCAGATGAAATTGTAATAATATAATAATTAATGACTTTGTTTGTTTATACATATTATCATTGAAATGAGTTTAATATTTAAAATATTGAATGGTATAATTATAAAAAGAAGTAAATAGTAAGTTTATATACTGACCCAGAAATAAAATTTTTCTTTTATAAAACAAAAGCGTTGTCTTAATTGTTATGGGCTAAAAATGTTCGCCTTTTGATAGTTAACAACATGTAAATGATGTCATGACTACTACAACAGTAAATCAGAGTATCCTGATATCAATTACTAAGATACCTACTACTAATAAATAATTCATTTTAATTTTAATCATTTAATAAAGATGGACTTTTGAAAAAACAAATATTTCAATAATATATACGAGGGTAGGTCCAGTGGCGTACCTAGAACTTTTGCCGCCCGGGGCGATCTTCAGTTTGCCGTCCTTTCTATTATAAGTCAATCAAATAGTGGTTTTTATAAATTAATACATATAAATAAATTATTAAGTTATTTAATCAATATTAATTAATACATATAGTAAATTTTTTTCACATATTTGTATGCACTCGTAAACATATTTATATAATATTTACTCTTCTAGCTTTCATACTAGAAAAATCGTGTATAATGCTCTCAAAATTTATATTATTTGTAATTTCTTGTTCTATTGACAATATTGCAAGATTTTGTAGTCTTAATTGACTCATTGTAGAACGAAGATAATTTTGCTGAACAAAATCTTAAAGATGCGTTTACGAATTCAACAAATTTTAATGAATACAATAAAATAAAATTATTATCCTGTTCTTGGAATTAGAATTCAAAATTTACACTAAAATGCATTTATATACACCGAGGAATAATATTCGAAATCATATAGTTAATCATAATTTATATAAATCAAATAGTAAACTTATAATAATCATAATAATCATTTATTATTCAAGAAAGAAAAAAAATAAATATGAAATGAATAAGTTGCTTTTTAAAACTATAACTAAATATAAAAAATGCCGCCCCAAGATAAGTGCCGCCCAGTGCGGTCCGCCCCCTTAGGTACGCCACTGGGTAGGTCAATTAGTTTGTGAACTTTTTTAATGAAACACAAGTTTAATAAATAACTTTATTTTTCAACGTAGTCTCTTTTAAGCTCTATATCATAGGTTCTTAAACTTATGTACTCCACGGACCCCCACTTGAAAAAAATTTTTTTGACGGACCCCCATCACAACTTTAGGTACTTTACGTCATTTTATTAATTAATTTCTGGCTTACGATCTCATAAGGACAAGGATATATGATGAATATCTCTAACAGTGATTGGTGAATAACGATTTTTTTGCATATTGTAGAACACATTTTATTAGAAATTATAATATTGAAGAAAGAAAATACAAACATTGTCATAGCAACAAATCTCACAAATTATAATGGGTACTTACATTAAATTCATATAAATATTTTATAATTTTTTTCAGAAAATATTAAATAAGAAATATTTTAAAAAATAACTGCATCTATCTCATTAAATATAACTTACATATTTAATGAGATGTATGCAGTTGTTTTCTTGAAACAAGAATCTCAATATCTGGCTTAATATTGGAAACTTTTAATCTAAGATCCGGCTCTACATTTAATTTGTTTCTATATTTAGACTTAATATAAAATAGTACCGAAAAAGCTTGTTCGCATAAATATGTTGTGCAGAATGGAATCAAGTGTTGAAGTGCTTTATTTGCAAGCGCAGGATAATCTGACCTGAGAAGTAACCAAAAGTTGCTCAATTCAGTTTTGTTAAATTTTAGTTTATAAGTTGTATCACATGATAATTCCACGAGAATATCTTGTTCAGGTGCAGATAAATGTTTAGCATTTGTAATTTCCATATTAAATGGATCTCTGATCCAGTTATTGCAAGGATCAGGAGTAGAAAAATACTTCCTGAAGTTGCTTTTCAAAGTAATTAAATGTTCAACAAATAATTGACGCGTTTGATTAAGCAATTTTTCACTGGAGCTTTCTATGAAATCATTGAGAGTTGGAAAAGACTCATATACACCGTTCTGGATGCGTTTCGACCACAAGTCGATTTTTTTAATCATTGCTTCTATTTTATCTTCAACTTTAAATATATTTACAACAGTACCTTGCAGGCTCAAATTAAGTTCGTTCAATTTTGTAAAAATATCAGTCAAGTAAGCCACCTTAGCTAACCAGATAAAATCATTGAAACATTCGGTCAGTTCAAAATGCGCATCTATTAAAAACAATCGTATTTCATCTCGAAGCTCAAAAAGGCGAATGAGTACTTTCCCGCGGGACAACCAACGTACATCTGTATGTAATAATAAATGTGTATGTTGACTACCCATTTCCTCACACAAAATTTTAAAAACTCTGGAATTAAGTGGACGAGCCTTAATGAAATTGACAATTTTAACTACTTCGTCTAATGTTCTTTTCAAATCTGGTGACATATTTTTGGCTGCTAATGATTCTCTGTGAATGCAGCAATGATTCCAAACAACCTGAGGCGCAACATTTTTAATAAGAGCAATCAATCCAGTTCTTGTACCTGACATTGCACGAGCACCATCAGTGCAAATTCCAACACATTTTGGCCACTCTATTTCATTTTCGGTTATAAAATTATTCAAACTGTTAAATATGTCATTAGCTGTCGTTCGTGAAGGTAGTGAATCACAAAACAATACATCTTCTTGTATTTGATTTTCAAACTCATATCTAATGAAAGCTAACAAATTGGCATTATTAGTGACATCAGTACTTTCATCCAATTGTAATGAGTAATAGTGACTTTTGCGCACTCTCGATATTAATTCTTCTTTTATATTACATGACATGTCTTCAATCCTATTCTTAACCGTATCATTTGATAATGAAATCAAATTTATATCGTTTGCTGCTTTAGTTCCTAACATTATATTTGTAATTACTTTTGTAGCAGGAAGAATTAATTGCTCTGCTATATTATGCGGCTTTCCTGCTTTAGCAATAAGTAGAGCTACTTCATATGATGCCATTACTGCTTTCTTACTCATACCACCAGATCCCGTCTTTACCATCAATTTCTGACTTGAATTAAGTTCTTCTTTTTTCATTTTAAAAAATTCGATAGACTTACTAACATGCTCGCTGTGCTTTGTTTGTAAATGACGTCTGAGATTAGCAGGTTTCATACTTTCATTGGATAAACTTTCCTGACATAGAACGCAGACTGGTCTTTCCACATCATTGTTGCAAATATAAGTAAATCCAAATGATAAATAATCATCCGAATATTTTCTAGTTTTGCGTTTCTTGGTAGAGTTTGCTGTTGATGCCTCATCATCTGATTCTTTCCGTTTCTGTGTTGAACCAGTTTGTAGCCAACGATCCATTTTATGGAGTAATTTATTAACATTGAACTACAATAATATAAATATAATATAAATATAACGAATTATTATTTACTAGCTATGTTTTAATATGATTTTAAATGAATGTTTTAATATCATTTTAAATGAATGTTTTAAATCATTTTAATAAATGTTTTAAATCATTTTAAATAAATGATTTAATATCATTTTAAATGAATATTAATTTATATAATAAATATATTTCGTAATTTGATTCTAAAATATTATTAATTTCGTAATTTGATTCTAAAATATTATTAAAATAAATATTTTTTATTCATAAAACTAACTTATACTTACTCTCAAAAACAGCCTTTCAGGGAAATTGCAAAATGTGTTTAGTGTTTTTATAAAATAATGATCATGCAAATTACACTAAAAATTAAAAAAAATTATTAGCTATAATAAACTATTATTAGCTATAATTTAATTATAATTAATTAAATTAATAAAAATAATTTAAAGATACAACTCGTTGAGAAATGAACTTATAATTAACATTAATAAAAATAATTTAAAGATACAACTCGTTGAGAAATGAACTTATAATTAACATTTGCTTTAAAACTGTTTAAAACCCCAGAGTGGACGCTGACAATTTGGGTTTTTCCGGGTAAGACTGTCCCCTCCCCTGGTTTTCCCCAATAACAAAGTGAAAGAAAATTCCCTTATATGCCTCCCCTTCCGAGCCCCTAAGAGGGGTTATTTTAAAGGAACAATCGAAAAATGATTTTAAATGAATGAATGGATGAAAATTCAAATTTTATATATAGTTTTTTATATATGTTTATTTATTCACAAAAAATTAATTGACATAATTATCAATTTAATAAAATAAAATAGTATTATTAATAGTATTAAATTATAGCCGTAATTCTCTAGGAGGATATAGTTAAACAATGAACTTTAAATATTTATATATGTATATATTTTTACGATGATTTTTTTCCGAGGACCGCGGACCCCCAGTAAAGGCTTCGCGGACCCCCAGGGGTCCGCGGACCACAGTTTAAGAACCACTGCTCTATATAATTCGTCCATTGTTTTTTTTCATTTTTATAACATTGAGGAGAGTATTTTTGTTATGGGATTTAATGTGTGAATGTAGGTAAATATTTGTATTGGTGTGTGCCATCGTATACAGTGCCTGGTCAAAATTAAAGCAACTAAATTGGTTTATTTGGGTTTTTAACTTTTTAAATGGTATTAATCTGTTTATTTAGAAAAAAATATTATTAAAACGACACAGTAGATTTCGTGCAAAATTTTTAATTTATTTGAAAAATTAGAAACAAAAATCAATATTAAATGAAAAAATAATAAAAAAGTGGATTTGCTTGATTAAATTAACCGCACTGCCCTATATTTATATAATTTTCCAATATATCTTTTATTTTTGTTAGAATATTAATTAGAATAAACTGTTAATAAACAAATAATAATAAATATAAATTTTAAATTTTTATAAAATTTAGAAAAATAAAAAATTATTTTTAAGGAGTTAAAGTAGCCATAACATCACTTTTATTCTTACGTTCATTTATTATAACCTTTGGAATATATTAAATAAAATTGTGAGCTCTATTTTAATCATATTCGTTTATCCAATTACAATTCAAATGATTGTCTTGTTAGTTTTATTTGATGTATCGTTTCCTTATTAATTGAGGTATAAAAAGATTAGAAGCACCTAAATGACATCATCTAGTGAAAGAATTTATTAGGAACATCCTTTAAATTCGTTGTTAATTTCAAAAAAAAACGTGTTTTATTTATATAAGAACCTACTTATTTTAAGGCCAACCATTGATCATGAATTAATAAAATTTAATTAATAAATAAATATATTTATATATATATATAGGAATATATATTTTATTAAAAACTAAAAAGTGTATTTGAATTATAAATATTCTTTGTTCATATAACTAAACTATATTAGTATGTTTTAGTATAATTTTAGCCGTTTGTTTTAATTTTATTGAAATTTTATTTTATTACATGTGTAAATAATATCATTAGTCAATCTTAAATATTTAATTAAATTAAAAATTTATTTATAAAAGTTAAAACATTTGTATTATTTTTCATTTTTTCAATACTTTTTGCATAATTCCTTAATTGTATTTTCTTTGATTTGTTTTTGTTTTGATTAAAATATTTAATTATATTAAAATCGGACCAAGTGAAACATACCAATTTCATTAGTATAGAAAATAAAAAACACAATTTAAAAATAAATTTTATTTAAATAGTTGGAAAATGAATTAACTGTATATAAAAATATGATTTAATTTAATAAGATAATATTTTATTTCTCCTTTTTTTAGTTATTTTAATGTTACTTGGTATAGACAATTTATAATATTAAAATGTATTTTGATTATTTTAAATATAAGAAACTAATTAAAATAAAATGATACAATTGAGTTATAAATTTTTTTATATTAATAAACAGTGGAGTAGCGTGATCTATTATGTGGAGGGGGGCAGAGGGGGTCCGGGGTCTCCCTCGGAAAAAATTTTGACAAAATAAATAATTTAGTTATATATAACGTTTAGACTATACTTATACGTAATTTAAAGATCTTTTTATTTTTTTACTTTTTGTTTCTCAGTTTCAAAACTAATCACTTTTAAATTTATTTTTTGCACAATGTCTGGGGGGGGGGGAGGCACGTGCCCCCTGGCCCACTGTTAATAAACTATGATAAAGAAAAGAGTAAATTTAAAATAAAATTTGCAATATTAATAAAGAACGTAAATATAAAAAATTATTAATTTAGTTTTGATTCTTATTAAAAACTAGCTGCTCAGAGCGCCTTCGGCGCTCTTCACACCTAGACGGGGGCTCCGCCCCCTGTACCCCCGAGTTGTACATAGTATTTGGTGGTTGAAAGTATTAAAAGGTTTTCATCCATTTTGTTTCAATCAGTATATTACATAAAACATTCATTTCTTTTTGTGTTCTTATTTAAAAAATATATTTTAATTTAATCACTATATTAATTATATATATTATTATTGTATATGTTATATCTATCTACCTATGTGGCTCAAAGATACTCTAAAGTTCTTAGCCGCAACAACCACATTTCTCTAAGTGTCCCTATCCTGAGCCCTTATTCCATCTCTCTTACGTCCCTTCCTACGCGTCATTGGTTTTCCAAGCGGACGTTTTCCAATCGGTCTTCCCACCAATATCTTTTTCCTCTCCCATTCTTGCCACGTGCCCTGCCTATCGCAGCTTTTTCCCTTTTATAACCCTAACTATTTCTGAAGATGCAGAGAGGCCATGCAATTTCTTGTTATACAGTCTCCCTCATACCCGGTGACCTCATCTTTCTTTGGCCAATAAATGCAGGGAAGAATCCTATTCTCAAATACTCTGAATCTACTCTCATCTCCAAGGGTCATAGACCATGCCTCCCACCCATATAATGCAACAGGCAAAATAATCTTTTTATATATTCCCTTTGATAATAATTTTGAAGAGATAAGCCTCTTTATTGCAGATAACAGGCGTTTCCCGATTGCAACCCCGATTTAAATTCTTCTCAAATATTATTATCCTTCGTGATTACATTCAATTTTTCTACATATTCAAATTCTACATTTTGTATCTTAAGATTTTGTATGTTACTACTCTTCCTCTTTGTTACTAAATATTTTTTCTTATCCCTATTAATTTCAAACCTCCATTAAATTTTCCTCGCTATCTGTAATCGCAATTGCCGAATCTCCTATTATATTTAAGTCGTTTGAGTAACCTAATATTTTACAATTGATTTCCGCATCTTATTCTTTCTTTACTACCTTCAAGACAAATTTGAAGATTGATTGGATCTATTGAGTCATGCGTATGTTTTACTAAAGTCTACAAATAATTAGTGAACAGATTGAATATTGAATTCGCGGTTTTTTTCCTAATATCTGTCATAATGAAAATATCTTAATTAATGTTGGTCGATTTGGCCTGAACCCGCAATGATATCTCCTAATATTTCCTCCGCCTATGGTTCTTAAGTATTGTATATGTTATAATAGTGAAATAGAGTATAATATTTCTTGATCATTACATTTTGGTATTTTATTTTCATTGCTAGATTATTATTGAATATTTTTAATTATAATGAAACTTGAGAAAATGCAAAAATAGAGACTTGAGACAATTTATAAAAATTAACGGTATAAAACTATAGATAAATGACCAATATATACATTCATTAATAGTATTAATTTAAATTAATTGATTTATTTGTTTTTTTTATTATTAAGTTCATTTATTAATTTTTCTAGATTTTAGTTAATTTCCTCCCTTAAAAGAAACTTATCTAATTCTGTGGTGCTAGGGGATTTGAAAATTATTCTTTGTAATATGAAGATTTCGCTTACCGTTTCTGTCATGTCCGACCTCCATCCAACAGTTATTTTTCTCAAGTTCTTTGCTTCTCTTAATCATGTGATCTATATATTTAATTTTTTTTGATTCATTATAATAAAATTTAAACAAATAAAAATTTTCACTTTGTTAATTTATATAAATTTCAATTTAAACTGATTGTGAGTGATACGCTTAGCCAATACTCTGAATAATTTGTGTACAAAAATATTGAATGTTCTTAGCGAGATTTGATATAATGTTGTACGATTTGTCCTAAATCTGAATTAGAAGAAAATTATAAAATGCCTCCTCTTCCAGCCCAATTCATTTACCCACCCATGTTGCATATGGCATCTAAATTTCTTAAAACTCCGTTTTTTTTAATTTAAAATAGAAGGAGAGAAAGAGTTTTAAATTATATTCGAATAGTCTATATATTCTATATATCAGTATTTTTTTTCTGAATTTAATAGCAAGTTGATTTTAAAAATTTTCCATTCTTAATGCATATGATTGATTACATGTGTTAAAATTTAAAAAAATTCAAATATTCTAATTTTTATATTTATATACAATTTAATATTATTTTTTATTAATATCATATCAAAAAAAGAGAATTTATTAAAAATTAAAAATAAAAAAAGAAGCCTATTAATAAAAAATTGAATGGTGATTTAATTATTTTATTAAATTAATTAAAATGAGACCTTTTAGAATAAATTATTTAATTGAAATGATATTTAAATATAAGAATTTAAAAAAATATTATATTCTTTGTTTGGCAATTGTTATTTAATTATGTGCAACATGATTCGACTTGCACAGAGCATCGTTATTTTTTATTAATATCACATGATAAAAATGAATCTTTTAAACATAATAAATAAAAAAAACATTTTAATAAATTTAAAAAATATATCCAATTTAAAAATGTCAAAAATTTAAAACAACTTTATATCATCATATTTTAATTTTTATATAATATATATATATATTTAGTAATTAATAATAGAGTAATTAAATTAAAATAAAAAACAAAGATAATATAATTCAGTCATTTTAATTCAGGTTAAATAATATTTTTTTTTTATTATTCAATATTAAAATTTATATATTATTATATATATATTATAGAAAAGAAGAAATATTCAATTAAATAAAAAATAATTTAAGATAAAAATATGATCTAATAAATATTTTAATTAAATTGAGAACTTTTAGAATAAATTATTTAATTGAATTGATATTTGTATATTAGAATTTAAAATAAAAAGGGAAATATTATAATAATTCTTTGATTGGGAATAGCTATGATAATTCATTGTTTGAAATGATTCCGCTAGGCCGACAGTGAGCCGCGAGCTGCTCTTGAATGAACAACACGGAGAATTATATAAACTTTAAAAAATTAATTTCTGCGGTTATTGTTGACATATAAATAAAATTTATAGCCTATGTTACTCTAGGGGTATATAAGAATATTGTGATGTAATTTCATAGAAATCGGTTCAGCCAATTCAGAGTCTATAAAATAGTAAATTTCCGGACAGACAGACAGACAGACAGACAGACAGACAGACAGACATGAAAAATTCTAAAGTCACTTTTGGATTCTAGAGGTCATGAAACGCGAAGATATGCAAAAATTTTTAAATTCTGAGCAATGTGCAGACAAAAACCTTTTTATATATATATAGATATATTTAGATTATTTATAATACAATGTTATTTTTATATAAGAAAAAAATATTAACTTTCACTGTATAAAGAATGCAGCATTCAATTTTGAAAGATTAATATATATATGGAGGTTAATAAAATCTAGCCGATGTGTCGATTTATTTATTTTTTGTTTTTTAATTTTTTTTTTTTTTATTTTAGTTAATCAAATTGTTATTGACCCTACTTCTACGCTAGGATTCAAATCACACCAGGTACTTTCTAAAAACAACAAAGAAATCTCTCTTTTTCAGCGCCACAACTTAAATTGATTGCAACAGCAAATAAAAAAATAGATCTAGTCGTGTTTTCCCCAAAAAAACACGAACGTGATAGAAAAAAAATATCAAAAAGATGAGTCAGCTGCTAGAAAATAGAAAATAAATATTACTAAGATCAAGATAGGCAAATAGAGAGTCTAGATTTTTTTTTTAATTTTAGGAAAAACAATTTATTTTTCTTTTTTTCTTTTGGACTGATGTATCAATCAGCTTTAACGAGTTGAAATTAAAAAAAAAATAAAATTATTTTATTTTTATTTTTAATCACTATTATACCTTAATAATTAAAAAAATAATATTATAAATTTCTGACAATCTAAAGATAAATAATTAAGATAAGTAATTCAGATATAAATTACAGATTAGATAAAGTATTTAAAATGCATTTTTGTTGATATCAAATTAATAACCTATCTTAATCAATTTATTCTTATACAAATCGACCCTTCGAATTTTATCATGATTTGTTTTACTATTTTAAAAAGAAAAAAAAATACTTAATTTTATTAATTTAAACTTGAAAATACTTTAACATAACAAATGTCAATCTCAATAAAAATGTGAAATGTAAAAATAGAAATTAAAAATAAAAATTATCAAGATAACGACTAGATCATTAGAGCATTGTAAAAAAATACAATTAGGAAGGCGGGTCCAGGAGGACTAAAAGAAAAAAAAGTAAGAGAATTAAGAGAAAACGGCTAAGTATCTATTATATAAAATATAAATGACTGTATGTAGACATTATTGAGATTCCTCATTTTTTGAGGTTCTTGGATATATAGATTATCTCGATAATACTAAGGAGAAGAATTAAGATTAAAAAACAATTTATAGTAATAATAATGAAATTTTATAGAAATAGCTTTTAAGAATAAATGATATAAGGTATTAATCAAAAAATTAGAAAATTGAATATTTAATAATAAAATTATCGGGGATTATTACTAAAATTAACTTTCTAAATAAACCCTACCCTTTCTATTTAAAATTACAAAAGCAATTTAGATTTTTGTGTTAATAGAAGAGAATGAATCCAATATATAATTTGGGGTTGTTTGCTCATATCCTTACCAGGTGCCAAACCCTTTCAATAATTTCGGAGGGTTATTAAATGGAGAAGGAATTACACATTGTAAAAAAATTCCAAGATCAATAAATAATATAAGGATTTAATTTGATTTTATAAAAAAAAAAAAAGTTTAAAATTTATCTATCTATCTATCTCAGTGGCTCTACGGAAATCGAGAGTGCTTGGCAACGTCATTTCTCCAAGTGTCCCTATCCAGAGTCACAACCATCCAACCGCTACCCTTTCCCGTCTCTCTCACTTCCCAAGTCCCTTCCTACATTGTCCACCCACTGCGTCCTTGGTCTTCCCAACAGATATTTCCCAATCGGTCTCCCCACCAATATATTTTTCGCCATACTTTCTTCTCCCATTCTAGCCACGTGCCCTGTCCATTGCAGCCTTCTCGATTTTAAAACCCTAACTATGTATGAAGATGCATAGAGGTCATGCAATTATGCAGTCTCCGCCCATAAATACTGCGAAGAATCCTATTTTCATAAACTCTAAAACTACTCTCGTCTCCCATGGTCATAGACCTTGCCTCACACACTTATAATACATCCGGCAGCCGGCAAAATAATTATTAAATTTAAAATTTATGATACATTAAAATTGATATTAAAGTTTGGTATAATCTCTTATTAATTCAATTAACTAATATTAAAGTACAAATTTAAAAATATATTAATACATATATAAAAATTTACTCTAATTATGAATGAAGGGGAATGGTAAAAATGTGGATAAGTATATACACATATACTAAAATCTGACGAACCGTGACCTGTGACATTGAAAATAAAAAGTTTTATTTATTATTCCAATCTTAACAAGACACAAGATTTTTTACTAGCTCCCCCCCCCCCGCCACTTGACAGAGGACTCTTCCACTATATGGCCAGAATTATGAAAATTGTAATTTATTTTTTAATTTAATCACGAAATTTATTATACAATTTATTTTTCGAAAAATTATTAATAAAAAAAAATTAATAAAACATAAAGTTACCACGACAATAAAAAGAAAACGATTCAATGGATGCACCGGACGCAACTGGGGGTAGCACTATAGGATTCGGGAGTATGAGATATTAGCAGTAAGATTATTATTGTGTATTAAATGTAGTTACAAAGCACGAAACTGTATGTAAACGTATAGCGAACATTTAAAAAGATAAAGAGATAAACAATTATACGGGCAAAAAGACTTATTATATATATATATATTGGATATTATTATTATATTTAAAAACTTAAAATATATATAGATTCTGTTTATTAACGTATATATTATGTAATATAGATATCGCAATAATAAAAAAAAAATATCTAAAAACAAATGATAAATTCATATAAAGTATAGAATTGATATTAATTTTTTTATTTTCATTTTATTAACAATTTTAAAAATTTTATTATTTAAATTTTACTAATCCGGGCCACTTGAGGAAATTTTTTAAATTTTTATTTAATTAATAAATATTTAAAATGATTGTAAAATAATAAAAATTAAGTGAACAATAATTTAGTTGATTATTTAATAAAGATTTTCAATTATAATTTGATTAAAAAACTTATTAATGTATCAAAAATATTTAAATATAAATTAATGATGATTTGAAATGTTTGGCGAGTATCAAAATTTTATTTAATATTAAAATTTCGAAAGATTATTTAGAATGGCTACTTAAAAATTTACATTCCAATAATCATATCAAATAATAAACTTTATTCTTGATAACTTTTATTTTCAATTTGTAAATAGTTTTAAAAAAACTGAGCAATTTCATTATATAATTTTTAATTGGACATTAAATGTTTGATGACACAAGAATAATTTTTTGTAAATAATAAATATATAAAAAAGAAATAGATATAAAAAATTATGAAATTTTTTTGACAATGAGTTGAAAAGAAATTAACAAAAGTTTTCATTTATCTTAATCATTTTTAATTTGAAACTACACGAATAGCGTGTGAAATTAATTGTTGATTGATAGAGATCTTAGAAGAGTGAAATAAAAAAAAATAGTCAACTAATTAGTCTAAAAGCATTCGAACTTGCCCAAGTCATTGCGATTAATTTTTTTTTTTTTTTGGTATTTTTTTGAGTATTTTTAATAATAGTAATATAATGATATGAATGTGTCTAAAAAAAAGAGGTAAGAAAGATACATGCGTTGTTAACTTACCATATGTTCTTTTGTCCGTTGTTCGAGCTCCGCTGATGTAAAATGACGATGTAAATCAACGGGTCCAAGACGGGCTTCCATCTCGCGCAGCCATTTACGAAGACATCGAATTTCACGATCCAAATCTAAAAACGATATTAAAAATTTTAGCATTATATGAATTTTAAAAATTTAAGCATTATATGAATTTAAAAAAAAGAAATATAATAAAAAAATAATAAATATAATAAAAAAATAATAAATAAAATAAAAAAAAATAATAAATAAAATAAAAAAAAAATAATAAAATATTTATAAAAAAAAAGTTGAATCAATGTAATAAGCATATTAAATCAAATCAATAAATAATAGATATAATAATCAACAAAAAAACATTTAAAATGTCATTAAATACTAGAATTTATTAGAAATAAATAAAAATAATAAAATATTTAATATAATAAATTTATTTTGTAAATGGGAATAATAATAAAATAATTAATTAATCCGATTAATAAAAATAAATAAAAAATATGAAACCATTTTTAAGTTTCGAAGTGGTATCTATTTCTTGTTTTAGTCATAAAATGAATTTATTATTGGTTAATTTAAAATGTTAATTTTTTTTTTTGGAAATTTAATATAAATACAACGGACAAAATAATTGTTTTAAATATTTTAATTTTGATTCCGGTTGAAAATACTTTTTCGAGATAAGCCCCTTTACTGCATTAGGTGTTAACAGATTTAATTTCTCTAATATTATTATCCTTGCTGATTAAGTATTTAAATTTTTCTATATTTTAAAATTCAACATTTTTGCATATTAAGATTTTTATATAAATAATAATAGTAATATATATATAATGTTTATATTATACACTTCATATCAATAACTTATTAAGATTATATAAGAAATACTAATTTATATTTTATACTTTTTTCAAAGTTATCTATTTGGAGAGTGGTGGATTAATTTTTATGTTAAGTTATTAAATTTGGAGAGATTTTAAATCGCATCCATAAGTTAAGGTAATATTTTAAATTAAATTCAATTAAAATTTTATATTTCTTAATTTGTTATAATTAGTATCTTTAGTAATTACCATAAGCGCCATTTTGTCCAGAATTTCCATGGAGGGCTGCTTCAACAGCCACCCATTTAGCGTTTAGATGTTGTACTCGCCATGTAACTTCTGACCTTATATCTGGATAATTTTCCATTAATTTAGATGCTTGATCATTAAATAAAGTACGCCTCGGTGCCAACTGTTGTAATTCGGATACATGGTTCTAGAAAGAGAAAACAAATTATAAATATTAATTAATTATTTTAGTATTTACTTTATTATAATTGTAATTTAATATAGTTTTTGTAAATTTTGAATAAAATTAAAAACAAATGAATATAATATAAATAGATATTTAATTTATTAAATTTCAAGAAAAAATATAATTTATAAAATAATAAATAGAAAAAGAGACCTTAATATATTATATGCAAAATTTTAAATTATTTTAAAAATCACGAATATGTATATTAATTGTTTTTATCTATTAAATATAGTAATTAAAATATAATAATTTATTGTATATTGAAATTTATACAATCATGGTAATAATATTTATTATTTTAATATGGTATATATATATATATATATATATATATCTTATATCTAATAATCACAATTAAAAGCATTATTTAATCATTTAATTACTTATAATTAGCAATTTTTAATAAAATATATTATTAATGATCTATTAATATATTGTAATAATTTTCATTGGCGCGCCTGTACGTTTATGCAACCAAAACAACTCCTTATATATATTTAAGCATAGAAAAAGGAGTATCAAGAATAATGACAAATAGATGAAAGGTATAAGAAATTAAATATTTTAACATCTTTGAGAAAAAATAGATATCAAAAAAATTTCTAATTTTATATATTAAAAAAGGCTTAACCGAACTTGAAATTAATTTAAATTGAATTAACCATAATATAATTTTATTAAATAAAACAAACTATCTCAAAATTTGTATTTTATAAAAATATTCTTGAATCAAAATTTATTTTAAAATTAATATTTTTAATAATAAGTACCGCTCTGATTTTTTCAATCCGTTCCTCTCGATCGACTGTCCTCTCCGACTTAGCAGTTGACGTGTTATAATCGTCAACGGAAGTGGCACGTTGGACACCCAGAACGAACGATTGGACTGTATCTAGCCAGGCGTACAGCTCGACAAATTGCGAGTAGAGGTCTGCTAGTGTCCAATTTATATCCGAGGGGCAGATGTTCTCCGTAGGCGCTGGTGGTTGCGATGGAGTGACAAGGAGTTCTCCGTTTGCCTCCTAAAATCAAATGAATATCATCCAAAAATTAAACCAATATTATAACTTATAATTAAATAGAATATTAATAATTAATAATAAAAATAATATTATATAAATATGATAGAATAATTTATTATTATTGAATATGAATGAAATTTAATAATCAATTTTATAATAATATTATAATATTAATTGTGAATAGGTGGATTAACAATTAAATTTACTAAAAGAAGAAAATTATTATTGGATATTAAGAAAATCTATTTTTATCTTATTCTGCATATTCCTTTAATTTAATACCTTTTATTATAAATATATTAAAATATATTAAAATATAAAAATTATAGATTATTTATATGAGAAGTTTGTATTCAAATTTATTTATACGTACTTACATTAATGAATTCATTATTCATAGTTTACATTTCCATTTTATAAATATACGTATATTAGATTTTATATGACAGATTTGTTTAATTAAATTAAGTTTTATCTATCTATATAAATTAGATTGTACTAATGTATGTGGATAAGAAAATATTATTTTAATATTAAATTCAACTTTATTTATTATTTATTTTAGACTCGTTTTTAAAATATTTGAAAATATTTGTCAATTTAATGTTTTATTTATTTATTCAATTTGTCTCTGGCAGTTCGAACTTACAATTTGGCATATTAATAAGTTTACATTAATTTATTACATTTAATATGAAATGAACGCAATTTCAAAATAAACATAAAATAAAAATATATACATTTTGCTTTTACCTTCAAAAGTTCGATCATTCTATTTCTATCTGACTATAATTTCCTATATATCCTTCTCAAATACTATCATATACTATCATATTTCAATTATCTAATGCAGTGATGGCGAACCTATAAGACACTGACCCACCCAAACTTTTTAACTGACCCACACTTTGATTTTTATAAATTTTTAAATTTTTTTTAATGTGCTTCTAAAAAAGGTAAGATGATTTTGTGGCCAAACTTTTGAACATTTTCGATTTTTCTTTTAAATTTTTTTTTTTTTTTTTTCAATATGGTTCTAAAAAAAATGTCAGATGATTTGGCGATGCTCTGAAAGGTTGAGAAACACTGATATACAAATAATTATACAAATATATATGTATATTGTATGTGAATTTCTTTATTCCCTTTTCAAATACTTAGTGACCCACGAGCAACATCTAAAAAAATAATGATCAAAATACGACCCATTTCTCAAATAGGTTCGTCATCACTGATCGAATGTATAATATTCATTGTATAATTCCTCCTCATTTAATTATCCTATAAATTTAATGTAGTTTTTTAAATTATAAATTTTACGTACTATAAATAAAGATTGAGAGATTTTACTCTATCTATGAAGTTAAATTTTTAATTTTTTAGTAGATATGAAAATATAAAATATTTTCTTTTATTACATTTATTTAATTAATTATTTGAGTAATAAATATATTATGTATATATAAAATTTTTAAAAGATAAATATTTGATTTTTATATCAGCTTTCAGCTGAATTAATATTATTATAAAAATAAATAATTCATTTTTTTTTATTAATCAATTAAATATTGATTATTGAAAAAAATGAAATGTGAAATAAGACATTTTTTAATATAAATATTAAAAAAAAATAAATAAAAGATATTGACAATTGTGAATGGATTAAAATTGTAAAAAATACAAGCCAATAAATATAAATTAAATAAAATAAATGCTGTACCTTGCAGGTGTCAATTAATTGATTGTCCATCAGATAGTTGTAATTACTTTGCAATGCCGCCCAAAATTCCTCTTTATCTTTGATTACATCTCTATTCCAAGTTCGATGCCAGCTTTCAATTTCAGTATCTCTTCTATAAAAAAATATAAATATAAAATATATTAATATATATATATATATATAATTATTTCATTTCTATTAAATTAAATACTTGTGTTTTTTGCTGAGGCTGTGGTATGGTCTTTCAGTTTGAATTCGTGGATGTTCAGGGGACTCTGGGCTCGCGCCGCAATTTAACGGCTGTAACGAGGAGAGCGAGAAGCTCAATTTCAGAGCCGAATTTTCGAATCCTGTAACAAAATAAATCCAAATTATAAATGAATGATGAAAAAGGAGAGGCAAAAAAATGTGTGGAATGAGATAAGATAAAAAACAGATTAATATCGACAAGCGATAATAAAATAATAGAAAAGAATCATAGATAAAATAAAGTGAAAAATATTTCATCGGGATAATTATAAACATCGAAATATCAAGCATAACATTATTAAATAACTCCTTAAGGAAATAATTAATAAGTTAAATTATATTTTTATAAATGGTCATGAAAATTATATTTTAAAACATTTTAATAATCTTTTCTTTTTTTTTTTTTTTTTTTGGAAATTTGGATTTTTTGATGCAATGCTTTTATAAAATTATATGAAATTCAACAAAACTTAGAGGACTATATTTATATTGATTAGAAATTTTATAATATATAAAATAAATATTTAAAGTTAATTTTCTAAATTATAAAATTTCTGGTTGCTAAAAACTGATTCAATATAAGTTAGTAGGTCTAATTTAAGGGAAAATTTGAGTCCATGGTTTTAGGCAAATAATTTGATATAATAAAAAATTAAAAGTAGAATTGCCATTAAATTGGTGGCGAAAAATAAAATTAAGAGAGCGTTAATTTTACTATTGTACCATTATAAGTTTGATTAATATAGAAATAAATAAATATTGATTTTATCTTTTAATATTTATATAAAAGTATATAAATGTTATATATCAAAATCTATATTAGAAATTAATAATTTTGTAGTTGTCTGTGTTGGTGGTGGTGATGGCTTTTGGGTGTTGGTGCTCTGATGGTTTTGTTTAGGGTATATGAAGAGAATTTTCTGGCGGATGCTTATATCGAGATACCGAATGGGAAGATACGCTCCGAGGAGGAAAATGACTTCATAGATGTTTATTGATGAACTATATATTTTGAATTGTTATGTTTTCAATATTTTAAATTGTTATGTAATGCCAAATGTGGCTAAATACATTTGAGATATAAATAAATAAATAAAAATTAATAATTTCAACTTACAATACTTCGATAAATTAAAAAAAAATATCTATATATTTATAAATTTATTAGGTACTTACGTATAGATGTAAAAAAAAAGTTAATATTTGCAATTTAATATTTAAATTTTCCTCTGAGAAAATAATTAATAATAATCATAATTTTAAAGTTCAAACATAAAAATTAATTTCATTTCATTTTTATTTTTTCAAGTAAAATATCATTCAATATTTAATATTCTGGCAGTAAAATTTTTCTGTATAAATCACGTTGTATTACAGTATTACATTTGAAACATCCAGCTGTATTCAATCATCTTGAAATAGTATTTTTTTAGAATTAGATTATATTTTCATGGTAATAAGTATATTTTTTTTAAAATTATTATTATTTATCAAGACTTCGTTATTATGCTCAACTGCTCAAATACATATATTAAAAATTGTCATTCATCAATTTAATCAAATTATTGAATTTCCTATTGTTTAAAATGTTATTTGATTTAAACTTACCGACTGGCATGATTAGTGCTGTGTCTGACCGATAGAGGCGTTCAAGCGTTTTCCCAGGCGGAGAGAATGTGTTTCTTTTGGTTGCCGTTAGAGCGAGCCATCGTGCTAGAAGAGTGCTGCTTGGCGGATCACTGGCGCGAGAAACGATTGTAGTTGATGTAGTGGGAACAGCGACCTCGTCAGATGGCCGCCAGTCATCCGTGAGCGGAGACGAGATGGAGGATATAAATCGGCGCCAAAGACGACTCCAGCTGACACGAGCGCCGGTTGGCTGACGTAAACGACCCTTACGACGGAGTTTGCTGAAGCAGAGAAAAAAAAAATTATTCACCATGCGTCATTCATTCATTCATTCATTCATTTAAAATACAAATTAAGAGAGTCATCATATATCAATTCAATAAATAAAACACTACAATCATATCAATAAATATTAGATATCTTTTTAACCAATATAGGGGCATATTAACTCTCTCATATTCAATCCCCTTTCCCATTATTAATTTACAAAAATCAATTATTAATAATAAAAGATCAATAATTTTAATAAAAAAAAAATTTAAAATTAGATATTATGTAAATATAAAATTTATTCTAATTAAAAATAAAAAAATTTGGGTTAAGGGTTCAAAACTCACCAAGTTCATAAAATTGAAAATTGATTTAAAATATAAAAATGAAATTTGTAATGGAAAAAGAAATTGTCAGCATGGTTGGAATGGGTTTATATCCCAAAAGCCTCTTCAAGTATTTAGTAACGTGATGGAAGAATAAATAATATTTGAAATCCTAAAAACAACATTACTAAATTTTTTTTTTACAAGAGTTGCACAATTTCTTTGACCAAAGAAGAAATATTTGTAAATGTTACATAGCTTCAGACCTGTTACGCACCTGGTTTTTCTTCTAAAGTGAGAATCGTTGAAATTCCCTATTGGTTGGATTTAGAACATTATCAATTATATATATTTTTGTTAAGTCTTATTATAGCTTATATAATTAAAATCCTCCGACTTTTGTACATCCTACAAAAAGACAGAACCTATCAAGTCGATTATATAAATTAGGTGCCCAACGAGTCCTTTCAACCTTTATCTTGTTTTTCTTAATCGGAGTCGTTACTTTTTTATCAAGTATCTTCACAATTTTGATGCTGGAGGCTGGGTTGACTCCTTCCTAAAGACCCCAGCTAGAAAAATTTCACTGCCAAGCCCGGAACTTACACCGGGACCACGACGATGTGTGTTAATGATGTTAACCCCCAAGTTGCGTGGAATATCTTATATAAAAAATATTAATGTGATAATGTTGATCTTTCAAGCATAATGTTAAAATAAAATAATAATCATAAGAATCAAAGAAATAGAAATATCGTTGAACAAGAAATGATATTTCTTAGATAATTAGAAATATAATAAACCACTTAAATGGCGATGAGAAAGAAATTATCAATTAATTATATATACCGTTATATTTATATAAATATATATTATATATTATTTTAAATATAAAATTAAAAATTAAATTTAAAAATATTATGTTTGCTAAATTTTAAATTAATTTAATTAATTGCTCTTAGGGCTTTTACTCTATTATCAGAAGCCAACAGTTTTAAAAAATATTAATACCTTACTTATACTAATCTTAAAAAATAAAACAATTTATTCAACTGTAATTGTCAAATTCTAAATGAATTTTGATTAATTGTTTATAATATTATTTTTTGGCAAAAAATATATTGATAGGAAGACCGAGTGGGAAACGTCCATTTGGAAGACCAAGGACACGGTGGGTGGATAATGTGGGAAATGACGTGAAAGAGATGGGAGAGGATAGGGACTGGAAGGTTGTGGCTCAGAATAGGAATACTTGGAGGGGTGTGGTTGATGCGGCCAAGAACTTTCGAGTTCCGTAGAGTCACAGAGGTAGATAGATAGATAATATTATTTTTTATCAGCTTTATTAAATTTAATTATTTAATCTTAAAACTAATTGAACTTGGTGTAGTCCGATCCCTGGACAGAAAAATATATATATTTTTAAAAATTGAACAATTATATAAGAATGTGATCGGTGGTGTTATGCTAAATTAGTGAATTCAAAGGCATAGGTTCAAACCCCAGTAAGTTTGCAATAATTTAAAATATATTTTTAATATAATAAATTATAAAATAAATGTGTAAATTAAGTATAAAGGATTTGAATAAAATAAAAAAAACGGATCTATTTTGAAAGAATGATTGTAAAAAATAAATCAAGATGCATTTCTTAGGCAATTACAGTTTAATAAATTGTTTTATTTTCTAAGATTAATATCTTAATCTCTCTCAACATAAATACTTAAACGTTAATCTTAATGAAGCTATTACAAAAGAATTCAGCCATTTCCTGGATACAAGGACAATTTTTTTTTTAAGTGGCCAAAAGTGTATGGGAAAAGGCAAGGTGGATTAAGGATGCAGGGATCATGACATTTCCACCTGGCACGAGATTTGTTTCCTGTCCCAACCGCCACTTGGGATTTGAATAACAGGACTGGATTGAAAAATGTAATTTAATTGCTAGTGTAAAGTGTTGGAATCATTTAAATCTAATTTTTTAAAAAAGGGAATTTAATTAGGTAATGATGAAACAATTATTAAATTATATACAAAGTAAATATGATAAAAAAAATAACATAAAGACATAAGTTCATTGAAAAAGAATAATTTAAAAATGTATGTGATTTATATTAAAAAAATAATCATTAATATATATATATAAACAATATATAATAATATTTAATTTCTTAAACAACTTTTCAATTTTATTTATTTTAATATCATTTTCAATTCATTCCTAATAGTTAAGTTCTCAAATACCATGCTTTGCTATATTTAATAATTAATATTTTTTTTATTATTTAATTGAACATTTATATAAAATGTGTTCTTAAATATATTAAATAAAAGATTTGATGATTATTTTCAAAAAAAAAAAAAAAAAAAAAAATATTAATATACAGATATTAATCATTTAGTCATTGTATAGCTAAAAGATTTGCCAAAAGAGAGGAACTCAATTTTACATTTCATAGTAATTTCTAGTTTAATATAAAATTTTATAAATATTTTTAATAGAAAACTTAATAATTCCAAATTTCAAATTTCTAAGTTAAATTGAACATAGAAACAATATAATTATTGTTCAAATGTCATAACAACAAAGAACAAATTAATCCAACAATAAATTTTGTTTGCAATTTGATAATAATTAAGTAAATTGAATTATCATTTGCGGATATATATATATATATATATATATATATATAATATATAATTTCATAATCATATAATAATTTAGATATTTTATATTCAACAAATGTGAAAGTATATTTAGTTAAAATGTCACCAAGTAAGTAATGTTTTTATTTTAGAAATATTAAAATTTTACAGTGTTAATTAGATTTATATATATAGACAAACAAATTTGCATATTTATTTATTAACATATCACTTAGAAATGAAGTAATTTATTTTAAATAATTTAAAATGCTTCAGGAGAAATATTTAATATTAAATACTTTGATTATGAATATAATTAAGTATATGTTAATATAATTAATTATATGAATAATAAAAATAATAGTAAAATTTGTTATCTAACAAAATTTCCTAGAAAAACACCCCCCCCCCTCCCCCTTCAACCCCATTTTGAAAATTAATTTTGTATAAATTAGTAATTTATTATTTATAACGTTTTAATAAATTTTTTTTTAAGGTTATTGCGAATTATGCTTATTATATTCATTTTAGAAATTTTTTAAATAAAATTTATTAATTTAAATAAAACTTATTAATTTTCAAATTCTGATTAAGTTTGAAGTCTTATTTTAAAGATCAATATTCAATATTTTTAATTATTATAAATTATTCAATAATATTTTTTTATCAATTAATAAAATAAGAAATATGTAATTATAAGAGTAATTAAAAAATCTTAAAATAATTATGCTTATAAAATATATATAATTAAAATTGTAATTACATAAATTTAGTAATTTAAATCAATTACTCTAAATATATATATATATATATATATATATATAGAATTAAATTATAAAGTAAAAAAATAAATTATTATATCAGAAGTTTATTATTACTGGTTTTGAGTATTTATAGAGATAAAATAAAAATCTATAGCAATAATTATTAAGTTTATTCTAATAAATTTACTTAGAGAAAATAATATATTTTTATTTAAATCCAGAGAGTAGAAAATAAAATGAAATTAATTATTTTCTTTCAATTGAAAATGTATTAACTAAATTGGATTTTAAAAGCAAATCAATGGGATTACATATAAACTTTCTTTTAGTATATAAAAATGGAAGTGAAAGAACGTTCTAATTAATATACTTAACCATAGAAAATAATTCAAAATAAGTATATAACAAATACATTTAATTGGAACAATGACTTGATTTATTCAGCTTTTATATATGTTTTAAATTATATTATATTTTTCTGACTTACTTTCATAAAAACGTTAATAAAGGTAATGAATAAAATTTAAAAAAAAAAAAATTAAATTAAAAATCAAATAACCAAGTAAATTAAGGGTAGGTCTCTTCATTTTAAAGAAAAATTTTATGTCTATAAAAAATATAAAGCGTGGCTTTTGAATTTTTAACTTTTCAATCATTATTTGAAAAAAATAAATAACAATAAATGCAGATTTATCATAATATTAGATATAAATTTAACAATTGTTTTTGACATAAACCGTTATTCAGGGTATAATGAAGAAAAAATGTAAACGCCAAGAGGGCGCTGTTGTCGGGCAATCCAACGATTAAAAAAGACTTGTCATTGCCCAATAATGCGCCGCCAAGGCGTTTTCATTTTTCTGTCAGTGTTCATCATTTTTAATTAAAAATGCTAAAGATTTTGCACAACACTACATAATATTTTGTATTCGTTTGAATTGGCAAACACGATAATCCAAATTAATATAAGCTTATAGAAAACAATAGAAATCATAATTTTTTCATTAAATTTTCTTAATTCATTAAATTATTCGATTATTTTAATTCTTTATGATATTAATTAACAAAAAGCAATCAACTAATTCAAAAAAAGAAATTTATTTTGTATATTAAATTATATAAATATTGATTATTCATTGATAATGTAAATTTTAAAAAAATAATCATTTTTCCAAAAAGAAAAAGAAAAAATATATATAAAGAAATAGTCTAATAGAGATATTTCTCTCTTAATTGATCATTATTTATTTATCTATTATTTTTTATGACATTAAATAGAAAAGAGTAGTTTTTTAGTGTTTTTTACAAGACCCACTTTGTGCATTCCTCATAAAAGGGTTAAAGTGTGCATTTAGATGCAGAAGAGAATAGAATCATTGGATTGTGAGCCTTATTTGAGAGCCCCTACGATTTGTACACGGATGTCACGTGTACGGGCAGGATCTGAAGGAATGGATTGTGTAACGATTACTAACCCAAACAGAATAAGCCGATAAAACCACCCTTAATGAACTTATTTATCATTTTTATTTTAAAGAACCATAATAAAGAGATCTATATATTATAATATATATAATTTAGATCATTTGGATAAGATTAGAAAAAATAATGAAAAAAGAAAAAAATATATGAATATATAAATATTAAGATTAAAAGGATAAAATAAATATAAGCTAATCTTATTTAAAATATTTTTTTAATTTTGGATTCTTAATATATAATATATATGTAAGTAAATAGGTTTGTTTAGGTTTCCGTAAAAGTTTTTATTATTATTAGAAGTTTTTTATATTTTGCCTAGTTGGGCTAGGATGAGCCTGACCTTAGTTCTATGGGATATTGATAGTGTGAACATCCAGGTTATTTCGGAGCCTCAAATCTTACTAATAAATGTGAAAATAACCCGGAAGTAACTTATATATTTTAGATTAATGCTAAAGGGGATAAAAAAATGAATTTTTAAAATCTTATAATTTATTAAAAAGAACTTATAAATGCATACTAAGTTACTATATGATGATAAAAAAAAATATGTATTAATACAAAAACTGACTAGTAGAAGATATTTTTAACTATTATTATGTAATTTAAAATATCAATACTATAGAGATAAAGTGAAAAAATATATAACAATAATAAAATAAGTGAAAAGTTTAATAATCAATAACCAATTTTTTTATTGTGATTTTTTCTTTGGAATAATCACGAAATCAATATTCTATAATATAATAATTGTTGTTTTGTTGAATATACGTTTTGTCTTTCGATCTCACAACGAGGTGATATTTTACAACCACACTGGCATGTCAGAGTTAACCTACAAATTATGATGAAGGTAAAATATTATATTTAGGGAAAATAATTATCCTGAATTTTTTAATAGTGGAATGACATAAAATAATCAAATTAGACAAGGATATAAAATAATAATAATAATAATAATAATTAATTTTTAGAACAAAGGCCCAGTTATGATCTGTCGCATTCCAAATTACAAAAGTTTATATTTTTACTATCTCTCCAGAGAGAGTATTGGGATCACAAAAATTTTCGATGTCGAGATTTTGATGTTTTTATACGTTTTGAAGGTCCCTGAGTCATTTTCACTAAGGTTGAGAAATATATATATAAGTGAGGGATTGGAGATAAAAGAAGTGAGATGTAGTTTCTGAAATGTATAAAGTAATTTATTTACATATGTACATTGATTTTAAAATGGCCAAGCTAGTACCTGAAATGTATAAAGAAACAAATCTCAAGTCTCTTGGAAGCGTAACTTGGTTAAATTCATAAGGGGAAAAGATATATAACAAAATAATGGTGGATAGGTGTTTCTATGATGAATGCTTGTTTCTTTCTGTTCGTGTGTGTCTGGCTCTGTTCAATCCAACGCCCTCCCGTGGCCAAACCCGAACTTACATCTCCCCCACAAAAGAAAGTACCGTCACATTATTTTGTAAAGGGTAAAAGATTTTTAATATGAAATAAGGAAAATTTTTTATTTTTTTTATTTTTTTCTATTTTATATATAGAGTTTGATATCCTTTCTATAACTCTGTACGGACCGTCTCGAATTTTGTCTAGTTTGTCTCTATTTAATTTATTTCCTAATTCTACATAAACTAAGTCATTTTTCCTAAATGAATAATCCCTTCTTTTTTTATTTATTCTGAATCTGTTTTCTTCAGCTGACTTATTCGAGAATTTTAAAGCTTCTTTTCTATCATATTCCAGATCTCTTTCCTTGCTAAATTCTTCTGGAACTATCTCTGAATGTTTTCCAAGTAGTAAATATTCAGGAGAGAATCTGGTAGAACTGTGTGTTGTTCCATTATATTCTCTGACACATTCTTCTGCCAAAACGGCCCATCCTTTTCCTTTATTTTTAGAATCATTTCTCTTTATCCTCAGCCTATTTGTTAAAGACTGGTTCACTCGTTCAACTAAACCATTTGACTCCGGACAATCAGTACATGTGAATATCAGTTTTATGTTTTTCTTAGTTAAAAATTTTTTAAAATCTTCCGACTTTATCCCAGGATACTGATCCGCCAACAGGTTATCTATTTGGTTCGAATCGTCAACCTTTTTTATAAGTTTAATAAAATCTTTTGACGATTGAGTTGTTGATGTCAAAATAAAGACAAATCTTGAGAAATGATCAATGAGCACATGCATGTATCTTTTTTTTGTATATCTGTCTTTGCAACCCCCTATTGTATCCAGGGACATGATTTCAAAGGGTCTTGTTGCTGGACCCAAAATGGATGCTTTTCCCAGCAATCTCTCTCTTCTTGACTTATTTTCTAAACATGCCTTGCATTCTCTGCAATACTTTCGTATTAAAAAATCCATTCCTTTAAAATAGTACTCAGGTCTAATTTTACTTAACATATGTTTTACCCCTATATGACCATAGTAGTTGTGAGTTAAATCTATTATTTTTTTTCCTAAGGACATAGATACAAATATTCTTTTGTTATCATTTATTTTCTTTAAATAAACTCCTTTTTCATTTATAATGTTTTTAGAATTGTTTATTTCAGTGATATTTAAACTTTGGTCTGCCATTATTTGTTCTTGTGTTATTAAGTTTACCACTTTGATGACATCTTCATTATGACAATCACTGAGGACTGGATTTCTGGAAAGGGCGTCGGCCTCAGTGTTTGTGCTGCCAGGGGCGTAAATGATTTCAAAGTCATATTGGGAAAGATAAAGAATTAATTCACCAAGGGGCTCATCTGGTCTTGCATTTACTTTGAAATTTTCCAGGGGTTTGTGGTCTGTGATGACTGTAAATGGTTTATCTATTAGCCAGTATTGCCAGTGTTGTACAGCTTCCTTTATAGCTAAACACTCCAAGTAGATAGCCTTTCTTTTCTTTTGTAGTGGAGTTAGTTTTTTTGAAAAGTAGGCTACTGGATGTAAGAATCCTTCATCATCTTTTTGCTTCAATATTGCACCGATTCCTTCCGTCGATCCATCCGTAAATATGTAACTCTTCTTATTCGGATTAAAAATTAATAATATTGGCGAGGTACATAAAAGCTCTTTTACTTTATTAAAAGCACTCTGACATTTGTCCGTCCATTCAAACTTTACATTTTTTCTTAGTAAATTATGAAGAGGTTCTAACAATTCTACCGATTTGTCTATATACTTATAATAAAAATTTATTTTACCAAGAAATTGCCGTACATTTTTCTTATCTTTTGGAATTTTAAAATCTTTTATTGCTATCAAGTTATCTTTTAAAGGTCTTATTTTGCCTTTTTTAATAATATGTCCTAAATATTTAATTTCATTTTTCGCGATATTGCATTTTGATAATTTCAGCTTAAAACCTTCTTCTTTCAACATCTTAAAAACTAACTTTAAATGTTCTAAATGTTTTTCAAAACTTTCGGAGAAAATAAGGATGTCGTCAATATAATTCATACAGAACGTGTTTAAATTATTTCTCCTAATGGAATTTGCAAGAATTCTTTGAAAGATTCCAGATGAAGCTCGAAGTCCAAATGGGAGTACATTCCATTGAAAGTGGCCATTTTGTGTTACAAAGGCCGACTTTTCCCTATCCTTTCTTCTTAATGGTATAGACCAAAAGGCCGAATTAACATCCAATGCCGTGAACCAGTTGCAATTTCCTGCCTTTATCATTATATCATCAATTCTTGGGAAAGGATGAGACTCAGGTAATAAAATCCTGTTTAGACATGAATAATCGATACATAGACGTGATTTTTTTCCTTCGTCTTTCTTATAAGCCAATGTTACTGGAGCCGCAAAAGGCGAGCTTGATTCTTCAATTAGATTCATTTCTAAAAGTTTTTTTATTTGACTGTCTATTTCATTCTGTGTTGTGACAGAACATCTATAGGGTTTTTTATATATATATTGATAATCACGCAATTTTATTTGAGCCTCTGTATCTTTTATTTTTCCTACATCGAATTTGTTTTTTGCAAATAATTCATTATTTTCTTTTAATAATAAAAATGTTTTATCTTTTTCTTTTGCATTTAAATGATTTAAATAGTGTCCATATTCTTCTAATTTTATATATTCGTCTATATTTATATTGTACAATGTATTATTAAATATAATTTTATTTTTTTTATTAATATGGTTTAAGGAAAAATCATTTGTTAAAGTTTTATTTTTAAATTGGTTTGAATTATTTTCTAAACCTTTAATATCTTTATTTTTATTTAATGGTATATTTTTAAAATTTATTCTTTGAAATATTTTTAATTCATTATTTTGACATAGTTTAAATTCCGTTATTAAATCTAATCCCAGAATCAATTCAAAGGAAAATTTATTATTATTAATACAGAATATATTTACTTGTTTTTCTATTAAACCTATTTTTAATTTTAAAGAAATTTGCCCATCAACACGACAAAAACCAGCTAATGTTTTGAATAAAATTTTATTGTGGTCCTTCAATTTATCATTTAATCCTTTCACCACATTTAAATTGATGATTGATATATTAGAACCGGTGTCATAGATTCCTTTTAAATATCTATTCTTATTAATTATTACATTTAATTTGATCAGCTGGGTTTTATCGCAGGGCATAATTATTTTTTTTTTAACCAATTCATTAAATTGTTCTTCACCAAGCATTACTTTTGGGCGTGTTTTATTTTGTTTTATATTAATGTTGTTTTTATGTAATGGAATATTCTCATATTTCTGCAATATACTTATGAGATCATCAGATTTCTTTATTTGAAATTTATCTAATTCATGTTGAATTTTTAATGGTAATCCAATGACAATTAAATTAATTTTAGTTTGTTCTGAGATATGAGGGTCCGAATCTATTAAAAGATTTTCTTTCTCAATGCAATAACTTATTATGGAGCCCCCTAGAAATTTAAAATTAAAAGCTTTTCTAACTTGGGACCATCCTCTCTTTTGAAAAGTTAATAAGATTGATTTTTTCCAATCTTCCCATAAATGTAGATTTTTTTTTAGATTTAATTCATACCAATTTTTAGCAATGTCTGCCAAAAAATATTTTAATGCTTGAATTTTTATTGTTTCATTTTGTAGATCGAACCTCAAACATTCTTTTTCAAATTTTTCAATCCATACATCAACATCTTGGTTTTTGCCTAAAAATATTTCTAAATTGAATTTTTTTTCAATATCCTTTAATACGTGGATTGAATTATTTATATCAATGGTGTTATCCATGTTAGTTAAATTAATAGAATTATTTAATTGTTCTTCAAGCAATTCGCCTTTAAAAATGAAATTATCATCATTGTCTAAATATAATTTCCTTATATCTTCATCTAGATCCACCTTTGGGTTTCTGAAATTCCCGACCCTTGTCATACCTTTACAGGCTGCCTGAATAACGCTTAATTTCATCAGCTTAAGGTGATGAGATTCGTGACGGTACTTTACAGGAAATAAGTAAGTCAGGGAAGAGCCCTGGAAACTGATAGCGTGGAAAGAACTCACCATAGCGCCATCAACTTGCTCCTTGACCATATGTATTATAACCTTCGCTGCCATCTCGGAAGAAGCTCGATTTGTTTTATAAGTGAGGGATTGGAGATAAAAGAAGTGAGATGTAGTTTCTGAAATGTATAAAGTAATTTATTTACATATGTACATTGATTTTAAAATGGCCAAGCTAGTACCTGAAATGTATAAAGAAACAAATCTCAAGTCTCTTGGAAGCGTAACTTGGTTAAATTCATAAGGGGAAAAGATATATAACAAAATAATGGTGGATAGGTGTTTCTATGATGAATGCTTGTTTCTTTCTGTTCGTGTGTGTCTGGCTCTGTTCAATCCAACGCCCTCCCGTGGCCAAACCCGAACTTACATATATATGTGATATGTGTGTGGGTGTAGACAAGATTACATAAAAACATGAAACATGAAATTTGGTACACGGGCATTATTCAAAATTCGTTGTTTTCCATCAACTTTTGAGAAATGTAGATCAATCGGAAGACCTACGTTTTGATTTTTTACATCTAAACTGACCGTAAAAATATAGATATATGTTAGATTGTTTTTCACATGATAAAACTGATATATATAGAATTTCAGGTTGATTGAATCGCTGAAAGTACCGGATTTAATTTTTTAACATGTTGATTGGCAATCACTCGCAAGCACGTGAAGTGGTGCCATCAACAAAGAACCAAACACGCGCTGGTTTAATAAATATTATTTATTAATTTTAGTTTATTATTTATAATTTATTAAATTTAATTTAAATATAATATATGTTTTATTAATCCAATTCAAATTTGCGAGATAGTCCAAGTGGAGACACTCCAGATTTTTATACAAAAAATGGTTAAATATTGATTGGATAGTTTTTAAAGTTTTATCTATAAAAAATAAATTTTGGTTGGTTCTCTCCAGCCTATAAATGTTTAAGGTCCTAGTTTGAGAGAAAGTTAATGAAAAAAAAAATGGTCCACTATAATGCAATTTTTTTAAAAAATAATATTTTCATATTAAAACAGTCCAATGAAAAGATCAATAATATAACATTAAAAATTAAATATTATAATAAATCAAATTAATATGAACTTTCTTTCAAATGAATAATAATGAAATAAATAAACAAAAAAATATACATTCATTTTTATTAAATTCGTGTTTATAAAATAATAATAAAATATAATAAATATCACATTTATTTATTTATTTATTTTTTTAAAATAACTATTATCTACTTTTATTTATTTACTATTTTTGTTATTTATATGTCTTTAAGAAAGTGAAAGTATTCAATCTTATATCGATAGAGAGAAATATAAAATTGTAGGGTGTTTATATGGAGATAAAAAAAAATGTGTAACATTACAAGTACATGTGAAATAATTAGTATTTTATTGTGAAAATAAGATTTAAAGATTTAAAAGGGAATAATAAATTTTCTAAAAGATTAATATCTTATGGATAACATTTATTTTTATTATTATTAAAAACAAAACAAAACAAACAAACAAACAAAAACAAAAATCAAATACACAAAAAAAAAAAGATTAAAATAATTTAGTTCATAAAACAATGTAAAAAAAAAATGTATTAGATTTGTGAAAGGTACCCGCAAGGGGAATGAAAAAGTTCAACGTGAAAGGACAGACAGACATACAGAGAGATGGTCAGTAAGCCCCCAATCGATAATAAAAATAAATAAAATAAAAACAAGAAACAATGAGGAGAAGGTAGAAAAGATAAATTCGAAATCCGGGTTAAATAAATAACAACGAGCAGTCAGTTGAACAGCATCGAGCATATATCGGGGGAGTTGAAATGGTTGTGGTACATGGGAACGGAGTCAATTTCTAGAATCGCCGCGAGGTCATGTACCAAGACATGGCAACAGCTGAGATTAATGAGCTACTAATTGAGTGGTGCAACTGGAACTGGAATGAGCAGAAGTGAATATAGCAGGTGCATTTTCGCATCATAAGATAATTAATAAATCAATTAATAAGACGCAATTAATAAATACATTTTTGATATACCTCTAGTATGCTATAATAAAAATATAATTAATATAAAATTTCTATTATATTTTTTTTTAATTATTTTTAATTTTATTGAAATATTTGCTAATTTTAGATTTGTTTTTTTATAAATTTATGCAATTCTTTATTTAAAATCATGGTGTTCATTATTTATTATATGGATGGCCACAGGGAAATGGTCAACCTACCTAGAAAATGCAATAGATTGTTTTATAGACTGAAAAATCCAAAACCTTAATAACTTTATATGGAAGTCATGGGAATCTCATTGTGATTCATGAAAGCATAAACTATGTGACTTTTTTAGTATAGATAATATTTCATAGAGGGGAGTAAACTTTAAAAATGATTTTTAATGTAAAAAACATCTAAATCAGGTGCCCACGAAGCCTTTTCAAGTGCCTACATTCAAATGTTTTTGCGATCAGGCTCTTAAACATTTTTTCAACTTTTTTTAAATTTGTTCAATATGGTTCTAAAAAAAAAAAGATAAAATGAATTTGCGATCAGGCTCTTAGACATTTTCGATTTTTCAATATGGCTCTAAGTATCACCAAGTGTGCCCACCTCTGTTATATTATTTCAGAAATGTGCCCGACAATTGAAAAAGGTTGCCGACCCCTGATCTAAACAAATTATTTATTTATATTTTTTTTTATAATCGTTTTATTAATTTTAGGAAATTAGGGGTTTTGCATTTATTTAGATTATTAGTATATATTTATTAAAATGGAAATTAAACTTATATAATAATAAGTTTAACTTCGGGTTACTTTCATGGCATATTGTAAAACTTGAGTCTCGACGTTTCGCCGTTCTTTTTGGCGCCATTTTCAAGGGAATTTTCGGGATTCTGGGATTAGTCTTCTAAAAATTCACAAATTCCCTCCTATTTCCTAAATGATCTTGAAATGGAGCTAAAATAGAAGCTCACAATAATACACATGAAAATAACCCAGAAATAAATTTTCATACTACAAGCTTTCACTGAAATCTAAATGAACACATGTATATATATATATATATATATTTCATAGTTAATAACTTTAAAATAAAGATAGACACTTTTAGTTAAAATTTTATATATATATTTCTAATCAGCAGTGTAAATTGTGATCTTTATGTTCAAATAATACTATAATTTTATATTTTTCTTCATTTGAATAAGAAGTCAAATAGAAATAGGTCTTGAAAGTATGAGGATTGAGGTGAAAAACCCTACTCATTTTTTTCCGCTAAAAACTGGTTGATTTTAAACGCACTATGACCAGATGCGTTACAATGATAAAATATATCTCCGGTTGGCTTTCTCGTACAAATGATAGACAGTAATGTTGCTTTTTTATAAGAACAAATAAAAATGAAATGAGTTATCAGAAAGAAAAAACTTCTAGTGCTACTATGTATATTATATATCTAATCAAAAAACCCATTTATATTATATATTTTTATAATTTTTTAAAATTTTTAAATAGCATACATTAAAAGAGGAAATAAAAAGTTTTAATTAAAATTAAAATTATATTAAATTTTATAAATCTAAAATTGTATATAATGTTAATGGAAAAAGAGTAATTTTAATTTTCAAAGAAGAAGGTCAATTTGTGTTAGTTTACTTGAAAAAATTTAAATAAAATTAAATTAAATTAAAATTTTATTAGTATATTAATTGGATATTAATTAAATATTTAATTATAAGAAATAGTTTAAAAAAATGGTTCATCACATTGCACAATTATTAAAAAACATTTATTCAATTTATTATTTGTTAAAAAAATTAAACATTCATAGCCAAATATATAATTAAATTTATACTATTTTTGAAAAATAAATTATATTTTAAAATTGAATTTTAAATTAATATAAAAATACCAATAATAAAGTTTTATTTGAATATACGAAAATTGCTATCTTCGGACTAATAAATAACATCCCATGAGACAAATAGACACAGAGACCGATTAGTATATTTAAATTTTCTCGGGATGAACTTACTAGTACATTATTTTTAAAATAAACTAATCGTGAAATAAATACTTTTTTGGATTAAAATCTGATATTAAAATAGGAAATAAAAAAAATCAAAAACAATAAAAGACAAATGAGATTTGACAAGTGAAAAATTAATTTATTGTGAATTTTTATGTCATAGAATATTTGTTTATATTAAGTATTCTATTAATAAAATTTTACCTTAAGAAATTCAATTAAATATAATAATGCTATTTCAAAGAGATTTTTTTATTGTTTTGGAATGTATTTGAAAAGCTAATGTTGATATTGAAAGAAAATAGAATTCAACGAATGTAAATAATCTTACATATTTATGTGTAGGTTGTTCGTTTGATCTCTTCTTATTAATAAAAATTTCCTAATCGTATGAATTTACATAGGCAACTTAAGAAATAGTAAACGTCTTAAAAGCAAAGAGATTGATTACGTTGCTTGTTTGTAATAGAAAAAAAAACATGCTATGCTAATCCCTTATAATACGATATCCCAAGGCAATCAAAAAAGAATGTAATATTGCATATAATTTCATATATCTAAGGATATAGAGTAAATCTATAAAGGAATAGAAGCAACCAAGTGAATCGGGCCGGGAATAAGAAATGCGGAACAGGACGATAAACAAATAAAAGACAATTATTATAACATACCAACCATTGAAAGACTAACAATATTTAACATTATATTAAAGGATATTTAAAAATAAATAATATTGCAACGGTGGCAAAAACGTGGCTCTGTTTGAGTTTATTTGTGGCTCAATTAAAAGATTTAAAATCATGACACAAAAAAGTAAAATTTTTCCAATTTGGCTCTTAAACATTTTCGATTTTTCAATATGGCTCTTTAAAAAAAAAGTAAAATTTTTTTCCGATTTGGCTCTTAAACATTTCCGATTTTTCGATATGGCTCTTAAGTATCACCAAGTGTGGCCAGCCCTTTAATATTGTTAATTATATTGTATGGCTCTAAAAAAAAAGTAAAATTTTTTTCCGATTTGGCTCTTAAACATTTCCGATTTTTCGATATGGCTCTTAAATATCACCAAGTGTGGCCAGCCCTTTAATATTATTAATTAATATTGTATGGCTCTAAAAAAAAAAGTAAAATTTTTTTCCGATTTGGCTCTTAAACATTTCCGATTTTTCGATATGGCTCTTAAGTATCACCAAGTGCGGCCAGCCCTTTAATATTGTTAATTATATTGTATGGCTCTAAAAAAAAAGTAAAATTTTTTTCCGATTTGGCTCTTAAACATTTCCGATTTTTCGATATGGCTCTTAAATATCACCAAGTGTGGCCAGCCCTTTAATATTATTAATTAATATTGTATGGCTCTAAAAAAAAAAGTAAAATTTTTTTCCGATTTGGCTCTTAAACATTTCCGATTTTTCGATATGGCTCTTAAGTATCACCAAGTGTGGCCAGCCCTTTAATATTGTTTAAATGGATAATTTATTTTTATTTATATTCTTGTAATAATTAAGAAAATAGTTTAGTTCAAATAATTTAAAATTATATTAAAAGTTATTGTTTTCAGGGTGTATTATTATAAGTGGAAAACAAAAAAATTATTTAAATGAATGAAAGTGATATGATAATATGGTTATATGTTATATGTATTTTACAATTTTTTAAGTGACAGATGCGTGTAGACATCGTCATGGCCATTGAGAAAAATATTAAAATTTTATTGACATTAATATATTGAGGTGAGAAATAAATTAAAACATTTTTTTTGAGAAATTTTGAATAATTTTTAAAAGGAAAATTAAATATTAATGATTTTATTTATTCTTAATGAAAGATTGAATTTTTTATACAAAAATTGGCTATTTTTAAAGAAATGGAATGTCAAGTAAATTAAATTTATATATGTATTTATATATAAAAAGAAATAATTAAGGAAATAAAATATTTATTTTACTTTTGATTTCAATTTGTTTTTTATATAAAAAGTTCCCAAAGGAAATTCATAATTTTTTTTTTTTTATTTTTATTTTTTAATTTGACTAAAAGTAATTATTTCAGGTATGGAAACGTAAAATAGAGATTATAAAAAAGAGGAGGCAGAACAAGAGGAGGAGATATATATTTTAAAAGTTTTATATGTAGATTGGGGAAGAAATTAAAATTATAGTTATATTAATGAAAGGAAATATTTATAAAAAATACTTTTGCTTTCTTTTTTTTCACAAGTTTCACCTCACTTTTAATAAATATCTATCTATATATATATAGATAGATATTTATTTATTTATATTTTAAATTACAACATAACTCACAATACTTGTCTCGATTTGACAAAGTTTCGCCCACACCTTTAGAAAAATAATATATAAGATTGAATCCAGACAGCATATTACCTTATGGAAATGAAAATGATGGCTGGTCATTGACATTATTGAGTGATTCAATAGCTCTTAAGGTAATTTACCACTACCTTCTTTTAAATAATAGTTAATAGTTTCAAAGGTATGTCTATGTTCTTTTGTTATAGGTTTAAGGGGCGGCGTAGAAAGAAAGAAAGGTGTGAATAAGAGGGAGGAAGAGAGGAGGCAAAAGAAAGAATTTTTATTCTCAAATGGAGGAGGACAAAGAAAATTGATTATGATTAAAAGGTCAGTGATTGCTAAGATAACTTGATAAAGTCATTTGACTGATAAGAGAATTATAATTTATAAAAATAGAGATTTTAATTTGAGAATAGAGAAGCATTTTGAATATTTATACGTTAAAATTTAATGATGTGGACACGTCACTCGAATGGATGAAGAAAAGCTAGTGAGTTATGGAAAACCCAATTGGGAAACGTTCGGTGGAAATAACAAGGACCGTGTTAACAGTTAATATATAAATGTAAGGAAAATGAGAGGCGGGAAATTGAATGGGGTAGATAAAAAAAATTGAGAAATTTGATTACTTAGGTTAATATAAATTCCATTATGAAGAATGAATGTTTCAATTTCTATGAATTATACGAGAGTTGGCTTTTTTTTATTTTTTAAACTGTATTAATAATTATTCTGAATATTTAGTGAATCTCAAGGTTCAGTGCGATATGTGTAATTTTATAGCCCTTACCAACTATCAAATTGAATCTCTAACAATATTAAATGTTTTATTATTTGGATGTTTTAGATTGTTAGCTGATCAAATTGAAAATTCTATTTCATTTTGAATAAAGATGAATAATTTTTGTTTAAATACGGGATGGGAAGGAAGCTTGAATTATTTTGAGAAAAACAAATAATAGATCTGACACTTTAAATAACAAGTTCATTATAATTACTTATTTTTTAATTATATCTAATTAATGAGCATATCTTTATATGATGTACATATAATCTTTGAATTTAATTATATTTTTTACTTAAACTTTTAAATCTTAAATTAAAAAATTCATTTTTTTAATTAAAAATTCCTAATTAATATAAAAATGTAAATAAATAAATGTAAAAAAATAAATTCTTGTCATTTTTCTCTCAGTTGTATTTTATTTATTTATTTTTTTTTTCATTTTCACTTGTTCTTTTTCAGCATTGAATGGGTTGGCTAATTCGCTGAATCACACGATTTCCGGTCTCTATTTTTAGCGCATCACTTTTAATTAATGACGATTATCTAACTGTATCTTATGGAAACTAAACATATATAGTATTATAGTATTAATTTTAATCATAATAAAAATACACAAATTTATAATAATAAATCCTTAAATGGAAATTGATTATGCTTTTGTTCATAATTATACTCATATTTTATTGAGTAGAAGGAAAATATACCTACCTTTACATGTAGTTTTATTTTGTTATAACAGTATTAGACCATTTCATTTGTTGATTTTAAAATAATAAGTAATAAAATAAATAAATATGAAAAATAAGCTGGAGTGTCTCCACTCGACTATCTCGCAATTTGAATTGGATTAAATAACATAATATATTATATTTAAATTAAATTTAATTAATTATAAATTATAAATAATAAATATTAAACCAGCGCATGTTTGGTTTTTTATTGATGGCACCATGGCACGTGTTGGCGCGTGAGATTTGCAGTGTTAAAAAATTAATTCTGGTACTTTCAGCGATTCAATCAAGCTGAAATTCTATATATAGCAGTTTTATACAATTATTAATCATGTGAAAAATTATCAAACATATATCTTTATTTTTACGGTCACTTTAGAGGAAAAAAAATCAAAACGTTGTAGGTAATGACCCTCTTCCGGTTGAGCTACATTTCTCAAAAGTTGATAGAAAACTATGAATTTTGAATAATGCTCATGTACCAAATTGCATCTTTCTAGCTCAAACCGTTTTTGCGTAATCTTGCCTACATACATACATACATACATACATACACACACACACACACAGACAGACATTTTTCTCAACCTTAGTGAAAATGATTCAGGAACCTTCAAAAAGGTATAAAAACATAAAAATCTCAACATCGAAAATTTTCGTGATCGCAATACTATCTCTGGCGAGATAGTAAAAAACATTTCTTATATTTTATTTTATTTTTAATTTTATTAATTTTCTGTTTCAAATTTGTGACAATATAGATTTTGGGCATTAATAAAAAATTGAATTAAAATATTAAATTATAATTTTCACCAATTGAATTTTTAAATTTTTATTTTTTAACAAATTTTAAGTTGAAATTTTAAGATAAAAATAAAAAATAAAAAAAATACAAATAAATAAATAAATAATTGTCTTTTTTAATTTAATAGTATTAATAATTTTTGTATTTTTAAAATTTTTTTTTATTGATTTCATTGAAAATTAGAATTATTTTCAAAAAAAAAAAAACAAAAAAAAAACTGAAAATCATACAAGAATGATAAAATATAAAAGTAAACTAAATATTTAATATAAATAATAAATTTTCAAAATCCACATCATATTTATTCCTAGTTTTTAGAATTTTAATTAAATATATATATAATTACTTCAAAAAATGCCTTTTTTTTTGAAAAATATTTATTCAATTTTCTAAATTTATTACTAATGTAAGTAGAGTTTTTATATTATAAAATGTTCCTCCCCTTCCTTCTCACCGACCGCCTAACAAAAATAATATAAAATCAATTTTTTTTGTTAGTTATTGTAATTGTAAATTAAATATACACTACTAATCATTATCTATTATATGAAAGATACCTGTAATAAATAAATCTTCTACGGTATCTGGATTGCTTCCTTGTGGTGGTTGTATTACGGTCAAGAGGTGGTTGTGATGTTTCCGTTAACTCGGGGGCTTCTTTTGGTATAACACATGCCCCACATTCCGTACCCTATTAACATAACAAAACAAAAACAACAAAATTAATAATCATCCTTTGGCTTGCAATAATAAAATAAAATTTACAAAAGTAATAATGCTTGTTAATATTTTATCTATTTATTAAACCCCTATAGACTTCTTCTTGATAAATTTATTGTAATTTTGAATGGTATAATATATATTATAATGAAAGAAATGCGATTCTCATGCGGGTTCGAGTTAATAGAATATGTATTCATACTTATAGAAATTCATTAAAAAAAAGAAAGTCATTTATTTTGTGGGTTATATATACAATTTTGTGGGTGACAGATTGTTTAATAAAAAATGATTAAGATCTATACAACATAATGACTTCTACTTTTTGATATCAAATTCTTAATAATTTCTTAAGTACTTTAATAAATTTCCCATAGTTTAACAATAATAAAAATAAATAAATGACAAGTGTTGGTAGTCTTAAATAAGACCCAATATTAACACACTATGAGCGGGGCGGGTATTTGTACCCGTTGCGATGACTTCCACTTATAAGCGGGGCGGGTATTTATACCCGTTGCCACTTATATAATATATATTTTCCCTTGTGTCATTTAAAATTACTTATTTTAAACGATAACTAATATATATTCCTCATATAAGTGGTAACGGGTATAAATACCCGCCCCGCTCATAGTGTGTTAACCAAATTATAAAAATAAATATATAAAGTCGTGTTTAAATTACCGAAGACGATGATTGTATATTTGTAAAACGTAAATTGAAATCTATCTATTATTGTTTACTTATGGACTATATATAATATAAAATACAGGGCCTGAAAAAAGATGAGGTTGTCGGATCATAGCGAAATTGCATGAGCTCTATGTATCTCCAAATATAGATATGGCCATAAAATAGAGGAATTTGTGTGGCAAGAATGGGAGTCAAAAGACTGACAAGAAACTTCCTTGAGGTGAAACAGATTGTTCGATTAAGGTCGAAGTGATGGTAATAATGGGAGACATGAGGGAGTATGGAGAGAGTGAGAATTGGATGGGAGTAGGTAAGGATAGTGAATGTGAAGGAATGTGGTCGCTGTGGAAAGAATTTTTAAGTTCTATAGACCACAGAGATATAGAGATAATATATAGTGTATTCTATAAAGACGATTCATTTATTGTATATTTATTTATCTCATTCCAAACTAATTCTTATTATAAACAAGAGGCATATTTCAATGGTCCAAAGCAAATTATATGACATATAATTAATGGTAGCATACTATATATATTTCTATAATATTGGTTCAAATTCTAATTCTATTACAAATAAAAAATGAAAAACAGATTTATTTGTTTGTTATCAAAAATATACTATCTTATATATTATTAAATTTTTTGTATTATTTTAATTTATGATAATTAGTGATGTTTCAAATTCATCAATATATTATTATATATATATATAACGCAAATAACAGTAGTGAATATAATTGATTTTTAACACATGTTCAAGGATAAAGAGAACAAAACATTATATATATCTTAGAGTTTAATATGCCAAGGTCGATATTTTTATATAATAAACATTGACATATGATGTATAAATGTTTACAATATTGTTTATAAAAATATTTTCAGAAATTAGAAAAAAAATCGCGTCATATGTGCGTATCTTAAATTTATTTCAGGACTTTGAAGAAACGAAGAAAGAGTTAAGTGTCTGATTTTAAGGAGAGGGAGAGTGATTTCCGTTTTGTAGCTCAGGTTTAAAAATAACCAACATGTGCATTGATTATTATATTAAAGCTATTTTTGTCCCGTTTAGCAGGATAGTTAAACAATCTTCTCATTAATTATTTAAGTTGGAACTGATGGAATACAAACTTGTTTTGTTAATAAGAACCCCCATTAACAAGAAGAAATAACAGCTTTATATATTCTGCTATTATGATCCTAAACAAGGGCTCAAACTGAATGGCTCAAAATCATGACTGTCAAATTTGTGGGTTCGAAACTAACCAACTTCTTTTATTTAATCCTATATATAATAATGAATTTAAAAATCAAATATAAAGTTTGTCTAAAAAGCATAGATTCAGAAATATAATAAAATTATTATTTAAAATTTGATAATAAAGCGAATATGTCACAGAAAGGTTTCAGATGAAGTATTGGTAGTGTTGCAAAATTAGGATAATGCAAAAGATACAAGTGGTCTTTGTACCTTGCAAAAATTCAAGTGTTACAATTTAAAATCAACAATTTTTAATTTTGTTGTATCAAGAAAAGAGATAAAGAGCAAATATTTAAAAATGATTTGAAGAATATGTTTGATAACCAAGATCCAGATTTGGATAGAGTTAGAAGTTCCTGATTTCTGAAAGACAGTACATAATTATGAAGGAGAAGTATATAAGGAAGATGTTTGCAATGGTTAGAAGTAGAAGGTCCAAAATATAATTTTGTTTGTGTAGGTAATTTGTTTTTAATTTATTTTCAACAAAAAGTTTTTTAATTTATTTTAAACCAAATTTTATATATAACAGATTTTGGGCTTTAATGGACACATCTCCTCTCCCCCCTCACCATAAGTCCGTTATATATGGAGGTTCTACTATACATGTCCTTAAACATTTTAAACAAATCGAATTTGTTAGAAACTAGTTTGTTTCTTGTTTTTGTTCTGTATTTGATTAAATAAAAGACATTAAGTTATAAATTAATTAAAATAGAAACTTTTCTGATGAAATTATTTATTTTTTTTTTCAAAACGTAACTAATTTTTAAATTAAAGTTCTCTTTCTTCTTTTGTTCGTAAAACCCGAATTCATGAAAAAAGAATTTATCAATCAAAATTATTTAAGGAGAAATTTTTTTTTCTTTTGTTAATTCAAAAAAAGTACATACTTTTTCTAATGTAGAAATTAGTTAATATAATTTTTTGTCTATCACATTTTCACTAATTTGTGAATGGAGGTGATGATAATAACAAACATATACACTAATTGAGTCCTCGTCTGTTTTTCTGTGTCTTTGGGACAGAAATAAAACAATTTATTTTCATTTTCACTCATTGCACGCCTCATAAAACAAAAACCACTTTGAGAAAATTAAGCAACTCGAATTTAAGATGGTTTAAATTAATGAAACAATAACCTATTCATATAGATAATTATCTAGTTACATATATAAAAATATTTATTTATAATATAATATAATAAAAAGGATAAATTATAATTTTTTTAAATATTTAAAAAAATTGTGTTTTAATTTTTTTTTTCTAAAATTTCAATTAAAATAAAATAAAAAAAATTTAAAAATTTAAGAAAATAAAATTACTAAAATTTTAATGAATATTCAGTCAATTTTAGTAAAAATAATTCATTCAAAAAAAAGAAAAAAAAATCTGGAGTGTCTCCACTCGACTATCTCGTAAATTTGAATTCGATTAAATAACATATATTATTTAAATTAAATTAAATTAATTAAATTATAAATTAAAATTAATAAATAAAATTTATTAAATCAGCGCATGTTTGCCTCTTTGTTGATGGCACCAAGTCACGTGCTGGCGCGTGAGATTTGCAGTGTTAAAAAATTAATTCTGGTACTTTCAGCGATTCAATCAAACTGGAATTCTATATATAGCAGTTTTATACAATTATTAATCATGTGAATAATTATCAAACATATATCTTAATTTTTACGGCCAGTGGATTAATTAACATATATTATATTTATATTAAATTTAATTAATTATAAATTAAAATTAATAAATATATATTAAACAAGCGTGTGTTTGGTTATTTGATGATGGCACCATGTCACGTCATTTACAGTCGTGTTAAAAATTAATTCCGGTACTTGCAGAGATTCAATCAAGCTGAATTCTATATATAGCAGTTTTATACAATTATTAATCATGTGAATAATTATCAAACATATATCTTTATTTTTACGGTCACTTTAGAAGAAAATAAATCAAAACGTTGTAGGTAATGACCCTCTTCCGGTTGAGCTACATTTCTCAAAAGTTGATAGAAAACTACGAATTTTAAATAATACCCGTATACCAAATTTCACGATTCTAGCTCAAACCGTTTTTTCGTAATCTTGTCTACATACATACACATACACATACACACAGACATTTTTCTCAACCTTAGTAAAAATGATTCAGGAACCTTCAAAACGTATAAAAACATCATCTGGCGAGATAGTAAAAATTATCTTTGGATGGAAGTGAGATTAATAATATTTGTTTATATATTATGAAATATTATTTATTATCAAAGAATACATCATTCACTATCATAGAACAACATAAAACCACTCAAATAAAAAAAAGACTAAATTATCACCAATCTGGCATTGACCGATATCAAAGATCCCCGTACGTAAACGATCATTTTCATCTTTTCATACTAATCAAATATTTATTCATAAATTTATATTTAAGCAAGAACAATATATATTTTCACGCCAATTCACTTAGTAAAGTAATTAAATTGGCTTTAACTTATTTACTTATTTATAGGCAATCGTGAAAAGAATGATAGAGAAAAAAAAAGTAAATATTCCAAATTGCCTTTCAACATTTGAGTTCATCAACAAAACTTGAAAATGATTGCGTGTTTTTCATCAATTAATTTGAAAGAGTATCTCCTTTCATCAAATCTATTAAATAATTTAGAATTCATAATAAGAATAATATAAATATTCATTTAAGAGTAATAAAGTAAAATTTAAAATGTGTTTTATGCCTTTGATTGAATTTAATTAGTAAGGCCTTAGGCATAATTTCGCTTTACAATTTATTTTCTATTACATATAAAATTTATATTTTTTTCAATTCATGATCAGGCCATTAGAAATTTATAAGTTTCATTCAAAACTTGTTATTCAATTGTTTTAAGAAATTAATTTTATAATTATTTATTTTTTAAAAACACGCCACGAAGGATGGTGGTTATCAGTGTTAACACACATCAACGTGGGCTCAGGTCAGGGGAATTTCTCTAGCTGGGGTCTAAGGGATGGAGTCAACCCAGCCACCGGGATCAAAATTGGGAATCCGATCAAGAAAATCAAGGGATAGCTTTTTACACTTTTGCAGACTTTTTACGCCCTGTCCTTGTGTGATATGTATAAAAGTCATGGTTTTTTTAATCATTTATTTATTTTTTTAAAAAGCAAAAATTATTTGAAATTTTTAATTTTTTTCAAAAAAAAAAAAAAAAAAAAAAACAATTTTAATAGATAACTTTTAAATATGAATTTCATGAATATCATTATTTAAGGTGCAGTGTAGTAATTTAAACATATGTAATTTATTCTACCATTTAAATATTAATTTGAGAAAATCTTTAAAATCTTTAACTAGCTACTTTAGAGAAAGAAAATAAAATAAATAAAAGATTTTTTTTTTTTTGTTTACAGATTTTCATACCAATTAATGTTTTTTTTACAATTTTTGGTTTAGCTCACTTTCAATAATAGCCCAATAAAGGAATAAAAAAAAATATCGCCCGAACAGGGACTTGAACCCTGGACCCTTAGATTAAAAGTCTAATGCTCTACCGACTGAGCTATCCAGGCCCTGAATTTATTTTGATTTTTTCTTTTCACATTCCACAATAGATGGGCCCTTTTTACCGGCCGACGATAGGAAGGGCAGGTATTGTTTTCATACCAAATTTCACATATGGAGATTTTTACATATCTCCACGAATCATGCATTTTCTTAACAGAAAAAAGTATTTTTATATGATGTCTGTCTGTCTGTCCGTCCGTTGTGTGTCCATATAGAAGTGTACAGCGTGAACGGCTCAACGGATTTTGATAAAATTTGGTATATTTATTTAATGCATCAGTACGATGAATTCATCAACTTTTGGTGTATATCCGGAAACGTTAAGTGGTAGTTTACAAAGTATTAATTTTATATTCATTGTCGGAAAATAATTCACTTAAAATATAGTAGTAATTAATTATTGAGTAACTAAAAATAAAAACCAAGATAATATAATTTAGTCATTTTATAATTCAAGTTTTTAAAATATTTTTTTTATACTTTATTTATATATATGTTTGGAAATTAATTTATTTCAAATCGTCGGTCGGTTAAATGCCTGACCACAGCTCATATTTTTAGGTAAATTTTCAAAATGTCAACATTTTTTCTTTATAAAAGAATTGCATAAATTTATTTTTCTTTCAATAAAAGAAAATATACAAAATTACATACTAAATTGTTATATAGTGTGAATATTCTTTAAATAAATTTGAAAAGCAAAACTTTCGTAGATTTATTACTTCTATGATAATATACATATTTGTGTGTAATGGAAGAATTGATTTATATGAATTACATTTTATTGCGAAGAATATTATATTTACTGAAATTAATAATTTTAGCCCTTTTTCAATATGTTAAAAAATAAAATTTTATAAGAAATAAAAAAAAAATATCGCCCGAACAGGGACTTGAACCCTGGACCCTTAGATTAAAAGTCTAATGCTCTACCGACTGAGCTATCCAGGCCCTGATTTTATTTTGATTTTTGTCTTTCCACACTCAACAAAAGATATGGGCCCTTTTTTTTAGGTAAATCTCCAAAATGTCAACCATTTCTCTTTTTAAAAGAACTGCATACATTTGTTTCTCTTTCAAAATAATAGAAATAAATATACAAATTCACATATGATATTATTTTTCTAGTGACAGATTATCTAAGCCAACAAATTAATTAACAAAACGAAACAATTCGCCTTATAAAAAAAAATATGTATTTAATAATTTAATAATAAATAAAAAAATATGTAAATTTTACTAAATAAAAAAATACATTTACATTGGTTAACAAATAATTATAAATAAATAATTACATTTTCTTTTTTTTCACTTTTTTTTATTACATACTAAAAACATGAACAAATTGGTCATTCTACGTATGAAAAAGATGATATCATATTCCGGAAGTCAGCTATGCATATTAATAATAAGCAATAAGGTAGACAGAACACGTGGATTGAAATCACAGCGCCAGTCTGACTGAATTCCGCCTGGAGGGCGGAGATATTTGTCTGTCTATCCTAAAGAATCGAATGCTTTTGGGTGTCAATTCCTTATGGATGTTTTAACCAATAGCAGACTGGTAATTGTTCACAAGAAATTTGAATAACAAAAAAATAACAAAAAAAAAAAAAAAAAATTTAAAGGCAAAGATTAAGAAATATTTAAATTGTTTTGGGGGGAGATGATATGCAATGAAAGTAGGTGTCAAAAATTAAGGACGAAGAATCTCACGCCTTAAGAAATTAAAATAAAAATTAACAAAAAAAAAAAAACAACTTTCGAATTTTTTAAAAGTTTAATAAAAGTAAATTTTGCAATCAATAAATTGATAAAAATATGCTTTATAATCCCAGATTAGGAGATTTATCTTGATTGTTATTAATATAATAGACATTATTTCATTTATTTATTTTTTATTTTATTATAATTACCTTTTAAAAAATACAATTATTAGATTTCTTTATTTATTTATATTTTTACTATCTCGCCAAATTTTGATGTTTTTATACGTTTTGAAGGTCCCTGAGTCATTTTCACTAAGGTTGAGAAAAATGTCTGTGTGTATGTGTATGTGTATGTATGTAGACAAGATTACGAAAAAACGGTTTGAGCTAGAATCATGAAATTTGGTATACGGACATTATTCAAAATTCTTAGTTTTCTATCAACTTTTGAGAAATGTAGCTCAACCGGAAGAGCGTCATTACCAACAACATTTTGAATTGTTTTCCTCTTAAGTGACAGTAAAAATAAAGATATATGTTTGATAGTTTTTCATATGATTAAAAATTGTATAAAACTGCTAAATATATAGAATTTCAGCTTGATTGGAACGCTGAAAGTACCAGAATTAATTTTTTAACACTTTAAATCTCACGCGCCAACACGTGACGTGGTGCCATCAACAAAGAGCCAAACATGCAGTGGTTTAATAAATATTATTTTTTAATTTATAATTTATATTTAATTAAATTTAATTTATAATTTATAATTAATTAAATTTAATTTAAATATAATATATTATGTTATTTAATCCAATTCAAATTGAGAGATATTCGAGTGGAGACACTCCAGCTTAATTTTTTTTTTTTGTATTTATACCGAGCAACGGATCTGGGTACTAAGATTTTTTGAAACACTGTTAGATATTTACTCACAGTTATGTATATATGTTTACAAATGCATAAAAGTTTTTATATATGGTATATATGGAATCAATATTACAATCCTGCAGTTAAGATGAGGGGGGAGTCTCTAAGGCGAAAGATGCTGAAGTCTCCGCTATATTTATACAACTATCGAAAAATAAAAGATTAATTTTAATTTAATATCTATTGTAAAACTTAGCAATAGTATTCATTTTGAATTAAAGCAGTTAAATATATATTTTTTAATTCAACAAATACCCTTTCCTTCATAAATATCGCACCTAATTGTACTAAGGTTAAGTTAAAGTTGTTTTGATAAATTTGTCTAAAAATAATACTTTATTTATTTGTGTTTTTTATAGTTTAATAAACCATCGAGGTTAAAGTATATTTTATTAATCTTTCACAATTATCAAGAATATTATTAATTAATTATTAATATTATTAATTTAGTGAACTTTATAAGGTTCGATTCCACCTCTTTTAGTTAACCGGGTGAGAACTATAACACATTTAATTCTATAAAAAAATTTATTATTTATAATATTATATAATTGTGTATTATTAATTGTATTTGTTAATAAATTTTGTTTTTTAATTTATAATTTTGTTTATTTTATATTTTCTTTTTAATGTATAAAAATGTTTAGTAAATCAACACTCCAACTAACAAAAAATACAACGATTATGAGTTAATAATTATTATTATTTATTATAAATTTTATTATAAGAATCAATAGAGAAAAAAAATCTTAATTGTATCTTAACCAAATCTATTACCAGTTTTGATTTAAAGTTTTAAATAATTATTTATTTAAATAATCCTTTTTTTGGAAAACAAAATAAATCATAGTAACAAAATAGCCATTGCTGAAAGCAATACACACAACTTTTATCAACTTTAATGAGTTACTACCCCTGGTTCAGCGAGCCACCATTCAATTAATTTGATAGAACATAAAATAGTCATAAAACATATACACCTTAAAGGTATGTATTAATGCTCTGAAAGACAGAAAAGTATGGTCTGTTGATATAACATAATATATATTTCGTAATTTGATTTAATATAATATATTTTGTATTTACGAAAGCGCTGTCTGATGTCATTTAAATTTCCTATTATAAATTAAGAAAAAACTAAGCGTTTTGAAACATTTTCAAATAAATTAAATATATGTATTAATGCAATAAAAAACAGATATGGATATAACATAAATATTTTTAAATTTTATTTTATTTATAATATATTTTGTATATAAGGAAGCGCTGGTTGACGTAGCTGGTGACGTCATATAAATTTAAATTAAGAAAAAACTAATGAAGATGATTTTTCTCGAGCCTGAAATCAATACATATTGATTTATCTTTATCAAAATTATCTGTTGTGTGAATTTCAAATAATTCTTAGAGCGGTATAATATATCTCAAATACAAATATATATATATACAATTTTTGCTAGTATAATAAGATAAGTTAGAAATTCTTAATAATCCTTAAATTCCTAATAATTCATTTGATATTTTTTTTTAGGTAGAAGTTCTTATTTAACAGCAAAATAATAAATATAATATATATATATATATTGAGAAAATTTAACGTAATAAATTATAAAATTGTATTTTATTGGATGACTATTTGTTTCAATGATTGATTGATTGATTGTTTGTTGGATTGGTTAAAAAGATTCACAGGTGTTTTCTGTCCCTCCTTCTTGTAAGATGAATGAATGATGGAAGTGACAAGTAAAAAAAAGACAAACGTTACTTCAATTGTTGCGGCCCCGTTTACTCTATTTTGTGCATCGGTTCCCACGGGACCTCCACCTCCTCCACGCTTCCGTCTCCTTCCACTTGCACGAGTCCAATACTTTCATTCCCGACTAAAGAAACATCCCTCGATTTCGATTGGCTTTCACCGGTTAATTAACGAAAGCCCTGACCCTGACCTGCCATCCAAATGGTCCACAATGCGCTTGTAATCCAATTATGTTTCATACCATACTTGGGTTAGGATTGAATGTGCATTTCACTCCCACACCTACAACTTACAATTATCCTATTCTCTCTAAGATCCGCTTGTTATTGTTAGCGTTGTTGTTGTTGTTGTTGTTATTTATATTCATCAATAAAATGTAAACAGTTTCCTTCTGATTAATGTAGGAATATCAGTTTTAGAATCCGATTACAGTTTCAAAGTAAAGTAATATGTGTCGGACAATCCATCCGGTTTTAATTAAATGCAATTGAATAAGTCGTGACATGATGAGTTTCATTTCACTTCGATGCTCGTGAAAGGAAAAAAATGCATGTTTTAATTTAGATAAATAATAATAATAATAATCAGGAAAAAAAGTAAAAATACAGAAATATAGGATGAAGAAATTCCTAGTGAATTAATGACAAATTATTTTTATAAGAATGTGTTTCCTACAAATTCAATGAAAATATTTTTTAGAATATTAAATTGAGATTAAATTATGCTGTTATATTCAAATTTTTATTATTTTTGAGATAAATCCATTACTGATTAAAATTGGTTCATTTGTCCTTAGTTCAGGACGTTACAATTGGAACTCTATACTTGTCTTTATAACTGAAATGATATGATAGATAGAACATCATCAGCTAGAAGATTGTAGTGAGTAGCTTTTGTCATATATATAGGGCAGTGATTCTCAACCTTTTTTTTACCGCAGCACACTTTTAACGGTTTAAAAATTTGACGGCACACAAAGAAAAAGATAAGTGTAAAAGTTTACCATATTGAAAAAAAGTGGTCCCAAAAACGGTTTACCTTTTTTTAGAACTAAATTGAAAAAATTTATAAAAAAAAGTCGGAAATGTTTAAGAGCCTCTTTACATTTGTAATAATTTGGCGTCACATTTTGATAATCTCGCCGTACACAGATTGAGAATCACTGATATAGGGTGACCATGTTTTGGAAACACCAAACTGGGGTATTTGTAAAAAAATTTATCTTTTTTCAGAGACATATTGAATGAAAAATCGAAAATGTTTAAGAGCCAAATCGGAAAAAAATTTTACCTATTTTTTTGGTTTTTGTTTTTTTATGCCATATTGAATGAAAAATCGAAAATAAGAGCCAAAATGATTGTAAAGTAACGTTCGTCGGACCTAAATATTTAAAAACCGGGACATTTCGGAACAATCCCGGAAAACTCGGACTTTTGATCACCCTCTATAAATATACAAGTATTTATTTACTTTACGTTACTTTATTTACTACCTGAATCTAGATCTTTTCGACTTTTAAATGACTTCTTAAGAAGTATTAATAATATTAGTAGTGCTCGACATATTGTAATAAATTTCAAGATACAAACTTAAATTATTTAATATATTTTTTTGGTTTCTATGAAAATAGTTGTTATAGTTGAAATAAAAAAAATAAGAAATTAACACAATAAGTTAGGTGATAATTTAAAATTAAATAATAAATTAAAATTATTGGTAAGACGGTAAAAAATAATAAAATGATATATATATATTGAAAAAAATATACTTGGAATATAATTTCTAAAGATATTAATATATATTCTTAATCTGACTCTATTAAATATAATAAAATCAAATTAATTAAGAACAATAATCTTTCTAAAATTTTTTTTAAAAAATTTAGTTAATTTAACAGATAAAAATAAATATTGAATAAAAATTCAGTAAAATTATTTTTTTTTTTTTGAGAATATTTAATATAAAATCAATTGAGCAATCGAGAATAAAATTTTGTCCAAAATCACTAGTGACCATTTTTAAGTATTTATTTACAAAATTTGTCAAATGGCTTATAAGTTTAAGTTTACTGTTACTGAAATATGACATTCAAATTAAAATTTTTATAAATTTATCCTTGGGAAATGGAAAAAAGAACAAAAACAATTGGAATAGATAGAAATTAAAAAATAAAACAAAAAATTAAAATTAAATCATGAGTTTGTGGGACAAAAACATCTAAGAAACAACATAATTCTTAATTATACAAATTTTTGAATGATTATAAACATATTTCCATATGATTAGATGATTTACTTTGAAGCTTTCTAATAGGTGAGTCTTATTTGAATATGCGGAACCAGCGGTCAATTTGATTACGGATTTCAGATGAAAATGCTTGTTGAGAAGTTTTTTTTTTTCAATGATTGATGATGAAAGAATAAAATTCAATACGAAGGGATAAGGTTTCAATTCAATTAGAAATTTATAATACTTTAATAATTAATATTTTCTTAATTACTTTTGCTTCATCAACATCATCGAATTCTCTGATCAAAGATTAATTTCTTCACCAGGGTGGATTAGAAAGTTTATAAAGAATAAAGAGAGAAATAAGAATAGGGATTATATAGATAATATCTTCAATTGAATAAGATGGCATGGAACGATATCGATTGGAAATTTCTAATATAAGTTTTAAATTCAATTAATATTTGATATTAAATTCTTAATTAAGAATTATAAATAGAAGAATTCAGCAAAATAAAATAAATATAAAAAAAACATCACATATTATTTAAATATTTAATTTTTTTAGTAAATTCAATTTTTAATTAATAATAATTTATGTAAATAAATTAAAAATAAATAAATTTTATTTAATTATGTATATGAATTTTATTAATTTTTTTTTTATTAATACTGATATGAAAATTAATCTTTTATCAATTAATTTTTTAGAATTTAATTTTGAAAAAAATATTATTTTTATTAAGTGAGAAATATATATTTGATTTCTTGTGTATGTTATTCATTTAATTATATTTAAATATATTATAAATGAAATTTGGTCACAATTGAACCCTCGTTTATATAAGTTCCTTAACTCAAAACTCGTCAGGAATAATTCAAAAAAGTTTAAATTAATTTTTCGTAATAGAAAATTAATTTTATACTATTTTATAGATTCTTATATGTATTACTACATAGGACAGTGATTCTCAACCTTTTTTTTACCGCGGCACAGTTTTAAAGGTTTAAATATTTGGCGGTATCCAAAGAAAAATATAAGTTTACCATATTGAAAAAAGTTTTTTTTTTTAAGAACCAAATTGAAAAAAGTCGGAAATGTTTAAGAGCCTCTTTACATTTGTAATAATTTGGCGGCACAATTTTGAAAATTTCGCGGCACATAGGTTGAGAATCACTGACATAAGATGTATTATTCAAATTTATTCATGGCAAAAAATGAAAAAAATTAGATTGAATATACAATTCTCAATCCTATTTATATTCTTTTATATAAAAATATTCTACATTCTACATTAAAATATTCAAATATGTTAAAATGCATATTGTGTTCTCAACAACTTAATTAGAGAAGCTAAATTTGGTTTTTGAAATTAAAATAACATTAGATGAAAAGAGCCGTTAAATGAAAAGTGATGGCTCAAAAATCATCATCACTATTTTATCTTCATTATTATGGGAATTAAAACATTAAATTATGTAATACATTTATAAAAACATATATCAGTTATTTTATATTGTAAACAATATACTTAGATGTTTATAATTATTTATATAATCTAAGAATTAATAATAATAATATTAGTAATAATAATTATAATAATGATTATAAGATCAGCAAAAGAAGTTTGTTATTTTAAATTAGATTTTAAATCAAACCATGCAAATGAGTATAAACACATTTTTCAATTAAAATACTATAGACTATTAACTTTTTAGATGACTGTACTTTTTTTATTAGTAGTAATTGAAAAAAGTGTGAAACAAAAATATAAGGAAAGCTTCTAAATGCCGTTACAAATTTATATAAATAAAATAATATTAATAATATATAAATAATCATATATAATTTTGATTTTATGATACATTATATTTTTTTCTTAATATAAAAAATGTTATTATTATATATTATTAGATTTAAAAATTGGGGTAAAAGGTCTTGTTGAAACATTATATATATTTGGAAACTTTTTTGTATATTTGTAAAAGAAACTGAAAAAATAAACAATAAAATCATTAAGTTAAATGAAAATTATTAAAAGCACTAGGTTAAAAGTTTCAATATAAATTTAAATTTTATTAAACTTTATGAGCATTTTATATTTTATTTATTTTTTCAGTTTCTATTATATTATATTATAAAAACATAAGAATTGCTTGAAAATGAATATGAATTTTTAATAAAATCACTGATTATATTACTAATAATAACGTAGTTTAATTTTTTAAAACGGGGTAATGAAATTTGAAAACGAGAGTTTAAATATTTAATTTATTTTTTATTATATCCAATTTCCATTTCTAAAATGGCATTAATCTAGAATGCAAAATTAAAGATCTAATAAAAATTAAAACGAAGAATAAAAACAATTCTTAATTATATTTTTAAATGTTTTAAGATCTCTTTCACAATGATCATTTCTTTGCTTATCGCTTTAAGCCTTTTATAAAAATAATAATTTGATTTTATATATATAAACAGTAATAGATAAGTATATATAATTTATGAACATAAAATAGACAAATTAAGTAAATCATTCAGAAGAATGCTTGTCAAGATAGAGATATAATTTTTAAATAATCGCTATTTAAAGTCTGTGAGTAACTTTTTATCAGGTAAATCAAATAAAAATTGTTGACATTAAATCCAACTAAACATCGTGTAAACATTTTTACACACTTAAACAAAGTGACACAGAGAGAAATCAAATATATTCCTAAATTTGTTGATTCAAACATTACTGAAAGAAATCTTTCTTATCTTGTTTTTTATTCATGGTAAAATAAAAAGATAAAACAATTTGCGAAAAATTTAATATTACCTTTGGAAATAAAATTTAATTTTCCAATTTTTCACACCTTACTTTCAACTACCATTTCTCTCTCTCTTTAATATTAAAATTTGATGATTTATTATTATTTTACGAAAATTATAGAAATTATATAAACATTGATTAAATTAGGTCGAATAAATATAAATAATAATAAGCCAGGAGACTCAAAAAATAATACTTTCTATAAATCTATGTTTACAATATAAAAATAAGCTTATATTTAAATATTTTTTTTTTAAATTATAGTTGGTATATCTTCATAATTGTATACTCATTTTAACATAAAAATTATTTAAATAATAAATTTAAAATTTAGTTGTAATTTTAAAATTATATATGAAAAATTGTATAATAAATTGTAATATAAATAAATATATAAATATTAGATTTAAAAAGTGCATTAAGATCTTTGAGGTCTGCTTTGGACAGCCTCCAAGGGTCCTGTCTATCTATGATGCGAACTTGAAGAAAACATCCAGCCGGAGTGAGGGGGGGGGGGGGGTATGTGAAGGGTATTTTTTAATGAATTGATGGGATTTTGGATTTGATTAGTTTTTGGGACGCAACTATTTCAAATGAAGTCGAGGAAGGCTTGGGTGAGCAGAGGGTTGATTCTCTGAAGTGGATCATCACTATCAGGATCATACCAGCCGCTACTCGTCGAGATAGGTAACAATTTTGATTTAAATTAATTTTATTAAAAATTTTGCTCTTGTTAGTCTCAACACGGGACTACTGGTTTGCTAGTTTACTAGTTAAGTTATCCTGCTCCCCTATTAAATTAATTAATAACTATTTTTAAATTACTTTTTTAAAATAATTTTTATTATTATTTTTTTTATATGTATTTGTTCATAAGGATTATCAGAAGCTTTCTTCTACTCGCATGTTTAGCATCTAATGGTGTAACAACTGAAATGTGCATAATGCATATACATAATAAATTTGAGACTTCACTGAGAGTTAAATTAATAGTTAATCTTATCAAGTTATATTTTTTAATTTTAATTTTGATTTATATTACTTATCAAAATTTTTTCAAATAGTCCATACGGTAATTTATTAATTTAATTAATTATCTATATAAAGAAAAAAAAATGGCTGAACGGAGGAAAAAATATAAGACTCTTAAAGTCTAAAATTTTTAAATTATTAAAGCTTTGGTGTTTGTTTTTATTTATAACGGAATTTTGTAAATTAAACCATATATTGATATTTGTTATTGTAAATTTATTCAAAAAATACAAACATATACACAACGTTTCGATTGCTACTTCTGCAATCTAAAATTTTTGTGTTCATATTTAGCTACAAAATTATATTTAAATCTCACTTCCCAAAATTTAAATAATTCAATTTATTTACTTTTTATATTTTCAAAATAAATTTAGAATATTTTTATTTCTTCAATTTCTTTATATTTTTTGCTTTATTAAATAATTAAGTTTTAAAGATATAATAAAGTAAATATAGTAAAGTAAATTAACATAAAAAGAAAGTAAAAATATAATTGAATGAAAAACATGAATAGTAAAGTATAAGTAGTAAAAAGTATCAATAAAGTAACACTACCCTCCCCCATCCATCCTCAACCTATTCGATCTAGTATGATTTGTTAAAAATAAAGGAGAACGACTACTGAAAGTAAAAAATAAATTTTTGGATAGATATTTATATAAAAATAATATTTCTTCGGTAAGTCTAAAAAGAAATCTTAATTTTTATTTCTTATATTATACTATATTATGTTTCATATCCAGATTTACATTTTTATAACTTTTTCTCATTCACATTTGCCATGAAGAGAAAGAAATATTTCCTCAAACTCTCATTTTTTTTTTTTTTTTTTTTTTTTTGAAATATGAGTAAGAAATCATTCAATTCTAATATTTAACATCTGTTAATACAGTGAGATTGTTTTTTTGAAATAGAATCTGAGAAGGAACGTGAGCAGAACTAATCGCCTATGCCACTCAAGACTGTTTTATATTTTCAAGAGAAGGGAGTCGTTCACCCGACACTAGCAAGCCAGAGGATTTAATCTCGGGATGAAGGAACCCCTTTTATGATCATGGAGGGCAACACCCTCAAAGAAGAAATTTAAATTTAAAAGGAAAACAAATATTTACCAAGTATAAAACTATCCAATAAAGGTATTCTATTACTTGATACTATTTTATGTTAGAATATATATACATTTATATGTTTATATATGTATTAGCTGTTTATTTTTGTTTGTCCTTTTGTCAACATCCGTTTTAACTGGATATATATATATATATAAGACTAAAGAATATTGTATTTTAATAGGAAGGATTTACATAATTAGGTGGCTCTATTTTTAAGGAGCACTTAATCAGGTTTTTCTTCAAATATAAAAAGAAGACATCTTTAGGGTAAGTTCAAATTTACCCAGAGGATTAACATATACATTAAAGTTAAAAAATATAAAATAATATCCACTGATGATAATATAAAATTTTTTATAGAAAAAAAATAATAAAGAACCTGATTTTTTTTTTTTAAATTAACTTTATCATTATGATTGTTGATGACATAGAATCTGGTCTGATTGTATAATGTCTCCCTATAGGTATAAAAAAAAGATGAAAAAAATGAAGCAGGTATAGAGAAGAAATGGTGGGGTCCTCAAATCAGGTACCTGCCTGATGCAACTCCAAAGGAGAGTTTGAAACATTGGAAATTCAAAAAAAAAAATAAAAGTTGAATTTGAAAAAATAATTTCTTGATTTTAAATAATAATAAAGTTTACAAATTAATATCAAAAATGAAAATTTTAAATTTTCTAATAAAGAGAAACTTAAATAAAATAATTGTTAATAAGATTTTTAAAAGTAAATTTAAAATTTTATAAAATTATTATAGATAGACTGAAAATAAAGCATATATTTTATCAAAATAATTGTATACTTATGTATTATTAAATTATAAGAGATTAAGTCTATATGCTTGTATATAAAATGTATTATTCTTTGAAAATAAAGATTATTATTATTATTAAATTATAAGAGAAGATTTATTAATTTATAATTAAGCAAGTAATTTAGCTAAAAGAGAGTAAAAATAAATTTAAGTAAAAATAAATCTTTTTAAAAAATACACTTTACTTAAAATTGCACTAAAAAGTAAAAAATAAAATCACTGTAAAGTGTGTGCGCTCAAATTATAATAACACCAAATGGAAGCAAATGTTTTACGGTGTTATTCCTGGAACTTATAATCGGCCAGAAAAAGAAATATTACGTGGTTAATTAGATGTTTTGACATTTGTAAATATAATGTGTGTTCCAAAAACTTTTAGTTTAAAATAGGGCTTTAGCACCTCTAGAACTGCTATCGCCATCTATGATTGAAATAGTGAACTATTCCATATTCCGCATATGAAAGTTTAGTTAATTAATTACCACTAATAGATAAATAATTCAGTGGATTTTTCAATTGATTCGTGTATTATTAGCAGGAGCAAGCGCGTATGCAAAATTTCAAGTTGATAGAATGACGGGAAGTTGTTGAAATATCGATTATAAAATGCCGCGGACAACCCGCGTACAACCGCACAACCGGACAGTGTGAGTTAAGTAAAAGTGTATAATGATTGATAAAAAGGTGAAAAAAGGTAAAAAATTGATTGATAGAATGGAGGATAATATAAAATTAGCACATATCAAAGAATTAGAAGCGAATAAATATTGAATGAAAGAGGTATTAGAAATTCTGTAATTTTTAATAAAACTTTATGTAAATATAGCAAAATATTGAAAATAATTCTCATCAAAATAAATGGTTTATGATGAAAATATTACAAAAATATAGTAATAAATTGTGATACAATATTATTTATTTTATCCTTAAATAAGAATTGTTTCTCTTTTAATTTATTCATATGAATTGACTAAATAAGTAATCTAAAACTATGGCATTAGAAATATCCAAACAGCTCATTAATAAAATAAACATTGAAGAAAAGCGAATGAGGTTGTTTTTGTGTATATTAATTAAATGCAAAAAAGGTAGGAAGTATTTAAAATACATATTTAAATAACCAAATTCCAATTGGTTGAGCGGATGTGCATTGAATATGGGTCTTGGATTTAATGAAGATACTCATAAATCTTTGTGAATTCGTTATAGGAAATGTTGAAACAATACATCTTTTATTAAGGGTGTTGTTGGATAAGTGAAAGAATAAATAAACATTTATAAAATATTTAAGATAATAATTTTATTACTAATACATGATATATAGAACTGATTTTAATTATAGAAGGGAATTTTACTTACTTAAACAAAATAAATATTTCTACCCAAATAGGAAAATTAGAACTTGTTATGAGAAATATGTAAATTAATCTTCTAAAAAATTCTCCTAAGAGGGAATTGGATGGTTCAGTCTTCAAAATAACAAAAATGATTAAGGTATGCCACGGATGGTAACGTTAAGGGAAAAGCAATCAATATTATATCTTACACCAATATAATAGGTTGGGGAAAAAGAAATCCATTATTTTTACGTGAACTTCAAGACTTTATTTAACATGTTTTGCATTGTCCGATTTAGGTCAAATATGCACCATTTTGTTCTATAATTTGTTGCCATTTTAATGGTAGCTTCATTATGCCTCTCTCATAAAAGTCTTGGTCCTTATTAGCGAAAAACTCCAGCAATTGATTTTCACACTCTTCCCTTGATGCCAATTTCTTATCACTAAAACACGCTTTGACCACGATCGCTTTCGCATAATGTTGTCGTATGTGACCCATTTCTCATCCCCAGTCACCATGCGTTTAAGAAATGGGTTGATTTCATTACGTTTGGCCAAGGCTTCGCAGATGGAAATTCGATCCATCATGTTTTTTGGTGTTAATTGGTGTGGCACCCAAACATCAAGCTTTTTTTTAAACCCAGCTTTGTGCAAATGGTTTAAAACTGTTTTGTGGTCGATCTTTAACTCCTGGGCGATGCTACGACTACTAACATGCCGGTCCACTTCGATGATTTCAGTGACTTTGTCGACATTTTCGACGACGGGCTTGCCTGTGCGAGGGGCATCCTTAACGTCAAAAATACCCGAACGGAATCGACGAAACCAAAATTGCGCGTAATTAGCTGTTACAGTATCGGGACCATAAACACTATTCACATTTTCAGCCGCCTGACTTGCATTTTCGCCCTTATCAAAGAAAAACTGTAAAATGTACCGAATTTTCTCTTTGTTGACTTCCATCTTTAACGCCGTGTAACTCAGAACTGAATGGACAAAACAAAAAACTGCAAACGAATTCTTTTAGTGCGAACTGTTACCTTGACAACGAGCATAAATTTGAAATTGTTTGATCGATCACTACAGCCATCTACCGAAAAAATAATGGATTTCTTTTTCCCCAACCTAATATTATTTATAATATATATAAAAATTCAATATTTTTCATACAGGTAAAATTCTTTCCTGTAATTTGCTTTACGGATGAAGAAAGAACTATTTAAGGCATTTATTTATTTTTCTTCATGACACTCATTCATTTCCGAATAAAATATAATTCTATGATAAAAATAACATTAAATTATCTACGCTTCTTAAAAGAATAGGTTAACATTGAAGAATCTTTCTTTTCTCATAATATGTTTTAATTTATTTATTTAAATTATAATAAATTATACGAAATTATTCGAAAGAAGAAAAAAAAATGCATGAAATGGATAGAATAATAGAAAATAATTACATCTATTGGATAGAAATAGAGGAAAGAAGGGAACAGAAAAAAAATAAAAGGTCAACGGCCATCTATAAGAAAAAATATTTGCACGTCATATTTAAACATCTACATGGAAAATAAGTGATATAATAAATTGTAATTATTTGAAGTAGAAAGAAGAAAAAAGAGAAAAAATCATCTTGATTGTAATTATATGAAGATTTGAATTTTGTATGATAGGAATATAAGGAATATAGGCTTGTGTAGAAGATTTAAAAAAAAACTTTCTTTCAGAAAAATTTATAATATAATATAATCTGCAAAAATCTTGTCATTTTTTGATTTTTTAAATTTTAAACTTTTATAATTAATAAATAAATAAATATAATGAAAATTAATCAAATGAAAGAAGACAATAAATGGTCACAAATCCCATATTATGAACAAAATAAACCTTGTATATAATTATAAATTCTGTTAATTTAAATGATTATTTTTTATTTTGCTTAGGTTTAGAAAATTTTGAGAATAAAATAAAAATGCTATAATTATGGACTAAAAAGAGTTAAATGAGTAAGAGAGGCCATTTATAGTCATAAATCTAATTTTACCAAGGTTTGATATATAGAGTAAAATAATATGCTATTTAGCGTATATATAGGGTGACCAGACGTCCCGTTTTTAGGTGCTCTGTCCCGGCGTCCCCAAAAATGTCTTCGGGACAACCTATTGTCCCGTTTTTTTAATATTTAGGACAATTTTTTCAAATTGGTTTTTTAAAAAAAAAGGTAAACCGTTTGTCCCGGTCAATAATAATGAAAAAGATATGACATTGATTTTTAAATCTAAAGTTAATTATGCCATTATGAAGGCTATTTTCTAAATCAAGTAATTTTTTTTTTATTGAAATTTAATTATTTTACTCTCTTTTACTTAAATATTTTATAATTAAAATTATATTCATGTTTTAATTATTTTTTCTAGATATAGAAAATATGTTGTTTATAAAATATATGGTAGATATATGGTACATTTGTTTCATAAATTTAAATTATCAAATGATAAATAAATAATAAGTGGCGAATGTATATAAAGTAAACTTTATTTGAAACATATAAACTAGAATGGTCTGAATTTTCAAAAGTTAGATCCGGTCAAGGCTGCCATCCTCCGCTGAGTCACAACAATATAACCAAATAAGGGATGAACAGCTGCTGTTAGACATCAGCAGAATTATTTATTGTAAATTGTAACCAACAGAAAGGGAAAAGATTTATTTTAATTTAATTTTTATTTATTTTAATATCAAATTGAAAAATAATCAATTCAATTTTATATTAACATTCTAGAATTAGTTATATTTATTTAATAATTTAAATTAAAAATAAAATTTAAATTTACTAGAAAATAAATTTATATTTAAAATAATTATTGATGAGATAATAAATAAAAAAATAAAATAAAATATTAATTAAAAAATGAATTTATTATAATAATTTTAATAATTAAATATTTATATAAATTCTATGAAAAAAATTATTTTATATTGTTAATATATATTATAAAATGATAATATTAAAACACTATGAGCGGGGGCGGGTATTTGTACCCGTTGCGGGGCTGCCACTTATAAGCGGGGCGGGTATTTATACCCGTTGCCACTTATATGAGGGATATATATTAGTTATCGTTTAAAATAAGTAATTTTAAGTGACACAAGGGAAAATATATATTATATAAGTGGCAACGGGTATAAATACCCGCCCCGCTCATAGTGTGTTAATAATAATTAAAATAATTTTATTAAATTTATATAAAATGTAAAGTACAAATATATACATAAAGTTTTTGTTATGGACTTGACACATCATTAAATAAAAAAATAAATATCAAATAAATGTGAGATCAAATTTTAAATTGATTAATAATCAAAATTTAGTCATCAATAGATTGATATAAAAAAAGTCCGTTGATCAAAAACTTCGAAGGGAGAGAGAGAAAAAGGACGGAAACTCCACCCACATCGTTATTCATAGTCAGATTAAGCCTCTGTGGAACGGAGACAGGCCAACCACTGTCTTGCTGAATGTAGAATAGATTAAGGATTACTATTCATATTTATAGGACAACTTGTTAATAATTTTGAAAATTATAATGTGAATATAGTATAATATTATATGGCATATGGACTGTGTCATGATAATGATGAGAGCATAAAAGAAAGATAAAACCAATATGTACAGTAATCGATTTATTTATTAGGTAATATTATTATAATAAATTATATTATGAATGAGAAAATTTGATGCATCATCATTTATTTAATGTACTTTTAATATTATATATCTATGTAGATATATATATATATATATATATATATATATGTTACTTAATGGTCGTTAATCAGAAAAAAAAAATTTGAAAAAAGTGAAAATTGGATAAAAATCATCGTCAACTTTAAATTAATTTCAAAAATACAATGTTGAGAACATTATCAAATCAGTTTTGATCAAATTTTGAAAATTAAATACTACTTAAAATATTTGTAAATAAATAAAAATAACATTTGTAATCACAGACCTTATAAATAAATATATATTTATATTATAAATTGGTAAAGGCTTAATATGAAACAACTAGTAATAAATAATAAATAATTTAATAAAAAATACAATTACTTATATTTTTTGTATATTTATCGACTCATCAATAACTATCAATTTATAAATTGTTATTTTGGAAAGTGAAAATTTAACAGTACTGTAATGAACTTATTTGTAAAATCTGGAGTGTCTCCACTCGACTATCTCGCAAATTTGATTGGATTAATTAATATATATTATATTTATATTAAATTTAATTAATTATAAATTAAAATTAATAAATATATATTAAACAAGCGTGGTTTGGTTATTTGATGATGGCACCATGTCACGTCATTTACAGTCGTGTTAAAAATTAATTCCGGTGCTTTCAGAGATTCAATCAAGCTGAAATTCTATATATAGCAGTTTTATACAATGTTTAATCATGCGAAAAACTATCAAACATATTTCTTTATTTTTACGGTCAGTTTAGAGGAAAAGAAATCAAAACGTTGTAGGTAATGTCCCTCGTCCGAAAGAGCAACATTTCTCAAAAGTTGATAGAAAATTACGAATTTCATTATTCTAGCTCAAACCGTTTTTGCGTAATCTTTTCTATATATAAACATACGCACACATACATTTTTCTCAATTTTAGTTAAATGGGATTAAGATAATCCTTTAATAACATTTTTTTCTTTATTAAATTAATATCAATACCCTATTCAATGGGAAAAATAAAATTATAAAATGGAAACAAATGTCAGATTGTCATGAAATTACCAACACATCGTTTGAAGGGCGCGTTTAATCAAAATTAACACACTATGAGCGGGGCGGGTATTTGTACCCGTTGCGGGGACTGCCACTTATAAGCGGGGCGGGTATTTATACCCGTTGCCACTTATATAATATATATTTTCCCTTGTGTCACTTAAAATTACTTATTTTAAACGATAACTAATATATATCCCTCATATAAGTAGCAACGGGTATAAATACCCGCCCCGCTTATAAGTGGCAGTCCCCGCAACGGGTACAAATACCCGCCCTATTCATAGTGTGTTAATATGGCTACCTCAACACGGATGTTATATATCTGTCTGAAACTTATTAGGTTACTTGTTTATATATATATATAAAGATAATATTTTCATTTATATTCAAATTAATTTTTTTATGAAGATTTGTATTCGATTTATAGCCAATATTGAACCTATTAGATCAAGTAATATAATACACTTACATGTTATATAAATAAAAATAATATTATATGTTGTTATGGCAGATGTTATTCATAAAGCCATTCATATTTCACACGAGGTTCGAATTGATGAAGCATGAATCAACATTCAAAAAACATGTCTATCAAATAACGATAGAGTAGTTCATATTATCTATGTAAGACTCAAGAAGAGAAAGAAGTCATTTGTTTTTTATTTATTTATATTTATATTTTATATAATATTATAATAATAAAATTCAGATTATTTTTGTTTCAATGAATTATATATTATAATGAAGTTTTGATAAATTTGTATCTTATCACGATCTTGACCTCTGTTTTAATTTAATTTGGCTAGATATTTTTTTTATTCCTAGTCAAAAAACCAGTTGGCATGATTTGGAATGAGCCTGAGGGTTGGAATCCCAACTATTCTCTGTCTCTCACTCAATGTTGGATGATAGTTAATTGAATTCAATTGACTGCGGAGACTTTTTCTCCCAAACGGATTCTCACTCGTCATTCGCTCTCACTTTAATAAGGATGTGTAAATATTACAACTGTGTGTATCTATCTTTTCAGTTATAATTCTGTAATAATAGCATAAATCTAAATCTGGTGAAATTCTTCGCATAATTTATTCAAATATGATTTATTGCTTCAAATAATGAAGTGAAGTAGTTAAGTCAAAATTGCCGCCTTCTGTATTTTTATAATTGATAAGATTTCCCTTAAAAGGTTTGTTTGTTATGTACTATATAGGGAAGTGTATACCAATTATTTAGAAAAAAATAAAATTACATAATTACTGTGAATTTACAAATTATTATTGACTACTGGAAAAGTCTTAGAATGATAATCATTTTTTTTTTTTTATTATTTTAAATTATTTAAAATATTAATTAATTTATATTAATTTTATAATAATAAAAAATGAACTTTAATTAAAATTACAATATAAATTTATTAAAAAAAAATTTGATTAACAAATTAAGAAAAATTAAGAAATTATTTAATAATTTTTATTATTCATTTATTTATAATAATATTTTGGTTTTTTTGAAAAAAAAATCATTAACCCATTTCACAGTAGTATTTTAGACGTTTTATTTGGTTTAGTTTTTATAAATTGCATGATATAAATATAATAAATTGGATATTTTAGGTGTATTTAATTCTTTATAAAATTTATAATAATATTTTTGACTTTTGATAAAAATAAATAAATAAATTTGAAACTATACCGATTATTATTAGAAATATTATTATTTTGATTTAGTAATTTTAAGATAAAACTAACATTTAAACATAAATTATTATTTAATAATAATGGGGCGTAAAAAAAAAATTGAGTTAAAACGAATCGGGTTGCATAAACAAACGGCGCAGGGAATATTTCAGAAACTTTAACTCGAATAAATTCAATATTTTTTATGGAAATTAATTTAATTAAGTGTAAGTGTTATTAAGTAGTTACTAAACATGAGTTGAGTTAATAGAAAATAACTTTTGACCTTTTTTTTTTCATTTTAAAAATTTTTATTTCAATTACCTTTTAATGAAAAAGAAGTATGAAATGAAAGAACAGGTGAACAAATGAATTGCTTTAAAAGAGCGCCTCTTGTTAAAATAAGATTTATTTATTTATTTATTTATTTATATAAGCATTTGATAAAATTGGAAAGGTTTTTTTTTCCAGTTCAGTGCAGTTTGCTCAACTGGGATTAGTTAAATGACCCCGTGACCCCGTTCACTTTATCAATATAAAACGCATAAACAACAAACAATTGTTACTTAAAAATAAACTAGAATTCTTACTATTTTTTTAATAAAAAAAAAATCATTGACTTAAAAAAATATTTTTCATTATATAATCGCTTCTATGAAAGATGTAAAAAATACATAAAAATAAATGTATAAATTAATGATATTAAATTATGGGGGTTTTTTTGTGTCTTATTTGTTTTTCTCTTATTTATTAAAATTACAATCTTAGAGAAATAAAATATAAATTCATGAAATTAATTCTTTTCTACAAAATATTTTAATATTATCTTATATTATATATATATATATATATATATATATATATAATAATTAATAATAATAATTTATTTATTTATTTATTAATAATAATAATTACCCGTGCTTGGTTATGGTTTAATATCATTAGAAAAGTCCATTTTTTTAAATTTTTAATTTTATTTTAGCTCGCCAATGAAGACATGCCTTCCCCCCCCCCCCATTCCACTCAATCTCCCCCTGATTAGCAGTTCTTAAAAGACCATGACATCAAATAAAAATTTATCGAATTTTGAACCCAACCAGACCAAATTTTCCGAAATTTCATTGCAAACTATCCTGTGCCTTTTGAGATTTCGTGATAAGTGAGTAAGCCTTATTGGAGCTTTAGATTTTTGTGTTGGGTTACTTTATATATTCACGACAATTCGAAATCTCGTGTAAAAAAAAAGCAAAAAAAAAATTCACCAAAAATCAACAACAACTCAAAAATCCCCCTATGATCCTTAGTTGACCAAGAATCACAAAAATTCCCTCCTATAAAACTCTCGAGATGCCAAAATGGGCTCCGAAACGTTTAAACCTAAATCTCACAATAAAACGTGGAAATAACCCAAAAATAACTTATATATTAAAATTAAAGCTCTTTAATATTTTAATTAAAAATTATCATATAAACTTATATAACAAAAAGTAATAATAATTACTCTAATTTTTCTATAGATTTCTAATCCTTATATAAATAACATGTATATATATATATATATATATATATATATATATATATATATATATATAGAATATCAATAGTACAACTTTTTTTAAACTATTTTACCTATTTATAAGCAATTTATATTGATTTAAAAATAAATTTTTATAAAAATGTAATGTTTTACTTAACAGGAAACTATAATTAAATATTTATAAGGTAAATTTATCTATAATATATTTCTGTATATTTATGAGTAAAAGTTAAGAAAAAAAAAACTTGTCAATGTTAAGTGGTTTGGGAGTGTATTAAAGGGACATATACATATAAAAGTATATTTACTGGTCTAACCTTGGGATATTTTTAGTACACAAGGTTTAATTAGAATGTTAATTATTATTAAATCTATCGAACTGAATTAAATAACACAAATAATATAATATAAATTAAAATTTTGCATTATTTTCGTTCTTTTTTAAATTAATTGTATTTATTTATCTATTATACTAATGAATAATAATTTTATTAAGAATATTAAATTTTAAATGACACAATCACTAAAAAGGGTAATGAAAAGCAAAATCGCGATATTTTAATGTAATTATTAACTATTTGATTCTAAATAATATCAAAATTAAAAAAATAATAAAATATTTTAAGTTTTTAAATTAAAACAATTATTATTAATTGAATATTTATTTTCTTGGGTTTATTTAACTCAGTACTTATCTGGTAAAAATATTAGAAATAATGAGCAAAAATTTTTATAATTCTGAAAGTTAAGGGTTAACGAGTCTGAAGCTAAAAGCCTCTACTTGATTTAACAAAGATGTAAATAAAGCAATTTAAAAATTTAACCCCCTGCACTTAAAAGACAAATTCAAGGACCATTTTAAACACATTGAAGAGAGTATTAAGTATTTGACTAAAGAAAAGAACCAGATATCATAATTTGAAATACAATGACATCAGTATGTGGGCGTGGTGGGAAAAATGGATGGGTGATCAACCGGAAAAATTAAATAATAATTTAAAAAAAAAATGATTCCAAACATTCTAATTATAGTTTCAGAATTATTTAAACAAACAATAAAGGTATTAAAATAAATAAAAAATATTTTATGATAAATTCATTATACTTTTCTATATTTGTATACTTTAAAATTATAGATATGTATTTAGATATGGTTTCAATGACAATTTAAAGTTATGATAAAAAGATACTTGCATTAAATTAAATAAAAAATAAAATTGATATTTCAAAAAAGTTGAAGAAAAAACAAATAAATTATACAATTTTATATTTAATTTATACTTCAAATGTTTTTCTTCAGTAATTTCATTAAAAAAATACACAATTAACTTAAAATGATAGAATATAAATATTGAATTTTTATTTAATTCAAATATAATTAGTGGAAATTATATATTTGAAATATGCGTTTTTTTTTTTAATTTCTGCATGAATTTAATTGATATTATCGTAAAAAAAATCATTTAAATTATTAGATTTCTTATAATAATATTTATATTTATAAAAATATGTAGATGAATAATTAATATTAAACAGAATGTAAAATTATAGTTGAAAATAAATATATTTGATAAAACTCAAAAAGTGAAATAAAATTTATAGAGGTTGTGTAAGGTGTTTTTTTTTTAAAAAAAAACTTAACCTGGAAGGTATTATATTTTTTTTATAGGTAAGAAAGAAGTAGAGGGGACCCTTGGTTTGTGATGACCTATTAAAAAAAATACTCATTTCAAGGGTCTTCAAATGTGCTGATTTTGAAAATAGGACAAAAAAAATGTGATAATGCTTATATTAATCATTCTTCTTTATAATATTCTTTTGGATATTTTTTTTAAATTAAAAAAAAAATAGTATATATATATATATATATATATATATATATATATATAAAATAGGACATCTACTTAAATTTTTCATCCTCTTATAAGTGAAAAAAAAGTTCTAATAAATAATTACATCAACAATTTAATACATTATAAAAAAAATATTGAAAAAATACATCCATATTACATTCACAATAAATAAATAAATATTCATAAATTAAAATATAACTAATTGGTTAAGTCAAAATCAATGTTAGTTGAAATTACTATATATTAATAAAATAGCCTATCCACTGAATATGGCAATGACATTGACAAAAGAGCAGATCGGTTTGAAATGGAGCGGTGAGTCAACTACCCTTCTCCCTTCTAAATGAAAAAATGAAAACATTGACTCGAATATTCATTCATTCATTGAACCATATCAATCGAATAATAAATATTTTATTTATACGAATAAGATATAAGTAAAAGGAATATATATATAATTATATATATATATATATATATTAAAGAAAATAAATTAAAAACAAATATTATCAACTCTTTCAAACATTACACAAACCTCTCTAGTAAGCATCTTTCTCTCCCTCTTTTCGACCCTTTCTGGTAACCTTCTGTGTGGAAATTTTTTGTTATCTCCATTTACATCTGCTCTACAGTAACTCTATATTATTATTATTATTTACAGTGAACAAAATGTAAAAAATAAAACATTGCAGTATAGTATAGATTTCTGACAAAGCAATTAATATAGATGGATTTAAGTTTATTTTCTTGAATTAAATTAAAATATTGAAAATATATATAATTTCAATATTCAATATTTATATGATATGATTCTATAATTTATATCTATTTTTAACTTTTAATTATAAGTATATTATTTTATCTATCTATATATATATATATATATTTAGAGAGAGAGAGAGAGAAGTTCGAGACTAATGATTTCAGAGGTAAAATATTTCATTCAAAATTCATTGAATTTTATTTATTGATAATAAGATAAAAATATTTCCGATAATAACTTAAACTCCTTAATATAATGGGCTTATATATATATAAATTTACTTGGGAACTTACTATGAGAATAATTTATTCATTTCCATAGGTAATTTATTTTTAATAATAATTTAAAAGTTAAATATTATTAATAAAAAATATTAACAATCACTCAATATAACAAAAATATTACTATTTAAGAAATAGAGATCGGTACTATCGCAGAAAAAAATTATTTTATTTTTATATAATGGCCCCAAAAATACAGATGATTCATCAATCAAAGCACCATAGGGGAGGATTTTTAATGGAATATTTCAGAAAATGTAAGCTTACCAAATAAAAGATGGCATCCATTCGATAGTAGCACAGTCACTATCAATTAAACTATGGCACTTTAACACTGTACACTTTAAAACACACGAAACACTTAAAAATACTTAACGCACGGTTGGATGAACTGGCGACGAGCGCCTCACGAGACGCGCCACAAGGCCCGCCGATGTATACTGATCCACGTGCTTTGCCGGCACCGTTGAGTGGCCCCCACCCACTCCATCCCCACCATCGGCCGCCTTCACCCAACTCAATCACTCATGAAGAAAAAGAGGATGCATTCCTCTCTTTTAAATGAAAAGGAACATGGATCCTTTCATTAATGCAATATTAATCGGGGGTGGTGGATTTGAAAAAGAATTTCATTGAAAAATCATTTTAAAAAAGAGATATTATAAAAAATATATAATATAATATCAAAAATATTGATTTTTAGTGCCTCTTTTATAATATTGTTCAATTATTATTGATATTATTTAATATTATTATTATTTTTCTAATTCACTAATTTCGGAAAGTAAAGTGTCTTATTAATAAATGAAATGAAAAGTTGAATATGAAATGACTTGAATGAATAATTTTATTGAGATGAGAGATGAAATAAAATATCCATTTGTTAATCAAAGTTGATAATATATTTTAATTTGGATTTAATGAAATTTAGTATATATCTAACAGATTTTATTTTAAATTATTTTGAATATGTTTAAATTTTTTAGCTGCTTCCAAATTATTTAATTATATTTGAATAATATATATGTTTATATAAAACATATATTTTGAATATTAAAGGAATAAATAATTGAGTTAAAGCTCTAAATATCTATATATATATAACTTAATTATTTATTCTTTTAATATTCAAAATATATATTTCATTTGTATATATATTTTATTTGTCTAAATAAACTTTCACAATTCAAAACCGTTGTCTGTCTAATATATAATATTTTTTTATCATCTATTTTATAAATAAATAATAATCATTTAAAAATTGATAAATATTTTCAATCCAAGGGTCATTTTTATATAATTAAAAATAAATTCAACGAATTGATAGATTGAATGAAAAAACATAATCAACAGTAGATATTGTTTTTTTATATCTATAGCCGTGATTCTCTTTTATGTGTCCCGAGATTTTAAAGTGCAGCTAAATTATTACAAATGTAAAGAGGCTCTTAAACATTTCCGACTTTTTTTCAAAATTTTTTCAAAAAAAAGGTAAACCGTTTTTGGGACCACTTTTTTTCAATATGGTAAACTTTTACACTTATCTTTTTCTTTGTGTGCCGCCAAATTTTTAAACTGTTAAAAGTGTGCCGCGGTAAAAAATAAAGTTGAGAATCACTGGTCTATAGTATCAAGAATCTTTATATATATTTATATGTAAAATATTTCAAAAAGACAATTCAAAAAACATGAAATCATCTTCAACATTTTTTAGTAGTCAAAATTTTTTTTAAATTTTGGTGAATTTTACAATTTTTAAGGAATGAATGGATGAAAAAAAGAGACCTCTCTTCCCTTCATCCCTCACCACGACACCTACATGCTCAGTATCTATTCTCTTATTAGAAATAAATGTTAAATAAATTGATGAGCAAAATCATTTATAAAAGTGATGTTGTCTTTAGAATGCTAATGAAGGGAAATCATCCTCCCCCGCTTCGTTTATTATCCTTGTTAGTCGGAAGATGAATTTTCTGGGATGTGGTGGGAGATTTATTCCCGATTTACGTGAGTTCGTAGCTCACTAACGGTCATCGCTCTCCTCTCTGTTCATCTTCTCTTGATAACCTATATATATATCGAAACGTTTCATGTTAATTAATTTTCAAGCAAAGTGAATGTACATTAAAAACCCAATACTTTTCATTCTTTACTAAGAATAATAATATTACTAATAATAATAATAATGTGTAATGAAAACCACAGAAGAAGAACAGAACAGAGGAATATTGATTTCATTTTTATCATTTAGTTGTTTATATACAGGCATGTAATATTCTATTAATAAAAATATTAAAATTAAAAGATTAGCAATTAAATAAATTTGTTTTTATTATAATTGTAAAATTTTGAGAAATTATTTAATAAAATTATAAAAAATAAAATATTTGTAAAATTGGAATAATATATATATATATATATATATATATATCATAAATATACAAAAATCTACAAAAATATTACTTAACAATTACAATTAACAAACTTTTGATAAACCTATGATATATTTATATCCCGTTAAAAAAATTTTTAATCTTTTTTACTACATTTGCACCTATTTTGAATAAAAAAATTGGAATTTGTCTATTAATATAAAATTCATCCACCTTTAAATTTATAAATTATTTATTTATTTTTTATAGTGTAATAAATATTCTATAAATATATATATATTGTAATATATAGGCATAAATGCCCTTTAATAGTGAAAATACTATAAATTAACATTTATAACAGAAATTGACATCCTCACCCTCAATAAATTAAATTCGTAAAACATAATAAAACAAAAAGACGGAAAAAGAAATATTTTCAATTGACGAAGAGAAAATATTTCAAGAATTATTTTTTTTTTTTTTTGAAAACTCATAAATTACTTGAATTTGGTTAACAATATTTGCAAGTGACCATGGAACATATGTCTACAAGATGGGGTGAGTTAGTTGAAGGTTAGCAGAAACGACTTGGAACTATGACCATTCGAGGGCCACATTGCAAAAAAAAAAAAAAATATGCTGGGCCCCACATAAATATCATTTTATTGTGTTTCTTTTAGAACCATGTTGAAAAAATTTTAATATTTTCATCATTTGCGTTTGGGCCGCATGTGGCCCGGGGGCCGCACTTTAGACAAACCTGGGTTAAATAGTTTAAGGACAATTTTTACTCATTCTTCAGGATAGCTGGGAGAGAGACAAATCATCCCTAAATGAATTCCAGGAGGAGACATCGCGGCCACCACTTCCCCCCCCCCCCACAACATTCGCGCCAGTACTCAGATGTCTCATTGAACCCTGAAAAATTTACTGAAGACTCGTCTCTCTATTTCTTTCTTAAATTACAAATTATTATATTATATATATTATTATATTAATAATATTAAAATTTTGTAAAATAAATAATTTAATTAATATTAATAAATTTTAATGATATATCTCATCTAATTTTCCATTGGAATTGTATATTTGTTTATTATAGTAATAATATTTTACGAGATATAATGGCATTTTGTAAATTAAACCACATATTGATATTTGTTATTGTAAATTTATTCAAAAAATACAAACATACACATTTGAAATTGTAAGCACGTTCAGAGAGCCATCTGGTTGGTGACTTGGGTCTTATATTAATGATCATTGGTCACTTGTCACTGGACACTCGAACAGTGCAGTCGCTTGATAACGATTGCAGAAGTAGCAATCGAAACGTTGTGTATATGTTTGTATTTTTTGAATAAATTTACAATAACAAATATCAATATGTGGTTTAATTTACAAAATTCCATTATAAATAAAAACAACCACCAAAGCATTAATAATTTAATATTTTACGAGATATATTGCATTTATTTAAAATAAAATATATTTTAAATACATTATATAAATTTAAATAAAAATAAATATTAATTTAATTGTTTATAAGATTTAAAAAAAAGGAAGAATGTTTTATTTTATTTTTCTTTATTATTATTATTATTAAAATAAATTCTGAAAGGAAATAAATCATCAATAAATAATATATATCTTGCCCGGGGGGGAATTACTCATTGAAAATCGGGTCAAATTTACCCCCGGACATCGTTTCAAACCATATCATGTGTACTCAATCACAACAAGCCCTTAATTTATTTATATATGTATTGGTAATCACCTTTGACTCTTTCGAAACGAGAAATGAAATCCAACTAATGATTCAATGTGTGCATACAATCGAAATGGAGCTTTTCAATCCGTCTCCATTTAATTCCTACAGTACAGATGAGTTGTGTATTTTTTTAATTCTTTTTTTTTTTTTTTTGTATCAATTCTTATCGATTGGCCTCTATAACATCTGAATAATTATCAAGTGATTTATAGATCTTAAAATAGTACAGTACATAACATAAAGTGACATTGAACATGGAACCTGTTGTCAATGGACTTAATTAAAAACTAATTGCAAAGAATTCAAATGAATTCAATTTTTTTTTTTTTTTTTTTAATATAATATATTTTTATTTATCAATCGAATGAATTATAAATGGGTCAATATGCAAAATTCAACTATATTTTAATTATAATATTATTTAACTAGTTTAAATATAAAAAGAAATATGTATAATACAAATAATAGTAATAGTAATAATTCTTTTAGAGTTGTTTGAATAGGTTTTATTTGAAAAAAATAAAATTTCGATTGTAGGAATGAAAGAAGAATAGAGGCAATGACCTCAAATGAATATCTTTTTGTCATTTAAAAGAACGGGATTTATTAATTTTTACTATCACTATAGTTTGTTTAGAAACTACTTTCAAGTTCGTCTTGTCAATCGTTTTTAACAATTTTAAAGATTAAAGAAAAACTTAATATTGATATTTACCGACAGTAGTTCGAAAAGGATGACTTGGAATATCTTTCTTACCTAAAACAAAAACACAATGAAATTAATAAATAGTAATAATAATTATTATTTTTATTATAAATAAAACAAGATTAATAATATAAATTATAAAGTATAAGTATATTAATACTCTAAAATAGATAAACATCTTTCGATATGTTAAAGGTTTTCCTAAAATTATTTATATTCATTGTATTATAATAATTACTAATTAATCATTTATCACATGATTTAATAGATATTATTTTAATAATTAATAATATATAAATATACGTCTATTTTTTTCTGTTCATATGAATATATATATTTAATAAAAATTGAAATCTTATTAATATTTGAGAATAGAATTTAAACATACCATGCTCCCAATTCAAGAATTTTTGTAGTTCAAATTTATAATATATATATTTTTTTATATTTTTATATAATAATATCCAATACAAAACTCTCTATGTTTCTTGGAGGCTCTAAAGAATTCGGAAGTTTTTGGCGGCGGCATCCACACCCCTCCATTAGTCGCTTTCCTTAGTCACCTCCATCCTACTCGCAATCTATCCCAATTCTTTCACCTCTTCCGTACATTTAGACAATGTCTAATATCTAATACAAATAAAAAATATATTATTTTTCAATTTCTATGGTAGTTAAAAGTTCATTGAGACCCTCTCTCATGGAACCAATCCCTCTTCATTTTAAAAAGATGATGAAAATATATACTCAAAATATTCTAAATAATATTTCTAATATCGAATGAAATTAATTAAATGCTTAAAATTCTTTAAGTATATTTAGTTATATAGTAGTTATATATATAGTTTTTTTTTTATTATTCAATCATTATTTTGATATTATTTATTATTATTATTTTTTGTCTAATTCACCCAACACGGAAATAAAAGAATTTCATTAATAAATGAAATGAAACTTTGAATGTGAAATGAAAAATTAATCTGTTTGTTAATAAAAGTATATAATATATTTTAATTTTAAGAAATGTAGTATATAATATAATATCTATCTATAAGGTGGCCAACCCAAATGATCTTCCGGGCCACTTTGGAAATGCATCATAACTTCGCGGGCCGCATATAAAATTATACATACTCATATTAGATTCCGACCCATTATAAATACTGTTTGGTGTGACAAATTTAAAAATAATGAATTTTTATTATGTTTACTATTATTTTTACGTATAAACATATATAATATAATAATAATGATACTGAAAATGCACATAGTAAAAAATATATAATACTAAAAATAAAAAAAGAAACAATATAAATATATATATATACTATTTTATTGTGTAATTTAGAAAAGGTTGTCTAGTTTTAATTGAAATATCAACTTAGTTAGATACACAATATTTATGTGTGACTTGTAAATGAAAGCACAATTCTGTTGATATTCCTAGGAGGAAAAGTTGTATTTCTATCAATTTATGGCCCGTTTATAAATGCAAAGTGCTTTTTGGGGTCGAAAGGGCAGCATGTCGGGTGGGTGGTGTATTCGCGCCCCGTGGGTCATATCCAGGTCAAAACTACGGCTCTAATCACGATCTTGGCCTATGATACGCTCACATTTTCAAAAGAGGAATTTTTAAAAATAAAAAAAAATGTTAGATATACATATGATATCTCGATCTGGATTAATTACTATAATTACTCATTTTATTAAAACCATAATATTTTTTATAAAATAAGTAGTAAATGAAATGATCATTCAAAGAGAACTATGACTTGAAGTGATTTATCTGAAATTACAAATATATATATATATAATACAATAAAATAAATTCACCTCTTTAATTAGGTTTTGGGAGTTAAATGTTAGTAGTTGTTAAAGTTGGTATTAGTAATTATAAGAATTGTGATATAATAGAAAATAAATTATAATTGTAATTGTTAATATATTATCTAAAAGTTCTGGATGTAGGGTAAGGCATACAGTCGTTGGCCCCCTTAAGCACCTCCTAGCAGTCTTTAATGCATATATGGGGAAATTGCGGAACAATCTGTGTCAAATTAGGTTTGCAGAACATAGATACTATGAGCATTTTGATGAATAAAAAAAAAAAAAATTTCTCATGACATTGTCAATAACCACTTTTTAAAAAAAAAAACAGTTATTGGCCCCCTGTTATAGTTATTGGGCTAGATATTCTATAATGATCATACAACCATACAACCAACGATTACATAACAATAGTTAATAGCGCAATTTTAAAATAAAAATCTCTTATTTGTGATTTGGTGATAGGGGCCAATGACTATCTCGAGCCAACGACTGTATGTATACTTTACCCTATTAACTAAAAGAATTGATTTCATTTACAGGTAAAAATCTTGTAAAATTGTAAATATGGGTTATTAATTTATATTAAAAATGTAAATAAATGAATATTATACAGAGAAAGGAAATTGATTTAAAGTTTTACGAAATCCTAAATTATTATATATATATATATAGGGTGACCCAGCCAGTAGTTGAACCCCTTCCAGTAGTTGAACAAATTACCAAAAATCCGCCAAAATCTCAAGAGGAAACCTGCTTGGAACGTGAAATTTTATTTTATTTTTAAGTTGTTATGTTGTAACAACTGAAACACCTATCGTCTGCTCCACGTGACTTGAGTACTCAGAGATATTAATTTTTTTCTCAAATGAAATGCTTGTTTTTGCATTCAAGACTAGTCTACTGAAAATACGGTAAGTAAAAGTAATCCACGTGCATCCTAGTCATTTTTAGAGATATTTTTACCAAATTGGTCTTAAATTAAAGCTAAAAGACTACATTTTGAAGCATGATATTAAGGTATAGATATTTTTTATTTTTTAGAGCTCTAAACTGACTGTTCAACTAATGGCACTGTTAAAATGCACAAATTCCAGTAATTGAACAGTGGTGAACGTTGCCCGCCATCGAAGATCACCAGACTGTGAATGTTCAATCCCTCTTATACCTTGAATCCCTCTTCCCCAAGGGTAGGCCTGAAGAATTTAGAAAAGTGCAGGGGAAGAGTGGGAGGGTAATATTGAGGCCCGTGAACTGTGTTTCAGTTTTGGAAAAGGCTTCGGAGCAAATGTCTTAATTAAACTCAGACAAATGGCCTTTTGTCTGAGTGTATTGAAAAAGAGCCCGAAATTAATCATAATTTTGATGCCTCACCTTCAGCATTGAATGTTAGTGCAATCCAAGCAACACTTTCAAGACAAACGGACTCGCCTAAAGTAAAGTAAAACCAGGAATCTGTATGCAGTAACGGGACTCGACTCCCAAAGCAATTTCGTATCAAAAGTTTAAAAAATTTTAAAAATATTTTTAATTTTGTATCTTATGTGTATATTGCTGATTGGTGTTTGTTTGAAATAAATAAATAAATAAATATATGTATTATTGTTATTATTATTATTATAATTTAAACATTGAGCAATGTTTGGAATGTGAATCAGCCTTGTATTGTGTTATGAGTGCTCAAGCTATAAGCCGAGATATTTGTTAAGTCGTTTTGGATGTGTACCTAAACTTAAAATAAAAAAAAACTATGAAATAACGGGTGTTCAATTACTGGAATATCGAGCGTTCAAAAACTGGACATGTCTGTTCAACCACTGGGATAAAATCATAAAAAATGTTGTGAATTTTTTTTTGCTTTTTATTTTTCAGTTAAGCACTGTTTAATATTTTTTTTAATAACTACAATAATAAAGCTTTGTTAAAAATCCATTAGCTTAGTTTTACGGCTAATAGTATAGAACTTACAACAGGATCCGTGGTAAACTGGCTTTATTTGTTCAACTACTGGCTGGGTCACCCTATATATATATATATATATATATATATGAAGAAATATAGTTATATTCAATTTGTTATATATGATTAACTTAAACTAAATTTACCATTTATTAATAAAATGTATAAGAAACCAAAAATTGTAATATTTAAACTCAGCTGAAAAATAGAAAGAATTAATAGAATTATCATGCTACCTTCTATTTTTTTTGATCAAACAAAATTAAAAGTAGCCATTTTTCATTTTCATGTATACATTCACATGCAAATTATAATGTATGTAATAGTTATTAAATTATTAAGATTACTGAACCATAAACAATGAAATAAATAAATAAATAATAAGTGTGTAAATAAATAGAAAAAAAAAATCGCATGTGTAGCATAGTGAAATAATGAGAACATGGGCTCTAACCTGAGCAGATTTACAAAAATTAAATTTTAAATAAATAAATAAATAAACTATTGTCATGAGAATCAAATCTCACATTATGCAAGATATTTTCTTTTTAATAAAGGTTTTAGAAAAATAAATAAATAATATTATTATTATAAAAATTTATAATAAATAAATAAATAAATAAATCTAATATTATTTTTACATTCAAATGATAACGTGACAACAAATCAAGAAAGATAAAGAACAGATTGAATATGAAATGAATAAAATTTTAACTCAAAATAAATGATCCAATTCAATCTAGAATTTCAATATTGATATACTTTAGGTAATTTAAGTAAAACAAAGACCATTAGTTGAATTAAACTAGGTAATTAAATAAGTGAAATGCATTGGATTTCAGGCCGAATCCCGAGTCTCCTGGATGTTCGCTCTGTTTAATTAATCGCTTGGTAAGATAATGAAAGGAACATTTTTACTTTTATCCAAGAATTTATAAAGAAAAAAAATTTAGTTCAATTTTAACATTTATATATCATATCATATAATAAAATAAAATAATATAAAAAAGCAGGGTAAAAAACGTTTTCTTCAATGTAAATTATCAATTGTAATTATGAAAATATTAATATAAATGTAATTAAAAAAAAAATAATTTTGCCAATACTAATTCTAATATCATTAAAATATGAAATATTATAAACTAAAAAAAAATTAACACGCCTGATACTTAAGCAATTTCTTTGATAAACTAGAAATTAGATATCAGAACATCCACAGAAAAAATATTTAACTATACACAACTACATACAACAAATGAGATAATAATATTTATTAATTTTATAAACTTTTTGTTTTTTTATTTATTACAATATATTATTAAAACTTATGTAAATAAAAAATAATTATCACAAATACATTTTAAAATAACTATTATATCAAAGATAATTAATTATTTATTAATTATGATAAAGAGCGGAACTCACAATCAGTGGTAAGAAGCTGAACTATTGAACTTCAGGATGAAGTTCAAAGTTCTCCAAGTGTACTAAAATTTAAAATTTAATATTTAATGTAATGAAATAAAAATATATACGGAAAAACGTACCAGAAGTTGACCACTATAGCAGTACAGCAGACCATTTGATATTTTTTATCAAAATAAGCCTTTTAATTTCAATGTTTCATTGATAAGCAGTCCGGAAGAGGCTCTTTTTGATATTTATTGATATCTCGTGCTTATTTTATAAAAAAGCTTATTTTGATAAAAAAAATATCAAATGGTCAATTACTGGTACAGTGGCCAACTACTGGTACGTTTACCTTAAATGTATAAACTGACTATTATAGGATATGATCGATAGAATAAAAAAAAAGAAAACAATTAAGTAATTTGAAAATTTAAAATTTAAATTTTTTAGTTTATTTTGTTTTGATGAACTAACCAATATAAATATGTTTCGATAATTATATAATTATTTTTAATTTTTAAAAAACTTGATTATAAGATAAGATTCGTCAAAGTGTTCTGCAATTTCAGTAGTAAATTTATATGTTATAAAAAATTAATTTAATAAATTTACTCTTTTTTTTTAACAAATACCCAAAATAAAAGAAAAGAAAATTGATCGTGGAATATAATAAATTACCTCCAGTAATTTAGTAAAAAAAAAAATTGGACAATGTAAGGCTCAAAACATCTCATACAATATTCGTGCCACTCAGAAGCCAAACCAATTAACTCCAATTTTTTAAATTTTGCTAGTAATGTAATGTAAAGTGATGTAAGGTAATCTGCAACATATGAAGTGAATAATATTCATAATCTTTAATATTGCAATACAATTTATATTACATTTTTCTGTAATCAACAAACCTGAATTTTCTACAAGCTGTGAACTTTGGGCTTCATTTTCTCAGTTACTTTAAATGTGAAGTTGGCTTCTAAGTGAAACATTTATAATTTAAATTTTATTTTTAAATTAATTTATTTTTTAAAGTAATTAAACAATTCATTATTTCAACATCTTTTATTAGAAAAACATAATAAAATATACTTTCTATTAAAAATATCTTTTTAATTTTAACTTTTTTCTTTTTTTTTTATTATTAATAATAAAAGTAATAAGGTATATTTTAAAGTATATATTAATTGTGCTTGAATCTTTATTAAAAAAAAATATAGATGGACAAAGAAAAGAGTTGAAGCGTGTTCTGGAATGTTCTTTTGTCACAGAAAGCGATCAACCCATTAATGAATGATCTTTATCAGGATCAACAATATCATCCAATGATTAATGATACAATGAAATTTCAATATTCAATCTATACGATGAAAAATAATTATTTAAATAGAAAATGGCTCAGTGAAAGATTGCAATTCATTTTTAATTAATAATCAATAAATAAACAATGAATAATGTTTGAACGCAAAAACATTACTGACATCCATTTTTATTTTAAGATTTATTTAAAATCATTTATATTCAGATTGGGCCTATTTATCAGGAATGAAAAATTGCTATATATTCTAGTTAAGATGTTAAGATGAATGATTGTAGACATGGTACAAAATACTTAAGACAAAAAGAGAAAGGATTATTTTAAATTTTAAATATCAATTATAATATATATAGTAATGTGTGATCTAAATATTTTGTTTAGTTTCATAATGATCAATGAATTGTCAAAAATATGAAGATGATTGTTGAAGACTATACAATTTTAGTCAAAAAAAAAACAAGAACATATCTATAATATAAAAATGAATCGCAAAATGTGTTTGTAAGCCCATAACTCAATAACGCTTGGACCAATTTTGCCAATTCTTTTTTTTAAATGTTCGTTGAAGTCCAAAGATGGTTTGTACGGCGAGAAAAAAATCAAATAATTGCTGTGAAAACCCTAAAAACAGCCCTTTTCTTTTTCCCATGCGTTTCCATGGCAACTGATAACAACGAATTTCAAATTTGACTATACATTTTAGTTAATAATTTTTTTTTTTCAGAATGCCACCGAAAAAATCAAATTTAAGAAGGTATTTAAAAAGTAGTAGGAAAAGGAAAGAACGTTTAAAATTAAGTCAGGTAGGGTCAACTGATTTGTTAGAATTACAAAACAAAGATAGGGATCCTAAAATTAAAAATCGATTAATTGAGTCTCAGTCTGAGAGAGAAAATAGGTTTTTTTAAAGATATGGTCTTACATGCAGCTGGTCGCTCTAAAGTGACAGAATGCGCTCTGAGCATCTAGTAATATATAAAAGCAAGTTAATCGAAAATGCAGAGTAGTTATATATTATTTTTAAATATATTATAATATACAGAAAAAACATTGGAAGACATTTTTAACATTTGCGTTAATGGTGAAAAGTTGTGTATATGTAAATCAGTTTTAGGAAATTAATATCAATTATATATATATATATATTTCTAGCAAAACTGCATTTTTGATTAACTCATTTATGCCGGAACCTGTATAGTTATGCAAATATATAAGGAAAATATTTTTTACACCTAAATAAAAGAATGAGTTAAGAAAATTAGTAATTTACATTTCAATAGAAAAATTATTTATTTATTATTAAATTAGAAACTCAATGAAAGGTATTATTAACAAAAAAATTATAAATTTCTATTAAAAGCTATAAATGGAATTCTTCCATCGATTTAAATTAATTCGATGTAGTAATTTTATTTATTTTAATTCTAGATATATTATATAGAAGACATAAAATATATATTTAATTGAATTTTACTTATATATATCTAATGAAATAAGTATATGTTCCGTTTTTTTATGATCGGCATTCTGCATTTATAGCGTTTAATAAGATCGAAATAACTATTTATCAATATAAAATGAAAATGTGTAACACTTAAATCGAAATCATCTTCAATATAAATAAGATTATATTTATATTAATAAACTCAAACATTTTTAGCTTTGTTAATCATTAATTATTAAGACTAATTAATGTTTTACTCAGTGTAACGAGCGACTTAAAGGAGATAAATTACAACCGAACTAAACCGGAATAAATATGAAGTCAAAGTTTGTTTACTCTACGTTTTCCAACTTTTATATCTACCTATCTCTGTGGTTCGATGGGACTCAAAAGGTCTTAGCTGCAGCAACCACATTTTTACGAGTATCCTATCTATAACCATCCAACTCTTACCTTCTCCCATCTCCTTCACGTCCCATCCTACATTGTCCACCCACCGGGTCTTTGGTCTTCCAATTGGTCTTCCCAACAATAATTGTTTCGCCATTCTTTCCTCTCCCATTCTAGCCACGTACCCATCTGATCGCAGCCTTTGTATACTAATTAATTATTATATATAAGATCGTGCTTAAATTTATTTTACACATACAATAAGAAGTAAGTATAATGGTATATTAATCATTTATGTATACATTTTTGATGTAAGTATATTAATATAAAGATTGATTTGTTATGCAAATTGTTTAAAAACAATAAAAACATAGATTTAATGTAATCCTAGAAAATTCAATTATCTTTTATTTTATACTCTCAGATTATTTTTAACTATATATTGATTTTTTTTTTTTCATTATAGCTGGGAAATAATTAAATAAAAATACACTCTATTGTTTAGAAATTCTTTATTCGCTTGTAAATTATTACTAATTTTCGAAACATTCAAAGTATACAAAACAATAGACACTTGTTAATTTACTAATAATTGATTTATCGAAATGATCGTGTACTTTTGGTTTTGGTCCATGTAAAGGTCGTCCACAATGTCACGATTCAAGTTTTACGAAAATTGTAGTGAAAGTTGAAAAAAAAAAAAAGATTCAAAAAGAAGATGGAAATAGAATAGAGCAGAGGTTCTTAAACTGTGGTCCGCGGACCCCTGGGGGTCCGCGAAGCCTTTACTGGGGATCCGCAAAGCTGAATTTTCTTTCTTCAATATTATAATTTCTAATAAAATGTGTTCTACAATATGCAAAAAAATCGTTATTCACCAATCACTGTTAGAAATATTCATCAAATATCCTTGTTCTTATGAGATCGTAAGCCAGAAATTAACTAATAAAATTACGTAAAGTACCTAAAGTTGGGATGGGGTCCGTCAAAAATTTTTTTTTCAAGTGGGGGTTCGCGGAGTACATAAGTTTAAGAACCTCTGGAATAGAGAATTACGATATAATAGACGTATAATTTTCTGTTTTTATTAAATAGTAAAAATTTTAATATTCTGTATTATATAAATTTAGGTAAGTTTCTTAAGCGAGAAATAAGTTATAAATTTACGAAAAAATTTGATTTTTATTTGTATTTGAATTCATTAACAAAATTATTATATAATTATATTGATATAGGTACATTTTGTAAAAAATTTAGTCTTTTTTTGAAAGTTAACTTCTGCAAATAAAAACTTATACGAAAATAATTTAAAATTCTTAAGATAAAAATAATAAATAAATAATAAACAAAATGTATTTTGATTTTAATTATTTATAAATAGATTCTATGTAATAAGAAATTCATAAATATAAAATTGAATAGTAATTTAACTTCAAAATAGAGATAATAATTTTTTATTGTATTTTTATGTTAATAGTGGTCTGTATTCAAAAATGAAGTTTATATATATATTTAATATCGAATAAGAAAACAATTTTAATAATATATATACTAGATATTATTAATATTATATTCCTAAATATTCAATTTCAAAATCTAGTTGAAATGAATCGATCAATTTACGAAATAGCTTCAAGGTATGTTAAATCCAATTCTAAAAAATAATAGAAATTTTTTAGAATATAAATACAAAAAGAAATAATTCAACAATTTAAATCTAGCACAAGAAATTTACTTAAATATTAAATAAAAGCATATTATAGAAAGTTTATAAATAACATATAAATACTTAAAAATATTTTATATATTATCTGTATCCCTTTTGGAATGTTCTCATTTTAGAAACGAATATTGTTTAAAAATTATAAAATTATCATAATTGAAAACAAAACAATGTAAAATATATGATATAAAATGTTTTTTTTCAATGAATGAAATGATTAATATTTTAGTTAATAGTCAAGATAATTTTTTATGAGATTAATCTTATAATATTAAAAATTATTTATATAGACAATTTTTTTTCTATAAATATTTAATATTAAAAATGTGATATCTCTTTGTCGGAGTAACCGGATGTTTGATATATTTTGAAATAAAGTGAGAGTTCGCTGTGGGTTAGGAATTATATCATTTTTACAAAATCTGATCTTAATTGAACAAATGCTGTAGATTGTAGAACTTAATAAACTATCTCTATCTATGCCTAGAAAAATACGAAGGCAAGTCGATAAATCCGTGACTTTTTGAATTTCACGTCTCTAAAATGAAATGGCAACATTTCTCCTATCCGCAAGCAACTATCAGCTGACTCCTGTCGAAATTTTAACCAGTTGAGTCATTTAGTTTTTGTTTGACATGCATGAATAGCAGACTACATCGTGATTTAAAAAGAAAATGGAAAATAGTGAATTTCCATGAAAATCCGCCCAATTCTCCGAATTTAGCCCCGAGTGACTATTTCATGTTTCCAAACCTGAAGAAATGGCTCAGCGAAACGAGATTTGACTCCAACAATGAAATCATCTCACAAACAAATCTATTTTGATATCCTGTTTAAGTTCTACAATCTACACATTTAAAGACCTTAAAAAGTAAAGTAATACAAAATCCTTGAAATTCTCTAAACTCGATTTGAAGGATTAGGAACGAATAAATATTATAAAGCTCTATAAAGACAGGCATAATAAGTGAACCTTATTTGAAATGAAAAAAATGCTTAGAAAATATAGGCAAGGGCCGAATGTGGAAACATATGGAGAGGTATTAAAAGATGTAGTGAGGGACTTGAAACCTTCTCACATGCTGAAGGTGGACCGGGTTGATTAGTGGAATAGAAAAATAGGCTATACAAATAATTAATATAGAAGATAAAATATGGACTGATTGAGAAATTTTTAAATTGAACATAAATTAATTAAAAATTATATTTATAGTGGCAGAAAAATGTTATCCCCATTGTGGCGCTGTTGCCGGGCAATGTACCGATTGAGAAAGTACATTGCTATTGCCCGAAAAAAGCGCCACCATAAGCGATAATTTTTTCTGTCACTGTATATATGTAAATTTCATACCCCGAATGTAGTTAGAGAACTAAATTAATAAAAAGATTCATATAATGTTCTAAAATTGTTCGAGCAAGTGTCACAAACACTTTCTCAGATATTGCGAAATAGAAATTAGTGATTTTTCAAAAACAATGTATATCTTATATAATAATATAAAAATATAATTAATTAAAGATTATATATTTATATTTTAAAGAATTTACCATTGAATTCAAGACGACAATAAACAAAAATATTATAAGATTTAAGTATAATAAAAATAAAAGATCATTTATAAAATTAGAATTATTATAAATTAAAAGTAGTATTTTTATATGCATATAATAATAATTATAAAATCAATTGCAAAAAAAGATATATACAAAGAATCAAACAAAACAATATAAATCTGTCAATGCATTCAATTCTTTTCAGCATTAAAGTCTCCCAACAAAAGTGTTGTTTTGTAATTGAAAATAATATAATATATTACAAATACACTCAGTATTTGTTTAATTTATTTTTCAAAGAATAAGTACTTTCTCTCTCACATTTATTTTTATAAATATACAAATATTTAATTAATCTCTTTTTGTTCTCATTATTGAAAAACTTTATTTATTTTTTCTTAATAAAAGAACCAAGTCACGATTCAGTGTCTTAAACGGTTATCATTTGATGTTGAAATAAAATTAAATAATAATATGCATACTATTTTTCATTTTATTAATTTTCAATTGAAAATGATATGAGAATTTGTTTCAGACTTCAAAATGGAGGTATAACATAAAAAATGTTTTTATTGTGTATTTTTAGTAGAATATATATATACATATAAATTATATAAGAAAATACATTGTTTACTTTATAATAATCACATAATAATAGTTTATTAATTTGAGATGTACCATTTATCGGTGTATTTTAAAAGTATTTGTGTAATAACTCTTTTACACGTAAATATATATATATATATATCATTAGTATATCAATATAACATCTTTAATTATCATCTCGTGAATGAATCTTGGGAAAGTAAAAAAATAAATAATAAAGGTATAATAAATATATGATAAAAAAAAATAAGGTTAAATTCGTTAGATATACAACCCTTGACTTTGCAAAAATATCTCTTTTGAAATTCTTTAGAAATAAAAATGAAAATAAACTTTCAATATAATGATTGCTCGAATTTTATTGAAGTTATCTTAAAAAAATCAAATTCATATAATAATAATAACATAAAAAATTAAAAAAAGATAATATATATATATATATTTAATCCTTATAAAGTATAGAATGTATCAGATGATGAATAAAGTTGATGATAAAGAAGTAGAGAAAAAAAAGATAAATGAAAGAGAATGTTGTAGATAAAAGGTTAGATATCAAAATTGATATCATACAAATCAAGAGTGGATCAAAAGAGAGAAACTTGGAATGCTCACTAAGCAAATTCCTGTTGATAAATTTCGGATAGTTGTATAGATAAAGAACTTGTAAAATAAGGGCAAATATTTAAAAGCGATAAAAAACATTTTTTTTTTTATTTTGAAGCATGAAATAATTAAAGTTCTACTCAAATCAGATAAGTAAAAAATATTCTATAATAAACAAAATAATAATTTCAGTGATTCAATTAAAAACAACAAAAATTGTTACTTTATAATATTCATTTATTTATGGATTATAAGTAAATAGAAATATTTAATTAAATATTTAAATAAAATTGAATGTTTAATTGTATCCTATCCTCATGTCATAATTGATAATATGAGTAAAAATTTGAATTTTTTATTTTAGAAAACAATTAATTAGAAAAAACAAAAAATAATTATATAGACATTTGTAGATAAATAAATAAATATTAAATTAATTGTATTTTCAAAAAATTCTAATAAAGATTAATTATTAAAATTTGAAATTATATATATATATATATATATATATTATTAATTAAAATATTATTGATATTACAACATGAAATAATTTGCTAATATTTATTTAAATTAATATCTTTTAAAACAAACCATTTTTTCTCTTACGATTTGTATTTCATAATCTGATATAATTTTCGTTTTTTTTTTTCATTTTTGAAAATGTCAATTTGTTTTTTTTTTTTTATAATTTATTGACCTTTTATTGTAATATATGCCATTTTTTATTTATAATTATATTTTAATTGTAATTTTTCTTTTATAGTATTTAGAATTAAAAGTTGACTAATATTGTATGAATTATGCAATTTTGTTTTTCAATTATTTAATTATATATTACCTCAAATGAAATCTCTTCATTTGTTCAATTATTTAAAAAAATATAAATTCAAACATTTTATTACAAAAAAATTACTTAATTTATATATGCATGAGTTTCACTATAGAAATATATCAAAAAACTTTTTAAAAAAGTAAATTACTATTTAAAAATTATTTAATTAAATTTTATTCTTAGATTGTGTCCAATGCTGAGTCTATTGCTTTTGGACAGTCTCCATGGGTCCTGTCCATCTATGATGCGAACCGGAATAACATCTCCAGAGGACTTGAATAAGAGTCTGAAGTCAGAGTGAAGAGGGGGATATTTGTGGGTTTTTTATATTGAATTGATGGAATTTGGGATATTAGATTAGGGTTTGGGACGCGATTTCCTTAATGGAAGGAGAGGAAATCGTGGCTTGGGTGAGCAGGGTTTCATCCCTGAAGTGGACCTATACTCTATCAGGATCATAGAGCCGCTACTCCTGAGGCTGGGGGAACAATTTTACTTTAAATTAATTTTATTGAAAATTTTGTTCTTGTTAGTAGTCTTGGTCACTAAACTCCTGGTTTTCTAGTTGGATAGGATACCAGTTAATTAATTTAATATAATTATCAATAAAAAAAAATATTTAATTAAAAAATGATGGGAAAAAATGAATTGACAATTTTAATTATCTCTGATTAGATTCTAAAATGTTAGTGTTAAGTATTATATAAAAAAATGCAATTAATAATTGATTTGATTGCTTTCTAGTGAAATAATCTTCTATGATTATTCTCTTCAATAAGAAGAATTAAACTTGAATTATTAAGTAAATTTATCTTCCTTTTTTTATTTAATAATAATTTTTCTGAGGTAAATCAAATATTTATTATTAATGTTTTATATATAATTTCTATATAAAAAAGTATCTATAAAACGTCGTTAATACAAAAAATTATAAGTTAATTAAATTTTTAGTTAATCTTTTTTTTTTAGAAATACAAATAATGCTTGAATTGTTTTATGTGAATTTAAATAATTTGCAAATTTATTAAGATGTAGTCATCGACCCATCCAGACGTCAATAAGTTCCGGATGACGATTAGGGTCAACTGAATCTGATGATTTTAAGATCGTGACGAAAAAAAGCAATCGAAGAGGAAAAAAAAACGAAAGGCTACCGTCTGTCAAATCGAGGGACAAGCGGACATAAACAAGAGAGGAGAGGAAGAGAATAATATAAATAATTCATAAAAAAAATCAATATTTTTCTAATAGAGAGATTCTTTGAAATGTTCAGATAAAGAAATTGTAAAAAAACATTTAAGAAAAAATAATATTAACACACTATGAGCGGGGCGGGTATTTGTACCCGTCGCGGGGACTGCCACTTATAAGCGGGGCGGGTATTTATACCCATTGCTACTTATATGAGGGATATATATTAGTTATCGTTTAAAATAAGTAATTTTAAGTGACACAAGGGAAAATATATATTATACAAGTGGCAACGGGTATAGATACCCGCCCCGCTTATAAGTGGCAGTCCCTGCAACGGGTATAAATACCCGCCCCGCTCATAGTGTGTTAAATAGAAAAATAATTATTTTTATTAAACACAATTAGTAGGAATTCAAACATTCATATTTTAAATTGCAATGCCTATGAATGGAATACAATTAAAAATATACATGATACATAGAATCCAAAAAAAGTGTTGCGGCTATTTGGTCCGGAAAAAATATTTTTGCGGCCAATAAAACCTATCATGTCTAGGATACTTAGAAACATAGAAATAAATTACATTCTATTATATATTAATTCTTATTTTATACTTCTCTTTATCTCTGTGGCTTTACTGAACTTGAAAGTTCATGATCAGAACAACCATATTCCTCTATCAGCTATGAGTTATCTCAATCCAATTTTTTTTTATTACAATTCCCTTATTTATTTGTCAGTTTATCAAAACGATAGTCCATCCGCTGATTGTTTTCTTTCTCATTCTTTTCGAATCATGTATCTTTGACTATATATATATTCTCTCTGAATAAACTTAGTTCACCTTTTTAAATTAAAAGATAATTAAATAAAACCTTTAACTCAAAAAAAAAAAAAAAAATGATAAGCCAATATTCACAAATAAATTGGAAAGTTGTTTTTTTATCCAATATTTGAATAGAAATAAATTGAACATGTTCAGGATTTTACAATAAAATAAAAAAACAAACAAAAAAGTAAATTTACTTTAGAGTTTAAGTAGAGAAAATGGTCTAAACTTTTAAAATCTACTCAATCGTTTAGTAAAGACCTTCAACGGTGTTTCTCACAGAAAAGTCAAGGCTCCTACTTTATTTAAACAAAGTTATTTGCTTTGAAGATGACCAGCATGATTAAATCCATTGTTATATAGATAGAGATGAAGATGATGTAACCATTTATGTAGTTTGAACTGAAAATTTCTAAATTTCTAATCTCAAAAATAAATTAATATTAATTAAATATTTCTTTTAAAAAATTGGATTTCTTTGAAAATTGATTTATAGAAATATAAATAAGAATAAATATTTAGTTTGAATAGAAATAATTAATAAGTTGATAGGATAAATATTATACAGTTATTAAAAAATTTACAAAACTCCAAAATACTATTTAATACAATTATTCTCCTGTAACGGCCTCCCATTGTTTAAGCCACCGTGGCATGGAAACTTTCCATTCACGACATCCGTTGGATAGCAATATAACGGAAAATGTGACAAGTCAAGTCATTGGCTCAAATAAGGGATGACACCACCATTATTTGGCCAATGAGAGGCATTAAAACAGAGAGCAAATGTACATACTGGTGTCAAGAAAAACAGTTGTCTAGAAGCTTTGAAAGAGGAAAGACGTGTCGAACCGACCGCCTTCCTCGCCATTTTCAAACGCTCTCTAAATTTCTCACTCTTCGCCTTCACCTGTACAATAGGGATTAAACTATTCCCTATTGCCGAGGTAGTTTGATTTGAACGAAAATCTGCTAGTTCTTCATTCTATTCTCCCACAGTTCTTTTTCTTTTCCTTTTCCTTTCCTAGAAATTATCTTCGGGTGAAACCTTGATAATTTCCCCTCCCCTGCAATTATATCTAATCTAAGATTGTACCTCAATCAACCTCTCTGTATATAATATTGTAAATATAAAATATATGTATATAGAAGACTTCTTTTTCTTACCCTTTCTCCTAGATATTCTAGTAAACCTAATTTTTCCCTCCTTATTCTTTTTCACTTATTCCCCTTCTCTATCTTTCCTTTTACGAGTTTTTGTAAAACTCGTTGGCGCTCAACCCTTTCATCACTCTCACCTTCCATTGTAAAGGAGACCTGAAACCTCTCCCTACAAGTTCCCCTTTCCCGAGGCGGTGGTAAGCCTGAAAGCCCCTCCCCTCACTCCTCTGTCCCTCTCCTTGTAAGTGTGGATCGCTGGACTGCCGTCACCTCCCCTCCATCGCTGGCACCCAACGTAACCCCCACTACAATTGGCGTCCCGAACGTGGGGCCGATAAGCAAAGCACCCTGAGAGAAGAAAAATTGTGAAAGTGTTGTGTATTATTAACAATTTGTGTAACCCCAGTGAAAGTGTCGAGTGAAAATCCAACCCCTTATACCAACCACAGTGAAAGTGAAATTTCTTCCCTCCCAACGCTCCGTCGAGTGGAGAAACTTTCCCCTACCTTGGTTCGAGGTTGTTACGTCACCGGTCAGCTGTTTGGAAAATCTGATTACAGATTTGATGGGACATCTTTATACACATACACTTAAGTACAATTTGACATTGTTTAAATATCATTTAATGATATTAATTTAATCCGTTGATTAAAATTTTTTTTTCTATTTTCTATTAAAACCTATTCATATACATTCAAACACAACATAATTTGAATGAAATAATAAACTATTATTATCATTCATATTTAATATCAATTAGGCTAGCTAATTGATCTAATTATTAGAATTGTTGCTGAATATATTAGTTATATTTTATTTATCAATTAATGATAAACTTTATAAATCTTTTGAATAAAAATTATTTTTATAATTATTATTATTAAAATTAATCCTTTGATTAACCAAATGATTATATTAGTATCAATACTATTAATCATAATTTTCGTTATCAATCAATGATAGCAACAATAAGCCTATGATTTTTAAATTATAAATCAAGCTTTATTAACAATTTAGTATCAAACGCATTACGTTAAGTAATCGAATTATTATTAAAGTTAATCCTTTGATTAACCAATGATTATATTAGTGTCAATACTATTAATCATAATTTTTGTTATCAATCAATGATAGCAATATTAAATCCTTGATTTTTAAATTATAAATCAGGCTTTATTACAATTAAATATTGACTTCATTACATTCTTTAATAAGTTAGTATTAACTTTAATCCTTTATTTAAGTACTTATGTAAACTAGTGTTAAGACTATTAATTATATTTTATTATCAGTTAATGATAACAAAATTTTGGTGATTTAATAATTAATTCTACAATTGAATTGATAGTAAGTTGTTATTGTACAACATTTAATAACATAAAATACTATTATTCTAACTCTTTGTGAATACCAATTAGATTCTAAGCAATCTATAACTATTCGAATTAGTATTAAGTTTAATTCTTTGATTAAATAATAATATTTCTCTCTAATTAAAACTGTGATCATTAGAATCACTAATAGATTTACACTTAAGTAAATATTTATATTTAAGATAGTGTCATTACATTATTCTATAAGTTATATATAAATTCATAAAATCTCTATTTGATCATTATCAAATTACAACTCTTTCCTTTCATAGATTTAAGACTGTGAAACTGTGTTAAATTTAAGCCAAGTTTTCTAGGATATAGCTAACATTTATATACATTACTGTTCCTATAATACCTATCGTCTTACAACTTAAGACAAACCCTTCCTTACAGAATGGAAACTATTGCGGATTTTACTAAAACCGATCTGTTGATCGCGGCAGAGGAAATGGAGATCCCAGTGGATCCCAAAAGTAAATTAATTACTATTATTAATGCATTTAAAACTCATCCTAGTTATGATGCAGTTACCACCATTTCCATACTTCGAAATATTAGAGAAGCTAGACTTGAAGAAAAGAAGCTCAATGAAGAGTCTGAGGCTAGAGCTCACGAATTGGAAAAATTAAACATTACCAACCCTCAAGCCCCTCCTTTATTAACCACCCCTCATGTGGGTATGATTAACAGGATTATACCGTTTAATCCACAATCTGATGATATTACTAGTTATCTAATGACTTTCTCAAAACAAATGAATATTTTAAAGGTACCTGACAACCAATGGGTAAATATCCTGTTGTCGACTTTACCTTTAGAAATCACTTCTTTGATTTATAAAGAAGCTGAATCGGATAACAAAATTACTTTCGATATTATTAAAACCATATTGAAGCAACGTTTTAAAATTACCCCGCAGTCAATGCGTCGACTATTTTTTAACTCTGTTAAACCTAACCCTTTATCTTGGAAGGATTATTGCTATTCATTAGCCAACCATCTCGATACATGGCTTCTCGAATTGGAAATCGACTCTTTTGAAAAATTAAAAGAGGCACTAATTGCTTGTCAGCTTAAAAAACAAGTCTCGGTTGAGTGTCGTAACCATTTTATAGACAGTTGGGAATTTCTTAATGATCCCTACGACCTATCTAATAAATTAGATAATTATGACAGTCTTAGGAATGCCCCAGGGGAGAAACCAATTAGAAACCCCGCAGGTAGAAAAACTACCAGACCTACTAATTCTCTTCATAAGGAGAAATCTCTTGTACCGATCAACCATAGTCCTCCTAAGGAAATAAAATGTTATGGATGTGGACAGTTGGGAGTTATTAAACCTAAGTGTTTAAAGTGCAATCCTAAGCCTAAACCAACTGGAACCAATTTAAAACTTATTCACTTAAGTAACTTTAAACAAGGTGATCATGATACCTTGCCATATATACCTACTGTCATCAACACCATCCAAATGAATAGTTGTATTGACACCGGTGCTTCGCACACAATAGGTAGCAATGAATTATTGAATAATTTATTAAGGAATAAAAAGTTAATTTTTAAATCCGAATGGATTAAAGTCACTCTCGCTGACGGGATTACCCGTGACTATGAATGTCTAACCCTTCCTGTTGAGGTAAAAATTAAAAATAAGACATTCGAGATACCTTTTCACTTCTTAGTAAAAGGACAAATTAAAGATAACCTCCTTGGTATCGATTGTCTGAGAGTGTTCAAAATCATCATCGATACCCATAAACGAACGTGGCATTTCAGTGACAACGACACTGAGGTCTATACTTTTTCCAATAAAAATAATAATAAGGAGTTACTCACCTCAAAAACTCCTGATGATAAAGATAAACTATCTATAAATAATAATACATTATTGAATGTACACAATAATCAATCTACTTTGACACCCGATGCCCATAGTAAATTGGCATCGATGCTCCAAGAATTTGACGATGTCTTCACACCAGGGGGAGAACCCACCCCGTATGGAGAACATAAAATTAAACTAAATAGTGATGACCCAGTTACATCCAACCCTTATCGTTTGTCCCCGCACAAACGGGACATATTGAAGAAAGAGATTACCTCTCTCCTTCAAGACGGCATCATAGAGGAGTGTGAATCCCCATATGCCTCTCCGGTTGTTCTCGTGGATAAACCCGATGGTTCAACACGACTCTGTATTGATTACAGGAAGCTGAATGCTATTACGATACCAGATAATTACCCCTTACCTCGTATAGATGATTTATTGTCGGAAGCCACCTCTTGTCCTTTCATGTCAACCTTGGACTTGAAAGCAGGTTATCATCAGATCCCCATGCACCCTGATGATAAGGACAAGACGGCCTTTGTGTGCCCTTTTGGTACTTACCGTTATAATCGAATGCCTTTTGGTCTTCGTAACGCTCCATCCACATTCCAACGAATTATGGATAGATTTAGAAGGAGCCTACCTCATATAAAATTATTAGTATACTTAGATGATCTGATTATACTCTCCCCGTCTCTTGAAAGACATCTAACTGACCTTCAAGAAGTATTAGCCCGACTAAGGTCTTATAACTTTAAGGTAAATAAAACTAAATGCAAATTTGCTTGTGATAAAGTGAAGTATCTAGGTCACTGGATCACCCCAGATGGCTTAGAGATTAACCAAGAAAAGGTGCTTGCCATTGAGGAAATACCTCCTCCCAATAACATAAAAAAACTTTTATCCTTTTTACAGACATGTTCGTGGTATAGGCGCTATATCCCTAACTTCTCAACAATAGCTCTACCTTTAACCCGTCTAAGTAAAAAGAATGTCACCTGGAAGTGGAATGACGAGGAACAGCAAGCTTTTACCAGTCTAAAAAAAAAGCTAACCTCTGCACCCGTTTTAGCGCAGGCTAACCCTGAATTACCGTTTATTATCAAAACTGATGCAAGCCATTATGCTCTTGGTGCCGCTCTCCTTCAGGGAGAGGGACCTGAGGAAAAGCCTATTGAATATGCTAGTCGAACTTTATCACCGGCCGAGTTAAATTACTCAACTACCGAGAAAGAAGCTTTAGCTGTAGTTTGGGCCCTGCGGAAATTTAGGGGATATATCGAGGGATCCCAAATCACTATAGCCTCTGACCATGAGCCCCTTAGATGGTTATTATCTTTGAAAACTCCAAGCGGACGCTTGGCCAGGTGGGCCATGGAAATTCAATCGTTTAATCTGAAAATTAATTATTTACCTGGTAGACAGAATGTACTGGCTGATTTATTGTCTCGTCCTGACAAGCCAGAAGAAACCATGCTATCAAACCAAATCTCCTTAAAATTACCTCATCGGACCCCAAAGGACTTACGTGAGTCCCAATTAAGGGACGAGGATTTGAGAAAGATAATAGCATGTCTTGAAGAGCCCCATTTGGGCGTGAACCAAGTAAATTGGTTAGAAAGAGGTTATATCCTCGAAAGGGGCGTCTTGTACAGATATGCCCCTGATTCAGAAAGTGAGGAGGCCCAACTCGTGGTCCCTGCACATGAAATATCGTCTATATTGCAAGATTTTCACGATTCTCCTACAGGAGGCCATTACGGCATTGAAAATACATTTGCTAAAATTGCTGCAAAGTATTATTGGACCGGGATGCGGTCAAGTATCGAAAAGCACGTGGAAAACTGCATCGATTGCATTCGATATAAACCGAAGAATCAAAAACCCACTGGTTTATTGAGAACCCCCGTTTATTCTCAAAGGTTCGAAGTATTAGCGGTGGACCTATTTGGTCCCTTACCCGAAACCAAACAAGGAAATAAGTGGATACTAATCATTGAAGATTATTCCACCAAATGGGTTGAATTGTTCCCATTAAAGCAAGCCACTGCGAGAGAGTGTGCGAAAATTCTGATTGAGGAGGTAATCCTCCGCTTCGGCATACCGAGGAAATTAATCTCTGATAATGGTACGCAATTTATAAGTGCCGTTATGCAGCAAATATGCAGTACTTTGGAGATAGACCAGACTTTTACGCCTGTCTATCACCCACAGGCGAATCCGGTCGAGAGGAAAAACAGAGACTTAAAACCAAGGATCGCCATTTTGGTAAAAGATAGGCATAACTTATGGGACGAGAAACTGCCCATAATCAGATTCGCCATGAATACGACAAAAAATGAGTCCACCGGACATACCGCCTCCTATCTTCAATTTGGACGGGAGCTTAGAACCCCTTCGGATATAAAAAATGATATTCGCGAATCAATAACGAACGACAGTTTCGTTCCGGAGATAACTCCATATCTGAAAAGATTCGCGAATAACATTAAATATATCAAGGACCGAATCGAGGGTAGACAGAATAAAAACAAAAAATATTATGACAAGGGCAGGAAGGAGTCACCTGTATATAATGTCGGTGACAAGGTGTGGGTAAGCACACACCAACTAAGTAATGCTAAAAAGGGTATTACCTCAAAATTTGCACCCAAGAGGGATGGACCCTATGTCATCCAAAAAAGGAACTCACCAGTATCCTATACGATCGCAACGATCGCAAATCAAGAGAGACCGTTAGGTAAATACCACGTCTCAACACTGACTCCCTGTGAGAGAAACGATACGGAACCCGTTTTAACGCTTCGTAAAAGGGGTCGGCCCAAGAAACCTAAACCGGAATAAAGAAAAAATTTTTTTTCTAGTCCTGGCGCCAGGTACGAGGGCGTATCACCTGGGCCAGAGGGGGAGTGTAACGGCCTCCCATTGTTTAAGCCACCGTGGCATGGAAACTTTCCATTCACGACATCCGTTGGATAGCAATATAACGGAAAATGTGACAAGTCAAGTCATTGGCTCAAATAAGGGATGACACCACCATTATTTGGCCAATGAGAGGCATTAAAACAGAGAGCAAATGTACATACTGGTGTCAAGAAAAACAGTTGTCTAGAAGCTTTGAAAGAGGAAAGACGTGTCGAACCGACCGCCTTCCTCGCCATTTTCAAACGCTCTCTAAATTTCTCACTCTTCGCCTTCACCTGTACAATAGGGATTAAACTATTCCCTATTGCCGAGGTAGTTTGATTTGAACGAAAATCTGCTAGTTCTTCATTCTATTCTCCCACAGTTCTTTTTCTTTTCCTTTTCCTTTCCTAGAAATTATCTTCGGGTGAAACCTTGATAATTTCCCCTCCCCTGCAATTATATCTAATCTAAGATTGTACCTCAATCAACCTCTCTGTATATAATATTGTAAATATAAAATATATGTATATAGAAGACTTCTTTTTCTTACCCTTTCTCCTAGATATTCTAGTAAACCTAATTTTTCCCTCCTTATTCTTTTTCACTTATTCCCCTTCTCTATCTTTCCTTTTACGAGTTTTTGTAAAACTCGTTGGCGCTCAACCCTTTCATCACTCTCACCTTCCATTGTAAAGGAGACCTGAAACCTCTCCCTACAAGTTCCCCTTTCCCGAGGCGGTGGTAAGCCTGAAAGCCCCTCCCCTCACTCCTCTGTCCCTCTCCTTGTAAGTGTGGATCGCTGGACTGCCGTCACCTCCCCTCCATCGCTGGCACCCAACGTAACCCCCACTACACTCCATAATATATATATTAAATTATCCTTGAGTTGTTATTATTTCAAATCACAACAGAAACTTATGCCTAATAATAAATTCAAACAAATTTCAAAATTATTATGTATAATACTTTTATTGATTATTTATTAATTATGTACCTTTATTATTATTTATTTTTTTTCAGAAATGATTAAAAAAATAAAATTAAAGTCACTTTAAATCAGGGGTGTCTAAACTATGACCATTTGTGGGCCACATTGCAAAAAAAAAAACATGCTGGGCCGCACATAGGGTTGCCAATTATATATTTTTCAAAAAAAAAAACGAAAGTCTGATCGCGAAAAACATCTAACTTTTTTTTTTTAGAGACAAATTGATTATTTTTCAACAAAAGTCGATAGTATGATTGCGTGTCAAGAGACACAAAAAAGTCGAAATTTTCATCATTTGTGTTAGGGCCGCATCTCGAAGTGTTTTGGGCCGCATGCGGCCCCCGGGCCGCACTTTAGACACCCCTGCTTTAAATAATCTAAGTAATATTTATTAAAATACAATAAAAATTCAAATATTTTTATTTTATTTAAAAAAAAAATCACTTAATTTTAGATGTTTTTTTAAAAAGAATTAATTTAACAATCAAAATCGAAAAAAAAATATTTTAATTTCACATTTTTTAAAATATTCTTTAAAAATAAACTGTATTTGTCCTTAATTAATATGTAAATTTGAATAAAATATTTTTTTTAAAAATTTGTTCAATTAAATAATTATATATATAAACTCTCTCTCTCTCTCTCTTATTATTCTCTACTATCAAAATAATAATCTTCTAAAAATATTTATATATATTTAAATTTTAGTCAAAATATAAATGTGTATAAGTTTCTGATGATAAATGAAATAATAAAGTAAATAAATGATTAAAAAAGAGATTGAATTTAGGAAGAGGATCCTTGAATTTAGGCAACCATCTAAAAAATTTAGAATAGTGATAATATATATATCCCTTGAATGTGATTACTATCTAGTCCTAAATCCCTTCATCTAATTAAATGATTATCTTTCAAGTTCAAGAATAAACATTCATTTTTTTTTTTTTTTTATGATTGGAAAGACCTAAAAACGTGAATTTTTCAGTGAAAACTTGAATAGTAATTGTATTAGTTCTACTTACTTATATAATATATGATAAGTGGAAGAAAAATTGAATTCTTTTGTTCAATTCAGAATCAGGAATTGAGTTCAAAGTTCAAAAAATAGATACCTCTTCTCACTATCCATAATTGGAATAAATACAGTTGAATGATGAATGAACGGATTTCTAATAATTTACTCCAAATACTGTTGGAGTTAAATGTTAGTGTGCCAATCTATCGTTCATCACTTCGAAACCTCCGCTGAGTCATTAACTGACGACGAATGATGGATGAATGAAATAAGAGAGTGAAGAGGGAGGCAAAACATCAACCCATATATACACTTAAGATTAAGTAAAAAAGTTTGTTTATCATAGAAAACATTTAACTAATTAGAAGATAGTTTATGTATTTCCATAACTGGAACTTATTGGAGATCATTAAAAAGTACTTGGATTCATAATCTACGAATGGGGATATTAATTAAATAGGATCATAAATTTTATAAGGTCAGTGACATGAAATTATGCTACATTACTTCAATATTAATATTAAATATTTACAAAGAATTACACATAAATTGTTCTAATCATACAAAAGAAAGAAAAGAATAAAAAATTAAAAAATAACATAAAATTTTTCTTTTATATTTAGTGATTCTTAGCATCTCTGCTAACAATTTTTTTATTAATTAAATTCTTATTGCCTATTTATTTTTTAAATTGGGGAGATTTCAGGTTGTTCTTCTTTAACATAGATTTATATACCACCAATTGGAATATAATATACATTTAATAATGAAAATCAAATTCAAACATTTGCTGAATAAACAAATGATCTAATCCAGTGATTCTCAACCTTTTGTTTTACCGCGGCACACTTTGAATGGTTTAAAAATTTGGCGGCACACAAAGAAAAAGATAAGTGTAAAAGTTATTTACTTATTTACCATATAGAAAAAATTGAAAAAAAGTGGAAATGTTTAAGAGCCTCTTTATATTTGTAAAATTTGGCGGCAAATTTTGAAAATCTCGCGGCACAAAAAAATGGTTGAGAAATACTGATCTAAACATTTGAATATTAAATTGTTTTCTTATTTGTGTTCTTGTTCTCTCTGGGCTTATAACTTTATTTATTTATTTATTTATTTATTTATTTATTTATTTATTACATAAGTTATATAGATATAGACATATAGAATTAAGTATATATGAAAAAATAATATATTAAACTCATCAATATCATATAAACTAATCTCTCTATTACTGTGACGTATTAAGTCTAAAGATAGCAATGTTGAAATGTTGAAATATTGAAAAATTAAAATATTATATGTAATTTATTAATATTATTTTAATTAAAATTAATTATAAATTAAAATACAATTCAATTTAAAAAAAATAATAATTACTTATTAAGGATGTTCAATTTTTTTTAAGAAGTAAGTAAAATTCCCATCTATAAAACCAAAAACGTCCTTCAAGATGGCTTTATTTTCTAGTTTTTTTATAATTTTGAAAATTTGTATACGAATAATATATATATAGTCTTGTAAAAAAAAATGATTTAAATTAAAATCTACATTATGATGTTCTTATTTTTATTTATTCAGATATAAAGATTGTCGACGTAGGATTGAAATTTAGTTTCGCTCTCGGTTTGATCTAATCCGGTTCGCATCATGTCAAATAGCTGGAGACAACGATAGGCGTTAGATTGTTTTCTTCATGGCCTAATGCCTTCTCAAAGCCACGGAATTTTGCACACTAATCAAATTAAGATGACTTGTATCTATATCGTCTTCACATAAAATTTTTTATATTATATTTTAAAGATCAAAAATTTAGAAATGGGATAATCAAACAAAATAAATATTGAAATGACTTAATCTTATGTATTAAATTTGTATGTGAAAATGAACACGATATTTCGGTATAATTCAAATTGAATATAATTTCAAGATAATTCCAATGGCATGTTTCCATATTAGGAGTGAAGACAATATAAGGGTCCAAATTACAAAAAATGTATTACTGAAAAAGACTTACATTTTTTCGTTTTGTTTTTGTTTATTTTTATATTGCACTTTCAAGTTTCGAGATATTAAGTATTTTGGTAGGCAAATCCGCGACATGTTGGAAATGGAACGTTGCTCAAAAAAAATACCTGTTAACGATTTTTAAATTCCTAAGATTTCATTAAATACCTGTTTAGTAGATTCGAAAAAAAAAAAATTTTCCAGGAACAAATCAGTTATCACAAAAATATGCTACACTATTGATAACCTGTACTTGCCTACCAGTAACGTCACGATGTTTTCTCCTATAGAAGGGTGTATTAATGATGTGTATATTATGGAAATTAAATATTTTCATATATATATTTTTGAAAAATAAAGATAAATTAAAATTATTCACTTTTCCTTATATTAGAAATTCAAAATAAAATCGTGACATTCAATTTTTTGAATAATTTTTATGTAATATTACTTTTAAAAAATAAAAATAAAAATAAAATAAAAATTGCAATTCAAATTTTACATTACCATTATAAGTTTCGTAGAAATATTTATAAAAAAAATCCACGATTCTGATAAGGTAAAAGAAAGAGTTTGTAAATCGTTAAGTGGGTAGGTAGTTAAGTGGGTGTGAATTATAACTGATGGGATGATCATTTTGGTGAAATGTACAGAGATGGAAGATAAGCGTCGCGTCAAATGATAGAAGCATTTGCATTCTGTAATTTTAATGGGGGAGTTGGAAATAAATAGGATGGTAGTGTAAATGTTCCCATAGGGAATAAAGTAATTGCAATATATATATATATATACAGAATTTTTTTAACACTCACGTTTGAAAGTACATCCAAAATCGAATGATTAGTTGAATAAATCAGGACAAATGCTTACCTGAAAATTAAAAGAAAAAAAAATTAGTATATTTTTTTTTTTAAAAATCTAGAGGTCTCCACTCGACTATCTCGCAAATTTGAATTGGATTAATACACACATATATTATATTTAAATTAAATTTAATTAATTATAAATTATAAATTAAAATTAATAAATAATATTTATTAAACCAGCGCGTGTTTGGCCAAATCTTTGTTGATGGCACCACGTCACGTGCTGGCGTGTGATTTGTAGTGTTAAAATATTAATTCCGGTACTTTCTGCGATTCAATCAAGCTGAAATTCTATATATAGCAGTTTTATACAAATTTTAATTATGTGAAAAACTATCAAACATATATCTTTATTTTTACGGTCACTTAAGAAGAAAATAAATCAAAACGTTGTAATGACCTTCTTGCGGTTGAGCTACATTTCTCAAAAGTTGATAGAAAACTATGAATTTTGAATAATGCCCATGTACCAAATTTCATCATTCTAGCTCAAACCGTTTTTTCGTAATCTTGTCTACATACATACACATACACATACACACAGACATTTTTCTCAACCTTAGTGAAAATGATTCAGGAACCTTCAAAACGTATAAAAACATCAAAATCTCAACATCCAAAATTTTCGTGATCGCAATACTCTCTATCTCTGGTAATTATTTAAGTTTATGATTGTTAAATACGTATGGTTTTCAATTATTTTGAAAGGACAATTTAATTACAGTTAATATATATATTATTAAATACCAATATAAATAAAAAAAAATAATATTATAAAATCTCACACCAAATAACTTAAACTTATGATGTAATTTAAAAAAGTAAGGTGACCATATTTTTTAATTTAACTCGTAGTCGGGGGGGTGTTAAATTAGATTACTTAAATATTAATTTTTAATTATTTATTTAATAAAAATTATAAGTGTATAACAAACATTATTTAAGAAAATTTTAAAAATTAATATTTATTTTAATGATTTCATATTTTTTATTCAAAATTACTCAGTATAAAACTTTTTATATTTTTCCGAACTATGTATCTTATTGAGTAAGTCTTTATTGCTTTGAAACATTTTATAAATTTTCTTCATAATTTACTTTAGGCAGAATATTGCTTCTAATGTGTCTATATCATGCTCAATTTCGTAAGGTTAAGCTAGTAGCGTAAGATGTCGCTTTGGTTTAAAGAACACAGAAATATACAGAAATATAGTAAATATATTTAAAATAAATATTTAAAATAAGCATCTTTTCAAAAATTCGGGACAATCCGGGACAAAACACCTGAATCCGGGACAAATATTGCTTTTAGAAAAATCCGGGATGCAAGGTGGAAATCCGGGACTGTCCCGGCCATTCCGGGACGTATGGTCACTTTAAAAAAAGGGAATTGTGTTTATTTTTGTGAAATATAAATGATCAATATATATATACCTATATATTAATGCTCAAATCAATTAATATTATTTAAAATGGAATTTAGAAGAAAAAAGGGAAAAAAATAGAAAAGTCAGATTAAATATGACTAAATTTTTTTTCTTATAAAATCATCTCTTAAAATTTATAGAATAAATAAATTTACTATATTTCTAAAGAATATGTACATATTTAAATTACAAACTATGAATCGAAACTATTTTATTGTACTTATTCTAGACTAAAAACTTATTAAAGTTCAATTAATACTTCTTACATATAAATATATATTTTATTGTTTAAACACTAAAAATATTTTTTATTTTGATAGTGATATTTTATTTTTTATAGTGATTTCTCAAAAATATTCCAAACAAATTTAAATTATTTTATTAGCCATCAGATGAATAAATAAATTTTAAAGTTTCAAAGTGTAATTTTTTGTTGTTTACTAACTTTCAAAATTTTGTATTTACCATTTTTAAAAAAAAAAAACAACCACAAAAATAAGAACTGCAAAATAAAAAATAGAAAAAGAATTGCAAGGATTTGACCTGAATATATGTATATTTATTAAATTTCATAAACCTTCGCCTCCCACTATCACTTTACAAGATTAATTAAGTCACAAAACCATTTCAATGGAACAAATTTTAATGAAATAAATTATAATTTTAAAGGAAAACAATAATAAAATTATCTATAAAATTAACAATTTCCGAGTAAAAATTTTTTGTTTTATTTTGATTTTTTTTTTAGTAAAGACCAAACCAATAAGAATGATGATCAATTAAAAAATTAAAATAAGAATAGAAATCAGGTCAAGATTTCAAATGCACATTTAATTCCACCATTCACAATCCTTTCAAGTTCAATGAGGATTAAATTTCCACGAGACAACTTCCGATGGAAGAGAGAGAGAGAAAAAGCGAAAGAAAAACAATGAATGGCCGGTTAAGATGATCTGACGAGTTGGATATCTGAAGGCATCGATCAATAAGTAATTGGTTCCAGCCCCTTAATCAAGGAAATCTAACGGTGAGCTATGTTCTACTCACAACACTTCACATAATAAACAATAAAAATAAAAATTCTTTATGTAGAGAAACAACCGGAAGAATCGGAAGTTCGATATTGACTAAATACGGGTGACAATTCGTTTTCAAATGAATAATAAAAACGGTGTAGATTCAACACCGTTTAACCAAAAAAATATAGATAAGCTTCTCCAACTAAGTGTATAGTATTGGACAAGCCGAAACAAAATAAAATATTGTTGAGCCTGTCGGATCACCTGTGCCACTAGTGAAGGAGTTAAAAAAAAATTCTCAACTCTTTCACACGAGGAGTAAAATAAAATTAATTGGGAAGGAACCTTGAAATAAATTTCACCAAAGAGTGCAGTACGTTTGACTATTAGTGCTTAGGCGATTCGCCTTGGAGAACCAAGATCGGAAAGAAATAATAACAAATCAAATTAATCAAAATATCTGATGCTAACATATGGATCTGCAAAGGAAAAAATAGATTCACTTTTACAAATAAAAGAAAAAGGTTCGTTGCCACGTTATAATATTTAATGAAAAGAAAATTAATATAAAGTAAAAATAAAAAATGAAATTGAAATAAAAATTAAAGGAGATAATCCTTAGAATTTACAAATTAAATATAAAAAATAAAACGGAATAAATGCTTGCTAATGCTCAGCTAAAACAAAACAAGTTTACAAAAGAAAATAACAATAATAATAACTAAACACAGTTTACCAAGCACGTGGTTAACAACAAATCTAAAAAATGGCGAATTTACAGCTAAAAAGCCAAAAGCATGTAAACAATAGCAAGACCAAATAGCAAGTGGGAAGTGATCAAGGGAGAAGCCCTTGGCTAACATCAACTAAATGCAGCAAGGTGATTGGCTGTAAGGGATCATGTGACCCTTTTTGCATAGTCAACTTAGCTACTAAACAGTCTGACCACGTGTTTGCATATAAATATACAAAAAAATATATATATAAAAAGAAAAAACTTATAAAAATAATATAAAAATAAATTTATATTATAATAAATAAATCTAAGTCAGGGAGAGGCTTTAACAAGTATTACATTAATATAATTATAGTATTACTTTGAAAAGATTGTGTTTTCTTTAATTTTTTAATTACTGAGTTGAAAGAATATTTATTTTTTAAAAGTTTTTTTATATGTCTAATAGAATACCAGTATATTAAACAATTATTTTCAATTAGCAATATATGTAGTAAGAACATTATTTAAAATTAACGAAAAACAAAGAAAATAATTATTTTAGGCAAAACTCTTTTAGTTGAATGGAAATGATTGTATAAATATATTATATTAAGCAATGAAACTCAGCTAATCCTATGTTTAGCACTTTTATTGACACAAGAACTTTTCAAATAATATTTTACAAATTTTATTCAAATGAGTACTAATATTTATACAATCATTTGAATAATATAAAATATAAATTGAATGAAAAATATATAGTCATTATTTTTATGTATTTTGATATATAGGAGTGAGTTGCCAATGATATGAAGAAAAATGATGTAAATTCACACAATTGTCTATTGAACTATTTATCTATGAATGGCTAAATAAATAAGCAAATAAATCAGGTGGGTGTGTCAATGTTTTTCTCATATCCCATTTGGGCCTGATGCTTTATAAGGAAATCGAAATCTATTAGGAATGAAGATATTCTTAAGAATGGAGGGAGATACAAGTTAAATTTAATACAATAGGAAAATTAAAAAATTTTGTACTCAATTACTTGAAACTATTCGTGCATTAGAATGGTTCCAATTTTATCGTTAAAATAGTGGGAATTTATTAGTCCTCTTTCTTTTTCTTCATTAAGGTCTTGTCACTTTTTTTTATGATATATTTAAAGAATTATATTGTCATTATAATTTTCGCTTTCATCTTAGAAGAAAATATTGCGAAAGTGAAACCGATTTTGGAATCGCTTTACGTTTTAATGTCCCAAGAATTTAATTTCTTATATTATAAAACATGATGTTTGTTGATGAACATTCTAGTTAGTCTAATGATTTCAAAATTTGTAGATAGATTATAAATCACAAAAAATAATTGTAATGTTTTAAGTTAAAAAAGATGTTTCAGGTTCATACTTGGATATAGATAGTAGATTATTCAATGCTACGGGATTTGAAGAGGAGAGTACAAATCTGAACAAGTTAAAAAATTATAAAAATAATATAATAATAAGTTGACCTGTGGCCAGGTCTGAACCGACCGACGGTTTGAAGTAAATTAATTTCCAGCTACAGAAACAATTTCAAATAATTTTAATATATCTATTAATGTAATAAAAAACAGATATGGATACATAAATAATAAATATAAACATTTTTAATTTTATTTTATTTATAATATATATGTAAGACCAGGCTGTGACGTCATGAATGGCTGGATGACGTCATATAATTTTAAATCAAGAAAAAACTAATAAATATGATTTTCCCGAGGATAAAACCAATACAAAGTACATGATTTGAGGTGATATATAAAAAAATCTCCTTTGGTCCTATCGTCGATTGCTAATACTACCACTTCCGGTTTCCGGATTTGCACCAAAAGACGATCAATTCATCCCACTGATGCATTAAGTAAATATACCAAATTTCATCAAAATCCGTTGAGCCGTTCAGGCTGTACACATCTATACGGACGGACGGACGGACAGACGGACGGACAGACATCATGCTAAAAATACTTTTTTCTGTTTAGAAAATGCATGATTCGTGGAGATATGTAAAAATTTCCACATGTGAAATTTGGTGTGAAAACAATACCTCCCTTACTATCGTCGGTCGGTAAAAAATAATATTTATTGAATTGAACTTGTGGAATGAGTTTTGGTCTCAATACTATTAAAGAATAGATTTTTGGAATATTATTTCTTAAAATTGAATTTTTATTCAGATAATATATAATATATATTTATTCTTCCTGATTTATTATTATAGTTTCTATTTAATTTGTTTTTCTATTTTGTTTCGCAATTTTTTTTTTTCAATTTAATATAATAATTATTTCCTTCCTTAATAATCGATTAATTTTTAATTCAATGAAGTCTATTAAGTCTCAAGACTTAAAATAATTACTTTCTCCCAGATAAACCAATAAAATAAATTAATAAATAAAATTCATTAAGATCAAATTTAAATTATTTCGACTAATGAATTATAAATTAATAATTCAATATTTATATTTATATTTATAAACATATTTATATATTAACAAAAAATACATATATATTTATTTATAATATATTTTATATAAATTTACATTGATTATATATTATTTATCTGTTGATAATTTACTTATTTATTTATTTTTGAGAAAGTTTAATTTATAAAATTAATTCTATTAATTAAACCCCCGATATATTTTCATTAAATAACCTGATTTGGAATAAATATACAGACCCAAATAGATAGAATCTTATTTAAATAAAAGTGTAGAAACATTTCCTTCATCAGCGAGACTCAATTATAAAGTAAATATACTTATTTGCTGTAGATTTATAGAAACTAGACATCTAATGTCTATGATCTCTCTCCCTAGGCTTTAAATATAATCAAACAACGCCTTTTTTCTAAATTACCATCAAAGAAAGTAAAAAAATAAAAAAAAGATGGTAAACTTTTTCCCTGTGATAATATCGATAACATCTGCATATTGTTTATATACAAAAGTTGGACAGCATTAGGACTTAATCTCTCCCTAGGAATCTGTGGCGGTCCCCCTTGTGCATCCAACCTGAAAAGGGACATCGCCCCGCCCCACAACTGCCTATCTAGGAAAGAAAAATGAAAAGCCGCCCACCAGATCACCTCTCCAGTAATTATATGGAAATCAGCAAACGGAAATTAATTCCATTAGGTAGATCAATAATATAAAATAATATACAATTATATAATAATATATATATACTTATATATTAAAAAAATTAAGTTATAAAATAAATGAAAGAAATTAATTAATACAATTATAAGTAATATTATTCTACCAAAAAAATTATTTTATATTATTTTTATATTATTCATATTTTTTTCCGTTTGTAGGAAAAACACTGATATAGAATTATTATATGCAGTATCAAATAATTGAGTGAAACTTAAACCATAGTGTTTAGTGATAGTGATAGTGGTAGTGATAGTGGTAGTGGTAGTGTTTAGTGGTAAAGTCATAAAAATACCCCGAAGTCTATTGAACAATGGAGGCTTTAGTAAAAATAACAGCAGACACTTTTTTCATAAAAACTACTTTTTTTAAAAATTTTCATTTCGATGGTCATTTTATGGGTCTTATAGTAATAAAATAAATTAATTAAAATGTTTTATATATCATCTGCTAAATGTAGGGTGACCAAACGTCTCGTTTTTTCTGGGATTGTCCCGTTTCCAGGTGTTTTGTCCCGGCGTCCCGAAAAATGTCTTCGGGACAGCCTATTGTCCAGATTTTTAAATATTTAGGACATTTCGTACTTTTTTTCAAATTTTTTTCAATTTGGTTCTTAAAAAAAGAAATAAAAAAAAGGGAAACCGTTTGTCCCGGTTGGTGTTTTCGAAATATGGTCACCCTAGCTAAATGTAATATTATTATAATACGAAGAAAGTTGACGCTAACTTCGGTCATAGGAGAGGTGGGTTGGGTTGATAACTAGAAGAAAATGGATTAAATCTGATGATATGAAGGTGAGTTCCTTTTTATAATAATATAAATAAATCATCCATCCGGGAATTTTAGTCACTACTAATAAAAATTATTTATATACTAGCCGTTCTCGGCATCATCATATGCTGCCGGTGGCATAAAACTCTTTTTAAAGGGACATTTTAATACAACATTTCAAATAGTTACATAAATATAAAATTATTAACTTTATTCAAATCGTCCTAATATTTTTTTATTTTTTATTTTTATTTGACACTTATTTAATTTAATAAAACAAAATTTTAAAAAATGAAGTTCGTTAATAATTTCGACAATTTGTAACTAACTTCATAATGTTACAAACATCAAATACAAACAACGTAAATTATATATATATATTGATAATCGATAATATTCAATTATTTGATTAAAATTAAAATATATATACCTATTTTTATTAAATTTAATAAAATGTTTAATAAAACATATCTAAATATCTAACCCACGACCAAAGAATGAAAACTGACGTTTTGATAATTATTATCATTTAAATTGGAACATGAATTTCTAAAACTACTTTCCTCTATCATAAGGATCCATGTCAAAATTAAATGGGTTTTTATAAACAGGAAGGTGGGACAAGATGTATATTCATAAAGTTCGGAATATTTAGGTTTCGGTTTTTGGTTTCGCTTTCCCTAAAAATGGGGGGAGATCGCCGGGTCACGAAGTGGTTGTTGTTCACCTCCTCTAGGAAAATCAGAAACTCTGAACGGAATATAAAAAAAAACATGATTGAATATTAAAATTCACTCATTTAGATATATAGTTGATAAATATTATAAATATATGTACCATTGAAAGCCGCTTATTCAAATATTACGAGGAATTGTATCAATAAAAGAATTATAAAATTGTTGACTAAAATAAGCCTAAATACCAAAAGTCAATAAATTGAATAATATAATAAGGGGGAGAATTAAAGGACCATCAACCCCAACAACGCAATGAAATGCACATCTAACAATAAATTCTAAGTCAATCTTAAGAAGAGAGTATAAAAAATCATAAGTAATAATATTAGTATATAATCCAATCATAGTTAGAATGATTAAGTCGTTTACAGTATCTGTAATAAAATAAATAAGCTGGAATGTCTCCACTCGACTATCTCGCAATTTGAATTGGATTAAACAACATATATTATATTTAAATTAAATTTAATTATAAATTAAAATTAATAAATAATATTTATTAAACAAGTGAGTGTTTGGCTTTTTGTTAATGGCAACATGTCACATGCTGGCGAGTGATTTACAGTATTAAAAAATTAATTCCGGTACTTTCAGCGATTCAATCAAGCTGTAATTCTATATATAGCAGTTTTATACAATTATTAATAATGTGAAAAACTATCAAACATATAACTTTAATTTTACGGTTACTTTAGAGGAAAAATAATGAAAACGTTGTAGGTAATGGTCCTCTTCCGAATGAGATACATTTCTCAAAAGTTGTTAGAAAACTACAAATTTTGAATAATGCCCGTATACCAAATTTTATGATTCTAGTTCAAACCGTTTTTGCATAATCCTATCTACACACACACACACAGAGAGAGAGAGAGACATTTTTCTCAAACTTAGAGAAAATGATTCAGGAACCTTCAAAACATATAAAAACATCAAAATCTCGACATCGAAAAATTTCGTGATCGCAATACTATCTCTGGCGAGATAGTAAAAATATCTAGCCTAAATGAACTTGGCTTAGATTCCAATCAAATAAAAATATAAAATAATATAAAAAGCATTCATTTAATTAACATATATAGTAAAAAACTATAATATAAATATTTTAACAAAAAAATGCATTTTTACACGAATATATTCTGTTTCTGCTTGAATCGGAGCAAGCATTCGGTATTTGATAACGACTGCAGAATAAGCAGTTGAAACGTTGTACATTTATTTTTCTAAATAAAATAGATTATACAAATATGTGGTGGATTAATAAAAATCCCTTTAATAAAATGCATTTTTTTTTTATTTTTTTAATGAAAGGTGACAAAATGATAGTTTAAACTACGACTTATTAACTGTAATTAAATAAAATAAAACAAATTATTAATAAAAAAAATAAAAAGCTTATAATTCTTCAATTTTCGATAGTTTTTATATATGAACATTTTAATATTTTTTTTTATATATATATTTTAAGATTGAAACTAGTTTATATTTTTAAATAGGCGATGATTTTTAATATTTGGGTTGTGTCCATGCATTCACCACGACTGGGAACTATATATTTATACTATAATTAAGTTCATTTCTAAATGAATTAATTTAATGATTATTTTATTTAAATATATATATATATATTTTTTTTTATTTAATTATTTGTTGGTTGGATTATTCTTTCTTTTTTTTTAATCTCTCTTAATTTTCTCTCATTCGTGTTTTAATATGCAATTTCTAGTCGATGAGTTGCTAATCGAATGGTGATGATGAGATGCAATGGTTTGGTGAAAAGAGTACCTGGACACCCCGTGATCTGCTCATTAACACAATCCAACAACTCTCCTCAGTTCACCTCCGTCATCCTTGCACTGCATGAAAATCGCCCAGCATCTCCAACCATTCGGCTATCTTCGGTTACTTTCGCTACCCCTGTTATTGGGGTAGTTCATGGTTTATCGACCTAACTGTCCCACCCTAGTTGAAATATCAGTGAGGTTCGAATTTTATTGTTCATTTATTCACGAAATTGAATCGAAACTTTATAATAAGAGTAATTTAAAAACAATCATTTTTCGTGTTGAACAACATTTATGAAAATCAATCCTAATAATACGTTACTCCAACTATTGGAAATAATAATATTGAATTAAAGGTCTTATCAAAATAAAGTTTCCAATTTATTCTCCACAATGCTGTTTATAATAATAAATTATAAATAAAAAAAAAATAGACAAAACAATCGCTAGAAATAGAATAAACTGGTGCTACGACATCACACTACTTTCATTTACGACTTCCGGTAATAAAAGGAATTATCAATATTATAAAATTTATATAGGTATAAATTTAAATTTGAAAATCAAAAGATTCAAATTAAAATTTAAAAAAACAAATGTTTTATCGTCCCTAGTCATTTTTATTCCATCATGAAATATATATTATATTTTAAATTTTTGTGAAGTTATCCTTCATCTTTAAGTTCACTAATTCAGTATTTTACATTAGAAGAAAGCGGTCTTGAATTATTTTAATAAAATTATACAAATAATTAAAATAATAGTAATTTGAAAATAAGAATATTTAATTAAATTCCTATATATATATATATATATATAGCTCAAGTTATAAATTTTGAAAAAAGAAACAAATAAAAATGTTTAGTCTATCTGTATTTCAATGGTCTTAAAAGATTGTGTGTGATTTTAAGATATTAAAAAATAATAAATTTAAATATGTTATGCAATGTAAATAAAATTTTGCTTCTGATTAAATTAATTTAGACCAATATTTTAATAATAAAAAAAATGAAAATTTCCTTAAACAAAATTCTTAAAAAAAAAAAATTTTACATAATCAAAAGACAGTAATATCCTAAGAAAAACTTATTTTTGATAGGAATTTAAAATTCATTGATATCTCAATCCGAATTTTCGCGTCTAAAATCTAACATTAATAATATATCTATATTATTTATTCAATATAAAACAATTATTTTACCGGTTGTATTGTATGGGTGTGTGGCATGGTCTATGACCTTAGGTGACGAGAGTATATTTGAGAATAGGATTATGCCAAAGATGAGGTCACGGGGAATGGCAGAGACTGCACAACGAGGAATTGCATGATTTCTATGCATCTCCAAATATAGTTAGAATTTTAAAATCGAGAAGGCTGTGCGGTGGGCAGGACACGTGGCTAGAATGGGAGAAGATAGAATGGCGAAAAATATATTGGTAGGGAGACCGAGTGGGAAACGTTCACTTGGAAGACCAAGTACACGGTGGGTGGATAATGTGGGAAAAAACGTAAAAGAGATTGAAGAGGATAGGGACTGGAAGGTTGTGGCTCAGAATAGGAATACTTGGAGGGGTGTGGTTGCTGCGGCCAAGAACTTTCGAGTTCCGTAGAACCACAGAGATAGAATATAGATATTATTTATTCAAATATAGAAGTAACTCTTCTAGTAAAATATGCACGTTTTATAATTCATCCAATTATAATATAAAAGATTATCAATTGGTTTGGAACCTTGTAATTGCATTCATTTTAAATTACCCTACGAATAAAATATCTTTGGACTATTGAACTTTAAATCCAAATTAAGAGAAAAAAATGTATTAACATATTATTTTGAAAATGTCTCTTATGTCATTCCAACCAATATACGTATATATTAGCTTATATAAGGAAATTAGACAAAAAAATTGACAAATGATAAATAATTTCAGATTTTCTTTTTCTTTTGCATTACTTATCTAATTCTAAAATCTAATTAGCATAAATGTTTATGAATGATAATTAAAGTAGTTTTATTATATATGATAATTGTTTAATAAATAATTTATTTTCAATAAATTTATATGACAGAATGAAATTTTATCAAACACCTTATAATAGTAGGACTCACCAAACTCAGAGTCTTAAGTCTATACTGATTACTCCACTAAATTCCAAGATTCAAAACTGTTTTAATTTTCTGAACATCTGGTGGTCAAAAAACTAATAATTTTAATGATATAGTAGGCTAACTAACTAACACAGTAGTATATTTATATACTTTTTATAATTTATATACAGTTAAATTACTTTCTTATTTTATTTAAAATGGACTTAATTCGATCTGAGTTGAAATGAATTGAATAATAATCTAAGATGTCAAAGTGTATTAAAAGGAACATTTTAATTTTTAAAAATAACCAAATCCTTTTTGATTTTTTTTTTCTTTGGACTCTGAAAATTGTTCATGTCTAGAATAGAACAGATGCTAGAATAAAAATCATTGCGTTGGGAGTGAACGACAAAAAATAAAAACTTAATTAGTTAAGAAAGATTTACCTTACAAGTAAATACAACCAAATTATTATTATTATTATTATTATTGGGGTTTTTATCTAATTTATCACATCAATATCAACATAAACTGTAAGTTATTCAATTTGGAAACTTCCTGCTTTATGGTATAGAACAGGCCTGGTCAACCCTGTTATTATTATTTTTATTTTAAAAAAAGTAGCCGGAAAAATAATAAATAAAAACATTAAGCATCAAGAAAGTATTAAAAGTGTTTTTTTAATACATTGTAAAGTTTAAATTCGTTTCCCTAAAACGCGGCCCCTGTAGCATTGCTCCTAATCAAACAGGTCTATGGAGTCATTTGGGTTGGCTAGGCCTGGTATAGAGTAAGGGTGGGAAAACTTAACACTAGTATGATTTTTTTTTTAATTCATATGTGATCGACCTTATGTAACCAGCCTTTTAATTCATACTACGTGATCGACTTTCAAACTTTTCGCGATCAACCGTTTACCTAGTTCTGGTAAAGAATATAAAATATAACTACATTGTTCTGAGTCATAATTAAAAATATAATCTATATGATTTATAAAAAAGAAAATAGAATGATTTACGTGCCAACATTCACAACCATTTATACAATCATCAGGGAGTAGTAACCAGGGTCATTCCTTCTTCATCATTTCAATTAACATCTATTGTTCAATTTACATTGTCTTAGAAAAAGCCATAATTCATTAATCTACATCTTTATTCTTTTTGGATGATAGAAAATTTAAGGAATTGAACAAGTTAAGTTCAATAATTTAGGTAAAATAAAAATAAATATTAAGGATTTTGAAAGATGATTAAAATTGATTATATTTATATAATAATATAACTTATTAGATTAATTAAAATGCAAAGAAACATGTTACTGTTGAAGAAAAATGAGGAACAACCTAAATTCCAAAAGAGAATTTGAATGAAGAAATAATGAATTCACAAAGAAGCTCAATGAAGAGTTGAATATATATGTTGTTGTTGTTTATAGACATCATTCGATGAATGTTTTCTGTGATTCAAGAAGATAAGAGTAGTTGTGATGAAATATGGCTGTTTGTAAGACAAGAAGATGCCAACTGCAATGAAGAAGGATGACCCCATAGCTCGTCGGTCGATTACTTCTCGTTGATGATCGTTTGAATGTTGAATCTTAACTAATATATTTTTTTGTTTTATTATGATCAATCAATAAGGAACTTTTGTTTTTCTATTGATTGATAGAGACCAATTAGATTACATTTTCTGATGATTAGGCTTAAACGCAACATACAAGTATACCCATACATACATATAATTATGTATATATGTAGAAAGAGAAAAAATCAATTTTAATATATTTCAAATTAATGATCTATTGAGGTTATTTTGGAATGAAGATAAATATTAATAATATCAAATCATAATTATTTATTTATTTGTTGGAAATTAAAAAAAAATATTTATAAAAATTGCCAATATTTCTTTTGATAAATAAAATAAAAGATGTTCCTTTAATATCTATTTGTAGCTATCTGTGGCTCTACGGAACTCGCAAGTTCGGTCGCAGTAACAGTCAGTCCCTATGAGTCACTTTCATCCTACTCCTAATTTCTTCCATTTCTCTTATGTCTTGGTTTTTATTTTTAGTTTAATTACTCAATTAATACAATTAATAATTACTACTGAAATATTTTCTGACAATGAATATAAAATTAATACTTTGTAAACTACCACTTCTGGTTTCCGGATATACAACAAAAGTTAATGAATTAATGCTACGTAAATATACCAAATTTTATTAAAATCCGTTCAAGCTATAGACTATACGGACACATAACGGACGGACAGACGGACAGACATCATGCTAAAAATACTTTTTTTCTGTTAACAAAATGCATTATTCGTGGAGATTTATACAAATCTCCACATGTGAAATTTGGTGTGAAAACAATACCTTCCCTTCCTATCGTCGGTCAGTAAAAATTTGTTTAAAATATCATTATATAATGGATATACATGAGGACAAATGGATAAACATAAATTAAATTAAATTCTGTTTAAAATTTTGTAATTCATGAAATGGGATTTTTATTTCAATAAAATAAAAAAAAACAAAGTAATTTTAAAGATAATTTCAAAAAAAATAAAATAAAAATAAATATTACCATTATTAGACAATCACTATTGAATTATATTAAAAACTTATTTATAAAATTCAAAGTTAATTGAACAAATAGTTTAGGCATTGAACCGTTGATTTAATTAAAAAAAATATTTATTATTCTTTAATAAAATTTCAGAACCTAACACAGTATAACACATTGTACTATTTATTTTAATATTAAAACTTCTTTTTAAAATTACCAAAATATATAAAATTTCTTTCTTTCTTTACCTATTTATGATATATGTATAATACTTTTATATTTCTCTTTAAAATAATAGAATCATTTATTTGTTTATTTTAGAATTTGTATCATCCTAAATACATTCAAAATCAAAACTATTAATTTATTCTTTTAAATAATATCTCTCTAATAAACTATATATTATACTAAATATATATATAATAGTTATTCCAAACAGTAACAATGAATGTCTATTTATAATATCCCCCCTCCATTTCTCTATACATGTTTGTTTAAATTAGAACAATGAATGTAAAACGATCACTAATAGCGATTCTATAAAATTATAGGGGAATTGTACAACGATTGCTCCAATAGGCATGTTAAATTGTCAAAAGAATGTTGTATTGTATGTAAATTGACTAAGATAGTACGCAAGACTCAACTAAAAAAATAACTAATTAATTATTTGTACAATATGGAAAATGATAAAGTAATAAAATAAATTAAACATTTGGCTATGAAAGAAATTTAAACTAAGGTTAAATTATTTTAAATTGATGAAAATAATTTGGAAAAAATAAAAATTTTGATTGGCTATTTTAATAAATTTATTATATACACATACTCCTTTCTTATTAATAGAATGATGTCTTTATAATCGGAATTTCTATTCGAATTTATGTTGGTTCAATTTGTTCTAAATCTAAACGAATTCTAAATATATAAATAATTCATACATTGATATATTATTTTATGATTTAAATTTATTAATATAAGTATTTATGAAATAACTATCTATCTGGGAAATCCATTATTTTGTATAAATATAAATTATTTTATATTATAACCAATATATATATATATAGAGCCGAAATTAGAAATGAGAGGTTGAATCTCGCCAAGTTCGATAATTTATTTTATAATTATTTTACAATTTAAAAAATTCTAAAAATTAGAAAAAAAATTTAAAGGATTTTACATAGTAAAATAGTAACAAAAAATAATATTTTATGAAATCGAAGGATTAATTAATATGCATTTTGGAAAAATTCTAAAATATTTTGTTTATTTCTTATTTTAATTTTGATGAAATTTTCTAAGTCATGGAATATAAAAAAAAATCATTTTTCAAACTCATCAATATATGTAATGATAAAATCAATAATTTTTACACCTACAAATAAATGATGCGATATAATTTACCGATCTATTCAATAAAAAAAAAAGAAAAAAAAATTCTTTTATTCATTTCAGATTCCATTTCAGTGATAAAAGGAGTTTAATTGTCCCTGAAATCGTCTCTTTGATTGAATACAATGAGCTTCTTTTTTTTGTTAACTTGCATGTGAATGGATATTAAAAGGTAATTATTAGACACTATACTGACCATTTCCGTGGGTTGTTCGATTAACAAACAAGCGGCTGATGTACTTTCCATAGATGTAATTATCATAAAAGTATAACTAGAGAATAAATAACTTCAATATAAACACTTCACAACATTCAATCACTTGAATGATCAATTTGCAATGTTGTTGATCCACTCATTAAAGTCTCCGCAAAAAAAAAAAATTGGTTGCAAATTTAGATGATATAATGAAGTGTTTGGTAGGAGGGAAACAAAAAAAGTGAAGGTGGAAGATAAGAGGAAGCTGTTAGAGCAAGACATTCGCGGGAGAAGAAAGTCACGCGTCTGACACTCTGGACAGAAATACACACGCGTGTTTTAAGATTTCCGCGCCTGCGTTTACAACCAACAACCCTAGACGGTTGTAGATGTGCATCTATGTATAAAGTAGTGCCCATGTGTGTGTGGTTATATGGCTTGTATGTTTACATAGGGGTCTGAAATGAATTGGAGATTGGAGAAAGGAAAGGCGCGGCAGACGGCAGTCCGAGAAGGGGCTGATGTATAGACGGAGGGAGGAGAAGGGGGTGGATGGATAGTCACGGTGGCTGCAAATCGGTGTCCCGTCTTAAATATCTGCATCTATAACTGGAATTATATATTGTTTTGTTTTTTTGTATAAATGAATTGAAGATTAAATTCCGTTTTTTCATATTGTTTTCCAAAAAATAAAAAAACAATCCTAAAAATAAAACTAGCATCCTGTGTCATCATTTTTGACATTTTTTTTATGGCAAGCCATGATCTTGTAAATAACTAAAGAGGGTGTCTATCACACAACATTCTCTCTTACAAATTCATTTAAATTAATCTAACTAATTGAACATTATATAATAATATATTTAGATTTAAAAAAAAATATTGTTCATTAGAATATAGTTAATATTATCAATTATCAATAAAAATTAATTTTAAATTTATTTTTAAATAAATAAAAGAAAAAACCTAATTTTAGTTAAAAATTAATGAATTATTTAAAATATTAAATACAAAATAATAATATATTTTGTTCATGAGTATAATTGGTTCAAATGACATTTATTTATTTCAATTAGTATTCTTGTTGTTCAAATATATTTTAGGAATATATAAATATTAATAGAAAATTTTATAGAAATTATAAACAAAATGCAATTCATCGGTAATATATGTAACTAGTATTATTTTATTATTGAGTACTACTTATAATATTAGTATCGTTTTGATTGGTGATGTCTGCTTTCACCTTTTATCGTAATTGCAATTAATTAAATTGATTACATTCAATTAAATAATGTCCGCATTTAATAAGTAACTAGTTTAATATAGAAAAACAATTTCCTAGGTGGATAAATATATACTATACACATTTATACTAAATAGATAAAGATATATATATATATAAAAATATTCTTTTTAATTAAATAAAAAATTAAAATAAGCTAAAAGGTAGTTTTTACTGATATTAAAAAAATAAATGCTAATCTTAAATGAAAGTCTAGGTCTTTAATCGTTTGCTCCAGATTGATGATGCGAATTAATTTTTCTAAAGAGATAATTGTATTATCATAATTGCTCTGTGAAAGATTATATATATCCTATAAAAACTTCTTCTTGTTAGTAAGGTTTTTAAATATGGGATATGTCTTTATTATAGCGTCCTATATTAATAATATTAATAGATATTTTTTGACTATTGATAGAGATGATATATAAATTGATAATCAATAGCGATTTTAAAAAAATTAATAAATTATAAATTATTTAGTTTCGGAATTATAAACTTCTTCATCAGTCAGATCTCATATTAATTTAGAACATTCTAATAGATATATGCCTTGAATATCTATCTATGTGAAGCCACGGAACTCGAAAGTCCTTAGCCTGGGTAACCAAATTTCTCCATCTCTTTTACGTTCCTTCCTAACATACATTGTCCGCCCACTGCGTATAATATTTATATGTGTATATATAATAATATAAAATAATTTACTTTGAAATTACTTTATTTTTTTTTAATTTTTATGATCATTTATTTTTCATTCTATAATGTCGAAACATTTAATTAATTTATTTAATTTATATATATATATATATATATATAAAATTATAATTATTATTAATTATTTAAAAAAATACCTTAAAAATTATCATACTATAATACTCTAAATCATAAATTAAATATATTTCGTAACATTTGAAAAAAAAAATATTTAGATTAATAATATGAAATGTATTTTTTAATTAATAATGAAATGAAGGAAAGTATAAATTAGAATGATAAATATTTACTCGCACCTCGATCAATTGAGAGAAGGATGTGTTTGTTGTTGTTGTTTGGACTTGAATGGAATGCCTTCTAAATGGCTCCCTTGGTCGCTCATGATCACTATTTTTAGGACTCGTTATAAAAATAAATAGATCTATCCCCCAGGAGCCAATCATTTATTTTAATATAAAATAGAAATGGAATTTGTTTTTTCACTTAAGTTGTTGTAGAGAAGTTCACTTTAACATTTTACAAGATCACAATAAACATAAGATTAAAAATTATTTTATTAATCACGATGAATTTCATACATTTAATAAGATTTAAAAAGATTCTTAAAAAAAACAGATATTCTATAAAATTAATTGTTATATAAGATGTGTACCCCAAAGATTGGCTAGAGAAATATGGTTGCTGTGCCTCAAAAAGATAAATCGATAATTAATAGCCATCTAGGCCAGACTTAGAATTAATTAGATTAAAATTAATAAAATTGTTGGGATTTGATCTCTCAAGCTGAAGTTTAATATATGAATAGGTAAAATTGATTTTATATACTTATCGTTTTTGGTAGATAATACGAAAAAATGCAGGAAATATTCTTACCTGAAACAAAAAAAAAAGAAAATTAATTTTATTAAAATTATATATTTAAAAAATCAGCCATAAGAAGATATATATATCTAAATAAGGGATATTATGAAGGGAAATATTGTGATCTGATATCTTTGATGTGTGGGAATAGAAAAAAATTTAAGTAAAAAGAAATCTTTTTAAAAAACACACTTTACTTAAAATTGCACTAAAAAGTAAAAAATAAAATCACTGTAAAGTGTGTGCGCCCAATAGTGGAAGCAAATGTTTTACGGTGTTATTATAATTTGAGCGCACACACTTTACAGTGATTTTATTTTTTACTTTTTAGTGCAATTTTAAGTAAAGTGTGTTTTTTAAAAAGATTTCTTTTTACTTAAATTTATTTTATACTTTTTAGTAGAACTGCTATCGCCATCTATGATTAAAATAGTGAACTATTCCATATTCCGCATATGAAAGTTTAGTTAATTAATTACCACTAATAGATAAATAATTCAGTGGATTTTTCAATTGATTCGTGTATTATTAGCAGGAGCAAGCGCGTATGCAAAATTTCAAGTTGATTGAATGACGGGAAGTTGTTGAAATATCGATTATAAAATGCCGCGGACAAACCGCGTACAAACAGACGGACAACCGGACAGTGTGAGTTAAGTAAAGTGTATTAACAAATACGATTCTATTATGATTATTAAAAACAAATAATCCTCATAAGATTCTCTAAAAAATCCACACAATTTCTTTGGGGAATTTAAATAAATTTAATTAATATTATACTTTTAAATAAATTTATTTTTCAATACTCTGTAATAGAAAAGAAAGTTATACCTTTGAATATAAGGATAAAAAAAAAACAAGACAATAAATACAAAGAAGTCATTTAATAAAAATTAATCACTACTATAACTTAAGCAGTAATAACGTTCCAAGTGGTTCTTAAAAAATCAAATAGATAATGTAAATATTTATTAAAAATTCAATGAAGCATAAGATAATCCTAATAAATCTTTATTGGATAGAAACGACTTAATATGTATTTTTTTTTTATTTATTTGTAAATAAAAATTTAAACCACTTCAGATGTTTGTTTAAAAATAATTATGAGAATCATTTATCAAAAGATAAATGTTTAATTGAGGAAAAAAATTAAATTTGTCTTGATTTATATATTATTCTGATAATATATTTTATCATATTTAAAAATAACTAATTGTTTAATGTTTGAAATAAATAAATTTGAAAAAAATAAATGTTTGAATAAATATCTTATTCGTTAGTAAAATTATTTTCAATTGAATAATAAGATTTTACAATAAAAAAATATATACCTCTATTTTACTCTTGAGAGGTTATTATTTACACTTTTTTTTTTTGCTTTTTTAAAAGAATGATTTATCAAAAATTTTTACAGGGAGTGTGTTCTAAAAAAATTTTAAATTGAATTATATCATAAAAAATTTATCAAGCAATTAAAAAATTTTTATAAATTTTTCAAATACAAAAGTATCAATAACGGTGGCCTGCTTCATATGCTCATAGACAGCCTGAAGAATTGAGATAAAAACATTATTATTATTTATTATACATATTAGTTTTAAAATTCAATTCAATTTTTATAAGAATTTAATTTTCAAAAAAAAAAAATAATTATTATTTATTTGAATATAAATTTTTAATTTATTTTTTTAAGAAGTAAGTAAAATTCCCATCCAAAATTATAATCTAAAATACCTGTCCAAATGAATTTATTTTAAAGTTAATATTTAAAAATCGATCTCAACTTTCTATTAATCCTAGATCTAAAATATAAATTAATAGAATATTTAATAAATTAATTATGTATAGAATACAAGAAAAGAGATGAATACAAAAATAAGAATGATTCCAAAGAATTATTTCTAGGTCTCCGAATTTGAAAATCGAAATAATTTTTATTTTTGATATTTTATTATTTAAAATCTTCGGAATATTACCAAATTACATATATCTATATTTTATTTAAATGGTAAATTTGAATGTACTGTAAATCTAATTATAAAAATATTATTAACTATTCTATTACAATTCAAAATACAATTTTAAATATGCTGACACATTTCAGATATTATATATATATACTTTCAAAATGCATGGACAGGTTTTAGACCTAATTATATTTAAAAAGAAATTATATAATCAAAAATGAAATTTGTTGATGGGTATAATAAAGCAATTGTAAAGAGAAATGATTACAGTTTTAAATGACTTAAAAGAAAAATCGATTTTTCAATCAATGAGCGAAAAATGAGCAAAATAAATGAAGAAGGAGGGGTGAAGGGGGGGGAAATGATTGTCTAGCCCGGATGGATTTGTTGATTACCAATTGGAATTCTGAATTTATCAAATAACAAAAAAAAAAAAAAAAATTTCATCAGATATGCAACAGCCATAATTTCTCTGTGTGGTGAATAATTTCTAAGATTTATCTATCGATCGTGGTCTTTGTATCCAAATATGGTAAAGCCGCCAAATGATCTACAGCCGGCTCCAGAGAGAAGCACAGGAGGACTTCCTTCCTTCTGGCCTGCTTTCCTCCACTCACTCAGTCACGTTTCCCACCCACTTGCAAAAAGAAAACGACATTTTATTTATCACTATTATATAGTAACATCTATGTATATATCTATATCTCTATAGATTTATATTAGCATATCTATCACAAGAATTCGTACGTGAATGCCCATTTTGGGGGGAAAGGATTTTCTCAATGTCCTAGTTTGGTGCATATGTTTATGTTTAATAAAATATATTTAATAAAAAATAAATAAATCAATATTCATTAGTTAGATAAGTTTTAGTTGATATTGTATGATAATTTTAATTAATTTATAAACTATTATATATATATAGTATAGTATATACTTATCATATATATAAATAGTAAGAGATGTATAAGAAAAGTTAATTATTAAATGAACATCTTCTTAAGGTGCCGTCTCCCTTTCGGAGTTTGGCTATTACTGACAGTTCCTGGAGCCGGAGGCAGCTGATGTTAAATTTAATTTTATTAGAAAAAATTGTTCTTAGTTGGAATCGAACGCCGACTTCTTGTGTAGAAAATTGATATGCTACACTCTCGGCTAGCTGCCTCCTAAATGAACATCAAATAGTTAATATTTTTACACATTATAATAAACAATATTGGTGAAAGGAAACATTTTTATTAAATTTAGATTTTCATATTTCGTTTCCTTTCATCTGGCATATTAATTTTAAATATATTTTTGGGGGAAAAGGTAAATAGATTTTATCATTTGAGTATTTTATTTTTAAACATCATTAGTAACTATTAATACCATTTCTGAATTATTCGTCATTTATATAATTTATTAATTAAAATCATAACAAAGATTTTACTTTAGAGAGGATAGAGCCAGGTCCACCGGGGCACAGTCAAGTGGACAGTGAGTCCTGAATGATTTATTTGTATTTTTACTTTGAACTGTAGAATACAAAGAAAAATGTTATTATTAAAGCATAGATTTCAACAGATATTGTTTATATTTTGAATTTCAATTTTGAAAAATAGTGAATTTCTAGAATCATTAATATTTTTTTATAATTTATGGTTTTTCGATTATTTATTATTCAGGGAAGTGGAGAAAATTCAAAAAGATAATAATATTAAATTTGAAAAAATGATACTTTTCTAAATTAAATGTTGAGTCAAATTAAAGAAATAAATTAAAAATTGGTGTTAAATATTTTAAATATTTTAAACAAGTTAATTTACAAATTTATATAAGGAAATTAATGATTAATTTAGCTGATAATAAATTTGTATTTTCAAAATCCCAAAAGTATTCATTTTTTATAACATTTCCAGTCCTTTGGACTTTGTCGGTAAGAATGTACATACATAAATTTAAATTGATTCATGTTTATTAATGACATGTAAATTAATTTACCCGTGATTTTTTTTGTAAATTGACGTTTTACCAGATCGAAGGACGAATGTCTCATCGATAATTGATAGGATTACATAAAAATAAGTAAGATAAATAAAAAATAACATTATTCTAAAAGTTTTTACTACAAGAAAAAAAATATTTTAAGTATAGGTGTCATCGAATTTATGATTTTTGGAAGTGAAAGTTTAATCTTTTAAATATCTCTATTTTTATTTTAATTTCTATGTTGTTTAAAAATAATGGTATCATGAAATAAAAAAAAAAAAAAAATAAGAAAAAAATCAAGATCTAGATTTGAAAAATGACAGGTGAAATTTTATAATTTATTAATAATTCAATGATAAATCAAATTTATTTACATTAATACTAATATTTTCATTAATATATTTTTCTGACTCATCCACCCCTAATCTTCATAATTTTCATAATTTATAATATAATAATCATATTAATTATAAATTTCAAAAATAAAAAATGTTTTCGATTAAAAAAAATGAATTTGAAGCTCTTTGCTTATTTGTCCCATAAAAAATTCCAAAAGTATATCTTAAAAAGTGAGAGTAGAGGGGTTAAAAACCTAATCTTATACTAACAAGGACAAAATCTCAATTAATCATTTCAGAACACAACAAAGAATGAATGAACTTTCAATTTCAGTGATTTTTTTATTCTTATTATCATCCTTAATTATTTTAAAATTAATAACTTATGTATAGTGTGTGTTACAATATTAAGGATCATATTTTAAAGAAAATACGCATACATTAAAATATTAATGATAATTAATTTAACACTAAATTGATTTATTTCTTGTCTTTTTATGATATATATTTAAATTTTGTAAACAGACTAATATTTTGTATTCAGTTTATATTTTTATTATAAATAGAAAATAAAATTAAAAAAAAATACGGTACTTTGTTTCTAACATAACTACATATCACTGTTTCACAGAAAAGATTAATGATGTTGTGAAATGCTATGATTTGAACTCTCCATGTCACTGATTCAAAGTCAGAAGCAATAAATATAAGAAACTTAATATATTAAAATAATTGGATATTATACGAAAAAATAGTATTCTACACACTCATTGTACCATAAATAATTCATCATTTATTGGGAGACGACGATGGATAATTATGTAACACCGACCGTCAAATAACAGGAAATTTTTCGGACATTAACGTATTAAATTATTATATATATTAACCGAAAGATTTTATTTAATGCGTTGATTTATGTTCGGATACGTCAGAAGTCAAAACGAGACGTGACTTTTTAAAAAGCAACAGAAAATCACATATGTTTTTTGTTATTTTTTTTTTGTTTAAAACAAAGCAAGCTTCAACTTCAGTTCAAAGGGTCAGTCACGTGAGTATTCTCCTTTATATTTATTCTCCCTCCACATCTTCTAAACTCCCACTACGAAGAAAAAGTGTCAGATCCATTGATTCTCTGAAAACCGGCTGGTTAAGCCATCGATCATCTGCCCGTCAACACACTTCACACTTTCTTTGGATAGAAACTATCAAATATATACATAAATATATGTAGAATTTTAATAGAGGGAAAGATTAATTTTACTATGGATAATAAGAATTAATTAAATTAATTAAATTTTTAATACATATTATAGAGCAGCGCTTCTCAAACTTTTTGAAGTGGTTTCCACAGAAATTTGTATCAAAAAGTTCAGATACTAATAACATGATTTCTTTACTAAAAGTAATTGTTAAAGCCTCTCCCTGATTTAGATTTATTTATTTTAATATCAATTTATTTTTATATAATTTTTATAAGTTTTTTCTTTTATATATATTTTTTGGTATATTTATATACAAACACGTGGTCAGATTGTTTTGTAGCTAAGTTGACTATGCAAAAGGGTCACATGTTGATGTTGGCTGAGGGCTGTTTCTCTCGACTTTTGAAGAATTGACTTCTCACTTGCTATTTGGACTTGATATTGTTTACACGCTTTCGGCTTTTTAGCTGTGAATTCGCCATTTTTTTAGATTTGTTGTTGACCACGTGCTTGGTAAACTGTGTTGAGTTATTATTATTGTTATTTTTTTTGTAAACTTGTTTTGTTTTAGCTGAGCATTAGCTAGCATTTATTCCTTTTATTTTTATATTTAATTTGTAAATTCTAAGGATTATCTCCTTTAATTTTTATTTCAATTTCATTTTTTATTTTTACTTTATATTAATTTTCTTTTCATTAAATATTATAATGTGGCAACGAACTTTTTTCTTTTATTTGTAAAAAAGTGAATCTAATTTTTCCTTTGCAGATCCCTATGTTAGCATCGGATATTTTGATTAATTTTATTTGTTATTATTTCTTTCCGATCTTGGTTCTCCAAGGCGAATCGCCTAAGCACTAATAGTCAAACGTACTGCATTCTTTGTTGAAATTTATTTCAGGGTTCATTTCCCAATTAATTTTATTTTATTCCCCGTGTGAAAGAGTTGATAATTTTTTTTAACTCCTTCACTAGTGGCACCGGTGATCCGACTGACTCAACAATATTTTATTTTTTTCGGCTTGTCCAGTAATTGTACTTTATAACCAGGTTATAAGATATCTTCAGTGTTACATGTACCTGTAGTTTGAGAAACGCTTTTTTAGAGATTATTATTCCTAATTGTTACTATTTACTTAATTCATTTTGTATACCAGTGGGAAATCAAGTGAAGATGAATCGAAGCTATATTTTATCGAATACAGAGGGGGGAGATTTGAATTAACCAATTGGCCAAAGTGCAAATAAATAGTAAATGATAAAAATACTCAAGAGGTCTAACTCTCTCTCTCTCAAATTTTATTCCAAAACTATTTAAAATAATAAATTCATTTATTTAAGAGAACTATTAGTAAAAAAATATAAAAATAATCCTTAATATAAAAATTAATATTAATTTAAAACAATATTTTGAAAGAGTAAGTAATAATGTTTCGAACTTAAAAATAAAGAGTGGAAATTTATTTCAATTTCATTGATATTATATACATATAATACAAGAAACAATTATATAATAAGTTTAAATCTCCATTTTAACCAATAAACTAAATTCATTAAGAATCAATCAAATCAATTAAAAGTAAGTATTATTATTATAAGCTATTGAATTGAACTATACCCACATATACAATAGGTATTATTATTAAAATGTTTATTAATGCAAGGAAAAAATAAAAAAAAAGATTTAGTCGTTGTTTGATAAAAGATTTATATAAAAATTTATATCCTTGGACGTTATAAAAATTAAAAATAAAAGATTTCCTCTAATTTCAGAAAAATTAAATAAATATTTTCTTATTTTATTTTTATCTTAGACTTAGAAAAAAGAATAATATCGTTAAGAATAAATATGAGTATAAGGTCGTTTTATCAGTCCTACACAAACGTTATATGAAAACGATAACTTGGCCATATCTATAATACTATATTTATATATAGAAGTATATGTGGACTTTCAATAATTATTTTTCAGTGTATGTTATATAAATGCATTTAAACAATATAGACCTTGAGAAATGATAATTTTATAAAAAAACAAAAAATATATGCAAGTGTATGTGGTAATAACAAAATTTATTGAATAGATGATTTTAATTAAAACAATTTATCTGTGTTGCGTGATGAAACTGGTAAGATCAATACATTTCAAAATACAATTCGTCTCCCATTTTCTTTAAATTAATTAATTAATTTAATTAATAAAAAAATGTAGTTGTAAAAATTTAGTTCTATGCAATTAACTTCCTTTATAGAGCTATAATTCATATATATATATATATATATACTAAGATACATACCACACTAAAACACTTAATTAAAAATTAACACTATTTCTTCAAATATAATCAACCATTTTGGATTTGATTGATAATATGTAAATTTAATAAAAATTCTTTTAAATTTTGATACGCGATACTTTGATATAAGTATATTACAGTGAAAAATAATAAAATATTCTTAGCTCTTAAACTATCAATTTTATTGCATGATAAAAAAAAATGTCAGTTTATGTGTTTAATAAAATTTTTATTATTACAAAAATTTAATTTGATTGTTCATATAAATAAATTAAACTAAATGCGCCCAACGTTTTTCGTTGAATATGAAGCAATTCATCCATAAATTTTGTCAACCTTATAGACAGATTATTTTATTCGTTTTAGTCCATTGGAAAAACGTTATTTTATAGAAAATTTTTATATTTATATATATTTTTAATTTTATTTATTTAATAAATATCGACTTCTCTAATTTAAATTGAATTTTTATTGACTATAAATGTTGATAGGATCCGTTGTACTGATCATATAATACATCTATATTGTTTAGGCGGCAAGTGGCTTGATATGCGCTGTCTTTTCATAGAATGTACAAAAGTCAGATGTTTATATATAAGCACATCATTTTAAATTAGTAGTATTAAATTATTTTATCTGATTAATTCAATTTGTAGTTATATGTAGATTTCACAATAAATGTTATAATTGTTTGTATGTATGTGTGCAATTTTAATTGATTACAAAAAGAAAAATAAACATAAAGAGAGAAGAAATTGCATCGTATCGATAAATAGATCTCATTGGAAGAAAAGACATTAGTAGGTCAACTAATTAGTAATACTGGTCAATTTCCTAGACAACAACGATCGAATGAATAAGCTGACATGTCTCGAAAATCATAACAATAAATAGAAATGGGGCTTACAAGAGAAAAATAACTAAACAAAGTTACATTTATTTAGATATCTAAAAAAAATTCCAAAGAAAAAAATGTAATGTTATATAAAATCAACTTGTAAATAATTATTTTTATTAAAGATTTTCCAATCTTAATAAACTGAATTTTTACTAAAGTTTAGCGAGAAAAGCGAATATTCATTATACAATTGAAAATAAGTATATTAAAAAAACAAATTAATAAGTTTTAACAAAAAAGTAAATTTATGTTATTATTTATTTTATTTAAATGAGAATTATTTAATTATTGGTCATATTTTGCTAAATAATTAAAATAAATTATATTATATATAAATATATATGCGGGAATTTTACTGTAACATATACAATTTAATAAGTATTTAATTTCGTAATTAAATTAAAAATATATAAGAAAACCAAAAAAATGATAATTTTAATATAATGGATGAAATAAAATAAATGGAATTTTTTTACCAAAAAAAAATATAATGTATCACTTCGAAGGTACAGAGGGCAGAGTAGGGTTGCCAACTCAAAAAAGTTCCAAAAAAAGAACACCCCTAACAAATTAGGTTTTGTTTTTAGAACCATATTGAAAAAATTTTAAATAAGTTGACCTGTGGCCAGGTCCGAACCGACCGACGGTTTGAAATAAATTAATTTCGAGCTACAGAAACAATTTCAAATAATTTTCATATATCTATAAATAATAAATATAAACATTTTTAATTTTATTTTATTTATAATATATATGCAAGACCAGGCTGTGACGTCATGAATGGCTGGATGACGTCATATAATTTTAAATCAAGAAAAAACTAATAAATATGATTTTTCTCGAGGATAAAACCAATACAAAGTGCATAACACGTGGAGATATGTCCTATATAACCCTTCACTTCCTCTCTTCGATCGGCAATACTAGCACTTCCGGTTTCCGGATTTGCACCAAAAGTTGATCAATTCATCCTACTGATGTATTAAGTAAATATACCAAATTTCATCAAAATCGGTTGAGCCGTTCAGGCTGTACACATCTATACGGACGGACGGACAGACGGACGGACAGACATCATGCTAAAAATACTTTTTTCTGTTTAGAAAATGCATGATTCGTGGAGATATGTAAAAATCTCCACATGTGAAATTTGGTGTGAAAACAATACCTCCCTTACTATCGTCGGTCGGTAAAAAAGCCGAAAATGTTTAAAAGTCTGATCCCAAAAGCGTTTTACCTTTTTTTTAGAAACAAATTGAAATTTTTTTAAATAAGTCGACAATATTGAAAAAACTTGAATTTAGTAGAAACAATATTTAAAAAAAAGAACAAAAGGGGTCCTTCCCCCAGTTTAAGAAAGGACAAGGACAATAAGGTGATAAAAAAGGACTCTCCTTCCTAAAAAAGAGCAGTTGGCAACCCTAGGACAGTCTCCTGTAAAATTGGCAAGAACTCTTATTGGTTAAATTATTAAATTAAGTTATTTATTATTTTTAGTTCTAGAAAATTTTTTTAAATGAATCCCAACAATTCAAATTGACTTTCTTAAAACGATAAAGATAAAAAAAATATAATAATAAAATAATAACTAATAATATTTATTTATCTTAAACTTAATAAATAAGAAATTTATGAGATAGAAATCTTAATGTTTATTGAAGGATTTCATACTAACTTCCTCAATATCAAAAAAAAAAAACATTTTATTTTATAGATAACTAAACGAATTTTTGTTTGTTTGAAATTTAGAAAAATCATTTCCTTGTGGATGGGTAGAGTGAACAAGTATTAAATAAAAAAAAGAGCGGAAACGACAAGTTTTCATTCTTTCCCTCTCTTTCACTTTAATTAATATAATTAAAGGAAATCAAGACGATGATGATTATGATGAGAATGATGATGATGATGATGATCATTCAAGATTGAACGTTTTGTTCGATTAGTTAGTTTGTTTGTTTTTTTTTTTATTTAATACTTTTAATTCTATATATAAGTATATATGTATATATGTATATTACACTATGAGTAATTCTATATATAAGTATATATATATATATTACACTATGAGAAATTGAATTAGTAGTTTGCGTGTGGTTCATTCATATTTTTGAAAAATTCCCCTTTGTCGCGAATCCCGTGACCCTGTAATGACCTGATCTATCCAATTCCCACACTCGATTAACAGTACCTGCCACCAATTATTATTATATCTCAATGGCACTGGGTGTGGGAAGACAAAATAAATAACTTAAAATCACACACAACACTCAATGCATCTTTCGTTGTTATTTTTTTTTTTTTTACTTTTTATAAAAAAAAAAAACTTATGGGTCAGGTAGGTTACAATTAGGTTACAACTCGTTTCAATTAGAAAATCATGATAATATTAAAATAATCATAGATATCGTCAAACATGGAAATGTAAAATAAATAAATAAATGAATAAAAGCAAAAAAAAAAAAAAAAAAAATTAAAAAAAAAAATAAATAAAAATTTTCTGAAAGTCCTATGGCGATTGAGTTGGATTTATAATGATGATTGGTTTAAAGAGGAAATATATCGTTATTTATTTCTTTTAGCATATGATGCTTTTGGGGAGTTATAAAAAGATTTTCTTTCTCATACTCTGTAGAAATAAACATTTATAAGTTAACCACCTATCCAGAATTTATCCCAAATACGGTTATAATATCTAATTGCTTCTGTTCGTTTGATATCCTTATTGCCATATTTAATGATTGGGATTACTCTATTTTTTATTCTTGTTTTTTAGGTTAATGTCATTTGACTTTTTGTATAATTTTGTATTTGATATTTTTATTACAATTATATTATACTTAATTAATCAGAATTCTTCTTTAAAATGTATATGTATTTAGATTATAATATAGAATTTTTTTTTGGGGGGGGGAAGAGAGGGGTAAGAGTTAACAATGTTTACAAAATAAAATAAGCTGGAGTGTCTCCACTCGACTATCTCGCAATTTGAATTGGATTAAATAACATAATATATTATATTTAAATTAAATTTAATTAATTATAAATTATAAATAATAAATATTAAACCAGCGCATGTTTGGTTTTTTATTGATGGCACCATGGCACGTGTTGGCGCGTGAGATTTGCAGTATTAAAAAATTAATTCTGGTACTTTCAGCAATTCAATCAAGCTGAAATTCTATATATAGCAGTTTTATACAATTATTAATCATGTGAAAAATTATCAAACATATATTTTTATTTTTACGGTCACTTTAGAGGAAAAAAAATCAAAACGTTGTAGGTAATGACCCTCTTCCGGTTGAGCACATTTCTCAAAAGTTGATAGAAAACTATGAATTTTGAATAATGTCCATGTACCAAATTTCATCATTCTAGCTCAAACAGTTTTTGCGTAATCTTGTCTACATACATACACACACACACACACACACACAGACATTTTTCTCAACATTAGTGAAAATGATTTAGGAACTTTCAAAACGTATAAAAACATCAAAATCTCAACATCGAAAATTTTCGTGATCGCAATACTTCTCTTACGAGATAGTAAAAATATTGATTTTTTTTATTTATTTATATTATTTCTCTTTATCCTATCTAAAATATTTTATGTGTATTTTACAATATTATTTATTTTATTTAATAGGTATTGTATAATTATAATATAATATTACATTTTTTTATTGTTGTATGTATAACAATTATTCAGATTTATTATTTTTTTTTATATTTTTCTCATATAGATCTCCCCACTCCATATTTTCCATATTCTGAACTTTCTTTCCAATACAAATATTTAAATAAATGTTATTTAATTATAAATTATTTGGAAAAAAATCATTATTTTTAATTTAAAAAAAAACCTCTGACTTTTGTATATCCTAAGCAAGGACAGCCCCTATCTAGTGATTATATTAATTAGGTGTCCTATGATCAGTAGAACGGCACCTATCAACCTATACCTTAAATTTTATCAAGTAGCTTCCCAATTTTGATCGCCGAAAATGTTGATATTATTATTATTATTATTATTTGTGAATAGACACTGAGGATCACGCAGAGCTTTAAAGATAAATTATTTATTATTGAATTTTCCTAGTCCGAAACTCGAGTCTTCAGTTTGTGGTAGACTGTCGTGCTAACCACTAAACCACTGAAGAGTGATGATTCTATTAAAGTTTTATCCAAAAATTAATTTAAATTACCAGAAACAAAAATAAATGAGTCAATTTAAAGATAATATTATAATAATAATTAAATAATAATTGTAAATCAGAGACATTAATTAGTAACTTAAACTTCTGATTTAGGTTAAACAAAGACAAATTATTTTTTTTTTATTTAAGTATTCCAATCTTCCCATGGGAAAGACTATTGAATGATTTTCTATGAATTTGGCATCTGGCAATGATCAATAGAGATGTCAAGAAATATTAAAATAAATAAAATGTTAACGAGTCGTCAGGTTGATGAAAAATTAATTACTATATTTAAATAAGCATTATAGTGAAATATAAAAATATTTCAACTGATGATTTATAAATTATCTTAACAATTTTTCCCAAACATCATGATGATAATGATGATGATGCAAATAAAGGTACATATATATTTACAGAAAAACAAATATATGAATTAATTTTTCGCTCACATATGCTTCATTGAGTAAATACAAATAATGTAGCGAAAGTGAAATGATTTGAATGAATTTAAATAGAATTATAATTGCAATGAAGTAAATATAAAGTTTAAAAATAAAAACAAACACCTTTTTTTGATTTATCATTTTGTGAAAAGATTTCGGATGGATATAAAAAAAAAATTATAATTATATTTATGAGAATTCATATTTACAGAAATAATTAATTTATTCTATTCTCATAAGAATGACGGAAATACAAAAAATAGTATGAAAACAAAAAGGATTCTAAACAGAATAAAATTTCGGATCTATATAATCATAAATGTAACTATTCAATTTACTATGAAATTAATAGATTTATGTTGAGGCACTAGTTGAAACATTAAAATTTGTTATATATACTAAAACTAAACTTATAAGAACGACCTATTAATTAAATATTAAATTTATTGATATATTTGCTTTATGCACATTTCGGTTGTTACACCAACATTAAAATCTTTCTTATTCTCAACTGCTAAGATTGATTGAATGTGCAATTAAAAAATTATTCTTGTAAGTTTCATATTTTTAAGTATAATTTGAGTTTTCTAATTAGGTATATATAAAAATTTAAATAACAAAGATCAGTGAATCTAATAAAATAAAATTAAAATATATTTGTGGGAATATTGTCTTTTATTCTATTAAAAATAGAAAAGAAATTTCAGCATTGAAAATAGCACGTTCTGTATTTAGGTCAAAAGTTCATTAAAATATAAAAGAATTTTATAATTAAATAGATAATAAGAATAATGATATATAATTTGTTTATAATTAATAGTATAGTAGCTATTTATTACTTTACGACGTTGTATTTGCGTTCATATTAGAAAACTATTATTGAGCCCTTGGCCTTCACAACTCTTCAATAGAATAGAATTTAAAAAATAATTTTATAAATTCATTCATTTGAAAAAAAAAAAATTAATCAATCTACAAAATTTTTTGAAGGCAACTGCTACAACAAGTTATTGTAACATGGTCTGGTTGTAAATCTATTGTGCATCTGTAACAGCCCTTATAGATTATAAAATGTTTAAAAAAATATATTTTTTAAGTTATATAATAGGTCTTAATTTGTAACAAAAATTTTAGTATTAATTTTTATATTTTTTTAAATATATGGGTTGGTCTAATCAAAGTGGCCATACGGTCAGTTTGAGGACAACCCATATATTATTTTTAAATATTTCGGAGCTTGGTAAAGTTTAAATCTTTGATTAACACACTATGAGCGGGGCGGGTATTTATACCCGTTGCCACTTATATATATTATATAAGTAGCAATAATTAACAAATACCCGCCCCGCTAATCGTGTGTTAATTTCAATATCACCGGACTTTACTACGTGAGCTATTGAATGATTTAATCATTTAAATAAAAATAAAACTATTTTGAAAAACTACGATAAATATTATTGAAAATTAATCAACTTTTAAAAATTTATTCATTTTTTTAGGGACTCTTAAGACTTCGCCAACCCTTGATTCAAAATAAATACCACTACTTAACAAATATTAAATATATATATATATATTAAATATATTATCATAATATATAATTTTATTATTTTATTCATTTTTTTAGGGACTCTTAAGACTTCGCCAACTCTTGATTCAAAATAAATACCACTACTTAACAAATATTAAATATATATATATATTAAATATATTATCATAATATTTAATTTTATATTTTTATTGTTATATAATTATCTTAACTTTAATAGATTACAAAATATAAGTAATTTATCAAAAATATGCCAATTATATGCTTAATAGATGGCAAAAATTTGAATTTTTTTCTTATGGGAAGTAGTAAGTAAACTTTTCTTAAACAACTTCATATTAAAAATAAGTTGACCTGTGGCCAGGTCCGAACCGACCGACGCACAGTGGTATGAAACGCCAAAAAAGCTGGCCAAAAATCGAAAATTGAAAATTTTTTTTTTTTGCATGTCGTTTATGGTATTTTGTTGAAGACATATTTATGTACGAAAAGCTGAAAAAGTAGAGCACTACCATGACTCTACGAGTTTTCCGAACATCTCAAAGTCAGCTGTTTTTACTTTCTCCCGAGATTTCCCAAAACGTCTGAAATTCGAGCTCAGTCAAAATTGGTGTTTCGTTTCATAGAAAAGTTTCATTTGCAACTTGCGACATGGAAACTGTTGCTGGAGGTACGTACATGGACTTTTTTATTTTGTTTGCTAGAAATGCATCTATTATATTGATATTGGCTGATTTAAACCGCTTGTGTCAGAAAATGTAACCTGACGAAAAACTTTTCAAAAAACATTCCGCATTTTTTACATTGGTGACCATTGGTGACAATCTCATTTGAATCATAAAGATAAAGGTCTATAGATAAAGAATCATGAAGAAAAAATTGCTCCTTTTTGCCCCATTTGTTCCTATGAATTTTTTTCCGAGCGCGCGAACGTCAACAGACTAGGGCCTATGGGACCCACAGGTACCTGCAGGTTAGCGCGATTAATATCTCGTTAAGGTGCACCTGTCACTTTTCAAAAGAAGGAAAGATATTTGAAGTAAAATCAATGTAACAGCTCACCTTTTCTCGAATTCCGTCGCCTATTTTAGATGCATAATATAGTTGTTCTCCTTTTTCTCTGCATGACGTCATTTTTTGAAAAATCAACACATCATTTGAAATTTATCATTTTTTTTCGTACAATCTAACTTCAATTTCGAAATTTTCGGCTCAAAAAATCCCAGAGAACATACAATTGCGAATCTGACGTCACTTTTCTAAAAATCTGTCCGCCATTTTGAATTCGCCATTTTTTTTTTTGTCAAATTTAAATTTCCTGACTCTCAAAACTATTGCCTACAAAATTTCAAGCTGTTTCACCAACATCTTCATTTTTGGCCAGCTATTTGGGCGTTTCAGACCACTGTGCGACGGTTTGAAATAAATTAATTTCCAGCTACAGAAACAATTTCAAATAATTTTAATATATCTATTAATGTAATAAAAAACAGATATGGATAGAACATAAATATTTTTAATTTTATTTTATTTATAATATATATGTAAGACCAGGCTGTGACGTCATGAATGGCTGGATGACGTCATATAATTTTAATTAAGAAAAAACTAATAAAGATGATTTTTCTCGAGTATAAAACCAATGCAAAGTGAATGATTCGTGATGATATGTAAAAAATCTCCTCATGTGAAATTTGGTATGAAAATAACCCTTCCCTTCCTATCGTCGATCGCTAATACTACCACTTCCGGTTTCCGGATTTGCACCAAAAGTTGATCAATTCATCCCGCTGATGCATTAAGTAAATATACCAAATTTCATCAAAATCCGTTCAGCCGTTCAGGCTGTACACATCTATACGGACAGACGGACGGACGGACGGACGGACAGACATCATGCTAAAAATACTTTTTTCTGTTAAGAAAATGCATGATTCGTGGAGATATGTAAAAATCTCCACATGTGAAATTTGGTGTGAAAACAATATCTCCCTTACTATCGTCGGTCGGTAAAAATTATTGTGTTCTTTTTTAGATTATTTTACTAATGATTAATGATTTTTATATGGATTATATGGATAGTATAGATCCATTCATAGAAATATGAGATAGAAAATATGATTGTATTTTTTTAATTTTTTTTCTCTTTTTTTAATTAAAATGATGAAATGAATGAATGCAATTGAATTCAGCGAGTGATGAGTCCAGTTGTTCTTGATCAATTCCCTTCTTTATTCTTTTTTAGTCTTTGAGAACGAAACTAAATGTCTCATTAGTTTGTATAAATAATTTTTAACATTTTCCAGACATTCCTGGTTATATTAATTCTGGTTTTAGTCAAAGGTTTTTTTTTTAAACTATTATTAACTTGACATCAAACTCAACCTCGGAGAACTAAATTATTTTAGGAAATTTTTTTATGGATAAATTTTAATTAAAAATAAATAATATAAAAACAATATTACAAATTTGAATTCAAGAAAAAATAAGGATACATTTATTAGATTTTTTATATATAAAATACATAAATAAAATAAAATAAATTTTCGTGAAAAAAAATATTGTGAATCTACCACAGTAATTGTTTATTTTAAATTAAAATTATCTATAATAATATAAAAATTTTAATGTATAAATACAAAAATATTTAGAAAAAACTAAAATTGATATATTTTAAGAATTTAAAAAAAAATAATCGAAAAAAAAATTCATATGATTTTCAACCAAAGGGTATTGGGGGATTAACACGTTCCCGCCGGCTCCATAATTTGTCTATTTAATTTATGTGGGGGCATGAGCCACAGGTGGTACATACCGGCGGGAACAGAGCTTCAATATTTTAGAGAGAGAGAGAATTTTTAAAAAATTGATGATCTAAAATTGAAACTTATTCAAGAGTGTAGCTTTATATTAAAAGAATGCTGATCTTGAGGATTACGTTCAATGCTCATTAATTTCAAAATTTCAAAATATAATATAATAAATGAATATGTATCTTAGTTGTCATTGAGCCAATAAAATATAAAACAAATTTTAGTAAAAATTTAATTAAATTCATTAAAAATAAAATAATTTAATTAAATATTTAGGTAAAATTATTAGAGAATTAATTAAATTTCATTCTAGAAAAATGAAAACAAAAATTAATTTGTATTAAATTGTCAGTACATTATTTGACAGCGATTATTTGACTATATATCTTAGAAATTTAATTAAAAGTTTATTTCAACTGAATGTTGTTAGAAAATTTAATGTTGACATTATTTTGTCATTTATTTTATTTGTATTTTTGTTTTTGTTTTTTTTTGTTTTTTTGAAACGAGATTGTGTTAAAATTTCAATTTATCAAACTTTCACAGGAATGACTTGTAATTGTAACATGGATGATAATAATAACTCAATTGGTGAGCTTGACGTTCACTTAATGACAATCGTGTCGAGGGGTAGTCGTCGTCGGCGACGTCCTAAACAACGAGGATCGGCGAAATGTCACTGAACAAAGGATCTGTCCCAGATTAACGCCAATGGAGTGTATTAACCTGCCACAATCGAACGATTGTCTATTTTTCAATTGATCAAGTCCACCATCCCCTCCACCCCTTCATCAGACCATTTCTATACTTTGATATCGTGACATCCTGGATGGAACATTGGCGGAGTACATAAAAAAATATAAATATATATATATATATATATACTTATATATTTTTACTTTATTCATCTCCATGAAAGAGTTGGTGGAGAACATTTATAAAAAAAAAAGAATTCAGCCCCTTTGAACATAATTAAATTATTTATTAATATACAAGTATTATTACTTTTATTATTTTATTAATTAAATTAATTATTTTTTTAATTGAATTATTAACAAAGAATATTTTATAAAAATCTATTTAGTCAATTTATTATTTTTTGTTTTAATTTATATTTGTGTATCATCAATTGAGTCAATTAGAACAAAAATTTCAACAAACTATTTTATTTAAAGCGATTTACAATTAATCAATATATTGTAGTATATGTATTTAAATACATATATATATTATAATTTTATAAATTTATAATGGAAGAATTTTTAGTGTCATGAAAATAAATGAAAATGTAGCAATTGAAAAAAATATTTAATTCACCCACTGAGTCATTCAATTCTCGATTGAACTCATTAAAACTCACCCAATTCTTATCATACATCTGTTGCACTCTCCATTTCCACCACCTCTATCTTATTATTTTGCCGCACAATCTCAAAGAACCATTCCAATATATATATATATATATATATATATAACTTTCACTAATATATATTATTAAAAATAAATAATATATCAAATTAAACATAAAAAGGTCTTGGAGTGAATTGAATAAGTTGGAAGTCATGATGTCGTGAGCGTCAACTTGACATTTTATAATTTTTTTGATTTATGAGAACAATTTATATATGTCTTGTTTAAAGAGTTGTGAAAAAAGAAGAAAAAATTGGAAATATTTCCGTTTTTTTATTTTATTTTAGAATATAATTAAAAAATAGTATATATATATATATATATATATATATATATATATATATATATATATACCTTAAAATATGTATAAATTTAAATTTTCAGGAAATAAATACTTTTATTGATTTCATTCCTTTTCTTGGGGTTAGAATCTTATGTAATAAATAACCATACTCTTGAAAAAATGGTAATGTACCAATTTAATTAAACAACATTTGATTTTTGTAATAAATCAATCAGTATAGCTTAAATGACATATAGAATAGTCCAGAATTACTAATTGGATTACATCGCATAATTGAAGAAAAAATTAAGTTAAATTTAACATGATTGCTAAATATAGTGAAATTTATTTAGATACCAATAGTCTTTTTAGATAATAAGTAATTGTCTGAAACACTGTTGAGATAACAATAAATTATCAAACATATTAAATATTATTGTTATTATTACTTGTTTAATATAAGAAATTTATTAGATTTATTTTATTTCTAGAAAATAAACCCTTATTGACTGGTGTTTTTAGATAATAATTTTAGAAGGGAATTATACTTACTACTTAAAAAAATTAAACATTCACCGATATGTATAATATAATTATATATATATAATATGTATATATATATGTATAATATAATTATTATAATGACATAAATAAAATGAAATTGATATTGAATTGAAATTCATATAATAATAATCATAATAATATATCGAAATATAATATTTCAATATTTTAACAATGAATGATACATTTTATTAATTAAAATCAATTAGAAGTGATCAATTAAAGAAAAAATCCTGAACTACGAGACTTAAGTTAAAATGATTAAATTTTATAAAAATTTTGAATAATAAAAATTAAAAAATATAAATAAATAAAAATATATAGCATATCAAAAAAGTATTAAATAAATTTAAAAAAAATCAAAATTCAGTTGCAAAAGAATTATAATACTTTTTCATTTGAAATTCCAATCATTTATGTAATTAAAAAAATAAGAAACTTGGTTTTGGTATAAAAAAATAAAATAAAAATAAGACTAGTGAAAAATACATTAATGGTAATAAAAGTTTTACTTATAAGTAAATTTGAAATAAAAGAGTGAAAAAATATGGAGAGAGAATAAAATAAAGTAGGCAAAGGAGTGAATGGAATAAAGATTCTTTCTTTTTTACTCTTTTTAAGTAAATACTTAACTATTTCCTTAAACCTTTTCAATACGATGTCAAATTCCTTTGCAATAGTAAGTTTCACTTGATTAATAGTTGAATCAATCAACCGGGCATCTCTTTAGCCGAGTTTACAGTAGAAGATTACCTTTCTCTATTATTATATATCAATTTCTTTATGTAGGTACATATATTACTGATATGAAATTTATTTTGTAACCTACTACTCTACTACCTTCATTTAGCTAATCAGTTTGTTGAGATTTGTATATATTTTAAATTCATGTAAATTGCATAAAAAAAATAAACAAAAAATAATAATTCATAATAATAAGAATACCTATACGTTAAATGCCTTGGGCAAGGTTTTAGGGAAGTTATGATTCAATATCACGATTGATCTTTGCCAAATAAAAGAAAGTATGCAAATTGTTGGTGAATTTTTTTCTTGATTTCTATTATAAAAAAATCGTGCAAACTTCTTTTTCTTATTGTTGATCGTATTGATGTAGGATTATCATATGCTGCTAAGTAAGGTAAATTCAATTTTTTTATAAACAAATTTCAAAAACATTGTAACTGGGCTTATTATTATATTTTATAAAAAAAAACCTCGGACTTTTGCACATTCTATGAAAGAACGGTCGGTTGCAGAATAAGCTGGGTAAAGGTGTTGTATGATCAGGAACCTTTATCTTGATTTTCTTGATTGAATTCAAATAGCTTCTCAAATTTGACCACGTGTACTGGTGGACCTCGTTTCCATAACTAGAGAGAAATTCCCTTGCCAGACCTGGTACTTGAACCCGGGACCACGTGGTTGAAAGACAATCTTGAAGCCCCCACGCTGCTTAGTGTATTATTATCATGATCCATAACAATATAATTTCTAAATAAATATTTAATTATTTTTTTTAGAATTGTCATTAATGGGCATATATTTTAATTTTGGACGGGTTGATTTCTGATTTCGAAAAAACAAAAAACACTTAATAAGTAAGTTTTGTTATCAAGTAACATCACTCATTCCATCCCCACAAATAGAAATTATATTAAATTGAATGACATCTGACAGAGGTAAAACTCCTATGTTTGGACTTTATAAATAAAACAATATCTATTTTGGAAAAAGGACCCTTCATAAATTCAGAATTTGAAATAACAATACATTATCTTTAAGAAGCGGACCCTTTTAAACAAAAGCAATTGTAATAGAATAGCAGCCACATGCCAAACCTTCACTTTCCAATATTATTCTCCTTGAAGACAGGCCATTCTCTCCAGACCAGATGTTAATTCCAAATAACTAATATTTCTATTATATTATTATCTAATTAATATAATAGTGAAACATTTGTAGTGTATTTTTAATTAAAATTTATTTTTTATTAATATTTAAGTAATATAAATAACAAAACAAATTGTCTGTTAATTTAAATCAAAAAATGAGCTGAGGCCGACCGACGATTTGAAGTAAATTAATTTCCAAAGAACAAAATATATTTAAAAATTGAATTAAAATGACTAAATTATATTATTTTATTTTTAGTTTAATTATTCAATTATTAATTACCACTATATTTTGAGTGAAATATTTTCCGACAATGAATATAAAATTAATACTTTGTAATTTTCCACTTCCGGTATCCGGATATACACCAAAACTTGATGAATTCATACTACTTATGAATTAAGTATATATACCAAATTTTATCAAAATCCGTTGAGCCGTTCAATATACACGTCTATATGGACAGACATTATGCTAGAAATACATTTTTTTGTAAACAAAATGCATGATTCGTGGAGGTATGTAAAAATCTCCACATGTGAAATTTGGTGCCAAAAGAATATCCTCCCTTCCTATCGTCGGTCGGTAATAATAATTCCAATTAATTTGAAAATAAATATATTACTATTAATTATTTAATTTCAGAGAGTAATATTTTAAATAAATGATCTATTTATTAGTTAAATGGTGGGAATATTTAGATGTTTCCAAATTAATTGAATTATCTTGTGGGTTGTGATTCATAAAGAGGAAGTTAAAAGGAAATGGATAGAATTTATTTATTTTCACAAGGACTTTAATAAATTCCAAGAAAAAAATAACAGTAAAATTTTAAGATAATTTGATATTATATAATTTAAAAAGGAAATTTAAAAAAATGAAATAATATAGAAGTAGTTGGTTCAGTAACTCTTTGGATCACAATACATAATTAGCAAATGATTTAATTTAATTTATATATTATCTTTATTTTTAGTTCGAACTACCTAATCACAACCCATGACCAATTTAGTCCATGACATCCAACATTTAAGCTATATAATATAATTCTTAATATTATTATTATTATTACTTTATTATTATTATTTATTAATTTTGAAATAAAAATTGACATTAATTTTTTTAAGAATGAAATTTATAAAAAGAAAATTATAAACTACTTTTAATTTATATTTATCAACTCTTGATATACCGAAATTTAAAAAAAAATTCAAATTGAATATACTAAAAATTTTGGTATGAAAATTCTCATCTGCATATAAAATAAAATAAAAATTAAATAAGACTTAATATACTAAGTATAATTAACTAGAAAATGTACCAACCTTTCCGAATATTTTTTGGTTATAATTATAGAAGGCAATTTTACTTACTATTTAAAATAAGATGTAGTGTCTTCACTCGACTATCTCGCAATTGGATTAATTAACATATAATATATTTAAATTAAATTTAATTATTTAACTTATAAATTAAAATTAGTAAATATTATTTATTAAACCAGCGAGTGTTTGGCTCTTTGTTGATGGCACCGCGTCACGTGCTGGCGCGTGATTTGCAGTCGTGTTAAAGAATTAATTCCGGTACTTTCAGGGATTCAATCAAGCTAAAATTCTCTATATAGCATATAGAAGTTTTATACAATTTTTAATCATGTGAAAAACTATTAAATATATATCTTTATTTTGACGGTCACTTTAGAGGAAAAAAAAATCAAAACATAGAAGGTAATGACCCTCTTCCGGATGAGCTATATTTCTCAAAACTGGATAAAAAACTGATTAATGCCTGTGTACCAAGTTTCATGATCCTAGCTCAAACCGTTTTTGAGTAAAGTTTACTTGCCTACACATACACCCACACCCACACACACACACACAGAGAGAGAGAAAGAGAGAGAGACAGACAGACAGACATTTTTCCCAACCTTAGTGAAAATGACTCAGGGACCTTCAAAACGTATATAAACATCAAAATCTCGACATCGAAAATTTTCGTGATCGCAATACTACCTCTGGCGAGATTGTAAAAAATATATATATTGGGAAATAGCATTATATATATATAAAAAGACCGTGACACACGAGGAGACGTTTGTGTTTTATTATTAGTATAGGTACATTTATATATAGATAAAATTTAACTTGACTAATTTTATTTTTCAATTATCCGTTTGAACTACAATTAATCAAACATGAATAAAAAATGTCTACTATGTAATTAAATTAAGCGAATTATCATTTTTGACAGAGTGTGTAGGTGGACAAAGAAATTAAACAAACATCAAAGTAACAAACTTCTGTTTACGACACGGGTAATCTAATGTGAAAATGTTTTCAATATCTTTCTTTTTTTTTATTACTTTTTCATGATAACAACGGTTTTGTCAGTTATCGGAAGTACAACCATCAATATAATCAAGTTTTAATTTATTAAACAAATTCAAATAAATATACATCAATTTAAAAAAAAAAACATTTTTCAAAATGAATAATGAAAGCAATATTTTTTATTTTTTATTAAAATATAATAAAGCTATATATTATATATAAAAAAAAATTATATGGAGTTGCTAGACAAGAAAGTTTTTCTCAAATGTCATAGCATTCAATATTTAGCTTTAAAAATTGTTATATTAAAGGGAGGCCTTAAATGATATATGCATTATGTGAATTGTTCATTAAATATTTATGGTTTAATAATTTATTAAGTTGGTTTTATTGTGTGCGGCCCACTAAGAAATGTCAACTTTCGTTTGGCTCTTTGATAAAAAAGTTTGCTCACCCCTGTTATAGTGAAATTGGGAAAGATAAAGAAAAATAAAATCTTTATAAAATAAATAAATAAATAAAAACGTTATAAAAATAGGGAAAAAAGTAAGAAAAATAAAACAATCACATTGAGATGTGAAATTTAGTAAGCATATATCGAGTAAGTTCGTTACTACACTTAAAATATATGGATAACATTAAAAGTTTATAAAATTTAGTATATATATTTGAAAATCAACCCCCTTGATGTGTATTTTTAGATTAATAATTATAGAAGTAAATTTTACTTACAACTTAAATAAATATGCATGCATATAGATATACATATATAATAATATTTTTGGAAATAAACTTTTAAATTAATATAATAATCATATTAAAATATCAAATTTTGAAATCAATTGCTATCTTCATGATGTTAAATGTTGCAGTCACGAATTACTAATATATAATATATATATATATGGTATAAATACATACATATATTTATTTTCTTTATATGTATCAAATATTAACAATCCTTTTTCAATCTATAATTATTAAAATGATTTTTATAATTAAAAAAAAATCTGGAGGGTCTCCACTCGACTATCTCACAATTTTGAATTGGATTAAATAACATATATTATAATTTAAATTAAATTAAATTATAAATTAAAATTAATAAATAATATTTATTAAACCAGCGCATGTTTGGCTCTTTGTTGATGGCACCACGTCACGTGCTGGCGCGTGATTTGCAGTCGTGTTAAAAAATTAATTCTGGTACTTTCCGAGATTCTATCAAGCTGAAATTCTATATATAGCAGTTTTATACAATTATTAATCATGTGGAAAAATTATCAAACATATATCTTTATTTTTACGGTCACTTTAGAAGAAAAAAAAATCAAAACGTTGTAGGTAATGACTCTCTTCCGGGTGAGTTACATTTCTCAAAAGTCGATAGAAAACTACGAATTTTGAATAATGCCCGTATACCAAATTTCATGATTCTAGCTCAAACCGTTTTTTCGTAATCTTATCTACATACATACACATACACACAGACATTTTTCTCAACCTTAGTGAAAATGATTCAGGAACCTTCAAAACGTATAGAAACATCAAAATCTCAACATTGCACATTTTCGTGATCGCAATACTATCTCTGGCGAGACAGTAATAAATTATATATATATATATATATATATATATTATCAGATTTATCAGGGATATAATCACGTATTTTTGTGAGATTGTTTTCTCGACGTTTTGGCACCCATTTTGGCGCCATTTTCAAGAGATTATTTAGGTGGGAATATTTTTGGGATTCTGGGTCTTAGTCTGTGTGACCAAGGGTTAATATCGGGATTTTGGGTTGATAGGTTGGGTGGTTTTGTACTCACTGCGTTGGCCTCGGACTGTTGTCCAGTGCGGACGTGTGCCGGTCTCAGGATTGCCCAAGATTCTTCGGAGATCCACAGCAACGCAGTGAGTACAAAACCACCCAACCTATCAACCCAAAATCCCGATATTAACCCTTGGTCACACAGACTAAGACCCAGAATCCCAAAAAAAAAAATATTCCCACCTAAATAATATCTTGAAAATGGCGCCAAAATGGGTGCCGAAACGTCGAGAAAACAATCTCACAAAAATACGTGATTATATCCCTGATAAATCTGATAATAATAATAACAATAACATTCACGGAAACCTAAACCAACATATATATATATATATAATATTTATTTATTATTGTAATGTCGTTTTTTTAATAGTATGAAAACAAAATTTCATATACTATTATAATAAAAACATATCGCTGAAAAATATTATAAATATACCGTATTTTAGTGTCTTTAATCACTTTCTCTACTGTTATTTATTACTCAATAGTGTAATAAGAGTGTGCGCTGGTCAGTCATTAATTAGGATCGAAATGCTACCTATTTTTCATTCAACTTTTTTTCCTATTTGTTAGTTCCTTATATTATATATATATTGTCACTCCTTTACTTTAGTTTTATTTATTTAAAGTTGTCTGTTTTATAATGAAAAGATAAATATATATTCCAATGTGAGTATATATTTATTTGATCTATAATAGAATGGTTTATAATTGAAAAGGTGTATGACTCAATCGTTTTACTTCCTTACGGCATTCTCGGGCCTCTTATCTCGTCACTCTCCACTCCTCAATTTATTTATTTACTACTACTATCTAGTTTTTCTATAACCATCCCTAGGATATTTGAAAAATTAGCGAAATCAATTCAACCGTTTGAATAAGATAACATTTAAAAAGTAATATAAAAAAAAATAATACAATTTTATTACATAGTAAGGTATAATTTAGAAGGTAATAATTGATTAGGTTGCCAGCAGATAGCACTTGCTGGTCAATGGGTGCCTTAAGAGTGAAGGGGAGAGTGAATGTGTGGAATTTTGTGCTCCCTCCAATCTACCTTCCTCAGCCCCCACCCATCTTCGTTAGTACTAGTTACGTAAAACATTTTCTAATCAGGCCCAGGACGAAAACAAGCACACCGATAGACATAAAAACAATAAAAGCCTTTAGAAAAAAAATTAATTAAATTAAACAGGAATTAAAGAAGAAGGAATAAATTCGATATCTATATTAAAAGAATTTTTAATTTTATAGTGATATAAACTCAGTTTATATAGTTAGATATTTTTATTTTATTTATTTATTTATTTATTTTTTTTAATTTTTATAATATCTATTAACCTTTGTTTTCAGTAGCTCAGAACGCTTAAGTTATGGTTTAATTAAATATAAGATTCCATGGATACTTAAATGTAAATACAAGTCAATGGAATAATTTTGAATATTTAAAAAATAAGCTGGAGTGTCTTATTAAAATTAAATAAGACTTAATATACTAAGTATAATTAACTAGAAAATGTACCAACCTTTCCAAATATTCTTTGGTTATAATTATAGAAGGCAATTTTACTTACTATTTAAAATAAGCTGTAGTGTCTTCACTCGACTATCTCGCAATTTGAATTGGATTAAATAACATATATTATATTTAAATTAAATTTAATTAATTATAAAATAAAATTAATAAATAATATTTATTAAACCAGTGCGTGTTTGGCTCTTTGTTGATGGCACCACGTCACGTGCTGGCGCGTGATTTGCAGTGTTAAAAACTTAATTCCGGTATTTTCAGCGATTCAATCAAGCTGAAATTCAATTCCAAGCAGTTTTATACAATTTTTAATAATGTGAAAAACTATCAAACATATCTCTTTATTTTTAAGGTCACTTTAGAGGGAAAAAAATCAAAACGAGGTAAGTAATGACCCTTTTCCGGGTGAGTTACATTTCTTAAAAGTTGATAGAAAACTACAAATTTTGAATAAAAAGCCCATGTACCAAATTTGATGATTCTAGCTCAAACCGTTTTTGCGTAATCTTGTCTACACACACACATACACATATATACACACACATAGAGATAGACATTTTTCTCAACCTTAGTGAAAATGACTCAGGGGCCTTCAAAACGTATATAAACATCAAAATCTCGACATCGAAAATTTTCTCTGGCGAGATAGTAATGAAAATTCAAAAAAAAAAATAAAAAATATTTTTCGTTAATCTCAGTAATCATTGGATATTATTAATTATTTATTGCATTTTATTACTGATAACAACATAGCAGCGAGGTTAATTAAAATCAGGAATGATATTTAATATTTTTAATGTTGCAGATATACTATCAAGGATTACCTACTTATAAATTTATATGTATATATAATTTTTATATATTTAATATAAGACTATAGATTATTGTAAAGAAAATAACTAAAATAATAATAAAATATTAATCGTTTTGAGTTTAGAGTAAAGTCGAAAAGTGTGTTTATAGTTCAAATATTATCAAAATTAATTAATTCCATAGAAATAAATTAATTATTATCCATTAAATTAACTATTATTGAATATGTGTCAATTTCAAATAAAATTAAATTATTTAATATCTTTTTATATACTATGGGCTTTATTTAATTATATATTAATATTAATAATAATATTATTTCATACCATGGATGTGGTACAAATACATTCACGAAAAAACATAAATTTAATATAAATACAGAATGTGATTTGCATTTTTCAAATAGCACGACGAAATTAAATTTTTATACTTAAAAAGAAATGAAAATAATATTGTATTGGAGATATCTTATCGTTTCATTCTTTTTATTTTTGTAAAAATCAATTTACTTTAAAAAAAAATGATCTTAATAAATTCACTGAATAATATATATATTTTCCAGTTGGCACGATAATTATTATTATTTGAGCATAGATCCTGAGAATCACGCAGAAATTTAAAGACAAATTATTAATTATTGAATTTCCCTAGGCCCGAAATAGAGGCATCATTGGGTAAACTGTGATGTTAAGTACTAAACCATTCAAGGCTCTATACACAATAATTGGTATTTTAAAATAAAATTATATGTGTTAACCCACATTTTTATGATGCCGGGTTCAAGTCCCGAGTCTGGCAAAGAGATTTTCTCTAGCTGAGGTCTATGGTAGTGTTTCGCAACCTTTTTGGACCAAACGCCCACTTCGTAATTCATAATTCGCCACCCTATAAATTTTAACAGATAAAAATTGCATAATAATCCCTAATATAAGGTAGGTACACTTACTGATACTTAGAGTCATATTGAAAAATCGAGTTTCAGGACCTGATCGCAAATTTTTTTAGAACCACATTGAATAAAAGCGGAAATGTCTGATCGCAAAATTTTTAAGAGTTGAAAATTATTTCGCTCCCCCCCCAAAAAAAAAAAATAACTATCGCCCCCCAAAAATTAACTACGCCCCCCAAAAGCATATAGTCAAATAATCGCCCTCTTTAAGATGTCGATCGCCCCAGGTTGAGAATCACTAGTCTATGGGATGGAGTGAACCCAGGCTCCTTGATAAAATGTAGCGCCTCCATTCAAGAAAATCAAGGTAACGGTTGATAAGGACACCTTATTTATATAATACTTGCTGTCCTTGCATAGGATGTACAAAAGTCAGCGGTTTTTTTTTTTAATGATTATGTAAATTTAGCATTCATTGTCCTTTATGAGTGCATATTTAGGTAATGATGAATTCCCCCCCCCCCCCCAAGAAAGCAAAATTGATAATTTGAAAATATACATTACATTTTCCAGTAACAATGAGCTTCCCAAAAACAGAGAAAAAAATTTAAATTATAAAAAAGAAACTTTCCTCAATTCTCTTCCTCTCTTTATGCTTTTTAATGTATTTTCAAAATTTTTAAGAAAAAAATGTCATACTTTTTGATGTAGTTTTGAAATCAAAATCAAAATATGGAAAAATCTTCACATGTGAATTTGGTGTGAAAAAAATCAAGATAATTATTGGCTAAATTCGCTATAAATTAATTATAAAAGAAATAATATCTATATTGTTTATAATAAATTGTCACTAATTGAGATAATAAAATTAATTTTTAATTATAAAAATAATAAAACATAATTAGTGTTATTTATTAGTAATTATAATGATTTAACTTGAGAAATACACTACCAATTTTATTTGAATGACTCAAATTTTATATTTACATATTTAAATTTTTCTGAATTAGAACTTTCGACTCCAAGTTTTGTAGGACTACTATACCAATTGTATTAAACTTCAATAGATGTGGCTTTTTAGACGTTTTGATTTAATTATATTTAATTAACATATGACGATAATTTCTCTTTATCTCTCTCACTTGACTCTTGGTTAGAGTGACCATATGTACTATTTTAAACAGGACAAGAGTGTTTTTTCATAAATTTCGATCATCAATATTGCCCCGTTTTTAAAATACTGTAAACTAAAATTGTATTATGGAGTGTGAGAAGTATTATGATAAGAAGTTTTCTACATATTCATGGTATGATCATAGCAAAATACACCACTCTAATCTAGCTAAATTTTTGTATCAGTTCTGCCACTATGCAATAGACTTTTTTCTGAATATTTTATATAATAAAATCATTTATCATCTTACTTTTTTATGAAAATAATATTTGGAGAGTTGAAAATTAGAAGAGATCTATAAACCATTGTTTTTTGTATGTCGTTATAATATTAGTAAATTAAGAATAATGGCTAATGATTATAATGGCATACAAACAAAATAATCAAATCTAATTTTCAAGTCTTCATTTTCAGCACCGATGTTTATTTGACATTAGGATGTCTCGATTTTGTCAATGACCCTACTCTTGGTCAAAAAGACTAATTTTAAAACCCAACCTCTTCCAAATATATTATTTTTGAAAATGGCACCAAAATCGGCGCCGAAACGTCAAAACAAATCTCACAATAAAAGATGAAAATAACTCGAAATTAATTTCTTATATATATATATATACCTGAATGAATCTATAGACTCAATTAAATTAGAAATAGTGTATACGTGTTTGATATTATAAAGAATAGCTATTATATTGTTTACGATTATATAATATAATTATATAGTATGTAATAGTGCTTATTATTCTAGTGTTTTTCAAAAAAATAGAAAAGTTTAATAATATTTATTAAAATCTCCAAGTAGGATAATTTAATATATGACCAATTAAACATTGACACTTGTGGGATTATATAAATTTTAGTGGTGAATGTTGAATACTAAGTTCTTCCTCATACGTTCTCTTTTTAAAAAGTATTTATTTTTTGATTTTATCGTTGATGAGCTATTCCATTTTCAAATCAGATGAATTTATAAATAGAAATCATTGAATTATTTAAATTTAATTAAAAATAAAATAATAAAATTTATTAGTTAAAGTTTAACTTTCCATTTATTTATTTATTTTTTTTTTATATTAAAAAAAAAATAATTTTAAATATATTCAAATAATTTGGGTCAGAGTAAATTTTGCATTTTGAATAATAATATTAGGTAAATATGAATATTTTCATATAATTTAAGATAAAGTACTTATATTTATTTATAATATAATGTTCAGTTATTAGTAAGTATAAGATAAACAAAATATTTATTTAAAGGGGACTAGGATGGTGGTTAGTAATTCCCTCTTCTTTAAATAAAATAATTAACAATTCAGTTTTATATAATAAGTATAAATATAGATTCTATGTTACTCCAAAGATAATTTCTGAAAATGCAAATATGTAATAAGCAAAAATCGTTTAATATATTATTATTATTATATAATTATTATTATTATTATTATTATAAAAAACGTTAAATATATTAATTATGAAGAAGTAATTAATTAAAATTTTTATTTAAATTCTAATTTTCTATATTTAGATGTTGGTATTAAACTCATGTTAGTTATTACTATCTCGCCAGAGATAGTATTGCGATCACGAAAATTTTCGATGTTGAGATTTTGATGTTTTTATACGTTTTGAAGGTTCCTGAATCATTTTCACTAAGGTTGAGAAAAATGTCTGTCTGTGTGTGTGTGTGTGTATGTATGTAGACAAGATTACGCAAAAACGGTTTGAGCTAGAATGATGAAATTTGGTACATGGACATTATTCAAAATTCATAGTTTTCTATCAACTTTTGAGAAATGTAGCTCAACCGGAAGAGGGTCATTACCTACAACGTTTTGATTTTTTTTCCTCTAAAGTGACCGTAAAAATAAAGATATATGTTTGATAATTTTTCACATGATTAATAATTGTATAAAACTGCTATATATAGAATTTCAGCTTGATTGATTCGCTGAAATTACCAGAATTAATTTTTTAACACTGCAAATCTCACGCGCCAACACGTGACGTGGTGCCATCAACAAAAAGCCAAACATGCGCTGGTTTAATATTTATTATTTATAATTTATAATTAATTAAATTTAATTTAAATATAATATATTATGTTATTTAATCCAATTCAAATTGCGAGATAGTCGAGTGGAGACACTCCAGCTAATTTTTAATTTATTATATTTTATTTTTAATTTTTCTAAACTTGCATTGGTGAACTCTTTTTCTCAAATCTTTTTTCAAGAGACTACGCCAACTTGTATATTTTTTTCCTCAAATTTAAATAATTATATACAAAATTTTAAGCATATTTTTTTGCTCCTTTTGCTTATACACTGAATAAAAATATCAAAAACAAAATTTTTGTTTCATAAAAATCAATTAAATTTAATTTTTTACATTTTTAAAATGAGATTTGACTAATTTTAAAATTTATAGTCAAAGTATTATCTAAATAAGAATAAATAAATAAATACCTTAATTTTTTTTGTGTGTACTCATTATTTATTTAATATATTATATTTAATGAATATAAAATTTAACAGCTTTCCACTTCCAGTTTTTCTCCCCCCCCCCTCCTCGTGAAAAAAATATTACTAATAGCAATTTTATATAATAGATTATTAAAATGAAATATAATTTGTATCAATTAAATCTTTTCATTTTTACAGTTTAATATTTTAAAATTTTCATTTGTAAAATTTTTATACTTATTTTATAGGTTTCTCTTATGAGTTATTTTCGAAATAAAAATATGCTCGTATAGTCTTTGTTTTTGTTTAACAATAATTTAATTATATATTATTTGTTTTCTAAATTGTTTTTTTTTTTTTTGAATTAAAAGGATAATTAAGTAAAACTATTTTTGATAATTATTTTAATTTTTTCTAAATGTCCATTATTCGATATAAAATTTTATTAATATTTACTATTTCAATAAATAATATATATAATATATACCATTTTTGTAAGTGCATTTAATTTCATGGTAGTTAATGGCATGAACGAACGTGATTCAATATTATTACCGGAATGTAACATTGTATAGTTGATAATATCAAACCAATAGATTATTGTAGAGTTCGAGATGAAAGGTGAAATTTAGTCTTGAAAAACGCTCCCGGCCAATTCTTGGTATACCGGTGTACGATGTCCAGGACATTCATACAAGACAAGCATTCCTTGAATTTTAATGTATCACCAGCCAAATAGCTGGTTCTCTATTTTTTACTTTGGCATTGAAATATCTATTCGTATATCGCAATGCTAATCGATGTTAAATAAATTATAGCATCATCATTCATGAATAATACTTCACCTGAAATTTCAATGAATATTCATATCCATTATATTTATCTCTAATCAAATTCTTATTAAGGTGATAATAAAATTAACTGAATTATTTATATTTAAATTTTTAAATAGATATACAAAATATGTAATCAGTAATTAAAATTTTAATTATTTCTTATTTATTTATTTTTTATTGATAATTTTAATACTTAAATGCAATTAAACATATAAAATCATCATTTTTTAGGAAATTAAATTATTAATTAAATTAATATAATAATCTCGCAATTTGAATTGGATTAAATAACAGATATGACTTGTGATTTACAGTATTAAAAAATTAATTCTGGTACTTTCAGCGATTCTATCAAGCTGAAATTCTATATATAGCAGTTTTATACAATTATTAATCATGTGAAAAATTATCAAACATATATCTTTATTTTTACGGTCACTTTAGAGGAAAAAAAATCAAAACGTTGTAGGTAATGACCCTCTTCCGGTTGAGGTACATTTCTCAAAAGTTGATAGAAAACTATGAATTTTGAATAATGTCCATGTACCAAATTTCATTATTCTAGCTCACAAACCGTTTTTGCATAATCTTGTCTACCCCCTTGATGTGTATTTTTAGATTAATAATTATAGAAGTAAATTTTACTTACAACTTAAATAAATATGCATGCATATAGATATACATATATAATAATATTTTTGGAAATAAACTTTTAAATTAATATAATAATCATATTAAAATATCAAATTTTGAAATCAATTGCTATCTTCATGATGTTAAATATTGCAGTCACGAATTACTAATATATATATATATATATATATATATATATATATATATATTATATGGTATAAATACATACATATATTTATTTTCTTTATATGTATCAAATATTAACAATCCTTTTTCAATTTATAATTATTAAAATGATTTTTATAATTAAAAAAAAAACTGGAGGGTCTCCACTCGACTATCTCACAATTTTGAATTGGATTAAATAACATATATTATAATTTAAATTAAATTAAATTATAAATTAAAATTAATAAATAATATTTATTAAACCAGCGCATGTTTGGCTCTTTGTTGATGGCACCACGTCACGTGCTGGCGCGTGATTTGCAGTCGTGTTAAAAAATTAATTCTGGTACTTTCCGAGATTCTATCAAGCTGAAATTCTATATATAGCAGTTTTATACAATTATTAATCATGTGGAAAAATTATCAAACATATACCTTTATTTTTACGGTCACTTTAGAAGAAAAAAAATCAAAACGTTGTAGGTAATGACTCTCTTCCGGTTGAGCTACATTTCTCAAAAGTTGATAGAAAACTACGAATTTTGAATAATGCCCGTATACCAAATTTCATTATTCTAGCTCAAACCGTTTTTGCATAATCTTGTCTACATACACACACACAGAGAGAGAGAAACATTTTTCTCAAACTTAGCGAAAATGACTCAGGGATCTTCAAAACGTATAAAAACATCAAAATCTCGACATCGAAAATTTTTGTGATCGCAATACTATCTCTGGTCAGATAGTAAAAAGAGTAATAATTATAATAAACAATAGGATATTAATTAATAAGACATGAGTTTATTATCAGCTGGCCAAAACCAGTGTGACGTCAGTTCGCCCGAGCATGGACGAAGCTTATTGAAAAATATTAGATAAACATACAATTTTTAAATTAAAAGAGAATCAAAACAAATATAAACATGCACAATTAATTATAAAATATTGTTTTAATATTATAATTATAATTTCATATGTATTCTCATAAATAAAAATGCCAATATACTATTATTAAGTGCCAAGTTGCAAAAATTTTCAAATGCATATATAGAATATGAGTGGGTGGCAGGTTTTTATACAAAGCTTGTGACACGCTTTTTTTTTTGTTATAATAATAAGCAAAGTTTTAAACAAAAAATACAACTTTTCAATTTTTCATTAATTACTTTATATAATCTGAGAAAATCAATATATCATAAAATTATCCCTAATGATTTAATTTAATTATCACCAAAAAAGATATTAGAATATAAAAAAAAATCAAACCTAACCAAGTTCACTCATATATCAGAATTTATAACTAATTAAAAATAAATGCAAATGATAATTGAAATGGACATATAGGATATCCCAAAAGTCAATCAAAATTAAAAAAAATATTTAGATAATTTTCCATAAAATTTAATCAAAATTATTATAACTATTATCAATAAAAAATAAAGTAGAATGTAATTTTGAAAGGCAAAATTATTATCAAAGGGGATCAAAATTAATATATATAAAACAATTATTTTGCCGTTTGTATTATATAGGTGTGAGGCATGGTCTATGACTCTGGGAGACGAGAGTAGATTTAGAGTATTTGAGAATAGGATTCTTCTCAGCATTTATGAGCCAAAAAAAGATGATGGCGAAAAATATATATTGGTGGGGAGACCAAATGGGAAACGTCCGCTTGGGAGACCAAGGACACGATGGGTGGACAATGTAGGAAGGGTCGTGAGAGAGAGGGTAGAGGTTGGATGGTTGTGGCTCAGGATAGGGACACTTGGAGAAATGTAGTTGCTGCGGCCAAGAATTTTCAAGTTCCAGAGATAGATAGATAGATAGAAATTTTTTGAGAACTTTCTTAAAATTGAGTTAATAAACAATAACCAATGAATAAGATATTAATTATTTTATATTTCCTATTATTATAATATATCTTATAAATATGTTATAAATAAAACTATCAAAATAATTAATTTCAGAAAAAAACTGAAAAAATGACAATAATTAAAGATTTAATTAATTAAGCGGAAATCGGTATGTTCAAAAGTACTATTTTAAAAATTGAAGTTTATCATATAGCATATTGAGGAAAATCCTTGTTAATTTTCTTTAATAAGTGAAGTGAATTAATTATGGATCATCTATTTTCATTGCAACTGTAGAATAATCCTTTCTTTGAAGAAAATGTGTAGTTTTTTTTTTTGTCGGATGATAATTTATTCATAAAAAGACGGTGTTTTTTTAAGATTTATATTTCCTTTTAAAAAAAACATCGTCGGTGAAAAATATGTTACTTTTTTCAAGTGAATAAGTATTCCCAGAGGCAGTTGGATGCTAAACGGACCAGAAATCCGAAGAAAATATCAAATAGGCATGAAATAGAATTTGTTTTTAAATTTTATTTTCAACTTTAGCTACTTAGATAAATAGTTAATATATAATTAATTTTTTAAACTCTAGAATCCTCTTTTTCTCAAATATTTTAATTAATATTTTTATTTTTTATATAAAAAATATAATAAAAATATATTTTTTATTATAAATAAATGTTTATTTTTCTTTAAAGAAATAAATATTTTTCTGGACAAACTTTTTTTTATATCTTATAATAATTATTTATATTTTACAATAATTCCTATTTTATTTTAAAATTTTAAAACAATAATTTATTGGGAACTTTTAAAAATTAATATTTAATATTTACATAATCTATCTATCTCTGTGGCTCTAAGGAACTCGAAGGTTCTTGGACACAGCAACCTACTTCTCCAAGCATCCCTTCGGAGCCACAACTCTCCAGTCCCTACCCTCTCCCATCCCTTCCCTCATTATCCATCTACCGTGTCCTTGGTCTTCCAAACGGACGTTTCCCAATCGGACTCCCCATTATTATATTTTTTATCATTCTTTCCTCTCCCATTCTAGCCACGTGCCCTGCCCATCGCAGCCTTCTCGATTTTATAATTCTAACTATATCTGGAAATGCATAGAGGTCATGCAATTCCTCGTTATGCAGTCTCCGCCATTCCCCGGTGACCTCATCTTTCTTTGGCCCATAAATGCTACGAAGAATCCTATTCTCAAATACTCTAAATCTATATTCGTCTCCTAAGGTCATAGGATATAGATATTTACATAATTAGGACCCTTTAATGTACTTATGTTTATGCTGCTCTAAATATTCATAAAATGGTCCAACTTTTTATAGGTATTATTATCAATCAGCTTATAGTAGTTGGTAATAATAAAGAAAAATATAAACTTTCCAAAAAAGAATTTAATAATATCATAAAAGATATAAATAGATGTAAATTTACCTGGCATATTTATATGTAAATAATCCAATTAATAGAGTAAAATTTAATATCCTATTATGGTAAAGATTTCTAAATTGCTCTTCGATAAAGTAAAGCAAACTGGATTTGAAATCAATATTTCATGGAAAGATATTATTAGTTTCACTTCACTTTAAATAATTTATGTTTGATTTTATTGAGAGTATGATAGAATAAAATTATTATTATTATCTATTATTATATATTAACCATAATTACTATTAATTATTTACTAATTATTTAATTAAATTTATTAACCATTGTGTATTTTTAATATTCCCTCATTTTAAAATTCTAAAATTTGCTATTTTCTAGAAAATATATAATCACTTTGATATAAATTTAAGAATAATTTTTTTTAAAACTAAACTTAAAAATATAAAACTTAAAAATAATAATTTCTAATTAAACAGTCAGTGCAGTTTCCAATTTATTAATATAGGTATTTGCTTTATGCACATTTCGGTTATTACACCATATGATCAAAAACGTTTATCGTATGGTCTGTGCTTTTATCTTCTCAACTCACTTTTTATCATTTTTTGTTTTAAAAATAAAATATGTATAATTAATTGTAAAATATACAAGATGAGAGAAGTTGCATATTAGTATAATAAAAAAATTGGAGATAAGATTCATAGAACATAAATATTCTATAAAAGCTAAGAAACTTCATCAATGCATTTTATAGGCTAAGAACGCAATTTAATTATATATTTTAATAAATGAAAATAACGATGCAAAAAAAAAAATTAAAAATAAATAAAAATTTATATATTTTAAAAAATAAATAAGAATATGTTTGTTAATATTAAATATGACACATAGAATTGTTTTTTTATTAGAAAATTTTAAAGATTTTAAAATGACTTTTAAAGTGGGTATTAAAAATATTTATATATAAAAGTATAATTAAAATTATAATAGATATTTACATTTTTATTTTTCAATTTTATTACATGTTTAGAATAAATTAAAATCATTTATGAATTATCATTGATAAAAATAGATATTTATGTATATATATTGTATATACTTGAGGTTCATTTATAATTTGAATTATTATACAGGGTGTCCCAAAATGAAAGAGCAGATTTCAATGGATGTCCCAAAATGAAAGAGCAGATTCCAATGGGTGTCCCAAAATGAAATGACTGATTACAATGGATGTTCTAAAATGAAAGCAGATTTCAATTTCGTATCACAGACAAATTAGAAAAGATAGAAACACATTGCGCATGTGATTGGATAGAGGAAGGTTTAACGTTTTGAGACAGCAGCGGTGTTTGTTTATATGGCGACTACACCACAGGAAAAGTCATTTTGTGTGTTGGAATTCGCGATATCTCAATATTAAAGTGCAACGAGAGTTTCGCAGTCGATTCAAAAAACAGCCGCCTCGGCACAAGCAGATTTATGATTGGCATACACAATTTGTGGAAGTTGGTTGTGTATGTAAATCTTCCTTTATCCAATGGCATGCGCTATGTGTTTCTATCTTTCATAGTTTGTCTGTAATACGAAATTGAAATCTGCTCTTTCATTTTGGGACATCCATTGAAATCTGCTCTTTCATTTTGGGACACCCTGTATTATTGTATCTGACTGATGAAGGAAAAGTTTTTACCAGTAAGCTTCGATTTTAATCTAAATAAATAAAATTACCTTTATTTAATTAATGAGGCGTAATTGGGTGAGAAGCTAGCCTCGCTTCCTCACATTCACATGGTCCCGGGTTCAAGTCCCGGGCCTGGCAAGGGAATTTCTCTAGCTAGGGTCTATGGGATGGAGTAAACCCAGCTTCCGGGATCAACATTGGGAAATAGCTACTTGATAAAAAGTAGCGCCTTCGATCAAGAAAATCAAGGTAAAGGTTGAGAGGACCCGTTCTACTGATCATAGGACACCTCATTGATATAACCGGCTTGATAGGCGATGTCCTTGCGTAGGACGTACAAAAGTTAGAAGTTTTTATTTCTTTTTATTTAATTAATTAATAGAAATAAATTAATTTTTTTCAATGATATTATATATAAATATAACTATGTATTGTAAGTTAAATCGTATTACTTTTATATTATATTGAATTAAACGCATCATTGGTCTAAGCCACCCCTAAAATATTTGCTTTTATAGGTAGGGCAACCACGAAAAAGTTTCCAGGTGGAAACCACAAAGACAGAAAGAAAGAAGACTAATAAAAGAGAGATGTTTGTCCTTGGTCTTCAAACAATGCCATCTGCTACAAAAGACAGACAACCCACATTCATCTAACCGGATAAATAAATAAGTTCAATGATGCAAAAAACTAGTTTATTTGATAAGAATATTTATTTATTAACTCACACCATATCAAAAAAAAAAATTATGGAAGGGTAATTAATTTATTATATAATTTGATAAAAATACAATTAATGTTATAATGTCAATAAATAAAATTTAATTATTATTTGATTTTTAAAGGAATTTTAATGCATTTTAAAATTTTAAATTAATGTTAACAAGATTAATATTGGATTTAAATGTAATTAAAATCAATGAGTTGATCTTTTATTTAGAAATTATTTCTTGATCATAAAATTTACAATTTTGTGTTTTTTTTTTTTTTAAACAGGGTTGGATGTAATTAATTAGAATATTAAGATTCCCTGAGGGATTTCAGAATTAAAATTAATATTATAAAATAATTATTAAATCAATTTATATAGGTCTGTATAACGAATAAATAAATACTTAGTTAAAAATACCCCCTGTCCCGTTTTAGTGAGATAGTGATCAATATTTTTTGAAGTGGAATTGATCTTGAAGAAAATTGTAAAAATTTGATAAAAATTAAAAATCTGACAGGTATTTATCAATTCATATACAAATAATAGTTTAATAGTTTCAAGGTCTTCTATTTAATTAAAAAAAAAATTATATATTATCTAAATCTTTTTTATTTTAATACTTTTTTCATTCTTTTTTAAGGTCAATTATTTTTCTATTTTTTTTTTTAAATCATTTTTAGATATGCAAAATAATGTTTGATCGATATTGAAGAAAATTAAACGCTATCATCATTTAAAGGTAATTTTCGTTGTAATTTGATCAAATTATCAATAAAAGTTGAATGCACTCTCTCGTTAAAAATCAGAAAACAAGATTTATGATAAAAATCAAAATGTTTGCAACAGATAATAATAGCCAGAGGCTTAAAAATGTTATTTATAATTTTAAATCAGTTGATTTTTTTTAGTGGTTTGATTTACAAAATGTTTTTTTTTTTGTGTTCTTTTATTTTGCTCACAGTGAAATAATTAATACACAAGAATTCATTTGATTTTTAAAAATAAGAATTATTAATTATTAAATATATATATAAGTTGCATGCTTTTGGATTTGCAACTGTACATTTAGACAAGTTGATCAAATGACAATTAAGAGTATGTATTTACTTCATATTCAAATATTCAAATAAATTATTCTAAAGTAACAATGTTGTTAATTTTTTAAATTTATTATTAATCATAAATAATAACTCACCGTAGTTTGAGGCACGACGATATTCACTGGTTGATAATTCAAGACGAAATCAAGATGGATTCCTATAAATGAAAAAAGATATATTATTAACCAACACAAATCAATAAAACAATTTATTAATATCAAAGATCAAATAATTAAATTAAATATAAAAATATATTGGACTAGAAATGACAGCCAGCAGGAAAACCAAAAAGAGTTAGAAATAAAACTCTTTACTTCATTTTTCAACTAATGTCAACGTTTCGGCCCCATATTAAGATCATCGTCAGGACTTCTGTTGAAAATAATTAGAAAAATAATTAATTTTTTAATGAACGACTAGAATTAATAATCTCAATGAAGAATATATATATATATATACTTCTATATATTTATATATAAGAAGAAAAATATAATATAATAATATCATCTATTATAAGTTCTTCGATTTTATGACTATTTATGATTAGAGAGGCATAGAGATAATGAAATTCAATATCTCCACTATAATTGTTTCCCCTCATCATTTGAGTCATAAATATTGTTATAAAAAATGCTATAAAATTCTTGAATTTTCTCTTAAAGTCATGGACCACGCCTCTCACCCAATTAATATTTACAATGAAAATTATGAAAGTTTGATACTCAACGATAATAATTTCAACGAAATGAGTCTCTTTATCATATTATTACATATTATCTATATAGTTTTAAATTGTAAGAATGAACAAAGAATTGATTACAAATAAAAATAAAGTGATAAAAAATTTTTTGTTTGTTTTTCTACCCATATATATCGTGTTTGATGTTATTAATAGTCATTAGGATATGGATAATTTTATACTAGAATTTTACTCTTGAATTATCTAATCATGTTATTGGAATGCTCTTAACGTTTCTAAATAAACAAGTTTAATTCATGTTAATATACATGGAAAAATAATGTTATTTTTTTTAGTGGTTTTTATTGACATCTTGCATTTTCAATCAACGTTGCATGATTAATCAATCCATTAATCATACCACTGATCTTGGTAAAGTTCATATTTGTTATGAAATGTTCTTTGATTATCAAGAATTATAATAGACTTTTTTTTTATCTTTTTTGTTTCTTTTTATTAAAAATTCAAAACTTAACTTTCACTAGATCATTGGGTATTGAAAATGAATAGACAACGTTTGCTGATTTATATTGCTTGTTTATGTTGTGTTCCATTGAGTTGTCGTTGTCATGTTTCAGGTGATTTCAGTTGGAATGACCTTTATAAGGAGAACCAACATGTAACAAACTCAACAAAATGTAAACACTCAGTCAAGGATTATTTAAAATATCCTATTATCAAAGCGAGGAATTAAAATTGTGTATAATATTAAAAATTCGTACGGATTTGTTTAAAAATAAAAATTAATGAATCCTTCTGATTTTAGTGAACTCAAATGTTCTTAACCCCACCATCCAATTTCTTCAGGCAATCCTATTTTGAACCTTCTTTATATAAATCTTATCCCAATGAGTACCTTTATCTTTACAGCCTGCAGCGTCTTTTGTTTATCCAACGATAGTTTCCCAATTGGTTTCCCTATAAACAAACTTCTCACTAAACTTTCTTCAATCAAACAAACCATATTATTCTGTTAGGTGATGAATAAGTAAATCAATAAGTAAACACATAGATTCAGTAAAAAACTTAAAACCCTACTGAAAATTTAAAATAATCAAAAAACATGTGGTTTAACTAAGGGGTGGGCCCGCGGGCCGGATCCGGCCCTTTTGCGTTATTTTATCTGGCCTGTTGAAAAAGTTTGACTCTTATTTCGATCTTTCATTCAAATTCGTTCAATATGGCTCTAAAAAAAGGTAATTTTTTTTTTACAAATGTCCCGGTTTGGTGTTTTTGAAATATGGCCCTCCGGCCCGGGAGACGTTTTGAAAATTTCATTATGGCCCGCGCTTAAAAGTATTTGCCCACCCTTGGTTTAAATGATTTTGAGAGTAAGATAATCATTAATATTTAAATATAATATTACTTACTAGATTCCTTCCAGAGCCGTCCTAAGATTTTCGGCGCCCGTGGGCTTCTAAAATTTTGCGCCCCTTTTCATAAGAAATTTTCTAATAAATTCACATAAAATAAAGACACTCTTCAATAAAATTTGAAACAGTGTCATTTGAGTTGAAAATGTTATATGTCAACATTTCCAAACTGCACAATTAACGCTGCTGTTAGGATTCTTATTAAAATTATTTAATCAATGCTTATACGGATATTATGAATAAGAAAAATAGATATGTATTTTGAATGTGCATGATTAAAATCTTTGAAGTGATGTGACTCCGGGTTGGTTACTATAAAACTACTATTGAACAATAAGAAAAAATATATAAACCAATAAAAAATGCCGCCCCCAGAAGGATTGCGCCCTAGGGCTATAGCCCAATTAGCCCTGTGGTTAATGCGGTCCTGATTCATTCTATTTTATTACTTCAATTAATCTTAAAAATTAATTTATAGAATTCAATCTCAATCTTTCAATTTCAGTCTAAAACTAATTAAAAAATAGTTTATTTTAATAATATTTAAATAATTCGTAATATTTTATATAATAATAATAATATGTAAGTAATTATATTATTTATTTTAATAGTAATTTTTTTTTTTTGATTTTAATCACTTATTCACGTAATAGTAATAAAAAAATGAAGAAGTATAAGGTCAACGACATAATTTTTATTGTATTATAATTTTATGAATAGTAAATAATTATATTGAAATTTTAAGGTATACACTTTCTTAATGGGAATCTAGGTTTATTTAAAAAAAAAAATGGGCTTGGCAAGTTTTGTCATTTCACGTGCGTGTTGATGAGTCTACGAGAATCCATTCTAAAAATGAGTATTGTTGACCTAATATACTACGAGTAACACAAGTTAAGGAGCGAGGAAAAAGTGTTATTTTGTAAAATTAGTAAACACTTGAATGAATTCGTCAAAGTGGATGATTTGTTCTTAGAAAAAGAGGAAAGTGGATGCCAGTCAAAGCTCGAATCCTACATTCATTGAGCAAAGGGTGGACGAACCAAGAGATGAAATGAGGTGAAGAGGAGCGGGGGCCATGGGCAGAATCCAGATGTGGGACTCCACCAGACAAACCTATTAAACTATATTACGATATTTTTATATCACCAAGAAAAATTCTAGTAAAACATTTATTTTTGAAAATCAATTAAATAAAAAAAAGATTTAAAAGAATAATTTCATAAATAACATAAATTTAAAATGTAAATACGTACTTTATATTTAAGACTTAATATAATAAGTATAATTGACTAGAAAATGTACCAACCTTGCCGAATATTTTTTGGTTATAATTATGGAAGGCAATTTTACTTGCTATTTAAAATAAGCTGTAGTGTCTCCACTTGACTATCTTGCAATTTAAATTGGATAAAATAACATATATTATATTTAAATTAAATTTAATTAATTAAATTATAAACGAAAATCAATAAATAATATTTATTAAACCAGCGAATGTTTGGCTCTTTTTTGATGGTACCACGTCACGTGCTGGCGCGTGAGATTTGCAGTGTTAAAAAATTAATTCTGGTACTTTCAGCGATTCAATCAAGCTGAAATTGTATATATAGCAGTTTTATACAATTTTTAATCATGTGAAAAATTATCAAGCATATATCTTTATTTTTATATAAAATCAAAACATGGAAGGTAATGAATGACCCTCTTCTGGATGAGCTATATTTCTCAAAACTGGATAGAAAACTTCGTATTTTTAAAAATGCCCGTGTTACAAATTTCAAGCTTCTAGCTCAAACCGTTTTTGTGTAATCTTGTCTACATACACACATACACACACAGACATTTTTCTCAACCTTAGCGAAAATGACTCAGGGACCTTCAAAACGTATAAAAACATCAAAATCTCGACATCGGCGAGATAGTAAAAATTAAACATACGTAAAAATATAATAATAATAATAATAATTTTTTTTAAATTAAATTAAAATTTAAAAATCAATTGGATTTTTAATTAATATATCATAATAATAAATAAAATATAATATTTTAACCATCTTCAAACTTATAAGTCCCATGAGGACAGACAGGCACCAATACCGAATAGTATTTTGATGATCAGAATGAAACTAGCTCTGATATGATTTACCATTTATTTATTGTTTATTCACTTTATTGTATGTGTTATTATCAAAAATATAGTTGAACTTTTTTAAATAAATATTGTTTTACGTAGTCCAAGAGATCATAAAATCTAACTAAAATTTCTTTTCGTTATTATTAATAATCAATATTTGATATTACATAAAGTTTTGTCCTGAAATAAATAAAAAATTGCAATAATAAATTTTTATTTATGTTATTAATTATTAAATCAAAATTCTATCAATTTATAAATTTACATTATTTATTTTTAATATTTATGTATTTTTTTTATATCTATCGTTACTTTACTGTACTCGAAAGTTCTTGGCAATAACAACCACATTCCACTAATCGTGCCTATACTGAGCCTCTTGCATCCTTTTCTCTAATTCTTCCATGTTTGATTTTATATTATCCTTCCACCTATTCAATGTCCCATAAACAAACTTTTTACTAATTTTTCTTCTCGCTGCTTTGGATTTTATAAATCTAACTAATTTTTGAGATGCATAAAGGCCACTTATTTCATCTCTATCATTAAACATTAATATCATCCATTTCGTATAAGTATATATTTTCAAAAATACTAAATCTATTCTCATCTGGATTACAATTTTTATCAATAAAATACAAATATTATTTTATTATATATTTTATAATTTTAATATTAAATTTCCAAACAAATAATACTTTACCAGTGGAACCCATTCCTTTTGGATTCCAAATAAAAACTTTTCTTATTAAATTTTTCCCGGAATTTTACAGTTTTCGAGATAAAAATTATTAAAATTTGCATATAAATCCATTGATATTCTATTTAGTTATCATATTTTATCAATTGACCACCAGAGCGCGCCACTAATTTTCGGTTTTTATAAGTTCGATTTGGATTTATGAAAATTTTTCCTATATCCAAACCGAACTTATAAAAACTGAAAATTAGTGAATTAGTCAATAAAACTTAAACTTAAAAAAATCTTTATTTTAATAATTTTTATCTCAAAAACGAAAAAGATGCCGGGAAAAATTTCATAAGAAAAGTTTTTATTTGGAATGCAAAAGGAAGCCACTAGTAAAGTATTATCCAAATCCACGAAAATGAGTTTACCTGAATAATTATCATAAAGATAATTAATGAAAACAAATAATTAATATTTTTCTTGATTTATTTATATGTTTAACAAAGTATGTATTATATTTATTTATTTAGGATGCCATTTTAAGTGTCCTTGTCGAAATTTTATATGGGAAAAATAAAAATAGATTATATATATATATATTTATTTATTTATTTTCACTGTAAATAGATTGTCATTAGTGCCATTTGGTCGAATGCTTTTCTGTTTGTTTATCAAACGAATTGAGTCCATTTCAAGATTCCATGAGAGTCTCTAACATTTCAAGATTGTCTTTTAAGTACAATACTTATGAACCATCTTGTATTTCCGACGTTCATTTCTCTAGACAAAAGAGTTAAGACAAATAAAAAAAAAAAGAATAAAATAAAATAAAAAAAGAAAAAAACCACGTCACAGACAGCATCGGAACGGCTGCAAACCGGTGGCCGTTGGCGGTCTTGTTTGCCTTTACCAAACCATTTCATCATCAATATTAGACTTTGTTTATCTTTATTTAGACATGAACACCACATGGAGATGAATTCAATATTAATAGAGGGAGAGTGACGCGTATTTTTTTTTATTATTATTTATTATTCTAGATTATAATTATTTCTCGTTACACTGGTTTGATTAACTAAATTTTAGTTCACAAGTTAATATGTTATAAATAATTTTTTAATGAATATTCTTATAATTAAAAAATAATTGTTAGTTAAGTTTAAACTCTTATTTTTTATTTTTTATTTGTTTATTTTATTTATTATTTTTTTAATTTTGTATAAAAAAAATCGGGAGTGTCCTCCCCTAGACTTTCCCGCATATAAATAGGTAATTAGGTTATTATTATTATGTTTTAACAACAAAAAAAATAAACAAACTAATTAATTTAAATTATAAAGTAAAATGGTTTAACACTATTATATATATTTATAATTTACACCTAACGCTACTTGTATAGGTAAAATGTCACTTCCGGTAGTCAGATCATGATGAAATTTGGTATCTGAATTTTTTTTCATATTTTTAAATCTATATACAAAATAGGAAGCAAATATCTCGAAGCAAACTGGTACTTTACTTGAAAGGTAAACGCAACCAGTGAAGGTAAAGTACCACTTCCGGTTAACCGATTTTGACGAAATTTTGATAGAAATCTACAAACTGTGAATAATATCGGTGTACCAAATTTCGAAGTCCTAGCTTGATTAGTTTCTGAGTAAATTTGCTCACATACATACATACATCCATACATACACACACACAGACATAATTCGAAAAATGGTATTTTCCGACTCAGGGAGGTCTAAAACGTCAAGATCTATCGAAATCTCGAAGTCGAAATTTTTGACGATTCCAATACTTCCCTTATACGAAGTATGCGGGAAAGTAAAAATTAATAAAATAGAATTTAATATAAATCAAATCATTATTTTTATTTATATCAAAAAATAGAATATTTAGATATGCTTTCGATTTATGAACTGGAAAAACCACACATCTATGAGTATAAATTTTCATGCCTGTCTGTAGATCCATTTAAATTTTCTTGTATATTTTCTATATATTTAAAGGAAATAAAAAAATGATTGAAAATGTAAGAATAAATATTTAATATTTAAAAATTAAATAATTATTTCCAATCAGAGACGTCCCTAGGGAAAATGCCCCCTATGGCAAACACCGATCTTGCATCGCATTGCGAGTGATAAGTAAAATGTATTTTTAGCAAAAAAATATTTCATAGCAGCATTTTTTCATTTCGCCTATGTAGTTTTTTAATACTCATATTTATATCTATTTAAATATTTTTAAGTTTTTTAGCGCCCCCTTCAGCTGGCGCCCATGACACATGCCTTGCCTACCATATCCTAGTCACGCCACTTTTCCTAATAAAATATACATTTTGAATAAATGATTTTTATTTTAAATTATTAATAATGGTAATTGAAAATGTTTAGATAAATATAATCAATCCACTAATATAAAATATATATAAAAAAACACTATTTGAATTGAACTTAACAATAAAAAGATCGATTACATTTAAAAATGTAGTTATCCCTGACACGATCCATTATATATAATAATAGTCAATAGAGGTATAATACTCTATACTCTATATAAATAAAAAATCATTCTAAATAAATAATAAACGTATTTATTAACTTCTCAAAATAGTGAAATATCAAACAAAATCACTAAAAAATAAATTTATTTTCTAATCATATAACTTTTTCCTATGGTTTCACAGCCTTCTTTACTATTGCATATTACAATCAAAGGTAATGTATTTTTTTTAAACAAAATTAAAATGTGACATTATTATTTTTTTTTTTAAATAATTAATTAGAAATACCACAGTAAAATTCAATGACAAATTTTCTATATAAATAAATAAGATGGTTCTATCTATTCTGTAATCTATTATTATACTGTCTATTAACAATAAAACTAAAGAATAAATAAATGAAAATAAATGAGATATAATTTCGTGAATATTATATTCCATTTAGGAGGTTCCTCTCATTTTTCACTCGTGCCTCTCTCTTCCCAAAATGAAATGAAAAAAAAATAAAGGAAAAAAAAATAAAGGAAAAATGAACTAATCTGAATAAATGAAATACTTAAAACAACAATATTTTAAGAGTTGCATATTACTATACTAAATTCTCCACAATTTTAAATTCATATTTTTTAAAAAAAATTCTTTATATATATATATATATATATATATATTTCCTTAGCCAAGTGATTCTCAACCAGTGTGCAGCGGCAATTTTGTGTGCCGCCAAATTTTACAAATGTAAAGTTTAAATTAAGAAAAAGTACTTATTTAATTTATATGTATGTAAAAAAAGGTAAAAATGTTTTTGTTATCAGGCTCTTAAACATTTTCGACTTTTTTTTCAATTTTTTCAATATGGTCAATTAGTAAATAACTTTCACAGTTTGTGTGCTGCCAAATTTTTAAACCGTTAAAAGTAAGCCGCGGTAAAAACAGGTTGAGAACCACTGGTCTAGGGCAATGATTCTCAACCTTTTTTTACCGCGACAAATTTGGCGGCACATTTTGAAAATCTCGCGGCACACAAAAGTGCCGCGGCACAGTGTTTGAGAATCACTGGTCTAAGAAAATATATATATATATAAAAAAAGAATTTTTTAAAAACTATGAATTTAATAATACTTTATAAAAAAAAAATTTTAAAAAACCACGTTTTACTAACGGACTAAAAAGGAGAAAATAATTTTTTTCTGAAAATCCATACTGACATTACATACAAGAGATCTGATTTGAATCAAACTGTCCATAACGTAAAAAGTGGGGCGCAACAAATAATAATTTTTCTATTCAAATATGATTTCCTTTATTAATTACCGACCGACGATAGTAAGGGAGGTATTGTTTTCACACCAAATTTCACATGTGGAGATTTTTACATATCTCCACGAATCATGCATTTTCTTAACAGAAAAAAGTATTTTTAGCATGAGGTCTGTCCGTCCGTCCGTCCGTATAGATGTGTACAGCCTGAACGGCTCAACGGATTTTGATGGAATTTGGTATATTTACTTAATTTATCGTATATTTAATATATTTAAAAATTTTATACTATCAAACTTTTCAAATATCAAATTTTTTATCAGACCACTCGTAAAAGGGAATAATATTAGTAGTCCAATAGATTTTTTTTAATTTAAATTCTTTCGAGCATTAAATTTAATATTTTTGATAAAGATCAATATTCATTCGTCATATTATATTATGCGTGGTTTTAATGTTTATTTTGAGATTTATATATTTTCTATATTTTTATTAGAAACAGGATATTTTAGACATATTTGCGCCTCACGTTTTACGTTATGGACAGTTTGATTCAAATCAGATCTCTTGTATGTAATGTCAGTATGGATTTTCAGAAAAAAATTATTTTCTCCTTTTTAGTCCGTTAGTAAAACGTGGTTTTTTAAAATTTTTGAAGTGAAACTTCTTTAGCGGCGTCCTGACATTTGGTTGAGAATGGAGAGTGAATTGAAAAATTGAAATTTCGTAACGCATTCGTAACGCAAGAGAGAAAAAAGATATAGATATAACGAGTGAGAATGAGATAGCCTCTATCTCCGTCTCTCTTTTGTGCGGTGTTTCGTTCTTGCTATCTGCGTCTTTCTTTTGTCCGGTCTTTCGTCTTTGAGAAAGAGGCTATCTGCGTCTTCGTTTTGTGCTGTCTTTCGTTCTAATACCCTCTCGCTAGGTCCAAAGTCCACGGCGCGCATGCGCGCTAGTTAAGTCATATATAATTAGCTGGAGTGTCTCCACTCGACTATCTCGCAATTTGAATTGGATTAAATAACATAATATATTATATTTAAATTAAATTTAATTAATTATAAATTATAAATAATAAATAATAAATATTAAACCAGCGCATGTTTGGCTTTTTGTTGATGGCACCACGTTACGTGTTGGCGCGTGAGATTTGCAGTGTTAAAAAATTAATTCTGGTAATTTTAGCGAATCAATCAAGCTGAAATTCTATATATAGCAGTTTTATACAATTATTAATCATGTGAAAAATTATCAAACATATATCTTTATTTTTACGGTCACTTTAGAGGAAAAAAAATCAAAACGTTGTAGGTAATGACCCTCTTCCGGTTGACCTACATTTCTCAAAAGTTGATAGAAAACTATGAATTTTGAATAATGTCCATGTACCAAATTTCATCATTCTAGCTCAAACCGTTTTTGCGTAATCTTGCCTACATACATACACACACACATACACACACACACACACACATACAGACATTTTTCTCAACCTTAGTGAAAATGATTCAGGAACCTTCAAAACGTATAAAAACATCAAAATCTCAACATCGAAAATTTTCGTGATCGCAATACTATCTCTGGCGAGATAGTAAAAATTGATATTTATATATATATATATATATATCGTGAAATAATTAAAATTCTCAAGTCAAATATACAGCGTGCACTCATACCGACGCATGTAATTGTGTGTGTGAACATGGTCGGCGATTCACACGCCAACACATACAGTTATGTGCGTCGATGACCATTCACGTTATTTATCCGAATCTCAACATTACTTTAACACTACTAAATCAATTTAAAATTATTATTGCATTTAAAACTGCTTTTCTCTACTCCACAGATTTCACTATGCCGAAAAAAAATAACGACCAAAATTTAGACGATATTATTTATTTCATACACCGTTCACTACTGGTTTATAGCCACACAGGTGCTAATGCACTTGAACGAGGCGAAGATAAAATCCCTCTAATTCTCGAGATTTTAATGTAAATTTTGGATCCGATGATTCGTTGCCGTTGATAAACTTTCTTCGAGAAACATTTGGTCTGCTTATAAATAACGATCCCAAGGAATCAACAACAAAATCTGGAACTACAATAGATGCTGTTTTTACACGTTATATAGAAAATATCGAATCACGAACATATATATCTTATTTTAGTTATCACAAGCCATTAATATCAGTATTACCAATTGAAGCACCAACCGACAATAGTACAGGCAATGTAGATATGATGATAGAGTAGATAATAATAATAATAAAGCGAATATTTGTTACGAAAATTTTATACTGTTATATGTCTTTCGAAATGATCCCTTTATTTTTCTCTATTTCTCTCTCACTCACACTCTCAACTAAAATTTATCTTATTCTCTAGATTGTAAGAAGTTTCACTTCCGCCACGTGTACGATGCTGCACATTTTGCTTTTTTTTTTTATAAAGTATTATTTTCTACTTTTTAGTCTTCAAATTTTGCAATCGATTTTAGTTTACTCATATTAATTAAATTTTTGAAGTATAATTTAAGAAATGAATGTGTACTAAATATTTATATTTATAAAGTTGTGGGGATTTTATGTTTTTTACCGACCGACGAGATAGTAAGGGAGGTATTGTTTTCACACCAAATTTCACATGTGGAGATTTTTACATATCTCCACGAATCATGCATTTTCTAAACAGAAAAAAGTATTTTTAGCATGATTTCTGTCCGTCCGTCTGTCCGTCTGTCCGTCCGTCCGTATAGATGTGTACAGCCTGAACGGCTCAACCGATTTTGATGAAATTTGGTATATTTACTTAATGCATCAGTGGGATGAATAGATCAACTTTTGGTGCAAATCCGGAAACCAGAAGTGGTAGTATTAGCGATCGACGATAGGAAGGGAAGGGTTATTTTCACACCAAATTTCACATGAGGGGATTTTTTTATATATCATCACGAATCATGCACTTTGTATTGGTTTTATCCTCGGGAAAATCATATTTATTAGTTTTTTCTTGCATATATATTATAAATAAAATAAAATTAAAAATGTTTATATTTATTATTTATGTATCCATATGTTTTTATTACATTAATAGATATATTAAAATTATTTCAAATTGTTTCTGTAGCTGCTAATTAATTTACTTCAAACCGTCGGTCGGTTCGGACCTGGCCACAGGTCAACTTATTTGTTTACATTTTTTTTGTTTACATCCGACATTTTGAATTTTTATATATAGGAATAATTTTGGATTATTTCATTCAAATTGTAGCAATTAGAAGCTCATAGAAATGATAATATTGTATTGTCATCGAGAGCAAAGCTGTTGGTGAAGTTTTAAGAATATCCGATGATTGGAAGTCGTCGAAAAATCGATTGCAAGATTTTATGCATACACACAGACAAGAATACAAGTTAAGTAAAACGTGATAAAATTGTGGGGAATTTAGAAAAAAAATTTCGGATGAGAGTGAAATTGAAGGATTACTAATCAAAATGTAGATTTTTTTTTTTTATGTATATTATACTATGTAGTAATATTCAACTCTTGAAATATTGTTGTTTTAAGTATTTCATTTATTCAAATTAGTTAATTTTTCCTTTATTTTTTTTTTCATTTCATTTTGGGAAGAGAGAGGCATGAGTGAAAAATGAGATACCGTATTGAAAAAAAGTGACCCCAAAAACGTTTTACCTTTTTGTAAAAACCAAATTGAAAAAAATTTAGAATAAAAGTCGGAAATGTTTAAAAGCCTCATAATATCGCGGCACACTTTTAAAAATCTCGCGGTACACTAAAGTGCCGCGGCACAGTGGTTGAGAATCACTTGGAGAGAATAGGTGGCTCAGAATAGAGAAATGTGAATGCAATAGGAAAAAAAATCTATAAAGGATAAACTGTTTTTTTTGCTTAATTAAATTTTCAATTAGTATCTTATAGAAGATTTTTATATTTAAATATACTTAATATACATATATAATTTATATTTAAATCTAATTATAATGTATATTTATTTGATGTATTAATTTACATTTCATTTATAATTAGATAATAATCAGAAATTTGTGTGAAAATGTCATGATATAGGAAATAAACGTCACCTGTAGAAAAATAAGATGGAAGAGAGAGGTGTCGATATAAACTTCTCCAAAAATGTTCAGGTTAAATAAAAAAAAAAAAACAACTTCGACTAGGTTAAAATTATTGTCCTCTAAAAATAAAGGTGGCAGCAAGAATGCGTTGGAGAAGCCAGCCCTTCGAGAATGCAAAGCAAAGAGGAAGGAGACGGCGCCACTCAGCCCTTCGAGAAATATTTGGCACTCGGACAAACGGGAGGATATCCTTCTGGAATAATTCCATCAATTACTAATATTTATCACTAATACACATATTGTAAATAATATCAGAATTTGATAAATATATATCTACTGGAAAATATGCTATATATATATGCCAGAGGAACTTCCTTTATATATTTTTAAAAAAAAATTTGAAAAAATAAATTAAAATAAAATTGAATTAAAAAGAAAATTTGAAAAATATTTTATTACGAAACTGATTAATTTATTTCAATTGAGTAAATGGAAATATTATTAATTTAAACAAACTTTTATATAAATTTGATAAATAAGTAAAATTGAAATTTCCAAAAAAAATAAAAAAAAGGATAAGAATTTCTCTCTATAAATCTATTCATATTTATGTTTACAAAAGGGCTTCAATATTTCATCAGGTTTAAGATCATTTTAAGATTTCAACTTGTTAAATTAATAAACACCGCGTAAATTCAGTTTTGGAGATATAAAATGTATATGATATATATATAGATAAAGGCTCTCACATCGGACGTACATTAGACGATAGTTCGAATGGCACTCCTGCCTGAATGTGTTCTCAACACCAAATCAATCGATTACAACCGATAATCCCAAAACTCTTTTAAAAAAATGCCAAAAATGGCTTAAAAATTCATAAATATTAGTTGGAAGATAACTGGAATGTGATTTAGGTCCAAATTATCTATTAAAATGAAATAAAAATAATGATCTAATAAATGAAAATATTACTTTAATTACTTAATGATTCACAATGATTAGAAAGTTATGTAAATGTTTTAGTGGATTTTGTAATTTTATAATTTCCATCAAATAATGTTATTCACTTGTTTGAATTATAAAACCACGTTTTAAAATTGGTTTAACTTAAATAAGGAATATAATCATTTTTACATACCAAATATTTTTTTTCATTAAGTAAATATATATGTACGACGGCAATTCACAAAGTAAGTTACGTTTTGCAATTAAGACAAAAATAGTACAAGAAAATGTTTGTTATTAAATACATTTGAAAGAGAAACTAAAATATGTACTATTTTTCTACATAATTGACAAAAAAGTTGAGACATTTATCGTAGCGATGAACGAGCTTCGAAATTCCTTCCTGCATAGAAATCCGCCGCCTGAGTGTTGAGCCAGTCAGTCACGTAGCGCGGAGATCGTCGTCGTCATCAAAACGTTCCGTTGCAAGTCAGGTCATCTTTGGAACTCAGGCGGCGAATTTCTATGAGGAAGAAATTTCGAAGCTCGTTCATCGCCTCGATAAATGTCTCAACTTTTTTGGCAATTATGTAGAAAAATAGTATTTTAGTTTCTCTTTCAAATGTATTTAATAACAAACATTTTCTTGTACTATTTTTGACTTAATTGCAAAACGTAACTTACTTTGTGAATTGCCCTCGTGACGGAAAAATGTAAATGCCATGGGGGCGCTTTTGGAGGGTAATGACAATGGGCTTTCTCAACCGGTTGATTGCCGTATGACATCAGCTTCCTCACTGGCTATAACATTTTTCCGTCACTATACCACTGGTACATATAGTGTTAACTTCCTCCGTTCCATCACTGCATAGGATTAATACTAAATATGAAATTAAAATAGATTTATTTCAATTATAATATTTATTAGTTAAAAGTTAATCGAAAGTTTCAAAATTGTATGCATATAACTTTGTATAATAAAATAATTTTTATATATTTATAAAATTTATATATTAATTAAAATATTAATATTATTTATGTAAATAAACTGTAATGTTCTATTGTATATTTTAATTATTGAAATTAATTATCTAGTATTGCAAGACGTCATTAAAATATCAATAATATATATATATATATATATATATATATATATATATATTAGAGTGATATAAATAGTTGAGTTTAAGTGGACACATTCTTTGCACCCTTTTAATGGATTCATCGTTTTTGAATTTCTTGATTGGATTTTTGGCCTTAAAACTGACAGAACGGAAACGAGCGCCGATTGATTTAAAGGACCGTCGGCGTCGGGACGTCGCCCGCCGAAAGGGCCTAGTGAACTGGTGGGACGGAGGGAGGGGATGCAATGGAACACGTGGCCGTAGAGCTGTCAGAACTGGTGCCTGACACCGGCAACAAGTCTCCAACACTTGCCAAAAAGTCCGCGGACTAAATTTAACCAGGAATGATGAGGAATGAGAAGGGTGTGGTGCCTAAATGGGACCCCCACGTGCCAGGGGCAAACACCCTTTTAGCCCCGCCCTTATTAAAATGAAGGGGAGAATAGTTGATCAACATATAAATATTAAACAAGAAATATTAGTTTATAAGTAACTCTCTTATTGAACCAAACACTTAAATAAATTTAAAAACAAATATTTTCAAATTGAATAAGAAATCGATTTGTCAATTAAATGATAAAAAAATATAAAATAATTTCAATTATATAATATATAATCATATACTTGTTTATATATCTATTAATAGTATATAAGAAAGAACTATATATTTGTATTATTTTATTTAAATTATATTGATAATTAAGAGAATAATAATAATAATAATTGGAATAATTCTGTTCTCCAATACTTGGGATTGAAGAATCAAGGCTCACCAAGTTAATAAAAATTTAAATAATATAATATGTAATGTGATAGAATAAAAATGAATAAATGTTTAAACGGTATAGTATCAAGAGTTTAGAACCCTTAAAAATTCCCGTAAAACATAAAAAATATATAATTTTCTCTAAGAAATCAAACTTTATTAAGTTTAATTATTATTATAAATTAAGATATATATATATATATATATATATATATAATATAATACGAAAATAGGCTAAAGAACATTTAAATTAACCTAATATTTTTATATATATTTAATTCTTTGGAATTTAAAGACATTACAAATAGTTTACTAAATAGTTTTCCAAATTACTATTACTAGATATTTAAATTTTATTTTTTATTTTTTTTAAATTGTGATAGTTTAATAATTAGGTTTGAATCCTCGTTCTAGACTCAATTTTAAATTTTAATTAAAAATTAAAAATCTAATAAAATTTTTTATTAATTAGAGTAGATCAGTAGTTGGTGGTAGTAAATTAATTTTTTTCTAAAAAATTATTATTTAATTTTTTTTTTCTTGCAATTTACTATTTATCCATTATAGATTCTGCATATTTTTAACTGTAAATTTAAATCTGTTGGGAATAGATCAAATGATAACCATTCAGGAACTATAATCAGGAGGATATAATTTATTTTATATTTTAAAAAAAAATCCTTATTAAAAAAAAACTTTCGATTCCAAAAGTTAATTTATTATTATTATTAATTGGGATTCATTAAACTTTATTTTTCAATTATTCTCCTTCTAAGTATAATATTAGTTTGAAGATTTATTGGAGATAAAATCAATTACTACTTGTTGTTTGTTTATCTGGTACAAACATATATAGAGATCATTTGTCGAAATGTTCAATAATATTAGGTTAGATGGTCCTAAGGATGTATTAATGATAAAATAGATAGAGAGAGTCTTGTAAAAAAATTCTAAAGAAAAAAATATATAATATAATTGAGTTAATTGGATTGGAATCTGATTAATAATATGAATTGAAATATGTACTTCAATTGTCTACACATAATGATGATTTGAAATAAAATTATTATCAACAGAAGAATTAAAATTTATTTAAATATTATTGGTGTATTTATTATTTACTGTTATTTTTTCATAAATATTATTATTACTATCTCGTAAGAGATAGTATTGTGATCACAAAAATTTTCGATGTTGAGATTTTGATGTTTTTATACGTTTTGAAGGTTCCTGAATCATTTTCACTAAGGTTAAGAAATAATGTCTGTGTGTGTGTATGTGTGTGTGTGTATGTATGTAACCAAGATTACGCAAAAACGGTTTGAGCTAGAATGATGAAATTTGGTACATGGGCATTATTCAAAATTCGTAGTTTTCTATCAACTTTTGAGAAATGTAGCTCAACCGGAAGAGGGTCATTACTTACAACGTTTTGATTTTTTTCCTCTAAAGTGACCGTAAAAATAAAGATGTATGTTTGATAATTTTTCACAAGACTAAAAATTGTATAAAACTGCTATATATAGAATTTCAGCTTGATTGATTCGCTTAAATTACCAGAATTAATTTTTTAACACTGCAAATCTCACGCGCCAACACGTGACGTGGTGCCATCAACAAAAAGCCAAACATGCGCTGATTTAATATTTATTATTTATAATTTATAATTAATTAAATTTAATTTAAATATAATATATGTTATTTAATCCAATTCAAATTGCGAGATAGTCGAGTGGAGACACTCCAGTTAATTATTTTTTATTTATTAACACTTTCCCGCCAACCCCATAATTTGTCCATTTATTTTATGTGGCGGCATGAGCCAGCGGTGGTACATGCCGGCAGGAACGTGTTAAATGATCTTGATTGATTGCCTTTCAGATTGTATTTGTTGAAAAAATATAATTAACAATTTGAGAGAGTAAAATTAATATTAATTTATTATCATTTTATAAATAAATGGTAGAAATTTAATGGATTGTATTGTTATGTTAATTTAATTGATGATTAATTTTACGATTTTTATTATTATTATTATTCTATTATAATATTTAAAACTTCTTTTACTTTTTTCTACACACACATTCAATTATTATTTAATAGTATAGATAAATAAATTGAGATATTGATAAGTTTGATAAAAAAAAATCTGAAATTTATTGAATTTCCCTATTTCTTTAGGTTTTAAAGTCCATGAAGTCATTAATTACATTACTAACGTAATTTTAATTGTTTGTTTTTGTATGGGTAGGAATAAATGTTAAAGGTATATAAACCGTTTAATTTTAATAATCGGAAATGATTTTGATTATAACTAAAAAATATTTTAATTATTTTGAAATAGTTTTTATTTTATATTAATTTTATTTTAATTATAAGAAGATATCAAATGCACACAAAAATATGTTTATTTTTAGATTTAAACATTTAAAAAATTAAAAACATTTAAGGGTGTTTATTAAATTTTAAATAAAATTTTCTAAATTTTAGCATGCATTTTAAGTTATATATACGATTTTACTATAAAAGGATTTAAAATGAAAGGAGGAAATAATATTTCATCATCAAATATATATACAAATAAAATTAGTAATTATAAAAATATTAGATGAATTATTATATATATATATATATATTCTTTATAAATCACATTGAATTGTGAATTTACAATTTTTTATTTTTTGTTTAAAAAAGGAAAATTTAAGAATAAAACTTTCAACAGTCGGAAGTAAATATTGTCTCTGCATGCATGACATCTGATTAATATAAAAAGTTTTTCAATTTATACTTTTGCGTGTCTTTAAATTTAACTAGGATCTATTAACAGATAGTTGGTTGTTGTTTTTTTTAGAAAAATTTTAGGTTAATTACCCCTAAAATAAAATTATTATCATTTCTCGATTTTTTTTTTCTTTTGCGAACGGATATAAAATTAATGAGAGAAATATAATAACGAATCCGGGGTCTCTTAACAAGAAACATAAATTAGGCATTAAATTAGAAATAAATAAATAAATACATAAAATATAGTACTTATCTGGGTGGATTAATTAGAAAATACTATTTTCAGATAATAAGTAGAAAATTATTTTAGAATTAGATGAGTCAATGATGAAAAATAGGATTAATTATCAAAAGCAAAGTTAATAAGATAAGAGAAATTTTAATTTTTTTATTTTAGAAAAATAATTTAATCATTTCCTTCTTTCTTAAAAATCTATCTTTGTGGCACAACTGAACATGGAAATTTTTTACTGCAGCAATCATATTCCTCCAACCATCCATATCCTAAATACATCCATTTATTTTCATTTTCATTTAGTCATTTATAATTATCTCATATTTGGTTTTAAGATATCTAATCAGTGTTTTTTTACCATTTTGAATCATACTAAGTTCATACTAAGTTTGGGGATGTAAGAAGTCTACATAATTATAAATTGTGATAAAAATTATTTAAAGAAAATATAATTTTATAAAATAATTTTTCTACATTTCAAGTTAATTAAAAATTAATTGGAATTAATAGAATAAATCTTTTAAGTTATATATTGTGAATTTTAAAGACCTTTACAAAATTACTTCAACAAATTATCTATAACAATATGCATAAAAAAAAATCAATTCTTAAAATCATTTAATCAAGAGCGTAATTCACAGTTAGTGGTGAAATGCTGAACTAAAGATTTTGAGGATGAAGGCTCAAACCTCACCAACTTAACTAAAATTTAAAAAATAATATTCACTTAATGAAATCATCATAATTGGGACAGTCAAAAAATTTAACTAATTAAAGGTTAAATTATGTATACTAAAGTATACTATTATCTATATTACTTTACTAAACAATAAAAATTGAATTATATATTTTTAAATTGAATTAACAATACCTAACATGTCAATACGTCATTTTCAAACCACAAATATGATTTTGTTATTTAAATTCTTATTTAAGCTATAAAAAAAATTATATTAAACTATATAGTAATATATATATATTCATATATTTATATATAGGATATTATTATAGATTGGTAGGAATCGAATTCTTTCCTTTAAGATCAATCTTCTCTCCAAAACCGTTAATTTAAATAAATGTTATTATGGTTCACAACAACTTGTAAGTATATAATATATATTTGAAACGTAAAGCATAGTTCTTAAATCCGTTTTAAATTGTTTTATCTCATATCAGATAATAACAAAAAAAAAAAAATTATAATCGGATTATATATTATTTCATTGGATTTCCAAAAAAATTGAGCACAGACAAATAGCTGGCTGCATAATCACAACAAGAATAATAAATTTAGTTATAGAAACCTAATCGTTCTGTGTCTAATAGATAATTCAATAATTATCTTTCAACTTCTTAGGTGGTCTGAATTGAGAAAATTTTAAAAAAAGAAATTAGATTTTTTCGGTTTTTAATTTAAAATAATGAATATTGTATAAAGATTATTTTTTTTATTTATTTTAAGTTTCAAGGATTAATTTCAATATAATTTATATTATTTTGTATAAACAATTTTTTATTTCTTTTTAATTAGAAATCTCAATTTAGATTAATTATTTATTTAAAAATTGAAAATTAAGAAAAAAAAATCGCATTAATTAAAAGTTTATATAGTTTTAACTATTCTTATTAATTATAATATTATTATATATATATATATAATATATGTGGTATAAAAAATATTTTTATATAAAAAAATAATTAAAAGAACTAAAGTTTCTAATGTTTAAGATCCTTGATCAATCAACTATAATCTATCTCTGTTGCTCTACGGAACTCGAAAGTTCACCCACACCCCTCCAATCCCTACCCTCTCCCATCTCTCTCACACTGGAACGGACGTTTCCCAATTGGTCTCCCCATCAATATATTTTTCGTCATTCTTTCCTCTCCTATTCTAGCCACGTGCCCTTCTCGATTTTATAACCCTAACTATCACTGAAAATGCATAGAGGTCATGCAATTCCTCATTATTTAGTCTCCGCCATTTCCCCGGTGTCCTCATCTTTCTTTGGCCCATAAATGTTGTGAAGAATCTCATTTTCAAATACTCAATCAACTATAATAATTTTATAATTAAGTATAAAATATTATTTGTGAAATTATCAAAACTTTTATTAAAATAATTTTAATTAACTCGTTTAGTTTTTAATTATTTAATATTTTCTAATAATATTTAGTTCCGGTTGGAAGGGTGTTTTACTTAGGTATCTTATTGGAGTGGATGGAAAATGTGTCTGATTTTTCTTTTTATTATTAATGAAAGATAATTATCAAATATAAGACTTTTTTATTTTACTAGGGGGATCTATCCATCACATTAAATATTTCATTATTTTTTTTTAAACTTGGTGAGGTTTGAACCTTCATCCTCAAATTCACTAGTTAAGCATTTTATCACTGAGCCATGTTTTTTAGTATATATAGTGAAAGGAATAAAAATAAAATCAATGAATTAGGATTTAATTAAGGGAGGTGAGTTGTGAAAGAAATGAGATTGTATTTCAAATTGGATATCGATTCGTTAAATTCGTTTCCGTGATCTTATTTGGTGATTTCGCAGTGACAGTTGGGGAGTTCGTTCTATGGGAAGTTTTCATTTCTAGACATACACTAGAGACAGTCAGTTAGCTTGTCCGCCCCGTTTGTAAATGTGGATGGGAACCCTTCGTTTCGGAGTAAAAATAGGTGGGGGATTGACGTGTGACTCACAAACTAAATTCATTTCGACCAAACACACCAGCAGTGGAAAAAAAACTGCACGATATGAGAAACATGATCAGATCTTGGCCATGAAATATTTAAAACAATGCATTTATTTCGTGAACGATCTTATCTTAAATGATTCATTATCATTCCAAGGGCAATTTTAGTATTTCGTTTTTGAATATTTCATATTGAATTAATCTTATTAAAAAATAAAAAATTAATAGATTAATTCATTTGATGGAGTATCATTATTTTTGAATAATTTATTATCTTTAGAGTTAAGTGATAGTTAGTAAATAAAAAAAAAAAATTCTTAATAAACTAAATATTCTAAAAAAGGGAAAATCATTTTTATCAGTGAATCTGTTAGGATAAACGAAATAAAAAAAAAATTAAAAGCCTTTAGTGTTTTTTTTTTGTACATTAAATCAACTTATAAGTCTTTTAAATTATATTATAACACCATTTGAATCTTACCCCGTACTTGTAGTTTTACAATACCCAGTATAATTCAGTCTTTTATTTGGCAAAATAACAAATCGTAATAAAAACAATAATTAAGTCTGGTTAATAGGCCGGAGAATATTAATAGAATTTTTATATTTTATTGTTTTTTTTTTAATGAGTAATAGTAAGTTTGTTGGGTTGGTAATAGAGTAATGGGTAGAACAAGTGGCGAGAATTGAAGAAGAAAGACTGGTGAAAAATCTATTTGTGGTGAGATCGATTGAAAGTCGAAGAACGTAGAGGGTAGATAAAGTAGAAAGAAAGGAAAGGGCGAAATTAGAAGTTGGATGGAAGTGGCTCTGGATAGGGAGATTTAGGAAAATGTGGTTGCTGCGATTAAGAACTTTCCAGTTTCTTAGAGCTACAGAGATAGATAGAAATATTTGAAATGGAAAACTACACGAATTCATGAAAACTGTTAAAGTCAAATAACACATTTACTTTGTAAAATAACAAAATATTCAAAAATAAATATAATTTTATTAATCTATATGTAAATGATTGTTTGGAATTTCTTTTCAGGTGTCAGTTCTAAAATATACTGTTAATGATCATGATTGATATTTTAATAGCGATATGAATGAACTACTAGTTGTAACTATTTGTTCATTTAATACTAATAGATAAAAATCTTATTCTATCTTTAAGTGATCATATGAAAATTCTTTTCTAAATTATTATATATATTAAAATTTTGTTTTTTATTTTACATTATTTTAAATTTTTAATGATCTTTGATGGTACGCAGTCTATATATAATTATAAAAGGATCTAATTGGATTATTAAAAGTATAGTACAAACAAAGGTAGTATGTGAATATGTGTAGGGGGGGGGGGGGGTTGTGTGAGTCAGCTTGGAAAGACAACCGTCTGGAATTACAGGATATGACAACGAACGAAAAAAGAATCCGTAGAAATTCTTCTTCAGAAACTTGAACTAAAGAAGAATGAATACCTTTAGATCAGCAAAAGAAGTATAATATAGAAAATAAATTATTAACCAAAATAATTGACATATATATATATATATATATATATATATATATATTTAAAAGTAAATTTAATTTGCACAAAATAATTATAAGAATTTAAAGTTTATATTTTTTTTTATCTTTCTCTACGTATCTATTTAAGATTGTAATTAAAATGACAGGTGAAATATATTTTTGGGATATTTTGCGTGCACGGGAAATGATTTCGAATTAGACTATTAAAAAAAAGAGAAAGAGGAGGGGAGTTTGTGAGTGCCTAGGGGTGGGCTTCGTGCCAGGGTCTTATATCCCTTGAATGAATATTTCATGAGATATCTATCCACCCTCTGAAATGGTATTCGAGGTCAATGTCGCCAATGTTTCCATTTCGATTTTTATAACCTGCTGCAAGGTTAATTATTTATTAGTAGGTAGTATAACATTTCATATTATTCACGAAACCATTACAATAACATTTAGATATAAAATGATTTTAATTTACACTGAATAATTAAATATTTGTTATTTAAATATGTATATAAATGCAACTACTAATTCATTTTATTGGGATTATTTATTTTTTAGTATGTTTATTTAACTGTGTTGAATATTATTAATACTATATTCATTATTTTAAATTTATAATTATTATAATTATTAGTTAGCCTAGGGTTGTGGTGGTTTGTTAGTGTAGTGTCAGTGTGTTAGTGCTAGTGCCAGGGCCTCTTCAAAGCATGAGAACACATTTTAACCATTGCTCATCCATTCAAACCAGAATTCCAATAATGACTTTTGGCCACACAAACCATGACTCAAAATTCTCTTGAAAATGGCGTTAAAATGAACACCAAAACGTCGAAGTTCGAATCGGAACCGGAATTACTTTATATATATATTATATACTATCTGCAATACTTATTCATGTTATGGAAATTATTTTTTTTTAATATTGGTAATAATTTATTATTATTACTAAAAATTATATTAAATATAATTATTTTATAATTATAACAATTATTAATGAGTTATTGAGCTATGCAAGTCATGTAGATTCAGATCATGGATATCCAATGTGGTCGATATTGACCCCATGGCTCCATGTTAGGGGAAAAAAATATTTAGGGTCTATAAGATGTAAATGGAGGAGCCATTTAAGTAGGTTGGTTCATATCATAAAATATCATATCATAAAAGTAAATGTCTTATTAATTATAAAATATAAGTATACATTAAACTGTCTAATTATTATTATTAATAATTATATAAAATAATCACATAACAGATGTAGCAAAATATCTATTCGAAATCATGTTGAGATATACAAAAGAAGTGTAGAGGAATGATTGGATGAAGAAATATATGCACTTATTGGTAAACCACTTTAGTAGACACGATTAATAATCCAAAGGCCAAGTTGCAACAAGAATTCATAAAAATATTATTAATCAATGTGTCAGAAATAAATAAATAAATTGAAGGTGCTATTAGTAGATCAATATATAATTAATTAAATATTATATTAAATATTTAAGATTTCTTTAAAGGAAATAAATTTTCTTTCTACCCTTAATATATTATATAATAATAATTGTATACATTTAATGTTTTTTTTTTAAATTTTTCACACTAGACTTCACAATTAGAAATTTAAATCTTTCAAAGGGATTTTTACATGATAAGATATTAAAACCACATTGATGAATTTGCAAAAATGCAATAATATTTAAACAGAGAGTCAATCCAAAACCGAAAAATAAATACTCTAAATTAATAAAAAAAAAAAAAAAAAAAATTAGAAACTTTTCTTATACATGATTCAATATTACTGTTATATCTTTATTTTAATATTACTTTTGTAAATTTATTTTAGATAAAAAGTTAGAAATATATATTTCAAGGGTAGAAAGTGAAAATTCTGTTCAAATTATTAAGTTAAATGGATTTTCAATGTTTCAAGTACCTATCTATATGGTATTAAGAGAGAATGTTGATATTTATCTTGATTTATCATAAGTAAAAAATAAAAAAAATTTGGATGCCTTATAATTATCTCAGATTCAATGATTTATGAGTATGTCAGTTAGTCAGTATACATTTTTTAAACATTTTTTTTTATTGCTCATCAGCCTATACACAAAGACTTATCAATATGAAAATTAATATGCTATACAATAAAAGTAAAATGTACCAATTAAAAAATCTGGAGTGTCTCCACTCGACTATCTCGCAATTTGAATTAGATTAAATAACATATATTATATTTAAATTAAATTTAATTAAAAATTAAAATTAATAAATAATATTTATTAAACCAGCGCGAGTTTGGCTCTTTGTTGATGGCATCACGTCATGTGCTGGCGCGTGTTTTGCAGTGTTAAAAAATTAATTCCGGTACTTTCAGCGATTCAATCGAGCTGAAATTCTATATATAGCAGTTTTATACAATTTTTAATCATGTGAAAAACTATCAAACATATATAGTTATTTTTACGGTCACTTTAGAGGATAAAAAATCAAAACATGGAATGTTGAATGTGTCCGGTTGAGCCAGTGGCGCAACCAGGGGGGGTTTTGGGGGTTAAAACCACCCCAGGAGAGAAAAAAATATAAATTGCTGTATATTATGTACTATATTACAAATAGAAAAGAAAAGAAAATAATTCTTAAAGTATAACTTAGTGAATAATAAGTAAGTTTATTTTATTTTAAAAAAATTTTAACAAAAAGAAAAATTGCTTATTTTTTCGTACAGAATTAAATATAAGAATTAAAAAATTATTTTATTATTTCTCCTAAATCATAAAAACAAAAGACTTAATATAAGATTACTAGATGATTGTGAAATTTTCCAATTTGACTATTATTTAAATATAAAATAAATAAAATATTACTCAAATTCTAAATATTTTTTATTATTAATACATTAATTGCTAATTTCATAAAAATTATGAAGCGAAGACTAATTGTTTCAAAATGGAAACGGGTAAAAATACCTAAAGAAAAAATCCATAAAAGCCAAAAATCCCTAAAACCGAAAATCCCCAAAAGCGAAAATCCCTAAATAAAAATATCGCTGTGACTGAAAAAATCCCTAAAAGAAAAAATCACTAAAAACAAATTTTTTCATTTTTAGATTAATTTTAATTGTGACTTAGAAAATTAAATCACAAGGTGAACATGACACCCAGTTGCCTGAGACACGACCTCCCAAGGAGGTAATCGGGCCTGGACCGAAAGTAGGGAAAAATAGATCAAAAAATACATACATAGGGCCCACACACGTGATTTTTCCAAAAAAATAGGGGTGTCAAATTCGTATGTAAAATAAAGGGAATTTACTCAAATTCCGTTTATTAGCATACGTTTTAATAGCTTAATGATTCCAAATACAAAATACACCATTTGCACCGTATATTTCACCAGGGAATATATAACGCAATTGTGAAATTTACTACATCAGAGGTTGTCTTTTTCATTTTGCTCAATGCATTTATAGAAACATCAAATCAATGCCAGAAGTTTTGAAGCTCTATAATGATATAGATAATCCTGACAACTCCACTCATTTACGAACTCTTGCAGCTTTGGTTTTGGTACCGCCATCAAAAGTCATTGTAGCCTACCAAGCAGGCATTAGCTGGACGACCAACAGGGTAAAACTTCGTGATCTTTTTTCTTACTTCGAGCGGACTTGGCTAGGTGAACAATTTTTGGCTGGCTTTTATGACCCCGAATTCGACATTGGAACATCTACGATGCCACTTTGATGGGTTCGCCTCGAACAAACAATGCATTGGAAGGTTACAACAATGCTCTTTGTTCACGCTTAGGAGGTTACAAGACATCAGTATGGAACCTGATTAAGCAAATCCATATTGAGCATAACCTTATCTCTTTGGAAATCTGTCGTGGTGTTCGTGGTAAGAAGCCTGATCCACCAAGGAAACGATTCAGCGACTGACCATAATGAAGGCAAACCATGAAAAATGGGACGCTAAAAAACCAGATGGAACAGATGTGATGACACCAAGCATGATGTATAACTAACTCATTCAAGTCTCTTCGGCTATTCATTATTAAATAAGTAAAAAAAAATTAGGGAAATTTTTTATTTAGGGATTTATTCTTTTAGGGATATTTGCATTTAGGGATTTTTTCTTAGGGATTTTTACATGATTTCTTTCAAAATATCCTGCCACTACGGGCGGACGAAAAGCATTCGAAATCTTAAAGTAGTTTTTTATAAATAACTCTTTTATTATTAAATTTAGGTACAAATGAATATAATGAAACTTTTTCTAAATTCGATTCCCTATAAATTTAATGATAATTCTCATAAAAATCGGTATTTATTGAGAAAATCAATAAAATGTGCTTTGACACCTCTTTAAACTACCCTTACTTGTGGTCTGATCTTGTCCAAAAACAATCCAATCCCCGCCCATTCCCAAAAAAAACCATCTAAATATCAAATTTCAAGACAATATCTCATTTTGTTTAGACGTAATCTCGGTAACGAGCCGGTTCAAAATTTTTTTTTGCAGTTTTGGATTCAGAACCGTCTGAAAAGTGGAAATCTCAAAGAATCTCTGAGCAAAAATTTTCAAAATTTTCCGATCATCGTATAAGCTATCCTTATTTCATGAGGAAAGCTAAAATGATTTACTTATAGCTGGAAAAAAATATTTTCTTTCTAAAACTGAATACGAGTAAATAAAATACAAAATTAAATTTTTTTGACAGATTTTGTAAAATCAGTGTTTCATTTACAAAACTTTTTTAAATATTTAATATAAAAAAAATCTTAATGAAAATTTGTCTTTGAGAGGGCCCGGGGGGGGGGGGGCGCCATAGGAAGGTGGAGCGGCTAGTCAAAACCCCCCCCCCCCCAGGATCAAATCCTGGTTGCGCCACTGGGTTGAGCTACATTTCTCAAATGTTGATAGAAAACTACAAATTTTGAATAATGCCCGTATAGCAAATTTCATGATTCTAGCTCAAACCGTTTTTTCGTAATCTTGTCTACACACACACATACACACACACAGACAATTTTCTCAACCTTAGCGAAAATGACTCAGGGACCTTCAAAACGTATAAAAACATCAAAATCTCGACATCGAAAATTTTCGTGATCGCAATAATTTCTCTGGCTAGATAGTAAAAAAGTTTGATTTTTTATATAAATGAATACAATTTGTATTTCAAAACAAATTAATAATAAGAATAACAGATATTTTCTAAAAAATATAAATAGTAAGTGTTTGACAATAACTAGATTTCTATTTTAGAAAATAGAAAACATTTCTAAATAAAATCTTCGATTTAGAAAAAAAAAAAAATTTCTTTTGTATTAACAAATAAATACTTTGTTCTATTTTCAATCAAGTTCCTCTTACAAGTACTCGATTAATATATACAAAAAAAAAAAAATAATATACGGATAATGTAGCGTTGTAACATTTATGTATGTGGTTTATCGATACCAATTGGTATTCGCTAACATATAGGGAACATAATTATCGTTAAATCGTTCTTTTTTTTCTAATGAATCAGGCATTTAGGGCATCGATTGATTGTAGTTCTTTGGTTGCCTTGAATGTATCTATTGAAAAGTTGACGGATCTATCTATGTAGGGGGTAGAAAGGGTCAAAGGCGCCCGCTACTTTCAAAGTGATTTATTAGAGTTATAAGAGAATGTAGTCATTTAAAATTTATGTGTAAGTGTCTTCTAATGTCTGCAAGTTAAATGTCTGGATTGAGATTCATTTAAAGAACGATTTGAACATTATATAATAGATTCATTCCCTTTTTACATGCACAGAAGCAAAAAAGAATCTCTCGGTCATATTTTCTTGGTAATTTTATGTAAATATTCAAACGACATTCTCTAATAAATATCAACGATAACACTTCTAAAAATAATATAATATTTTGCTTTTACCACAAAGTACCGATGAGCTTTGAAGTTATAAATCAATATTATAATTATTCATAATTTTATTGAAAATATAATTAGTTGAGAAATAATTAAAAATTTTACATTTTTTATTTTAAAAATAATTATCAAATATATTTTTCAATATTTTAAGGATCATAAATAAAATTAATAAAACTAATTTAATTATTTTTTTTTGAAATTCTCTCAGTAAAAATCTAATAATATAGCATACACATATGTATATCAGTGATTCTCAACCACTGTGCCGCTGCACTTTTGTGTGCCGCGAGATTTTCAAAATGTGCCGCCAAATTTTATAAATGTAAAGTTCCAATTAAGAAAAAGTACTTATTTATTTTATATGTATCTAAAAAAAAGGTAAAATGTTTTTGCGATCAGGCTCTCAAACATTTCCTACTTTTTTCAATTTTTTTAATATGGTTCTAAGAAAAAAGGTAAAAAGTATGATTATTACACTTTTCATTTTTATCACTTTCAAAATGTGCCGCCAAATTTTATAAATGTAAAGTTCAAATTAAGAAAAAGTACTTATTTATTTTATATGTATGTTAAAAAAAAGGTAAAATGTTTTTGCAATCAGGCTCTCAAAAATTTCCGACTTTTTTTAAATTTTTTTCAATATGGTTCTAAGAAAAAAGGTAAAAAGTATGATTATTACACTTATCATTTTCTTTGTGTGCCGCAAAATTTTTAAACCGTTAAAGGTGTGCCGCGGTAAACAAAAAGGTTGAGAATCACTGATGTATATCTTATATAGATATATTATTTATTTTAATTGAAAATATAATTACTTCTTTGATATACGAGTAAAGCTAACTCTACATAGGTATATAAAAATTATGTTATGAAATACAGATCAGGAAGCATTCAGGGGCTTTCCTATTTAGTTAGTTGCTCCTGGGTGAAGAATAATGATGCAGTCGAACCACCCGGTTATGCTTGTATTTAAACAAAAACAATAATATATGAGTTTATACAGGTAGATAGGATAGCTATATAAGGAAATTTCCAATTATCTAATAAATACGATTTTTTTTTTGTTAAAATGCTTAGAAAATGCTTTACGTAGAAAATACCTTCACCCTTAAAACAAATCTACCTAGTATCTTTTTTTCGGTTTTAAATAGGGTGTGATTTTTTCTTCCTGTTGAATGACATACAGAAACAGTTACAAACTGTAACATTAGTTGAACATTTTATAATTAAAAAAAAAAAAAAATTTAAAAGTGAAAAAACTTGAAAGTTTCGTAATGTGTAATGCCTGGATGCTATTTATGAGATAGTTAGAAAGAAAGGGGGTGCAAATGACATTTGAGAATAGAGCTAACATTAACCCCAAGGAAAAATGTTGAAACATATGGTTTAGCGTTTAGCATCAACGAACAAACAAAAAAAGGAAAGAAACGGTAAAAAAAAATTAAATAAAAAAAAAAAGTAAAATCAATTTGACAAATTTTTATTTTTTAAATAACTAAAAGAATATAAAGAATATAGAATAATACTTAAATTTCAAAAGAAGTAGTAAATGTTATTAAGTTTATTCACTTTCAATCAGTTACATAATTAATATAGTATATATATATGGTAATGGTAAATGGTAAGCATGTATATATCTAATATCAGACAAATTATATGTGTAATATAATATAATGGAAGAATGAATTGGGCAGCTTTTTTTGAATCCGGGTCTGTTGGAAAGAGAAAATTAAGTACATATTAGTTTATACTATATAATATGATAATTTGATAATGAGGAATATGACCTCAAAAGTAATGTCATTAAATCATTATTTTTCAACATTCTTATAGTTTTTTATTTTAGTTTTATTGCAATTTTGGCTAATATTATCATATTATAACCAATATGTTGAAATTTGAACTACATATATCAAATTATCTATCTCTGTTGCTCTACGAAACTCGAAAGTTCTTGGCCGCAGCAACCACATTCCTCCAAGTGTTCCTATCCTGCGCCACAACCACCCAACTCCTACTCTCTCAAGTCCCATCCTACATTATCCACCCAACGGTTCTTTGGTCTTCCAAGCGGACGTTTTCCAATCGATCTCCCCACGAATATATTTTTAGCCATACATTCCTCTCCCATTCTAGCCACGTGCACTGCCCATCACAACCTTCTCGATTTTATAACCCTAACTATATCTGGAGATCTATAGAGATCATTATATCTAATTATAACCCATCTTAATATGTTTTTAATAAATTAACTGTTTAGCATACACAACATTTCGAATCATTACTATAGTTTTTTAAAAATTTAAAAAATAAAATTTATTTTTATTTTGGGATATAATTGAAAAAATATTAGAGGTTTTGATTTATAACAATATATTTTTTATTTATACAGTATCCAGCATCTTAAGTCACTTAACTAAAAATGCAGTTTAATCAATATAACTCAAAAAATATTTATTATTTTTAACAACCTTTTGGTAAATGTTTAGACAGCAATAGAAGACAGTATGAACATTTATAATAATGATGAAAAAGTTGTGACTAACAAGATATGTAAATAAATTATAGAAAAATAAAATCAATTATAATATACGAGGGTGGTCTGAAAAGTTTCCGACCTTTTATTTTTCAAAATTCAAGATAGCTGAGACCTGTACGATGTCAGCTGAACATGTGCGAAATATTTTGCAAAACCATTTGAATATGGAAAGCTGGGTGCAACGTGGGTGCCGTATTTCCTAACGTTAGACCAAAAATTGCTTCGAAAAACCACGAAAAAACGACAATTTGGCGCTGTAGGCGTAATCCAAACAAATTTTTGCGTCGATTCATAACTGTTGATGAGACTTAAATTAAATTAAATTAAATTAATTTAATAATTTATTAATTAATTAAATTAATTAGAACACCGATATGAGAAATGTATCAGTGTTGATGGAGATTATGTTGAAAAATATAGCAAAAAAAAATTGAAAAACATCGTTTTTCTTGGTCAGGTCGGAAACTTTTCAGACCACCCTCGAATTTTTCTAACAACACTGCATTTAAATGACTTATATCATAATTCCAGTAGCTGACATAAAATTAGAAATACAATATACTTATATTTTTCTAAAATTGTTTCTGAATTTAGATTTGATTTCGTTACTAAGATATAAATGATTTTTTTTCTATTAATTAAAATTTATGATTCTTGTATTTAATTTCAATTCAATCGAATAAACGATGTTCCTTAGTTCATTCATATACAGGCATATTACAGTAAAAATGTTAGAAATTGCTTCAGGGCTTTCCCTCAAAAAAAAAAAATAATAACATTTAGTTAAAAATGCTCTTTTTCAAAATTTGTTAACATTTAATTAAGTATATAATAATAATATAAGTAAAAATTGAAATGTGTGTGTGTGTGAAATGATTGAAAATATAATTGCTCAGATTTTCCCAAGATGAATTGGTTAATTATTATTTTTTTTTTATCCCTCACTCTTATATCACTCAATTGAAAGTGGCAGGTGGTTTTTATCATCGGGAAGAAGACAATTAGGTGACCAAACAGATGCATCTCTTCTGACAGACTTTCTTCAGGTTCGTCGACCCGCCCGCCTAGACATGAAGAAGATGCTCGGATGCTGAAGAGGAAAAAAACCCTGACAAGAAAGAAAGCAACACAGAAAGATGGAAAGGAGTTGTAGAAAGAAGCCAAAGGCGCAATACGAATCTTATTATAGATAGAGCATGCAAATGATAGCTACGGTTGTGGTGGGAAGTTGGCGTATAGACCACCCGAACTGACGTTGAATTTCAATCAACAAATACCGTTAGATTCACTTTCCGAGTTCATTCATATAAGTACTTTATCATAAAAAGTGAGTTAGATCAACATATATATAGATATATATATGTATATCAGGTTTATATTTTATTTAAAATGAATATTTATAATCAATAAATGGTTTTTCTAACTTTTTCATACCAATTTCCAAACCGTTTTACTTTAATCCGTTTACATTTAAAAATTTAAATTTGACTAAATACAATTTTTTATAGACCTAGAATCCAGTTACATTAAATATTATTTTCTAAATTTTAGGAATTTTGTGAGGTTTGAAATTTCTTAATAGATGAGCATTTTAACGCATTTTTTTTATTTAAATTGTGTTTATTATACCAGAATATTGTAAGGTTTGTATATTTATAATTCATGGGGATTTGAAATTAATTTCAAATTTTGAGATTAATAACATTATACATATAAGATATAGCCGTTGTTATCCTTATAATTTAGAGTAGTTTTTACAATATAGGTTATATATATTTATATATATTATCTATAATAATAAAAGCAAGTGTAATGTGCCTGTCTGACTGTATGTCTGTCTGACCGAGCTCTCCAGCCAAATCTATCGCACGCAGGGACCTGGAATTTTTTACACGGAAGCACAAAGGGGCTGGCCACCAGACCTCGAAGCCCGATTTTCGATTTTTGAATTAGAAAAAATTTAAAAAAATTATAAAGAATAATTAATTAAAAATAGTTTAGTTACCATACTAGATCATAGAGGCGCTGGTGGCGATAATTTGGCGGTAATTTAAATTCTGAGCAATGTGCAAATAAAAATCTTTTTATATATCTATTGATATTTACAATATCTCAATTGATCTTATTGGCCTTTTAAACTTTGAAAACATTCACATTACGGCTATAATTTAATACTATTAATTTTTAAGATTATGTGAGTAAATTATTTTAATTAAGAAAATTTGATCTCATAATTGGATTTTCACGTAAGATTTTAATATAAAATATATATTTTTTAATATTATTTTTATAGTAGTTTAGTGTTATGCTAATTTTATATTTTATTTTTATTTTGTTTACTTTGATTTTTTTTTAAATAAATTAATAACATTTAAAGTAGCATAAAAAAATTAATCGAGGCAGGAAAATTGATGGGGTTTGAAATTAATAGTGATAAGACAAAATAATTAGTATCAGAGAGAATAATATTTGCAAAGAATTTAAATCGAGGTTGCAATCTGGAAATTATTATCAAAGGGGATCAAAATTATTAAATTATTAATTGTATTATATGGGTGGGAGGCATGGTCTATAACCCTGGGAGATGAAAGTAGATTCAGAGTATTTGAGAATAGGATTCTTCCCAGCATTTATGGGCCAAAGAAAGATGAGGACACCGGGGAATGGCGGAGACTGCGTAACAAGGAATTGCATGACTAGATATAGTTAGGGTTATAAAAGCGAGAAGGCTGGGATCGGCAGGGCACATGGCTAGAATGGGAGAGGAAAAATATATTGGTGGGGAGTTCGATTGGAAAACGTCCGTTTGGAAGACCAATTGTGAACAGGGTGGACAATGTAGGAAGGAACGTGAGAGAGATGGGACAGGGTAGGAGTTAGATGGTTATAGCTCAGAATAGGGACACTCGGGGGGGTACAGGGGGCGAAGTCCCCGTCTAGGTGTGGAGAGCGCCGAAGGCGCTCGAAGCAGCTAGTATACTATATTATAATCCTTAAAAACTGATATTTTTCAAGAAACTGACTTAAACACGATCAAACATTTTTTGAACATTTAATTATTTACATGCTAGTATTATGAGGAGGAAATTTGGAAATGGGGTGATTATTTTAGGAATAAAAAAAAATATTTAGAAAGGCGTGGATAGGGTGTAAAAAGGAAGGGGGAAGGAATAGGGAGAATTTTATCACTTAATTACGCTCTTCAATATACCATATATAATAATAGCAGTGATGTATTAGGAGGGGAACGCCGGGGAACGACGTTCCCTTACCTTTTTTCAGAACCGGAACACGTTCCAGTACTTAAATCTACTGTTAGAATTTATTTTTACTTTCCCGCATACTTCGTATAAGGGAAGTATTGGAATCGTCAAAAAGTTCGACTTTGAGATTTCGATAGATCTTGACGTTTTAGACCTCCCTGAGTCGGAAAATACCATTTTTCGAATTATGTCTGTGTGTGTGTGTATGTATGTATGTATGTATGTAATGTCTGTAAGCAAATTTACTCAAAAACTAATCAAGCTAGGACTTCGAAATTTGGTACACCGATATTATTCACAGTTTGTAGATTTCTATCAAAATTTCGTCAAAATCGGTTAACCGGAAGTAGTACTTTACCTACACTGGTTGCGTTTACCTTTCAAGTAAAGTACCAGTTTCGAGATATTTGCTTCATATTTTGTATATAGATTTAAAAATATGAAAAAAATTCAGATACCAAATTTCATCATGATCTGACTACCGCAAGTGACATTTCACCTATACAAGTAGCGTTTCTTTTTTACCGACCGATGATAGTAAGGGAGGTATTGTTTTCACACCAAATTTCACCTATGGATATTTTTAGGTACATATCTCCACGAATCATGCATTTTCTTAACAGAAAAAAGTATTTTTAGTATGATGTCTGTCCGTCCGTCCGTATAGATGTGTACAGCCTGAACGGCTCAACGGATTTTGATGAAATTTGGTATATTTACTTAATACATCAGTAGGATGAATTGATCAACTTTTGGTGCAAATCCGGAAACTGGAAGTGCTAGTATTGCCGATCGAAGAGAGGAAGTGAAGGGTTATTTTCATATCAAATTTCACGTGAGGACATATCTCCACGTGTTATGCACTTTGTATTGGTTTTATCCTCGAGAAAAATCATCTTCATTAGTTTTTTCTTAATTTAAAATTATATGACGTCACCCAGCACTTCATGACGTCACAGCCAGCACTTATATATTATAAATAAAATAAAATTAAAAATATTTATATTATATCCATATCTGTTTTTTTTACATTTAAAATATCAGTTAACCGGAAGTAGCACTTTATTCTATATATATATATATATATATATATATATATATATATAAATGTTACCAAATATCAAATTTGACACCAATAAACTAATACGAACTGGCTCTTTATCAATACCAAGTTTACACATTCTAAATATTCATTCACAACTCTTTATACCTATTTATATGCGGGAAAGTCTAGGGGAGGACACTCCCGCTTATTCTGTGTTGTAAATATAATATTTTGTATATATAGTAAGAATAAGAAAAAATAAAAACTTATATGAAAAAAATAGGACTATTTTTTGCTCCCACTATGTGTTCCCTTACTTCTTATTTTACCAATTCATCACTGAATATTAGATAATAAATTGTAACTCTTTTGCGATATTGGTGAAGTTTGAACCCGAGTTAAGTAATTCAGTATTTTAACGCAAATCAATATTAGAAAGTTCCCATTAAAGAAAATTAATTAAATTAATTAAATGGATTAAAAAATTTTAAAAATTTAATTAGAATTTTGTTTTCTGTTGAATTTAAAAAAAAATTAATTTATAGTATTTTTTTTATACTTTCGATTCCATAGAGCCACAGAGATAGATAGATTATTTATTTCATAATTAATTTTAAATTTAATTTAAATAATTTTAGGATACATTATAGTAGAGCTCTTTGATTCATTAATTATTTCTTATTTAAAAAAATATATTTATTTAAAATAATAATTTCAATACTTATTTATAGAATTTCAATTATATAAGATAATAAAAATATTTGTATTATCAAATTCCACCCTTTACCATAGTCAACTGAAAAACCTGAAGAAGTTTCTGTGACTCACCCTACTCTTTCTCTCTCGCCCCTTTTATGATACCAAAATAGATTCTTTTGATCTTTAATGGAGTGTGTTCATTTAATATGACTATCGAATTATTATACAGAAAGATATGAACTTAAACAAACTTTAATGTAATAAAAGAGGTAAATAGATAATTAATTAAACAAATTATTAATATTCAATAATATTTTCATTAATATATTTATAAAAATTGTTAAAAAAAAGATTTTTTATTAATATATGTATGTAGGAACAAATGAGATTATATTTTAATTTTTTTAGAAGAATTATTATAGAAAATTTAAAAACTTTTAAAACTTATTTTATTTCCCGAAAGTTGTAAATCTAGTGGAAAAAGAATTATTCTATTATGATAAAAAGACATCTGAGATTTTAATGTATTTTTCTGCTTTTTATATCTTCAATAATTTAATTTAATTTAAAAATAAACTAAAAATTATTTAATTAATCAAAACAACTTATAAATTCGCTAATATTTTATTTATTAACTAGTAAAAATTAGCTGGAGTGTCTCCACTCGACTATCTCGCAATTTGAATTGGATTAAATAACATAATATATTATATTTAAATTAAATTTAATTAATTATAAATTATAAATAATAAATAATAAATATTAAACCAGCGCATGTTTGGCTTTTTGTTGATGGCACCACGTCACGTGTTGACGCGTGAGATTTTCAGTGTTAAAAAATTAATTCTGGTAATTTCAGCGAATCAATCAAGCTGAAATTCTATATATAGCAGTTTTATATAATTATTAATCATGTGAAAAATTATCAAACATATATCTTTATTTTTACGGTCACTTTAGAGGAAAAAAAATCAAAACGTTGTAGGTAATGACCCTCTTCCGGTTGAGCTACATTTCTCAAAAGTTGATAGAAAACTATGAATTTTGAATAATGTCCATGTACCAAATTTCATCATTCTAGCTCAAACCGTTTTTGCGTAATCTTGCCTACATACATACACACATACACACATACACACATACACACACACATACACACACACAGACATTTTTCTCAACCTTAGTGAAAATGATTCAGGAACCTTCAAAACGTATAAAAACATCAAAATCTCAACATCGAAAATTTTCATGATCGCAATACTATCTCTGGCGAGATAGTAAAAAAATAAACTGATATAATTATTTATTATTATTATTTTAATTATTCCTTTACTTAAAAACTATAGTAAGTAAATATAAATAAATAGATATTTTGATATGGGCATGATTTATAATTTTCTTAAAAATGTGTTTCTATGTAAGTATTATTATGATTATTAATTTTACACGATTTTTGATAAGAAAATATAACTAAATAAGTTGACGTGTGGCCAGCTCCGAACCGACTGACGGTTTGAAGTAAATTAATTTCCAGCTACAGAAACAATTTCAAATAATTTTAATATATCTATTAATGTAATAAAAAACAGATATGGATAGAACATAAATATTTTTAATTTTATTTTATTTATAATATATATGTAAGACCACGCTGTGACGTCATGAATGGCTGGATGACGTCATATAATTTTAAATTAAGAAAAAAACTAATAAAGATGATTTTTCTCGAGTATAAAACCAATGCAAAGTGCATGATTCGTGATGATATGTAAAAAATCTCCTCATGTGAAATTTGGTGTGAAAATAACCCTTTCCTTAAGATCGTCGATCGCTAATACTACCACTTCCGGTTTCCGAATTTGCACCAAAAGTTGATCAATTCATCCCACTGATGCATTAAGTAAATATACCAAATTTCATCAAAATCGGTTGAGCCGTTCAGGCTGTACACATCTATTCGGACGGACAGACGGACAGACGGACGGACAGATATCATGCTAAAAATACTTTTTTCTGTTAAGAAAATGCATGATTCGTGGAGATATGTAAAAATCTCCACATGTGAAATTTGGTGTGAAAACAATACCTCCCTTACTATCGTCGGTCGGTAAAAAGGCAACTTTTCTATGCTTTTGAAAAAATATATATTTTGTTTTTCTCTTTAAAGGATTTTGAAAAAATATTATTTTTCCAATTTTAATTATTTATGGTTTTGTAGATCTAGATTTAATATAGAATTGTATATTAGTATAAATTGTAGGTTAAATTGATAATTTAAATTATGTATGTTAAATTGATTATTCTAAAAAAGTTACTCTCTATTTTGTCATCTACAAAACAAATTTAATATAATAAAATAATAGATTTAATATCTATTTTATTGCATTCATAATATCAAATAATATTAAATAAATTACTCAATATAAATTAATATTAATTAAATGAGAATTAATTCTATTATCACGGAGAATAAAAAAAAACACAAAAAAAAAATCAGGAATAATAAATGACTATTTTGAATAAATAATATAGAAAAAAAATTTAAATATAGAAAAAGAATAAACAAACCTTAACGTTTGAAGTGTTTCTATTAAATTCTTTTTTTCTTTTTTTCTTTCTTTTATGTTTCTTATTCTCGAAGTTATCCTGAAACATAAATTATGTATATTAGTATATACAAATATATTAAATTCCTTTAATTACTTATTACCTTTAACAAATTTGGAAGGGTAAAATTTTAATAAATTTATATTATGTAACTTATTTAAATTAGCTGGAGGGTCTTCACTCGACTATCTCGCAATTTGAATTGGATTAAATAACATAATATATTATATTTAAATTAAATTTAATTAATCATAAATTATAAATAATATTTATTAAACCAGCGCATGTTTGGCTTTTTGTTGATGGCACCACGTCACGTGTTGGCGCGTGAGATTTGCATGTAAAAAAAATCAATTCTGTTATTTTCAGCTATTCAATCAAGCTGAAATTCTATATATAGCAGTTTTATACAATTATTAATCATGTGAAAAATTATCAAACATATATCTTTATTTTTACGGTCACTTTAGAGGAAAAAAAATCAAAACGTTGTAAGTAATGACCCTCTTACGGTTGAGCTACATTGCTCAAAAGTTGATAGAAAACCAGGAATTTTGAATAATGCTCATGTACCAAATTTCATCATTCTAGCTCAAAACGTTTTTGCGTAATCTTGGTTACATACATACATACACACACACACACAGACATTTTTCTCAACCTTAGTGAAAATGATTCAGGAACCTTCAAAACGTATAAAAACATCAAAATCTCAACATGGAAAATTTTCGTGATCGCAATACTATCTCTCACGAGATAGTAAAAAATTATTAAAATTTACAAAATTTATTATTTTCGAGATTTTGATATTTTTATACGTTTTGAAGGTTCCTGAATCATTTTCACTAAGGCTGAGAAAAATGTCTGTGTGTGTGTATGTGTATGTGTGTGTGTGTGTGTATGTGTGTGTATGTATGTAATCAAGATTACGCAAAAACGGTTTGAGCTAGAATGATGAAATTTGGTACATGAGCATTATTCAAAATCGTAGTTTTCTATCAACTTTTTAGAAATGTAGCTCAACCGGAAGAGGGTCATTACTTACAACGTTTTGATTTTTTTTCCTCTAGTGACCGTAAAAATAAAGATATATGTTTGATAATTTTTCACATGATTAATAATTGTATAAAACTGCTATATATAGAATTTCAGCTTGATTGAATAGCTGAAAGTACCAGAATTAATTTTTTAACATGCAAATCTCACGCGCCAACACGTGACGTGGTGACTTCAACAAAGAGCCAAACATGCACTGGTTTAATAAATCTTATTTATTAATTTTAATTTATAATTTAATTAATTTAATTTAATTTAAATTAATATATGTTATTTAATCCAATTCAAATTTGCGAGATAGTCGAGTGGAGACTCCACTCTGCTAAACTTCCTCAGTTCAACGACCACGTCTGTACTCTCTGGACAATAACTAAAAAATAATATTAATTCTTTTAATTCTAATATTTATTATAATCTATCAGTTTTTATTTAAATATCTTATTTTTAAACATTCTTAAAATGTCTTTAAAATCAATTAATTTATTTTAAACGTTGTTTAAAAATTAATTTAATGAAATTATGTTTTTATTTATTTGGTGTGAAAATAACCCTTCCCTTCCTATCGTCGATCGCCAATATTACCACTTCCGGTTTCCGGATTTGCACCAAAAGTTGATCAATTCATCCCACTGATGCATTAAGTAAATATACCAAATTTCATCAAAATCGGTTGAGCCGTTCAGGCTGTACACATCTATACGGACGGACAGACGGACAGACGGACAGACGGACGGACAGACATCATGCTAAAAATACTTTTTTCTGTTTAGAAAATGCATGATTCGTGGAGATATGTAAAAATCTCCACATGTGAAATTTGGTGTGAAAACAATACCTCCCTTACTATCGTCGGTCGGTAAAAAAGTAAAATCAATTTGACAAATTTTTACTATCTCGCCAGAGATAGTATTGCGATCATGAAAATTTTCGATGTTGAGATTTTGATGTTTTTATACGTTTTGAAGGTTCCTGAATCATTTTCACTAAGGTTGAGAAAAATGTCTGTGTGTGTGTGTGTGTGTGTGTGTGTATGTGTGTGTGTATGTATGTAGGCAAGATTACGCAAAAACGGTTTGAGCTAGAATGATGAAATTTGGTACATGAGCATTATTCAAAATTCATAGTTTTCTATCAACTTTTGAGAAATGTAGCTCAACCGGAAGAGGGTCATTACCTACAACGTTTTGATTTTTTTTCCTCTAAAGTGACCGTAAAAATAAAGATATATGTTTGATAATTTTTCACATGATTAATAATTGTATAAAACTGCTATATATAGAATTTCAGCTTGATTGAATCGCTGAAAGTACCAGAATTAATTTTTTTACATGCAAATCTCACGCGCCAACACGTGACGTGGTGCCATCAACAAAAAGCCAAACATGCGCTGGTTTAACATTTATTATTTATAATTTATAATTAATTAAATTTAATTTAAATATAATATATTATGTTATTTAAGCCAATTCAAATTGCGAGATAGACGAGTGGAGACACTCCAGCTAATTTAATAATAAAAATATAAATTTTCAGTACAAATTTTTAATTTTTATTGTTTTTTTTTTTGAAAGAAAATGTTTAATAATTAAAAAAAAGTTTAACCGGTAAAGTAATTTAATAAATTTAAATAAAGTTAATATATTAACATTGAAAATATATTAACAATATCTTTATAAGATAAGGAATTTGCGTTGGAAGAGAATCTTGGTTTGAAAAAGTGAAAAAATATTGGGAAGAACACAACTATTCAAGTGACATGCATAGTCACTATGCTCACAGAGTTAGATTATTAATCACTCATTCAATTTGTATTAAAAATTCTATATAGATAAATCAATTATTTTTCTTCTTTGAATATTATTATGGTTTCAAATAAACAGAAAAATAGGTTAATTATTTTTCAAAATTAGATCAATGCACTAGTGAGTTAAATAATTTTTAATTAGTTTTCTATATACTTGTTTAACTATTAAATAAATGAAAAATATTAATAATAATAACTAAATATTGATATAATTAAAATGAGATAATGATATATTAATAGAAGATATGCATTTGTTTTGTTTTTTTTGATAAAATTTATAAAATTCATAAATAAATAAATAATTAAAATAAAATTCGTGAGAGTAAAATACAAAATAAACATTTAACTTTTTTTTGTTCTTTCCTTCTTTGAACGATAATTATATAAACAAAATTATGGAATGAATGGATGATATATAATTTGATCACCAAATAAGATGAATCTGGCACATTATAATCATCTTCATCATTGGGGGAATTAAGAAAAGAAGATGGGAAGAAAAGATGTATGGACCCCGGGGTGCCACAACTCTCTTCACTCGATTTCCTTCACGGAGTGAGTGACTGATAGACAGAAAGGCAGACAGAAACGTCAATTGGGAATAGCGAAAATACAGACCACCAGCTAAGAATTAGCGAAATAAAATTATCAAAAAGAAAAAGAAAAAAATATGACAATCGAAATCAAAATGATGGTTAGCGGCTCTAGGTCAATTGCATTTTGCAATATCCAGATTAATGATTCTCTGGAATCATTGAGATGAATTACATTTTTTTTTTTTTTGTTTCAATCATTTTTTACTATTTTATTTTTATGATAATGATATCAATTTTTTTTAATGAAATAAATCAGAAAATTTAATTGAAAAATAAACTAAAAATAAGTTGACCTGTGGCCAGGTCCGAACCGACCGACAGTTTGAAATAAATTAATTTCCAGCTACAGAAACAATTTCAAATAATTTTAATATATCTATTAATGTAATAACAAACAGATATGGATAGAACATAAATATTTTTAATTTTATTTTATTTATAATATATAGCTGAAGTAGCCGGCGTTCGTGATCATAATAAGGAGGTTGTGACGTCATGAATGGCTGGATGACGTCATATAATTTTAAATTAAGAAAAACATAATGAAGATGATTTTTCCCGAGGACAAAACCAATACATTCGTGGTGATATGTAAAAAAATCTCCTCATGTGAAATTTGGTGTGAAAATAACCCTTCCCTTCCTATCGTCGATCGCTAATACTACCACTTCCGGTTTCCGGATTTGCACCAAAAGTTGATCAATTCATCCCACTGATGCATTAAGTAAATATACCAAATTTCATCAAATCAGTTGAGCCGTTCAGGCTGTACACATCTATACGGACGGACAGACGGACGGACGGACAGACATCATGCTAAAAATACTTTTTTCTGTTAAGAAAATGCATGATTCGTGGAGATATGTAAAAATCTCCACATGTGAAATTTGGTGTGAAAACAATACCTCCCTTACTATCGCGTCGGTCGGTAATTATTTAATTAATCAATACAACTTATAAATTCGATAATATTTTATTTATTAACTAGTAAAAAAAATAAATAAACTGATATAATTATTTATTATTATTATTTTAATAATTCCTTTACTAAAAACTATAGTAAGTAAATATAAATAAATAGATATTTTGATATATGGCATGTTTTGAGGTCTCCTGAATATAATAATATAAAATATGAGCTGTGGCCAGGCACAGACCGATCGTCGATTTGAAATAAATTAATTTCCAAATAATTTCCAATAAATATATATATAAAGTATAAAAAAATATTTTAAAAACTTGAATTAAAATGACTAAATTATATTATTTTGGTTTTTATTTTTTTTTTTGTTTAATTACTCAATTAATAATTATTACTATATTTTAATTGAAATATTTTCCGACAATAAATATAAAATTAATATTTTGGAATCAACCACTTCCGGTATCCGGATATACACCAAAAGTTGATGAATTCATACTACTTATGCATTAAGTATATATTATATATACCAAATTTTATCAAAATCCGTTGAGCCGTTCAAGCTATACACATCTATAGCACACAATGGACAGACGGACGGACTGGCGGACAGACATCATGCTAAAAATACTTTTTTCTGTTATAAAATGCATGAGTCTTGGAGATTTGTAAATATCTACCTTCCTATCGTCGGTCGGTAAAATTTTATAGTAAATCATTTATTTTTATTTTATTTTAGTCTTATACGAATTTTATAATTAATAAACAGATTATACATATATTAAATTATAACTTATACATTCATAATTCCCATTCCAATTATTAAACCATGTTATTTTAATCAATCCTTTTTACTATCTCGCTAGAGATAGTATTGCGATCACGAAAATTTTCGATGTTGAGATTTTGATGTTTTTATACGTTTTGAAGGTTCCTGAATCATTTTCACTAAGGTTGAGAAAAATGTCTCTGTGTGTGTATGTATGTAACCAAGATTACGCAAAAACGATTTGAGCTAGAATGATGAAATTTGGTACATGAGCATTATTCAAAATTCCTAGTTTTCTATCAACTTTTGAGCAATGTAGCTCAACCGGAAGAGGGTCATTACTTACAACGTTTTGATTTTTTTTCCTCTAAAGTGACCGTAAAAATAAAGATATATGTTTGATAATTTTTCACATGATTAATAATTGTATAAAACTGCTATATATAGAATTTCAGCTTGATTGAATCGCTGAAAGTACCGGAATTAATTTTTTAACACTGCAAATCACATGCCAACACGTGACGTGGTTCCATCAACAAAGAGCCAAACATGCGCTGATTTAATAAATATTATTTATTAATTTTAATTTATAATTAATTAAATTTAATTTAAATATAATAAATGTTATTTAATCCAATTCAAATTGCGAGATAGTCGAGTGGAGACACTCCAGCTAATTTAAATATATATTTAGAGTACAATAAGAGAAGAGTAAATAATTATTAAATAATTTACTTATAATAATTTTCTTTATTGCTATAAACATAAAGGTATAATATTTACTATAGATTTAAATAAAAATGGCTTCTTTACAGCCCCAACGATTGCATTTAAGTATTATATATATATATATATATATATATATATATATATATATACGAGGGTGGTCTGAAAAGTTTCCGACCTTTTATTTTTCAAAATTCAAGATAGCTGAGACCTGTACGATGTCAGCTGAACGTGTGCGAAATATTTTGCAAAACCATTTGAATATGGAAAGCTGTGTGCAACGTGGGTGCCGCATTTCCTAACGTTAGACCAAAAATTGTTTCGAAAAACCATTTCTACTGACAATTTGGCGCTGTAGGCGTAATCCAAACGAATTTTTGCGTCGATTCATAAATGTTGCTGAGACTTAAATTAAATCAAATTTAATTAATTAATTAATTAATTTAATTAATTAGAACACCGTTATGAGAAATGTATCAGTGTTGATGGAGATTATGTTGAAAAATATAGCAAAAAAAAAATTGAAAATTTCTTGGTCAGGTCGGAAACTTTTCAAACCACCCTCGAATATATATATAAATATATTTTTAAATGGAAATTCTTTCTAAATTTGAGACATTGACATGACCGTGTTTTTGGTTGAAATACCTATAGGCTGTTCTTTGTATAATCATAAATATATAATTTTTAACATGGTAAATTGATTGATGACGTTTTTTGAAAATATATGAAAAGTTCCCAATGTTTTTTTATAGCTTAATTTATCAAGTATTTTATTTATTTTTTTCAATCTTTTTTTCCAATTTCTCATATTTGGTTAATTATTGTGTACAACAGTTTTAATTATATAGTAGTGCTTTCTATACTTGACAAGTTTCCATCTTAAGAAAAATCCTGTTTCGTAAAAAAAAAAAAAAAAAATTGTCACACTACATTATTATATAAACAATAATTATTTTATTTTTATTTTTACATAAAGTCGTATAATTATGTGAAAATTTTTTCTCTATTTAAAAAAAAAAATTAACAATTTTTAGTTCAAATGACCAATCAACTAAAACAATATTTAAATATATTCCATATATGAAAGTAACAGTATAAAAATACTAAAATTTGTAAACCAATTATATATATTATATTATATTTTTTTTAATTTTGTACAAAAAAATATATAATTATACTTTATGAATTTTTTTTTTTTTTTCAAATACTTTCATTATGAATTGAAAATATCAATTTTTATTTTATTCTTCATAAAAAAATTTAGACAAATTAGAAAAAGCAATTCTAACATTTTGAATTGAAACGAAAGAATTTTTTTTTTTAATATTTAGAAAAATAATATTATTTATAATCTAAAAGTTTGAAAAATTAGTTTTTTGCATCCTTAAACGAGCCTCTACATTTCTTCTGCTCACTGACTAACGTATTCCAATAATGAATAATTTATTCATCGCAATATTCTCTTCTTTGAAAGCTCTTATTCATACATTTATTCCTTTTTAGAAATTATTCACATATTATAAAAATGCCCTGAATCAATTGATCACTGGAAAATAAATAAAATGTAAGATCGAAAGGATCAAAATACAGTCATCATAATATAACCGGGTTATTTCTAATATCTAAAACACATTTTTTTTTCTCTTTACAATTTGATCAGGTAAGTTAATGAGTTGATTAAAGTGTCGCCGATTAATAATCAATTCTTACCATCTGAATGTGGTTATCTTTATCTCCATTATTTAATAGAAAGAGAGTGGCACACAGGTAGGAAAACTAACCAGGATAACCTATATCTTTAATCGAAGCGAGATTCAACACTCCTTTCTCAAGTGGATCTATAGCTAATTTTAAATTTTATTCAGCAACTATTTAAGGACAATCAGATTGTGAATTTCTAATGAAATTATAGAAAAGAAAGTCTTTATTATTTTTAAAATTTTATATTACGATTATATTTATGGTTTGTAAAACTTCAAAGTAATTATATATATTTTGAAATATATCTGCACATATAATGGGATTGAATAATATATAGGGAGATGTGAGGAAGCTGGAAGAGAATAGACTATTTCTTCTTCGAATTTTCAAAACATTTGATATACGTAATTGAGCGAATTTCCTCTCATTGAGTCAAAAAGTTGATCACGAATTGTTCATTTAAATTTCGGAAACAGTCTGAAAGTAGACAAATCTGGTGAATAGGGTGGTTGTGTAACAATATAAATTAATTTTTTAATATAAAAGTTCAGAACTACCAAGTCGTGAAAGTGAGCGCAATATGATGCGACGCAAAAATAGACAAGACAATAATCATGACTCATGGCAGAGTGAGTCGAGTATATCCAAGGGTACCTGATTTAGTGTAGTCCACCCGAGTTTGACGGTTCTGTTTCATTAAATAATCAGCGTAATACATTATAAAATAGGAATTTCAGCTACTCCAATGTATCTTTATAGATCTATACTTCGAAATTTTTAAATTTATTTCCAAAGAAACAAATTTTACTTAATAATTTAAACATGGACAATAGAGTGGCTTAAGGAGAGCAGTTTATTTTAAATTTTTTTATTATTTCTTTTTGCAAATTCAAATAGATCAAGTAGATCATATGATAAGTAAATGATTATTTTGGTAATTGTTTAGTCTGACCGATGTATGATGGATTTTGATAAAACTTTGCCAGTGAATTCGTTTTTTGACTAAAAACAAACATTCTTTAAGCAGTATGTGGCGGTCGCTTCTAGTTTACGAGATAAAAATTATTAAAGTTTGCATATAAATCCATTGATATTCTATTTAGCTACCATGTTTTATTATTTGACCACCAGAGGGCTCCACTATTTTTCCGTTTTTATAAGTTCGGTTTGGATATAAGATTAAAAAATTAATTAACCCTTTGGGTACTGAATTATTTAAAGAGTATCATGCATCTGAAACGTATTTAATTTGTTGCTATCTGAATGATGTATGATAATGCAATATTTTGTATGTAACAAATTGTTTATTTTAATTTAATACATAGTTTAAATAAGATATAAGTTTATAATAATTACAGAATAATAATGATAAATAAAACAAACAAAAATAATAACAAGTAGTTTTCAACTAACAACTAAATATATCAAAAAGAAAATTACTAATAATTTTGCAAAGTGTGATATTTTTCGAAACATGTTGGTAAATGCAGAGGTACTTGGCATTGTTTGCACTGCCAGGTAGTTTCACTTCTATTTTGGTTTTATAACAAACTCGGCATCTTTTTGTAGGGTGTTGTTTGGACTCTGTTGATGGCGTTATTTGAAATGACGAGTCGGACTCGTCAAATGTTATTTCGCCAAAATTTGCGCATGACGAGCGTGAGCCGTCAAATGTACCCAAAGGGTTAATTAAATAATCTTCCTATATCCAAACCGAACTTATAAAAACCGAAAATTAGTGAATAAGTTAATCATTAGTGAATTAGTCAATAAAAAATTATTAAATGGTTGCTCATTCATAACTAGATTATATGCAAAGTTTAATCATTTTTATCTCGTAAACTAGAAGCGACCGCCACATACTGTTTAAGAAAAGTTTGTTTTAAATCAAAAAAGGAATCTACTCTAGTAAAGTTTTATCAAAATCCATTTTATCACATCATACATCGGTTAATCTAAACCATCACCTTTATTTTATTTCAATTATTTTTATATTTTTATTTTTATTCAATTTTTATGACAATTTATTATTTAAAATTTTCTTTAGTTGACGAGGTTTGAAACTTCAAATTCAAGTATTGAAATCCAGGTCTCCATTCACATGAAATACTTATATTAAAAGTTGCAATAAAATTAACATATTTCGACATTCAATATAAAAGATGTTCTAGAAAGAAGTTGCTAAACTAATGTGATACATCAGTAAGTTGATATGAATTATCAGGGTCAATGACATAGGTTTGAATAATTGTTTTTTTTTTTGATTTTAGAACGTCCAAGACTTAAAAAATGTAAAAGCTATACTAAATATGTTATTTATCCCCAAGCCCTTATAATTTAAATTAATTACACACTTTCAGGAAATAATATAATCAAACCAACATTAAGATGATAAAATGTTTTCAATTAATGTTTTCACTGTTGCAATTTTAATGACTCACTGATAAATTCATTTACATTAAAAACACTTTCAATTAATAAATAAAATTGATTAGCTCGTTCGAATTTTATTTTCTACTTCTTTCAAACCATCACATGTCATGCCAGTTGTCTATATAAAATTATCACATGGTGTATGTGCCAGCAATTATCTGCCCTAAGGTCATTTTGTTGAACATAATGACGAAGTGATAATCATTTCCATTTTATTAACTAACAATTTATCTCCACTAATGAAACACTAATTAATCAAAATAATTGTTTATATTTATGAATGGATATGACATTTGGGTTCCGGGTTCAAATCTATTTTATGCATTAATTTTTGGTTAATTATCTAGTTCAAGATTTATTTGTGGTGTCTCAATCAGTTTAGATTGAATTTCATTTTAATTAAAAATGTTAAAACAAAACTAGAATCATGTATTGATTACAATTATTATTATACAATTAATCTACCTAATCGTATTATATAATACTATTAAAAAATTTTATCTTTTATGTATTTAACTAATATATATTTTTTTTTCTTTCCGATATTATCAAATTTACATATTAAGCAGAGGCGGATTAAACGCCGGGCGGACCGGGCGGCCGCCCGGGGTCCACCAGCCCGAGGGGCCCACCGAAAACTAAAAAAAAATATTTCCTTAAAAAAAATTTAAAAGAACTGTTGAGTTTATGGATAATCGAAGTTTAAATAAAACAAGTTATTTTTGATACAGATCTTTATTGAACAACAAATCTTTATTCGGACGTGTTTGAACCCCGACTAACTTAAGAAAAAATAATCAATTTTGGGTCTCGGCGACCACAGTAAAAATTATATATTAAGTACTATATAAGTAAGTATAAAACAGCCTAAATTATAATATAAACAAAATTTGTCTTTGAATTATAATTGTAAATAACAGAAGGCCCATTTCAATTTTACAGCCCGTGGACCTCAATCAACTTAATCCGCCACTGATATTTAGACCATTTCGATTATCGAGTTGAATAAGTGTAATATTTTATTATTAGATCAAAGAGAATCAAAATCAAAATATTGCAATAATTCAAGTGGTGTCGGAAAAGTCTAAGTGTATCAATTTTCACAATTATAGCAAAGGATCTGAAGACACTACATATTTAAACATTGTATTTTACATTGGATTACACATAAAACATTATACTATACTTCGTCATTTAATTTCGATTAATTTCATTCATTTTGTAACAGTTTGGTACACAATAAAAGCTTATTTTATTTCATTTTTTTATATTTTTTCTAACAACAACCTTATCTATTATCCTACAGTTTATTAATCTGACTTTGGAAAATTACCGAATATTATAAGTAATAAAAATTAATTAAAGATCTTTTAATATCTCTCTCTCTTTATTTCTCTATTTTCTTTTTAATAAAATGGTAATTAAAGAAATAGAATTCATTGCTTATTCTTATAAAAATATAAAATAAACATGAAATAAATAAAAACATAATTTCATTAAATTAATTTTTAAACAACGTTTAAAATAAATTAATTGATTTTAAAGACATTTTAAGAATGTTTAAAAATAAGATATTTAAATAAAAACTGATAGATTATAATAAATATTAGAATTAAAAGAATTAATATTATTTTTTAGTTATTGTCCAGAGAGTACAGACGTGGTCGTTGAACTGAGGAAGTTTAGCAGAGTGGAGTCTCCACTCGACTATCTCGCAAATTTGAATTGGATTAAATAACATATATTAATTTAAATTAAATTAAATTAATTAAATTATAAATTAAAATTAATAAATAAGATTTATTAAACCAGCGCATGTTTGGCTCTTTGTTGAAGTCACCACGTCACGTGTTGGCGCGTGAGATTTGCATGTTAAAAAATTAATTCTGGTACTTTCAGCTATTCAATCAAGCTGAAATTCTATATATAGCAGTTTTATACAATTATTAATCATGTGAAAAATTATCAAACATATATCTTTATATTTACGGTCACTTTAGAAGAAAAAATATCAAAACGTTGTAGGTAATGACCCTCTTCTGGTTGAGCTACATTTCTCAAAAGTTGATAGAAAACTATGAATTTTGAATAATGCCCATGTACCAAATTTCATCATTCTAGCTCAAACCGTTTTTGCGTAATCTTGGTTACATACATACACACACACACACACATATATACACACACACACAGACATTTTTCTCAACCTTAGTGAAAATGATTCAGGAACCTTCAAAACGTATAAAAACATCAAAATCTCAACATCGAAAAATTTCGTGATCGCAATACTTTCTCTGTCGAGATAATAAAAATGATTTCTTAGATTTTGAATATATTACATATTCATAAAGTTTAAAAGCAATATATATACAAAACAACTGTGTTGTAGGATATTTTGATTGCATTTCTAAACTAGTAACATAATATTGATTTGATTAATTCTAATAAGCAGATAATTTCTATATTTAATGATTATTTTATTTAAATCTATTAAATCTCATTTATACGAATTTAGAGTGTGCCATCAGGAACGTTAATGTTAGTTAATCTCATTAGCAAAGTTAATTTTTAATGACATCAATCAGTACTGATGTTCACAAACAACTCGTTATGTATACCACGCATTGATGTTCTTAATGACCTCAATAGTTGATAACGATTAGAGAATTAGAAAATTACACTTTTTTTATCAATAATATATTTTCTGGGTCAAAAGAATCGAAATAAAATGTTTTCAATTATTATTGTATCATTGTGTAATATTATTATAATTATATTATAATATTATAATAATTAATTATTTAATATTTCTGAATATATATTAAAAAAAAATATTACCGACAATATTCAACTAAATTCGATTTATTAATAATTATAATATTCACCAAATAAAACATTTATATATTTATATTATTATATATTTAATATATGTAAAATTGATGAAGTAGGATAAAAAATTATACTGTATTATTTATTCTAATTAAGTTTGTGTTTATATGTGATAAGAAAATGTTATTTTTTAACACTATTTAGACATAAGCTCTAGACAGAATATATTTAGTCTATATTAGATAATAAAAGAATAATTGTCAATCTTAATCATTTATTTATAATTCAAAGTGACAGATTTATAATTCTGTGAATAGTAGTCCATATTTAATTAAATCTAATGAATAATAACTTGTATACTTGAATTTAAATTATAATTTAGTTGGAATTTAAAAAATTTAATAAAAAGTTTAATTCTATTTATTACTTATTAATGTACTTAGTTTAGCTCTAATATATTTTATATTAGTTATTGTTTAAGTAAAAATATATTTCAATCTTTTGATATGATATGAAAATAAATATCGGTGAAAAAAATACTGCCCTCAATGGCGTAATATATATAAAATTATCTAAATAGTAATCAGGACCCGGATTTTAATTCTCCCCTTAGGCTAATTATACATTCTTTTCGTTGGTATTTATAAATTGTAAGAGATATTCCTTAAAACTTTTAATTTCATTAAATAAAATACGTTCAGAACTTAGATTGTTCATAAAATGTCCTCCTAAAGGAAAAAAAAACAAAATTTTACCTCAAATAATATATTTTAAATTAATTAGAACTCTATTTTTATACTAAAAAGCGAAAATAGATTTAAAATTTTGTGTCTTTCATTATTTATTGATTTTTCTCAATATATCATGTTACTATACTAGTTTAGCAACATAATTTTATATATTCCTATAAATTTTACTAGGATGCAAATCAATCAAATAAATAAAAATGTCTATTATATATATATATATATATATATATATATATATAGGTGATATATATAATTTATAAAATCTAGGAGACTTTAATGCATGAATATTTAATATTTGATTAAATTAACGACTCCAGTAGTATATGCTAATAAAATTATAATTTAAAATTTTTTCTAAAATATTTTTCAAACATTTATTATGGATTATAAAAATTTTTCTCTATTCATTATCTTATACTTTAAAGATTTGAAAATTATATTCGTTTCTGCTATTTAATAGTTTATTATTCCAAAATTAACATTAAGCACCATTTCTTTTTCCTCAGCTACCAATTTATTCATACTATTTATGATTGAATTGATTTTGTTTTTTTTAAACGATACATTAATAAATGCTTCTATAATTTTAAAAATTAAAAATCTTAAATTGTCTACATATTATATTTTTAATAAAATATTTTTATTTATTAATATCTATATATTTAAAAGACAGTTCTATCACATACTCCTCCTAAACGACTTAATTTATAATTAATTTACTGATTAAATTAAAATATATTTTAAATAAGAACACAAAAAGAAATGAATGTATTATGTAATATACTGATTGAAACAAAATAGATGAAAACCTTTTACTATTTTCAACAAAATATATGTACCACTCGGGGGTAGAGGGGGCGGAGCCCCGTCTAGGTGTGAAAAGCGCCGAAGTATATGCTAGTATATAATATATTTATAAGATTTTTTTCAAAATAATTTTTCTAAACTTTTTCATTTTTTTCCAGAGTTAAAAATTAATATAAAGTCAAACAATAAAAAAAAATAGGATTATTATTAATTCTTTGATATTTATAACATGTTTTAATAAAAGGCGTGGTTGTTAAGAAGAAACTTGAAAGAGTGAGTCGTTGGCGATGGCCTCAACCCGAAAACAAATGCGTAGGTCATTTCCTTGAATATAAATTCACCACGTACGCGATTTATTTAACCAAATTTTTAGTCTAATAGCATTCAGAGTTTAAAAAATATAAATAAACAAGATCAACTGCTTTTTTCATTATTAATTAAAATTATAAGAACTTTTAGAAATTCTAAAGATTTTACTCTAATTTAAAAAAACCTAAATAAATAAAATCTTTATTTAAACTTTTCATTATGCTCTTTAGAAAGACTAGTGCATTTTTTCTTTTCCATTTATATAAAACTGTGTAAATAATCATTATTACATTTGTTTTAAATAATTATTACATTTTCCAAAAAATTCCATATCAAATTAATGTCTTTGTCAATAGTATAATTTTTGATGAAAACAATCGTATTAATAAGCCACTTGAATCATTGCAATGTTTTATTTTGATAATTTTTGTTGATTGATTACTTTGATTAAGAAAAAATAATTAAAATAATTTCACCGAAAAAATTAAATCTATACTTTTGAACTTTGTATTACGAATTTATAAAATATGTGAACATTCTATTAATCCTGTCAGTTGTTATCAAGAAGCTAAAGTTAAATAATACCATCTTTGCCAGTATTATATGATTAATTAGTTAGATAAATTGTAAAAGTAAATCATAAAAATTAAGCTAAAATATTTTTAATAAACTTATAACAAAATTGATTATCAAGTAGAGAAGCAAAATAATTAATTCTTAGATAAAATATACAAATACATATTAGGTATCATTTCCGTGAAAAACTTTATATTTTGATTATATTTTAGGTATATAATTTATTTGAAATTTAATCAATCCCTGTCATGACAGCAATAGAGCTAAAACTGCCTCAATTATCTTTCTCCATGAAGAAAGAACATTAGGATTTGTTATTTCGGGAAACAACCCCTAACGAGCGCTAAAGGAAACAAATTTCCGTGTCTCTATTTTTCATCTGTCTGTCTTGTTTGAAAATAACAATTTAATGAATGCCACAAAAATATAATTAACTTGTTTTTACTATTTGAATTTTGTTTTTCATTTCCCTACCTTAGTATATATATATATATATATATATATATATATATATTATTTTTCTCTAGTTACATCTTGCACTTTTTTTTACCTATTCACGTTTTAACTAGATTATAATTATCTTATTTTATAATCCGTCACAAAAAGTTTTAAGAGATTCCCAGATAAAACTCTCCACGCCTCAACTTTAATGAAATAGTAATTTTGAAAATTACTTAATAGGACGCAAGTGTTTGCCTAGATCAAAGGGGTTATATTTTTGATACTTTTTTTTTGTAAAATTATGATAATGATAAAGATCATAAATCATTTTTAGCGTGAATTTATACAGTTGTTTAAAAAGAAATAATTTTAAAGGATTAAATATCAAAAATAGAGATAAGTTAGGAAAAACATATGAAGACCTTAGAGCGAAACAATGGTAAGCCACTTTTGTAGAAAATTGTTTTATTCTTAATTATATATATCTAAGAAATAATAGTTGCTGACTTTTTCCCTTTACTGATATTACATATTGAGCAAATTTGAAATATATGCAGTAAACCCAATGTTTTCTATCTTTTCTTTATACTTTAAACTGCAATATCTCAACATTTTGATTTTGTGGCTTACCATTGTTTCGCTCTAAGGTCTTCATATATAAATTATATATCTGCTTAAATAAACTATTTATTAGACTTAAATTGAAATATTGCTTAAACAGGATATCAGATCACCTGTAGAAGTGAGTTAAACTTTTTTTTTGAGTAAAAATACTTTTATTTGAAGAATTTATAAATTTATATACAATATTCCTATTCCTATCTTTGAAAAGAATTCAAATCCTTTATTAATCCAATCTAAAACCAATAAAGATTCTGTTTCATATCTAATCTCATTCAAGCAAAGATTGTTACACCCATATATCAATGTCTTTCTAATCTTTAAAACGATTCTCATATTTAATTAGAACCTCATCTAAGGAATTAAAAGGTATCAAAATGAAAGTATTGTAATTATTAAAATGGTTTAATAACCTGAATTTAGAAAAATAAAAAATTTTATAAGGAATATGAATATAAATACATATATGGATATTATTAATAATTATGTATTAATAATAAATTTATACATATGATCTAATAAAAATAATTTCTCTATTTTTTAAATTATATATATATAATGAGAAGTTATTTCTGGGTTATTTCCACATTTTATTAACAGATTTAAGGCTCGTCGTTTCGGTGCTCATTTTACAGCCATTTTCAAGAGATTTTTTTAGGAGGAAAGATTTGTATTAGTGTTTATATTAGGTCTGGTAAAATATTTGCGGCCTTTTTTAGTAAATTTCACAACTCATATTCAATATATAAAAATGAATTTATTTAAATCAAATATGCACTATTATCTTCAGTACGCTTACAAAACCAGCTACAAACTAGAGTTTGATGTACCTAAAGACAGCCCATTTTAATAAAGAATTCTTCTTTATTTGCAAACCATTTGTACTATACCTCGTACTCCCTATAATAAATTCACTCAGAATTACTTTTGTCTTTCATTTTCAACAAATAAAACACGAAATGGGCTACATGAGCCTGCTTTCATACTTAAGTTGACATATTCAATATCCTTTATTATCTTAACCTATAATCCATGCCAGGGGTTGCTATCAAAAGTCAGGTCAGGTTTAACCATAAGGTCACTTTTACTCTCATTGCTTATAGGATGATTTCGATACTGAAGACGGCTGTTATGGTGTTAAGTTAGCTCGGGTAGGGTAAAGTATACAGTCGTTGGCCCCCTAACACTAAAACACAAATAATAAGAGATTTTTATTTTAAAAATTGCACTATTAACTATTAAATTTATGTAATTGTTGGTTGTATGGTTGTATAATCACTATAGAACCCCTGAGCCAATAACTGTATTTTTGAGGATTTTTTTTAAAAGTGTTTATTGAAAATATAATAAGAAAACGATTTTTTTTTATTCATCAAAATGCTCATCGTATCTATGTTCTGCAAACCTAATTTGACACAGATTGTTCCGCAATTTGCCCAGATATGCATTAAAAACTGCTAGGAGATGCTTAAGGGGGCCAACGACTGTATGCTTTACCCTACCTCGGGAATGCTAAATTGTGGGTCCCTGAGGGTGAACGTTCTAATTAATATATATATATATATAAAGCAATGATTTACAATGAAATTAATAACATTTAAAAAATTATATTGACCTACAAGTTAAATAATTTTAAAAAATCCGTTTTGATTCGTATTTTTAAAGGTAGGTAATCATTTCAGACATCATTTTATTTATTTTATGGGATATCATTAAAAATATCGCATAAAATCGTTAAAAATATATATTTATTTAATCTCATTAGACTAGACTCTTTCAATCTAATAAAAAATTAAACTTTTTATTCACCTTCTTTACTAATTTTCTTTAAATAAAATATATACCTATCATATATAGTGTTAGAAAGACATTTTAAAAATAAATCAACAGCTTGAATGATTAAAAGTTCTTCACTAATTAAAATAATTGTATTTATAACATTTAATTAAGCGAAAGATTTTTGTAGATATATCTTATATAAGAAAAAAAAAAATTGTCCCATACTTACTATTTTTAAAATTACACACACCTTTATTATAATAAATTATTTATTATTTATAACATTACAAAAAAAAAAGATAAATATATTATAATGAAATACTTATTTTGTATATGAATTTATAATTATTCATGGAATATAAATATTATAGCTGTGAAATAATATTTGAATAATTTTCAAAACTGTACATTTCTTAATTCTTCCTATCAAAATAATTAATTATATACACAATAATTGTTATAATTAAGCTTGCCTTAAGCACAATGTCCTTGATTGATCACCTATATTTAATATAACATCCACATTTCATATTACTTAACTTATTTTAACGGTATTTAAGATGTTCATTAAACGAAAATTATTGATGTATGTTTAATTTATATATATGATCAAATAAAATAATAAATATATTATGATGATTGTAATAAAATATCTGTGATTTAGGCGGACAGCTTGTTTTAACCTGTTCGATATTAAAAAGCCGTTAGTTTATATTTTTATTTTATCTTTTTTTTAAAAAAAAAATCATGCAGTTTTTATAAGCAGGTTTCGAATACTATTCAATACTCAAATACAAAGTGACAAATGGATGAATTTTTATTTCAATCAATTAATAATTAATAAATTATTTAATCTCGCACAAAATAGAGATATTTTAATAAAGATAATAATATAATAATATTAAAATTAAATTCTTTATTATAAGTGTTAATTAGAATTTATTTACTGTTTTTTTTTACTATCTCGCCAGTATAGTAATGCGATTACGATATTTTCGATGTCGAGATTTTGATGTTTTTTACGTTTTGAAGGTCCCTGAGTCATTTTCACTAAAGTTGAATTGTCTGTATATATATATATATATATATATATATGTAGACAAGCAAAAACGGTTTGAGCTAGAATCATGCAATTTGGTATACCGGCATTAATCAAAATTCGTAGTTTTTTATCAACTTTTGAGAAATGTAGCTCATTACCTACAACGTTTTGATTTTTTATCCTCTAAACTGACCGTAAAAATAACGATATATGTTTGATAGTTTTTCACATGATTAAAAATTGTATAAAACTGCTATATATAGAATTTCAGCTTGATTGAATCGCTGAAAGTACCAGAATTAATTTTTTAACACTGCAAATCTCACGCGCCAACACGTGACGTGGTGCCATCAACAAAGAGCCAAACATGCGCTGGTTTAATAAATATTATTTATTAATTTTAATTTATAATTTATAATTAATTAAATATGATTTAAATATAATATATGTGTGTATTAATCCAATTCAAATTTGCGAGATAGTCGAGTGGAGACACTCCAGATTTTTCTCGCAAGAGATAGTATTCCGATCACGAAAATTTTCGATGTTGAGATTTTGATGTTTTTATACGTTTTGAAGGTTCCTGAATCATATTCACTAAGGTTGAGAAAGATGTCTCTGTGTGTGTGTATGTATGTAGACAAGAATACGCAAAAACGATTTGAGCTAGAATGATGAAATTTGCTATACGGGCATTATTCAAAATTCGTAGTTTTTTTATCAACTTTTGAGAAATGTAGCTCATCCGGAAGAGGATCATTACCTACAATGTTTTGATTTTTTATCCTCTAGAGTGACCGTAAAAATAAAGATATATGTTTGATAGTTTTTCACATAATTAAAATTTGTATAAAACTGCTATATATAGAATTTCAGCTTGATTGAATCGCAGAAAGTACCGGAATTGATATTTTAACACTACAAATCACACGGCAGCACATGACGTGGGGCCATCAACAAAGATTTGACCAAACACGCGCTGGTTTAATAAATATTATTTATTAATTTTAATTTATAATTTATAATTAATTAAACTTAATTTAAATATAATATATTATGTTATTTAATCCAATTCAAATTTGCGAGATAGTCGAGTGGAAAAATATAGAGCAGCGCTTGAGTAAGAGAGAGAGAGAGCGATAGAAAGAGATTAAAGAACGTTTAAGAGGGAGAGCTAGTGATGGTAAGTCAAGAAGGAAGGGGGGGGGGAGAGATTGAGTGACTGTAAGATACGATACGCAAGTGAACTGATTGACTACTGCAACATGTCGCCAATCGATTGAATGGAATTCAATTGGGGTCAATAAACATGGCTCACGATTGAAATGATTAAAACAAAAGTGATATTAATCATTAGCACCAATTGAAAGTATGGTATGTTGATATGTCAATAGAGATATACAAAAAGACAAATTGTATATTTCCGTCAGATGAGGGCGTAAACGAGGATAAAATTCAAAATAGTTTAATGATTTTTCTTTTCTTATTAGTATTTGTTAAAAATAATAAGTTGATTTGTGGCCAGGTCCGAACCGACCGACGGTTTGAAATAAATTAATTTCCAGCTACAGAAACAATTTCAAATAATTTTAATATATCTATTAATGTAATAAAAAACAAATAGGCATATAACATAAATATTTTTAATTTTATTTTATTTATAATATATATGTGAGACCAGGCTGACGTCATGAATGGCTGGATGACGTCATATAATTTTAAATTAAGAAAAAAACTAATAAAGATGATTTTTCTCGAGAATAAAACCAATACAAAGTGCATGATTCGTGGTGATATGTAAAAAATCTCCTCATGTGAAATTTGGTGTGAAAATAACCCTTCCCTTCCTATCGTCGATCGCTAATACTACCACTTCCGGTTTCCGGATTTGCACCAAAAGTTGATCAATTCATCCCACTGATGCATTAACCCTTAGGACTCCTATGTCGAGTGTGGCTCGACATCATATTTCTTACACCAACTCCTTTGTCGAGCTAGACTCGACATTATACATTTTAATTTCAAAAATAATTTAAAATGTTTAAATCTATTTTTTTTTCTTTCAAATATTTTGTACTTTGTAAATAAAGATTAAATTTATTATATTTGACCAATTTAGATAATTTTAAAATACTTTTTAGTTTTCTTTTTTCATTAGAATCTAGAGTCATTTGTAGTACTGTCCTCAGGAAAGCAAGTTCTCTTCGCTTTAGATGAAAATCGTGTTTTTTGTCGTCTTTGATATTTTGTTTACATAAAAACGTATATTTTAATTAAAATTTTATTATTATAATAATTGAACCGTTATATTTATTTATTTTATGTGCTAAAAAGTATAAAAATTAAGATGCCCCGAATCAAGAGAAAACAAACATTCACCAATGAATATGAAAGTAGTGACGACGAATATATGACTCAAATAGATAATGAACTTGGATTATTGGAAGATGATACAAATTTTACTAAAACGTCTGAGCCATTGTTTTGCCAGTTCTGACGAAGATATTATTGTAAGAAAAAGAAGAAAAGTTAGAAGACTTATAAGTGATGATGAGTATAGCAATGAGCAACCATCTATTTCTACATATAATAGGCAGTTTGTTGGAAATGATGCAACTTTATGGACAAATGTCACTGAAGATGACAATTATCATCATAACATAAAATTTTCAGTTGGCCAAAATGTTGTTGGACCAAAAGTTCCATCCAGTTGCACATCACCTCTAGAATTTTTTGAGTTGTTTTTTACTTCTACTCTAATAAAAAAAATAGTGAGTGAAACTAATGCATACGCAGCAAAAATAATATCAGAAAAAACACTGAGCAAATATTCCATTTGGCAAAATTGGAAAGATGTAACAGAGAGTGAAATGAGAGCCTTTATTGGAGTCATCATAAATATGGGCCTTGTTGTTTCACCAACTTTGGAATCATATTGGTCTCGAGCATTTCATTTGAAGATGTCATTTTTTAGAACAATTTTTTCACGCAAACGTTTTTTCCAAATATTTTGGTCACTACATTTGGAAACAATTTCACCAAACACTCGAACGACGAGGACAAGGATAGAAAGAGTGAGTAACTTTCTGGATTACCTAAACCAAAAATTTATGGAAAATTATATACCTCGTGAAAATTTGGCAATTGACGAATCTACAGTCGGAAGTTATTTTTCTGGGGATTGGAAACATCCATTGTGAACTCATACATTTTATTCAATGAATATTCTAGAAAGGAAAATATCACAAAGATGTCACATACAAATTTTAGAGAAAATTTATTGATGAGTCTAATCAAAGACTTTCGCGCTCCTACACAAAAACCCGGCCGATTGTCTACAGATGATACTATTCAACGTTTAGATGGGAAGACTCATTTTATTTTTTCTCATACAAAACACAAAGACTGTATGGTATGTTCCAATCGAAAAATCAAAGGAGGGAGAAAAGAAACAACATTCTATTGTGATACTTGTGATAGGAAACCCGGTCTTCATCCAGGAGAATGTTTTAAAAATTATCATACTATGAAAAATTATAAATAATTAAGGTAAATAAATTGGTCAAATATATAAATTTATCATTCTTTACTATCCTACTAGTTAATATAATCGAAAAAATATTTGTTACACACTCTGCACTGTTACAACACAAGCTTTTATTGAGACACTATTTTTTTTATCTATTTTGCAAATGAATTGAGGAGTTGTTGGTTGGTAAAAAAAAAAAAATTAGGAGTGTAAATATACCAAATTTCATCAAAATCCGTTGAGCCGTTCAAGCTGTACACATCTATACGGACGGACGGACGGACGGACAGATATCATGCTAAAAATACTTTTTTCTGTTAAGAAAATGCATGATTCGTGGAGATAAGTAAAAATCTCCACATGTGAAATTTGGTGTGAAAACAATACCTCTTTTACTATCGTCGCTCGGTAATGATGTCTGTCCTTCTGTCCATTGTTTCCGTATAGACGTGCACAGCTTGAACGGCTGAACGGATTTTTATAAAATTTTGTATATTTACTTAATGCCTCACTACCATGAATTCATCAACTTTTGGTGTATATCCGGAAACCGGAAGTAGTAGTATACAAAGTATTAATTTTATATTCATTGTCTCAAAATATTTCACTTAAAATATAGTAGTAATTAATAATTCAGTACTTAAACTAAAAATAAAATCCAAGATAATATAATTTAGTCATTCTAATTCAAATTTTAAAAATATTTTTTTTGATACTTTATATATATGAAAATTAATTTATTTCAAATCGTTGGACGGTTCTGGCCACAGCTCATATTTTTACCGACTGACGATAGTAAGGGAGGTATTGTTTTCACACCAAATTTCACATGTGGAGATTTTTACATATCTCCACGAATCATGCATTTTCTTAACAGAAAAAAGTATTTTTAGCATGATGTCTGTCCGTCTGTCCGTCTGTCGGTCCGAATAGATGTGTACAGCCTGAACGGCTCAACCGATTTTGATGAAATTTGGTATATTTACTTAATGCATCAGTGGGATGAATTGATCAACTTTTGGTGCAAATCCGGAAACCGGAAGTGGTAGTATTAGCGATCGGCGATATACTATTTATCCTCGAGAAAAATCATCTTTATTAGTTTTTTCTTAATTTAAAATTATATGACGTCATCCAGCCATTCATGACGTCACAGCCGGCTCTTATATATATTATAAATAAAATAAAATTAAAAATATTTATGTTATATGCCTATCTGTTTTTATTGCATTAATAGATATATTAAAATTATTTGAAATTGTTTCTGTAAGTTAAGTGGTAGTTGTCAGGATATGAACAAGTACTGGAACATGTTCCGGTTCTGAAAAAAGGTAAGGGAACGTCGTTCCCCCGCGTTCCCCTCCCAATACACCAATGACCAAGTTATGAAAAATTGAATAATAAACTGGAAATATAAATTATATAATTTATATAAGTAGATATTTTCTTTTTTTAGATATATAAACTATTTAAAATATTTATAAAAATATAAATTTTATAGTTAGTAAATTTAAAATTACTTAGTGAAAAATTGATTTTCAAATAAAACAAAATTCTATATCAAATGAAATTAGATAATATACATAAATTTTATAATCAGTATTTAAAAAATAGGTTAGAGAGAAAAATAAAAAAAACGCGGAAAATTAATTAAATTCAAAACGGTCTGTTATTTTAGAGAATTCAAGAATTTTATTAAAGGGACAATTAGAAAACTAGTTATTAAGACTAATATGAATGATTAATAATTTATACCTTTTAAACTATATATATATATATATAGTGGAGAGAAAGAGAAGGTGTTCTTATCTTATAACATTTATCTTATAAACTTTCGCATTAAGAAAATCGTTGAATAAATTTAGTGAAATTTAAAATAAAAATATCTTTATGGTTTATAGTTTAATAAATTTTAGCCAAAAGAAAAATAATGACCTGATTAGTTAAATTCACAAAAGAAAAACGTCTATTAAAATATATCTATTTAATGTTAAATTTGATTAGAGATAAATAATTTGAAATATATTATAAATGCGGGTCTTTTAATATAAGATATATAATCATTTTTAAAAATTTTAAAATTGTAAAAAACTCGAAATTAATTATTATTATTAAAATATTTGTTTCTAAGATTTAAAATTCATCATCCGTTGAACATTTTATGATAACGAATATCTTTTAAAAATTAGAATTTTCCATTTCTTTTTTATTTGAAGAATGCATATTTTATTATTATTTATTTAATTAAATAAGTACTTAATTAAATAATAATAAATATCAGATATTGCGCCAATACCGTCATTCTGTTATATGTAGATATTATCTTAGAAACAGTTAATAAATAAACAAATTAAAACAAATAAATAATAAAAATAAAAAAGGATAAAATTACTCGCTGTAAAGGGGCCACGAATTAATTAAAATAAGTTTTAAAATCATCTCATAGAATCTCAGTCCGGTTATTATTCCCTGTGAATAAATTAAATTAATTAATTTAATACTCATAATACAATATAGAATTATTTTTATGTATTAAATATATATATATATATATTATCAGACTTATCTGGGGTCGATATCGACTCTTGGTCACCCAGACTAAGACCCAGAATCCCAAAAATATTCCCGTCCAAATAATCTCTTGAAAATGGCGCCCAAATAGATGCCGAAACGTCGAGAAAACAATCACAAAAAAACTTAATAATAATAATAATAATAATAACATTCACAGAAATATAAACCAACCTATATATATATTAATGATAAGAGGTTCTAAGAGTGATTTTTATTGTAAAAAAAAAGTAAAAAGATTTAGACTATTTATTGGGGGGTGAGAAGATACAGAAGATTAAATGCAATGCAGGATAATGTTCAATCAATTCGGGCAAAAACATATTTATTTATTTATTTCATTTTTTTAAAAAACCTTCCCAACTAAGTATGAAAAAGTGGTCCTTTCTCATGGCCTTGAAAATACCTGCGCGTGGTGATGATTATCTTTATGACCAATTCAAAAAAAAAAAAAAAAATTTACCTCCGCGAAGTGAACACTTTTCCCGGGTAACGATTTTGAAATTGACTGAAGAAAGAGAAAAAAAAGGGAAAGAGGGAGAGGGTAGAAGGGATACAAAAAAATCTGAAAATCTGAAAATCGGAAAACGAAGAAGACGAAGAAGAAGAAGATTGAAGAAGCGACGTAGAAGTCTCTCGATTGACCTGAAAGGGCGGTCGGTCATTGGCTGAAACAGGCAACACACGACCCGAGAACAGGTCGTCGTCACTGAGCAAGGCAGCCAAGAAATCGAAAGCCTGTTTCACTTTCAATTGTTCACGATCAAAGAGAGAGAGAGAGAGAAAGAAAGAGAACAAAAATCCTTTACATTTCAAAACTCCCCCTCCAATCTTAATTTCAATTTCGATCATTCAACGTTCATGATTAAAATATGATAAATTATTAACATTTCTTTTTATTTTTTTGTTTCAACTTGGATGATTCCAATGAATTTCAAATATGGCGTTATTCCCTTTCTTCTCTCATTCATCTCTCTCTTCAAATCAATTAACCTTCGTTTAGTTTTTTCTTCTTTACTTTCTCACCATAATTCATTAAAATATAAAAAAAATTATATTTAATTAAAAGTATACATATATATATATATATACTTGAATTAAATAACTTCTTTCACAGAAGATTTAATCATATTAGTTTGGAAAATTTAATAAGTTAAAATTAATTTTCTAGCAAGTTTCAAAGAGTTAATTCGAATTTAGCCTACATCTTGGCGTTCTAAATTGAATAAAAATTCATGGCCTATAACTTACAAAAAAAAAATCCTCAAAAACAAGATGACCATGAAAAGTTTAACTTGAAATTATCTATTTAAAGAAATAAAGTGAATAACACAATACGTTTAGATAAAAAAACATACTGAAATATGATTTTTTTATTTATATATACTATTTTATAGAATTACGTGATATAATACATATATGGGTAAAAATGGGTTAAATGATAGAATTAATTGATTATTTGTTAATTTTCAGGAACATTATAAATATTAATTATTATTATTAATATTGCATAACAAATGATTAAAAGTATATATATTAATTATAATAAGTGATAAAATAGAAAATGATTCGATAAATGAATACATAGTCATGATTTTTTTTACTATCTCGCCAGAGATTTTGATGTTTTTATACGTTTTGAAGGTTCCTGAATCATATTCACTAAGGTTGAGAAAAATGTATGGGTGTGTGTGTATGTATGTAAACGAGAATACGCAAAAACAATTTGAGCTAGAATTATGAAATTTGCTATACCGGCATTATTCAAAATTCGTAGTTTTCTATCAGCTTTTGAGAAATGTAGCTCAACAGGAAGAGGATCATTACCTACAACGTTTTGATTTTTTATCCTCTAAAGTGACCGTAAAAATAACGATATATGTTTGATAGTTTTTCACATGATTAAAAATTGTATAAAACTGCTATATATAGAATTTCAGCTTGATTGAATCGCAGAAAGTACCAGAATTAATTTTTTAACACTGCAAATCTCACGCGCCAACACGTGACGTGGTGCCATCAACAAAGAGCCAAACATGCGCGGGTTTAATAAATATTATTTATTAATTTTAATTAATAATTTATAATTAATTAAATTTAATTTAAATATAATATATTATGTTATTTAATTCAATTCAAATTGCGAGATAGTCGAATGGGGACACTCCAGCTTATTTATGTATATTATTATATTAATATTAATCTCCATCAATTGATGAATTTATAAATAAATATGCATTATATAAATTTGTTTAAATAATTAAATAATAATTATTATTATTCATCAATAAATGAAAAATCAAAATTTAATGAAATAATCGATCATTTATAAAGAATATTTTTAATTAATTTGATTTAATTAATTATTTTGACTTAAAAAAATTGGGAAGGTCAATAAAGAAAAGTAACCGAGCTCAAATCAACTCCAATTCAATAGAGGTGAGAGAGAGAAATTTAAATAAAGATTTAATATTAAATTTCAATTATTAATAAGTAAAAGAAAAAAAAATATATATAAATATGATAAATCTTCAAATATAATAATAATAAATAATTTTAAATTATATTAATTAATTAATTTAAATGAATTTAAAATTATAAGACTGATTTTTTATTTTATAATATTTTCATATATATATATATATAAATGTTATATATATATTTTATATTTATCATATTAAAATATGAAACATTTTAATAATATTTAATTTAGAAATTGAACGTTTATTTTAAGATTGATATTCAAAATCCTACAGGTAAACTTTTTGGTTTCATAAAATATTAATATTGAAATATTAATTTATACTATTTTGAATATTTTATTAACCTCACTTATTTTAATTTCAAGAGAAATAATTTTTAGGTCAGTTTGCAGTTTTTTTAATTTTTATATTAAATAACGTTTTTAATCAAAAAAAAAATTGATATGTGGGTTTAATTATAGATTTTTTATTATTTATTTTATTTTATTTTTTTCTTTTTTTTGTGATTCACTTATTAAAGTATTTGATAAATGAATATAACGGAAATGTAAAGTAATATAAAAGACCTTCAATTTGAATAAATTATAGTTTTCAATGAGGAGGAGTAAATTTATTTAGAGTCAAGTAAAACAAGTTAAAAGCTATCAATTTATTTTAAATTTCAAATTGATTGGAGACAAAAAAAATAATCATTGCATTTTCTAAAGTTTCTTAAAAAAATTTTAAAATTTTTTATTTTTTCCATATATATGGTATACTTATGTTATCTGCCTATTCTTTGTTTCTTGCTGACAAACAAATAAAATCCCAAGTATAAATTTAATAACTAAAAATGTTTAAATTTTAATTAATGATTATTTAATATCTACTAACAAATTTGGTAAATGATTTATATATTAAATATAGGGAAAAAAAATAATAAAAAAATGGCTATAATCTAATTTTAATTATAATATATTAATTGATATTTAAGGAATTTGATTAATAGGATATTATATTAAATGGTATTGCATTATATAGATCATATATATACCTATAAATATTTCAAAAATCAAATGTAAAGCACGTCAAAACCTTTCAAGCCAAGTGAAAGCATAATCCATAGACCATCTGTTCATTAATGTTAGTAATTAAATAAATCAATGATGCTTTGTTAAATAGAAATAGAAATTTTTCTATCAATTTCAATGACATATTTCCATCTAATCACACTTCTAAAATAGTAATATTTATCCATATAAAATAACATGACTAAAATATGATTTTGAATTTTTATTGATAATATACTTATTTTATTGAAATAAAATAAAGATAAACCTTTAAATTATAAATAAGTAAATATTAATTAAATCAATTTTTGTATTATTATTTACAATTATTTAAAATGATTCATAAATCTATTCATTTATCAGATATGCTTCTTTAGATATAGTCCTATATTATTCTATTTAATATATGATGTTAATTAGAAGAAGAAGAATAAATTAAATAAATAAAGGAAAAATTTATTTTATTAAATTATAAATATATAATATATATATAAATATATTTATTTACTCAATTATACGAGGGGTGTTCAAAGTATACTCGGTAACGGGGTAATTTAGCACAGTGACGCAGGGATTTAAATTATTTCAGTTGGTAACGACACTCCCTGAGAACATAACCTCAAAATTTCATTTATTTCTCATTAGTACTAATCTAATTATCGTTGGTGTAAGAAGACCAGAATGACTGATGCGACAATGTTGAGAAAAATGCTTTGAAGAAATAAAGCATACACCTTACAGCCCAGACCTTGCCCCCAGTGATTACTAGTGATTACTTCTTGTTCCCCAACCTAAAAAAAAAGATCTTCGTGAAAAACGTTTTTCTGACGATGAAAAGCTGAAGGTGGCAATTAACGCACATTTTGAGGACAAGGAGGAAAAATATTTTTTAGAGGGAATTCAAAAGTTAGTTTCCCGAGTAAACAAGTGTATTGAGGTTATGAGGGACTACATTGAAAAATAAATTTTAGTTAGAAGTTTCTGCATTTTCCTTCATACCTATACCGAGAATACTTTGAACACCCCTCGTAAATATATAATATATATATAAATATATTTATTTATTTATTTATTTATATATTGAATAAAATTTAATATTTGTTTTTGTGTTTATAATTTATTGTTTATAATATAATAAATGTATCAGGAGAGCGATTAATGTAGAGATGAGATACAAGGTCAATATATAAAAATAAATATAATTTAATTAAATAAATAAAGGTACATCAAATCCAAACAAATTATCCCGCCTGATGACTATGCAACCATCTTATTAAGTGATAATGAATTACAATTTGGGAAAATTTTGATTTTTTCTCTTTTAGAGAAGTTTGTAAATAAAATTTATTTATAATTATTTTTAATTAATAACATAGGTAATCTTCTATATTATATGAAATTGATGGTAGGAATCAAATAAATATCTCTTTTTATTATAAATAATCAATCTATTGACAATTTCTGTAGACTTCAAATTATGATTATTTTAATCAAATATATATATATTCCAATTTAACTAGAAATTATTGTTTAATTTTGTCTATGAAAAATTAAAGTATAAATTAATTAAATATTAATAAGACAAAATGCAATTATGTGTTGCATTGTCTTTGATTCTAATCTTTTTAAGATATTATCTTTGTAGAAATAAAAAGAGAAAAATATTTTTGTTATTCATAAAATTAATAATTGTAAAATTTCATATATGTTAATAATTATTTTTATATATGTCTTCATTATTTTTTTATTACAAAATTCTGAATTTCATTAAAATATTATTAGAAAAAAAAAGATCACGAACAACGACAAAAATCAAGACATTTCAAAATTTCATAAAGGGACAGTAATGTGTAATGTGAAAGCCAAATAAATATATATACATTATAATTAATCATTAGAATAATCGACCTAATTTAGTGAAGGAATAGAAAATTTATAATGTGTAATCTTCTGAATTAATTTTTCGGTTTTTATTCATTTAATTTGTTTATTTACTCCAAAGGCGTAATGATTTGAAAAATAAATTTTAGTTAGAAGTTTCTGCATTTTCCTTCATACCTATACCGAGAATACTTTGAACACCCCTCGTAAATATATAATATATATATAAATATATTTATTTATTTATTTATTTATATATTGAATAAAATTTAATATTTGTTTTTGTGTTTATAATTTATTGTTTATAATATAATAAATGTATCAGGAGAGCGATTAATGTAGAGATGAGATACAAGGTCAATATATAAAAATAAATATAATTTAATTAAATAAATAAAGGTACATCAAATCCAAACAAATTATCCCGCCTGATGACTATGCAACCATCTTATTAAGTGATAATGAATTACAATTTGGGAAAATTTTGATTTTTTCTCTTTTAGAGAAGTTTGTAAATAAAATTTATTTATAATTATTTTTAATTAATAACATAGGTAATCTTCTATATTATATGAAATTGATGGTAGGAATCAAATAAATATCTCTTTTTATTATAAATAATCAATCTATTGACAATTTCTGTAGACTTCAAATTATGATTATTTTAATCAAATATATATATATTCCAATTTAACTAGAAATTATTGTTTAATTTTGTCTATGAAAAATTAAAGTATAAATTAATTAAATATTAATAAGACAAAATGCAATTATGTGTTGCATTGTCTTTGATTCTAATCTTTTTAAGATATTATCTTTGTAGAAATAAAAAGAGAAAAATATTTTTGTTATTCATAAAATTAATAATTGTAAAATTTCATATATGTTAATAATTATTTTTATATATGTCTTCATTATTTTTTTATTACAAAATTCTGAATTTCATTAAAATATTATTAGAAAAAAAAAGATCACGAACAACGACAAAAATCAAGACATTTCAAAATTTCATAAAGGGACAGTAATGTGTAATGTGAAAGCCAAATAAATATATATACATTATAATTAATCATTAGAATAATCGACCTAATTTAGTGAAGGAATAGAAAATTTATAATGTGTAATCTTCTGAATTAATTTTTCGGTTTTTATTCATTTAATTTGTTTATTTACTCCAAAGGCGTAATGATTTTGCGAAAATCCATTTCTTTTTCTTTTTTGTTTAGCAAAATATAAATTATTTATTAATCACTATGAATTAATTAAAAAGAAGATAAAATTTAGTTTATCTGATAAAATAAATAACATTATATATATATATATATAAACGATTATAATTTGAATCATTTTAAAATTGATATAAAGATTCCAATAACATCCCTTCAAGCATTTATTAATTATTTATTATTTATTATTTTTAAGTAATATATGTATTAATTAATAATTAACCAATAATTCTATGAAATTTTTAAAAATTAATAATATGGTTGTAGATATGGTATATATATATATATATATACATTTATATGATTACAGTAAATTTAAATAAATTAATATAGCTAACTTATAATTAGATATTAGTTCATTTATTCTAATGGTATTAACAATTTTATTGGTTGTAAAAAAAATAGTTTATTTACTTAATGAATGACTAAATTTTTCAATAATATCTTTTTAATGTACTAATTTTAAAAATATTTAAAATTTTATTTATTTGAATAAATTTGATAAAAAATTTCAGTAGGGTTTTATTTTTTAATTATATTTTAAATGTGTATATTAAATTGAAATTTGTTAAACTTTGAAATATCGACTTCAAATCTCATAAATCCGGATTATTCCTGCAAGGAACTCTTGAACAAATTGTATTTTAATGGCTTCAATTATTAAAAAATTTATTTTTATAATTATTATTTCCAAAAATAGAAAAAGTCCTTACTAAAATTTATTATTTACATTGATCGATTTAAAATGTATTTTGAATGACAAAATTTCAAGTTTTGGGGGATTAATTGAGTCCAAATAAAAATATAATGAATAAAAATAATTATCTATTAACTGGATATATTTCAATAATTATTATTTAAACTTATAATTTATTTATTATACTTTAAAGTTGAATCGTCACTAATGCTTTCGAAATGAAACATAATAAGCCCATAAATATATAATCAAAAATTCATAATTCAGTTGTTGGTAGAGGTGCTTAAAACTTGCTACAAATCAAAAATGATTCATTCCCTTTATTTATTATTAAACTAGAATGGAAATAAATTAAATATTATCCTATCATGAGAAAACAATACCTCTTTTGATTATCTTATCTCCCCTTCCAGGCTGTTCCCCTTCGTACCCCACCACTTTCATAAAATATTCTTATCATCTTATAGGAATATATGAACTAGAGAAGCACATTTTTGTTAACAGAACAATGTAATAACTATAGTTTTTTTTAAAAAAAAATTCGCTATTATTATTTATGTTAAAGTACTAAGACAAAAAATACTACATTAATTAGATTATATTTATTTATATATGTCTAAAATAAAGATATTCGTTTTTAAAAAGAGTTATTTTTAAATAAACTATTTTATAAAAAATTTACAAAAATGGGTATAAATGATATTTGAGGAATTTGGAAATTCAAAATTATTTAACCCATTTTCCATAAATTATTGGAATTCTTCTGATAAAATAAATAAATAGATAATTCCCTTTTTCGGATATTTCAATGATAATAAAATATTTTTACTGATTATACTAGGTATTATCTTTTAAAGAGATATAAAATTCTAAGAAATATGATGAAAATAATAATAAAAATGATAATAAATAATAGAATAAATTATTTTTAATTAAAAAAAAAATATTTAACAAAACTTTCATTCATTTTTCTATTTATATATATTTTCCATTTGATATATTTATTCCAAGGGATTTTATTTAGTGAAAAAATGATACATTAATTTGGTCTGTCATGACTCTCAAAACTAAATCCAAAAAAGTTTAATAAAATAATTTTATATTTCGAAATAAAAAAAAAATTTTTAATTAAGAAAAACTGAAGTATAAATATTAAATTAAATAACCAGTCGGAAGTATGAGAAATGATTATGAAATTATATTTTAGATTTTAGATTGATCTATAAAAAATATTGAACATTTATTTATCAACAAAATATAATATATAAACAAAAAAAATAAAATATAGAATAAGTTATATTTTAAAAAATTAAGTGTATGCTATTTATATACAATTAAAAACTCAATTAGAATATAATTATCATAAACATTTTTCAGAAATTATTTAAAAATAAATTTGTTGATTTTATTTTTGAAAGTTTATATATATATATATATATATTTCTTTAAATTATAATAATATAATAAATATTATATGAAAAATACACAAAAAAAAATAATTGTTAAATTGATATTAAAAATTTTATATATATATATTCTCTTATTATTAATTAAAAAATTAATTAATTAATAGATGAATATACAAAGAGTCAATTGTATAGATTTTCAAAGAGTATATGAAATTTTTTTAAATTAATATATAATTTTATTTAATATTATATTAAAAACACACAAAAAAGAAGGATTCATTAAGTGATTAGATGTAAAAATTTATATATATATTCACTTATTATTATTTAAAAAATTAATTAATTAATAGATGAATATTCAAAGACTCAATTGTATGGATTTTCAAAGAGTATATGAAATGTTTTTTAAATTCAAAGATTACCAGAATGTCATTGGAAGACATTTTCAATTGATAAATGATAAATAATTGTAGGTGTGAAATTTTGAATTTATTAAAGAAATTAATGTGTTGTAACGGCTCTTTGAAGCCACGATTTCGGCCCGGCTGGTTGCCTACACCAAATAACTCACGTCTTGAGTAATGATCGTCTGATTAAGTAAATTGATAGAATATCTCCTTTTTGTGGGCCCTGAAGGAGTATAAAATGGCCGGTAAACTCACCGAGAATAGGGTGGGTCCTTTGTCAACGAGGGCAATCCAGACACTTAAAGGAAAAAATGTCAAATCACAAGCACAACTTGCACAACGTTGTCCACCTGTTCGGACTCAATCGCCGACTGCTGGTAGCTCTCATGCATTCACCGCTGCCAACATCGAATCAGAGAAAAGTCTCCCTCTTATCAATCATCTTATCACAAACACACCTTTCATTAAACATCTTTTCTATTTAATCTAAAGATAATTTGCAAATATCTACAATATATAAACAAACAATCAGCAGTTTTTAATTTAATTAAAAAAAAAAATAATACACCTTTATATTACCTTTTATAAACTAAGATATTATAAACACCTGGCGGAATATTTAAAACATTCAATTTGAATTTAATAAATAAAAGTAAATTTTATAAACATTACTTTAAAAATACCTAATTGAAAATAAAAAATTTAGATTTATTTAATAATTAATTAAAATTTTATTTCAAGGGGTAATAATCTAAATATATTTTATAAAGAATAATTTTATATACTTAAAATACAACCTGAATCTGTTTTATTTTAAAAAAAAAATAATTAATTCGTTGAAATGATATAAAATTTAAAAAAGTAACTATTTCTAATATTATTTATTGGTTTTGAAGAATTTGACAAATTATCCCCTCCCTCCCTTCTTCCTGCCATTTACTAGCTCTTAAAAAAATAAAATAAAATAAGGGCAGCGTTTTTAAACAATTTTAATTTTTTTATTTAAAATTAATTCATTTAAATAAAATATTATTCTAATTTCAATGATAAATAAATTGGAATAAAAGTAATCTTAGGAAGTTATTTTATAAGAATATGAATTAAGTTAATAAGTAAAATATTTAGAGAAATGAAAAATAATCTACTATAAATATTCTATATCTATTTAATGTCTTTGATGATATTTTATTTGTATATCAAAACCAATAAAACAAATTAACTTAACTAATTATTTTCAACCCAATTTGAAGTAATTAACTGAATATATTTAATCATTATATTATAAATAATTTTTAAATATAAAATATAAAAATATTAGAAAAACCGAATAAATGAAGAAAATTTTTTACAAAGGTGTAAGTTTAAAATTCAATTCAAAAATGAAATATAATTCCATATATAAGTACACTTAACATTAACCCAGAATGGAAATGGGAGGCGGTTGGAGAGTTAGCTTTTTAAAACTAAACAAAAAATTAATGAAAACAAAATTTTAAAAAATTAATTATTTCAATCTAATTTTATCTTTATAACGATATAATTATTTAATTCTTCTTCATAGTAAACTGGATATTTTTATTAATTTATTTATTTGTGTATTTTTTTTAATATATTAAGTACATCTTAATAATTCAATTATAAAACAAATCGTAATGGTAATGTATCATTGTGATAGTAGTTAATTATTATATTTTTGAGATGTCTTGAATTTTCCAAAGTAAGTACTACTGATTTATAATTATTTGGTAAAAATAACTATAATGTAAAAACATTTCGTTTACTAATTTTATTTAGTAAGAGTGAAATTATATACATTCATTTAAAAAAATGTTTAATTGAATAAAACGGTAAAATTAACAATACATATAAGATAACATTTTCAATTTCTTTTGAAGAACATTGAAGTACAAAATAAGAATTTTCTTTTTTTATAATAAAACATAATTTTTATTATTAAATTTAAATTGTTAAATTATTATATATATACTTGTTTATCAAACAAATATATTTTGTTTTATATAAGACGCAAAAATAAGGAACTCAAATAAAACTTAAATCCATTTTACTAACTTTACTTAAATTAAATATTTTTTTATATATTTTTAATTATAATTAAAATAAAAATTAATATAAGATATATTAATGAGATCAATATAAAAAAAATCCCTTAGAACTAGTCAGATATTAGAAGAGAAGAGAATTTCGACTTTTCACTTTTTATTAAAACAATTATTTATAATCAATAAATGCTTCTTTTATAGGATATTTTTTGTCAATAAATAAACAAAGGGTAAAGACAGGCTAGAACACAGCGATAATATATTTGTTATATTCGTAAATGTTAACTAGGCTCCAAAAAAATAAATGAAAATGGTGCTTATATGAATGATGTTGGATTTTGAAAATAATGAATTACTAATATAAATTGTTATTACCTTTAGTGGCTTCAGTCTTATACATTATATAAATATTTTCTTTATTCATCATCTTTATTTATAAAGTCCCACGTTGTTTTTTTATGATTTTTAATTAAAAGACATCTCATTGTTCAAAATATTACGATCAAACATTCATATTTCTCAACTATTGGTTTTTGAATAAAATTTAATATTTTGTTGTCTAAAAAATTTAAAATTATAAATATACAGTCTGAGAATAGAAATTTTGTTTACAATCACTTTTCAAATTTATTATAATATAATTCATTTAGTAACCTTATTGTGTTCAATGACATTATGTAAGATGTTTTCTAATTTATATGACACAAGTCATTATAATTTAAATTAATTTTTTTTATTAAATACCAATTTATTTATTTAAATTACAAAGTGTTTTATAAATGTAATTTAGTTTTGAACAATATTTTTAAGGATCTATAAATAATAAATGTTTAATAAAGGATATCATTAAAAGAAAATTTAATTGATTTAGTTGTATTTTTAATTTTTGTATTTATTAATCTTTTTTTATTTGGATGTCGGAAGAAATACATTCGTATAAATTGTTTTTTTTATAGAAAGAAAAAATCATTATACCAATTGTTATAGAAATGAGATAATTTATTTACTAAATCTTGAATTTGTATAAAATACACAGAGAAAAATTTCGGAATAGATCTTTATTTGAATGTAATTTTTAAAAAATAAGTCAATCTTTATTAGTGTATTTTACTTATAATGTAATATATGTTGTATAAAACAGATAGGCAGTCTAATTATGTTAAAAGATTAATATAAATATTTTTTAAAAGAATTCTATATTAATCATAATAATAATAATAATAATAAAAATCAAAAAATATGTAATTCATTATTTAAAAAATATAATTAATAATTTAAATAACAGGAAAAAAGAAGAGGAATATTTATAATCTGTCTCTTTTGGAACGATTTTTAATATATTTATATATATATTTATATATATTTATATGATATCATATATACATTGTTTGATTCGATTATTAACAATCGTAATTGAATGGCTTTAGTTACAAATTTAATTAAAAATGGCTTTCAAGATTTGCCACCAAAGCCCATCATATTTCCTAAACTACCCGTAGCTCCTTGTTGAAGTTGACGCATCATATTTTGAAGGCCAGGAATTCCTCCTGAAATAAAAGAAATAAATTTAATACAATTTCTATGGAACAAAAAAATACTTGATTAAAGATGACAAAAAAATTAAAATAAATTTGGATGTTAATTTTTTTTTTTTTTAATTTTTTTCAATATTTGAAAAATAAAGAATTTCCAAAGTATTTAAAATAAAGTATATTAGTAAACCTCAAAATGTTTACAACTATCATACAAGAACTCTCTATACGAAATTTACCCTTATGTTGACAAACGAAATGTATAATAATGTTAAATAAATATATAATGTATAATATATTAAAATAAATTCATTGTAAAGAAAATCTATCAAATATAAAATTTCGTTAAATGCAGTAAATGGAGGAGTGGTTTAATTGAGTATAATACTAATGTTTTCAATAATGTCATTGAAAATGAATCTCACTACATTATCACAAAAATTATTATATCTTATTTAGGGAACTTAAAAAAGGCAACATATTATAATATTTCATAATATTGAGAACATAATACTATGTCAACTCATAATAAAAGTAAGATTATAATTATAATTTTTAAGATTTAATCTATTTACATAAGAATAATTGAAAAGAACAATAATATATTATTACTAAGTTAAAAAAGGCCCTATTGGGTGTGTGGGTAGAGAACCTGCCTCACATTCTTATTTTTATAAACTTTTATAAATATTTTTTTTTTTTCAAATTGTAATTTTGAATATTATATATTTAGTTAATGTAAAGGTTTTTTTGAAGGCGCCATTGGGTGTGTGGGTAGCGAACCTGCCTCACACTCACATGGTCCCGGGTTAAAGTCCTGGGCCTGGCAAGGGAATTTCCCTAGCTGGGGTCTATGGGACGGAGTCAACCCAGCCTCCGGGAACAATGGGGAAAAGCTACTTGATAGCGCCTCCGATCAAGAAAATCAAGGTAAAGGTTGAGAGGACTCGTTCTACTGATCTTAGGACACCTCATTGATATAACCGGCTTGATAGGTGGTGTCCTTGCGTAGGACGTACAAAGTCATAGGTTTTTTTTTACTAAGTTAAAATTTAAAAGGTGCCAATAGTAATAAATAGCAAAAAAATTATGTCAACTTAAAATCTGATTTTCAAGAACGTTTTACAAGTTTGAATGGGTGAATAAAATCATCCATATTCGATACAATCTTTTATCTTATTTACTAATAATATAATTTTGCTTTTGAAATATATATATATATTTATATAAAGAGAGAGAGGTATGAAAATCTATACTTAATTATAATTGAATTTAATTAAATAAATAATCAATGAAATTTACCCATATGTTGTAAAACTCGTGGATCCATCATTTTTGCCATTTGTTGATTTAATTTTGTCATTTGAGCAGGATTAACATTCTTCGACATATCACCACCTTTAAAGAGTCCTTTAATTCCACCCATTTTTTTAACTACACCGGCAAATTTAGTGTATTGTGAAATTAAATCTTTGACCTCTTTTTCAGTGACTCCTGCACCTTGAGCCACTCGTGTAATTCGGGAACTTTGTTTCGAAAAAAGTTTTGCACCATCACGATTATCTAATTCTGTATTGGAAAAAAATAAAAATTATTTTAAAGAAATATCATAATTTATAGAACAAATTTTTGAAATAAATTTAATTATAAAAATAATTTATGATAATAAAATGAATAAAAAAAACTTTGTGTTTATTTTTTTAGTAATCTTCAATCTTTCCTTGTTCGTTTTAGTGTACTAAAAGTAAGACGGTTAAATAATTTAAAATTTCAAACACATCAAGGAAACAAGAGTTAAATATTATATTTTGTAGTTATTTGAATGATAATAGTGATTGGAAATGCGAAATTAAATAAATCTTAAAATACTCAATTTTAAAAATATAAATTTAAGATTAAAATTGGGAATCTTTAAAGAACTTGAAAAAAAACGAGTTAAGTAACAATCAAAAAATTAAAAATCTAAATAAAACATCAAAATATTACACGCTGACTTTTTCTCTGAAAAAAATCTAAAAAAATTATTTCAAAAACTAACAGAAACCCAAGAAAGAAAACTAATAATTTATCTAATATTTAACATTTAAAATTAGCTTAAATCTACTAGAAAAGCTATTAATTTTTATGGTTACATTAGTAATTTACCTCCATCATTCATAGAATCCATAATTGTCATTAACCTCTTAAGTCTTGCCATTGATTCCTGCTCACTACCTTTTGATAAAACATCTTGACTAAATCCAGGAATCATGCCCTGAAAAATTTCACATTTAATTATCATAAATTAACAGTATTTATTTGAAATAATATACAAAAGAAAGTTTAGGAACATACCATAATTTGAGAAAAGGGACCCATTTTCATTATATTTTGAAATTGTTCATACATATCTCTAAGTGTGAATTGTCCATGTTTAATTTTCTCAATAAGCTCTTCGTTATCATCTAATTTTAGTTCATTTACTTTATCAATAAGCCCTTCAATATCACCCATACCAAGCAATTTTGATACAAAGGGTTTTGTTTTAAATGGCTCAAAATCATCGATATGTTCACCAGTACCAATAAAAATAATTGGAGATTCGGTGGCTGCCACTCTAAATAAATATAATAATAAAAGAACAAAAATAAATTATCCTATATAAATAAAAATATTGATTTAACATAAATATATAATCGATATAAAATGAGCTTACGCGCTGAGAGCACCACCACCCTTTGCATGACCATCCAATTTTGTGATTATCACGGAACCTACATCGACTTTTTCTTTAAAGGCACGTGCCTGTGCTTCGCAAGCTTGACCAATGGTAGCGTCCATCACGAAAATAATATTATCTGGTTTCTGTAATTAATTAATTGCTATTAGATAAAGATATTTGAATGGGAATTAAAATGGCTTATAAAAATGTTTTTATATTTACTTCAGGAGAAGCTAAAAATATATTTTTATTTTATTTTTGTATTTGACAAATATTTTGATTGATAAAAGATATATTTTATTATATTAAAAATCTATTAGAATTTTAAAGAAATAAATAAAAAATTCCAATTCTTGAATTAATATTTAAAAATAATGAATATAATTGTGAATTTATATATAACATTAAATTCTTAAAATTTATTAATTTAAGAAAAATCTTTAATTTCTTATTATTAAATACTAATGAAGAAAAACATTATAATTCCAAAAGTGAAATTGATCATGTTTAAAAAAAACTTACGATTGCATTTGAAACTTGTAACATTTCTTCAAAAAGTGATTCCTCTTGTTTATGTCTACCACTAGTATCCACAATAATGATTTCAAAACCTTCTTTTTTAAACATTTCAACACCATCTTGAGCGATCACAACTGGATCCACTTCTGTATAACTAAAATAATAATTTTTCTATTTTTGAATAATTTAATAAATGATCAAAGACTTTTAGAAATTGTAAATAAAAATAGTGTTCCCTTTTGGTATTAAAATTTTCTCTGGGTGAATTGATATTTATTTATTTATCCAATTTTTTAAAGAATATATTTTAAAAAATACATGACAAACTGTTTGAAAATTTTTAATAAATAAAAAATAAATGTCTGAATGAATAAATCATAAAAAAAATATTTATACAATAAAGAAAGTCCTTAAAAAATAATAAATTTAGGTTAATAGTTTTAATAGTCTTTTTTACCTCCCGTAAAATGGAATTCTCGCTTTTGTGGCATTCTGTTTTAATTGATCATAAGCACCAGCACGAAAAGTATCAGCACAAACTAAACAAGCCTTCCAGTTCTTTTTCTGATAATGATATGCTAATTTAGTACAAGTAGTGGTTTTACCAGAACCTTGTAAACCAACAAACATAATAATATTAGGTTTGCCTTTTACAGGTTGATGTGCTTTAACTCCTGGATCTACCAGCTGTAAATAAAAATTGTTATCTATTAATATCAATGAACACAACATCCAAGTTATATCAACACACATATAATTTAAAATTAGAGAATATTGTAATATTTAAATGTTGAAATATATAAAATATATATCAAAAGTTCAAAATAAAATAAGTGGATCACCTTGACAAGTTCTTTAAAAACGGCACTTTGGATCATTCTTCTTTTATTAAGACCCCCAGCCATTTCATCAAAATCGATGACTGCTCGAACATTTTCTCGCAATTTTTTTACTAATTTTATATTTACATCTGCTTCTAGTAATGCAGCACAAATCTCTTTTAACATAGAATTGAGAACCTACATAAAAAAGATTTATAAACAAATTGTTATTGAATAATAATTACATATAAATTTAATTACACAATAAATATATTATTAATCAATATCATTAGAAAATATTATTTAATAGAAAAAATGTAAATTTAAAATAATATAAATAACCAGCTGTTAGTGACAAATAATGGATAAATGACAAACCTCTTCATTAATAATCGTTGCATTGCTTAATAATCGAAGAGCGGAAGTAATTTTACGTCCTAAATCTGCTAACACCATTTTGTTTGTTTATTATTTTATAAAAAATGTATAAGAGAAGATGAATATATTTAAGATTTGATAAAACTATAGAATTGTAAAATCAGAAACATTGGATAAATGTGTTCGCCACTCTGGAAGTGGGCGCTTTCCTTTCAACTACATATGGAGAGAGTAAACAACATAATCAAAACATATTTTAAAATCAAAAATAAATTAAAAAATAAAGAATAAAAAGATTAAAGAATAATATTAAATATTTTATAATTTAAAATTAAAAAGATTCTTATTTTAAAAGAAATTAATATAATTATTGTTCTTTTTTGACAATTGAGTTTTTCAGAACGCATTTTTTTGATACGGATGGTCTGTGATTTTGCTCATTAACTTTTCCCAAAGCTAAGAATTTCATACTAAATGTCAATCACACACCATCCGTTGTCAATTTAATTTAATTTTCTTGAATAAATAATGATAAATAACAATTTTCCTAACCGTAATTTTATACTGGATTGTTAATGGTAACCTAAAGTAATATATAATTTTTCAAATATTTTTATTAATAAAATAATTATTAAACATGTCAAGAGAAATTGACACGTATTCTCTTCCTTTGGCACCAAAGGATTTATGTTTTAACCAAAATGAATTTAATAAGGTAAAGTTATCAATAAAAAAATAAAAAATCTGATGTGATTTAGTCAGATTCTTTAAATTTCAAAATACAATAATTTCATGTTAAGGTTGTAACAAAGTCTATCATTTATAATTGAGTTCTTTCACAGAAAACATTTTCTGCTGATGAGTTTTTGCAAAATCATAGAAAGAAAGCCAATTTAGAACAAATGCGTGATGATTTAGGCATTTATTTAAAGATCTTACGTTCAGCAATGATTGAATTAATTAATAAAGATTATGCGGATTTTGTAAATCTTTCTAGTAATTTAATTGGAATAGACAAAGCAATATCAGGACTTCAGACGCCTTTAGGACAACTTAGAGAAGAAGTTTTGGTAAATAAATATATTTATAATACATAATAATAAAAAGTTTAATATAAATTAATTATTTTTTATTAAACTATTATTTTAAACTTTGTTTTTATGATGAAAAAACTTTAACTAATTAAATATCTTACTAGTAATTAAAATAAAAATTATGATTTTCTCAAACGATTAATATAATCATCATTTGTTTGAAAAAGTTAATTTATAATATTTAATATTTAACATTTTATTAATTTATATATTAATTAAAGTTCATATTTTTAGCAAGTAAAATTATCTTTAGATGAAGAAATTAGTGATTTGGTAACTAAATTAGAAGAAAGAAAAAAAATTAAACAGAAAAAATATTCTCTACAATGTTTATCTCAAGTTCATAACTCATTTAATAAATTAAATTCTCTGCTAAATTTAACTTTAGAAAATCATAAAGATTCAAAAAAACCATTAGATCCTACTATTATAGAACGAGCATCTGCAGAATTTACCCAATTGCAGTTTGCACTTAATCATTGCGAGGACTATCTAACATCTTATCATAAAGAGGTAATGATTTGATTCAATTACTTAACATTCATTTCTTTGAACAATAATCATCAACATATTTTTTAGCACACCGATAAAATCTGTGATATTTTAATGGAAAGCCTCAATTGGATGTTCCTTGATGCTGTTAAATGCAAAGATAGAATAAAAATGAGTCACTGTTTAATTATATACTTTAACTTAGATAAAACTGCAGAGGTAGAAAATTTGATTAGACAAAAAATTGTTTCTCCAGAAATAAAAAAAATTATTCCAGATAACAATATTAATAAAGATCCAAATCATCTACAAGAAATTTATTCGAAAATTTTAGAATATATTGAACAAAACTTGAGAGAACTATTAGATTTAACAAATTCCAGTGATAGGTATATACATATATACATATATGATATTTAAAATAATAAATATTTTAAAATTTTTTTCTTTTAGACCTCGTCAAATAAAAGGTTTTGAATTTTTAATAAATAGTGTTTGGCCTGAAGTTGAACAAAGACTTCGTACAAATATGTCGCTAATTTTTGCACCAGGAAATCCTGATTATTTTCATAAGGTAAAGATAAAAATATTCGATAAATATTCTATTTTAATATATTTCTATTATAATCATTAATAATAATTTTTGAATATTTTCATCAGAGATATTGTTATACAATCAACTTTTTATCTCAATTTGATTATTATTGTGGTACCCAAAATAAAGTTAAGCTACTTCACTCTAATCCACAATATCTTTCATTTTTACAATTATGGAACTTATCTGTTTATTATCAGATAAGGTATGATAATAACAATCATCATTAAAACATTTATTTTATATATTTCATATATAAATGACATTTTTATAGATTCCAGGAACTTGCTGGGAGTTTTGAATCTTCATTAAAAGAAAGCAATACATCTTCTTTATTAAAAATTAATGATAACCCCTCAGGCCTTCAATTAGCAACAACAGAAGCTGCATGGAATTGTTTAAATAAATGTTGGTCGGAAGGTATTTTCATCCGATCACTTTCAGATAAATTCTGGAAGTTAACTATACAAATTCTTTCCCGTTATCATGTATGGACGGGAACAATTCTCAAACAGGTACTGGAGAAATTGTCTTTAGAAGTGGTTCTTATCATGCGAGCATTTTCAGGGTTGTCAGGAACATTTTAAAAATTTAAAACAAATCATGATTAAGGCATTTTAAAGAATTATTACAATTTAACCATTAAAATTTAAATATTACTTTTTATAGATTATATTTAATATTTAATGATAAATGCATATAATATAATAAAAAAAATATAAACTAATTATTAAAGGTAGTAGAAGAATTTATTCAAGTGAGTGCTAAATAAGCAAAATTAAAAATCTAAATATATATTTATAATTAATTTGTTCATTTTATTCTTTGAATATCTTTAGAATTTTATCTTTATTAGACTCTTAATTGAATTTATATTGCATTACAAAATCCTATAATTATTATTATTGAATTATATTAAAATTATCTTCAAAAATTATTATTATAAAAACAAGCAAAAATAAAGTATGATGAATTTTTTTTAATCTAGAAATGGCCATCACCTTATCAAGAAAATCATTCGAGTGCAAGTCCTTCTTCATCAACGGCCATTCCTAAACCTGCAATTCAATCAATGAGCAGACTAGATTTTTTAGTATGTCTCTATACTGATATTCAAAGACTTGTAGATAAATTACCTGAACTATTAACTCAAGTGGCATCCAAAATGTCTCCAATTTCTTCAAAAACGTTTGAATTATTAAAAAGTAACAATTTCATAATTACAATGTGAAAAATATTGATGAATTAAACACAATGATTTATTTTGTTTATTTCAGAATGTTTAAAGGAAACTGAAAAACAACTTATTTCTCGACATCCAGATGTGTCACAATTTATTTTGGGTGAAGTTAGTGGCGATAGCCTTGTTCAATTACGTCAGGTGTCAGATATTCCTCGATTATATCGTCGAACTAACCGGGATCGTCCAAGTAAAGCTTGTGGATATGTAACTCAAGTATTAGCTGCTCCAACGATTTTTCACACTAAACATTCCAAAAATGTTTCACCAACTCAATTAAATGAATGGTTACAACTAATCTTTTCTGCTATTACTCAGCAGTAAGTGTTCTTTATAAATTTATATAATTTTGTATAAATGTATATATATATACATATATATACAAAATTATAAATAACTAACCTTTCAAATTAAACAATACAAAAATATGATATTAATTTTTAATTACATCTTTTTAATATTTTTTTTACTAGATATTACACTTCTGTGGATGATGTTTTAACGTCCGTCCAAAAAACTGAAGAAAGTCTTCGGAGATTAAAAAAAATTCGAGATCGTACATCTACAACTTCACAAAGTGGAGAAATGAATAAAGGTCTAGGCGATGACGATAAAATACGCGAACAACTTCTTTTGGATGTGCAGACTTTTTGCCAAGGCGTAAGATATTAATTTTTATTTTGGATTTATTTAAATTATGAAGAATTTAATTAACATTTCAAATATGAAAAATAGAGTAAAAATTACAGTATAAATAATTTTTACATTTTTATTTAAAATAAATCTAAAAGATGTTTTTTTTTTCAGGTGACAGATGTTGGACTCGCAATTGATCAAGTAGATAAACTAAAAGATCTTGTTAATTTAGTTGAAACAGCATGCAATTTCAAAACAGACATAAATAAGAATGGACAGGTTAATTTATCAGAAATTTAAGTGATCACATAATTCAATCATAAAAAAGCTCAAATTTATTTATATAAATAAATAAAATTTTATATAATTTTAATTATTATTTTGCGAATAGATTTTTTTGGCAGGTTGTAAGTTAAAGGTATATATACTAAATTTTTAATGAATAATTTTTAATTATGTTTTTTATACCTATACTTGAACCATTGGTGCCTACAATTTGTATTGTAACTATATTATGTGAATATATTAATTTTTAATGCATTTTGTATTATTGCATAAAATTGACTTATGTAAAAAGAAAGAAATGTTATGTTACACAAATAAATAATGTTAAAATTAATTAATATTTATTTTTAACTAATCTAATATCATTTTTTTAAATAAAATAAAATTTGGATATGATTTTAAGATCTAATATTAGTTTGTTTTTTTAAATAGCTATAGAGATAATAATAATTATTGATTTATTAATCAATTAAATATTATTTTGTCTATCTATCTCTGTGGCTTTACGGAAGTCGAAAGTTCTTGGCTGCAGCAACCATATTTCTCCAAGTTTCCCTATCCTGAGCCTTAACCATCTAACTGCTACTTTCTTCCTCCTCTCTTACGTCCCTTCCTACATTGGTCACCCACCACGTGCTTGTTCTCCCAAGTGAACGGTCTCCCAACAAATATACCCTTCGCCATTCTTACCTCTACCATTCTTGCCACGTGTCCTGCCCATCACAGCATATATTTTAATTTTGATCCCCTTTGATAATAATTTTGACGGGATAAGTCCCTTTACTGCCTGATAACAGACGTTACCCGATTGCAACCTCAATTTCTTCTCCAATATTATTACCCTTCGTGATTACAGAACCTAAGAATTTAATTTTTCTGCATTTTCAAAACATTAGTCTTATTTATTTTCATAATTAAATAAATGTATATTGATTTAAAAAAAAAACAAATGTGTGTGTGTCTGTGTGTGAAAATATCAAAAAATAAGATTTCGTTTTGGTACAATATGAAAAAAATAAATTTAAGGCAACAGTACGCGGTGTTCCCAAGCGGTTACCCATGCAATTACTAACTGCGCTCGATGTTGCTTACTTCTGTGATCATTCGAGAACAGGTGCAATTTTTTTTTATGTGTTTATGAGCCAATAAATATATACAAGGTAGATTATCCCGAAACACATATGGGATTCACATTTTTATAATATGTACAATTTATAACAAAATTGTGGAATAAAGCACATTGATTGTTAAGCGGAAATATTACAATAAAATGTATATAAAAATATAAATTTTACATTGTTTCATTTGCATTCCTAGATTAATTTAAAATATTTATGATATACTATGTTAAATTTATTTAGGAAAAAAAAACCGTGAAAACTACATTTACATTAAGAAATAATAAAATTATTTACAATTGGGTTTATATTTTTTTAGGCAGTGGTGTATTGGGAGGGGAACGCGGGGGAACGACGTTCCCTTACTTTTTTTCAGAACCGGAACGCGTTCCATTACTTTTTTATGTCCCGACAACCCCCACTATACTGTTAGAATTTATTTTTTTGTGATCGTTAATATTTTGTATAGTAAGAATAAGAAAAAGTAAAAATTTATATAGAAAAAAATAGTTTGCTGAAAATAGGACTTTTTGCTCCCAATACGCGTTTCCTCAGTTCCCTCACTTCCAGTTACCAATACATCACTGATTAGATCACAAAAAAAAAAATAAAAATAATAAAGATAATGAACAAACTTTGTAATAATTTCATTTATTTAATTACGTTGAAGATTTAAATAATTTTATTATAAATTATCATTATATTTTAAATTAATATTTGTTTATTAAATAAAAGGCGGAGGAATACAAATATCAAAATCACAGAAAAAATTCTCCCGCAGGGGACTTCAAATTACCTAGGCAGTTTCAAATCAATATCTTATTGGTTGCGGTTGGGTTCGGTTCTGATATTTTCGACCGAAGCCACCCGCAATTCTTAAAATCACTTGAAATGATTCAAAAGATTTGCTTAGTATAGGTGGGAAAGAGATAAAAAATAAACATTTATATGCTACGAATTTTTCCGACTCATGCCGAAAGTGCACGAAAAATTAATCATCCTTCTCCCTTCTCTAACATGATAATTTTTTAATCTTTCACATGTGGAGATTTTTACATATATCCAGGAATCATGCATTTTTCTAACCGAAAAAAGTATTTTTAGCATGCTGTCTGTCCGTCCGTCCCTCTGTCCATTCTCTGTCCGTATAGACTTGAATAGCTTGAACGGCTCAACGTATTTTGATAAAATTTGGTATATTTACTTAATGCATCAATATGATGAATTGATCAACTTTTGGTGTATATCCGAAAACCGGAAGTGGTAGTATTACCGATCGACGATAGGATAGGGGGCTTAACATCAAATTTCACATGAGGAGATTTTTTAATAAGAAAAATAAAAAAATTATTTTATACGTTTATTGAAAAACAACTCAATTGGACCGGGAAAACATTGCTATAGAGCTGGTTAAATACGGACCGGCTATATTAAAAGAAATATTAGGAGTATTACTCAACAAGTTGTTAATGAAAGTTGAAGAAAACCCAATATTTTATCATTTGAAAAATAATCTCTATCTTTAAGGGGATCAAGAAAAATTGTAAAAATTATAGGGGAATTAAAAAATATCTACAAAATTAAAAAAATGAGTAAATTAATTAAAATAAATATAAATGAATATTTTATTTAATTAATTGATATATGATAATATAGCACATTATGTTTGTTTTTTTTATTTGTAATATTACTATTTTAAATCTATAACCACAATTATAATTATTTTGTTTAATAAAATCATTTATCAATTATATTTCATTTGGTGCAACACAATAAGATATTTTCAATTGGGCTCATCAAAAATTATATTTTTAATTACATCAATAGCCAAATTTTGACTATAGTCAATAGTTTTAAAGATTTTATATATTTATATAAATAATTTGCCTTTAATTGTTCAATAATATCTATTGTATTGCAATCATTGTCAAAAATAAGCTGGAGTGTCTCCACTCGACTATCTCGCTATTTTAATTGGATTAAATAATAATTTTTATACTTAAATTAAATTATAAATTAAAATCAATAAATAATATTTATTAAACCAGCGCGTGTTTGACTCGGAGACCTTCAAAACGTATATAAACATCAAAATCTCGACATCGAAAATTTTCGTGATCTCAATGAGTTGCAAATATTTAGTAAAATTTTCCTCAGCAAATTATAAAATAGCGAAAAATCCACCTTTTAAAAGTACTGTATCTGTCAAACTTTAATAATTTTTATCTCTTAAACTAGAAGCGACCGCCGCATACTTCTTAAGGAAAATTTGTTTGGAATCAAAAAAGGAATCTACTGGTAAAGTTTTATCAAAAACCATAAGTTAAACTCAATAATTATCAAAAAATTCCAAATGCTATTATCGTGTAAGAATTAAAATAAGAATTTTTATAAAATTTCTTAAGAATTAAAATTAGGATTTTTATAAAATTTATTTTTTATTTACAATTAGACTAGTAAAAATAATAAATAAACTAACCTATGAATAGTAAAATGATAGGATTCTTAATGTAGTAGATAATTAGAAATAATGTATTTATTAATGGACCAAATAAAGTGGTTAATATATCTTATCTTATTATGCTAGCTAAAATTGTATATATCTATCTATCTATATATATTGGTTCTCAAAAACCGCTCTAACGATTTTTTTCAAATTTACACTAGATATAGTATTTATAAAGAAAAATTAAGTTTTATTGATGATATCTCTTGAAACATTCAGCTTCATTATTAATTTCTTAATTGAAAATTATATATGGAAAACGTCAAAATTGGCCTCCATTTTTATTTGTATTAATATTTTTTTTTATTTAAAATATTTTAAAATTTATTATTTAATTTCGAAATAAAATTAAAAATATTTATTTTTAATAAAATATATATAGATATTTATTAATCTCTCTCAAAAAAAAAAAAATAAAATAAAAAACATCAAATCTGCCTGCTAAGACAGTAAAAAAATGACAATTTTTTATCTAAACATATATAGTACAGTGGCTAGAGAGATGTTTTATACGAGTGGATTTCGTCGGTTCGAAACTCGCCGGGTGAATCGTTATTTAAAAATGAAAATGAAAATAATGAATTTGTTATTTTTTTTCTTTTTATCTATTGTTTACATTTTAATAAATTACTATTTTATATTTATTTATTCATTGTTCTTTTATTAAATTTAATATTTATTAATATTATTTATTATTAATTTATATATTGATGACATCACAAATGACATTTATATTGAAATTTGACTCCCGCCTTTTTTTAAAGAATATTGTATTAATATTTTTTTTATATTTAAAATATTTTAAAATTTTTTATTTAATTTCGAAATAAAATTAAAAATATATATTTTTTTTATATTTAAAATATTTTAAAATTTTTTATTTAATTTCGAAATAAAATTAAAAATATATATTTTAATAATATTTTATAATTATAAATTACGATATATATTTATCAATAATAATGAATTTTTTTTTTTTAACTTAATTACAGAGCCGAGGCTCGGGGTCCCGGTATGATCTTAATATATTGTGAGAATTAGATAAATAATGTAGAGAGAAAAAAATATTTAAAAATAGATATTTATTTAAATGAAATAAAATTATTTAATTTACAGAATGAAAATGTCTATAATAATGTCTAAACATTTTTTCTTTATAATTTTACATTATAATAATACTAATTACAGTAGTTATAATATATGGGGAATTTTCAACTTTGACTGCCGATTTGACCATGTTCCCAAACGAATTTTAAAAAAACCAAGACCACTTTACATTTACACATTTTAAGCTCTAATCGAATCCAAAATCAAAATTTAAAAAATCGAAAAACAAACTCACAGATATATAGATTTTATAAATGAACATTTATACAATTTATTTTAATTAATTTGAAACATTTTAGGAAACAAATTTTGAATGGGTCATTTTTAGAAATCCCATTTAACAATTATAATAAATAATTAAAAAATTGTAAAATTTTTAAAGTATATAAAAATAAATTGTATAAATTGGTTAAAGGGTCGAGTGATAGTTCGGTGTCCCAGGTATATATTTTATATTAACACGCCTACTTTTCTGTATAATAAAGATATAAAGAATCATATTTTAATTTTTATATAACCAAGAAATCATTTTTTCACTTAAAATATAGTTGTAAAGCCCAAATCTCCGATCCATATAACATCATCGACTGGGCCGCTACCAAAAGGAGTCTTCTCTTGCTCTGACTAGGGCCACCGGTATTTGCCATTAGTCTCGAAAAAATAATATTAAATTTTATATAAATTTATAAATTAGAATATTTGAATTTGTTTAAATTTTAACACATGTAATCAATCATATGCATAAAGAATAGAAAATTTTGAAAATCAACTTGGTATTAAATTCAGAAAAAAAAATACTCATATATAGAATATATAGACTATTCGAATATAATTGAAACTCTTTCTCTCCCTCTATTTTAAATTTGAAAAAACGGAGTGTTAAGAAATTAAGATTCCTTATACAACATGGATGGTTAAATGAATTGGGCTCCCTACCTCCCTGAGAAATTCACATTAAAAATGTTTATAATATTTTAGTTTATTAAAACAAACTATTATTTTTTTATTTCAATATTTTTAATGTTAATACAATAATTTTTATTTTATAATCTATAAAATAATTTAATTATTTTTAAAAACAACGGTCTTCAATTACAATTTTTTTACTCTCTACTGACTGTTCATTTCATAACTGAAAATAGTGTCGAATAGAAATAGACGATATTACTTGGATTAATCTTATTATGCTAGCTAAAATTGTTTGTTTGTATTATTGAGGACCCCAGTTCAATTCATTTTAATCAGATTGATGCAATGATGCAACATTTAATAATTGTAATAAATAATTAATTGTAGATTAATATTTTTTAAAGGGTCGAGCGACAGCTCGGTGTCCCAGGTATTAATATTACCAGCCAAACCCAATAATAATGAATCATTTTTTTTAACTTAAGTACCGAGCCGAGGCTCGGGGTCCCGGTACTGTAAATACTAAGTTAAATAACTCAGATATTTTTATTGATTTAAACTATAATTTGAGCTATAAAGTATATAAGCTATATTCAAAGAAAATCTTATTTTCATTATTAAGCCTATTTTTCAAACATTATGTATTAATAAATGTTTATCTAAATGTGATTTTTGATTAAATTTCTTTTCACAATAATTACATTCAAAAGGTTTTTCTTCTGTATGAATTAATAAATGTGTTTTTAAATTTGATTTATAATTAAATTTCTTTTCACAATAAGTACAATCAAAAGGTTTTTCTCCTGTATGAATTAATAAATGTTGATTTAAATGTGATTTCTGATTAAATTTCTTTTCACAATAATTACATTCAAAAGGTTTTTCTCCTGTATGAATTAATAAATGTGTTTTTAAATTTGTTTTCAGATTAAATTTCTTTTCACAATAAGTACATTCAAAAGGTTTTTCTCCAGTATGAATTAATAAATGTTGATCTAAATGTGATTTCTGATTAAATTTCTTTTTACAATAATTACATTCAAAAGGTTTTTCTTCTGTATGAATTAATAAATGTCTTTTTAAAATTGATTTCAGATTAAAATTATTTTTAGAATAATTACATTCAAAAGACTTTTCACCTGTATGAGTTAATAAATGTGACTTTAAATGTGATTTTCGATTAAAATTCTTTTTACAATAATTACATTCAAAAGGTTTTTCTCCGGAATGAATTAATAAATGTCTTTTTAAAATTGATTTCAGATTAAATTTCTTTTTACAATAATTACATTCAAAAGGTTTTTCTCCTGTATGAATTAATAAATGTATATTTAAAGTTGATTTATAATTAAATTTCTTTTTACAATAATTACATTCAAAACGATTGTATTCCTTATGAATTGAATGAGTTTCTTCTTCAAATTTTCCGTCTAAATATGTCTCTGTATCCTTTTTGAGTTTTACATCATTTTTGAAAATTGAAAATATTTTTTTATGAAAACATTTTTTTAGATGTTTAGATAAAAATTCGTCACTTATAAAATTCATATGACAATTTACACAAGAATATAGAGGACCTAAAAAAATAATTGTTTTCGTTATTTTAAATCATTATATTTTTATATATATGTAACTATTTTATAATTCAATTTAAGGAATAATATTATAAATAATATTAACAAAAATAATTTTAGTGACAATTAACATTACTTTCGATGACAAAAGCAGAAATAAAAATTACCTATATATATTGGATATTTTTTGTCTTCTTGTGAATGAAGATCCATTTTGAATTGATTAATGTATTATCAATTATAAAATATATTAGAGGTAATAAGTATTATAAATAACAGACCATCAAATTTTAAATTTTTATTTTGATTGCAAATATTCGTCTTTAAGATAGTAACGATTCAGTTTCAAAATAAAACTTTAGGTGCATTATTTAAACACTAGTGCTAATTGTTTAGTTTAATCTAATTTAAGAAAAAAAGTTTAAACCTATTTTTTAATGGTTGATCTTTTTAAGTAATTAAACTTAAATTAAGATATTTTTTAATAAGAAAAATAAAAAAATTATTTTATAAGTTTATTGAAAAACAAGTCAATTGGATCGGAAAAACATATTAAAAGAAATATTAGGATTATTACTCATTTGATTTCTATGCAATTAACTTCCTTTATAGAGCTATAATTCATATATATACATACATATCACACTAAAACACTTCATTAACAATTAACACTATTCTTCTAATATAATCAACCCTTTTGGATTTGAGTGATAATAAGTAAATTTAATAAACATTCTTTTAAATTTTGATACATACTTTGATATATGTATATTACATTGAAAAATAATAAAAGATTAATTTCTTAGCTCTTAACCCAGTGGCGCAACCAGGATTTGATCCTGGGGGGGGGGGTGGGGGTTTGACTAGCCGCTCTACCATCCTATGCCCCCCCCCCCGGGCTCTCTCAAAGACAAATTTTCATTAAGATTTTTTTTTATATTAAATATTTAAAAAAGTTTTGTAAATGAAACACTGATTTTACAAAATCTGACAAAAAAAATTTAATTTTGTATTTTATTTACTCGTCACAGTTTTAGAAAGAAATTATTTTTTTCCAGCTATGAGTAAATCATTTTAGCTTTCCTCATGGAATGAGGATAGCTTATACGATGGTCGGAAAATTTTGAAAATTTTTGCTCCAGGATTTTTCGAAATTTCCACTTTTTTTTCAGACGGTTCTGAGTCCAAAACTGCAAAAAAAAATTTTTGAACCGGCCGGCCGGCCGTTCGTTACCGAGATTACGTCTAAACAAAATGAGATATTGTCTTGAAATTTGATATTTAGATGTTTTTTTTTGGGAATGATGGGCGGGGATTGGATTGTTTTTGGACAAGATCGGACCATAAGTAAGGGTAGTTTAAAGAGCTGTCAAAGCACATTTTATTGATTTTCTCAATAAATACCGATTTTGATGCGAATTATCATACTATCGTATTAAATTTATAGGGAATCGAATTTACTAAAAGTTTCATTATATTCATTTTTACCTAAACTTAATAATAAAGGAGTTATTTATAAAAAACTACTTTAATATTTCGAAAGCTTTTTGTCCGCCCGTAGTGGCAGGATATTTTGAAAGAAATCATGTAAAAATCCCTAAGAAAAAATCCCTAAATGCAAATATCCCTAAAAGTATAAATCCCTAAATAAAAAATTTCCCTAATTTTTTTTTACTTATTTAATAATGAATAGCCGAAGAGACTTGAATGAGGTAGTTATACATCAAGCTTGGTGTCATCACATCTGTTCCATCTGACGTTTTAGCGTCCCATTTTTCATGGTTTGCCTTCATTATGGTCAGAAGCTCATCATGCGAGTCGCTGAATCGTTTCCTTGGTGGATCAGGCTTCTTACCACGAACATCACGAAAGATTTCCAAAGAGATAAGGTTATGCTCAATATGGATTTGCTTAATCAGGTCCCATACTGATGTCTTATAACCTCCTAAGCGTGAACGAAGAGCATTGTTGTAACCTTCCAATGCATTGTTTGTTCGAGGCAAACCCATCAAAGTGGCATCGTAGATGTTCCAATGTTCCAATGTCGAAAACCAGCCAAATATTGTTCACCTAGCCAAGTGCGCTCGAAATAAGAAAAAAGATCACGAAGTTTTGCCCTGTTGGTCGTCCAGCTAATGCTTGGTAGGCTACAATGACTTTTGATGGTGGTACCAAAGCCAAAGCTTTAAGAGTTCGTAAATGAGTGGAGTTGTCAGGATTATCTATACATTATAGAGCTTCAAAACTTCTCTGGCATTGATTTGATGTTTCTATAAATGCATTGAGCAAAATGAAAAAGACAACCTCTGATGATAGTAAATTTTTTTTTCAAATAAAAAGGATTATATTTTTTCTTTGCTATTTGTAATATATTACATAATATACAGCAATTTTAATTTTTTTTCTTTCCTGTGGGGAGGGGGGTTAACCCCCCCCCCTTGTTGCGCAACTGTCAAGTTTTTTTAATTGTATGATAACAAAAGAAATTAAATAAGAAATTTCATACAAATATTTGAAATAATTAATATTTTCTTATTATTTTAAATATATTTTTAAAATCTATTTAAATTACGCATTTGATTTCCAACCAATTCTTTTATTTAATTATAATAATTTAATCTTTTTAAATATGTATTAATAGTATAGTATTTTAATACAATTTCTTTTTATAATTTTTTATATCTTTATTTTTTTTTTTAAAGTATGTATAATCAACACTAACAATTTCTATATTTAGAGATATATCTACTTATCATAAGCATATAATCTTCATTTTAAAAACTGTTCTTTAAATTAATCTATTTTTGAATGTTTCTGTTCTAACTTGGGACCATACTGATCTAAAAAATTTTAAATTTAAATGAAATTATTTTTCACATATGAGGAAAGTAAGTGTTTTATTAATCTTCATTAAATGTATTATTTATTAATAAATCTATATAAAATTTCCTAATTTACTTTTTTGTGTATTGAAAGAGATCGCACATGTATTTTAATTTTATAACATATAAAATAAAAATTATTGAAAATTTTATGAAAATATGATTATTTTTTAAATTTTAGAAACAGTTCTGTTCTTATAAAATGTCCAAGTTATGCAAGGTGAAATATAACTTAAAATTATTAGGATTTTTTTTTTAAATCCTACAATAGAATTTAAATTGTCTCAAATTCTTAATACTTAATATATACACATATAATTGCTCAAAGAAGTATAAATGAAATTGGAGGTTTCCTTAGAATGAAATTAATTATAACAATATACAGGGTGTTCGGGATAAATTTGACAGTTTCGTAAGGAAATACATAATCTGCTTTGTATTTATTAAATTTAATTAATTTACAAAAAAAATTACAGGCACAGTAAATTTCAATTCTATTAACAAGTTTCACTCAAAATAACCACCATTGGCATCGATCACAGCTTCAATTCTGCTCCGGAACCTCGAACAAGCTGATGCTACAGTCTTCCTGGGAAGGGTCTCAAAAACTGTTTTAATTTTATTCATTAATTGGACTTTTGTATTTCTGGAAGTTCGATTGGTGTCTTTTTCAACTGCGCCATACACAAAATAGTCCATGGAGTTAAGGTCTGGGGAGTTTGGAGGCCAAACATTTGGACTGGTGAAGTCGTAAAAATATTCAGACAACCATTTTGTACTTTTTCCAGAGGTGTGGCCCGAATTCCAATGCCAGGGTTCTTCAACACGTGTTTCTGCAGATTTGCGAGGAATTTTGCTAAGCGAACGCAATCAGATCGTCTGCTAGGGATCTTTCTTCTTGCTACATCCTCGTAGTCACCATTGTAAGTCTCTAATTCATGCCTGATTGTTTTTACTGTGTTCAGGGAGCATTGGGAAGCAGTCATAATATCCTTATTTTGATGGCCGGCGCGTATCATCATGATGCAAGTTATTCTCTTCCATGATTGAGGTGGCTTCCAGTCTTCCAACCTTTCTGTCATCTTGTACATATATGAATAAAGAAGGGTCCAAACTTTTAAATGAGTAGTAGTTTCTGTTAATACCTCTAACCTATGGGAAAATATAATTAATTAAAAATATGTCAAATTTATCCCGAACACTCTTTATATCTTTTATATTTCTGGTTGATTTGTTAATATATTATTATCGTCAATATTTCAAAATCTTCTGATTTAAATTTTGAGGTTAAATTGTTGTATACCATAAATTCTCATTTTTTATTAGTAATCCTACTAGTAATTAATCAATTTCTACACTAATCAATTGAAAAAATTTTAACATCCAACATTAAATAAATACATATTTGAATTTGCCAGTTGATTTATTTTCCTAGGTGTCGAGTGGATGAGCGCAGCGCACTCTGGTGACTTCTGGTCTCTCTAGTTTGTCAATAAGCGATTGACATAAGGAACTCTTTTTGCTAGTTTTTCCCATTTATTTTCTTAATCCATTTTTCTAACTAGGTACAAAGAATCATCCTCCCATCATGGGTGATAATCATCAACGTGCTATGCAATTAATTGCCGAGGCGGAGAAAAAGCTTAATTCATCGAAAGGATTTTTCGGCTCCCTCTTCGGGTGAGTAGAATACATGAATTTTCCAAACGTCGTACTCTTGTACTCTATATATACCTATATAAGAGAAAATTCCTATCATAATCAATTCCCTGACTCATTTCTGTTAATATCCCTGGTGGGATTATGCTCCTAATGAGATATTTATTAAATTTTATTGCAAATAAAAAGGCAACGATTGCATGAAATGCATTGAGAACCGATAATGATAAATTGGGTCAGAACCGCATTCGTTTGATAAGGCCTAAGCGAAATTTACCCAATGTCAACGAAACCACTGACTCAGATGTCATATCAAATCAAGAACTTTCCCATCATTTCATCAGATAACGCACAAAATTATTTTTGATTAGAAGATTGAAAAAATTTAATAGAATAATATGATAAAATATATAAATATATTTACCCCCTCCCCCCCAAAAAAATAGAAAATATAAACTTTTTGCATTAGAATTTATATCTATATATGTAATTGTTATTTTATTAAAATATTAAATTTAATTTCATTCCATATGTATGTCTATCAATGTAACTAAAACTACTCCATGCATATTTCTTATCTTTAAAAAATAAAACATGATTCTATTTAAACTAACCTATCATTAATTTATATTTATAAATTATTAAATAAAAACATATATAAATATTTTCACCTCGTTAAAAATTGGACATTGGTCATTTGTTTCAGTCAAAACTAAATGTTTTCTTTTTTTAAATTAATTTTAAAATAAAAATTTACAAATTAATATTTAATATTTACTTACTAAGTAAGTTACTTAATTACTTACTCTTCATTAACCTACGTTTCAAACATTAAATTTTTTTTTATTTCTTTCATATATGGATTATAATTATTACTTTTTTATTAAATAATACAATTTCTTTTTCACATTTTTAGTAATTTAATTATAAATAATATAAATCGATTTATATATGATCAATGGTTATATAAAAATTATTTATTAAATAAAGATTTTTTAAATGAAAGGTTGCTGCATCTGTAAATCATAGGGAAACCATTTGAAAGGAAAGTAAGAAAAAATTTTTTTTTTTTTAAATTATTTATATTTTTTCTGCATTCGAAAAGTTTAATGCAAAACTATAATATATATTACAAAAATATATACTATACGATATTAAAAAGAATGACATGGCGCCCTTTTGTTTTATTCATCAAAATTTAATAGAAAATAGTAAAAAAATAACAATTTTATTCTTTTACTGAAAAATACCTCTATTCTTGAATAATATTTAATATTTAATAATATTAAAAAAAATAATTATTCTAGATTTAAGTATCTATGAATTGTAAATATTATTTTCTCATCATTCCTTAATAAATGAATTTTGTTTATTATAGAAAGCAATAAATTAAAATAAATAAATAAAATTTTGATAGTTTTTAATATCTATCATAAATTAATATTATATTTGTTATTAATTTTCTTTATACACCTACATATTTTAAATGTGTACACATAGTAGAATAAGTTTGAGGACAAAATACACAAAATACATACCTACTTTATTCATTTTTTTTTAAATCAACAAATTGTTTTCTATTTTATTTATTTATATTATATTATCAAATTTTGAATAAATTATTTTTGTTTTTAAATCATTTTGTTTTTATTATTATTATTATAATAATGATTAAGTAAGAATCTCATCGTTGTAGATTGAAAACTCCCTTCCTTTTCCCATTTATTCAAAATTTATTAATAATCCTTTAAATTCATCACATGATCTTTTCCCTCGTGTGCCATTTTCTCGATCTTTAATTATATATTATTTAAATTAGACAAATAATTCAGACGTTATGCAATTATTCATTTTTTATTTTTATTACAAATTGATATATTTGTTTAGATTTCAAATCTCTAAACTTGAAAAATTTAATATATATATATATATAAATTTAATTTTATGATGTGTTATGAATAGGGTGACCAAACGTCCCGTTTTTAGGTGCTCTGTCCCGGCGTCCCGAAAAATGTCTTCACAACAGCCTATTGTCCCGTTTTTTAAACATTTAGGACATTACGTACAATTTTTCAAAATTTTTTCAATTTGGTTCTAAAAAAAAGGTAAAACATATTCTGGACTAAGCTCTTAAACATTTCCGAATTTTTCTCAATTTGGTTCTTAAAAAAAATAAAAGGTAAAATGTCCCGGATTGGTGTTTTCAAAATATGGTCAACCTAGTTATGAATATGTTATGATTAAGAACTTTATAAGACTTGGAATCTATTTATATCAGTGACATTTTAATATATAATAAAAATATAATTTATATTCAAATGTAATTTAATTAGCGATAGATATCCGCTGGTTTCACTGATTTTTTTTTAAACAACTAAAGGGATCAATGACTTACTATAGAAATTAATTTTTTTGTTGATAAAGTTAAAAAATTTCCAACTTATTTTTATTTTTAATTACACCATTTATATTATCCATTTGATTCATTTTAAGATTTAAATTTAAGTAAATGTATGTTCTACTAAGACTCTGGGGGGGGGGGGGGGGAACTCGTGAACCTGGGTTCAAGTCAAAGACTGGCAAGATAATTTTTTTCTAGGTTGTGTCTCTGTTTGATCAAAATTTAGAAGCTAATTGAAATCAGAAAATCAAAATAAAAGTTGAAAACATTGATGTACTGATCATACAATACCTCTAGCCAACTAGGCGTTAACTCTGTCCTTTCATAATATATTCAAAAACATGTGGTATATGTTCTTAAATTAAAATTTAGAAAAAATTTATTTTTAAAAAGTAGGGGTGATTCTAATTCTCTAGTCCTAACTTTTTCCTATATTCACATTCTTTCTAATTATATAAATATTTACTTAGACATTAGTTTAGTTGTAAATTTAATTACATTATTGATTTAATATTTTATTATATTAGTTTTATTCAAATTTAAACAATTTAGTGTAGGATCGTTTAAAGTGTTGTTTGATTTTTATTAAATTTCTTTATTTAAGTAGATCACGTACAATTTATAAAAACTTTATGTAGGATTTGTTTAGTTTAAATAAAATATTTTCCGTATAAATCTAAACTTTTTTATTTTCAGTTATTTTACGATTGTGATTGTGTTAAGATTTTAAGATTATTCTGATATCTTAAGGTAAGTCAATGCTTGTATTCAAGCATATATCCAATTTTTAACAATTTGAATAATTGAATTTATAAAATCATAGGAGAGGAGATGGGAAAGAGGAATTTGATTTCAAATTGATTTTAATTGAATGATATCTGTCTTGACTGTTTGTAATTTGCATTGGGCCTTTAATATGGGTAATTTTATATTTGATTTACATTTTCTAACTTTTGAAATTAAAAGTAAAATATTACTTTTAATATTTTAAATTAGTCTTAATTTAATTTGAATAAGATTATATTTATGAAATAAAAGTTATATACTTAAATAAATAAAAGAGGAGATTTATATGCATTTTTGATACTGACAAGTTTATTATTAAATTTAATTTTTAATCTAATGTTTTCATAAAACTTCCTAAAATTAAATTCTAACAAAAAAAAAAAAATAAATTTAAAATATTTATTTCCTTTTATTATTTTTAATTGAAATTATTATATAATATGAAATACAGAAGGTTGAAGCTATATTATAGTCTATATAATATATTGGTGATCATCTCAAAATGGCTACTTCCTTGATGACTTTCTAAACAATGGTTTATATTTTATTTAAATATTACAGTTTATTTTTTGCTTTGATTAATTATATTTTATCAATTTAAATAATAGTTTTAATAAAAATACTCAAATTCAAAAGATTCCAGCTAAACAAATATATTTTTGAATAGTAATTAATTTATAGTTGAATTTATATATTAAAATTTTATTTTTATTATTTTTATTTTATTAATGGTGAGTTACATCTTCATCCAATAAGGCTTGCAAGTCTTTCAAACATTTTGGTGGTTTCCCATGCTACTTGTCGTCAAAATCACCACTTTTAAATTTTTTAAACCTCTCAAAGCATTGAGTTTTGACAAGAGCATGTTCACCGTATGCTTCGACAATCATTCTATGCGATTCTGCAGCAGTTTTCCTCAAATGATAGCAGAAAAACAATGCTGTCCGCATATCATAGTTCGAAGGCACAAAAAAATAATATATTTTATTATATGGATATTTTTAATTTATGAAATTTTTAATAGAATTTATTAATGATTACATATTTTAAAAATAAATATAATATATAATTTTTTTTATTTATAATATTGTTATTGTTTTATTTTAAATATTATGGAATTTTTTGGTGGGTTGAATATAAATAAAATATTAAAAGTTTGCGTTTAAAAGTTCATTCAACTTGTTACTATTTTCAAGAGGGTAATAAAGTAAAGATTCAAATCGGATAGTCTTTGATTCAAATCTTTAATGAGGTTAGAAAAAGAAAGTCGATAAAAAAATTTATTTTATTTATCTTATTTCATTTTTTTAGTTACAAGAAATAATAAATAATATAAATTTATTTTATAAAATATTTTTCTTCAATACATCAACATCTAAAAAATTCAAATTGTATAAATATTTATTCATAAAAAAAAGAATTGTTGTCAAATTTTAAATATTGTAAAATTAATTCTTATTTATTATAAATTTCTTTCAATATTTATAGAAACCTTTAGCTAAAAAGTATATTTATTTTATTTTTTATAACTTAGATAAATCTAAATGTTTGATTCATATCTCCGATGGAATACACTAGAGGTGTGGGTTGGGGCAGATGCACACAAGGCACTATAACAGATAAATTTTGTGGAAACATAAAAACAAAATGATTGCATAAGCTTCAGGCGACTTGGAATAATGTCATTTTATTGCGGATTGTCAATTTCCTCTGATAAAATAGTATTGAAATAAGATGGAAAAAGTTGATTGTAATATATAATTATCGAAATAATATATTTGTATCTTCAGAGAAAGTTTTAACACACCACATTATAGGTCACTGACTGCTTTCTTATTATGATATGAATATGAATTCAAATATTAGTTTGTGTATTTCTAAGATACGGGAAAGATCAAAGAAGTTGTCTAATTTGGAATTTCATATTCAATTTGGGGCTTGTATCTTAATTGCATTGAAAGGGCTTTTCACTACATATCAATTCAATTCTGACACTATTCAATAAATTCTCTATTTTAAACTAATTGACATCCTAACTATTAAATTTTATTCTTCAGATTTTATTAGTATTAGGTATTTCACCTATTTAGGTTTTCTATTTTAATTTTAATTATTTTAAGTTACTTGAATTCATATTATCTTTATAATTATTTTATTTAAATTTATTTATAAAGGTAAAATCTAATCATTTAGCCTATTCGTTGAACGAATTTTAATTTTTTAGGTAAAATTAAATTTAAGTCTCTAAATTCTAAAGGAACACGCTTTGTTTCAAATGCAATGAAAATCTTTTATGAACACCATATTGGTAGAGAAGGACTCTCGATTTCGGTTTACTTCCTAATCAAACCCTCTTTATACTATGCTTGTCCTAGCTTCTTGGCAGATGACGTCCTGAAACCGCTCCACTCTCAGTTCATCACATATATAGTGACGAAAAAATCTGGAGTGTCTGCACTCGACTATCTCGCAAATTTGCATTGGATTAAATAACATATATTAATTTAAATTAAATTAATTAAATTATAAATTAAAATTAATAAATAATATTTATTGAACAAGCGCATGTTTGGCTCTTTGTTGATGGCGCCACGTCACGTGTTGGCGCGTGATATTTACAGCGTAAAAAATTAATTCTGGCACTTTCAGCGATTCAATCAAGCTGAAATTCTATATATAGCATTTTTATACATTTATTAATCATGTGAAAAATTATCAAACATATATCTTTATTTTTACGGTCACTTTAGAAGAAAAAAATCAAAACGTTGTAGGTAATGACCCTCTTCCGGTTGAGCTACATTTCTCAAAAGTTGATAGAAAACTAAGAATTTTGAATAATGCCCATGTACCAAATTTCATCATTCTAGCTCAAACCGTTTTTGCGTAATCTTGATTACATACATACACACACACAGACATTTTTCTCAACTTTAGTGAAAATGATTCAGGAACCTTCAAAACGTATAAAAACATCAAAATCTCAACATCGAAAATTTTCGTGATCGCAATACTATCTCGAAGCGAGATAGTAAAAATGTAACCCGGGCAATGACAATGTGCTTTCTCAACCGGTTGATTGCCTGACAACAGCGCCTTCATGGCGATAACATTTTTCCGTCACTCTGCAATGAAGGCCTTTAATTTTCCTCATAAAATCGAGTGTAGGAGTCTTTAGTTCTCTTACAACTTCAGCTACTGACTAGAGTTTCTCTATTTCCACTCCAATTATATCAGACTCCCAGCAGTAAATGCACTCAGAATTAATTCTGACTTTCATTTCCAACAGGAAAACCCGAAATGCCCTGCAAGAAGTTGCTTCCATACAAAGTCCATACTTGAATTGTCGATATCTTTTATTATCATAACCTATAATCCATGTCTGATTTTGCCATCAAAAGTCAGGTTTAACCAGGTACTCCTTCCCGGCACTTTTACTCTCATCTCCTGTAGAATGATTTCTGTTCTTAAGACGGCTGTTATGGTGTTAAGTTAGCTAGGGTTCCTCGGGAGTGCTAAATCCCGTACCCACATGTTGTGGGCCCCTGAGGGTGAACGCTCTTAATAAATATTTATGTATATAAAGCAATGATTTACAATGAAATTAATAACATTTAAAAAATTATATTGACCTATAAACAAGTTAAACCGTTAAAAAAATGAGTTTTAATATATTATACAATTTTTAAAAGTAGGTAATCATTTCAGACATCATTTTATTTATTTTATGGGATATCGTTAATGTTTTTTAAAAAAATATCTAATTATTTCAACCCATTAGACTAGACTTTTTCAATCTAGTAAAATATTCTAGAAACCTCTTATTCACCCCCTCTTCACTAATTTTCTTTAAATAAAATATATACTTATAATATATAAATAATAAAATAAATAAATTAATAAAGAGATGATAATTGAACTATTGAAAATTTATATTTATTATATATATACATAATACATTTTTTTAATTATTAATTATATTATCATATTAATTATATCGATTAAATTAACTAAATTCTTAAATTATAAAATGAGATTCACACCATAACAAGAAAATCTTTTGTATAAATAATTAAAATATTTATTTCAAATATAAATTATATAAAATGCAAATGTAAAATGTATCTTTTTCTTAAAACATTATTCTATTTAATTTTATCATTTCATCATTTTATAATACAAATATTATAATATTATTATAGTAAGGAAAGTAACTATCATAAATAAAATTATTTCATCTTTAATGACGTTTCGTATTATTTTGTTCATAAGCAGTTCGTTATCTATCTTTTGCATTTTTTTGCAACGAAATTAATTTTTGCATTAAATGCAAATATAGTTTTTATTACAAGAAACAAATTATTATTGCATAATCACATCTTTGAATTATTGATTTAGTTTTTGATTCTATTTATCTTTGCGAATATAAGAAACTCGTAAGTATGCAGCAACCACATTCCTCCAAATATCGATATCCTCAGCTAACTCCAACCAACTCACTCCAAAGCTCTCAAGACCCTTATTAGATTTCTTTTTGATTATGAATTAAAAAATACGAATAACCTCTTGTTCTTCTTATTTTTAATTATCTTGTTAAAAAATAACAATTAAAATATTGATCTCATTTATCGATTAATTCAATTAAAATTTCTATTTAAAGAATATCTAATTATTATTTTACAAAATTATAGGTCTTCAACCCCAAGGTTATTTGCAACATATATACTTGCTCTTCCGTTGCCTTGACAGGACATTAAACAGGGTTAAGCTTTTCATATGCAACATTTAAAACAATTATATAATAATATAGTTTTTTTTTCAGGAAATCTAATTCATTTTTTTATAGAATTAATTACGTCAATGATTACAAATAATTTTTTTGATTTTCCTGCTAACGGGAAGACCTTGCATTTTAGGCAATTAATGATTTTCCCCGCAAATACCAGTTTCTTTCTCTCATTTCTGTTTTAAATTCTATTAATCTATCTTTTGGCATTGAAATTCGAATTATTAGATCTATTTATTAGATTTTTCTTTTATTTCTATCCAAGAAATAATAATTATTCATCAATTCATGTCCTATTTTTTTAGAACTTTATTTCATTAGTATTATCTTTTAAATCTATTATCAGATGAAATGCAAGACCTTATTTTTAAACACACAATCCGATGGTTTTGAAACCATTCATTGAAATATTTTAGACACAATGCAATTTTTACAATATAGATCAGTGATTCCCAAAGTGAGCGCTACTGCCCCCTCGTGGGCGCTGCAGTGATGGCCACTGGTTCATTTAGGGAAAATTACTTGTATATTACTTTTCTATTCTGAGTTCAATAAATAGATACATAATTTCAATGTATCTAGTTTATACCTTTATTTATATTTTGCGAATAGGTGCATTTATCTTTTTATTTAATTGTTATTAAAATTAAAAAAATTTAATTTCCAGAGGGCGCTGAGTAAATTTTTTTCTGGAAAGGGGGCGCTTGGCCAAAAAGGCTTGGAAACCACTGATATATATATATATATTTATCTATGTATTTATAAATAGTTATTAAAAATTAAACTTAATTGTTTGCACCGTAATCTCTGCCTTTGTAGAAATCAATATGAGCAAACAATGTGGTTAACTAAGAAATATCCCATTTGGTATTTCTTTTAATAGTATTATATTATTATAATTAAAACACATATTAGGGAAGTTAATTACAATTTTCACTACCTTCCACTAATCATCTATCTAATTTACATTCACCTAACTTTCCAAGTGTCCATAACCTGAACCACACCCTTTCATTTCCTTTTTTCTCCCATCTCTCACACGATCCTTCCTACATTGTCCACCCACCGCGTTCTTGGTCTTTCAACTGGACGTTTATCCACAAATATATTTTTCGCCAGTCTTTCATCTCCCATTCTTGCTACGAGTCCTGCCTATCGCAACCTTCTCGCTTTGGAGATGCATAGAGATCATGCAATTCCCCTGTGACCCATATAAAGGCTGGGAAGAATATATTTTCAAATATTCTAAATCTACTCTCGTCTTCCAAGGTCAAAGACCACGCCTCACACCCATATAAAATAACTGGCAAAATAATTGTTTCCTAGTGAGACTCTAATTAGCTTTTTCTTGTCTGTTCAATAATTTAATAAATTTATAAAGAAAACGAATTGTGACTCGTCTTATCTACGTATACATTGATTGATCTAATCTAATAAACATGGTATCAGTTCTTTTTCTAAAATTTAATTACCTACAAGGTATATAATCTATGATAACGATATATATATCCATCAAATAACGATAATAAAATATTAAAATCCAAAATAATATTATATTTAATAATAATAGAATTTTATTATTAGAATTTAACGGAAGAGTTTAAAAGTGACAAAAGAAGAAAGTTCTAAATTTCTAATTCTAACTCTAGTTTCAGAAATAAATGATTAATCCGTTTTCCTGTTAATATTTTTCCAACCTATATATATTTTAGTTTTACTTTTTTAATGATACGTTGAATAATTTAAACATAAATAGGCCTGCGCCCCTTTTATAGCATTGACCTTCAATACTGAAGTATATACTCCATTAGTATATATATATATATATATATATATGTACAATAAGTAATAGTATTTCAAATAAATGAAATATCTATGACGTATTCAACAAGTGCCAAAGGTTGAGTGACTATAATTATTTTCATTCTCTTAGAAACGGAAATTGACTATTCATTTATTTTTCATTTTATTTTGAACGAATTTTCTTGAATGTTTTCCTTTTAGAAGGGAATCAATAACAAAACCATAATTAATCATATTATCAAGAAATAATTTAATGCAGGCATACCTCTTTCATTTACAACCTTTGATATTAAAGAAAATATTAAAATTGAAACAAATTTCATACCTAATTTGAAATAATTATTGTATAATAATATAATTCTGTATATATCGAATTCGCCTCATTAGAAATTATTAAATAAATAAATAATACTATTCTATTTTAGACCTTTTAACATTAATCTGTAGATATACTACAACTTGTGTTTACTAACTAAAGACTTATATTAGAAACGAAGTTTATCATTTTTTTATTTCTTAATTATTAACAGTTTCCAAAACTTTTCCAAAACTAGGGCCTAAAATAGATCGCATTCATGGATTTGACTAAAATTGAAGAGAACAAATTTAAATCTCTACAAGGAAGAAATTTACCTAATCTCTTTCCCTTCTTTTTCAGACTCGTTATCCCTCCCTCTCCCTAGTTAAATAACTGAATATAGCTACCCCTAGTATCAATAATAATTCACATTTTCCAATTATTTTGTTTTTAAGTTTTAAAATTGTCCTTAAAACACAGTGATCAAAAAAGTTGTCTTATCCGTGCCCACTAAACCCATTGTTCCTTGTTCTGAAGATCCTCTTCAGATTCTAATGAATATAGCAAATTTATGTATAATAAAATATTTATAAGTCCAAATTATGGCCTATATCTTCTTTCCAAAGTTAGATTGAATTAAATTTTAATCTTCTTTGATATTTATTGACGCTTGATATATAATTAAATTACTTTAATTAAAAGAAATTATAAATATTTTTCCTAATGAAAGATCAATATTTTTTTTAAATGAATTACCTTTTAACACTTAAATTGTTTAAAAATCATCAGAGTCACTTTCAAAATCATAAATATATACAATGAGTGCTAGAATAATAAAATTAGATTGATAGATTTATAAAAAAATAAATATAAATATAAAGTTTAATTAAAATTTCGAAATAGTTTGACTAAATACAGAAATAAATTTGCATTTACTAATAAACGATTTGAATGATTAATCTATTGTATATCTTTATATTATATTATGAAAAATTATTTTCGGGTTATTTTTACGTTTAATTGTGAGATTTGGGTCTCGATGTTTAGGGGCCCATTTTGGCGCCATTTTCAAGAGAATTTATTTAAGAGAGAGGTTTTTTTTTTGGGATTCTGGGTCCTGGAACCTGTGGTAGTGTTAGTGCCAAAGATTCTTCGAAGCTTCGAAACTCAGTAAGTCCAAAATCCCCAGATTGACTCTTGGACTCTCAGATATATTATGACCCAGAATTCCCAAAAAAAAAAAAAATCCCTTCGAAATAAATTCTCTTAATAATGACGCCAAAATGATCGTCAAAACTCCGAAACCGAAATCTCACAATTAAACGTGAAAATAAACTGGAAATAATTTTTCATAATAATAAAAATTTTCATGGATATCTAAACAAATATATATATATATATATGTATATATGTAAATATTAATTAATTTTAATCAAAATAATTAATTAATATTAAAAAATTAAATTTTTTTTCAAGCAATTAAAATAATAATTATACTAAATATCAAATTACTATAAAAAAGTTTTGTTATCTTATCGATGTTATCAATTTAATTTATATGTTAAATTTAACTATTAATTTTTGATATTTATAAGATGATAAAAATAAAATATATTATGATAATATAATATTCTATATGATAATAATAATAACAAAGGCCATTTTATATAGGAAGCCATTTCCTAAGAACAAAAAAAAACACCCCTCCAGAGTTGACCAATCGCAGCCAAAATATAGTAGTAGTATATAAGTGGGTAGCTCAGAATCAAAAATAAATAAATAAATAAAATAGAAGAATTCTAGAATTTGAAGTTTTTTAACGATTTTTAAAAAAATCAAAATCAAATAAGTTGACCTGTGGCCAGATCCGAACCGACCGACGGTTTGAAATAAATTAATTTCCAGCCACAGAAACAATTTCAAATAATTTTAATATATCTATTAATGTAATAAAAAACAGATAGGCATATAACATAAATATTTTTAATTTTATTTTATTTATAATATATAGCTGAGGTAGCCGGCGTTGCCCGTGATTAAGGAGGCTGTGACGTCATGAAGGGCTGGGTGACGTCATATAATTTTAAATTAAGAAAAACATAATGAAGATGATTTTTCCCGAGGACAAAACCAATACATTCGTGGTGATATGTAAAAAAATCTCCTCATGTGAAATTTGGTGTGAAAATAACCCTTCCCTTCCTATCGTCGATCGCTTATACTACCACTTCCGGTTTCCGGATTTGCACCAAAAGTTGATCAATTCATCCCACTGATGCATTAAGTAATTATACCAAATTTCATCAAAATCGGTTGAGCCGTTCAGGCTGTACACATCTATACGGACGGACAGACATCATGCTAAAAATACTTTTTTCTGTTAAGAAAATGCATGATTCGTGGAGATATGTAAAAATCTCCACATGTGAAATTTGGTGTGAAAACAATACCTCCCTTACTATCGTCGGTCAGTAAAAACAAAGGACATAATATATACATTATATATATATAAAATGTCTATATGAAAGTATAAATAAAAAAACCATAGGGAAATAATTATTTACTGATAAAAAAACATTGAAAATAGGGAAAATACGCCCATTTGTGTGTGTATTTATATATTATTCTAATAATTTATATTTATATATATCTACTTGTTATATCAAGAGTAGACGTCTGTCTTTGTTATTTTATTTATGATAAAGTAATTGTTTCCGTAAGCTATAAGCTTTCAAGTCCTTTGAAATCAAATTTATATAAAAAAATAATTAATTTAATATAATTAAGGTATCATTGATTTTTTTTTCTTGTAAAACATGGATATTTCTTTTTTCATTTCATTTCAAGATGAATTAAAAAAATAAAAAATAAAACAAGTTATATGCAAAGTTATAAAAAATAAATTAAAAATGAGTAAGTAAATAAATAAAGTATTTAAAAAGATAAAATCTTTTTTTTTTTCAAAACTCGAAAAGTTAATTCCTTTTTAAAATTCACCCTCTTCTCAGAATTATTTAAAAAGAGAAAGAAATATTTATTTATTCCCCCATTACTTTGATCTGAATAATCATATTAAATCATATTTTTTTATATATATATATATATATAATATGACCAAATAGATGAGCATATTTTCCTCTGTAAATATGAAAACGGATGATTGAACACGCATCGGAATCAAATATAAGATATTAATTAAAAAAAGTCTGAATGATTCTAGATTATTTTAATAGTTGTCAACTTAGCTTTATTCCATTGACTTTGTATTATTATTTTACATTATTTAATTTCGCGTCCTATGATTTTTCTAAACTTTAATATATTTTTCTGAAAATGGTTTAAAGGTTTTTTTTTTAAATTTACACACATATTGGGAGGAAATTTGGTTTTGTATTTGTATTTGTATTCTTCTTAATTAAAATAATTATTCAACAGGTATCAATAAATTTCAAAGGATACATTGCAATGATTCAAGTGGCGCTTATTAATCTGACTCCTCACACTGCCATCGTAGATAGGGAGGTCTAGGAGATAAATAATAATTTGTTGAAAGTCTGTACATAATATTATATTTAACAATCTTTTTTTGGTTTGTTATTTATTTATTAATTTAATCACTAAATTAATTATATATTAAATTATATATGTTAGAACCATATTGAGAAAATTTAGAAAGTCGGAAATGTTTAAGAGCCTAGTCCCAAAAACGATTTACCTTTTTTTAGAACCAAATTAAAAAAAATTTAAAAAAAAGCTGGAGTGTCTCCACTCGACTATCTCGCAAATTTGAATTGGATTAAATAACATATATTAATTTAATTTAAATTAAATTAATTAAATTATAAATTAAAATTAATAAATAATATTTATTAAACCAGCGCATGTTTGGCTCTTTGTTGACGTCACGTGTTGGCGCGTGAGATTTGCAGTGTTAAAAAATTAATCCTGGTACTTTCAGCAAATAAATCAAGCTGAAATTCTATATATAGCAGTTTTATACAATTATTAATTATGTGAAAAATTATCAAACATATATCTTTATTTTTCCGATCACTTTAGAGGACAAAAAATCAAAACGTTGTAGGTAATGACCCTTGTCCGGTTGAGCTACCTTTCTCAAAAGTTGATAGAAAATTATGAATTTTGAATAATGCCCATGTACCAAATTTCATCATTCTAGCACAAACCGTTTTTGCGTAATCTTGGTTACATACATACACATACACACATAGAGACATTTTTCTCAACCTTAGTGAAAATGATTCAGGAACCTTCAAAACGTATAAAAACATCAAAATCTCAACATCGAAAATTTTCGTGATCGCAATACTATCTCTTACGAGATAGAAAAAAAGGTCGGAAATGTTTAAGAGCCTCATAATCTCGCGGCACAGTGGTTGAGAAACACTGATTAAAATTATAGAGGAAACGTGGCGAAATGGTGATAAGTTTAAATATATATGAAAGGTTTAAATACATATGTATAATAATATGTTAAAATATAAAAAATGACTCATGTGTAAATTCATAAAATGATAAAAAGTAATAAATATGTCATCTCTATATACTAGATACAATTCATTAAAAGTTGTATATTAAATATACTATAAAAAAAATTGCATTTAATGAAATTATATATAGAATAGATAAGTGTTTAATTTTATACTCATATTTACAAATAAAATAAAAAATATTATAAATTCAAGGATGAGTAATTAATTCTTAAGTGAATGACGATCTTATCTTAATAATCAAGTTCAAAAATGACCAATGGGTTGTGTGTAAAAAAAAAATTCATATTAAATTTTTAAATTCCTAGTTTGGAATGCTAAAAAAATATAAATGTTTCTTAGGTTTTAGGGAGAATCACAACAAAAAACAAAACTAAATCATTAATGAGTTTTCAAGAGAAGTCAGGATAAAGCATGAAATTTTAAATTTCAATAAAAGTGAGTAGAGAAAAGAAATAAATTATTTGAAAATAAAAAATAAATAAAGGGATTGTAATAATAAAATTTTGATTTATTTCTATCATAAGATACAAGAAATTATCATTAATATTAAATATTGTTTTATTATTTCACAAAATTTTATTAAAAGTATTGAGCTTTTAATATATAAATATAATAATATTTTTTTACAGATTTTTTCTAAATTACATTTGTTACTAAATGCCCATATTACGATAGAATAATTTCGTCAAATACAAATCTTAGCACATTATTAACCTTAAAAAAATTATAAAAATAAAATTAGTCATATCGATTATTAAAAATTCTAGAAGTATCATTTTTTTTCTATATATTATTTTTATATATATAAAAAAATTTATTAGAATTTAAAAAAATGTACTATAAATTTTAACAGATCAAAATTGCATGATAATCCCTAATATAAGGTAGGACACTTGGGGATACTTACAGCCATATTGAAAAATCGAGTTTCAGAACCTGATCGCAAAATCATCTTACCTTTTTTTTTTTTTTTTCTAAAACCATATTGAAAAAAATTAAAAAAAAACGGAAATGTTTAAAAGCCTGTTCGTAAAATCATCTTACCTTTTTTACCGACCGACGATAGTATTGTTTTCACACCAAATTTCACATGTGGAGATTTTTACATATCTCCACGAATCATGCATTTTCTAAACAGAAAAAAGTATTTTTAGCATGATGTCTGTCCGTCCGTCCGTCTGTCCGTCCGTATAGATGTGTACAGCCTGAACGGCTCAACCGATTTTGATGAAATATGGTATATTTACTTAATGCATCAGTGGGATGAATTGATCAACTTTTGGTGCAAATCCGGAAACCGGAAGTAGTCCGTCCGTCCGTATAGATGTGTACAGCCTGAACGGCTCAGCCGATTTTGATGAAATTTGGTATATTTACTTAATGCATCAGTGGGATGAATTGATCAACTTTTGGTGCAAATCCGGAAACCGGAAGTGGTCCGTCCGTCCGTCCGTCCGTCCGTCCGTATAGATGTGTACAGCCTGAACGGCTCAACCGATTTTGATGAAATTTGGTATATTTACTTAATGCATCAGTGGGATGAATTGATCAACTTTTGGTGCAAATCCGGAAACCGGAAGTGGTAGTATTAGCGATCGACGATAGGAAGGGAAGGGTTATTTTCACACCAAATTTCACATGAGGAGATTTTTTTATATATCACCACGAATCATGCATTTTCTTAACAGAAAAAAGTATTTTTAGCATGATGTCTGTCCGTGCGTCCGTCCGTCCTTCCGTCTGTCCGTATAAATCTGTACAGCCTGAACGGCTCAACCGATTTTGATGAAATTTGGTATCTTTACTTAATGCATCAGTGGGATGAATTGATCAACATTTGGTACAAATCCGGAAACCGGAAGTGGTAGTATTAGCGATAGACGATAAGAAGGGAAGGGTTATTTTCGCACCAAATTTCACATAAGGAGATTTTTTTACATATCACCACGAATGTATTGGTTTTATCCTCGGGAAAAATCATCTTCATTATGTTTTTCTTAATTTAAAATTATATGACGTCACCCAGCCTTTCCATGACGTCACAGCCTCGGGTAACGCCGGCTACTCCAGCTATATCTTATAAATAAAAATGACTTTTGTAATTGCATCACTCAATAACGCCTGGACCAATTTTGACAATTCTTTTTTTAAAATGTTCGTTGAAGTCCAAGGATGGTTTTTCCGGCGAGAAAAAATCGAATAATTGTCGGGAAAACCCTAAAAACAGCCCTTTTCTTTACATTTTCTTATTGATGACGTCACAGCTAGGGAGGACGAACATTTGGAATAAAAGTTGTCGCTTATCTGACCTCCCTACCTCCCCGAGAAATTCTCACTAAAAATGTTTATAATATTTTTATTTATTAAATCAAACTAAATATTATTTTTTATTTCAATATTTTTTTAATGTTAATACAATAATTTTTATTTTATAATCTATAAAATAATTTAATTATTTTAAAAAACGGCGGTCTTCATTTTTTTTACTCTCTACTGACTGTGACTGTAAGGATGATCTGTGCTGTGAATCCCTTCCTTCTCAGTGTCGAATAGAAATAGATGATATTACTTGGATAAATAATAATAAGATAATTAATTAATTTTATCAAATATATATCTAATTATTTTCAGGTAATTTTATATATATTTTAATATTATTATTATAGTTTTAATTTTTTTAAGTAATTTCTTTTTATTTTAATTTTTATATTTAAGCTAAATATCATTTAATATTTTCTAAATTTAATAATTTAATTAAATACATTTGTTTAAAATTGTTTTTCATAATATCAATTAGTTTTAATTTCTATTTAAAACGTTTTATTTATTTAATTTAATTTTATTTATTTTTTGATCATATTATTTGTATTTTTATATTAATAATTGTTTTTTTTTAGATAATTTAAAACATTTCAATTGCCTTTTTTACTTGATTAATTTTGAATTTTGATTTTATTTATTTATTTACTTAAAAATTTAATTTTATTAAATAAATATCTAATTATTTTCAGGTAAGTTTATATATTTTTTATTTTTTAATCTCATTATGCTAGCTAAAATTGTTTGTTTGTATTATTGAGGACCCCAGTTCAATTCATTTTAATCAGATTGATGCAATGATGCAAAATTTAATAATTGTAATAAATTTCTATCTTGAAAATTGTTACATATTATTTAGGATATTATAAAAACAATTTCTTTCTTTAATTAATATTCATTTAAAATGATAATTAAAGAATATCTTATTCAAAATAAACTATTGAATAAATATGATCTAATATTATTAAATCTTATATTATAATATCTCTCTTATAATCTTATCTCTTATAAATCTTTTATTTTTATTTTGTTTACTTTGTTTTTTACCGACCGACGATAGTAAGGGAGGTATTGTTTTCACACCAAATTTCACATGTGGAGATTTTTACATATCTCCACGAATCATGCATTTTCTTAACAGAAAAAAGTATTTTTAGCATGATGTCTGTCCGTCTGGCCGTCCGTATAGATGTGTACACCCTGAACGGCTGAACGGATTTTGATGAAATTTGGTATATTTACTTAATGCATTAGAGGGATGAATTGATCAACTTTTGGTGCAAATCCGGAAACCGGAAGTGGTAGTATTAGCGATCGACGATAGGATGGGAAGGGTTATTTTCACACCAAATTTCACATGAGGAGATTTTTTTACATATCACCACGAATGTATTGGTTTTATCCTCGGGAAAAATCATCTTCATTATGTTTTTCTTAATTTAAAATTATATGACGTCACCCAGCCCTTCATGACGTCACAACCTCCGTTTTATGATCAGGGGCAACGCCGGCTACTTCAGCTATTTATTATAAATAAAATAAAATTAAAAATATTTATGTTCTATGCCTATCTGTTTTTTATTACATTAATAGATTTATTAAAATTATTTGAAATTGTTTCTGTAGCTGGAAATTAATTTATTTCAAACCGTCGGTCGGTTCGGAACTGGCCACAGGTCAACTTATTTTTAAATAAATTAATAACATTTAAAGTAGCATAAAAAAATAATCGAGGCTGGAAAAGTGATGGGGTTTGAAATTAATAGTGATAATGCAAAATAATTAGTATCAGAGCGAATAATATTTGCAAAGAATTTAAATCGAGGTTGCAATCGGGAAATTATTTTCAAAGGGGATCAAAATTAAAATATATAAAACAATTATTTTTTCTGTTGTATTATATGGGTGGGAGGTATGGTCTATAACCCTGGGAGATGAGAGTAGATTCAAAGTATTTGAGAATAGGATTCTTCCCAGCATTTATGGGCCAAAGAAAGATGAGGACACCGGGAAATAGCGGAGACTGCATAACAATCAATTGCATGACCTCTATGCATCTCTAGATATAGGTCATAAAATAGAGAAGGCTGGGATCGGCAGGGCACATGGCTAGAATGGGAGAGGAAAAATATATTGGTGGGGAGTTCGATTGGAAAACGTCCGTGTGGAAGACCAATTGTGAACAGGGTGGACAATGTAGGAAGGAACGTGAGAGAGATGGGACAGGGTAGGAGTTAGATGGTTATAGCTCAGAATAGGGACACTCGGGGGGGTACAGGGGGCGGAGCCCCCGTCTAGGTGTGGAGAGCGCCGAAGGCGCTCGGAGCAGCTAGTATTATAAATAAAATAAAATTAAAAATATTTATGTTTTATCCATATCTGTTTTTTATTACATTAATAGATATATTAAAATTATTTGAAATTGTTTCTGTAGCTGGAAATTAATTTACTTCAAACCGTCGGTCGGTTCGGACCTGGCCACAGGTCAACTTATTTTAGAGTTGAAAATGATTTCACCTCCCAAAAATACACAATACATAAAGTATATTAATATTAAGACATTTAAAAAAAGATAAACCATTTTTAGAACCACTTTTTTTCAATATGGTAAACTTTTACACTTTTTCTTTGAGTGCCGTTAAAAGTGTTCCGCTGTAAAAAAAAAAGGTTGAGAATCACTGATTTAAATAAATAAAATATCTCTTAATGATGTTGTTTTAGGAAGGGTGACCATATTTCGAAAACACCAAAAATTTCTAGAATTATTAATCTTGTATTGAGTGTCAACTTCTTAAATGAGCCACCATAGAGGGAGCGTTGTTTATTTGGGTTGGGTCGGTTTTTGGCCCATAACTTTGGAACGGATCAACTTTTTTTAAATTTTCAACCTTATACCTTATCCTTGGGTCATAATGGTTCTAATGATTCCCGAACTATTAAGAACCATGAAGCCGTTAGAAGGCGTTTATGATTGCGTAGTCGTTTAATTATATAGATATAACTATATTTGAAAACTTTTCAATTTCAAAATTAATGAAATATATATATACAAATTAATTATTTGTAAAATATTGGTATTGACATTGCCAATTATTACAACTTCAACAAATAGCATTAGGTTGTGGAAAGATATGATCAGGGTTGGCAATATAGACTAGGTTGGAGGATTGGATAGGTGAATTTTCTCTTTCAATTGAATGTTAATTAAATTAAAACGGGAAAGAAGGAGAGAATGGAAGAGGACAGGAAAGTGAGGAATTGTTTATAGAGAAACCAATTAGGAAACAAAAGCCCAAGAACATAATAGATATAAGAGAACTGGGAGAGGATAGAAATTGGATGGAAGCTTAGGATAGGGATCTTTGGTGAATTGTAGAAACAGCAGTTATTTAGTTTTTATTATATAGTTTTTAAAATTTAATATATATATAATCCTATTTAAATAATACTTTTAACCTCAACACAGATCAATTGATAAAAAATAAATCAAATCGAAATCCTATAGAAACATTTATTCATAATTATCTTATCATTTATGTGAAATTGAATAATTTATTTATGTAATTTTACCAACTATAATTAACAACCTTGAACCTCTCGATATTTATAATTTTCAACAAAATAGTCTGTATTCAAATGTATAATATAATAAATATAAAATAAAAATATATTAAGTTGGTTGCTGCGGAATAGTGGTGTTGTATGATCACAACAACAGTTTCTTTTAAACATTAAATTGATTTTCTTGATTCATAGCCTCTACTCTTCTGATTTATTATAATTTAGAATCAAAATTTTAGATTTAGATAAATAATTATTTTTAATTTAAAGTGAACTACAATATTTTATAGTGAAATTTAATTTTATATGATTACTTTTTCATTTGTATGATATTTAAAAGACCCTTTCTAGGAGGTCATAACATTATCGATCTCTGTACTGTGGAAATTCCACTGTTTAAAAATAAATAAACTTGTCTTTCATGATTAAATGAAAATTCTTCTGCTTGATTTAATTTCAAAACTTATTAAATGATAAATTTTCAATTAAATTGATTAATAATTAAATTCTTTTTTTTTTACATAAATATAACATTACAATTAAATTCAATTTCTATAGATATTTATTTATTCATTCATTCCGATTCCTATATATCCTTCTATTATTGATTGGATTTTATCTGAAAATTATTTCAATCCTTTTGTTACATTTTCCCACATTAATCAAGATTTATTATTTGAATATTTGTGTGATTAAATTTATTCTAATTGAATTAAATATAGTTGGATTATTTTTGGTAAAAAATTCGTACTATTACTTTTTTTTTATCTCATAGAAATCAATTTTTGGAGAGAATCTGTTTTAGTGTTTAGTATAAAAAATGTATTTTATATAATTAACTTTTAATTCTTCCAAAATTTTTTTTTCATATTGGTTATATTTATATAGTTAAATATTTATTAAGTAATAAGTAATATTAAAGTCTTTATTCTACTAAATTAAATCTATAATTAATGTGTCGACATAGTAAATGTAGCAATTTCAGCTGACATTGTAAGGTCTTTCGTAGGGCTTTTGATTAAAATCGATCTGCCAGAAGTGGCTCTTTATTTTCCTATTCAACTTTTGTTTTTTATCTTTTCTTTCCACAGATTTTTTGCGATTTAGTTAAGCACGAGAGATTTATTTTTTTATTGATATTTTTTGTATACATATTTGTATGTATATTTTTAATGAAAGTTTTTCTTAAAATCTTAAATAATTAAGACTATTTTATATATGCATATATACATACACTGTAGTCGACAATGAATGCGCGAAAATGTGAAACAGTGGCATCTTAACACACTATGAGCGGGGCGGGTATTTGTACCCGTTGCGGGGTCTGCCACTTATAAGCGGGGCGGGTATTTATACCCGTTGCCACTTATATGAGGGATATATATTAGTTATCGTTTAAAATAATAAATTTTAAGTGACACAAGGGAAAATATATATTATATAAGTGGCAACGGGTATAAATACCCGCCCTGCTTATAAGTGGCAGTCCCCGCAACGGGTACAAATACCCACCCCGCTCATAGTGTGTTAATAACCGCTATTGCCGTCACAATTTTGTCTAAAAGTATCCAAATAATTTGTTTATATGCATAACTTTTTCTTGGTTTTGGGAATATTTTTCCGTCACTGTAATTGTCTAAGGTTGCTTTGAATTATTCTCAAGTATCATCTCGAATAAAATTTGTGCAATAGATGACACCAAAACTATCTTCGTCACAAATTTTCAATATAAAATTTCCAATTTTCAAAACACCCACGTAAGATAAATCTGTTTTTAATGATAGATATTGTTTTATTGTTTTCACCAGGGGATCGAATAAAGTGGAAGAGGCAGTTGAGTGTTATCAAAGAGCAGCGAATATGTTCAAGATGGGTAAACATTGGAGCGAGGCAGCCAATGCTTTCTGCGAGGCGGCAAATTTGCACCTGAAAGCTGGCAGTCGTCACGATGCAGCAAGCAACTATCTTGACGCAGCCAACTGCTACAAGAAAACTGAACACAACGGTATTTAAATATATATATATATATATATTAAATTTTATTTTTGTTATTATTTATTTAGGTTATTTATTCTATTCTAACCACCTATAAAAGAAAACACGTTCACTCATTAATCAAAATTACATGTTTTATAATAATTTTCACTTCACTTCATAAAGAAAGAAACAATATAATAAAAAAAAAGTTAATTGATATTTTTAATTATGAATGTAAGGAATTATGTATTGTAAGGAATAATAAATAAATAAATTTACAATTAATTCATAAACAATCATTAATTCTAAAAATAAAATGTCACTACGTGAGATTGATCTCTGGTCGCACGTACACAAAATAACAACTCAGAAGCCTTACCACCATAGCCACGGGACTTCACACCAAATTATGCCTTTCTACTTCTACATGACTGAAAAATACCTCATTATATCTTTAATTTTCTCCGAACACCCAAAAACTCTGACACTTTTTCTAATCTCGACTTACCCTTTGGTTCAATCCAGTAGCAATGGCATAACGTGGCATCCCCTTGTCAGTTCTTTTAATAGAGAATCTTCCAAAATTGTAGTCCAATTTCTTTCGTCTTGTCTACATTTTTGGTATAGTTCTTTAGTTATATAAAATATTTAAAGGAGTAATCAAAAAATAAAGAAAAAGGTTACAAATGAATATACCAGATCAGGGCTTCTCAAAGTGGTGGGCCGACCGCGGCTGTGGACTGATCGCAGGGGGGCTGTGGAATTTCGAAAAATGTAATACATAAATTATAATAATTAAATAAGGTCATTGTTAACATTAGTAAATGCATGTATTGACTAGTAAAAGTTTGCATATGGAAATTTAAAATTATAAATTTAAACAATCTAAACTAAAAAAAGGGGAGCCGTGATATATTGCATTGCGTTTCAAGGGGACCGTGACTTCAAAAAGTTTGAGAAGTACTGTGCTAGATGAACTACAGAACAATTGGTCTATTAATGTCCCACAAATATTATTTATGTTGCGAAAGATATTACAAACGACTGGCTAACTCAGGCGCAACGTTAGGGGGTGAATTGAGGAGGCCAGGACAATGGAATACGAATTGAATGGAAAGGAGGGGAAAAGAAGTGAAAGAAATGAAAAAATTGTAGATGAAGAAAAGACCTGTAAAAAATTTGAAAAAATAACCTACCCAAAATTATACTTAGATTTTTGAGGAAATATAAAAGCCCATTCTAATGTAAATTTTTGAAATAACAGAAAGTAGATTATTCGAAGACAAAGAGATCAAGCAAAATACATATTAAAAGAAAAAACTATATCTTTCCCTAATTTTTTTTTCAAAAGAAGGAACAGTTGAATCTGAAGAGATCCGAAGAGATCTTACATTGGCAAGAAGAGGATGGTGAATGATTGTTAATTTTTGTTATAGTTACTTCTTTGAAAGTGTCAAATATTTTGAATACATAAAAAATAAAGTTATAAATTACTACATTTCACCTTCAGCCCATTCTTATTTTGTTTCTTTTATTTTTGTATAATATATCTTTGACGAAATTCTTATTATCAAACTTCTATACCTACCCTGTTTTATTTAATAAAATAATAAATTTTATTTTTAATTATATTTTAGATAAATTTTCAAAATGTTTTAGCAAATTAACAAATAACAAATAATCGATGAGAAAGAATATTTAATAAAATAGCATATAATTTCCAATATTTAATTGAATTTGTTGTTTATGATTTATACAGAGGCAGTGAATTGTTTACTGAAAGTTATTGAGATTTACACGGACATGGGAAGATTTACGATGGCAGCGAAACAACACCAAAGTATTGCCGAACTTTATGAAACGGAATCGAGCGATTTGGAACGTTCTATGCAACATTACGAGCAGGCTGCTGATTATTTCAAAGGCGAGGAGAGTACCTCAAGCGCCAACAAGTGCCTGCTTAAGGTCGCTCAATATGCTGCACAGCTTGAGAATTACGACAAAGCAATTCAGATATACGAACAGGTATTTGAATTCACTTATCTTAAAATTAAATAAACTTTGCTCTTAAACTTTTTTTCTAAATTTTTTCAATTTGGTTGTAAAATAAGAAAAACAAAAGGTAATCCGTTTTTGGGTCCACTTTTTTTCAATATTTTTTCAACTTTTACATTTATCTTTTTCTTTGTATGCCACCAAATTTTTAAACCGTTAAAAGTGTGCCGCGGTAAAAAAATGTATCTATTTCCTCTGAATATTGTCTTACAAGAAGAGATCTGAATATATATAATTAAACCCTTGATTTATGCATAATATGTTTGATTAAATTAAAATTAATTTTATTTTCAACTAAACATTTTGGTTGATTTTATTTATTTTATTCTTTATCTTTCCTTTTTCACTTATTTAAATTGAATCCTCATTTTAGGAATACAATATACTTTTATAAATACGTTTAATTAAAAAAAATATTAATTTTATTAAATTTATATAAGAAGAGAATATATATATTCGAATAAAAATAAAAATAATTTATATAAATCAATATTTCGAAAGTTATATATATACCCTTTGAATATTTTTTTTATTAATAAAATTATTAAATTAAATTGAAACTTTATTCAAAATGATAAAAATAATTTTTTAAATTAGATAAAAATTATATTGCAATTGAATTAATTAATAATATTTTTTTTTAATTTCAGGTTGCTTCTTCATCCCTTGACAGTTCACTCCTTAAATACAGTGCTAAGGAATATTTCTTTCGGGCTGCTTTATGTCACTTGTGCGTGGACGTTTTGAACGCGCAACATGCTCTCGATCGTTATCAGGAAATGTACCCGGCCTTCCAAGATTCAAGAGAATTCAAACTTCTTAAGGTATTTTAATTTTTTTTTTTTTTTAAATAATTTAAGTAAATAGATAGTTAACATTATTTCTTTAACATTTAAGTTGATAACATCAAAATTTAATGTTATATAATAACAAATCTAAACAAAGATGAATAATTAATTATCATTGAAATTAATTTTCGTATTTAATTCTTGAATTAAATTCGATAAGAAAACTTTTAAAATGTCTCATCCGGTCATTTGATTTCTTTCTTTCATCATTCACTGCTATGATTCAATTAAAATCCTTTATTTAAGATTAGAAATTGGTTGATAAGCACAAAAAAAGGACGTGGAATGATATTGAAAAAGGATATTATATTCCATGATGTCATCCTTAATGAATTTGAATCTCATCTCTACACGTAATTAGAAATTAAATTTTGAGGTGAGGGAAGATACTTAGAGATCTGGAAATTCCAATGAATAATAAAAATTAAGATTTTAGAAATAAATACATTCGAAGTTTTCTTTTATTAAAAAAGTTATCATATGTCAATGTTTATAAAATAATGTGAACTAAATAAAAGAACCTACAAGAAGGGTGGATTATAACAATTTTTATAAATGACATTTTATAACCTGATGAGTCTGTCTGAATCCTTGTCAAAATGATTATTAGCCCTATTCCTTAACTTAGAATTTTGTCGTGTTTACGTGCAATTATAATAATTAAATAATTACTTTTCAAACGAAAAAATTTCTAAGTTTTTTGAGAGTGAATGATCATTCACCGATTCATTTCCAGTATGAGTTTTTTCACAGATCTCCACATTTCAAGTCATTCCGATTTCAAAAAAGTGTTTTTCTCGTTGTCGTATATATATATATATATATATGTATGTATGTATGTGTGTGGGGGGGGGCAGAAATCTTGTGAACAAAACTCCGGTCAAACGGTAGAACTGATCTTAACAAATTTTATATTTAAACTTCTATTGGTGTGCTAACGACCTGACAACATTTACTCTTAAATATCTTCATGAATAAATTAATAAATATTAAAAAAATAAAATAACCATATTTCCTAAAATAACAAAAATAAGAAAATTTTATATGAACAAATTTATAAAGAATTTTATTTCTGTTTACATTCGTTTGATTCATAACTCTTTGAAATACTTTCTACTATTCATTTTTCACCTAAATTACGGTGAATACTTATTAAAGAAAAATACGTTTTAATCGTGTAATTTTTTTGTTTTAGGTACTGATTGATCACATGGAGGAGCAGAATGTTGATGGTTTCACCGAGGCGGTTAAAGACTACGATTCGATTTCGCGGTTAGACCAATGGTATACGACGATCTTATTGCGCATTAAAAAACAAGTGAATGATAATCCTGATCTGCGTTGAAAAGGCTGACTCAGGGACTCGTTGATGGTTGCCCCTTGGCAGCAGAAAAGCACCCAAGATAATAACTATTTCTTTTCTCATTCTCTTTCCCTCACTTCTCTCTTTCTCTCTTTCTCTCTCTTCTCCCTTCTTCTTACATTTAGTTAAAATATTTTCTAGTTTTTTTTTTTTATTTTCCATATAATTGTATTGCAAAGTGATTTAAGAACCACAAAATCATATCGATATCATTAATCTAATAATGAATGAGCTTTTAATTTTTAAAAATTATTATTAAATAGTTATGTCTTGTTATGATTATTATTCTATTCATTGTTTCAGCTATCTATCTCTTTTCTTTTTAATAATTTAAAGCTCATTTTTAGTCTAACGAAATAATTCGTAATATCATTAATTCGAATATCATACAAAATGGCCCAAAAATTTTCTCATTTTTTTTTTGTATTTACTCCTATATAACAAATAAAAAGATATTTTTTTATATAGTTTTTTTCTTTTTCTTTTTTTTTATTAAATATATAATATATGAAACAAACTAGAAGATAGACGTGTATACAACAAATTCAATTCAATGATTTTTTTTTAATTCTCTTATATGATAACAAAAAAATAAATATTAAATTGAAAAATTAGAAATAGTGATCAGTTTTGAATTTTATATTATTTTTGATAAATAAAACATTTGGTAATGTATGATTTTCGAATTTGTATTATTATTTTCTAAAATAATTAATTTATTTTATATCATATTTATATACATAGATATAAATGATCATTTTAACATTTTCTTTTTTAAAAGTTAATCTCCAAGTGGTGCACTGTTTTAATTTTTAATTAATTAGAGATTTAAACCTAAGACATAAAAAGTTAAAAATTAAAATAAGAATAAAAAAAAAAATATACAAAATAACAAATAATTAAATGAGCAATTTTCCTATATAACTAAAATAGAATTTTAAAGATTTTTACCGATTCCATTTTTAAACGTTTATATCTTCTCCCCATTGATAGTTTAATAGGAAAATAAAATTAAAAACATAAAATTGAAAAAAAAGGAAAAAGATTGAGAAAGAAAATATAATAATGTGCACTACAATATCTATTATATTACTATTTCTAAAATAAAAATCCATATAAACTTGTTTTATTTATTTCCAGAGCAATCTAGCGATTGATATATATTTTACATTTTCTCGATGTCAGATAATTCATTTGATTCATAGAAAATATATACCTACTTAGTGAGCGTGAAATTTTATAATAAAAGTAAAATTAATGAAAATTGAAAAATTCTAATCTTTACAATAAGAACAATCAATTAAAAAGCAATTGAACAAAAAAGACTCTCTTTTGTTTGTAGTTGCGCTCAAATTTGTAAAAACTTTTTTTTTGATATGTTAAATTATTAATTATTAAGTTCACTACTAGAGCTTCTATGAAATTATTCACTTATGCACACCTCCATCGGGAAAGTTTATATTATATATAAATTGAACGTGACATAATAAAAGCACTTAGAAGGCTATATGAATATATATACTTATACATAATATATATATATATATATATATTTAAAGCAACAAGCTTCAATGGAAAATATTAAAAAGATTACAAAAATTACAAAAAAAAAAAAAAATAAAAAAAAAAAACAACAAAAATATGCACATTCTGTGCTTTTTATTTGGCTTTATTCTTTTTATTAATTTGACCAATTGATTAGTGAACTAAATATTACTTTATGTTACATTAATTATAATGCATATAGTCTTGAATTTCTGTTTAGTTCTGTACTCCATTATTTCAGAATTTAAAAGAATACTTTGCAATTCAATAATATCTAAAGTTTCATTTGGAATTATTTTTACATATTTTCAAACCCAATAAAATTATTGAACAAGAATGAATTCGATTTTTTTATTACTATAATTTTTTATAAGTTTTATATTAATTTTATTAAGTATTTTTATCGATATATCAATATGAATCTATAAATAAACTAAACTATATTTCGCTGATGTAAAAATAATTAAATTGAGACTATTGTTTCAAAACCCTCCATTTAATTAATATATATATATATAATATTATTTATATTATAAATATTTATAAAAATGCTACGTTTACTTTTATAATCGGCGGAATATATTTTTCTAATATCATATAATGATAATACTCTTCAATATTTTATATATATATATATAATTTGTTTTTATTTTATTTGATTAAGATTAATTTAAATTATTTAAAATTCCAAATCGATAACTTTAGAAGATAAAAGCTTCTATAATTCTTCTATATATATATATATATATAGAAGAATTGTATAAAGGAGAAATTCTAATTATTGTATACTTAAGTTCCTTTCCCGAAATATCAGTAAATTCTAAATCTGATTTCACGGGACCTTCCAACGGTTAAACCGATTAGAGTATATAAATTTGAATTTAGAAAAATTTTTAGATTTTCTCCAAAATCAGCTTATGAATATTATAAATTAAATCTTCAAAGCAAACTAATAAGTTAAAATTATCTCTAAAAGAATATACTATTATAAATTGATAATTAAATTATAATTATATAAAAATAAATAACAATTTACATTGTTTTGAAAATACATTTTTTATTAATTTTGTTGGCTATGTATCATACTTATAACTTACATTAAATTTTATTGATTTATGGTACATTTATTGAAATTAATATATTAAGATATATTTATTGTTGTCAAATTCTGGTTTTTGTATTCATTTTATATTTTATGCATGCTAAATGAGTTTTTCCCAGTGTTATTGAGAATCATTTATTTATCAAATTCCTTTATATTAAATAGTTCTTATAACATAAATTTGTACATCTATATATATATATATCTATATATATGTATATATATATATATCATATAAGAAATTACATTACTACGCCATCAATGACAGGCTTGAATACTGTGCTCGATTTCCCTTGCTTTGACGTATTCAAATAATTTTCCAAATAATATTTGTTTGGAAGTAGATTTCTAAAACCCACTCTTGTTTATAGGGTGGATTCTGGTAAAATAGTTACTAAACCTCTTTACCGTTCGTCATCAGTAGTGTATTAGTATTGTCAGTGTGGGGCCAGACCCAAATCATTTATACATATACTTATATATATATATATAAATATATATAATTATTAATGTTGAATGTTAATTTTTATTTTTTATGATAAATTATTAATAATTATTAATATAAAACCAAAATTGAATTCAGAAATGGTTTATAAGAAATCTATATAAAATTTTTCTCCTATGATAATTAATATCGAAATTTATATTATCTATAATAAAGTATATATATATATATAAATTTATCATTCAATTATTTAAATTATTGATTTATGCAAAATTATTATTTAATATATATATAAACTTTTTATTTATTTTAAAAATAAATAAATATTAATCTCTTCCGTTTCTGATCAAAAATATGTTTTTGTTTGATTTATTTTATGGATGTTATTCTCAATGATCCAAAAAATGATGGGAAAACCAGTTGAGTGTGACTCTTGACCTAACTAGTCAAATTTATGATAATTATTATTCAAGATATATATTTTTTTCTAATATTAAAAAAAAAACTTAAAAAATATTAAATGTTCTTTTTGTTTTATTTTTTTATTAATATTGTAAATACATGTATAAGAATATTTATTTTGCTTATTAAGTCAATTTTTGAAACATCATATGAAGATAAGTCAATCATAAAATGTTAATTTTGCATGTTAAATTCTATAAAATTTTATTTTTTATTTTAAATTATAAAATATACTTATTCATTGCTTTTTTGAAATTCACATTTTTAAATTATTAAAGATATATATTTATGTTATAGTATATAGATTAATATCTATCATAATCTATTTGCATTAAATACAACGAAGTTAAAAGATCTTCAATTATATAACTTAGTTGTTATTGATTATTTTCTTATTTCTTTAAATTTCATCATTATAAATACCATATATTTATTTAAACTTTAGTATTTTTAAGTATTTGGTTCCTTAGTCTTAGCATCAAATCACTTGCAAAGTATTCTTTTAATTATTTTTACCAAATAAAGGTAAAAAATAGAAAGATATGTATATTCAAATATATATAAAAAATATGGTACGTACCTTACAAATAATACTGTTGTTTTAGAAAATATAAAATTTAAATCGATGTGCATCTTATTATAAGTTTCATTTCTTTAGAATTTATTCTCTTCATATAATTGCACTTAAGGAAAAAAAAAATATTAAACTCCACTACGCTTCTTCAAAATATTTTTCTGTTCCTATTGTTTATTTTAATTTAAAATTTTCATTGTTTGTAAATTATAATATTAAAAAAAATGTACATTAATTTCATTCCTTGTATTATATTATAATATAATATATAATATAGTTAAGCATAATTTTTTATAATATCAAAGATTATAAATAAAAATAAATAAATAACAATAAAAATAATTATTAATTATGAGGCTGTATAATTTGTATAATTAATTTCTTTGAAGGAATTACTTATATATAATTAATAAAATATACTTAGTAATGTGTGAAATGGCCCAATGAGATTTCAACAAATAAAAAAAAAAATGAATATACAAAAATATAAAATAAAACAATGAAGTTTTCAAATGATTTATCATCAGAATGCCATTTCTACATTAAAAATAGTCCAACTTATTTCATTTAGATGTATTTCAAAATGTGTTTTGTGCAATAAAACTTTAGAAAATCTCACAACTTCTCTTTCTCATTTTTTTTTTCTAAAAATATTTCTTTTTTTATCGTTTTATATCTTTTAGGTTAAAAATAAAAAGTGAAAATAATAACCTTAATTGATGGATTATTCGTTAAAAGACATTTTATCTTATTCGCAAATTCATTTGAAAAGCTCAGATGTTGATTTTTTAAATTCACAGGTTATTTTATAATTGTACAAATACTATATTCTTTTGAATATCATTAAAGCTTATAAATTGCCCACATAAACCCATTTAAGTATCGTTCTAATCATTCTGATTATGAGGGAAGAAATAATAGCCAATTATCATTCTATAGATGGTTGCTTTGTTAAGTTTAAATTAAATAAGCTGGAGTGTCTCCACTCGACTATATCGCAATTTGAATTGGATTAATTAACATATATTATATTTAAATTAAATTTAATTAATTATAAATTGAAAGTAATAAATATTATTTATTAAACCAGCGCATGTTTGGCTCTTTGTTGATGGCACCACGTCATGTGTTGGCGCGTGATTTGCATTGTTAAAAAATTAATTTCGGTACTTTCAGCGATTCAATCAAGCTGAAATTTTATATATAGCAGTTTTATACAATGTTTAATCATGTGAAAAACTATCAAACATATATCTTTATTTTTCCGGTCACTTTAGAGAAAAAATAAATCAAAACGTTGTAGGTAATAACCCACTGCCGGATGAGCTACATTTCTCAAAAGTTGATAGAAAACTACGAATTTTGAATAATGCCCGAATACCAAATTTCAAGATTCTAGCTAAAACCGCTTTTGTCTACATACATACATACACACACACACACACAGACATACATTTTTCTCAGCCCTAGTGAAAAGATTCAGGATCCTTCAAAACCTATAAAAACATCAAAAACTGGACGTCGAAAATTTTGGTGATGGCCATACGATCTCTGGAGAGATAGTAAAAACTATATATATATATATATAGATTACACACAAAAACATACTCAGCAATTATTTTATTTCATTTTGTAAAAAAAGCAAAAATCCATATTTCACAAAAACAGTTATTAAAATATTTAAAATGTTTGTATTTATTAAAATAAATTTTGGGAATTACGAACACAAGCACATAGATCTTTTATTACTTGCACATTTTGAACAATATTTTTTATATAAACCATTGTAGCTCAAAAAAATTATAAGAAACTTTCTAAATGGGTGTGACCCATATTTTTTGATTTTCTTAAGAACATCCTTTAATCTTCTTCCTTTTAGAATAGTTAAGAGTTGTAGACTTTTTTGTTTTTAGTCAAGTTCAAAGTGAAAACCGCACTACACATCCAGACTGGAAGCTGTCTCGTAAATCTGATCATACTACATCTTATTATACTAGCAAAAATTGTGTATATATATATAATATTTCTGATTTTGAAAAGTGTTCACAGCATTTTCATGTAATTCATGCCATGTGTCGATTATTATTTTGTAAATCAAAACAATACAATGATGATTTTAGAACACATAATTATATGAAAAGGAATATCATTATTAATAATAATAACATTATTTATATATTCCACATATATAATTTAAAAAAAAAACAATTACATCTTTAATTGATATTCATTATAAATTTTTATTAAAGCTTATATTATTTCAATTAAATTTTTCAATAAAAAAATATCATTTAATAATATTAAATTAAATAAACTAGGATCTTTTAGAACAAATTAAATGATTTAAATAGCCCTGGCCAACCCAAATGACTACATGGGCCTATTTGATGCTACAGGGGCCTCATTTTAGGGAAACGTGCAACAATGTATTAAAAAACACTTGTAATACATTCTTGGTGCTTAATGTTTAATGTTTTTATTTATTATTTTTCGGCTACTTTTTTTTAAATAAAAATAATAATAACAATTTAAAATAAAAAAATATATTCTCTATTAATTACTATTATTTCTAACTTTTTTCTTCCTTTTTATGGAATCAAATATGTAGTTTAAAAATTGTAGGACATATTTTAAATAAAAAAATTAATTAATTATAATTATTTCAATTATATTCTCTGTTTTGGAATATACAGACGAGAAATGAAAGTTACAAAAGAAATATAAAGTTAACTCGCGGGCCGCATGCATTTCGAGGGCCACGAGTTGGCCAGCCCCTATTTAAATCATATTTGATTATTAAAAATTAAAATAAAATTGATTTATTTTAATAATTCTGAGTGGGAGTAGTTAGATTTAATATTTCTGTAGTCATTGTCGAACATGTGTGAACAAATTATCTGAACCGTGGAAGGCTTCGGGTGAACTTGACATAAATTATTATTATTATTATTATTATTATTAAGAATTTGATACAAAAAATTAATTTATGTTTTATACAGATACGCAATATTCTCAGTTCATAAAGAATATTTTTTTTTAAAGTATCGAGCAATAGTATTGAACCTGGTACTGTTGATGGATTGCTAAAAAATATTGTTTGATTTTAACTCAATATAATCTATTTTTTATTCTTGTTTTTAAATATACAAATAATAATACTAATTTATTAATAAAAAAAAAAAATGAATGAATAATAATTTTCTATTATCTATCACATGTCTACTTTAGGAAAACCACAAAAATAAAAAAAAGGATATGATAAATAGGCATAATATCAAAAAGATGTAGTCGCATCTCTCTCTCACACCCATTAAATATATTTATAGAACTGCATGATATTTAGTTTTGTGGGATTTTCTCAAAAATTAATAACCAGTATATGTAAACTCATTAAAATTAATTTTAAATAGATTTTAATTTTTATATCCAAATATATAATTGCAAAAAATAGCAAATAATAGAAACATTTTAAATATTATATTTCACCTAATTTAAATATATTATTAGTTGAATTACATTAATGTTATTCATCAATCTTAATCTGTATAAATCAATAGTTGCCAAATGATTTACCGTGATATTCCAAAAAGTGGGCTGATCTAATTTTTTTTATCGAAATTAATGAAAATAAATAAAAAACAGATTGAAGACCGACCTTTGAATTTAAATTGCTTATTAAATAAATAAATTTTTATTTTTTTCATTTTGTAAAAATTAAAATGAATACTCAATAAAAATAAAAAAATATTCGAATTCACATAAAATTCATCATTATTTAAACCTTTTTTCCACTTCATTTTAAATCAATCAACCAATCTTTTATCTTCAACCATCTAAATCCGTAATCCTTTCCACACATCATTTCAATCAATATATACCAGTTCAATAAGTCCGTGAAAATCCATGAAATGGGATACGAATTGCTCCCTCATACACCCTATTCTCCGGATTTAGCCCTGAGTAATTATTTCTTGTTTCCAAACCTGAAGAAATGGTTCGGTGGAAATAAATTTGACTCCAACGATGTAATCATCTCACAAACAAATCTATTTTGACGTCCTCGACAAATCTTATTTTTTGGAAGAGATTAAAAATTGGAAAAACGTTAGACAAAGAGTATAGAGCTCAAAGGAGACTACGTTGTAAAATAAAATAATTTTTTATCAAAAAACCTGTATTTCATTTAAAAAGTCATGGTCTTATTGACATGCCTTCGTATATATACAATATATATATTTGGAACTTCTTTGATTTATTTAACAATTAAATTTTGAATTTTTATAAGAAAAAAATTATATTTTAAGTTTTTTTTAGTAAAAAATCCAGCTATTAAACATAAAATAATTGAATGTTAAAATTTAGTCTTATTCTTTAATAATTAGAATAGGAATATAAATAAATTTATTTTTTATTAATAACAAAAAATATAAGTAGATTTTAAAGAAATTAAAAAAGGATTCCCTTCCACTTAAAACTACGTCAGAATTGTCTATTTACTTTATTTCGTTGGAATTGAATGGGGGCACCTGCATCACATTCCACTTTATCTAATCAATTATTAGGTGAAGGACATACAATTCGAATTCAATGAATTTGAATCATTAAATCATCATCATCATCAAATTATACTAACCGCATATTAACCTATTTAATTCTAAACATATGTATAAAAAGAAAAATATAATAATGAACAAATTTCATGGTCGAAAGGATATATTATTCCTTTGTTTTTTTGTTCTTTATTCATTCAGTTAAACGGATATATGATTAATGTTATCTATTTGATTTACAATACTGAAGATAACTCAATTGACTAATAATTTAATTGAAAAATAACAAAATATATTGATTTTAAAATTCAATTCTACTCATAATTTAATATAGTACAAAATATGATTGGAGTGAGATTGAAATTTATATTTTTTTAATAGCAAGAATAATAAAATAACTAAAATAATACTTTCATTTACGTATTATCCAATAGTTAAGAGTCTAATCCAATTTATATAATAGATAAATAAATTTTAAAACAGAAAAAAACAAATTAATAAATTAAAATTCAATCAAATTTAGTATCTAATTTTTGAATATTTCAAGATACTTGAAGGAATTATGAATGTGGATATTTTCGAAAAATTCAATCTCTTTTAACCTCTCTTGTATTTTTCAATCACTTATAATTTGATATGATAATATTTCGCCATATAAAGAAGAATATATATTTTAAAAATAAATATAATAAAATAATTGATATAATAATTAATAATGTACTTACATCTCTAATAATATATTTTTCATTCAACATTAAATCCTATATAATTATGTATTTGAATTGTGAATATTATCAAAAATACACTCTTATTAAACTTAAAGAATATGTTTATGTCATTTCTTACCCAAAATATATATTTTCTCTCTCTCTCTCTCTCTCTCGCACTAAATCTCTGCTCTTTCAATATATATATATATATATATACATATAAATAAGTAAATTTTTTACTATCTCCCTAGAGATAGTATTGTGATCATGAAAATTTTCGATGTCGGGATTTTGATGTTTTTATACGTTTTGAAGGTCCCTGAGTTATTTTCACTAAGGTTGAGAAAAATGTATGTGTGTGAGTGTATGTAGACAAGAATATGCAAAAACGATTTGAGCTAGAATAACGAAATTTGGTATACGGACATTATTCAAAATTTGTAGTTTTCTATCAACTTTTAAGAAATGTAGTTCAACCGGAAAAGGGTCATTACCTACCACGTTTTGAATTTTTTTACTCTAAAGGGACCGTAAAAATAAATATATATGTTTGATAGTTTTTCATATGATTAAAAATTGTATAAAACTGCTATATATACAATTTCATCTTTATTGAAACGCTGAAAGAACCGGAATTAATTTTTTAACACTGCAAATCACGCGCCAGCACGTAATGCCATCAACAAAGAGCCAAACACTCGCTTGTTTAATAAATATTATTTATTAATTTTAATTTATAATTTAATTAATTAAATTTAATTTAAATATAATATATGTTATTTAATCAGCGCCTATAAAGCATTTACAGCCCAAGCACGGTAATGTGTGTAATTAGCAGATGTTATTTAAACCAATTCAAATTGCGAGATAGTCGAGTGGAGACATCCAGCTTATTTTTTTAATAATAATATATTCCTACACTATATTAAAAGTAAGTATATTATTTTTACCAAATACAGCCTTAAATCATTACAATCTATTGATTTGGATCTCCTTTGATATTTATTGATTAATTTTTCACCATTTTGAAATTATATATATATATAAATATATAATTCATTGAATAAAAAAATGATTAATTGTGTTAATTAATGATGGTAAAGGATTTGCTTATAACAATTTTCAATTTATAAATACAAATGATAATTTATAATAAAATTAAAACAGTTAAAGGTAAGTTATTAAAAACACAAGCTTTTTATGTTTCAAGATACATTTATTATTAAACTTAATTAAACAGAAAAACCTGAAAAAACTTTTCAGGTTAAATTTCCAAATAGATACAATGTTTCAACTAGGGCTGGCAATTCAATCTTTAAATCTAATTAATGGTAAAAGTGTCAATACGTAAGATAATCATATAAACTTTGAATACAAGCAAAGAGAGAGCTTTAGAAATTTATTTGAAAATTTAATTGAACCCCTGCAAGTATAGATTACCTGTCACACAAAATGAACTGACTGAGACAAACACTATTTACAAATTAAATTATATAGCTGGAGTGTCTCCACTCGACTATCTCGCAAATTTGAATTGGAATAAATAACATAATATATTATATTAAATTGAATTTAATTAATTATAAATTATAAATTAAAATTAATAGATAATATTTATTAAACAAGCGCATGTTTGGCTCTTTGTTGATGGCGCCACGTCACGTGTTGGCGCGTGTAATTTGCAATGTTAAAAAATTAATTCTGGCACTTTCAGAGATTCAATCAAGCTGAAATTCTATATATAGCAGTTTTATACAATTTTTAATCTTGTGAAAAATTATCAAACATATATCTTTATTTTTACGGTCAGTTTAGAAGAAAAAAATCAAAACGTTGTAGGTAATGACCCTCTTCCGGTTGAGCTACATTTCTCAAAAGTTGATAGAAAACTAAGAATTTTGAATAATGCTCATGGACCAAATTTCATCATTCTAGCTCAAACCGTTTTTGCGTAATCTTGATTACATACATACACACAGATACATTTTTTTTTTTTTTTTTTTTTTTTTTTTTTAAGGAGGGGAAAATCCACGCGGACACCCCGCTGTAAGTTGGTGTTCCAACGGGGTAGTGCCGGACTCTAACCGGCTAAAACCCCCCCCTTTTTTGGACCTTTGCAGGTGCCCCCCTGGAACCACCGTAAGGTATTACTTCAGGGGGGAGGCCCATCTACCCTCGGGGACCTATCAGGATCCGCTTACACGCATCGGCGACCGCGCGCCAGTTCTCTGGGCTGCCCAGCATTAACCCTATCAGGTTTTCAGGCGACGGTTCCTCGCCTAGCTCTAATGCAAGTCGACTTCTCAGTCGACACCATCTTCCGCATTCAAACAGGAGGTGTTCGGCAGTCTCGGGTACCCGGCACAGACCACACCGACCGTCGGTCGTCTTCCCAATCCTCGTGAGGTACGCACCGAAGTCCCCATGGCCAGTGAGGATCTGAGTCAGATAAAAGTCCGTCTCTCCATGTACTCTCAAAAACCATAGTCCGACGTCCGGGACAAGCCGGTAAGTCCACCTCCCACCATCAGACTCGCGCCACCTTGACTGCCACCTATCCATTAGCCACCCTCTGTTCAGCGCCCGAGAGATGTTATCGGCTCCATGGTTATATGACCGCTCGAGCGCCAACAGATCAATAGGGGGGACCGACGCCACCACCTGGGCAGCAACGCACGACACCGTCCTATATGCGCAGCAGATCCTGATTAAGAACCTCCGTTGCGTCCTCAGGAGTCTGTCCCTGTTTCTCTTACATCGGAGGGCAGACGCCCACGCAGGAGCAGCGTACAGCAGGATCGAGTTTCCCACAGAGTAGAGAACTCTCCTCACGCTGCCCGTCGGACCACCCACCCTAGGCATCAGCCTTTGAAGCATCATGGCTGTGCTATCGGCTTTTTTGGCCACCATGTTAATGTGCTCACCCCAGCTTAGCCTTTTGTCAAGTATAACTCCCAGGTATCTGATGGAGTCCTTTGCTACCACTCTTATACCGGCGACCCTTATACTAATTTCGCCCACTCTCTTTCGGCCGTTCATTGAGACCATCTCGGTCTTTTCAGGAGCGAGAACAAGCTCTCTGCTCTCCATCCAAGCAGCCACCATGCCGACCGCCACCTCGACTTTCTCGATGAGAGCGGGCTTAGTCTTATCTATGGCCACCAGCATGAGGTCATCGGCGAAACCTATTATCCTGCAGTCTCTAGGGATCTGCAGCCTCAAGACTCCATCATACAGGATGTTCCATAGTAAAGGGCCCAGGACAGACCCCTGAGGTACTCCGCACGTGATAACCTTTGTTCTGCCATCGATCATCAGACTTCTTTCCGTGAAATAACTCTTTATTATTTCCACCAGATAATCAGAGATCCCCCTTCTGGAGAGTTCTTCAACTATGTGTGCCCACTGCGCCATATTAAAAGCGTTCCTCACGTCCAGAGCGACCCCTACACAGAGCTCTCGGTCTCTGCCCCTGCCCTGTATCGCACTGCGTGCCACGCGCGCTACCTCCAACACGGCGTCCGTAGTCGATCTGCCCTCTCTGAAACCGTATTGATCATCTGAAAGACCTCCTCTCCTAGAAATCTCATCCGACAGTCTAGAAGCGATCACGCGTTCCAAAACCTTGGCCACAGTATCAATTAAGCAGATCGGCCTGAAAGCCGTGCCCGCCGGTCCTCCTGGCTTAGGGATCAGAACCAGCGTAGCAGATTTCCATTCCCTGGGGAAAGTTGCCTCTTTGAGCAACCCGTTAAACAGCTTTGTAAAGACCTCCGGGTGCTGACTGATCGCCAGCTTGGTCATTTCCGGTGGAATGCCATCGGGACCAGGCGCCTTGAGGTTTTTCAACCTGCCGGCCGCCTCTACCACCTCTCCAGTAGAAAGCAAAGGAAGATCAAAGGATTCTCTTCTCTCCCATCGGACCTCCTCGTTCTCTGGGAATAACTTGTCGGCTATTTTAATTTTGTCCTCTATTTCCATTCTGATATTGCGCTGCGCGCCCAGCCTTTTACATACAATTTTATAGCCGTTTCCCCATACATCTTTTTCTACAGAATCAACTAGGTCATTCCAGCATTTATTTTTGCATTCCTTATGCAGTTTTTTAGATTTTTCCTAGCTGTGCAGTATTCGTCGTAAATCGGATCGATATCAACATCTTGCATGCATCTCCTCTTAGCTCGAGTCCATTTTCTTCTCATTGCGATACAGATTTTGCGAGTATTTTTTATTTCTTGGTTCCACCAGTATACAGGTTTTTTCTTACCTCTTGCCGCTACCGGCAGTGAACCCTTGCAAGCCCACTGGATGGCCCTGATAAGATCAGCTGCGCATCCAATGCTTCGGGTCTTAAAAGCCTCATCACATTTGAGGCTCGCTCGTTCGTGTCTGTCAGCAGAGTAGCGCCATCGCGGGCCCTCCCCTCCGACATTCAACTCAGGTAATCTATCAGTCTCCCTGAGGGTGAACCTGATCAGTCTATGGTCACTAAGCGATTCCTCATCAAGAACCCTCCAGTCAACCACCCTGCCGGCCAGGCTGGCAGACGTAAATGTAGCGTCTATCACGCTTTCCTGTCTTCTTCTAGAGAACGTGGGCGTGATGCCACGACCAGGTTGTGGGTGGCAAGCCAGTCAGCTAGCCGAGTGCCCCTAGCATCGTCCGCCGCTGACCCCCATAAATGACTTTTTGCGTTGAAGTCATCTGCAATTACAAATTTTTTGTTTGGGTATCTGCGTATAATTTCCGTAATACCCTCAAGGAATAACTCATATTCTCTAATTGTGGTATTTGGTGACTTATAACATGACATGATTATAACTCCATTTAATTCGACCCAAGCAACTCCCCTGCCGCATCCCGAGTCTGAAATTGGTACAGATACATTTATCTCAGTGAAAATGATTCAGGAACCTTCAAAACGTATAAAAACATCAAAATCTCAACATCGAAAATTTTCGTGATCGCAATACTATCTCGAAGCAAGATAGTAACAATGTAACCCGGGCAATGGCAATGTACTTTCTCAACCGGTTGATTGCCTGACAACAGCGCCCTCATGGCGATAACATTTTTCCGTCACTCTGCAATGAAGGCCTTTAATTTTCCTCCTAAAATCGAGTGTAGGAGTCTTTAGTTCTGTTACAACTTCAGCTACTGACTAGAGTTTCTCTATTTCCACTCCAATTATATCAGACACCCAGCAGTAAATGCACTCAGAATTAATTCTGACTTTCATTTCCAACAGGAAAACCCGAAATGCCCTGCAAGAAGTTGCTTCCATACTAAGTCCATACTTGAATTCTTGATATCTTTTATTATCTTAACCTATAATCCATGTCTGGTTTTGCCATCAAAAGTCATGTTTAACCAGGTACTCCTTCCCGGCACTTTTACTCTCATCTGCTGTAGAATGATTTCTGTTCTTAAGACGGCTGTTATGGTGTTAAGTTAGCTCGGGTTCCTCGGGAGTGCTAAATCCCGTACCCACATGTTGTGGGCCCCTGAGGGTGAACGCTCTTAATAAATATTTATGTATATAAAGCAATGAATTACAATGAAATTAATAAATAAATTAATAGAAACTTCTTATTCACTAATTTTCATCAAATTTTATTACAAAGAAATAAAAATTAATCTAAAAGGTGAAATGATTCTCCGATGCTAGGAATATATAAAATATAGAATAGATAGATTCAATATAATTTTGTTTTCTTAAAACAGGACAAATTTGGAGATTTACTTAAAATACAGAATGCACCAAAGGCAAACTGATAATATTATGATAAAAAATACTTTCAATCCATTCTTACCGTTAGCCCACAAAATTTTCACTTAATGTTTTCATTGATTAATTATAGATATTTATTTTTAATATTATTAGTTAATTTTACATTTATTATTAGAGTAAACTCTTACCAAAAATTTCTTGTTATTTTTAAAAACGGACAGTTTTTATGCTATTTATTTTTCAAGTTTTCGGTTTTTTTTTGTGTAATACATACATTCTGCAGTCTTTATCAATCATCCGTGACAAAATGGCAAATTAGCCGAGACACTGGGACCATACCTTCCAATCGGGATTGTTCTGGTTTATACGGGACGTCTGAGAAGCAGGGTAATATATTAAACAAATTTAAGAAAATATGTTTAAAAATAATTGTATTTATTTTATATTAGTTTATCAGAAATAACTTATACAATAGATCATATAAACATTAAAAATACAATAAAATTTATTTAAAATAAAATGATAAATATATTTTTAGACAAATTATTTCGCTTGTTGATAAATGGTTTAGTAAAGGATTATAAATAATAAAAGTATATATATATATGTAAATGAAAAAAATACTCAGGAAAGCACAGACACCGTGGCTCTCTCTCTATCTCTTCTTTTCTATCATAGTGTGCGGGATTTATTTGACATACAAATTAGAACACTGTCCAATAAAAATAATTATCAAAAACCATTTTTTATAAAGCAGAAATATAAGATACTTACTCCACTTGGATGAATTACTTTTTCTCTTTATGTGTTGCTATTAAATATATTAATACAGGGAGCGGGGCAAAATGATCTGACGGTTTTAAAATGTAAATAACTCAATCGTTTTAAGAGATACAAAGTGTTTTATTGCATATTACAGATTGCTATTTATGAACATTTATAAAAATAACCAAAGAAATGTTTATGTGATCCGTTTAAGATTTGAAGATGACATCTTTCAAATGATGACCATCTTGGGCCATGCATTCTTCCAATCTTGCACTGAAATTGTCAAACACTTTCCCTAACATTGCAGGAGGAAGGTTGGCTATTTCTTGGCGTATGGCTTCCTTGAGGTCATCCAATGTGCGGGGTTTGTTTGTGTACACTCTTGATTTCAGCAGTCACCAAAAGAAAAAGTCACAAATGCTGAGATCCGGGGAGCGAGGTGGCCACGCAATGTCCCCGAAACGCGAGATGACTCGGCCACGAAACTTGTTTCTTAGGAAGTTCATTACCTCATCGGCTGTGTGGGCAGTTGTCCCATCCTGCTGGAACCAAATTCTGCTGCGGTTTAAGCGTTTTCTGCGTAGTTCGGGGATAAGGAAGTTTTTCAACATAGTCAGGTATCGTTGTGAGTTGACGGTTACAGTTCGACCGTTTTCTTCAAAAAAGTATGGGCCTATAACACAATGTTTTGTTACGCCACACCACACAGTGACCTTGGGACTATGAAGGGGATGTTCATGCAGTTCTTCTGGATTTTTTTCCGACCAATAGCGGAAATTCTGTTTATTCACATATCCATCCAAATGAAAATGCGCTTCGTCGCTCATAATGAAAATTTTGTCATCTGTAAGCAAATCAATCATTTGCTCTGAAAATGCGTTGCGCGTTGCATAATCAGTGGGCTTCAACTGTTGCACGATAGCCATTTTGTATGGATGAAAGTGCAGGTAGGCTCTGGAACGCCGCTATCCCCACCAACATTCCTCCTGCAATGTTAGGGAAAGTGTTTGACAATTTCAGTGCAAGATTGGAAGAATGCATGGCCCAAGATGGTCATCATTTGAAAGATGTCATCTTCAAATCTTAAACGGATCACATAATCATTTCTTTGGTTATTTTTATAAATGTTCATAAATAGCAATCTGTAATATGCAATAAAACACTTTGTATCTCTTAAAACGATTGAGTTATTTACATTTTAAAACCGTCAGATCATTTTGTCGCTCCCTGTATTAATTGTGTGGATGGGAGATAGAAAATTTGGATCATGTGATGAGCTGTGAGAGAGTGAGAAGTGAAGTGAGTGAAAATTTGAGAGAGTGGAGAGAAAATTGTGGAGCGAATGTGAATTGGTTGAAATTTTTGATTGGGGGCATAAATGAGAAGATGTGTGAATGGTGGTGTGTTTGGGAGAGGGAAATAATGAAAGAAGAGAGCACAAGAAGTCAAAAAAGACGGAAGAGATTTGAAAATAAAATCTGTAATGTAAATACTATCTGTAAATTATGTGTATAAATTATGGTAATTGTAGCCCTAAACTCCAAAACGGGGAAGGGTGGAATCGATAATAAATAAAAATAAATAAATATTAAAATGTGGTTATTTATTATGTGTGCTATAATGACTAAACACTCCATATTAATTTTATAATACTTACTTAAATTTTTAAATAAATATATAAATGTTAATAATAATGTTAATAAATATATAATGTTAATAAGTGTGAGTTTTATTAAGATCCATTAAATATATTTTAGTAAATATCGAAATATTTGAAGATTTCAACGATATGAAGGAAAATTGAACAAAAGAAGAGAAAATTCCATAATTTAGAACAGAGGTTCTCAACCTTTCAGGCTCTGTGCCCCCCTTAGACCACTGATGTGAGGTCACGCCATCCCCCTGTGGTTAATACAAGTAGCACAATCGGAATTTGAATCTGAAGCTGATTGTTAAATGAAAATATAGAAGATTTGAAAGGAAAAAGGGAAAAATTAATAACAAAGGGTTAATACGCGTAAATGATTGTAAATTGAGTAAATTAAGCTTAGTTTTACTTTTTTTGTTAACTCACCTGAAATTCTTCTACGCCTCCCCCCCTCCTAGGTTGAGTAACCGCTGATTTAGAATAAATATTAAGATTCACGGTCTCTAAGAGTTATAAGATACTTTGAAATGATACATAATAGCCCTCTTTTAAAATTTTTTAAATTTTATAAATGTATAGAATTTTTCTTAATTATTTTTAAAATCGTACATTTTGATTTTAAACCACTGTGTCGCGGCACTTTAGTTTGCCGCGAGACTACGATGCTCTTAAACTTTTTTTTTTAATTTTTTTTAATTTGGTTCTAAAAAAAGCTTTTTTCAATATTTTTTCAACTTTTACGCTTATCTTTTTCTTTGTGTTCCGCCAAATTTTTAAACCGTTAAAAGTGTGCCGCGGTAAAAAAAAAGGTTGATAATCACTGTTCTAGATTTATAAAAGAGTAAAAATAAATTAATATTTTAAATATTTGATATCTTTTACCAATTTACTTGAAACAAATTTCTACATTTGAACGCATTAAAAAAGAAAAAATCGGTCTATATAAAACTTAATAGATAACAAATTAATTAATTTAAATATGTATTTATTAAAATTAAAAGAATAAAAATGTTTAACAATTCCGTTTTCAAATGTTATTGAGTAAAAAAACATTTGAAATAGTTATATATATATATATAAGTACAAAAAATTAATAATAATGATTAATTAATACTAATAATTAAAAGTAATAATAACAAAATAGTTTTATTAATAACTTACCATGGCGCCCTCAGCAAATTTGTCTTGTCTAATTCACTGTATAAAGCAAACTAAATATAAATAAATAATTTTTCTTTTTTTTTAAATATTTTTCCATGGAACAGAATGGCTTATCGGTCTAGAAAAAAAAAATATTTTATTCCTACAAATTCTTGAAATATGCTTTCACTACCTATAGAAATTTAATATAATTTATTCACATTTGATTTTAGAAATATTTTTCAAATGATTTCATTTTATAGATAACATTTTTAATTTAATTATAAAATTAAATTATTATAAAGTAATATTTTACAAAATAAAAATAAAAATTTAGCAATGGGATTTATTAAAAGGGAGTGAGAGTTTTGATTAGTTTTTTTTATATACAAATGTAAATTTCTAAAATTAATTTGAAATTTATAAATGAATTTATATTTTAAATTAAAAATATTATAATTAGATATTCTTATCGATAGGAAAATAAATTATAAAGGAAAAAATTGATTTTTGAAAATAAATTACAATAAATTTATGATGTTATTAATAAACTTATTATTTTTAGTATATGTGAGATCATTTCATAGGTGTCGTGGGGGTTCTCTCAATATACTATATAAGAAAGTGGAGGGGAGACAAGGTTATAAAAATTCTGCTAACTACTTTTCTCTCGTTGCCTTCCTATCCATAATCATTAAATCTTTAATAAACACCTCCCCCCATTTTTTTTTTTATTTTTATTTTTATTTAATTTCTATTCAATTTTTCTATTTTTTTCACAGATATTATTTAATGATATTAAATTAGTATAATAAATAAAATAGGATTCTAATAAGTTTTTGCTTCTAAGTTAAAACACTAGCATCATATAAAAAATAAAATAAAATAAAAATAATTAATATAATTAAGTATTGAAACGATTGGTTACCTTAAATTTAAATGCTTTATTATATACATACACAATAAATAAAGAGACAAATGACTACAACTCAAAAAAGTGTATTTGATTCTTACAAAATTCAGGCTATTTTTCAACATAATCACCCCCTCCCCCACACAGTTATGCCCTTATCCCATCTTTCTTGAAGCTTCCTTGATAAGCCTCAAAAATTGAATGTAACCACATCCTGCCTCCAGTCCCGACCTCGTCCCAACCCCTGTTTGAACCACAAGAAAGACGCCCTACGTGGAAAAAGATTTGCTAACAATGAGTAGCGGGGCAAAAGTGTCTTCGGGGTAAGTCGAAAGAATTATTGATTTAGGAAACTGTAAGAAAGATGGGACACAAGTGCATAACTGTGTGTGTGTGTTTGTGTTGGGGGGGGGGGCGATTATGTTGAAAAGTAGCCTGAATTTTGTAAGAATAAAATAAACCATTTTTGATCTATAACCATTTCTCTCTTTGCTTATTGAATAACCCTCGTATATATAATAAGTCGTGGTGGTTGGAGCAGACCTGGAATAATATATATTATTTTTTATTTTCTAACTAAAATAATTAAATATATTATCATTTATTTATCAATCCAAAAGGCTATAAATCTTAGTGAAGAATGGTTCTGTAACGAAGATTACAAATATTTAAATGAAGTTTGAAAAACATATAATCAAAGAATATAAATAATAACCTATATTTAGTTATATAAAATTAATTATTTATTAATTACCTGAAATTTTATGAAATGTGAAACCAAGAAAAGACGAGTTGACATTCTGACCACACAGCATAATTGTGTCATTTCTTCAATGAATTTCCTAAAATGAAATAAAAACAATTATTAGTTAAACAAAAATTTTAAAGTTTTATTAAAGTTATATTTCAGATATTTAAATAGTTTTAATATAAAAAATATTCTTGTTGATTACTACAGAACAGGTGTGAGCAATCTTTTTTATCAGAAGGCCAACGAAAGATTAAAATTTCTTGGTCAAAGAAAAATCACTTAACAAAACTTAAATATTTAATAAACAATTCACATAATAAATACTTCATTCAAGGTCTCAAAATATCGGTTCTTTGATATAACAATTATTATAATATTTATTTAACTTAACAGTAATCGAGTGGCCCGCAAAAAAGTTTAGGATGTACAAGAGGTAGGCAACCTTTGGAGACGGAAGGGCCAAAAGTTGCAATTTACAAAATTTCTTTGTTTTTAAAGAGCCACTAACATTTTTGTTTTAATATTAGAAGTATTTGAATAGGATTTGTGTAGAAAGTATAGATTTTATTTTTGATTTCAAATAACTAAATAAACTGTTTTCCATGAGTGTTGTTATTATGTTTGCAGTATTTTTTTTCCTGCAATATAATACTTTAAGTTTTGAAAATAAAATAATATAATTATTAATATTTACGCATGTAATTAGAGCCACATCATGATATAGAAAGAGCCACATGCGGCTCGTGAGCAGCAGGTTGCCGACCACTAGGATATACCAATAAAATAATATTGTATTATTTGGTGGACGGGCACAAATTTGCTCAGCGGTATTAAATATGAATTAAATAGATTAATTAATAAATAAATTTGGTCATCCACCAATTTATATATATATACGGCCGGAACGAAATAATTATGCGCCTCAGGCAAACATAAAATATAGAATATAATTTAAAAACAAGTGGCGCACTTACAAAATTGACGCCTATATATATATATATACTATATATATTTATTTAAATTTTAAATATTGATAATTTCGAATTGATCGAACATAGAATAATGTAAATATTCATCAAATACATATAATTAGAATAAAATATAGTAGAATAATAGATATCCAAATAAATTTAAATACGCTAGTTTGCTCAGCTTATACTTATATAAAAATAACATACAAATATCTATTTTTTAGAGAGCTCCGTGACTTTAACAAACTAAATTATTTTATCTATTACAATATATGAATAATAAATATATTTATAGAAAAGTTCTTCAGTGCAAAATACCAATTACTTAAGTAAGAAATCTTGAATCATCAACTACATCTATATTCTTATTAAAAATACAATCTGATAAAAATATATATAGAAATGAAAGGTCACAAGAGAAGATGAAAACGCAAAAGAGGAAAATATATTTATTAAATCAATTGAATCCGTAATTTGACGGGTGTTTAATTTGGAAAATATAATGACTCAATGGAGAATATTTGATTCATTTTTAATTTAAAAGGAAAAGTTCATAGTCGTCTGTTGTTGATTTTACTATTTAATTTATTCTTCAAAAGATCACTTTTGTAAAAAAAAACAATATTAATTGCCAATTGTATAAAATTTAAATATTTATTTAAGGAACTGATCTAAATTTTCCACTTTAAAAATCTCAAATACAATTTAATTGGCAAGGAGAGCAGGTACCAACATAAAAAAAACTTGTCTAATAATTATGTAGATCTTAAGGAATTATTATTTATAACTATATCTATCAATCTATCTATTATTATTATAAAAAACATAGAACATAAAAATTCAATTCAATCTTGTCATTTAGTATTTTAACACCAACTCCATTATTTATATTTAATATTGATTATTAAAGTAACAAAATATTTGATCACCTTAAAAATCAAGAAGATTAAGAGAAGTTTATTTGAGTTTACCTTGTTTTAGAAAAAATTGTTTAGAAATTTAAATGAAAACAATATAATTAAATACTTGTCAACCGATCTTGTTTTGTCATATATAAATATATCTTTGATATATACTATACATAATTTAACTAGTGAAATTCTATTTTGGTCCTGTAATTATTCTTTCAACAGCAATTTATATAATACCTATATTAAATAGTTATTTTTTTTAACAACAAAAAAATTAAATATCACTTTTCTCCTACTTCCTAATTATTGACTCAACTGTCAATATTAATATAATGTATATAATTAATGAAAATTTATATATTTTACTATTAAAATAAAATATAATATTTTATCTTGTAAATATATCCATTAATTTGCCATATTAAACGAAATTTAACTGTCTCATTTCCTATTATAATCAATTTATTTATTTCTATTTTATCACAAATCAAAAACTTTAAATATGTTTAATAAAATATAACTGATTAAGATCAAAATTCAAAATATTTATATAGATTAACCAAATATATTATTATAAATGAATTAATATAAATGAATGATATTTGTGTAAGTAATTTATGAGTTAATTTACTTTTAATGTATTTTTATATTTTTTAATATGTAGTATAAGGGAAATAAATTGTATTTATCGAACCAATTGATTTAAAAATCTTGAAATGCAGAGGGCACTGATAAATTTGAATACATTTCCAGCACAACAATACAAATTCAAACTTATTATATTGATTTATCTTTTGTTTTTATTTTATAAATGTAAGTAAATACAAGTTATACTCAATAAATTAAAATAAAAATAATATAGAATATTATAATTAATTATATAAACAGTATATAGATAAATTATTATAAAAGTACAATTAATAAATAAATTCAAAAAGAATTTAAAGAGCGATTGTTATAAATTGATCGAGGTGTGATTGATTATTTATTGATTTATCATTGAGGAAATAATTGAAAAAGTAACAAAATTAATCAATTAAGCAATGACAGAATAATTATACATTATCTTTTAAATTGGTCCCGCATTTTAACCACAAATTGACACTTTTCTTTCCTATATCTATTTAATTTTTTGATAACAAAATAAAAGGAAATTCCATGTCAATAAATTATAAAAATATTCCATTAAATCCTTTTAAATGTAAAAAGAAATCGTGACCTGTTATTGATTTATTTATCATTTCATTCCATCAATGTTCGACTCGTTTCAAAGTGGGTGAGGTCATGATATTAATTATTATAATCCTTTGGAAACTCCTCAGTGTTTGTTGGGGGCAGAGGAGAAGAAAAAGTAAGTGTTTCACCGTGAATGATTTTTACAGGTTGTTTACACCGACCAACCGACGTCATTAATCGCTAACGTCATCAATAGATTTGCTATTGCCATTTTCAAACTGTTTCTTTTTTTATAGTATTTACTCATTATTTATAATGACTGGATAAAAATCGTTCTCTTTGGACTATGGACCGTCCTCTCTTCATGAATCAGTAGATCAGTACTATTCGTAAATTGGAAATTTTCAAATATATATATGAATAAACTATGCCTTTTTTCCTTCCTTTGCAATTGGGGTTAGTAGCCCCTAGCACAACAGTATTTGCCTTATTGTACTTTTTTCAATTAGTTGATCTAGTCTATTGTTATATACCAGATAATTTAGTCCTAACATCTTTCAATGTTTTTAGGCTTTTTCTGATTTGATCTATTTATTTATAGCATAATTATATATATAAATCAATTTAAATTAATTTAATGAGAGAATTGATAATTTTAAAAAATGAAGTTATTTTATTAATTGATATCAACAATTGACTTTAAAATACAATATAATTATTGTTTAACTTTTTTTCAAATTACCTTTGCTTTAAATTACCCTTACTTACACCCACATACGTATTATTTTGTGGATGATGAGGAACTCTAAATCATATTTTTTTAAATATTCGAGGGTAGGTCAATAAATCGGTGACTTTTTGAATTTCCCATCTCTTAAATGAAATGGCAACACTGCACTCCTATCAGCAAGCAACTAACAGCTGACTCCTGTCGAAATTTAAACCACATGGATCTTTTAATTTTTGTTTAATATCCATTAATAGCAGACTATCTCGTGATTTGAGAAGAAAATAGAGAAAAGTGAATTTCCATGAAAATCCATGAATTGGGATACGAATTGCTCCCTCATACACCCTATTCTCCAGATTGAGCCTAAAGTAATTATTTCTTGTTTCCAAACCTGTGAAGAAATGGATCGGTGGAAAGAGATTTGACTCCAACGATGAAATCATCTCACAAACAAATAAATTTTGATGTCCTCGACAAATCTTATTTTTTGGAAGAGATTAAAAATTGGAGAAACGTTAGACAAAGAGTATATAGCTCAAAGGAGACTACGTTGTAAAATAAAATAATTTTTTATCAAAAAACCTGTATTTTATTCCAAAAGTCATGGACTTATTGACCTGCCCTCGTGTATATACTATGCACACTAAGATGAGTTTATGTTGATTTTATTCTAACCAAGATAGGAAGTGATAAACATGATAATTTTTATTAAATTATCCTTTTATCTAATTATAACTTGAAAAGTCATTACTATAAATGAATAAGATTGAGTGAGTAATTATGTGTTAATCTATTTTTATGTATATATAATATTTTAATATGTAGTAAGAGAAATTAATTTTATTTATTGATTAAATTTTTTTAAATGATTACCTTTAATTGATGATAAATAATCAATTTTGTCATTTATTATTTTTTTTTATAAAATATAATTCTATGAAATGAAAAGTAATTTCGGAAATGGTTAACAGATAGCATCACGGACTTTTTCAACTTATTAAAAAAGAAATAATAAATTTTTAATTTTTATCTTGGAAGATTCTTGGTGAAAATTAATGAATGAGTAGGTGAAGAGATGATCCCGGATCCTCTACACACATTTGTGACTGAATAGAGCAAAAACACTCAATCTAAACAAAACTAAATATAACGCCATTCATTTTACTTAATCATCATGATGAACTTTTCTTTTATTAAAATATTATGCAATTCATAACAATAGAAATTAATGTCATATTATCATAAAAATTTCATATTGAAAAAAATGAATTTAAATTTCAATTTTTTTAAGCCTTGAGAAGTCATGACATGAAAAGATGATTACAGAGGATATGAAAAATAATTTTTAAATAATATTTATTTCTATTTTAAAAATTCTGTTAAGTACAACAAATAAATAAATATATTTATGCAAGTTGAAATAGGAATTTATTTTATCTAATTATTTTTTATTCTTGAACTTATATTAAATTTTATACGAGGTATACAAGTATATATAATTTGATTTTTTAATTTTATTTTTTTCTTTTTCTTAGTTTTTCAACTTTTCAAAAATTATATATAATGTCTGATAGAGAAATAGTTCCAACCTTTCTTCCCCAATACATATCAAATTTATCTGTCATCTTTTTCATCGATTTTCTCTAATTTTTATCCAAAACAATTTCAATTTCTATGATTTTCTAATTTTTCATTTAATCGATGTGCCTTTTTCTATAAATTGTTTTTTTTAAGAAACTTAACTTATTAATTTATCCTTTAAAATTAAAAATAATTTTGTAATATAAAATTTATAATAAATATAAATAATTATGAAATAAATAATAATAATAATAAATACTACTTCTGTTCCACAATAGTTATCACATTTGGTCAAACATATATAGCTATAGCTTGTGATAGAATTTTAAACAGTGCACATTCACACTGTAAGGCGAAATATGACAAGTAATGTGGAACAAAAAAAGTACATTGTTGTCAGTAAAACTACTTACTAGTATTTTATTTATTTAATTTTTTAACTAAATATTTTTTTTTTCTTAAATTTGTACTTTTGTAAAATAATTCATTCAGTGCAAATTTAGAAAATCTTTAAAAAATTACTAAAATAGCATAAGTATTCAATAATCGGACCAAAAGTATTCAAATGTTACTATTATTGTGGAATGGAGGTAGTATAATAATTCCTATAGGAAAACAATTTTTAGAAAATATGTTTAATATTCATAGCATTCTTTTTCTAAACATTATTATTTTATTATATTATGTTTTCTATTATTTTTTTAAATAATATTAATTTTTTTAATAACTGCAATTTATAGTAAAATAATTTACTAAATGAAACAAAAATACAGATTGAGTTCTAATGTTACAGAATATAATATAATATTTTATTATAAAAATATTCTTCTTTACTCCAGAATAAATTTAAAAATAAAGTCAAAGAAACATTATATTATTAATATTATTATTATTATTATTTTAAAAATAAATAAATATAATACTTATAAATTAAATCTACATCCGAAGAATGTGTATCCTGTTGTAGTTAGTTAGTTCCCTAAACCCACAACCTTCAACTTTATAAGTAACTATAAGTTGGATCCATAATCATCATCCCTCATTTCTCACACTTTTTTCCCGGATGTTCTAACGTTGACTTATTATATTCGTATATAAAATTAAAAAAAAACATCATCCCCGCCCTCTATAAGATTAATTTCTTTAGAAAATGATTCAAATTTTTATAAAGAAAAATAAATCATAATGTATAAAAAAAATCAAAGAATATTTATTTATTTTATTTTAAGACCAAGCGTGATTATATGATTTAACTTTGGAGGAAAGAAATAGACTTGAATTGAATATGTACCATATATTTATATACCCCCAAACTTTTATAATTAATACTAATTTTAAAATCAATTTACACAAAGTAAAATAAGTATATTTTTCCTCAATGCCTAGACTAGAAAAATTAACCTGGTGTTTATAGGTTAATTATGGAAAGGAATTTTACTTATTTCTTAAAAAAATGTACATTCATATCCAATTATATAATTGTCCTTTTTTTAAATTTAAATTTGCCTTGTATAAATTAATAATATAATAATAAATAAAATAAATTTTTTTAATTTCAATATTCCAACATTGCTATCTTCAGACTGATGATGTTTCATGAAGTCAGACAGAGAATGTCACGTATAAGTATTATACGGATGATCTGTGGTATTGTAGTTATATGATACGGATGGTCTGTGTGTGTGTGGTATTATAGTTATATGATAACGTATGGTCTGTGATAGATATAATGATTAAAAGCGTGGGAGAGGGTGAAAGAGGGAGAAAATAAGCTTTAGTCTTAACTTTGAAAAAAAAATTGTGTCTGTTTAAAAAACATCAAATGATTGTTTACATGAATTATATTTTAAGAATAATAATAATTCATCATTAAAAAAAGAAATAATTAACACACGAGATAAAAAACGCCATCTTTCCTTCTAAGCTGTTGATAAATTATAATGAAATTACATTTTGACGCTTTTGGATTATTCATACTTTTTTGATTGATTTAGGGTGACTTTTTTCCCCCTATTTCCCGGTATTTCAATCTGAATCCGGTTTATACTAACGAATTTATGAATAAGAAGATTATCTAAATTCTAGCCTTTTTTTTTGTATAATTTCACATGTGAAAAAAATAAATAAATAATATCCGGTATAAATAATAGATAAAAAAATAATATCCGCTATATACTTTAAGAAAAAAATGGATATATTATCTAATATTTGAAGTAAATGATAATTCATCATAAAATCAGCCGAGCCGATGCATCTGCTTATTATTTACAACCAACGTCATTCATTCATTCAATATTTTCGCCAAACGATTTCATAAAAGATAAAAAAAAAATTGTTTGACAAACGAAACTCTAAATGATGATATCAAACTACCATGTCTCCTAGCTAAACAATTTTCATCTCTATGAGACACTATTTCCTTATTTTTTATTGGTTTTGTCTCTTTGGTCACCGCAAATATCATTTTAAAATATTTTAATATTATGCCATTTACTTGTGATTTTTGTTATGGATATATTTTTTATATTTACTTTACCTTCTTTATTTTCATTAACCTAAATAATTTCATAATATAAGTAATATATAATATATACAACATTGTAAAAAGAATATTAAATAAATATTTAATAATATTATTTTTATAGATTTTTCATATTACTCTTTAGTTCTACTTCTATAATTTGATTTTAATTTAATTTTAATAAATAAGTTATATTACGACAAATAAAATTATTTACCCCTAAAATGGTATAATAATATAAATAATAATAAAAATAATAAAACATAGTTATATGGATGTTTTATTCAATAACATTGGATGAACCAAAAATAATCATAAAAACATTTAGTTCAGAAAATTTTTTAAAATAGTCATAAACTGAAAAGTACATTTATCATATTGACATTTTCTTTATTTCATAATTGACTTTTCTATTAAAAAATAAGATTATAGTCTCGTACGAGAAAAGTTAAAAATTCTGATAAAAATCAGTTGAATTTTTGTAATTTTTTTAATTTTGATGATATTATATATATTGATGTCGTGGTATTACTTTAAATATAAAAAAATTAAAATGATTTTACCACAATACCAGACATATTGTTTTAGTTCATTAATCTTCTACAAATCTCTAAAGATATTCTTTATTCAAAAAAAAAAATTAGGAGAAATAAATATTAATATTATTGTAATTCGAACAAATTCCAATTTAAAAATTCTTATAAATATATCTTTAAAACTCTGATAAATATACCTTTAAAAAAATCAAAGATTTTTTATTGTTTGTTTAGTAATTCAATGTATTGATTATCAATATTTAAAAGTATATATTATATATATGTATTATCATATAAACGAGGAAATTTATTTATTTATTTATAACCCACCGGACTTGAGCAAACAATTCTACTTTGGGCATGAATAATAATTTTGCTAATTTTATACCCGTATATGTTCACAATATATATTCAAGTACCTATATAACTTTTGATAGAGAATATTTTTTATTTTTTGACATTAACTAAAATTTTTAATTGGCAATAAATAATTACATTATTTTATTTTAAATACTTTACGACTTCAAAATTCAAATTATTCCTAATGTTTTGAGTTCACAGCTAAATGAAAAAAAATTAAATACATGTCAATTAAAATCATTCGCCCCCTGGACCTTTTTATTCATAATATCAATAATTTTATGAAACAAATAAGTGATAAGTACTCGTTGACAATTTTTTTTTTTATTTTTCTTATAAAAATATATAACATAAATATTTGAAAAACAATAAATTCAAAAACAATCAATCAAATTAAAAATTATAATATTTTTGTCATTGTATTTACGAAAATGTGAAAAAAACAAATTAATTAATATAAGGCCAAGATAAATGTTTTATTTTCATGTTTAAAATAAAATGATTCATTCAATCACTTATAAATAGATATATAGTATTAATTTTGATTTTCAATTTTTTTTTCCAGTCCAGTGAAGAAATTATTTTTTTTTTAAAAGATAAAAAAAAGACTTGGATTTTCGTTGACGTCTTAAAACAGAAGACATCCAATGTTATTTTTATATCATTAATTTTTTTCTATATTTTCTAAAGTAATTGTTTCCATGATGATACTCAGAAATCAAAAAGCACAAATCCTGTTTTATTCAGTAAGGGAAAAAAATATTCTTTTTATTTATTTATTCTAACACTCATTTCCCTTGTTTTTAAATTTTATATAACTAAAAATCTAATGAATGAATTACTAATAAACAAACAACATTACTGTTGGAAGGGGATATTATATTCTACAAATTAAAAATTGATTGGGTGTGTGTGAATCATTTCAGAGATTTTATAAAATTTATATCAGAATAAACAACAAAATCACATATAGTGATAACGTTAACCAACATTCATAGAGTATAATAATTTTTTTTTTATCAAAGAATAGTAAAATTAAGTTTTTGATATGGTCAAGTAGAGGAGAAGAGATTGAATTAAGTGTCATTTTATTAAATTAACCATTTATTTAAAATTAAATTAGGTGAAAATTTTTAAGATTTATTTTTCTTATAATAAATATTTTTTTCTTGAATTTCAATTCTATTTTCCCAGAAAATATCAAATAATTCGTTTAATTATTTTTTTTAACATTTAATTAAAAAACCACAAAAGATTTTGTATATATATATAGATTCTTATATTTATATATATATATACCTAAAATGATTAATATTATAAATTATAAATATTTGATAATTTAATTTTTTTTTTGTGGTTTTTAACCACACTAATTTTAATTTTAAATATAAATGTATATAAATATATTTAAAATACTAACAAAATTTTAATGATTCATTTTTTTTAATCCCATATATGTATATACATATATATATATATATATATATCTTTTTTCTTTATTGATTATAGGTTCCAAATAAGTATTCCAAGAATCTGACCACAAATATGTTCAGAAAAGAGAAATATGTAATGTGTGTGTTATTTTTTTCTCTCTCATTAGTTTAACTCCCCAAGGGGAGACGGCATATCAGTATGATAGCATCATCCCGGACAACATAATAATATATAACTTCCTATACTAAATTCATTATCAATAGAAAAGATTCCAAATTGAATGCGTCTCATATGGTGAGAGAGAACATTTAAATCCAAAAAAAGAAATACAATTAATATTTATCATGATTCAATATTATTTTAATTTTTTTTATCGTATTGTAGTCATTCAATGACTCTTAGTTGGGAATTTATATCATCTCCATCTTCCTCTGAGCACAACCATTAAAATTCAAATGATTGAAATTCCATTAGCTCTCTTGAATTTACTAGTTCCATTGGAATTCTTAAGGGTTTCATTATGAGTCACACAGAATAAATTTATAAAAAAAAATAATTAATTAAATAATCAATAAAAAATGAAGTTATTTACTTCATCTAAACTAACTAATAAATCTCTATTTTTCTCTCTTTCTCTCTTTTTCACTTTCCATTTAGGGGAAGCTTGGTGTGGGTCGGCTCCTAAAATGGGATTTCATATTTCAGTAGAGGTAGATAATACGCGTATTCTAATAGTAAATAAGTGTACCCCATATTTATAAATTATTGCAATTTTAGTTTTGAGTCGTTTTAAGTATGCCCAAAGATACTTTGATTGAAGGTATGCTTTTACTTATTTCTTCTAATTTACTAGCGTTAATGATCGAAACGCTTCACCAAGATAGTGACAATGTTTTAAAGTTCGATCAATTCTCAATATTTTTTCATATTCACAATATAAATTTATTTGTCGTAAACGGAGGCAGGAATTTGCTAAGCGATACCATGCATGAGATGAGAGTTGGTGCACGAGCCCAGCCCCACCCTTGGCCAAGCAGTTCCCGACTTTCCCCCACCATTCTTTCAAAACCCAACCTAACCTAACCTAACCTCGTTAAATATTGTAAGAGGTGGGTTAATCTCAACTAATGAGATGTCTAATTCAAAAAAAATAATAAATAAATAAGTAAAATAAAAATCTTTGTCAAAATTACTTTTTTATCACCCGGAACGTTTGAGAGAGTAGAAGACTGAGGTGGAGGGGAAATCACCCTAGGCGGAGGCCCTAGCCCCGCCTCTCCTGGTCTCCACCTCTCATGCACCAACTCTCATCTCCTGGACTATAGTTGTCTTTAATGAGCCACTGACACCTCGTAGCAAATAAATTAAAAAGAAACAATTGAATAATAATATTCGACTGAATAAAAATTAACGAGAATTATTTAGTTTAATAACATTTAAATTGTAGTAATTAAATGAAAAATTATTTCACAATTGAATTAATTAATAAAAGTCTATTCGAAATTCATATTGTAACGACAAGGTCAGGCCTTTGTCCCTAAAAGTGGGTCGCCTTTAATGGGCCGATATGAAAAGTTTTTTATTTTTAAAATTCTCATTAACATTGAATATTTATTATTTCTGAGTCTAGTAAAGTGAAAATCAATATATTTAACAAATATGTATATTTCATTATCCATGGATTTTATTACAAATTTTTGTATGTAACCATTGATAGCAACCTTCCTCTATATATACGTATTTAATATATTAAACTCTACTATATTTTTCAAATTTATTTTGTATAGTAAGAATTCAAAATATAAACTATAATTTGATAATTTAAAAGTTATATGTATAATTATATTATAATTAATATCAAATTAAAAGGATATAATTTAATTAGATATATTGTATATACTCGTATATATTAATAACAAATAAATTTATATAAATATAATAATAATAATAATTTTATATATATATATATATATTTATATAAGTTATATACTTATTTATGTTTTTATTTTATTTATATAAATGTATTTATTATATTCAGTTATTTACATAGGCAGATATTTACACAATTTATACAATTTTAATATTCGGCAAATAAAAAAATATAGGTAGTACAGTTGCAGTATTGATTTTAAGAAATATTAATTTTCATGATAAAACTTCTAATCAGAACATTCCATTTTCTTTAGATAATTTTTTTTAATGTTCTGAATTTATTTTCTATGAAATTATCCTATATTTTTTTTTATTTACAATCTAAAATTGATAAAAATGAATGAATATATTGAAAAGATAAATTGATGAATATAACTTTTATTTGATTTGTTCAGGATTGATGAGGTAGTAGACTTATCAGATAAATCAACAAATGAAAAAAAAAATATTTTTCGTTGAAATGAAATGATATAAATGAGATAATGTGATGCTACCTCTACTTTGCCAATAAAATTTTCGTCAAATGAATCATTGAATTTCAAAAGAAATTTTCATTTGTCTCTTTATATTCTTTTGATGTAATGAATCGTCAAATCGAAAGAACATTTTGCTGAAATATAATTCCAATCAGTCTTAGTCTATTTTTGTCCCTGACATGAATCATACTCACTCATTAATATTTTTCGGATATTCAATCTTGATATTCATTGATAATAAATTTATTATTTTGATCCAATTTATCACAAAATAACATGCAATTCACCATGATACTATAATTAAAATTTTCTCGAATATTATTATCACATTTGTGATTATTTGGTACAAAAATATTTAATTTTTATTAATTTTATTTGTCTTATTTGATTATTTCTAATTTAATGAAAATGAAAATTCTTAACCTTATTAAATATATATCAAAACCCTTTGCAGATTTTTACTATCTCGTCAGAGATAGTATTGCAGGGGTGTCAAACTCGCGGCCCGCGACCACTTTTGACTTTTTTAAAAAATTTTCAATTTGTCTCTAAAAAAAGGTAAATTGTTTTTCGCGACCAGACTTTCGACTTTTTTTAAAATTTTTTGCGGCCGGCGACCACATTTTTAAGAAATTTTCAATTTGTCTCTTTAAAAAAAATAAGTTGACCTGTGGCAAGGTCCGAACCGACCGACGGTTTGAAGTAAATTAATGTCCAGCTACAGAAACAATTTCAAATAATTTTAATATATATTAATGTAATAAAAAACAGATATCGATATAACATAAATATTTGTAATTTTATCTTATTTATAATATATATGTAAGACCAGGCTGTGACGTCATGAATGGCTGGATGACGTCATATAATTTTAAATTAAGAAAAAACTAATAAATATGATTTTTCTTGAGGATAAAACCACCACAAAGTGCATGATTCGTGGTGATATGTAAAAAATCTCCTCATGTGAAATTTGGTGTGAAAATAACCCTTCCCTTCCTATCGTCAATCGCTAATACTACCACTTCCGGTTTCCGGATTTGCACCAAAAGTTGATCAATTCATCCCACTGATGCATTAAGTAAATATACCAAATTTCATCAAAATCCGTTGAGCCGTTCAAGCTGTACACATCTATACGGACGGACGGACAGACATCATGCTAAAAATACTTTTTTCTGTTAAGAAAATGCTTGATTAGTGGAGATATGTAAAAATCTCCACATGTGAAATTTGGTGTGAAAACAATACCTCCCTTACTATCGTCGGTCGGTAAAAAAAGGTAAAATGTTTTTCGCTTTCAAAATTTTTATGAAAATTGATTTTGTTTGCGGCCTGCCTAAAGTTAAACCTTGTTTGTTTGGTCCAAGCCCCTGAAGTTTTGCGATCACGAAAATTTTCGATTTTGATGTTTTTATATGTTTTGAAGGTCCCTGAAATATTTTCACTAAGGTTGAGAAAAATGTCTGTGCTTTTGTGTGTATGTGTGTATGTAGACAAGATTACGCAAAAACGATAGTAAAAACTTATTAATCTGTTACAAATAATTATGGAATATTGCATTTTTAATTAAATTTTTCAATAATTCAAATTTTTTATACGGTCTTTATTAAATATATATTTTAATATTTTATTTCCAAGGAAATAATTAAGCGAATCATTCTAAAAAAAGTAACCAACTTTAAACAATTTTAACAGAAGCTCCGCCATGAAATTATATTCAAGGTTGTGGGGAGGGAACAATGGTAAAAAGATATCTAGAAAAGCGTTACACCTTGAAATTGACAATGAAATAAAAAAATGAATAAATTCCATTACATATAAGAAAATATAAAAATTCTATATTTTACTCATAAAAGATTTAAAGATTGGATTTGTTTGAAAAAATATTTCAAAATTATTATTTTGTGTTTTAGGTATTCTTCAACTAATATTTATGTTTTTTCTAGATTTGACAGAATGGTATATATATATATATATTTATAAGATATCAATATTTATTTTCATAAAAATTGAATTTGTTTGTTTGTTTTTTTTTTTCATTTTTTTTCTTCTTCACTCTTTTTTAATTTATAATTTTATTTGTAATTTTAAAATTGACCAATAATTTCTCTAAAATAATTAAATTATAAATTTTTGCATATGAGAGACTAAAACGTGTTTGAAATCTCAAATTCAAATTTTTGAGTAGAATAATAACAAATAATAATTTTTAAAATATAATTAATTTTTGTTTTAAATGTATGTTTTTTTCTTATTTTTATTTATTTCATTTAAGTTCAATATTCTAAAAAATACCTTCTTCCCAATATAATGAGAAAGTTATATGGGAAGAGAAGGTGGAAGGAGAAGGGGGAATTAAAATTATTTTATTATTTAAACACCCTAATTAGAACAAATTCATTTTGTTACTCATTTTATTTAATTTATTTATTAACTATATTCTATTCTAATTGATTCAAATGTCTTGAAATTATATAAAATTAATAAATTACATTGTAATTGAAAATTAAAAATTAATATACATAATATTTATATATGAATTAAAAGAAATGCTGACACATTTATGAAATATTCATAGAAAATCTTACTCAACTGATAAAAGGTGTGTCGTTCAATCATTATTATAGGTTCCTGAGAATTTGCTTATTAAAATTATTCATATCTTCCGAGACATTTTTGACGATACAATACTTCATTCTATATTAACATTTCATTCATAGATGATTTTTTTTTAACGATTCAGAAAGGGAAAACGGAAAACAAAAATTTAAATTAAAGTTCTAAGATCCCGATAGGAAATAATGTGAAGAGGTTACACTTTACTTTTCAGTCAGACTGCCTTTTGCCTCTTTTATTTAATTTTTTTTAATGTTTACTTATTTTTAATTGAAAGTTTATGATATAATGATGTAACTACCATAATGTACATTTAACTATCAATAAAATTATTTGAATTGGAATTTATCAAATTTGAAATTTTTATTTTCTTAAATAATTCATATTTAAATATTAATTCCAAACTAAAGATAAAATTATAAAATAAAATCAATACGGATGAGTTTTATTATGTTATATTATTTAGATTATGTTTGTTTAAGAATACAATCCCCTTTCCTCCCCAAAGAGAACTATAATTAATTTATCAATTAATGAGAAATAAATTTAATATACTAAATATAATAATTGATGAAGAATATTAGTTAATAATAAATTTAAAATACTAATATTTAATTAATTATTTATTATTTAATTATTATATGTGTAATTAATTTAATTAGATATTAATAAATTTTCAAAAGTTGAATATAATCTCCGCTAGATTGCAGCACTAATTATAATTAATTTCATTTATTATATAAATTTTACTTTATGAAATCTCGCGAATTAAATATATTATAGTTAATTCATATTAGGAGGTATTTCTATTATTAATAAACTTCAGTTTAAAAAAACATGTTTTTTGCAAATCATCAATGTAAGATCTTATTAAAAAAATTTTAAATGAAATTAAATATTAATTATATTCATGTTAGTTAATTGACTGTATTGAATATCTTTAGATTAATTTAAAAAGGAGAAAAACTAAACCAAATTACATTTGAAAATTAATATGATCATTTTGAATTATTATAATAATTTTTGTTTATTTTCCTAATATATGTAAACATGAAATTTCACATCATTTCGGATTTAACCACAGCGAGATTACTCAATTCTTTTTTTTCCTTCATAGAAAACGTCTACTAGTTGCTTGAACCTTAAATTTTTATTTTATTTATTACCTAGAAATTAAATAAAAATAAAAAAAAATTTATTGATAATTTAAATATGTGATATTTTGCACGTCTACTAAACTGAAAAATTGATTCTTTTTTTGGTTTGTTTTTCTTATTTTTTTCCTTAAACTAATATAATTAAGTATGTGATTTTCTTTAAAAACAAATTATAATTTTAATTAATACATATAATTTCAAAATTAAGTCATTTTTGAAAATTGAGCAGAGAGTTATTTTGAATCTTATTATTATTATTAATATAATTATTATGCAATAAATAAATAAAAAATCAAATGAAAAATATTTTTTTTAAATTCGAATTCACTTTTAGCTTTTTATTGATTATTATAATAATTATATTATTGATGGTTAAAAGAAGATTATATTTTATTATGTATAATCACACACAGAATACGTTTTTATTTATACTTAATAATTGATTTCTATAAACGTGTTTTGTTTGTGTATTATTATTTTACAACTGAATTCTTTAACCGGTTTATTGCCGGCATTGGCTTAGTATTTTGAAATTTTTCAATTTTATTATCATTATTATTTCCTTCATGCTCGAACTTATAGAAATGTGGCTTAAAAGATTTGAGAAAAAGCAATTACAAATATTAATGAAATATAAATTATTATTAAAAATATTTTTTAATTCTAACAATTATCGTTTTAATATTTAAACATTTGTATTGTTATTATTTTTATTATTATCCAATTTAATAATTGATAAATGATTTTAAGTTAAGACTTCATTGTTTTGTAATTTTATATATATTTTTAAATAAATAATTATACCTGGCTATAGAAATTATTTGTTTTTTTTCTTAATACTAGGATATTATTTTAAAATTTAAACGATTATAATATTAATATAATTTTATATGGCTATTTCTTTTTTAGTTTTAAATTAATTTTGTTTTTATAAATTTTAAATTTAATTAATTTATCATTTTTATGTAATTGTTGGGGTGTGAAAATTTAACTAAAGGACAATTTCTCGTATATAATCTTGAAAATGATGAGTTAAACTTGTTACAAACAATATAATTATTTTTCATTTTCATTCATCCAAGTGACAATTATGGTGTATGATCTATTTTAATTTTATCTCATCATCTTTGGTCTTTCCATCAAGTAATAATATTTTTTCCTTAGTCGACCGATTACCAATCAATCTTAATTTGATTTATTGTATGACTTTATTATTTATGATGTTTAAAATGGAAATTAATTAACTTATCATTTAATAAAACTTCCCTATATAATTAAAATAAATAAAAATTAAAAAAACAAAAAATTATTTTAAATTATTTTTACAGAAATTAATTTACAAAAATTCAAGATATTACTTGGTTTTTACTTTTGATTTATATTTGTAAGATATTTACTTTATTATTATACAATTGAAAAAATATATATAAGATTTATTATTATTTTCTTTTCTTATTTGATTTACTTTTAGAAAGTTGAGATTAGGAATTGGCATTCATTTCACCTTTTCATTCAATCAACGACTTTCTATCATTTGACTAAAGAAATAATTAATAATTATTATTTCCGGAAATAATAACCATTTACTATTAAAATATATACTTATATATATATATCACATTTTTTTACTGAAAAATTTTAAGTTAAATTAATATAATGTCCCTTTAATTGAAATAATGTTTATTTCATTTATTTATTTATTTATTTTATAAAAAAGTAAAGTAAAATGAATATTTTAATAGAAGGAAATTTAGATCTCCTTAGGAAGAATCTGAAAAATCCAAGATTATTTTAAAAATCTTTAAAGTCCTTTTTTGTCGTAGCAATTTTAAAATTTATTTTAATCGTGCTCTTTATTTTTAAATAAATAATTTTTATTTAACAAAATATGATTGATATATTAATGAAATTCTTACACCTAATTTTAATAAAATAACGCGTTTGAAAATTACACTTTCTCAATTCGAAAAAAAAATTTCCTAGTCATTTTAAAAAAATAAAATCAAATGAATAAATAATCTCACAAATTATAAAATAAAGAAAATTTTTATAAAAATTGATCATGATAAAAAATTATTTTCTTTTCAACTAACAAGTATAATCCAAAAATAGTTAATATCCACATATTTTAATTAATAATAACTTAAATCATAGAGCAATTGAAAATCGATTTATTTTAAATCTTATACAATATTTTTGAATTGAAGACTCAAATCAGTTAATTTATTTGTTTGCCTTTGTGCATTTTGGTAGTTATTCATTCATCTTAGAAATCTTCTTATTATCAATTGAATAATATTCCTTTCCATGCTATAATAAGGAAATTGAATCATTACTTTGTCTTATTTCAGTGGGTGTGACTTTTCAGCACTTCAATAAAATTACTCTACGAGTATAGAGTCATTGGAGAGGGAAGGAAAAAAGTCGAGTAAAAAATAACTCAAATTTTAAAAAAATCTCAAAAATATATTTCAAAGCAGGCACACAAGTACTATTAATATAATTATTATTTTTATTACTAATAGTGATACTTGTATTAGGAGAAGCGAGGAAAATCCATCTCCTAGCGTTTGACGGATTAAATTCATAAGTTGAAGAATATTTTTTTTAATTCAAATTTGCTTGGGGGTGGGTTACCGGCGTCCCCCGCGGAGAAATTGTAACAGAGGATTCCCTGTAACCGGTTCGTCGTAAGGGGCCTGGTATTCATTCTCCATGACGTCGAACTACGAGGAGTGCTCCCTTCTATAGTCACTCACTCCCCCCTCCATCGGAGCACGTTGGTTTTTCCCGAGACTCAAGTCGTGACATAAATATTCTTCTTTCAGGAGGAGAGGCATCACTCCTGAGTTGAACACACGTCGAATCAGACCCCCCAATACTTCACACGCTCACCATCACCATTATCATGCGGTGTTTTGTTTTTTGCTTAACGGTGGCGATTGCACTGTTGGCCAATCGACCGGTTGCCTCCAAACCAATGGAAACTGTCGAAGACCCCTCTATAGGTATTCGTCAGGGACTCGATAAATTTTCGATCAAACTTCTCAAGGTAAGCAAAGAGAAAAATACATTAAAATACATACAACTCGAAACTGACCTCTACACTTCATTCTTTTTCTCCTTCCCCTCCTCCGTTAATCAAAACAACATATTTTAATTGCATTACCACAATATGACAAATAAACCATTGGTATCTAATTGGTATTCACAAATTCAAATGGAAATATGTTCATTTAACCATAATAAATAACTTTGTTTTTATTTAACTAAAATAGCAAAATTGATTCATGGCCATTCTTGCTTCCGTATATGTTAACTCGGATATTTTTACATTTACGTACAATTTACAAACAATTTTATACAATACTGGAAATAAATATATATACTATAAATTTTTATCAATAAAACTTATGAGACCAATCATTTTTAAACAAATTTTTTAATTATAAATAAAAAAAGAATTAATTTTTCTAAATAAAAATAAATTTACAATATTTTAAATTCAAAAATAATCTTTATTTCTTTTATATATATATATATTCTATAATCTATACCTATAGATTATAAATATTATTATAATTAATCAAATATTTATTTTATTGTAAATTATTCTAAATTATTTAATAAAAAAAAATTAAGGTTTATTAAAAATTAATGATTAATTAATGGTTTGTTTATATTTAACAGGAAACATCTCGTTTAGCTGATCCGAAATTAAATATTATCTTATCACCATTCAGTGTTTGGACCATTTTGTTGTTGATCTATGAGGGTTCGAAAGGTTCCTCAGCTAGCCAAATTTCTAAAGCTCTTGGATTTCCAAACAAACACCATTTAATTAGAAACAGCTTTCTGGATATTGAAAAAGAACTTAAGGTAAGTTATTTTACATCTAAATTTCATATAAAATTTTCAATTTAAGTAGAAAAATAAAATATATAAAATACATCAGAATACAATTATAATTAAAGAAAATAGTAAAAAAAATATATTCAAGGATTTTATCTATTTCGTAAAATTTCTAAAAATATCCAACCATTCTCTTGTAGTCTTATATAAGGGATTAAATACTTAATTAGCCGTAGGTTACAAGTCCAAAGGAATTTTTCTTAGCATTGATTTATGTACAAACAAAAATAACCTAAAACAGGAAAACTTAAAGTAATATATATGTATATATATATACATATATATTTTATATATATGTAGGACCTTATATGAATTTTATACTAATAAAAGTATTACTAATATAATACATTATTAAAATTTGTACTTCAGAAAATAAAATTTTCAACTTATTAATGCCAAAGAGATGATAGATACTTAAATTTTTAATTTTTATAATATCTAAGTATGTTACATTAATCTATATAGGAGGTTCCCAAAGAGGTCTATTTCGACCCCTATGGGTCGATTAAGACCTGCAGGGGGTCTACGGCAACGAATAACAAATTTGGGGGTCCATGAAATGAAAATGGGGTCTGTGGAGGCCTACATGTTTTAACATTTTTGATTTTTCAATAAGGCTCTTAAAAAAAAGGGTAAATTTTTTTTATAAAAAATCAAAATCAATTTAGGAGGTCTACGACACAAAAAAGTTTGGGAATCTATGATCTATATTATAATATCTCAATTTATATTCCTTAAAAATAAAAATATATCTATGTTTATATATTTATCGTTATAAAATGTAACATATATACCTATATATATTTTTAATTTTTATCATAAACAAGTAAAATTATAGTCTCATTATAAAAATAAAAAAATATTCATACAAATTCTATAGAATAAAATAAAAATTTTTCTCCTAATATAAAATTTTAAATTTATAGTGAAATTATATAATTTAATTCATTAAAAAATATAAGCTTTTATTATTTTATAATTATTTTGTTTTTGGCATTCTATATAAACAAAACGAATTAAGTTTATTGATCTGTAGATCTAAGCAATTAGTATTATAAAATTTGTAAGGTAAGGAAACTTACATAAATAACTTAAAATGAGTCATTTCTTGACATAAATCTATTAGATATAATAACACCATTCATTCATTATTTTTTAATTACATCATTTTAACTACAACAACATTTAGTTTTTTGAGTAAATCCAATATTAAAATAAATATTTTTGAAAAACATTCAAATCATTTTTATCTATTATAAATTAATATTTATTAATTTATTTATTTGAACTTAATTATTAAAAGTTACAAAACATAAAAAAAACTTAAAATGTTTAAATTTTAGTAAACGAAATCTCCTCTCCTCTTTTTTTTTAAAGAATAATTTTAATTAATGTATCTTTTTAATTTTTTTTATTTTTTTCATTATAGAAAATTGTTTCGGGAGTAACATTCGAAAGTGTCAACGGAATATTTACAGACAAAAATCGTCCGATTGAAGATAGTTATAATTTACTCATCAAAAAAACTTATCATTCCAACATTTTACCGATTAACTTTGCTAAACCCTACGAATCATCGGAATCAATCAATCAATGGATTCGCATGAACACAAACAATCGAATCAATTCCTTGATTCGTCCCGGTTAGTATTTTGTCAATATTTTTTTCACTAATTTATTAATAATTAAGAAGGAAATAAAACGGAAAAATTTTTTTAAAAAATACGAAATTATTATTCTAAGATTAATAATAATAATTAATTTATTTCTAAAAATAAATTAAATATTCTTAATAAAATATTTCACTAAATATACTTACCTATAACTAAAAAATTAATTCAATCAACTTATGTTTTATTTCATGAATGATAATTAAATTATTAGAAAGATAGATAAACATAAATTTATTTTACAATAGATTCTAATTATATGCACGATCATTCATTCATTTTCCTGTTTTTTTTATTTTCCTATCATCAATTACGTACTTCAATTTAAGATGTATTACCTACATAAAATCATTATATAAGTTATTAAATAGTTTTTTTTTTTATTTTGATTTGAAAATAAAAATTATTTATTAAACAAAGAATCGTATATTAAATTTATGAGAATATTTGGAATTACCAGATAAATTATCTTAAAAGAAATATTTTTAAAATAATTTTTTTAAAATTATAGATAGAACAGAATTTTTTTTAAAATTTGTGTAAACTATAAAATAATTATTTCCTTATCAATTTTGGCGGCCTGGGCAAAACCAATTAGCGCCCTAAGGCCTATGCATTAAAATTCTTAAATATTTTTTTTTATATTTCATTGCACTTATAAATAAAATTATTTTGAAATTCCCGTTAACCTACATTTCATTTTTAGTTTAAGCATATTAAAAAAAATTCCTCATCTTTACGTTTCTGGCGCCCCTTAAGTTATGGCGCCCTTGGGATGTTCCCCAAATCGCCCATAGCACAGACCATCTCCCATAGAGTTAGTAAGATGCTGGTGATAGAGAGAAAATGTTTTAATATAAAATAAAAAAACTTAAAAGTAATCAAAACAATAATTTCTTTTGATATTACTAATAAAATTTCAGAAGAATTTTTAATTATTATTATTCTTTAATTAATATTATATATATTTTCCTTGTCTTAACTAAGCATAAATAAATAAACATTAATCGATTGTGGAATAAATAAAATGAATATGTTATACCATACCATATAAATTCTAATGAAAATTATTTTGTTCTTGTAGAGGATTTGTTGCTTGCCCAAGTCGTTCTTGCCAATGTGATCTACTTTAAAGGTGCATGGGCTATACCTTTCAACCAAAGTGAAACCGAGACTGCGGACTTTTTTGATGAACAGAATAACTTCAATGGAAAAGTTTCACTGATGACACAACGCGCTGCTTATCAATTTAGTCTTGTGCCAGCACTCGATTCTCAAGTTGTCGAACTACCCTATCAAGTAAGATTTGGGATACAATATATTTCAAATTAAAAATATATTTTATAAATTAATATTGAAGAGCGTAGTGATATAGTCTTGATCTAGAGATTTTATGGTTTATGGGTTCAAACCTCATCAAAAGTTCAAGAAAATTTAAATAAATATAAATAAAAATTTATAGAATGTGATTAACTAATATAATACTAAAATAAAACTAAAACTAGAATTGGCTTAGATCTCCAACCTTCATTTCCTTCTTTTAATTTATACAAATTTTAATTGAACATACCATTTTCAATTAAAATGGAAAAATTTCAGTAACATTATATGTCAAATGATTAAGACTATTAAAATTCGAACCTCTTTAATCTATTGAAAAATAGGAAGAGGAAATTGCATCGAAAAGGAACTGAATTTTTATCATACTCTGATAAAAGTGGATTTACGAAATTCAGTGCCAATTAACAGAACATCCTTTAAATATGATAGAATGTTGATATTATTATTTATAACCTTGAATTTTTGTTTTTAGGGTTCAACGCTTGCTATGTTAGTAATTCTCCCTCAGATGGGAGCCACTGTTGAAACTGTACTTCAAAAATTGGCTGATAAAGTAACGGTTGCTGATATCTACGATAAATTACAAGATGACATGGATTATTATGGTGACAATGATGTCATTGTATCATTACCTAAGTTTAAAATTACATCGGATTTTACAATTAACGTTGTTCTTGAACAGGTAAATAATCATCCAACATATCGAACCTACCTATTTTTATAAATAATTCTTTAATATAAAATTATATGATTTTTTGCATTTATATTTTTAGTTGGGAATTGTTGATGTTTTCTCACCCAGTAAAGCTAATTTATCAGGAATCAGCGCCAGCAGTATTAATGATAGTATGTACATTTCACGAGTGATGCATAAAGCCGAAATTGAAGTCAATGAAGAAGGCACTGAGGCTTCAGCAGTCACCTGTAAGTATTAAAATAATAATTATTATTATCTATTTAAATTCAATATAAAAACCAAATTACTAAAATATATATAAATTTATTATTCGTGTAAATAAACAATGGCATGGTGAGCAGGCAATAAATAAATAGATGTGGGAAAATTGGGAAAAGATAGGAATTGGATGAAGGAGTAGTTGTTGTGGATAAGAACTTTTGAGTTCATTAGCACTACAAAGATATATAGATTGCTTTATTGTAGTAAGATATTTATGAAGATGTCTTCTTATGTATAATAGCATGAGAATAAAGATAATGAATTTTTTAATTTACAAAATTTTATATCAAATATATTATTTTAGAACCATTCTGTTTAATAACAACTTTCAACTTTAATTAAAATTCTCAGCATCTTCATAATATCAAATTAAAGTTCTATTAATTCCTTTTGATATTAAAGATGAATTCAATTAAAACTTTCTATACGGTTAGATGTTATTAATATTTGGACAGTTATCTTATTTGTTTTTATTATATCATTTCCGTTGATACGAACTTGTTTTCTGTGACGTGGTGTATGTTTGAAATAGAAACATATACTTTTAATTGCATTCTATTTTATCTATAATGATTAATTAACTTTTCATTTTAAGTATATATACCGTGACTCATTGTATATTTTTTTTTTGTTTTTTTCTGCAGCCTCAATTTTTGTCAATAAAGCAACAACGCCACATTTTAAAGCAAATAAACCATTTATCTTTTTAATTGTTGAAAAAACAACTAAAGTGATTTTATTCTCTGGAAAATATAGTAGTCCTATGAATGAAATTTATTAACCTAATGGGAGAAGGAAAAAAAAATATGAGAAAGTTGCTGTGAAGATCATTATCAACGCTTGCCAATTTACTTTTATTGACGTCACACCAATATTATTTATTTATTTATTTATATTTTTTTTAATTCAACATCATTATCATCGTTGGAAATGAATGCGATTCAGTAGTTATGACTGTGATATAATGGTGAAGAGGATTCCTTCGTGGAACTTTTTTCATGTTTTTTTATTTTGTTTTTTTTTTAAATATGAATACAGACGTAATTCGACTTATAAATTGGTTATGTTCCTAAAGACAATTCTTTTATTCATTTTAATTTACATACATACATATATATATATATATATATTTACCTATACTTATACTTATATCTATATATAGATATAGATATAGGTATAAGTATAAGTATATAATTATATATATTATAAAGTATATTATTGTATTTATTAACAAATTTTCTAACTCCAACCTAAACATCTTTATATAAGACATAAGTCTCATGGATAATTCTTAGTTAATTAAGTAGATGCACATCTGTATTTATAATTGTAAAAATGTGTCTGAAGTGTATTTATATATGTGACTTTGAATTATTGAGTTATTATAGGTAAATTTATATCTATAATATACAATACGATTAATTTTTAGTTTTAAATGATCAAACATTCAGTCATATTTGTAAATATATAGATATTTTTTTCATTAATATTTAAATAATCAAATATTTGTGAAATTATTTGATTTACTTTTTAATTTTAATTGTTTTGAATTTATCTCTCTTTTTGTAATCTAATGTAATTTTTGTCATAACAAAGACAATTTTTTAAGAAAAAGTATTATTTACATGGTAAATAAAAAATTTTGTGTTCAAAAATAATTTTTAATTTTCAATTATTATTATTTTATTTATATTAACAATATTTATATTAATTAACAAAATACTCAGTGAGACTCAATTATCAAATTGTTTATAAACTTTTCTTTCCAATAGTGTCTTTTCCTTAAAACACACACACACATTTAAATTATTTTAATAAAATTATATTTTTTGATAAAATAAAATTAGTACCTTCACTTAACAGCCACTTTTTCCTTCGTATATGTCAAAGAATATTATGATGCTCTAGAGACTGGATTATTTGATTAAATGATTATTAATGATATATTCTCTATTCTTATTTTCTAATCTCAAATAATCTGTTCATTCTATATATAATTTATTAATATATATTTATATATATATTGATTTAAGGAAAGCATGATTCCTTCAGTTCAAAAACATACAAACGACAATGAATATAAACAAATTTGAATTTAAAGATTCATAGATTAATATATATATATATTTCATTTATATAATCTCACTTAACATAAATAAATTATTCTAAAAGTTATCATTTTAATTAATATTATGATTTTTTATATCATATTGATTTAATATTTTAGCAAGAATAGTAATATTTCTAATATTATATATAAATTGCCATATTTCTATTTTTAAATTCTTTGAATTTTATTGGCATGTATCGATTAATTATATTACTTATACATATTATAGTTGAAAAATTCAAAATTAAGAATGATTTTTCTAAATAATGAGATTTATACTTATCGATTTTTCAACATGCTACTCATGAATTCCAATCATTATCGATTGAAAAAGAAATACCTACCTGTAAAATTTTTAAAAATTTAATATATCAGATAAATAAATAGATAGATTAGATGTTAATTAATTTAACTAATTTCATAAATATACTCACCCCGGAAAAAAAGTGGATGACTTAAAAATTCAGACAAAATTGAAATTTAATATTAAGAATAATCAGATGTTATTATCAATTTTTATTTGATATTAAAATTTAAATAAAATAACCATAACTTTAAAAAAATGAATATTTTCACAAAATTTAATTTATAACACAAATCAATTTATAGATCTAATCCTATAATTCTACACATTTTATTTATGAGTTTTATTACATTCCTTCAATGTATTCTTATTTGAAAAAGTTGCACATTATTTCTCTCAAAGAGAAGGAATTTAAATTTTAAGCATATAACTTTAAAAAATAAAGAGGAATATAATGATTGAAAGATACATGGATTAATTCATCAATTGATTAGTTATTAGATTTACTTAAAAATAATAATATGTAAGTAATATTTATATTTTTGAATTAATAAATTACACATTCGGAGAATTTTCCCTTTTTTCAGTAATCCACTTTTTTGGCCGATGAGTATTTACATATATATATTTATATTTTTACTTATCAAATTTGCTAATGTTATTAACTGGTTATTTTATATTATTTTTTTCAAACTCCTAGTTCTAAGTAGCTCACATTGAAAAGCCAATTTATTCGTTCAAGGACGGATTGTGAATACATATCACCTGACCTTGAAAATATACATTCGTAAAAAGAAATAAATATTTTATTAAATAAATGAAACGTGTAACAAAAATTCATCTTCGTTTATTTAAATAGAAATAAAATTAATATGTATATTTTGAATTTATTAGTTAAAAATGCTTAAGTAATTTAATTATTTTTTTTAATATATATTTATAATATATATTTATTTAATATATATATTCCTTCTTAATGTACTATTGAGAATTACCAGTTTGTTTTTACAAAATTAATATAAAACATTAAATTTGAAAAAGAAATCGAAAATATCGAAATAATTTATTCAATGATTTATGTAAATATACTCATGAATAATTTCAATTTATATTAATAAAATTTTATTCAAATTAATTCAAATCTTTATAATTATAGTGTAATTATAATGAAAGATTCATCTCAATTTATAATTTAATTAATCAAATATATAAATTTATTAACTTAAAATTGTATTAATATTATTATTTTTTTCATTTTATAAATTAATAGAATACATCTTGTTGAATTTCCCGTCTCTTAAATGAAATGGTAATATTGCTCCTGTCAGATGGCAACTATCAGCTGACCCCTGTCGAAATTTGAACCTGCAAGGTCTTTTAGTTTTTATTTGACATCAAATAGAAGAAAATGGCCAAAAGTGAATTTACATGAAAATTCATGAATTGAGGTACGAATTGCTCCCTCATCCGCCCTATTCTCCGGATTTAGCCCCAAGTGACTATTTCTAGTTTCCAGACCTGAGGAAATGGCTCGACTCCTAAAATCATTGTGAAATCATCTTACAAACAAATCTATTTTGATGTTCTTAACAAATTTTATTTTTGGAAGGGATAAAAAAATTGGAGAAAAGTCACGAACTTATTGACCTGAATTTTAAATTACAACTCCATTAGTTATTATATATAGATATATTATTAATATGAAAATTTATTATTATGTTCCCTACAATTAAAAAAATATATATTATATGTTTATCATATTTATAAAATAAAAGAAATATTACTTTCATAGTCCTCTAATCAGTTTATCTGTTTCAAAAATTTAACCAGGAGTCCGATTTTTGTATTTATGTAAAATACGAAAATATCACTTTCATTGACCAAAAAAAAATATATATTATGTGAAACAACATCTTTCAACTCAACATATTAGTTTAAATCAGTGGTTTCCAACCTTTCTGAACCGGCGCCCCCCTTAATTTTTGTAATAATCTAATTTCAAAAATACTCACATGATATAGTATCCATATTGAAAAAATTGAAAAAAATCGAAAATGTTTAAAAGCCTTATCGCAAAAACATTTTACCTTTTTTTAGAACCATATTGAAAAAATTGGATAAAAATCGAAAAAATGGCTTCGTGGGCACCAGGTTACCGACTCCTGTTATAGATTATTATAGATTTTAGATAAAAAAAATTGGTTCTAATACATTCGCGCCCTCCCCTTACACCAGTCTAGCGCCCCCACAGGTTGGACAACACTGGTTTAAATCATGCACACACACATGCACCCCGAACATTCCATACATACGCACTTCACTTTTTCCATACAAATCCTCAAAAAATCCAAATAAATTTTTGTGTTTCATGTTACAATTCATAGTCGGTATTTATGGTATTTATTAATTCTAATCAAATCTATGGATTAGTAGGATGAGAAAAAATATCAAAGATTACATTATAATCTACATTGAATATTTCAAAATGAAACTAAAATGTTTAAGAAAATAATCGAGATATTCAATTATTTTGTTAAATTATTATTTAAATTAAAAAAACAATTGAATATTTAATAGTCACCTTCTCTCCCCATCAATTAGCCCTTCCAAGCCTCGCAGAGGCGGATTAAACGCCGGGCGGACCGGGCGGCCGCCCGGGGCCCACCAGCCCGAGGGGCCCGCCGAAACCTAAATAAAAATATTTCCTTAAAAAAAATTTAAAAAAACTGTTGAGTTTATGGATAATCGGAGTTTAAATAAAACAAGTTATTCTTGATACAGATCTTTATTGAACAACAGATCTTTATTCGGTCATGTTTGAACCCCGACTAACTTAAGAAAAAATAATCAATTTTGAGTCTTGGCGACCACAGTAAAAATTATGCATTTTTTTCATAAGTACTATATATGTAAGTATAAAACAGCCTAAATTATAATATAAACAAAATTTGTCTTTCAATTATAATTGTAAATAACAGAGGGGTCATTCCACGTCAACTCATCCAGGCCGTTTCACCCAAAATCTCAGATTTTTATGAAAATTGGTAAATATGTTCTATTTATAAACATGAAAAACACCACCAATTTTTAATTTTTTATCTCACATAGTTTTTGAGTAATGGCACTTTAAAGATTGGCGTTTTTAAATTTCCGAGCCTCGGATAAGGCCAGATAAAACGTGTAGTGGTGTAGAAAATAATTTCTCATTCACTTATTTAACCTCCTATCTTGTTGAAATTTTTAAGGCATGTTCTTATAACTATGAGGAATTGTAAAAAAAATGTAACGGACCCCAAAATATTTTAAAAAAAATTATATGTTGGACATTATAAAATTTTAAAATTACAAACAAGGTTTAGCGTAAAATGAAATATCACGACAAGGGAATGAGATAATCAAGAACTTTTTTTTTCCTAAATTATCTACATGAAATGGGCTTTAATTTAATAAAATAAAAGTTTTGTGTATTTGCCTCCTTCTATTTACTAAGACCACTGCAAGTTACAACACATTAATTATGAGCAATATGAGAGTCTCAATGGCTGAATATTGTTAATAATTAGACATTTTAATATTAAATAAAATATTTTTACCTAAAAATGTCCATCGAAGGAAAGTTTAACAGCATTCTTACAACAAAAGTTTGAAAACTATGAGAAAGAAGATAGGATCGAATTCAAACAGTGGGTAGCTACAGACAGGACACAGATGATAACTCAAACTTCAACCACACACACATTGATGAATTTATTGATGAACTAACAACAAAAATAGAAAAATTGATCCCACATTCTTATATTGCAAAAAGTGAGTCGAGCTATTTTAAAAGTCTAAAGGATAACTGCGCGCCAAATCAAGCCATTATATCAATCAATTGACTTCAGCGAGTATTTCTCTTTTGTGATTCAAGATGAGGTACAGGGTTATCATTGGATTCTAACAGGGTATCTTGAATCTTATAAACCATACAAACATCATGATTTAAGTCATCGGAAATTATACAATGTGATGAGACTTTTTTTGTCATCAACACACATGTTAATTATTACTGGGTGAACAGTGCAGGAGTCTGAGGTCCAATGATAACCGTGTACCTCATCTTGAATCACAAAAGAGAAATTCTCGCTGAAGTCAATTGATTGATATAATGGCTTGATTTGGCGCGCAGTTATCCTTTAGACTTTTAAAATAGCTCGACTAACTTTTTGCAATATATGAATTTGGGATCAATTTTTCTATTTTTGTTGTTAGTTCATCAATAAATTCATCAATGTGTGTGTGGTTGAAGTTTGAGTTATCATCTGTGTCCTGTCTGTAGCTACCCACTGTTTGAATTCGATCCTATCTTCTTTCTCATAGTTTTCAAACTTTTGTTGTAAGAATGCTGTTAAACTTTCCTTCGATGGACATTTTTAGGTAAAAATATTTTATTTAATATTAAAATGTCTAATTATTAACAATATTCAGCCATTGAGACTCTCATATTGCTCATAATTAATGTGTTGTAACTTGCAGTGGTCTTAGTAAATAGAAAGAGGCAAATACACAGAACTTTTATTTTATTAAATTAAAGCCCATTTCATGTAGATAATTTAGGAAAAAAAAAGTTCTTGATTATCTCATTCCCTTGTCGTGATATTTCATTTTACGCTAAACCTTGTTTGTAATTTTAAAATTTTATAATGTCCAACATATAATTTTTTTTAAAATATTTTGGGGTCCGTTACATTTTTTTTACAATTCCTCATAGTTATAAGAACATGCCTTAAAAATTTCAACAAGATAGGAGGTTAAATAAGTGAATGAGAAATTATTTTCTACACCACTACACGTTTTATCTGGCCTTATCCGAGGCTCGGAAATTTAAAAACGCCAATCTTTAAAGTGCCATTACTCAAAAACTATGTGAGATAAAAAATTAAAAATTGGTGGTGTTTTTCATGTTTATAAATAGAACATATTTACCAATTTTCATAAAAATCTGAGATTTTGGGTGAAAAAATGACTATTTTCTGGTTGAATTGACGTGGAATGACCCAGAGGGCCCATCTCAATTTCACCGACCGGGGCCCCCAATCAACTTAATCGGCCACTGAAGCCTCGCCTTACTGAATTTCGAAAACCTAATGTAAAAGAAAGTTCGACTTATTAAAAAATAAGGCGTTTGGTCTATAAGGCACTTTGAATTAGCTGAGAGCTGATTTTTTGAATTCCGAAATGAAACCGCCACATTTGGGGCAACCTGAATAAAATCTACCTACCCAAGTGAGTGGATGGTCTCAACCATGGGCGAATCCCGCATTCAAATGTAAAAAACCCTACGCTCAAAAGGTAACCAACAATTTGTTCTGTTCAGGCTAGTCCCATATCGGAACTGTGTTGAATTATCTTTCCGAATACCCGTTAATTCGATCCAACTTAACTACCCTCTCAGCAATACAAAAAGGCAGAATTCAGACCTGCATGCAATTAATATAACTCTTCCCTTAAATATTGGCATTTACTTGACAAGAGACATTAATAAATAGACCCGCGATGGTGCCCTTGCTGGGATTAGCCATCAGGCTAATAATTCAGTGACATTCCCTTCTTCCTCCTCGACTATTTTCCTACCCACACTTCCAATGACTCACTCTCCTTAACCTGCCCTATATAATTTCCTTTTACCTCCCTCCCCCTTTTATTACTCTTTATTGTAAACCATGTATTATTGCCTTCGGGCAGATGTACAAAATAAATGGATGCTAAATAAAAAAAAAAATATTGGCATGACACTTTTTTATCCATCCTCCTTTTTTTATTTATTAATTCTAATCTAATCTATGGATTAATAGGATGAGAAAATGAATCCCTCGATAGAAGTAGAAGGCCACCATTTGAAAATCCCCAACATCAAAATAAACCAAAGATTAGTCACCCTTCTTGTATAACGCATCGAAACTACCAATTCTAAATCCCTTAGTTTTTTCTGCTTCCTTTATTAATGCTCATTCTTACCAGATATGTTCTGAAATTCTCTCATCTCACTAAATTCTATACTATATATATATAGTTTAATATATTTCTCTATAACCTCAATTATATATTATCCAAACAGAAAAATCACTTTAAATTCTATTATACTAACTATTATTTTAAACGTTACATGAATAAAATAAAAACATTTTTAAATTAAGAAAATTTATACCCCTGTTAAAATGCGCCATGCTAAATAAATAACGTTGATTACTTACATTTGGTGAGCTGTAATAGATCATTTCATCATCATTAGGGATGGAGGAAATAATTAAGAATTAAAATTGACATCCAGTAGCAGGAACGAAGATGGAAATATGAAATAGAAGTAAAAAATTCGAAGACTCGAATTCGAAAAACTCGAAGACTTGAATTGTTCTCGTCTCTCTTGTCTAAATAAATAAGAAATTAATTAAGATTAGTTATTTATATCAAGAAAATGAAAAAAATGATATAAAAATAAATTATTAACATTAATATGTTTCAAAAGGTGTATAGATTTTTAAAAATATTATTTTATTTCTGTGATTTTAAATTAATTATTATTAATTAATTCAAAATTTAAAAATATTTAGGAAAATAGTACTAACATGATTTTTTAAAATGTTTAAAAAAATTTCATTTAGCTTTTAATATAATTAAATTAATGAGAATAAATATAAATTTATAAAAGTAATAAATCAGTAAAAAATTATAAATATGCATTTTATAAAATTTAATTTTTGGTGGGGGTGGGTTCAATTTTAAATTATAAATAGTTTGACGAGTGGGAAATAACTATAAATTAAATGTAATATAAATGTCTATAAAATGAGTGTAAATAATGAGAGATGGGTCTTACCATGGTTGAGATGGAACTCAATTCAATGCAAAAGTAAATTTATCATTCACTCATTTGAAAGTTCGCAAAGGACTGACTGACAAAATATATATATATTTCTATTTTATTTTAAATAATAATCAGAGTCTTAGAAAAAATTTCTTTTTTTTATCAGTCATTACTTACAACGTTTTGATTTTTTTTCTTCTAAAGTGACCGTAAAAATAAAGATATATGTTTGATAATTTTTCACATGATTAATAATTGTATAATTGTATAAATATATATATATATATATATATAGAGAGAGAGAGAGAGAGAGAATTTCAGCTTGATTGAATCGCTGAAAGTAACAGAATTAATTTTTTAACACTGAAAATTTCACGCGCCAACACGTGACGTGGTGCCATCAACAAAGAGCCAAACATGCGCTGGTTTAATAAATATTATTTATTAATTTTAATTTATAATTTAATTAATTTAATTTAAATTAATATATGTTATTTAATCCAATTCAAATTTTCGAGATAGTCGAGTGGAGACACTCCAGATTTTTATAAGTGGTATAATAATATTTAATTGACAAAACTATATTCATTCGGATCTATTTTATTTTGAATTACCTTTATTTATTTTAAAAAAATTTAATATTTATTGTTCAGATTAATTTTGAAAATAAACAGCACATTTTCATATTTTTTATAGAGATATAAGAATAAATAATCTAGTAAACATTTAAAATTTAAAAATATTTTGGAAAATAATACCAACATTTTATAAATCATTTTCATTTAAAAAAAATATTTTAATAATTATAATTAAGGAAAATTAAATTTTATAGTTAATTTTTGTATGCTACTACGTCCCTGAGTAATTTTCACCAACAGACAGACGGACAGACATGCTAAAAATACTATTTTCTGTTAACAAAATGCATGATTCGTGTAAAAATCCCCACATGCGAAATTTGGTATGAAAACAATACCTTGCCTTCCTATCGTCGGTCGGTAAAAATTGTATAAAACTGCTATATATAGAATTTCAGCTTGATTGAATCGCTGAAAGTACCAGAAGTAATTTTTTAACACGTTGACTGCGAATCACGCGCCAGCACGTGACGTGGTGCTATCAACAAACACGCGCTGGTCTAATACATATTATTTAATAATTTTTACCGACCGACGATAGTAAGGGAGGTATTGTTTTCACACCAAATTTCACATTTGGAGATTTTTACATATCTCCACGAATCATGCATTTTCTTAACAGAAAAAAGTATTTTTAGCATGATGTCTGTCCGTCCGTCCGTCCGTCCGTCCGTCCGTCCGTATAGATGTGTACAGCCTGAACGGCTCAACCGATTTTGATGAAATTTGGTATATTTACTTAAGGCATCAGTGGGATGAATTGATCAACTTTTGGTGAAAATCCGGAAACCGGAAGTGGTAGTATTAGCGATCGACGATAGGAAGGGAAGGGTTATTTTCACACCAAATTTCGCATGAGGAGATTTTTTTATATATCACCAGGAATCATGCATTTTCTTAACAGAAAAAAGTATTTTTAGCATGATGTCTGACCGTCCGTCCGTCCGTCCGTCTGTCCGTCCGTATAGATGTGTACAGCCTGAACGGCTCAACGGATTTTGATGAAATTTGGTATATTTACTTAATGCATCAGTGGGATGAATTGATCAACTTTTGGTGCAAATCCGGAAACTGGAAGTGGTAGTATTAGCGATCGATGATAGGAAGGGAAGGGTTATTTTCACAACAAATTTCACATGAGGAGATTTTTTTACATATCACCACGAATGTATTGGTTTTATCCTCGGGAAAAATCATCTTCATTATGTTTTCCTTTATTTAAAATTATATGACGTCACCCAGTCCTTGATGACGTCACAGCCTCGGGTAACGCCGGGCAACGCCGGCTATTTCAGCTATATATTATAAATAAAATAAAATTAAAAATATTTATGTTATATTTATATCTGTTTTTTATTACATTAATAGATATATTAAAATTATTTGAAATTGTTTCTGTAGCTGGAAATTAATTTATTTCAAACCGTCGGTCGGTTCGGACCTGGCCACAGGTCAACTTATTAATTTATAATTTAATTAATTTAATTTAAATATGATATATGTGTTAATTAATCCAATTCAAATTTGCGAGATAGTCGAGTCACTCCAAATTTTTTAATGTTTCAATAATTTACTATTTAACTTTTAATAAAATTGAATTATTGAGATCATAAATTGAATTTATAGAATATTTAAGCTTAAATCTTTTCAAAGATTTAAATGAAAAATTTATAAAATTTATATATAAATATATCACTAAAAAATTATAAAAATGCAAATTATAAAATTAAATTTTTATTGAAATATCTTTATTTTTTAAAGTTCACTAAACTTGGTTTTCATTAATAAAAAAAAACAAATAAATTTTCAATCATTTCTTCATTAGCGAATGAATGGGGGATGATTTCGGTGGAGAAACCGCTCAGCGTTGAAAGCCAAGCAACTGAATGCGCTCGAGAAGGCAGGCAGGTGGCCAGGCGGGGTCGGAGGGGGGGGGGGGCAAATGGGTCGAGCGGAGCTGTTCGTTCTACAAATTTGTAATAATAATGCAATTTATTTCATATACAAATAAATAATAAAATAAAATGAAAACATAAATATTAATTGTTTATAATTAATGGTAAAATTAATGGTTAGGTAATCTGAAATCTTATTTAAGCTTAATTCTATTCAACGATTTTAATGAAAAATTTAATGAATATAAAAAAAGACGATAAATGGAGAGTACCTTGATTGGGATGTAGCAGGCTGACATGTCATTGCTTTGTTTCTCCTCTGCAGTTTCCGTATTAAAATAATTAATAGAGAAAGAGAAACAAAATCGAATGCAAAAAAAAAAAAAAAAATACTTCACACTCTCACAGTTTGCTAAATGACTATTAAATGAAAAAATATATTTATATTTATATATTGATATTAAAATTAATAATAATTTCTAGAATTTCAATCCTCCAAATCATTTAATATTTATACTAGCTGGCCAATGCGAAGATTTCGCACAGATATAATAATGAATAAACGCGTATTAAAACAGTATAATTATTTCAAATCCTTTTTAATTAAAAATATCAAGAAAAGATAAGTGAAGCAAGTTAATTTAATTTAATTCAATCAGTATATAAAAGTATTGACTATCAAATCTTAATACTATATAGTATACCCGTGGCCCGTGGGCCGCATGCGGCCCGCCGTAAACATTTTTGCGGCCCGCGAGATTCATCACACTTTTATATTCTGCGCCCTCATGAAACAAATATCGCACTAGTGAAATAAATATGATTTCATTTTTTTTATTTCGTTGTTTCTTTTTTACCGACCGACGATAGTAAGGGAGGTATTGTTTATTTTTAGTATTATATATTTTTACCGACCGACGATAGTAAGGGAGGTATTGTTTTCACACCAAATTTCACATGTGGAGATTTTTACATATCTCCACGAATCATGCATTTTCTAAACAGAAAAAAGTATTTTTAGCATGATGTCTGTCCGCCCGTCTGTCCGTCCGTCCGTCCGTCCGTCCGTCCGTCCGTATAGATGTGTACAGCCTGAACGGCTCAACCGATTTTGATGAAATTTGGTATATTTACTTAATGCATCAGTGGGATGAATTGATCAACTTTTGGTGCAATTCCGGAAACCGGAAGTAGTAGTATTAGCAATCGACGATAGGAAGGAAAGGGTTATTTTCACACCAAAGGAGATTTTTTATATATCACCACGAATCATGCACTTTGTATTGGTTTTATCCTCGAGAAAAATCATATTTATTAGTTTTTTCTTGATTTAAAATTATATGACGTCATCCAGCCATTCATGACGTCACAGCCTGGTCTTTCATATATATTATAAATAAAATAAAATTAAAAATGTTTATATTTATTATTTATGTATGCCTATCTGTTTTTTATTACATTAATAGATATATGAAAATTATTTGAAATTGTTTCTGTAGCTGGAAATTAATTTATTTCAAACCGTCGGTCGGTTCGGACCTGGCCACAGGTCAACTTATTTACAATGTGCATTCAGTATCATTATTATATTATATATGTTTATATGTAAAAATAATAGTAAACATAATAAAAGTTCATTATTTTTCAATTTGTCACACCAAACAATATTTATAATGGGTCTAAATCTAATATGGGCATGTATAATTTTATATGCGGCCCGCGAAGTTATGATGCATTTCCAAAGTGGCCCTCAAGATCAGTTGGGCTGGCCACCTCTGGTATATACCGTACATGTATTTTTTTCTTTGATAAAATAATATACTTATTTGAAATAGAATATCAAAACGATTCCATCTTCGCTCTTCGCACCTAGACAAGGGCTCTACCCCCTGTACCCCCGATGTAATACATAGTAATTTGTTGAGGTTTTAATTCAATCAGTATATTCAAATATTCATATCCACAACGGGATTCAGTGCATATAACTCCTTTGTTGATCACTTTTGAGAGGCATATCTTCTTTTTTCGACTTTTAAATTGTTTATATACCAAAAAGAACACGTTCTTTTATTGTATGCAAAGATAGATGTCCTCAGAAAAATCAACATGGTTAAATAAACCAATGTTTAATTTATATCATCATAGGACACATCTTAGTTATAAAAAATATTTAATAAATTTATAAATTTTTTTTACTACTTTTTAATGATATTTACAACGAATAAAAAGAAACAAAACATGTCAAGAAATAAATAATTCTATAAAATATGTGTATAAAGAAAATAGCAATTCACCATAGCATCAACAAAAATATACAGACATATTTTATTCTTTATTTTCTTTCTTTAGCCAATCGACGTTTTCTCTCAATTGGATCTTCGTTTTCACTCAAATTTGCAAATTGCACAATTTTTCAAAATTTAAATCTAAATAAGTTGACCTGTGGCCAGGTCCGAACCGACCGACGGTTTGAAGTAAATTAATTTCCAGCTACAGAAACAATTTCAAATAATTTTAATATATCTATTGATGTAATAAAAAACAGATATGGATAGAACATAAATATTTTTAAATTTATTTTATTTATAATATATAGCTGAAGTAGCCGGCGTTACCCGAGGCTGTGACGTCATGAAGGGCTGGGTGACGTCATATAATTTTAAATTAAGAAAAACATAATGAAGATGATTTTTCCCGAGGATAAAACCAATACATTCGTGGTGATATATAAAAAAATCTCCTCATGTGAAATTTGGTGTGAAAATAACCCTTCCCTTCCTATCGTCGATCGCTAATACTACCACTTCCGGTTTCCGGATTTGCACCAAAAGTTGATCAATTCATCCCACTGATGCATTAAGTAAATATACCAAATTTCATCAAAATCGGTTGAGCCGTTCAGGCTGTACACATCTATACGGACGGACGGACGGACGGACAGACATCATGCTAAAAATACTTTTTTCTGTTAAGAAAATGCATGATTCGTGGAGATATGTAAAAATCTCCACATGTGAAATTTGATGTGAAAACAATACCTCCCTTACTATCGTCGGTCGGTAAAAATATTACCTACTTTGTTTTAGAAAATAATAATCAATTAGGAGAAATATTCAATTTAATTTAATTTTACTTTTCATATTATAGAATATTAGAACTTAAAATAAAAATTTAAATATTATTAACATTCTTTGTATGGAAATTTCTAGAATTATTAATTTTATATTTAGTGTCAACTTCTTAATGGAGCCATCAGAGGCGCCGCATGGGTTGGGTGGGTTTTTGTCCATAACTCTCTCTCTCTTTTGAACGGATCAACTTTTTTGAAATTTTCAAACTTATACCTTATCCTTGGGTCATAACGGTTCTAATGATACCCGAACCATTAAGATCCATGAATGAATGATTTAGAATGAGTTTAGCATTGCGTAGTCCAGAGATGGGCATTAAGTCGATCGCGATCGACTGGTGGACCGCCGAGTCATTTTAAAGTGATCGCCTTTACTCATTGCCTTTTTTACTTAAACTACTCCTTAGCATATAAAAAATTCCATTACTCGGGGAAGAAACAACCAAAAATATAAACGAATTGTTTTCTATAACTATTGAGGAAGATGAAGTTCTTCTTCTTCAAAATGACATAATTTTAAAAGCACATAATTCAGATCATACAAATATTTTTTGGAATTTAATGGACGAAGTTAAGTATCCTAATTTAAAAGGTCTCGCATTAAATTTAACATCGTTCTTTGGCTCTACCTACCTATGTGAATCTGTATTTTCTACGATGAATATAATTAAATCAAAATATCGCTCCCGTCTTACAGACAATCACTTCGAATGCAGTACAAGACTGGCAGTTATACACCAAGATTTAATAAATTAGCAGAGGATATGCAGTGTAAATCTTCTAATGCGGACAATTTCACATGACTTTATCTTAAATAATAATTCTAATCAGAATATTTCTTATGAACTTGATATTTTTATACTTTTATAATCTTTAAATTTTGTTTGAAAATATATACCTAAGTTCCTTTCTTATTCTATTTTTTTAGTTACCTATGTACATTTATACCACATTGTTTATTATTATTATTTTAATAAATATCTGGTGGACCGACTTATTGTAAAAAAATTAGAAGTAGACCGCATCCTAAAAAAGTTTGCCCATCCCTGGCGTAGTCGTTTAATAATAATTAATAATAGATATATAATAATTATAAACTTAATTATAAATTTATCATTAAATTGTTTTGATAAAATACAGTTTTTTTTATAATATTGCATTAAAGAGTTGAGATAAGTCTAGTCATCCCATAATTATGAAATGTAAAAACGGAACATTTCAAATTTTATTAAAAATAAATTTTTCTTGGTTGTGTATTTCTATTTTAATTTTAAATGAAAATTCAGTGATAAACACATATGCATTTAATTAACATTTTATAATTTATAATTATCATATTCTTATTTTTTTTTAATGTGCCACTGATATTAAGATAATTAAATTAATGCATTTAATTATATAGGAAATAATTAAATAAATTCCGGTCTTTTTTTTATTTACCAAACGTATTATTATGTTTTTATACAATTTCCTGATATGTCACATGACGATCTTCTTCAATTAGTTTTTGCACAGTATCACTATTTTCCAACACAACGACGGATTTTGGTCGACCTTCTTTAACTTTTAACTTCGTCTAGGTTTGAATTCATTTCACCAGCGATATACAGTGGCTTTAGATGGTCCTTCATTGCCAAAAGTTGAATTTAGTAGATTGATGCATTGTTCTTGAGTTAGACCACGTCGAAATTCATAATATACCATAGCTCGAAAATTTTCACGACTTATTTTGGTATAGATGAAATTTTCAACTTACTGTAAACAACACAAATTATCCTCAGAATCAAAACGTTATGAGTACGTATAACCTCAAAAATGTCAAATTTTACAATGGCATATTTCACCTGTCTATGTTGCCAATTCTTAGTACATAAATAGTAGCATTCGTAATGAATTAATTTAAAATAACATAATAGTTAATAACTTTAAATTTGTAATTTGATATATCCGTTCGTCTAATTGTATGTAATTATATAATGAAATAGTACAAAGAAGAAAACAGCCTAGAAATTGACACTAGAATGTGTTAATGTTAAATAAATATACTGGGCGCGGTCGAAAATTGGTACAAAGGGAAATATCTAAGCTGTGCCTTTTTTTCCCACTCCATTATCTTTAAGTTTTACGATTTTTAACTTTAAGGTTGAATTTACCCATTAAAACCTCGAAAGTAACGAAATTTGAACCCATATGTCTTTTCAAAAAAGCTGTTTATTCCCTTTGTACCAATTTTTAACCACGCCCATTGTTTCAAACGAACATATACTCAAAAGATGACATTTCAGCTTTCATTTTTTGTAAAAATAGTTTGCTATTTTGTTGCTCATTTAAAAAGTTATATTAATTGGATAATTAAAATTTATTTAAAAATTAGAAGATGGTATCTAAAAAGCTGTTGATTCCAATTTCTTCATATATTTTTATTATTGTTTATCATTTTTTTTAATGTTTTTTTTTTGCTTGTTGAAATTTTCGAGTGAAAACTATTTTATCAACATGAATGAAAGTTTGGATATTTAGGATTAATTCTCTGTTATATAAAGAATGTTTTTTATTTTATTATTTATTATATTTGTTACCGGCCTATTTATTATTATATCTGTAAGTTTAAATATGTAAAAGTACATAAACAATTTTATTAATCTTTAATTTTTTTTTTTAGACTAAAGATAAATTAAACAGCTCTTCAAAAGTAAGTGTGATTAAATTATTAATATTATATATTTGAATATTATATACTTGAAATAATTTTAGAATATTATTTATTGTATTTGACACAAACCACACTTTGTGAAGTGTCCAAATTTTACATGCGCGACCTCATTGAGAAAGCCATGAACTATTTCCAATTAACGTAGTTTTTCAATAATTTCTTATCAATTATTATTACAAATCATCACTAATCAAATCAAAAAGAACAAGAGTAGAATTTTCTTCGTGCCATTTGCATTAAACTTTCTTCTCATGTTTATTAAAGTAAGATGGATGGTTAGTAAAGACCATCAGATGTGAAGTCACTCAAAGAGAATAAAAACTATTAAGAATTTTAAATTTTTTTTTCTTTTTATATTGATAGAGAAATTGTTAAGTTAATCAATTTTTTTTTAAATTCTTGAAATATTTTTTTCCCCTTGCAAATTTTATTATATATATTTATTATTATTATTAAAAGCAATATATGTATCTGATTCGAGTCGTTAATAATTACTATACAAATAATAATTATCAAGTAATTAAGAATTTTTTTATTGTATTTTTATTCTTATGAGTCATCTTGAAAGAAAACTGAATAAAATACATTCCATTAGATTACATATATATATATTTATATAATATATATAGACAAAAAACTGTGACTAATTCATTTGTTCATTAAAATAGTCAATTATCACTAATTATATTTATTTTTTTAAATTATCATTCCTTTCTCCATTTTTCACTTATTTTAATCTGTACGAAGACAAGAAAGGCTCTACACTAAAACAACATAATCTAAAGCTAAAAAATATAAGTTTATCAATTATTTCTAACGAAAATGAAGGGAATAATACCTCTTTTATAGGTTGTCAAAGATATTAGATTGTTCGGAAAGTAATTTCATTTTTTTGAAAAAAACTGAGACAATTTTCGTATAATGTAAAAAACTAATCCAGGTGATATTTTTTAATCTCTTCATTTGAAGTAAAAGTTTTACCGTCCAAAAAATCAACTAATGCCTTTATCATTATCAGCTCCAACCGGTCCACAGTACGTGTTGCATCTTAAATTTTGCAAGCCAGTTCTGGCACTGGCGTATTGTCAAAACATCTTCTCCATACACATCCCTTAATTTCTTTCTGGCTTAAACAGAATTTTTACTTTTTCTATATGAAAAAAGTAAAATATGACGAAAATGCTACACTTATTGCTCTCATATTTAAAACGGCACCAACTATAAAACTAATCAATTGAACTTTTTCGTACACAGGCATTGCTATATCAGCTCTCCAAACATTTCTGATTATGCGGTTTAAGTGTGAAGTTGTGCCCGAAAAAATACTATTAAATCATCTGATGAAAAAAACTAAATTACTTTCCGAACAAACTAATATTATTTCCTGTGATCTATTCATCTAATTGATAATATTAATTATTTTTAAACTATTAAATAAAATAAAATTTTAAAAATAGAATCATTACTAATTTTAATAAGAATATATATATATATATAATTTCAAAAATAGAATAAATTGACAATTAAACTAATAAATTTAAAATTTTTTTTATAAATTTTGTATATCTTTTAATCCTATCTTTCGATATTAAACTTTATGAATTTATTTTTAGTTATTGTCATCCAAAACATTTACATTGAATGAAGAGGAAGTTAAAAAATGCAAAAATAAGCACGTAAATATATATATATATAAAATATACTTTTAAGAAATACCAACAATATTGATTAATTTTTCTTTAGGATAGAATTGAATTAGAAAACAAATTAATAAATTTGAATTTACAAGTTATCAGACAAGGAGCAGAAGTAAGTTGTAATGAAATTTCATTTTTTCATTAAATGCCCTCCCCCTAGTTACGCCACTGCATCCTATAAAAGAATAGCGCCTATCTAGGTTGTCTCTTCAGCGGAGTAAAGGTGTTGTATGTTCAGTACAACGAATTCTCAAAACCTTTATATTTTTTTGAACAGAAGCTGCTAATTTTAATCACGTAGATTGGTAGGATCTTGTTACCATCAAGGTTTATAATTTAGAATTTGGAAGAAAAAAAAAATAAAATGATTTAAATCAATTAATATTACATTTATAAAAACAATGGTATTAATAGATGTGATATATTTTTTTATTATGATTATATTAAATAACATAATACTCCAATTATTTACAACTTAGATATAATTAAAAGATTAGAAAAGTACATTTGGTTTTTAATGTATAATAATTTAACCTAATATACGGAAAAAATGTATTAATAAAAGTCACAATTCCTATTAATTAATTAATATTATTAATGTTTCATTTAGATTCACTCTTCCAGAAATAAAATTTTTGAAACAGATAAACAGATTAGAGAACTTCAAGATAATCGTATGAAAGTAATATTTCTTTATTTTTTTTTTTATAAATATAATAAACATATATATTTTTTTTAATTGTAGACAAGATAATAATCAATTTTCATATTAATAATTTATCTATATATAATAACTAATGGTTTGTAATTTGAAATTCGTTTAAATATTTCATCAAATATATGAAATATTAATATTTAGAATGAAATTATCTTAGTATAAGTATTTCACACGATCTTATTTTATTAACATAATTTGATTTTTTAATGCTTTTTACTTAACCACTTGTTTGCATTCTTTTCTTTAACACAAGATTTTTAAATATTTTTAAGGAATAGATCAAGTTTCGTTTGGAAAATTGTTCAATACTCTTATAAATAATTACTTCAATTTATTATAACCAAGATTATAATAAATATTTTAATTAATTAATTGGTAGTTATATATAATATTTAGAATAATGTTTATTTAATAATTAGAATATTTGACATTATTATATTATGGTGATTTTGAGACTTGAACTCACATTTTTAAGTTTAGTGAAAAAATGAGCTGTGGCCAGGCACCGACGATTTGAAATAAATTAATTTCCAAACAACATTATATACATATAAAAAAAAAATATTTTTAAAACTTGAATTAAAATGACTAAATTATATTATCTAAGTTTTTATTTTTCGTTTAATTAATCAATTATTTATCACTACTATATTTTAAGTGAAATATTTTCCGACAATGAATATAAAATTAATACATTTTAAATTTATGAATTAAGTAAATATTCCAAATTTTATCAAAATCCATTGAGCCGTTGAAGCTATATACGTCTATATGGACACATAATGGACAGACGGACAGACACCATGCTAAAAATACTTTTTTCTGTTAACAAAATGCATTAATAAGAGCAAAATACGGTGTGAAAACAATACCTTCCCTTCCTATCTACGGTCAGTAAAAAATTCAGCAATGTCCCACTGAGCTACGCATGATTTGATTATAAAATATATAAATAAAAAAATTAAAAGAATTAATATTGAAAATAAATTATTCTTTATTTTTTGTTTTTCATTTTCGATTACTTCAAAGAATAATTTTAAATAAATTATTCATTTTGTTTTTAATTTGTTGTTATTTAATATTATTGATTTTTTTTTTAGATAAGTATATTTATTTATTTAATTAATTTAATATATTAAATATATTTTTCTTGGAAATTCTTATTAAAGAAAAAAAAAATCATCGATTTTGGTATAATTTGGAAATGCCAAAATGTATCATTAGTCAGAGCATGAACATATCATTTATTGTTTCATTTGCAGATGTATATTAATAACACGTAGCCAAATGACTCAGAACCTATGAATAAAACATGCTTACAATTTGAAATCTATATTTTATAAAAGTGACTAATCGTTAAGAGAACTTTTATGTATAAGACTCCCACCCATGTTTTCATTGACGTATATGGTTATAAAAAATATTTGTTTTGATTAATTTATTTAAAAACAAACAAAATCAATAAAAATAATTTATTGTTTCTTTTATATTAGTATAAGTTTTTTTAAGTAGATATTTTATATTTTTTTTATTTTTTTTTTTTGAGAAATGATTCATTTTGAATGTTTATTTTTGTACATTTTCATACGAAAGAAAGTGTTGTTCGGTGAGTACATGCCCCAATGATGAGAATAAATGGTAATCAGACGGAGCCAAGTCTGGAGAATAAACCGCATGCAGTAGTACTTCCCAATTGAACCGATCCCAATTGAACGGATACCGTGACCCGTTTTATTGTGACATGAAGCAAACTGACTTTATGTTGCTTTTTTGCATAATCCAGTCGTTTTCACGTATTGCTCGATTCAATTCATTTGTTGTTGGTAGCGATCCGTGTTAACGGTTTCGCCAGTAGCTCATAATATATTATGCCCTTTTTCGATGGTTTCCCACGCTCATCGTTTCTCACGTCAAAATCACCACAATATTTTAAACCACTCAAAGCATTGAGTTTTGCCAAGAGCATGTTCACCGTATTCTTCGACAAGTATCCTATGCGATTCTGCAGCAGTTTCTTCAAATAATAGCAGAAAACCAATGCTGTCCACAAATCATAGTTCGTTGGCACAAACTCAACATGGTTGAGGTTATAGAAAAATATATCATTATATGAAACTTAGGTTATTGTGTGTTGACAAATCTCGTCAGCTGTTAGAGGGAGAAGATGGTGCTAGAGAAGCGGTCTTACGGACTTTAAACTGATAGCGAGCACCATCTATAGGGAAATTCCAGTTTCATACTTCTACACCAAATATACTTTATATTTCAAAACCAAAGTAAGAAATATATAATTTATTTTCTACATCGAGATATCTGTTAACGTTTCACTATAACGCTTCTAAACTCTAAACTGTTTAATGGCTAAAAATCAAACTCCACCAAATGTTTCCATACTGTGAACTATCTTAGTCTAAAGACTATAGAGTCATTCTTTAATATATTCTGACTAACATATCTCCACCTCCGCGACTTATATTCCTATCTATATTTGAGAATGCCTAAAGTAATGGAATCTTCGTTATGCAATCTAATCTCATTCTCTGTGATTTATTTTTCTTCTTTTCATCATTTTCAACCCATTTTCTATCAAACTCCTAAATCTTTTTTTGTCTCGCAAAATTATGGACTCCACACATCAATGCAATACTATTATCATTTACAAGTATTAATTAATTATTGTGATATTTGAGTTTATATTCTTTATTTAATTAATATTTTTACTTTTCAATCCGAAAAATTTCTAAGTTTTTTGAGAGTAAAGGAGCCGGTATGAGTTTTTTTTACAGATCTTCACGTTTCAAGTCATTCTAATTTCAAAAAAGTGTTTTTTCTGTTGACGTATGTGTGTATTTTTTTTTGTTATATTATTTTTTAATATTAATTTTTTGATTTTCAATATACCTTTATAAATATTTTACTATTTTACTGTTTAAAACATTTTTTTTAAATATATTTCAAAAGAGGATAGCCAATAGATACAAATATATTGAAACTACTGTATATTTATATATAGTCATATGAAAGCTATAAAATATTTTCTTTGAAAAACAATTCATTCAAATTAATAATTTTATTTTTTTTATAAATGTTGCTTTTTAAGAAGCAAAATTTATTATTCTCTTTGAAATTACATTTGACTTTGTATGTAATGTTTAAATATGGGTAAGTCCTCTATTATTTCGAAAAATCACATATGTATATATCTATGATTATTTAACTACTAATTCAAGTATTTCATTTTTTTTATAGACAAACGAGAAATTTCAAACGTTAATGAATCAACTTCATATTAATTTGGAAGATTCTGAAAAAGAGGCAAATATTGAAATTCATCTAAATAATTTAATTCTTCAAAAATTTATTAATTTTATATTTACAGTGCGAATCGATTAATAATAAACTCCAATTGATACAACATAAACGTACTGAACTTGGCTGCGATATCACTTCGGTAAACTTTTTTTTTCTATATAGTAATAATATTTAATTGATGATTTGTAAAACCACAATAAATTATTTTCCTCTATTAATTTTAAAACTTTCCCAGATTATATGTATTTTATGTTTAACGTAAATAAGTGTTCAAAGGTCAGCTGGTGCATTTTCCATCAGAAGAAAACAAAAATTAATAATATCTTACAATAATTGCATTTTAATTATTTCTTCATTTAATTAAACTCTTTCTTCTTTAATTAACAAATTTTTTTAAAAGCATTTTTTATCAATTTTATTTGGAGCTAAATGTTTGTATTCTTGTTCATATATATTTTTGAATCTTCTATTATAGTTGAATTACATAATTTGCAATATAACACATCGTTCAATAAGTCCCGAGACTAACCCAGAGATGGTGGTAGTAGTACCAAAGCGACCACGTTTCCATAGAGTGCGAACCACTACATGAAACGTGTAAAAATTTCACGTCGATTGGATCACAGACAGCAGAGTTATCGAGGTTAGAGTAAAGTCACTTTGTAATTTGTTTGAAAAATGAAAAAAAGGGAGTTTCGTGCGTTGTTTTTTAATGAGTAAAAACACTGTAGAAACCCAGAAATGGCTTGAAAAACATTACCCGGACCCCTCTCCATTCAAAACAACGATTTGTCGTTGGTATGCTGAATTTAACGTGGTCGTACGGACACAAACGACGAGGAACGTTCGAGTAGCCGTTCCACAGGAAAATGTGAGTGAAGTGTTAAAAATTGTAATGAAAAATCGCAAAGGGTAGGTCCGTGAGATTGCAGAAATGAAACAGATATCATCTGGAAGCGTATTTACAATACTTGATGAAAAATTGAGCATGAAAAAGGTTTTTTCCAAGTGGGTGCCGCGATGAGACAATGCACCATACCACAAGTCTATGACAACAATGGCAAAATTGAACGAATTGGGCTTTTATTTGCTCCCCCTCCCTCCCCCCGTATTCGCCAGATTTAGCTCCCAGCGACTACTGGCTCTATGCTGATCTCAAAAAAATGCTTCAGGGAAAAAATTGGCTCGAATGAGGAGGTCATTGCCGAAACTGAAGCCTATTTTGATGCAAAGGATAAATCCTTCAATAATCATGGTATAGAAATGTTGTAAGGCGTTGGAAAGATTGTATCACTCTAAAAGGAGATTATATTCATGAATAAAAATGATTTTTGAAAAAAATGTTGTTTTCTTTATTAGTCACGGGACTTATTATATTTCAATGATGAATTGATTTGCAATGTTTTGATTTTTCCATCTCCAAATCTTATATACCATTATTTTAAGGTTCACATAAAAACTTGGCATGTTCATTTGCGCTTACTCTTTTTAAAAAAATCGTACAACACCATTTTTAAAAAATTCCCTTACAAATGTTACTTATTTAACTTGATTGACTAAAATGATCGAAGTCACTCTGACAGATAAACAATAACAAAAGATTCTACTATGTAATAAGTAAATTAATGAATTTATGCAATCATCTAATATTAAAATAAATCTTCTACCCATAAAACCACCGTTCATCCTCATCTGTAATCCGAAGAATATACTATTAATTTATTTCGAAATCGAAAATTTATTAAATAAATTTCTTTCTTCATAATATCTATTGTTTCATAATCCAAAAAAAAAGGATAAAATATAATTTTTTTTTTCTTATTTAGGAAAATTTGAATTTATAAGAAATTATTACATGGGTTTGATTATGAAATAATAGGTAAAGAAATAATAATCTTTCCGATGAAATTGTTTATAGTTATCCGAATGTAAATTTGTGTATGAATCATAATAAATAGAAGTGATACAATATATATATGCATGGACAAGGAAGTAAATAGACTTGCTGGCGTCTGTGGTAAAATTTTAATCGTCTCTCTTGTAATAGAATTATTTCATGATTCATTTGTATATAAAAATTAAAAAATATAGAGATAAAATATAATTTCTAGTGAAAATCGGGATTAATTAATTAATTAATTAAATGAATTAATGACGCCTACGATGATTTTTATTTTTTGAAAATTTTAAAATTTTTTAGTTCAATTAAATAAAAAAAAAAACTTTGACATTGGTACATCCTATGAATGAACAGCGGCAATCAAGTAAGTTGCCACTGAAGAAGTTAAAGGTGTTGTATGATCAGGATCCTCTCAACCTTTATCTTGATTGGAAGCGCTACTTTTTATTTCGGGCCTATCTCCTATAGAGCCCAGAGAGAGAAAGAAGCTTCCTTTCCAGACTTTAGACTTAACCCAATAACCACGAGGTTAAGAATTAAACAGATTGTCTCCCACACTGCGTAGCGTCTTCTAAAATTAAATTTAATAACAATTATTAATTCATAATTAAAAAATCATATTAATTATTATTTGAAGTAATTATAATTTCTTTTAAGATATTAATTTATTCATCTTTTAGAGCCAGGAGTCGTATCTTCAAGTGATGGACACACTTGCTCGGCAACTTATTGCTGATGAAGAACAAATCTCCCTATGTCAATTGGACCAACTCTCTGATGCCCTTGCAACCGGACTCCAAAGTAAATTAATTCATTAATTAAAAAAAAAATACATTTTGATAAAGAAATTAAAATTTAAGAAATTAAATTATCTTCTCTTCTAGTAAAAATTAATAAAACATTAATTGAAACGATTAAACACCAGTTCAACGTATTTTTGAATAAAATAAGTAAATATATTTTATTTTAGGTAACAAACCAAGACGATTTGAAAAAACATCAAATGTCCGAGGTAGAAGAAGTGCAAATAGCTCTTCCGGCTTATCCAACTAACCAGGATAATTTAAAACAAATGGAAATTAAGAAACGAATCCAAAAAAAACGTGAAATTGTTTCAGCACCAGTTACATTTTATAAAAACAAATCAACCCATAAAGGTTACCATATTGAATATTTTATTAATTAGAAATTTAAATGAAATATATTCACATAACTATAAATTTACTAAAATGGAACATTAATATATTTATATATTATATTTTTATATTCAATAATAATAATAATAATAAAATGATTTAACTAGAGATGAATCCATAAAAGGTTTTCGAATTTTTTACAAGACACATTTATAAAAATATAAAATTTGTTAATCAATTGTGAAAAATAATTCTTTTAATTAGAAAATTAGATAAAAAAATTAAACCGATGAAAAATAAATATAAAAATCTAGTTAATAATAAAATTTAATTAATCTATTTCATTAATTAATTATACGATGTTAAATGATTTAAAACTGAAATAATGTTTTCGAGAATTATGGTTTAAGCTAAAACAACTTCACAAAAATTTAGAAATAAGAAATTAATTAATAAAATAAATGCAAAATGGTTGGCTAAATGAGGATAGGCCCCCTATAAAATAATAATAATAATTTGGGAGAAATTATCGTTTCATAATAATTTAAGATAATATTATGGTTACTTAATAATTAGAATGCAATGGAAATCTATAATTTTATTGATAAACCTTTTTTTCCCAATTTATCGTACAAATAGTAATATAAGTTTTCAAGAAATTGTTTCTTAAAAAGGTCTTTTTTATGTCATTGAATGACATACATAAATGGAATTAATTCTTATACCACCGGTGGCTCATGCCGCCACATAAAATAAATAGACAAATTTTGGAGCCGGCGGGAACTTGGGTTAAATTTTTTTTAATCATTATAATTTTAAAATATAAATAGACCTTTATTTAAATATTAAAATGTCTGAACCAAAAAAACAAAAAAAAAAAAAAAATAAACAACTTTTAAGGAATATTTTAATTTTTTTCTTGATTAAACAAGGAAATAGTAATTTCTTAGAAGGAAACAATAGAATAGTAGATAGGAATTATGACTGACTCGAGAAAATTTTTTACATCAATCATTCAAAAATGCCCAAATTCTATTTTATTATTCCATTTTTTTTTTATCCTAATCGTAGCATTAACAAATAATCTTGGCTGAGTTATTTGAACCTTGGCTCTATTGTTATTTTCCGGTCCCTCTCTCTCTCTATCTCTTATAATGGCTTGAATTCTAATTGATTAAATACGTCACAGATCGTCGACGCCGTTCTATTTCCCCAACGAAAGAGGTAATTGGTTCCTACTCATCCAATGAACAAATAAAAGATGATCAAATAACACGTATTGAAAAAAATCCTTACTTCTTTAATATAAATCCAAAGAAAAATACAATAATATCACAATCTCCAATATTTTTAAATGAAATACAGAAAAAAAAATCAGTCACTGAACTTTTTAATGAAATTACTGATGAAAAATTGAAACATCCAGAAAAATTAAGAAAATCAAGAAAAGATTATTTAAAAGAGAAAAAAAATAAATCTGAAGAGGTCACTATCAATTACACGGAAAGTTATTATGAAAGTATGTCGTCCAATAATAATGAAAGTAATCATTTAATGACACCAGCTAATACGGAGAGTTATGATATTCTTATCGCTAAAGATCCACAACGATGTCAACAAGATGCTTTAATAGCTAAAAATATGCTAGAAATATTTGCAAATTCATTTTTTCCAAATCAACCAGTAATTTCCTTAGATGACTATTTTAAAGATAAAAAAAAATCATTAAAATTAATCCGGGACCAATCTATTCAAACACCGAGTGAGGGGAAATCAAGTTCACAACTTGCTGCAAAACCTGGTTCAGAAGACATTACCAAAGATTTTTCATCAATAAATAATTCAACCAATACAAATACACAAATAAAACCACGAGAAATAGAAATCATTCATGTGAATTCTATCTTCGATAGTAAAATTCAAAGCAAACAAGAAAAAGAACAAAAGAAAAGAAATTTAGAAAAAGATAAGACCTTCTATCCAATTACCTTTGTAAAAGAGAAAGATATAAAAATTGTTCAAAATTCTAAATTAAATCTAAAATCAATTAATACATCAGAAAAACAAAAAAATAATGAAATAGTTGAGAAAAAAGAAGATCAAATGATAACAGTTTCTGCTCAAATAAAATTAAGAGAAAAACCCAAATTACATTTAAAGAAAACCATGGAATTAAAAAAAGAACCAGAAATTCTTCGATTGGTAAATGAAAAAGTAAAAAGTAATCTAGAAAATAAGCCAAATTCGAAGGAAATGGAACATAGTTCAGAAACTGATCGTATAACAAATGCAAAAATAAAAAATAAATTAAGATCAATGGAAATAAAACAGGAAAAAGACATTGGTCATATGATATATGAAAAATTAAAAAATAGGGCAAAATCAAAGAAAATAATAGAAGACCAAGAAAATGATCATATGATAAATGAAAAACTAAAAAATAATTTAGGAAATAAGTCAAAAACGACAGAAATAAAAACAGAACAAGAAACTCATCGACCTATAAATGATAAACTCAAAAATAATTTGGGAAATAAGTCAAAAACATTGGAAATAATTTCAGAACAAGAAACTCATCGACTTACAAATGAAAAACTAAAAAATAATTTAGGAAATAAGTCAAAAACGACAGATATAAAACCAGATCAAGAAACTCATCGACCTGTAAATGATAAATTAAAAAATAATTTGGGTAATAAGTCCAAAACATTGGAAATCATTTCAGAACAAGAAACTCATCCACATGCAAATGAAAAAGTAAATAATAATTTAAGAAATAAGTCCAAAACTTTGGAAATCATTTCAGAACAAGAAACTCATCCACTTGCAAATGAAAAAGTAAATAATAATTTGGGAAATAAATCAAAAAAGATGGAAATAATTCCAGAACAAGAAACTAATCGAGTCACAAATGAAAAGATAAAACATAATGTAGAATATAAAACAAAAACAATAGAAATAAAACATGAACAAGAAATGACTCAAATTTTATATGAAAAAGTAAAAAATAATATAGAAAATAAGCCAAAAACGATTGAATTAAAAGAAGATGAAGAAACTCGCCGACAACAAAAGATTGATCTAGTAGTAAACGAGAAAATAAAAAATGATTTACAAAGTAAATCAAAATCGATAGAAATAAAACAAGAACAAGAACAAGAAATGATGGATAGAATGAAAAGTGAAAAATTAAAAAAAAATTTAGAATATAAAACTAAAACCAAAAAAATGATTAAAGAACCACAAATAAATCATTCAGTAAATGAAAACGTAAAAAATAAGTCAAATATGATAAAAGAGGATTCTGAAATTTATCGATGGGTAATTGAAAAGAAAAAAAATAATTTTGAAAATAAATCAAAAAAGAAGAAAATGAAACAAGAGCCAGAAACTTATCGATGGATAAATGAAAAAGAAAAAGATGATTTAGTAAATAAACCAAAAAGTGTGGGTAATACACTTCTTCCCAGAACAAAAGCAAAAACACATCAAATTTTGGAAAGAACTTCTGTTAATGTTTTTGATAATAGTCTAAAGTATGATGAAATTAAAGAGAATAGTGAGATTAATAATAATAGTCAAGTTACCATAACGGACAGAGAAATTGAAGATAATTCTCGATATAATTATGATTTATGGGCAAAAAGTATTGTGCAGATATCAACCGAGGTAAGTTTTTATAGTATATATTCTCGGGCTCATTGAACATTCAAATTCATTTTTTCTATTTGTGTTTTCAATAATTTTGAGGTCAAATTTAGTTTTAATTTTTTTTTTTTTTTATATACAAAATATGTTTCATTTTAGGTTCTTAATATATAGTACATATAACTTGAAATACATATGTGTGTTTCATTTGAAATATTATCTATATATTCCAATATGCCATTTAAAAAAAGAGTGTCATTTAATCAACAGTATCAATCAGCCCTCCTTAATTTGAACATTTTGTTTGAGACCTTTTCGGTCTGTTAATTATTAATTATTAATTACTTAAATATTAAGTGAAGTTAAAATTTGATAAATTAAAAACAAGTGAATACATTGGCGTCAAATTAAATTAAATTATAGAGAAAAATTATCCCTTTTTTTAGCTATAATTTTTATTTCATTTTTTTTTTGATAAACTTCAGGAATTTGATTGAAACTTTGCCAGTGGATTCCTTTTTTAATTCCAAAGAACTTTCCTTATGCAATATTTCTCGATCTCTTATTACGGGATTAAAATTTGAATATAAATCCATTGTTATTGTATTTAGCTACCGTGTTTTATTCATTTGGCCAGCAGAGATAATTTTTATCTCGTAAACTAGAAAAGACCGAGAAATATTGCATAAGGAACGTTTCTTTGGAATTAAAAAAGAAATTCACTGGCAAAGTTTCATTTAAATTCCTGAAGCTTTCCGATTTGTAAACAAATACCATGTATTTTTGATGAATATTGAAATTAGATAGTTACAAAATATAAGAAAAACTTTTTTTTGTTGTTTATATATATATATATATTTAATTTTTTTCTTTGAATTATATATTTAATATAAATATAAATATATAACATACATTTGGTTTATTATATAATATAAGAGTATTTTTATTAAAAAAAAAAAATTTCAGATTGTTGCAAAATTTCGACAAAATTGCAAAAAAAATTCGACTGTTTATTAAATAACAAAAAATATTAAATACTAAAAAATAAAATCCAAGTCCTACGAAGAAAAAATGGAATCATAATTTGCTTGGAATATAAAAAAAAATTAAATAAATGTATATAGCTCATTAAAAAAATTATTTATTTATTGGGTTTTTATTAATTATATATAATTTAAATTATTAAAGCTTTGGTGGTTCTTTTTATTTATAACGGAATTTTGTAAATTAAACCACATATTGATATTTGTTATTGTAAATTTATTCAAAAAATACAAACATATACACAACGTTTCGATTGCTACTTCTGCAATAGTTATCAAGCGACTGCACTGTTCGAGTGTCCAGTGACAAATGATCAATTTACAATAACAAATATCAATATGTGGTTTAATTTACAAAATTCCGTTATATATATAATTTATATTTACTTAAATATGATTAAGTATATATTATTATTTTATTCTTTATTTAAATTTTTCAGAATTTATTTTAAAAGAAATAAATCTGTTTTTTTTTATTCTTATTTTTATTAAACATTCGTATTATACATTATTTATTATAATATAATTTTTATACTCCCATATATATATATATTGCGAAGTGTTTTTTATTTTAATTTATTTTAAAGATACAATTTATTAGTGTTGTATCTATCTAATAGAAATATGAAATATACAATCGTGTCTCATACGAAGAAATTCGCTTTGTTTTGATTTACATTCTCATTTTGAATCGGAGATGGTGGAAAGAGAATCAAATAAGATTTGAGAATATAAAGGAGGGGTGAGAGGGTGAGATGGGAGAGCAATGAATTGGATGATATCCTCATGAAAAGATTGTCTCTAGAGAGAAAGTCAATCGTAATCTCTAACGTCACCGAGGAAATCTACTACTAATAAATATTGAAGAAGAATCAGTCGGGTTAAAATATACATATTTTATGAATATCCATTTGATCTCAGTAAAGTTATATATATATATATATTTATAAATACATGTGGTATACTAGAAAGAAATATTCACACATTAAAACACCCTAAAAAGGATTTTTTTTAATGAAAATATTGTGGTAAGTTGGAAAAATACATATCTATAAAAACAATGAAGATATCATAATATATTGGAAGATATTTGTAAATATTAATTAATGCATTTGTTTACCGTTGAAATTACATATTACGTATTTTGAATGTTAGAAGAATGATTTGTAAATTTATCAATTCACTTTCAAGTTTTTTTTAAAGGAAACGATTCTGTTTACGAAGTTATTTTAAAGGGTTCCTGCTTTTGTTTAGGCCGTGTTTTTGTGTTTCAACTATAAAATACAAGTTTTGTCTTAGTTTATTTTTGCTTAACTTATATTTGAAACTGATAGTCCTAACTGGTTTATAAAAGTGCACAGAAAATATATACCTTGCCTTTAATTTAGGCAACCATACAAGTCTCTTTGTATTAAGATCGTTTATTCAGTGATCGCAATTAGATTTTGGGTATCGTGCCAAAAAAGATGTTTCTGTTCAAACCAATATTTATAAAATAAAATAGTATTGAAATATCAGAAATTAAAATGTAGTTATTCGTTTTTATATTTTATTACAAATATGTAATCAAAAAAAACAAAACAAAAAACAAAACAAAAATATCAAGAACTAACTAACGATAAAAAATATATCAAAAATTAAACAATAAAAGTTTACTTCAATTAGAAAGAAAAACTACATTTGGTATGTAATATTACATGTATTCTATTTCTGGTTTTGGTTAAAATTACATTCATTTGAAAAAATAAGAATTCGCAAAAGTAAGTTGAAACAAATACTGTTAATGCAGCAGCTATTGCTAGCTTTTTTAATGATGAGAACTGATTTGGAATCGTCATTTACGGTGAACGTAAGATAATTTCGCGCGGAGAAATTTTTAAACCTATGTGGTGCGACGAAATTTTTTTTTTTCATATTTTTATAGCGCGTGCCAGCAAAATTTCGAAGCGTGCCAATTTTGGCACGCGTGCCACGTAATTGCGATCACTGGTTTATAATATAATATAATTTATTTATCATTCTTACTATTTAATTAAAACGTTTAGTAAATTTTATTTTCAAAATTAAATGTAACATAAATCATTTGAAATTCACTAATAAGACCTTTGCAGTAAATATTGGTTAATTCCATGGAATAATTCTTAAATATTGCACGACTTTTTCGATAAACAAACCAAAAAACCTTTTTATGTATTTTAATATTCATAGAAAGGAAACTTCAAAATATTTTTTATATCAAATTTTTAATAATTAAATATATATCAAATATAATAGTACTAACAATAAGTCTCTAAGAAATACTAATGAGGTCCTTGTTTTTGAAAGATATTTTTCCATTCAATCTATCCATTTATTGCTTACTCTTTAACTCTAATTACCAAATACCATCTACCTACATATATTGTAAATTTTGATTTTAGCAAAATATTAAAAAAAAATGTTTTTTATATTTGAATCCTTTTTGTAATTCCCTTATTGAATTATTGCATCACCTTTTAAATACCTCGATCATTTTTTTTATAAATTAACAAAGAAATTGATTTAAAAGTAGATTTATTTACTTGGTATTTTTTTAGGCAGGTTTAATATATGTATATATATATATATATATATATTTATTAAAAACTGTACCCACATTTATTTTCATTCATTATGTTATTTAAGGCACGCGTGGATATACATTTAAGATTGATTATATTAATTAATGACAACTAATAATAATTTATTAAAATCAGGAAATAAATATATTTTTCAATTAAATAAAATAAAAATAAAATAAAGATTTGATAAGAAGAAAACTTCTGGTAGTGGTGTAACCACCGAAATGTGCAAATTAATCAATGAATATAAAAGTAATACAATTGTATAATTTCGAATTATTGTTATTATTATTTTTCAGGTTGTTCGATTGTAAAAGTATATTTTTTCAATTAAATTAAACTAAACAACGAGTGCATTTAATTTAATATAATATTATCTTAAATTATTACAATAAAAAAATATCAATGTTCAGGTTTGAAATTTGTTTTAATTATAGAACAAGATCTATGATCACTTTGTATGAGATTACTTAAATAATTCTTTTTGTAAGATAAAAAAAATGATTATGTACTAATAATGGATGATAATATGATTCAATAATTTTCTAAAATATTTTTTGTTTTTTATTGTAACATTGAATCACTTGCTATAAAGGTTCAAATCCTATATTTTATTTATTGCTGATATATATTTTAGTCTTCATTATTTGAATTAAAGTTCAAAAGAAAATTTAACGTTTACTTTAGGAATAATCATATATAAAATACCTTTATATTGGTCCTCCGTTACTAAACATGAAATTTATAATTTTAAAATATTATTTAGCAAAAATCTACCAATATTATTATGATTTATGACTTTTTGTATAAATGTTTATCATTTATTTTCATTTTATTAGTATTTATAACATTTATATATTTAAATTTTTTCTCGATCTCAAGTTCCGTAGTTAAAGTTTTTACCCCTTCAACTACTTTTAGATCTTTGACGAATTTATATATATATATATATATATATATATATATATTATTTAAAAAAAATCCTTTTTAGAGTGATTTCTTTCCTTTTATTTTCTTCATTCATAAACTTAATAAGTTTATAATAAAATATTAGACAGTAACAAGCTTTTATGTTAACTACTACTCTAACTATTTAATCACAGCTTCAATTTTTATTTCAAAATACGCTCAAATATCTATATAAAAAAAAATTCTATTTTCCTCGATGACGTCATTTATCTAATAAGTGAGAGAGAGATAAGCGCTCTAGAGCAGAAGAGGTGGAGGATTCCATTTCGATGAAAATTTAAAGTTCCGTGTGTTCTTTGGATGGGAACTTCTTCAGGATGGCGTAGTAAAGATTGAGAAATGCGTAGAAACTAACGCCGATGATCATCAGGAGAACCACAATGAATACAACCGAGAGAAAGCTGCCGTCAATGATCGAGTCTTCTGTCGTTTGATTGCGTTTGCTCTTCTTTTCAAGATCACTGGCCATGAGACGTTTCATTGTGTTTAACCGAGCACGAAGATGCTCAACTGACTCATGAATATCTTCCCCAGGCAAATCTATATAAAAAAAAAGAAAAATTTGAAAAGATTTTATAAAAATTTAATATCAAATACAGGTAGATAAATTAAAAATAAAATTTTGATTTTAAATATAATATCTGACCAGAATGGTAGTTAAGTAGTTATAGTTCTGATTCGTTGAACTTTAGATTGAGGGATCGAACCTCGCCAAATTCAATTAGTTTTAAGATTACATATTAATAATAAAATCTAATAAATGGGAAGGTTTATTAAAATATACATCGATCCCAAATGTCAATAAAAATAATGAAAATTTTTGATTGCCATTTTGAATGCAATCAGAAAGAGACTAAATTAATTTTTTTTAATAATTATTTTTGGAAATGAAATCAATGAGTTGAATTAAAAAAAAAACAATTCAAATGAGGGGTTGTAAAATAGAATAGTGGCCTGAGTGTCGATTCAAATTATTTTTATCACTGCCCAAATAAACTCCCCAGAGAATCTACAGGTAGATTTTTATTGTTAAGTTGGTTCATTCACAATAAATCCATTAAATGATTCCAAATTGTTGGAGTTACCTTTTTCATTTAATGCATTCATTACCTTTAGTAGTGTCACTGTACTCTCTTAATATTCGAATATTTTTTTTTATTTGAATTTCATAAAATAAATAATTTTTTAAAATAAAATTCAATCAGATATTCAATGTAATTTGATATATTTTAAGACCCGGTCTTGAAAAAAATAATTATATTATTATTTTTGAATTTAATATTATCATGAAAACTTTTATTATTCAAAAATCAAATAAATAATAGTGAAATAAAAATTTATATTAAATAATAATTAGAAATTAAATTAATTTAATAAATGTTGATATTTATTTAATGTAAAACTTTTTCCTTAAATTAATTAGAATTGAATTCATTAATTAATTATTCTATTAAAATGATTTCAATTCAAAATCCGATATATTATACATATTTTTATTCTATTTATTGTATTAATCGATATACAACTTGTTTTTAATCAATATTATAATTTAATTTTTACTTAACTATAAGGAATGTGATTAAAGTTAAATGAACCTGGATAGGATTTGTGGTTGAACATTTTAACATTTACACTTTAAATACTTATTTATGAATAATAAAATAAAAAAAAATAATGAAAAATTTCTAATATGTAGCTAATAACGAATTCAAAAATAATAAACAATATTATCTACAATATAATTAATAAATATTTTAAAATCAAATGAATCAAATCAATGAGGGTTCAAAAATTCATAAAAATACAAACATAATTAGAGATCGGTTAATTAAAGATATTAATTAATAAATAAAAGGATTGGTTAAGGAAAAAAATTTAGAATTCACAAATTCTATAATAAATTAATATTCTTTAGTATTTATATATTTTTTATTAAAATTGTTTTGAATTTTTCTATTCTTTTTTTTTTTGTATATTTTAATAAAAAATTTATAATATTTTATATGATTTCAATGAATTTATATAAAAAAAAGTTGATTCAAATTATTTTTTTACTACTTTAAATTACAGAATTGTAAATTCTCTTTTGAAAACTTTTTTGTTTTTTTATTTATTTAATTTATCTCTTATTATTAACGAAAACGATCTTGGAGTTGTTGATGTTGATGTTGTTGTTATTGATGAAGATGATGATGAGGTGGGGGGTGGTGGTAAGTTAGTGTGTTTAGGAGATTGGTTCATTGAGAAATACACAAATCAAATGGGAAGTGGAGGATGCGGGTGGTAGTGGGAATTTAATGATGATCTCGTAGTGGACGACTCACCGGTCTCCGTTGGCTCGTTCATGTTGATATGCGTCATGACGGATGCTGCTCGTGCTGCTTCTCTAAACCTGCTGGCTGCTGCCCACTTCGGATCTCGCCTCCTTCTATTGATTTAACTAAGGATTCTGCGCTCATTTGATAATGTACCACCAAGCGCCCCCTTTTAAACAGATAAAATAAAAAACACCCTTTTAGAAAACACAAAAATCTATCATTATTATTATTATTAGGAAAAAAAATTACTACTATTATTAAAATTATAAGAATTCAAATCTTGTTTTTTTCTTTAGAAATAAATTTATTTTCTTATATTTTTATTAATATACATGTACTAAAAATGTATACATTTAAAATAAATTTATTAACTACAAAATTCCAAATAATATTTATTTTTAAATTGATTTTATGAAATCGACATTTATAATAAATTATATAATATTTGTTTAACATTTATATGAATTAAAAAGAGTATTATTATACTTTTCTATTTTCCATTCAACGATAAATTTTTGAATTATACAAAATAATTGAAGATTATTTAAGTAGTTTTGTTTTATAAATTTTATAATTTTAATAGTTAATTAGGACCAGTTGAATTTTTGTAATACAGATTTATAAAATAATATAATTTATTTTTCAGCATTTTTCTTATTAACTTCAGCCGCCTTAGATTTAGGCAACCATGCCATAGATAATAGTTTTTGGAATATTTATAAACTTTATATGAAAATTAAAGATTTTAAGATATATTTTCTTAAAAAACTGAACTATATATATATATGCAATAATAATGATATTATTAACAATAAGTCTCATTTATTTAATACTTAAATGTTTTTTTACTAATTATATAAAAATATAAAAAAGAGAATATGATTTAAAATCACTAGATAGCAGCACCTACTGGATATAAAAATACGCTAGGTAGCAGCATAAGCATAATTTAAAATTATTTAAGATTTTATATGAATAAATTAAATAAATTAATATAATTAAGGTTGATACACACACACATAATTGAAACAAAATAACAAATAGATTACATTTATATATGCTGATACCTTACCTATAAAAGAATATTATTTATATGAAAAATTGATTAGATAAACATTTTCAATATTAAATCAATCAAGAATTAAAATTAACATCCAGTAGCAGAAACGAAGATGGAGATATGAATTAGAAGTAAAAAATAACATTATGAATTATAAAATTTTAAAATAAATAAATTTAAATTGAATTCAAATTCAAATTAATAATAAATACCGACCTCAGAATTAATAAAGGGTTGATATAACTCGCAGACTTGAATTGATGTCTTATTTCTCTCGCCTGGATAAATAAGAAATTGAGTAAGATTAGATAAGATTTAAATTAGGAAATGTAAAAATGATATAAAAAAAATAAATAAAATTAAGGTTTTAAAAGGTGCACAGAATTTTAAAATATTATATAATTTCTGTAATATTAAATTTTTAATATTCTTTAAAATTGAATTATTATTTGGAAAATATAGATGATTTGCATTAAAAAAATTTTTTTTAATAATTATAATTAAGAAAAATTAAATGTTACAGTTAATTTTTTAATGTTTCAATGATTTACTATTGAACTTTTAATAAAATTGAATTGAATTTATAGAATATTTAGACTTAATTCTTTTCAAAGATTTAAATGAAAAATTTATAAAATTTATATATAAATATATCACGAAAAAAATGATAAAAATGCAAATTATAAAATTAAAATTTTTATTTTTATTTTTTAAAGTTCACTAAACTTGGTTTTAATTAATAAAAACAAATAAATTTTCAATTATTTGTTCATTAGCGAATGATTGGGGGATGATTTCGGTGGAGAAGCCTCTCAGCGTTTTCCATTGCGTATTGAAAGCCAAGCAACTGAATGCGATCGAGCAGGTAGGCAGGTAGGAAGGAGGTGGCCAGGCGGAATGAAGGGGGGAGGGGGCAAGTGGGGATGTTCGTTCTACAAAATCCTCTACGGCAATTTATTACATATACAAATCATATTAATAAAATAAAAACACAAATATTAATTGTTTATAATGAATGGTAGAATTATTGGTTAATCTTAAATCGAATTTATAGAATATATAAGCTTAATTCTATTCAAAGATTTTAATGAAAAATTTAATGAATATAAAAAAGAGGGTAAATGAAGAGTACCTTGAGTAGCAGGCTAACATGTTATTAGGAAGATATCGTCCCGTTTTACTTCTATACTTTTTGCGAATGAAAGACGAAATACAAATAATATGGTAGAGAAAATTACATCACCTATTACTTTGATTGTTTGCAAAAGACTGAATTGCAAAATCTATTCTAGACCTACCATTTAACTAATAATAAATTTTATTAAACACCTAAACTCACAAATCTTTTTATCATGCAATAAAATTGATAGGTTAAGAGCTAAGAAATTAATCTTTTATTATTTTTCACTGTAAAAGACTTATATCAAAGTACATATGTTTAAAAATTTAAAATAATTTTTATTACATTTATATATTATCCATCTAATCCAAAATGGTTGATTATATTTGAAGAAATAGTGTTACTTGTTAATTAAGTGTTTTAGTGTGGTATATATATATATATATGAATTATAGCTCTATAAAGGAAGTTAATTGCATAGAAATCAAATGATAACTAAAAGCGCCCAATGTTTTTAGTTGAATATGAAGCAATTCATCTATAAACTTTGTCAGGCTTATAGAAAAATTATTTTATTCTTTTTAGTCCATGAGAAAAACGATATTTTATAAAAAATTTTTATATTTATATTATTTTATTCTTTTTAGAGCAAATTTAATTTGATAAATTTATTTAATATAACAATAGAAATAGAAAAGATAAAGTTATACGAAAATTTGCAAATTGAATAAAACAAAAAAATAAATTAAAATTCTAAAATTGATTTTATGTATTTATGTTAAGTAAATATTATTATTGAATAATAATTATTATATTATATTTATAAATAAATAATTTTTATTAATATGAGATTTTATAAATGTATATAGGATATTGTACTCATTTGTTAAAAAGGGACAAATTTCACATTTTTTACTAAAACGACGATATGGTCAATAAATATGAAAAAAACTACTGTTCCGGTCAAAAAACTGTAAGTAAATTAGATAAATATTCTTTTATGCATCAAATTTATAATACAAAAAAAAAATAAGAAATATGGATTAGAACCACTAGATAGCAGCACTTACTAGATAAAAAAGGCACTAGGTAGCAGCATAAGCATAAAAAGATTTGAATTGTTAAATTAACCAATTAAACAAAATAAATTTTATATAATTATTATAAATTATAGCAATTTTTTTGCCTGTATATTTGATTAAAATATTAAATAAAAAATTATTAAAATTGTGATATAATGTTATAATATTTTACAAAAGAGGGAAGTTTTATCTATTGATTTTACCATTAGAATTTATAATTTTTATAATAAATATTAGTAAATAATTTTAAATATGTCATGGAAATTAAAAAAAAAGATTAGATCGATATTTTTATTAACTTAATTATTTGTTTATTATCTTTCATATTAAAGACATTTGCCTATACTTACATTTTTCTTTCTTTTCTCAGAATAAGGCTAAATATTTTGTTGTAATGTTCCTCGACCGCTGCATTAATTAAACTTTATCTCTCTTTCATAAACACTACAGTAACATTGCATTTTTTCCCCCAAATTTTTATTAAATTAATATTAGATCCAATAAATAGTATCTAAAATATAATTTGGTTGAATCAAAATCTGAAATGATAATTTATTCTTAATAAATTAAAAGTTTTTGAAAATGTCTACACATAACTTTCTTAATGATTAATTATAAAATTTTAATATATTTAAATTTCATTATTTTTGGATGTCGTAAAAGAGGTAGTATGATGTTCTGGCATTATTAATTTTCTAATGGTTATCTTAACTTTTGAATTGATGCCTACTGTAATTGAACACTCAGTGAATAGTGTTGATTAAATAACTAAATATACATTTTGAAATAATATTTTTTTGTTTTATTAACTTTAAAAAAATAAATTAATTAAAAAAAAAGATTGTGAAATCAACTTATCATATTCAAATACATTAAATTTATTTTTCCATTTACCAATTAAATTATAACGAACAATTTTATATATTTTTTTTAATTTAAAAATTATTGCTTTTCAAATGCATACATGATAAAAAAAAATACTTGAAATTGGAAAGATTTAAAAAAATGAATAATATATATAATAAAATTTAAAGTAAATCGTTCTTATTTTTACAGAACAAAATACTACAAAATGTATATAAGAAGGATTCACTTGTAGCTTTATTATCATAATCATTGGTCTACAATTATCATTTTAATCTTCCAAAAAGAAGTATTGGCCTGCACGTTTTTGTTCTGTGTCCTAAAATAAATAAAAATTAATTTAATATAAAAACAATTTATATAAATATTAATATAATAGAATCAAACTTTAATTCTTACCTTCACAGAGTTTTATGTATATTTCATATTAAAAACATTTGCCTATATCTATATGAAATACTATTTTTATTTTCTTTTTGTTCTTTTCTTTATTTTTTAATTTAATCAATATATTAATTATTTATTAAATTGTATATGTATATATTCAATACTCGTTTGATTATAGTAATTTTATAATTATATAAAGTATGGTGAAATTTAAGTGGATCCAAAGAGATATAAATATTTAGTCCTTATTTAAAGTGATGTTATTTGTTATGTATAGTTTATTTTCTGTTTTTTTTTAACATCTTTTCTGAAATTAATAAGTTGACCTGTGGCCAGGTCCGAACCGACCGACGGTTTGAAATAAATTAATTTCCAGCTACAGAAACAATTTCAAATAATTTTAATATATCTATTAATGTAAAAACAGATATGGATATAACATAAATATTTTTAATTTTATTTTATTTATAATATATAGCTGAAGTAGCCGGCGTTACCCGGCGTTAACCGAGGCTGTGACGTCATGAAGGGCTGGGTGACGTCATATAATTTTAAATTAAGAAATACATAATGAAGATGATTTTTCCCGAGGATAAAACCAATACATTCGTGGTGATATGTAAAAAAATCTTCTTATGTGAAATTTGGTGCGAAAATAACCCTTCCCTTCTTATCGTCGATCGCTAATACTACCACTTCCGGTTTCCGGATTTGCACCAAAAGTTGATCAATTCATCCCACTGATGCATTAAGTAAATATACCAAATTTCATCAAAATCCGTTAAGCCGTTCAGGCTGTACACATCTATACGGACGGACAGACGGACAGACGGACGGACAGACATCATGCTAAAAATACTTTTTTCTGTTAAGAAAATGCATGATTCGTGGAGATATGTAAAAATCTCCACATGTGAAATTTGGTGTGAAAACAATACCTCCCTTACTATCGTCGGTCGGTAAAAATTAAGGATATATTGATTATTAATAAGTAATAAAATATATAACCATCTAAGTATATACATACATTTCATAATCTTTCATGATTATTTTAATGTGCCTTTGTTTTTTTATTGAGAAATCAAATCTTAATTGAGAGTAGATTATTGCTCGTTAAAATATTTTTGAAAAGTTTTCGAATTCAAGTTATTTTATTTCTAATTTTTTTTTTTTTTGAAATACATATTTTGGATTTATTGCATATTCATATGTTTTTTCAATATATTCAATATTTTTGTTCTCTATTATATTATTTCTATTATCCCTTCTAGAGAGAGAAAATAAATAAAAACTCTCTATGACTTTTATACCTTCATCATAAGAAATCAAGTCATTTTCCACCCAAGCTTGATAAAGGTATTGTATGATCAGTACAACTTCAGATCCTCTCAATATTTATCTTCATTTTCTTGATCAGAGGCCGCTACTTTTTATTTCATCTAGCTTTTGATAGACCCACCTAGAAAGAAATTTCTTTTCCATGCCTGAGTCTTGGCTCGAAGGCCACGAAGACAAGCGTGTTTTCTCCCACCGGATGCATGGTGTCTTCTTAAAGATTTAGATAAACATTCATTAATAGGAAATAACTTAATTGATTGATTAAATTCTATTCATTTCTTATGTGATGAATGTGTCTATTCACTGTGATAAACAAAACTTCGTCTTGTCTTTAGTATGTAAACTGTTTAGAATGCCGAATCTTTATTTTGTGAAACACACAAATTGTCATTGTTGTATTTGCGGTACTACTTGTGAATAGATTTGACATTGGTTCTCCCTTTGGAAGTGTTGTGTGAATTATTTACAAATAGATGAGTAGTGTTCTTATTAAGAAATATCATTATTACAAATGATCAGATTACATCTTCATTAGTTGGGCATTTTCGTTTCTATTATCATTCTAATATACTTAAAGGAAAAACAAATAAATAGTATAATTTTTTGAATTATTTTATTTATTCTAAATTTTCTATTTATTATTTGATACATAATAATATAATATTGAACTTGAATACATTTTGTGTTAAGAGATTTTTAACGACATGGCCAAAGAGAAGAACGAATGTTAAGTGTCAAGTGGTGATATCAGATTTTAGGACTGGAATTCATTTCAAGATGTTTGCTATTCTACCCAGTATGTATATTAAGTTGAAACTAATGATGGAAGCCCTCTCTTTGACTAAACTGAGTACAAGGCCCATCCCCTTATAAATCAGATCCAGTTACCGTGAACAGAAATTCATCCCTTCTCTTTACTTAAAACTTAATTACAAATATCTACAAGAGATGGGAAAAAGTAAAATGATCATTTCTAAGGTTTATATTAATATAATATATACTTAGGTGAAGGAGGTTTATATAACATTAAATAACCCATCCAATACCGTTCTATTTAATGTATAATTTAGTAACGTAGAGAAGTTTAAATTTAATCGCATAGGTAGTTATTTATTTAATATAAAATTTAACACTGAATATTCAACAAAATTATTAGCTGATAATAAATATTCATGAATATTAAAATTTATATTAATACCTATATATTCATAATAAAAATAATAATTTATTGTAGTAGAATAAGTTAAATATACTCATTAATAAGTTATAATAAGTTAAAAAATTTATATTTATTAAATTGGTTTTGAAAAATAAATTTCAATTCCTTGAAAGATATTTTTTTTATGTTTTTATTTAAGTAAAAGTAGTAATTATTTATTTATTAGATGGTTTCAAATTGAAGGCGCCACAGGGTAGGAGGCAACATCGTTGGCTCTCATTCTCGTAGTCCCGGGTTCAAATCAATTTCAAGGGAATTTCTCTAGCTGGGGTCTATGGGTAGGTGTCAACCCAGCCTCCGGGATCAAAATTGGGAAGCTACTTGATAAAAAGTAGCACCCCCTTTCAAGAAAATCAAGATAAAAGTTATACTGATTAGAGAACACCTAATATAACCGGGTTGATAGGCGTTGTCCTTGCGTAGGATGTACAATAGTCTGATATGATTTCAAAAATAGTTATGATCCAATCGAAATTCAAACGGTAAAGTCGTGAGCCACGGAATTTAGAAAGTGAGTTTAAAGCTCAATAAGTTTAAAAATTTTACAAATTATTATTTTTTTTTTAATTTTGCTTAGCTTAAATGAACATCTAAAATAAAATAAAAATAAATAATTATTATTATTTTAATTAATATTTTAAAATTATTTTTATAATTTTATTATTATTATGATTTATAATGAATCTACCTATCACTATGTAGGATATGTCACAACTACCGAGTATCTTAAAAAGCAAATTAAAAAGAAACAACTGAATAACCGAGTTTAATAACATTTAAAGTGTGATAATTAAAAAAATAATTAGTTGATAATTGAATTAATGGTAATTAAGTCACAATTTAATTAAATAATAAATTCATTATAGTTTATTGATTATAAATTCATATTGTAACGACAAGGTCAGGCCTTCAGTTCTTATTGGTTCTTTGGAGTGAGGGGGGGAAGTCTGCCGAGCTCAAAGAAAACAGTCGCATTAAAAGGGCGGATGAAAATTTTTTTATTTTTCATTTATCTTATTGACATTGAATATTTATTACTTCTGTATCTAGTATAGTGAAAATCAATATATAATATATATATAATGCATTAACAAATATATATATTGCATTGTATATTACATTATCCATGGATTTTATTACAAATTTCCATTAAGTGGCTCATCGATAGCAACCTTCCCATAATTTTGCCAAATCTCATTTCAATTTGATGAATCGTTTGAAAAGAAATAAAAAACATATACAGACAAACAGACAATCATTATCTTATATATAAATCACGTGTGTGGGTGTAAGTGTAATATGAACTTAAACAAATTATATAAAAACTAGAATTAAAGTATAATTATTGGGCCTCTAATTTCATTCTTTAATATTCATATGACCTGAAGTAGTAAAAAAATTATCTAACTACTCTATAGTCTATAATTTTAATCGAAATAGAAATTAAGTTAACGATAGATATAGACACACAAATATGATTACGTATAAAATATCTCTTTATATTAAAAAATAATATTTATAAAAATTTTTATTTTAATATAAGGTAAAGTAAAATTTTTCAATATTAAAATCAATTTTTAATCTTAGAAATGGATTTTAATCAATATATATATAGAAAGAATTAAAAAAAGTGTTTGTTTCATTTTTATTATTTATACAATACCTTAGAACAGTGTTTTCTAAACTGTGGGCGCGCGAGACTGTTGTAAGGGGGGCGTGAATGAATTAGAACCAATTTTTTTTCTAAAATCTATAATAATCTATAATATGTTTTTGCTTGATTGAGTGTGTGAGGGTGTGTAATGTGTATGTGTGATTTTGTAGTCCATTAAATAAATTATGTGAGTATTTATGAAATTAGATTATTACAAGAATTAAGGAGGGCGCAAGAATTTGTTTTTAAAAAAAGGGGGGCGCCGGTACAGAAAAGTTGGAAACCACTCTCGTAGAGGTTCAGGTGTCTTTTCTTCTGCTTCGAACCATTTGGTTTCAATAGAAAGGTTAAAGAATATTGTACAATATTTTTTACACTAATCTATTAACAATCTCATTCCTTCTTACTCTCACAGTTTTCAATTATTTTTTCTTCTTCCATTTTATTCTTTAATGACAAATTCAATTTTCTTTTTTGTTTCTCTTCGGACGCCTTGATATTTTTTTAATTATTTTATATATAAAAATAATCTATAAATAATTCTACAGTAAAAAAATATGAAGTATTGTATGTAGTTCGAACAAGTTTTAGAAATTTATTATTTTATTGTGTAAATTTATCTTAATTTTTCTGATAATGTTAATATTTTCATTTCAGAATTATTAATTAATTAGAAACCTTATATATATATATAGTCAAAAGGATTAGTTTTAATACTTAATAAAATTTAATTTAATTTATGACCAATTAAAATAAAGGGCAAATATTTATACTATTTTTTTATTAAATATTTGTTCTTAAAGTAAGATTAAGAGGATATATATTATACATCTTCATAATCATAATTATTAATTGTATGAAATATTTATTTTTGTTATACTAATAAGAAAAATTTAATATTTATATACAATCGTATTCCAATTTATTATATTATAGTAACCAAAAATTGCATTAAACTGGAGTACCGGGACCCCGAGCCTCGACTCGGTACTTAAGTTAAAAACAATGATCCATTATTATTGGGTTTGGCTGATAATATTAATACTTGACCCTTTAAAAAATATATATTTTTAATTTTATTTCGAAATTAAATAAAATAAAAAATATATATTTTTAATTTTATTTCGAAATTAAATAAAAATTTTTAAAATATTTTAAATATAAAAAAATATTAATACAATATCCTTTAAAAAAAGGCGGGAGTCAAATTTCAATATGGATGTCATTTGTGACGTCATCTATATATAAATTTAAATTAAGAAAAAACTAATTAAGATGTATTTTTCCAGAGATATGATCAATAAAACTCAATTTTTCTTTATAAATATTATATCTAGTGTGAATTTCAAAAAAATCGTTAGCTAGATATACAAACAATTTTAGCTAGCTTAATAAGATAAGATTTATCTGAATTAAATATTCTACGAAATGATGTATATACATATAATTAATTTTCAGTGGAATAGTCTTGAACTTCGAAAATTAATGTTGTGGGTTCAAAGCTCACCAAGTTACAAAATTTTATATATTCATTTAATTCAAAAAATAATATGTATTAAAATATAGATAATATAAAATATAAAATTACTAAAATAGACTTAAATCCCAAAAACCTTAAAAATAAAAATAAAATAAACATAAAATAAAAATATTCCTTGGTGTCTCTCTCTCTCTTATTAATGGTATTGGTATTAGAAATATTGAAAATGGAAATGTTTCTATTTTATTTTCAAACTATCTCTTTCACTTTTTTTTAATCTAATGATTGACAAAGTAATATGTTCGTATGTTTTTTCACCCCCCCCCCCATTCTTTTTTCTTTTTCAACTTTTTATTATCGTCTGTTCTCATCTCAATTCAACTTTTATACGCTTCGTTTAATATCCACCCACAAACAGGGGAAAGATGATGAGAGAGGAGTGAGAGGTTGGAAATTTACTTTAAAGAAAGGAGATAAAAACAAAGAAAAAAAAAGAGCAAAGAAAGAATGAGCACACCTGAGCGTCGTTTATGCTCAAATGTCTTTTGACTGGATCAAGGGCCTCTCAGACACTAAAAGGACGTGTTTCATCTTTCAATTAAACTGAAATCTTTCGCTCATATAAACTCTACATACATATAACATTGAGTAAAGCAATTTCTGTGAGAGATTCTTTGTAATTTAAATGAGAGTATGTGCACCTTATATATAGTAAATAAAATATAATAAACTTATATAAAGAGCATATAATATTATATAAATTTAACACATTGAAATTCAAAATATGAAATATTGAAATCATTTTTTTAATGTCATAATAAAATTCACATTAAGTTGTAATTTGCTAAAAATTTATTTTGGAATAATATAATTAAATACAAAGAAAATGGAAAAAACAAAAAAACAAAATTCAATTGAAAATAAAAAATAAAATTATTATAATTATTATAATTTGAATTAAATATATATATATATATAATATACATTATAGTAACACATATAATTAATTAATTATTATGAAAAAATAAATTAAAATAAAAAAAAGACAAAGAAATTTGATTATTTTTTTTTTGAGAAAATTTCAAAGATATATAATAAGTAATAATAATGAATAATTTTGTTCCCAAAAATTTATACTACGTATATTTTATTAAAGATTCATTGGTAATTTTTATTAATATTATTATTATTATTAATAATTTTTTTTTTTATTAATTTTTATTTTAATATATATTCCACAAATAAAAAACTTAGTAAATATTTTTGTAAAATAGTACGTATTATAGACAATGAATTATCGAAAAAATAGATATATGTATATAATATATCATTTATATCTTAATATATTTATAATTAATTTTTTTTTTATACATTTACTTAATTCTAAAATGAATCTATGATAAATTTTTATTTAAATCAATAAAAAAGACATAGCACTAAGAAAAAAATAATATAGAATAATAAATAGAACTTATTAATCAAATATATATTAATATAAATATATAATATATATATAATCATCAAAAGATTTTTAATTTATTGATATTTATATATATATATAACGTATAGATGGTTATTTAATATAATATAATTAATTATAAATAGATAAAAAAAAACATGTGAAGAACAGCTATTAATAACATATAATAATATAAATAATAATAATAATCATAATAATACTTCAAATGTGAGTTGTATATAACCCAATCGTTACAAATTACACTCTTTTTGTTGTAAAGATATTAAAATGATGGAAAAATTTATTATTATTATTAATACTTTCACTAAAACTATAATATTTATATATATATATATTTATATGTGTATATTGATATTTACCCTAATCTTAATCCTAATCGTATTAATAATAATAATAATAATAAGAGATTTCTATGAGCGCGCGTTTAAAGATGTTATTTATTCAAAGTGTCAAGATGTTATCCAGATATCCCTTTTTAACAGGTAACAAAAAGAGTGAAATTTATAATTACGATTGTGATAAACATATAACACACTTAACATAGTGAAAATTTTATAAATTAGAATTTATTATACATACATAATTTGAAATATATATAGACTTATATATATATATATATATATATTTCATATCAAAATACAAATAATATTGTTAAATAATAGACATTTAATAAGTATATATGCCACAAAATAATATTCTAATCACATATGATATGTTTTTCCAGTCAAACCACCATGATTAACGGTTTTTCATATTTCCATTTGTACGTAACTCATCCCACTATAAAATTAGTTTTATATATATATATATATATATATCTATGTGTATATTATATCTTATTAATAATAGTATATATATATATATTTATATTTATTAAGATGTTAAATAGATATAAAGATATAGAAGAAAGACACAAAGATATATATTTTTTTAATAGAGCTACGAAAAAATGCGTTGTTTTGAATGCCTTAAGAGTCGATGCTGAATGTCACGTACTGCATTTATTTATTTTATTTTTTTATTTATCATTCAATCATCAATGATACTATTAAATTTTCAACATCTTCCATTAAATCTTCTTCCAATATTAATACATTCGTTATCAGAGAGTGGAGGTTAAAATTCATAGAATGTCATTAGTAATTTATTTTAGAAATCTATTTATATTTATTTGGTTAAATAAAAAAAATTAAACAAAATTAAATCACACAGTTTAGACATATAATATTTCGATACAATATCATCATCAACCGTCATTAAAAAAAAAACAAAATAAAAATTAAAAATATTTTACTAAACGAACCGAACAAAACCGAAACGAATCCCGAAACGAATCATAAGAAACATATTCCATTTAAAAATGAAAAAATAAAAATTTATTTTAAATTTTTAAAATAATAAATAAAATTGACGGATTTTCCTATTCATTTATATATATATATTATTTATATCTCCTTTATATTATTTCTTTTTTTTGCCACACTACTTATATTTTTTAGAAAAATTCAATAAATAATTTTTTCTATAAATATTTTATAAAATTAATAGTAAAAAATATATGTACCGCTTTTCGCTAAAATCCAAAAAAATAATAAAAATACAATAAAAAATACAAAATATGTATACTTTTATTAATATTATTCTTATTTTCTTTAATGATAAATTGTTAGTTTTTTTTTTATTACTATTATATTTAAAGGATTGTATAAGTCTGTTTGAATGGTTTGGATATGTAATTTTGGACATTAACTATTGATATGTTTTATATATTTTTTCGATATGTATGTTTTACTATAATAAAACCTTTCTAGCTGCTTATCTCAAGACATAAAATCACACGCTTGCTTCTAATGAGATTTTTTTTTATTGGTTTGTATATATATATATATTAATTTAAATCACATAGATTTTATATATTATGAAAATATTAATTGTAAGAGATATATGTATTATATATTTATATATATATTAATATATAATATGTATATAATATGATGTTGCCAAAAATTCTAAAAACATTTATTTTATCATTTTTTATAATTATATATGTTGACTAGTTGTATAAGTTTATGTATTTATAAACGGAATTATACCAACAGTTTATATTTCTCTCCAATATACTTTTGGATATATTTTTAATAATAATTAATAAAATGATAAGAGACACAACTACATATTCAATTATTATATTTTTTTTTTTTGGTAAACGACAAAATAGAATATTTATTTTTTTTTTTTACAAATACTATTACATATTTTATTATAATATTACTCACTTTCAATTATTATAAGACATTTTTTATTCAGCTAACGAATGAATTTAAAAAAATACACAGTGATTGAAATATTTATTTATTTTTTTTGTATTTTTGTTTGTTTTTTTTTTTAATTTTTTTTTTCTATTTTATTCATTTATATCATTTATACAATAATAAAGATTTGGTTATAATACTACACATTGTTTTTTTTATCTTTTTATTTCTTTTTAAATACTAAATTACTAATTCACTAATAATCTATCAATAATGATTAAATTCTCATAAATTTATCACATTGTGGTGTTACCTATTCTTGTGATTAGTCATTCAGTCGTCATTTTCAGGATTAGTTTTGTTACTTTCTTGGTATTGGATGAAATCTAGGATTACCATAATATTTAGTGCATATTTTAATTAAACATCAAGAATATGCTATTTTAATTAATGTTTAAATATATATATATATATATATTTATGGTATATAGATAGATAGATAGAAAGATATATATATATATTTATATTAATAATACATTCTGGACGAAATACTTAAATATACTTAAATAATCAAACAATGAGAAGAGTACATTCACAACAGTTAGATCCATTTAGGCCAAGATCTGCTACCGTTTACATGGAACGGTTTCGGAACATTAACAAATAATACTATTTAATATTGAAATTAGTAAATAAAATAAATATTCTACTTTTTTATAGTATATATATATATATATATATATAATTATATCACACCGAATATGAAGAGGAAAAAAATTAATGAAATGGAGAGAAATTTTAAGAATATATATATACCTATATATTTATGTTTATTTATTTATTTATTTTTTTATTTTTTTCTTTTGTTTCTTTTTTTTTACTTAATTATGCATTTCAATTTTATTTCCTTTTTACTTCCATATACTGTTCAATGTTTAGGTTATCCTTTTGGCAATCCGCAGTGATGAATTTGTTGTTGTTTAGCGGATTGATGATATGTCTATCAAGTTCCATATGATATGGGCGGAAAGTGGGCGTTAAGGGTTCTCCATTACTGAACCTCCGATTCTCTACTAAGGGGTTTGGAAAGTTTTATTTTTTTTTTTTGAATGTTTTAAAGGGAATTGAGAAGGGGGGATAAAATTGTTAAAATTCAATTAGAGATAAAGAATTTAAGCAGATATGATGGAAGTGTTTATGTTTATGGATGCGATTAAAATATGTGTGATGAAAACATTAATAAAACAAAGAAACATAAATAAAAAAAAAATAAAATTAAAAAAAAAACTAAATAATTTACATTCACATTAAATCAATAATTATATGCCTTCCACATCACAAATTAAGAACTTCAAAATGGTTTCTCGACCCATTTTTGGCCATTTTTGAACAAAAAATGGGTCAAGTGCCATTTCGACTTCACACATCATCAACAATTTTTGTTTTATCTCTTAATTATAGTTATTTATATATATTTATATATATTTATATACGCCAAAAAATGCGGATTTGCTTACTCGTTGCTGATTTCTAATTTAAAATTAGTATATGTTTTGTATTTTTTTACTTTTTTTCTCTACAAGAACTCAATCGAAGAGGATTGAAGGATCAGTTCTGTAGTCAATCGTGTTGGTAGTTGTCTGGAAACCCTGAAGGGTTGCGCATTGAGTTATAAACAATAAAATAAAAAGAGGCGTTTCCATTAATATCTAACAACGCTATCAATATTGTTTCTACAAAAACATATATATCACACCAAAACAGAAATTTACCATGAAATGATAAGCGAATGGTTATCTAGATTTTGATGAATTAGAAGAGGAGCATGAAAAAGAAGAATTCTTCTTGAAATTTAGTAAAGGAGAAAGTAAGTAGAAGTTGTTTTAGTATTAAGTAATACTGAATTAGTTGGAAAGATACAGTGGTGTGTTTGAGGAGTGGGAATGGGGTCAAACTAGAGGAGCAAGATAGGGAAAGGGACTCTCAGAGGTTCAAATTCGCCTCAGTCAAGGAAACCGGTGTTTACCAACTTCTCTAAAAAGAATTTGACATCACCCAGCTCGCTGTCTTTAATTCCCAGTGATTTTAACATTCCAAGATCGCCGTTCTCGACTGCCATGAATACTGAACGTAAATGTTCCAGATCGGAACGCATCAGGTGTAAAGCTGCACCAAAATCTTCAATGGTCTGCGATTCTGTAATCAAATCAAAAAAAATCCATTAGTAAATAATATACTCAGAATTTTAGCAGAAGCAACAACAATATTCCTCCAACCATCCTTATCCTGAGTTCTATCATAATTCTATATCTTCTAATTCTTTTATATATGATTGTATACGTATATTATTATCATCTCTTCAATGTATTGTTAATTATTTTTCAATTGGTTTTACCAGAAATACACTTTTTATTAATCATTTTTTCTCTCCTCCGAGCTGAATTTAAAACTTCATGATTTTTATGTATATTTCTGAAGATAGATAAATAGAAATTAAACATATATTTAATACAATTTTACATTCATTTATTATTTTTATTTAGACATGTATAGAATACCTAGAAATGAAAATCTGTTTTCTACTCAAGAATTCGTATTTGTCATTTCAACTGCAAATACACCTTTTACGGTCCCCTGAGTTCAAATACATCAATCGGCCTAAGTCTATTTGAGAGAGAATGTGTTTGCTCAGACAAGAACATAAATGACTCAATATAGAAATCTTATATTTAACTGATTTAGAATATTCGGGAATGTGTCCTAATATGAGATACTTTTTTTTGAACAATGGTAAATGGTAATCATTTCATTTTTTCAATTTTGATTTTTTAATATTTATAATGTTAAATATTCTCTACATAGATATGTGTATTCATATATCCATTTATTTTTATTAAAATGGCTGAAAAAAATTAATTTACGAAAAATTTGTTTATCTGTCCAAACAGGTTGCATAATATGAGATAGTAAGTTTTCTCAAAATGAGACTGTCTTATATTATTTCAACTTCCTAAAGGTCTTCTGGAAAACATTTATTTGGAAATATACTTACTCATTTTGTTTATTCTTGTCAATTTTTAACTTCAAATAAAATGTTTAAAACCATTCTGTTTAAAAAACTTTTTAAAAATTTCTGAAAAATTCATGAAAATAGGAAATATTTTTCAATTGAGGACATTAATTAAATTTCAGAACAAATATTGGGATCAGTATAGAGATGTCTCATTTTAGACTTGTTGTTAAGCACTTCATAAAAAAATTTGGTTATTTATATAAAAATTTTAAAAATTTGAATTAAATAAAACTTGAAAAAAATAGTGGAAACTATGATATACACCGAACAATTTCCAATAAACATAATTGTGAAAAAAATTAACTGAATGTTTGTAGATTGTCTTGAAAATTGAGTAGAAAAACATTTGTTTACCACTTGGCAGCAAGTACTGCTTATTACTTACTCTCTTCAGAGATTGTGAAAAGAAGTGATTTGACGTTTCTTTGTTATAATTCATCTTTAAGAATCCGCATGAAAGTTAGGTCACTAGTTAGGAAGATTAAGTCATATTAGGACTGTATCTCATAATAGGCCACTTTCCCCTTTAGATTTATGGTCTACTATAAGGTAGTAAATTAGAAATCAGAGAGGTATTTTAGATGCTTGTTTATTTAATGAGAACAATACAAGTATAATTAATCAATAGATTTTAATAATTTTTAAATATCTTACCACCGGTTCTTAAATATAAATAATCAAGAAATAAAATCTATTAATAATAGGTTGATGCATAAATATTGCGACTTTTTTCGATACGTTATATCAGTGATTCTCAACCACTGTGCTGAGGCACTTTAGTGTGCCGCGAGATTACGAGGCTCTTTTTTTCTCAATTTTTTCAATTTGGTTCTTAAAAAAAAGGGTAAACCGTTTTTGGGACCACTTTTTTCAATATGTTAAACTTATCTTTTTTTTTGTGTGCCGCCAAATTTTAAAACCGTTAAAAGTGTGCCTTGGTAAAAAAAAGGTTGAGAATCACTGCGTTATATTTATAAAAAAAAAATATTTAATAAAATCATGTTTAAATGATCATGGAAATGAAGATAATTTTCAATGCGCATTTTTCTAAAAGAAAAGATTATTTTTATGAAAGAATAATAAACAAAAAGACAATTTTTTCCAAAAAAAAGGCACTGAAAAAAGTCGCAATAATTATACATCAACCTATTATTTTAAATGACTTGGGTGAAACTTTTGAAAATTTTTATATTTTGGTTTCAGCATCTTACAAGTTATGAATACCGTAATTTGATCAAATCATTTTCTTTTATAAGTGTCTTAAAATATGAAATATAAAAATGATATTAATTGTATCATTCAAACAATAAGGGGTTAAGTTTCATATTGTTATTTCAGAAGAATACACCCTCTCTCAATGGTTTATTTTTATCTTATAGTTAAAACAAAGAAATTTTATCTATGGACGGTCACTTAAGACTTATTTTACAATACTAAAACATTTTATTAAAGAATATAATCAACTTTATAGCCGTATTGACGATAATAAAGCTGATTGTCTTGTTCGATGATCAAGATGGTCAGAGTATCTTAATTCTATTGTTTCATTCACACATTCACACCTATCAAAAATCAGATTGATTGATTTTTTTTTTCAATTTATTATTTTATTCAATTTTTAAATTACTAATAAAAAAATAGCCTTATTTGATACTAAAACTCAAACAAGGACTTTCCAAAAGAATTCATGGTTCGAAAAGTTTTATTGACAAACGAAAAGTCATTTCGATAATAGATTCTGACTGAACACTATATATATATGCATCTAAATATTGATTATTAAAGAAATACATATCTCTATTCTTTTAAAGTTTTTCCAATGATTTTAAAAATTGATTTAAAAGATAAGTCTTATATTTTTTACCTAGCAGGGTTCTATGAAAAGAATTCCACAAAGCATAGGTTAGAGGGTAATTTATCCTGGGGTAATCGTTCCCGGGAAACGGGAAATTTTAAAAAAATACTAAATTTGAGGAGGAAATTGTAAAAATATTACGAAAGAATTAAATAAATGAAAAATAATTTGTTTTTTTTCTGGGAAACGGGAAATAAAAATTAAAGAATTTCCCCGTAATTCCCGGGAATAACCCTCTAACATAGGTAATAGAAATTAGAATTTCTAATTCTAAGTAGTAGCGACTTCGGATCAAGAAGGAGAGAATCCGTTTTACTTATCATACACTACCTCTACCCCGCTTAGGGAGGGGTGTTAGGAGAAGAGAAAAATTATGAAGAGGTAAGTTAATAGAACTATCATAATAATTATAATTATATAAGATAATAAGTATAATAATATATATAATAATTTTAATTCTAATTCTTCCAAGCTGTCAAAAAAAGTAATTTAATGTCTAAACCATATACTAAAATTTTACAAATGTCAAGAATTGAAATTATATATATATATATATATATATATAAATTAAAGGATAGCCTTTTAAGTTTTGCATATTATAACATAGGTTCGATCACTAATCAAATTCCAATATTAAAAATTAACCCCTAATTTTTGTTAACTTATACGAGTAATTTCATAACAACTACAAGCTGTTTCATTTCTTTTAAGATATTAAATACTTGAAAAAATAAGTAATAATATTATTAAAATATTTAAAATGAATAATTTTAGAAAAAATAATTTAAAAGATATTTGATTATTTATATTAATAATTTAGAGATTTAGTAGAATTATATTAAATTTTTCATATTCATTGCTGGTATATGATGAAAAAATAATTTCTATGTTTTTTGAATATATATTCTTAGATAGATCTTAAAAAGAATATATAAGAATACTTACTGTATTAGGTATTCATAATAATCGGTAAAGCACATTTAGGGATTATAAATTCACAAAATTCTCAATCAAAGTTGAAAAAATACTACAACTATATTTATTTTGCAGCTCATTAAAAGAAATATAAGTATGCAATCATTTTTAAATGAAAATCATAAATTTTAAAATATTTAAAATACTCTTTAATTAGAATATTTGACAAAATAAGACAAATACACTATTAAATGTTAATAATAATAATAATATTAAAATATGTATACAAATAATAAATTTAAATTTAAAAGCAAGTGGATCTGGTTGCCTAAAATCAGGGGCGTCTGTTTTAAAAGGAAGTCCATTTTGCTTGTCTTCATGTGTGAGTGCACATATCGAATGAAGCATCAATGAGATATGATACTCAAATTTTCATTTTAAATAATTCGTAAAAATTTAATTATTTTCTTTAATTTTAGATCCTATAATGATTTCATACCAATTTAATTAATATGTCTTTCAATTTTATTAATTAAAATAATTATTATTTTTTGTTAATATTCCATCCTCACATTCACTCTTATTTCCTTCTTTAATCAAAAACGCTTCTTTTTGTATCTCGTATATTTGTATTTTTTTATTTTTTTTTGCATCCATCCAAAAAGCATAATTTAAATTACTTTTGTTCATATTATACGACATAGATGTATAACTTAACATGAACTAAAATCCGGTTGTCTTTTTTTATATCTGCTTTCATTTCACAAATTACAGTTCTATTCTATTTTAGAAACATGTGTTTTTTTTTCTCGTTTCATCCTTTCAACATTAGGGTTGGTCAATGGTGTTCATTTTTTTTTATTTCGCTGAGTAACATTTTGAAGTAATTTTAATTTCCGTCACTATTACCACACTTTCGTTCCTTTCACCCTCATCCTCAATTGACCCCTTTGATCAAAAACCCCCTTTAGTTGCCATTCATTCTCTATTTTATTTTCTTCTTTTATATATTATATCACGTATATATATATTCATAAAATGAATTAAAATCACATAGATATTTAATTAAAATTCACTGAAAAAATTGATAAAAAAAATTGATTAATGGATTTAATAATTGAATTTTATGAAGGTCGAAATTTTGTTTTACAATTTATCGTTTGCAACTTTAATAATTTTAAAAAGATCTATACTATATCAATTTGACAAAAACAAAAAATTGAAAATTAAAATTAAAAAAAATATATATATGATATTTTAAAATACTTATTATGAAAGTTAATAAATTAAAGTATTTTCATTTTTAATTATAGAATTTGATTATTTATAATTGTCTGAATAATAAATTAATAACTAATAAGATTAATGAAAATAATAATAATTTCTTAATCAATATAGTAGTATTTAATTTATATTACTCGCTTGAAAAATATTTAATATAAATTTTACCATTTCAATTAACAAAAGAAAAGTGTTAATAAATTTACTCTTGTATTTTTCTTACCTCATTTTATAATTTTATATTATATATATTTAATTTTTTAATTTTTGTGAATTTGGATCTTTATCCATGTCCATAATCTCAATAAACATTGATTATACCATTTGTGCTATGTTTTGGATTTCATAAGAAATAATATTATTTAAGAGTAATATAAATTAAATAATTAAATTAAATCAATGATTAAACTGAAAAAACCAACTTCAATTTTCAGTTTATCTATTCAGAGTAACAACTAGGTATAAACTAATAATTGATCATCTAGAAGATGTATATAGACCAATGAGAACAATCTGAACACGCTCATGATTTTGGTCAACTAATCGGGGAAATCATAATCCGATCTCAAAGTAAATTAACCGAAACTATCCATCTCTGATAATCCATATTAATCAGGAGTATAACTCGGGGAGAAATTACTGAAACCATCTATCTGAGAATAATGTCATATTAAAGAATACATATTCTAGCTGAAACATTTTTAAAATTAAAAAAATGTATTGTAAGATAAAATTTATTTTTATGTATTTTTTTAATATTGATGCATATTTAGTAATTAAAAAAAAGAGAAATCCTTTATAGATGTTAATTTGAAAATGTAAATTACAAATTTCAGTATTAACCCTTTGCACTCGTATATATATTCGATAAGACTAACAATCAACTCGGAATTTTTTCGATAAGGCTACTACTCTTAACTCGGAATTTTTTTTCATATTCGATCAAAAGGAAAATATTTTCATGCGAACATATTACAATTTAACTTTTCGGTTTAGTAGAAAAAATTATGAAAATAAACATATTTAATCATCTTACACTCCTTTGAAAAATGAAAATCTATATAACTGTTAATATATGTATATACATTATGATTTTTCAAAATTAAAAAAAAAATAAAACTTACTTCTAAATTGGAAGAAACACATAGGATACACATGAAAAGCTAAAATAATGCTGTACTACATAAAATTATGAGGATTCATTATGTTTTTTATTACTAGTCTTAATGATATGAAAAATAAAAGTATCTTAAATAGTAAAATTGATACAAGTTATGTATAAAAAAATTACATTTTATAGTTTTGCATTGTATGATATCGTTCAAAACATTCCCCAATATGTAATCCTGGTTTTAGAGTACATGTATTGCAGATATATCTTGTTTCATGTCTTCCTCCTTTGACTTTTCTGTCAGAACATACTAAACAGTCCTTTTTCTTTACTTCATTTTTACGCAAAATATGCAATTTGCCGTTTAGTCGTTCTTCCTTGTCTGACGTTGATGGTCTACCTGAAATTTTTGATCCCTTTCGGTAGTTTGCTGTCAGTCCATCTACTATTTCTCGAACAAACTTTAAATGCATCATTGGTCGTTTATTTTGGCGATTTTGAGTTATTTTATATAGTAAATATGCATTCACACTACATAATTCAAGTCCCCAAAAAAATAATTTCCGCCACCATTTCAATGATTTTCTCATAAAACAATATGACGCTGAATATGAGTCGGCTCGATCTACGCCTCCCATATATTTATTGTAATTAACAATTTCAATTGGCTTATCTATAACTTGGATATTACCTCCACGTACTCTTCTAGTTATTGGTTGAGTACCTGAAACGTCCCAGCTGCTAAGTATAGTGACGACACGTTTATCTTTCCTTACCAACAATAGCAAATTTTCTGATCTGCAGGCAAATGTATTGTTTTGAGAAAACTTTGGTTTTTTTATTGAATATGGTATAAACTTTCTATTATTTTGTATAGTTCCTGTTGTATATATATTTAGCTTTAGCAGTTCTTGTGCAAGTGGTAAGCTTGTGTAGTACCTATCCGTATAAATATGGTATCCTTTACTACCAGGATTGCTATCCAATAAGTCTTGGCACAATTTTAGTGCTATTCTTGTACTTATGAGAAGATCAGGTCGTGGTAAATCTTCTAAAGACAAGCTTCCATAATAGGGTAAAATTGAATATACATACCCTGTATTGGCATCTGCGAGTACATATATTCTTATTCCCCACTTGGTAGGTTTATTTGGATTATATGTCAGAAAACATATTTTCCCTTTGAATCCCACCACTGACTCATCAACTGAGATTTCTCTTGACGGAACAAAATGTTTTTTGAATTTTTTATTTAAAAATTCTAAATAATGGCTAACTTTATGTGTTCGGGCTCTAAGACTTTGGTTATTTGGATTATTCTTATATAAGTGAAGCATCCAAAATATTTGCATAAATCTTTCTCTTCTAAATATACTACCAAAGAAAGGAATTTTTGAGTTGAAATTTTGGGATCAATATTCTTGCAGATTACTAACAGTAATTGTGCCCATATTTAGGATAACTCCAATAAATGCTGTAATTTCTTCTACGGTAACATCAACCCACGTATGCCACGTAGACCGTTTGGACAGATTTTTTTTTTCTATTTTATTTCGAGCATAAATATTTGTCTCTTCTACTATTTTTTCGATAAGTTCATCAGAAAAAAAAAGTTTAAAAAAATCTGTAGGTTTTGTGCAGTTATCTGGGATTTGTGGGCCTTCAGGTTTTTGGCCGGAAGTAAAATCGATCCTATATGGCACATTGTCTTGAAGAGTGACGTCCACCCATGGCCCATAGTTGTCTGTCCTTTTAGTGGTATACTCATCTTCACTGTTGCTTGAACTCGTTGGTAAAGGCACTGTTCTTCTTTTTTTATCAACTACGATATCACTATCTGTGCTAATATCAATTTCCTCTTCTTCTTCAAAACTTTCCCTGTCACTATTACTAGAGGAATTTATTTCTTCATGGCCATACGAGTCCAAATAAAATTCGTCATCACTACTTTCCAATTCATTTATAATTTCTTTTTGCAAATGTCGTTTGGGCATTTTTAAATTGTAAAAAATTTCAAATTATAACACAAATATAAATTAGACATACACTTGAGTATTTACTGCGTGACGTTCTCTACAAAAGTAATGAAATAGTGAAAATTTCTAAAAGATATATATTATTTAAATTAAAATTAAAATATATATTATTTAAATTATTTATTTACTAGCTGCTCCGAGCGCCTTCGCCAATGAAGACCGCCGTTTTTTAAAATAATTAAATTATTTTATAGTTTATAAAATAAAAATTATTGTATTAACATTAAAAATATTGAAATAAAAAATCATATTTAGTTTGATTTAATAAATAAAAATATTATAAACATTTTTAGTAGGAATGGGAATTTCTAGGGGAGGAAGGGAGGTCAGATAAGCGACAACTTTTATTCCAAATGTTCGTCCTCCCTAGCTGTGACGTCATCCATAAGAAGATGTAAAGAAAACAGTAAAACATATAATGTCGCCTATTTGGCGACATACGAGTGCAACGGTAAAACATATAATGTCGCCTAGTTGGCGACGTACGAGTGCAACGGTAAAAAATATAATGTCGCCTAGTTGGCGACGTACGAGTGCAAAGGGTTAATAGTAATAATTATACTATACTATAGTATATATAAAATATATAAATTGTAGTAATTTGAAGAATTATGAGGAGTCAAAAACTCAGATTCAAAGAAAAAGGTAAAATAGCATGTAAGTAAAATTTGTAATTTACATTTTTAAATTAACATTTATAAAAGATTATTCTCTTTTTTAATTTTAAATATATATATATATATATATATATATATATACGAGGACAATTCACAAAGTAGGTTACGTTTTGGAATTAAGACAAAACTAGTACAGGAAAATGTTTTTTATTATATACATTTGAAAGAGCAACTAAAATAATATTTTCCTACATAATAGCCAAAAAAATTGAGACATTTATCGTAGCGATGAACGAGCTTCGAAATTCCTTCCTCACAGAAATGCGTGAAATTTGTGGAAAACTGAAGGAAAGTTCGGTTATGGTGAAATGACGGTGAAAAAAAAAATGAACTAGTGGAAAAGATCAATGAAAAAATTAGAGGAAACCGTCGTTTCATCATAACCGAACTTTGCTTCAGTTTTCCGGAAATTTCACGTACTTTATTTTACGAAATTGTGTCTCAAAAGTTAGGCTACCATAAGTTTTGTGCCAAGTGGGTACCACACTCAGGCGGCGGATTTCTATGAGGAAGGAATTTCGAAGTTCGTTCATCGCTACGATAAATGTCTCAACTTTTTTGGCAATTATGTAAAAAAATAGTATTTAAGTTGCTCTTTCAAATGTATATAATAAAAAACATTTTCCTGTACTAGTTTTGTCTTAATTCCAAAACGTAACCTACTTTGTGAATTGCCCTCGAACAACAAAATAAAAATGAGAAAATATAAATTTATAGATCTATGTATTTATAAAATACAATATATTTGGTCTAATCAATCCACAAAATTTAATAAAATCATTTTAAAAAATGAATTTTAGTGTCCCCATCTTTACAAAATTAATCATGAGCGTTTTTTGCTAAAGAAAATTGTTTAAATTTTTATTTATTTATTTATGTTTATCAATATCTATAACTATTACAGAATTACAGTATACCAATATCGGAAAGAAAAATAATTAAAATTAATTAATTTGGTATTCAAAAAATTAAAAATAATCCAATAATTGAATTAGATAAGATATCTTTCAACAAATTTAATTTTAATGAAAAAACAATTACTAATTAATAATTTAAAAATTTAATATTTAAAAATAAGAATTTATAACAGCCTAAAATTAAATTAAATATAAAATAAACAAAAAATTGTTGAGAAATAAAAAAATGTTTTTGTCAATGTTATCTTAACAACTTCAGGAAATTATATAAATATGTAAGATATTAAATTATTCAAATTTTTATAAGAAGCCCTATCTTGCAAATGATTGTTAAAATTGGACACTTGATTAATCGTATTCAAAATTACAAATATAAAAGATAATATTGAATAGTTAGTACCCTTTTTTGAGAAAATTAAAAAAAAAATACTAGATTAAACCATTTATTTAGTTAACAATGAAGAAGGTTTTAGAGAGATTTTAATTTAAATATAAAATTTCAATATTGTAGTATTTTAGTTTTTACTTAAGACTGACCACACACTCAGTCGAAGAGAGAAAGAAAAACAGACACCCTAGATTCTCAATATGTATATTTCTGTTAATTTTAATTTGGTGACTTGATTAAATAACTCTTATATAAATGTATTCATATAAACATAGTTATTTATGACCCTATGAAATAAAAAAACAATATAATCCTCATCAAATATATATATAGAAAATAGTATGTATACTATTATTTAATTAAATTTTAAAAGAATGTTTCATATTTTAATTAAAAGTTCATTCTATTGAATGAATTCATATATTGAATATAATTATATATTATTATAATTTAATTATACTATATATATATAATGTTTTGATCTCTATATTTTTACCGACCGACGATAGTAAGGGAGGTATTGTTTAACATAATATAATTTTTTTTTAACATGTGGGTATTTTAAACTCTTTACTACCCTCTCCCTTAAACTTTGAATAAAGTTTTTGTTTCTTTTGTAAGACATTGATCTTTTGAAAGTACCAGGGAAAAATTTAAATGAAATAAAAACATAGATCTTTTTTTTTCATAAAATATAAATAATATATAACTTGTTTAGTATTCTCTAAAAACAAAAATAAAAAAAATATAAAACTTATATAAAAAGATATTCTATAAATTCATATTCTCTTGTCACTCAACCATTTCAGGCTCGTTTTCTTGAACTATTCTACCAAACTTGCCTCTATAAATGTTTTAGACTAACTTCTTGGTCTTAGTAAAATTGTAACCTAATAACTATTCAATTTCCACAAAGTAACCACTCACGATTCGAAGGAAGTGAATTGATGAAAGTCAGAGATGTGGTTTCAGATAGAGGAAACCAAGCTGCACCATTTACTGATTAACATAACACCATCGTAAGGATTACTACCCTTTAATATATTCATTTAAATGCCAGTGAAACATATTTTTTTTATCTTGAGTCCTGAGAAAATAATTCTAATAGTTGTGCTTTATGAAAGTTTCTCTCTTTTCGGCAATAAGGAGGAACAACAGCAGGGGCGCCTTAGAGAAAGGGGCGCTGGCGGTATTTAAATTATAATAAAAAAATTATAATATTTATAATAAAGTTTGTATTGAATTTAAAATTAACTAAAAATAATATGAAATATTTTTTTGTTAAATTATATAGATAAACTTTTTTCGTTAGTGGATTTAAATTAAATACTGGCTCCTTAAGTTTTCCCTTGTGTGGCCCATAAGCCCATGTCTCATAAGTCTGATTAGTCAAATATTTTTCTCTCTTGTTTAAATATTATTTTTTTAAGTTAAATGAACTACCGAAAGTGAAGGCAATAGGTTACCGACTATTAAGCAGTGATGTATTAGTAAAATAAGAAGAAAGGGAACGCATAGTGAGAGCAAAAAAAGGTCCTATTTTCAGCAAACTATTTTTTTCCATATAAGTTTTTATTTTTTCATATTCTTACTATACAAAATATTAACGAACACAAAAAAAAAGAAATTCTAACAGTAGATTTAAGTGGGAGTTATCGGGACTTGAAAAAGTACTGGACGCGTTCCGGTTCTGAAAAAAGGTAAGGGAACGTTGTTCCCCCGCGTTCCCCTCCCAATACTGCTATTAAGAGCATTATATATAAATTAATATCTAATTGTCCATGAAATTCAGAATATTTGTAAATAAATACAATATTCTTTACTTCTTATACTTGTAATTTTTAAATCTTCATAAAATTTTAAACATATAATAATTTCTTATTAGTGAAGTCATTGAATTAAATTCAGACACTCGTTGACATTAAATTTAAAACATTTTCAAAATTTAATATAGACAATATATATTAAAAAGGTTGACATAAAGTGGGATGTGCACAAAAATAAAAATATATAAATCAATTTGCAACTACATCGATTGTTTAAATTTCTATAAATGTTATAAAATATTTATTTTTTTATGTTTATGAAATTGATTTTTATATATACTAATTTATATATACTAATTTATCTGACTAATTATTATATATAAAATTCTAAAATAATAGAATACTTCATTGGGTAAATACTTTGAGATCAAATTAATATTAAATTATTTTTAAAGAGGGCAGTTTTGGATTTTCATAATTTGTAGTCGGTCACATTAATATACGAATTTAAAAACATTATAGTATTAAAGTATTCAAAGTTTTCTTATAACCAGAAGAGAACCTAGGGTAAATAGCAAACACCGATCTTGCGCCCCTCTGGGACTTTAGCTTTTTAGATGGGGGGGGGAATCTTGCATTTTTCTATTTAATCTTATTAATTGTAATCTTTTGCCTGCGTATTTATTTAATATTCATATATATATATATATATATTTATATATGAATATTTTTTCGTGACGTGCTTTTTTTCGCCCCTCTCCTTCACTTAACGCGTATGACACCATACTTACCATACCCTCAAAACAAATATGGTTTAATTACATTATCATTGTACATTATTGTATATACTTAAATAAAATTATTTTTTTTATTATTTTTGACATTTGTATATAAAATAAGTTTTTCTCGAGCTGAATTGGCCCGCAGCTCATAATTTAGAGCATAAGTTTAAGTCTTTTTAACTTTACAATAGATTTAATGAAATTGAATTTTGCGAGGTACAAAATTATTATTATTTCCAAGTGTAATGAGACATTGTAATTCTAAATAATACCTTTAGGATTCTATAAAGATAATATACTTCAAGTGTTGATTAGTCTGTATTTAACATAATTTAATACTTAATAAAGATATTTTTATGCTATCTAATTGGTCCTATTCTTCCTAATTATTCAATCAAACAAATATTTTACTAATATTATTTGTATATATAAAGAGCATTGCGCCTTTGAATAATAATTTCAATAATAAAAGGAAAAGGAAAACGTATATAGAAATCTGGCTTTGATTTGAAATCCTAAAACCATCCCCCTTCCTTTTCATTTCATCCGGAGATTGAAAAAGGTTTATTGTGCAGGCTGCACACGGGATTCTAGCAACTAAAATCAAATATTCATCCAGGCTTTTCAAGTTATCTTAACAAAGCCCAGGGATTTTTATCGAGACAAAAGACAAAGCTTATCTTAAATAAATTGTTATATCTATGATAAAGATCCAGAGATACTTTAATAGAGATGGAAATTTTTTTTTTTGTTATTCTTTTTTTTAATTCCAAATCTTTATCATAATTATTCTTTATTTATAATCCGAAAAAGTCAAATATAAGGAATAGATATATATTTTAAAGGATTTGATATCTTAAACTTTACTTTTGACTTAATTACATCTGAAATATATTTATTTATTTATTTACATGAAATTTTGAAGAAGTAAAAAAATGGTTAAAAAAATATTTTCATAATATGTATAAGCAGAAGAATGAATGACTGTCAGAAAAAAAATTATATTTATCTAAAATTGAAAAAAGGTAAATTTATAATTTTAGGGATATTTTTGTGCAGTTATAACATATACATATATATGTATATACGTATACTTTTACGTTTAATAAAAACAATTATTTAATAAAAAGTATAAGGTAAACCCGAAATAAATATGATGAAAGTTCGCCTGAGTTAATCTTAAACATGGTGGACAAAACAAATTCTCCTTAATCGACGGTTCGCTTATAAATAAGGTAAACACGCTTCATCTAATTGGGTATGTAGATATTATCGTCCCCCACTGCCTTTCCCATGCCTAAAGGCCTAGTTTTCTAGATATAGAAAACACGTCATATTCCTAACATTGTCATATACCTAGACTTTAATTATTGCTACATTTCCGAAAATGAATTTGTGGAACTAAAATAATTATGAACCGTTTCGCAATGATTATAAAGTTATTAATATTATTAATATAGTATAAATGTCAAGTGATAATTATTATTGTATAGTGTCAAGTTTAAAAAATTCGCAAATGAATACGTATTGCTGATGGTGCGTAATTTTTAAATGTTATAATTAAAAATAGTATAAATAAAAATATTTTTTTCTGTTTTTTTTTGATGATTATTTTGTAACTATAAACTTTTGCCTAAGAAAAAAAAATGTGAAATTAATTTTAAAAAAATGTGAAATTAATTTTAAAAATATAATAAAATAAAATTGAAAGATGTTCAAATTTTATATACCAGTGAATTATTATTCTTACATTACAAGAATTAATTTAATCCAACTTTATTTAACTTAAAAATTATTTTTTGGTTATGTTGAATATTGAACTTTTCTTCTAATCTGTTGTGTTAGCTTTCTGGGTAAATTTCGGTAAACTGAGTGTTTTATTTTAAAACTATTATTTTATAAATATCAAGAGGATTGTTTAAGATTAATTTTCAAGGTAAAAATAAAACATAATACGTTAATGAATGCCTTAGGGCAAATCCATTAGTTTTATAAAAAAAAGTATTATGTTAATTTAGCTATCTTTAGGTGATATCAACTTGAGATTCCCTTTTAATGGAAAAGTTTATTTTGCAAATTTTGATGAAAAAAATTAAGTATTTTTTCCAATTATATTTTTATTTGGATAAAATACCCAGAGGTATGATATATATATTATAGCTATTATTTATGGCACATTATATTAGCTTATATATTTTATTAAATTTTATATCATAAAGGTTAATAAAAATATTTATTTATTTTATTTTATTGAGGTTTATCCATCTCTGACACTTTTAAGTTTAATTATCTTGCTGCAGCAACCACATTTCTCCAAATATTTCTATCCATACAATTTCTATTCTGAAAATAATTTAGCTATAGTATATATTCCTTATAGTACATCAAAATGAAAGAATTTACTATCCGAAATATTCAAATTTGATTAAATTTAGCTTATTACTAATGATAATAATAATTTAAACAGAAATTTGATGAATAATGAACAAATAGTTGTGTGTTTGAAATTATTTTTATTTTTTAGGGTTTAAATTTAAATTTAATAATAAATTTAAATTTATCATAGAAGGTGTATTGAAATATCCGCGAGATCATATGATTATGTAGTATGGTATTATTATTAAAAACAAAATAATCATATTATTTAAAGTATTCATTAGTTTAATTATTTAATTATTATTTCTAATATAAATTTAATATTAAGATTGATGAAAGAGCTATAAAAATACAATTTTCAAAATGAGTATGTGTTATATATTTATTTTCTTTTTAATTGTACTAGGGCTGTTTTAGATCTAATAAAAGTATGAAAGCCTTGGAAATTATGTGGTCTTTTTACAACATTATTTGACTATAATTTTGTACTAAATGTTAATAGTGTTTTCAGTGTCAAAACCCTCAACTATAATAAAGTTTATTGTTTCAAATAATAAAATAATTGTTTGTCCTCACTTTTACTTACATTTTAATTTTATATAACTGAACAGAGTAATAAGTAAATTTATTTTAATGATAATAATAAAATAATATTGATATGTAATAAATGAGGAAGTAAAATAATAACAATTATATTTTTATACATTATATTGACAATATACCTTAAAACAAATTTTGATTTTTATAAAAAAAAAAAAAATTAACTGGAGTGTTTCCACTCGACTATCTCGCAATTTGAATTGGATTAAATAACATAATATATTATATATTTACATTAAATTTAATTAATTATAAATTAAAATTAATAAATAATCAATAATATTTATTAAACCAGCGCATGTTTGGCTCTTTGTTGATGGCACAACGTCACGTGTTTACAGTATTAAAAAATTAATTCTGGTACTTTCAGCGATTCAATCAAGCTGAAATTATTTATAAAATTTTTAATCATGTGAAAAACTATCAAACATATTTTTATTTTTATGATCTATTTTATAGGAAAAAAATCAAAACGTTGTAGGTAATGACCCTCTTGCGGGTGAGCTACATTTCTCAAAAGTTGATAGAAAACTACGAATTTTGAATAATGCCCGTATACCAAATTTCATGATTCTAGCTCAAAGCTTTTTTGCGTAATCTTGTTTACATACACACACACACACACACACACACACAGACATTTTTCACAACCTTAGTGAAAATGATTCAGGAACCTTCAAAACGTATAAAAACATCAAAATCTCGACATCGAAAATTTTCGTGATCGCAATACTATTACTACTCTGGCGAATATTAAAAATATGACCATAAAGATTATTTAAATATTGTAGGATTGAATCAATATAACTTTATCTTAGACATAATAATCGTGTTATAATGTGTTGTCTTATAAAATTGTAATATTAAAATCGTTTTTTACCGACCGACGATAGTAAGGGAGGTATTGTTTTTATCTCTGGCGAGATAGTAAAAAGGTAATAAAAGTTTTAATAATGCATATCCAGATATAGATAGGGTCATAAAACCGAGAAGGTTGCGTTGGTCAGAACAAGAAGCAAGAATGGGACATAAGAAAGATTGGAGAAAATCGGAGTTGGATGGATGTAGCTCAGGATAGGGACACTTGGAGAAAGGTGGTTGCTGCGGTCAAAAATCGTAGAGCCACAAAGATAGACAAAGTTTTAATAATATCATTAATTCTGAAAAAAAAATTTCGAAGATTTGGAATTTTTTTATTTGGTATATTTACAATTTCTTTTCCAATTGTAGAAGTGTTTGGAGAACAATATCAAGAAAAACGTTAGGGAATTGTTAGTAGAGATGGGTGGATTTTCGGATCTAGATTTGAATACGTTTTTCATCTTTTTTTTTGGTATTTTTTCCAGATTCGAAACCCCTGAATGGGATTGAATCTTCGGATTTAAATCCAACAAAATAATTCAATGGTCAGAATATGGACAGTCGTAGGAGGTGAATTTAATATTTTTTTTGAATTTTGTATTCCCATTCACAAATTCCGCAGCTACATTTTAAGTTGTTTATAATTTTGAATTCCATACTGGAAACTTTATTTTGTTCAATATCAGCGATAGTTATTTGGTGATTTAAACTCGTTAAGATAAACGCTGTTAAAGTTAAAGTTTGAACCTACCAATTTACATTCATACACATACACCACGATAAAATTGTCTCAGAAATGGATCTCTAAAACTTATAGAAATATGAAAATCTCATAGTTGCTTTACAGCATCATCCCAATACTTTTCTACCTCTACATATACAAAATTCAGGAAATTAAAATATCTTTGTTATTTCTATTTGTGTATTTTTTTTTTATTAAAATAGATGTTTTATATATAGATAAAATTGATCAAATTTTCATTTATAAAAAACTGAATTAAAAATAGATTATTGTTTTCAAAAAACAATATACATGTTCATTCGTGATTATATTTGTATAAATATCTCTTTAATAATTTAATTCTTGTATACATTTTTTATAATATTTGATAAATTGTAAATAAATGAATGAATGGATTTAATTAATTAAAAAAATTAAGATTACATTGAAAATATTAAGGTTTTACTAGAGTTTTATCGGTACTACGCATTAAATTTTATAAAATATTTCTTAATTTAAAAAAATAAGTTGACCTGTGGCCAGGTCCGAACCGACCGACGGTTTGAAGTAAATTAATTTCCAGATACAGAAATAATTTTAATATATCTATTAATGTAATAAAAAACAGATATGGATATAACATAAATATTTTTAATTTTATTTTATTTATAATATATATGTAAGACCAGGCTGTAACATCATGAATGGCTTGATGACGTCATATAATTTTAAATTAAGAAAAAACTAATAAAGATGATTTTTCTAGAGGATAAAACCAATACAAAGTGCATGATTCGTGGTGATATGTAAAAAATCTCTTCATGTGAAATTTGGTGTGAAAATAACCCTTTCCTTCCTATGGTCGATCGCTAAAACTACCACTTCCGGTTTCCGGATTTCATTCATTCATACTGATGCATTAAGTATATATACCAAATTTCATCAAAATCCGTTCAGCCGTTCAGGCTGTACACATCTATACGGACGGACGGACAGACCGACGGACGGACGGACAGATATCATGCTAAAAATACTTTTTTCTGTTAAGAAAATGCTTGAATCGTGCAGATATGTAAAAATTTCCACATGTAAAATTTGGTGTGAAAACAATACCTCCCTTACTATCGTCGGTCGGTAAAAATGAAATATAATTTAAAGAAAATATTTTAAAATTATTAAAATATTTTATTTATATTAAAGTTTCCAAATGTGTAATATTTTTATTTTATGAAAAAGATTTTATTAAATAATAATGATATTTTGTAATCAAACGGATCAAATTATTTTTAAATCACAAGTTATTATATTGATAATTATTATTATTTTTTTAATTAAACACATTTTATTTATTTAAGAATTATATTATTAAAATTAAAATATAATATCTTGAGAATAATAAAATTTCGATTACTAACCTGAAAGTGCTATAGCGACCTTCTCGACGCCCCCAAGAGGTGCGAGGGCGTCTCGTGCCTTGGAGCCGAAGAGCTTCTCCAGGTAGTTAGGTCCGTGGCCGGCGAGAAGACTCTGCAGGAAGCTGGCTGTCTCCTCAACAGGCGGCCTCTTGGCTGTCGTCGCCGCGGAGGATGCGCAACAGCCATCGGAAACGGAGACAGCGCGTTACTACCCCTCATAGGGACACAAGCACAATAGACAGAACGGCCGATAGGTAATTGGCCACCAACGGACAAAGCCCACTAAAAAACATTTCCTCTTTTTTTTTTTTTCATTTATTCCCTTTCAAATATAATCCCAGAATAAATGGAGGTGGAACATAATAAAATTGATAAAGCATTGACTAATTAATTCAAAGAAAAGTTTGTCTTAATAATTACTTAATAAAACAAAAGTAAATTATTTAAAAATCATCATCCTCTTTTGTTATTAAGGTGTTTCAGCAAGCTGTTTTTTTTAACTAAAACATCAAAAAAGATAAATTTTGTCGATTTTTGATTAAACTGGATGAAACGGAAAATTTCTATGAATTGAAACTTTTTAAGTTGATTAATTTACAGTTTATAAATAATAACTTTTTATATCTAACCTAGAACAAATTTCTAATTAAAATAAAAATTATGAGATGGAGTATTATTAAAAATAAGCTGTGGCAGAACCGACTGACGATTGAAATAAATTAATTTTCATATATATATATATATAAATAAAGTATAAAAAAAATATTTTTCGAGCTTGAATTAAAATAACTAAATTATATTATCTTGGTTTTTATTTTTAGTTTAATTACTCAATCATTAATTACTACTATATTTTAAGTGAAAAATTTCCGACAATGAATATAACATTAATGCGGATAATTAATTAATTAACAGACAGATGGACAGGCGGAAAGACATCATACTAAAAACATATTTTTCTCTTCACAAAAGGCATGATTCGTGGAGATATGTAAAAATCTCCATATGTGAAATATGGTGTGAAAATAATACGAGGTTTGGCTATTAAATAACGAGACTGCGCGCGTAGAGGGTAGGTCGGAACCTAATGCACCGTTGTACAGCTGGAAGGGTCTACTATTCCAGTAGGAGAACACATGTCTGGTGGTGAAGTAGTTTTTTTCTGTAGCGGTTTAAAATAAACGTGTTTTTGTTCCTACGCCGAAAACGATGTGTGACGAAAAACACGAACAACGTATCAACCTTTTAAACTATTAAAAGAGGCTTACGGTGAGAGTTCATTATCAAGTGCGCGTGTTTTTGAGTGGCACAAAAGATTTTCTGAGGGTCGAGAGAGCACCGAAGATGACCAGAGTCCGGACCGTCCAGTTTCCATTTCAACTCCAGTGCTGGAACACCCTCCTTACTCCCCTGATCTATCACCCTGCGACTTCTACCTGTTTCCGAAAATCAAGTCCGCACTAAAGGGAAGCCGATTCGAGTTGATGGAAGAGGTGAAAAGAAAAACGGCGGAGTTTTTGAAAGGCCTTACAAAAAACGACTTCGAACACTGCTTTGAAAAAGGATGAAGCGGTGTGTGGCGAGTGGAGGGGAGTATTTTGAGGGGGAAAGTTCGATTGTACCATAATTTTTTTAATTAAACCATTTTTTGTAAGCAGTCTCGTTATTTAATAGCTACACCTCGTACCTTCCCTTCTTATCGGTCGGTAAAAATATCATATAAATTGAAGAAATAAATAAAAATAATGAAATAAAATGCCTCAGATCACAATTCCTGTAACGAAATTCTTTTTATCAATGCTCGATATTTCTGAAGACTTTAAAATTACTTACCAAACTTAATCATTTAATTAAATTATCTATAAATACATATAATAATCACTGTCGGTCTCTGTCTCTACTGATTTCATCAGTCTAAATATAGCAATGTTTCAATATTGAAATAAAAATATTATATTTTATTTATTAATTTAAAATTTAATTCAATTTTAAATTTTAATTTAATTAAAAAAATAAAATAAAACAATAATACTATATTTGTGGAAATGAATTTTTAAGTAAGTAAAATTCCTTTTCATCTCTATATTATATAAAACAGTTATTAATACGGATTTATTTTTAGAGTAGTATTAAAATGAAATGCAATTCACTAAATTGGGTTTAAATTTGAATAAAATTTAAAAAAAAAACCTTTTCATTTGGTAATTTGTCCAAACTGATTGAAAGTTAGATAAAATATTTATTTATTTAAGGTTTATGTCAGAGAACCCATTTATAGCTAATCCAAGAGATTTATTTTATATTTAATTGTTATTCTTTTTTATTTATTGAAATCATTTAATCTATCTCTTTAAAATAAAAATCCCAAGGATTGTAGAGTTAATAGTCTGAGAAGTCGTTATACCCCTATATTAAAAAAATGCAAATTTTTTTTAACCAAAATTTTTTATTAACAACTTTCAGAAAATTTCTATATGAGCTTTTGATCCCATCCAGATTTTACTAAAATATACAAAAAGGATAAATTAATTAATATATAAACAAAAACTAAATATTTTAGAAATTATAATTTCATTTATAAAATGTTAGAAAGTCTTGTAAAATATTTAACATAAAAAGGAAACATAACAAAAATATTAAATAAACATTAACTTCTTCTCCAATAGCATTACATTTATATTCCTTTTATTTTACCTCTTACAAAGTAGGACAAAATTAGAACTGATTTAATTGCAAATGGAAAGCTCAAATATCCTCAACTCTTTCTCCAGCTCTCACCCTCTCTCTTTCTCTAGTTCTGAAATTAGAGCAGCTCATTCGGAATGAAAGTCAAAGAGCTACAGAAAGTGAGGAAGAACGTCAGTGTACAGATTAAAGATGGTTAAGAGGATTGTAATTTAACTTTATCTCCGAATTTGACACTTACAACCAAATTAGATTTCAACTATGTATATAATATATATATATATATATAATATGTATATATACATGTGTTATAAGATTTGATACATAATAACCATTATTTTAAATATTAAATTTCTATTTCATGTTTGTTAACTTTCACAATTCGACTACATCATGAATAATTATTATTAATTAATATGTTACGTAGATAGTTATATTCTCAAATATCTATTTGTCTATTTAATTTTATGAGGAATAATTGCATATCATATATCTGATCTCGTATATAAAGAGATTTTCTAAACTTATTGATTAGGAGGGATTGAACTGAAATATATATCAAAGTCTGTTTCAATTTCAGGAAAACTCAGAATAATGATATTACTTAATTCAAGGTTATCTGATATTGATAAATCTCAAAGAATATAAAAATCCTAAATGATTCAAGGGGCTGTTTAATCTGGTTATGGAAAGTTATATAGTCCAAATGAAAATATCTCTGGGTTAAATAAAAATATTTATCAAATGATGAAGTGTAAACGATAATAAAGTGTATTTGAATGTATACAATATTAGTAAGGAAAAATAATTTACTAAAACGGTTCTAACGATTTTATTGTTGTATACGTTATCTATTATCTGTAATATTTTAGTCATTATTGATTTATTATGAAATTATTAATTTTTAATAGCTATATATCATATTTTTTAACTGTTTATTCATATAAATGGGTATAATTATTAGAAATTACCAATCGGCATTACATGCCATATCATAAATGGCTTATGAGTAATTCATATTAGAGAATTCATTTTCATATATAAATTTATCAAGAAATAAATACTAAATAAATACTATTTATAAATAAATATAAATAAAATATATTGTGACAGTAAATGGACCAACTGGTTTGAAATTTAAAATAAATCAGAATTAAAACTTAATATTATAAGATATTGGAAATCACTCTGCAAAGATGATAAGCCTGGTTGTTTCAATATTGAGGATTCCCTTCCACCTTCTCTCTACACAACTTGTCTAATCTAGGTAAAAAAAAAAATGTATTATTAATAAAGAATTCTAAAAAATTCAACTCCTTTTAATATTTTGAATTGATTGATATAATCTAATAACTGATAATAATTTAATCATTAATAACTACAAATTAATTAATTAATTAAAAATATATAATTTTATATCATATACTCTTACACAATTCTATATATAATCGATGTTGTGAGTCGTTTAGAATAATTAAATTAATTGAATACATCAATGTCAAGAGAATGCTATATTTTGAAATTATAATAGTTTTAGTACCTAGTAATTTGTATTCATTAATATTTATGAAAATAGGATATAATATGTTTGCCTAATGAACATACATATTTGATTATGAAAATAAATTTGATTGATTTATTGTTTTCTGTCATATATAAAGAGAAAATTGTTGTATAATTTTTTACCCACAATGTCTACTAGTAATTAATTTATTTTATTTTATAATAGCTGCTCCGAGCGCCTTCGGCGCTCTTCAGACCTAGACGGGGGCTCCGCCTCCTGTACTCCCGAGAGATACATTGTATTTGGTTGAAAGTCTATATGTAAAAGGTTTTCATCCATTTTGTTTCAATCAGTATAAGTAGATAAGACATGTATTTGTTTTCTTGTAAAATATATTTTAATTTAATCAGTAAATTAATTATATATTATTATTGTATATGTTATATTTATCTAACTCTGTGTCTCTACAGTTTTCGAAAGTTCTTAGCCGCAGCATCCACATTTCTCTAAGCGTCCCTATCCTGAGCTACAACCAAATCCTACCCTGTCCCATCTCTCCCATGTCCCTTCCTTCATTGTCCACCTTGGTCCTTGGTCTTCCACAGGATGTTTCCTAATCGAATTCTCCCAATTTCTAGTTTCTCCCATTCCAGCCACCTCCCCTTCCCATCTCTGCCTTCTCGATTTTATAACCTTAACTATATCTGGAGATCATGCAATTCCTCGTTATGCCATCTCCGCCATAATATTGAAAAATATGCTTGGGAAATAAGGGTTGTTTTAGGGTTTTCCCGGAAATTATTCGATTTTTTCTCGCAGTAAAAACCATCCTTGGACTTCAACGAACATTTTAAAAAAAGAATTGTCAAAATTGGTCCAGGTGTTATTGAGTGATGCGGTTACCAACATATTTTGCGATGTGTGTGTGTGTGTGTGTGTGTGTGTTTGTGTGTGTGTGTGTGTGTGTGTGTGTGTATGTCAACGTTTCGGTCCCGTATAGAAATCTCTTCAGGACTTTGTTTTTGTTATTTTGGAGAGCAATTATATATTATTTAATTAATCAATATTATTTTAAATAAATAATAAATGCGAATTAAAATTCAACTATATCGATTATATGAGAAATTTAAATTTAAATGGTGGATAGTTTTAAAATATAGAGAGATTAATGTAAAATTTAAATAGTGAAACATTAATTAATTGAAAATAAGTATAAAATATTTATTAATTATTTAAAAAATCATCTAGGATATTTCAAAGTTAGGATAATGGCCATGCTAATATTAATCATTTATGGTATTTTAGGGAATTTTAAGAGGTAAAAAAAAGAGATAATGCTTCGAGAATATCTCAGTGGTGCTATTAAAAATATAATTAGTTTGAATTTAATCGGGACGAAAAAGGAGAGTATGGTAAGGTATGTATATAAAAACATTTTTAAATAGTGAAACATTATAAATAATTTCATTATGTAAATGAATGGTAAGTATGTTTGAAAATTGTAAGGTTAATGATAATGTTAATGTTAATATTTTTATTTTATTATAATTTATTTTATGATAAAAGTAAAATTCTATAATTGATAATTATTTTGGTTTAGAGATTAATTTGTCTGTATGTCATTTGTGAGATTCTAAAATTGCGGTTTAAGATGAGAGGCAACTAAAACTTTACTAAACAATGCCCCTGGGAATTTATTACATAAGTGATGTGCCAAGGTGCTTTGCTGTTGTTTGGGATAACCTTCTTGAGCAAAGTTTACCATGTATTCAACACATGGGATGATGTATCTCTTTAAATCAAACATAACACAAACAAACATAATAAAAAGAACAAGATTACACAGTTTATTAGAAATTAGAGATTTTACGAATAACAAAAATTTTCAAACATAAAATAAATATCTATAGATCATTTTATAGACTCAAGTGGGCTTAATCACAATCCTTTTGGATTCAATTTGATTCAGGATTTTCGGTTCTGGATTATTACCAAAAATGGGGAAAAAAGATTTACACAAATAATTTGGGAACAAACCGGAATCTAATGTAAATATTGTGCAATATGTACCTGGCGAATCGGTTTTATGGTTCGTTACAAAAGCGGGAAAATTTCAACAAAATTTTACGTTTGGTTGAAGAAGCTTAATTGAATAACAAATTGTTAATCGTTTAAAATCTTACAGTGATCAGGAAACACAAAACAAAGAGCATATTTAATATTTTAATTAGTTTATTAATTTATTAATTCAATTTTTTTTTTAGTTTATTGAAATTAAATTTTTATACAATTAAATAAATTAAAATGTATAGATCTAAATTAAGTTTTTTTAAAAAATCTAGAATGATTATTCTTTATTTCATATGAAAAATCGTTTCATTGTAAAATCATCTAATATTAAAGGAAGCGGAAGAAAGTAAATTTAATTTTGCTATTAGGAAATCGGATAATGATTTTGAAAACAAACGACGGGGATTAAATAATTGAGTTAATCCTTTGAAATAATCTTAGTAATATCTTATAACTTAGAAACTCATTAATGTCCAATTGACTGGGCATGAGGAAAAGGGTTGAATGGATAAGGAAATGATAAATACTTCAAAGGAAATATTACTAATTAGACATTGATAACCAATCTATAAAGGTAAAGAATATTTCACATTATGTCACATATCTTTAAACATTAAAATGAATAAAAAAATTTTGTGAATTTATAAATATTCTATAAAAAGTTTACTTTTTGAAGATTTAACAAATTAAATGGATTCAAAAATGAATTTAAATATTTCTTCGCTCTGTATTCTTTAACTTTATTTTGATGCCAACGGGGGAGTTTAATAAGATAAACCTTGAATAGGTCAATTCATTCAATCCAAAATATCAACTATGACTCTTAGCCTCATAAACTAAAATCTGTAAACCAAAAATTTATTTCCAATAACTCTCAAAATGGCACAAAAAGATACGTAAATGTCGATATTAACCCTTTTTTTGGAGTGGGAAACCTCCATAGTCGGAATTTGTGGGACTCACCAACAAAGGGGCATACCCACTAAAACCCACTCTTATTTATCCCTTCTTACTTCTCCGTAATCCGCCGTATAGCATTACTTCGAAGAAAGGCCTGGCCTTCCATATATTCCTTGTTACATTATATTAATGTGTGGTCTTGATGTACTTAATTCTCATGATATATCTTAACATGTTGCTTATTATTCTCCAGAATTCTTCTGATTCCATTATCTTTTCCTATTTGATATAATGGTAGATCGTATGTTCGGGAGGGTCTTTCATTTCACAGCATTAACAGGTATTTGACGCTCTATTTTTTATCTTGTATAGACACATACCCAACATACTATGACAAGTTAGGAAATGTGTAATATAAATATCAACTTGTCCTCACTAAGGTTTGAACCAGATTTTGATATCATGGATAAATGTTTAGCCTAACCATTAAAGCTGTCCAATGATTTTGCCATTCATCCATTATTTAATTTTCAGCTTCAACCCTTTGGTTTTTTCCATTTAAGAGTATTCATATACTCTTTCCTATACTCTTAGTTTAATAGGCGGCAGACCAGCAATTGATAGGACTGCTGAGGTAGAAACAGTTTTTTATGCAGCATACTTAACGCCAGTCTTCTATTAATTTTTTCAGGCATGATTTTATAATACTTGTAATAGTAAGATAGAAGATGTCCTCATGACATAACTCCGTAAAGAATTATTGGTATATTATTATTATTATTTGACGACTGATGATAGGAAGTCTTTTTTGGAGGATAGGGTCGCCTATATTGGAAGTCACTCTTGTTAATGTCATGTAAATTTTGTTGGCTTTCTGGCATGACTTTTTAATATGCCTTGTCATTTCAACGTATTTATTGATGTTAATATCTAGAATTCCAAAAAAATTCCTCCCTAATAAACTCTCTTGAAAATGGCGCCAATCAAGAAACATCAAGACCCATATCTCACAATCAAACGATAAAATAACAGAAAAATAATTTCTCATAATAATAAAATCTTGCATGGAAACCTAAACGAACATACTATATATATTACGAATAAATCAAATTTTGGATATTGTTAAGAATTTTAATAATTTTTTTTTTCTATTTTCTTAGAAAAAGATTTGAAATGTCTATATTTTTCTATTTTTTTTTTTTTATAATTGAAATAATAATCAATTCAACAAATGATAATATATTTTGTAATATTGTTAAAATAGATATATATTTCTAGCTTAGAAAAATAAAATGTAGACCTCACTTAAAGGTACTAAGTGAAAATAAATTTCAAACTAGAGAATGAAATGTGAATTTGATTTCGGTGACTATTTTATCTTGAAGGAAATTAATGTTTCTGGTCAAGTCATAATTTCTAATTTATATATATACATATATATGTTATATATAATGTAATTACCATTACTCTATAGATCAAATTTCAGTCTTTACAAACTCAATTAGATCATTTAATGTCTTAAACAATTTATTTCAAAAGATAATTAACTTTATTTATAGTTTAATCTTCAATGCGACGTTAACGCTTTCTGTTTCCCGTTGTACCATAGAATCAAATTTAATCACTTTTAACCCCAAATATATTTCCATTATACAAAAACAAGATTTCCAAATGATACACCCTTTATGTTTGAAGTAGGAAACTTATTTAATTTTATTCTACCCTTAATAATAATTTGTTGTTGTTTTTATTTAATTGTATTTGCTAATTTTGTCATCAACAATTTTGTTATTTTTTAATTATTTTTTTATTATATTTATATATTAATATGACATTAAAAATCTAATATTTATTTTTTTAATTAACAAAAAAAATATCCGTTTAAAAATATATATATATATATATAAATATATACAAGAATAAAAATGCCTTTTAATAGAATAATGTTATTAAGACATCATAAATAAAACATCGAAGACGAGATACCTGCAATTTACTTAAAAAGATAATAATGTAATTGAAATAGGATCGTTTGTTAAATTGGACATATTGTCATGTATTCGATTTTTTCATCGCTTATAAATTAATTGAGTTATTCGTAGAGTAGCCAAAGGCTGCTAGAAAGGAATAAGAGTTATTCTGCTGAATGTAAGATCATCTTTGGGATGGAGGACATTATCTCTAAGATGTATAATTGAATGCCTGAAAGGAACCCCAGAGAACGCCATCGGGAGCATCTCCTTGCCCTGAACCTATACTATTAACAATAAATAGCAAAGTGGTCGACCCTTTATAATTTGCAATTATTAAATAATATAAAATTTGATATATCAATAATATTAAAATAAATAAACTTTATTTTATATTTAATTTCTAAGTTATAATTCTTCATGTCTTTATTATAATTATAATAATTTCTTTCATCATTAAATATTAATTTTATTATAATTTAATATTTAATGAATCAAATTTACCTCTTCTCTTATCAGCCTTCGCTGAATTAACCTTACTATTTTCTATTAATAATAAACAGAGAGCTACCAATTAAATTAAAAATCAATTTTATTAATTTTAAACCCATTTTTTTTTTGTTAATAACCCAACATATACTAAGCCTCCAATATAAGACATATTATTCGACATTTGTATATGTACATTTGTAGATGTCTTAAATGATTAAAATTGCTATAATTCTAATTAGCCTTACATGGTTCATTGATAAATTCAACCCTTTAATAAACTAACTTTGAAATATGTATAAGTCCAATATAATTGCAAATAAAAAAATATAAGTAATATAAAATAAATAATTATAAATTGTAATTTTGTCATGTAATATTGTAACATCCATCTTTTTATATATTTTAATAGAACAAAAATATTGTAATTACATATATGCTAATTAACAAGCTTTTTTCTTGTAATTGGAAATATTAAAAAAAAGTATTGAATATAGATTTAGTCCAACGAGTTAAAGGTCGATAGATCAAAATTTGTCATTTTTTACCGACCGACGATAGTAAGGGAGGTATTGTTTTCACACCAAATTTCACATGTGGAGATTTTTACATATCTCCACGAATCATGCATTTTCTTTACAGAAAAAATTATTTTTAGCATGATGTCTGTCCGTCCGTCCGTCCGTCTGCCCGTCCGTCCGTCCGTATAGATGTGTACAGCCTGAACGGCTGAACGGATTTTGATGAAATTTGGTATATTTACTTAATGCATCAGTGGGATGAATTGATCAACTTTTGGTGCAAATCCGGAAACCGGAAGTGGTAGTATTAGCGATCGACGATAGGAAGGGAAGGGTTATTTTCATACCAAATTTCACATGAGGAGATTTTTTACATATCATCACGAATCATTCACTTTGCATTGGTTTTATACTCGAGAAAAATCATCTTTATTAGTTTTTTCTTAATTAAAATTATATGACGTCATCCAGCCATTCATGACGTCACAGTCTGGTCTTACATATATATTGTAAATAAAATAAAATTAAAAATATTTATGTTCTATCCATATCTGTTTTTTATTACATTAATAGATATATTAAAATTATTTGAAATTGTTTCTGTAGCTGGAAATTAATTTATTTCAAACCGTCGGTCGGTTCGGACCTGGCCACAGGTCAAATTATTATTATTATTAAGATTAAATAATTAATTTTTAATATAAAGTCTGATCAAAATGGGTATAGATCCCAAAAGCTAATAAATTTTTTTTAAATTGAAACATTGTTAAGTATACCTATTATCAAAATCTAATGTTTATTAAGAACCAGTTAGAAATATTTTTATTTAAAATATTGAGATTTGTTCAGGCATTTATGGGGATGATATTATTGGATGATGGTTAAGATGTCGATTTCTTTTCCCTGCGTTTCGTTAAATCCCTTTGGGAGGGTTTGACATTAGGATTAAAGATGTTCCAAGTCAACTTGTTGCTAGGCTGCTAATTCCCCTCGCGGTACCACCACCCACCGGCAAAGGGTTACTTGGATTGATCAAAGGTTTTATCGTATCTCTTGTCAAGGGCGTGGCAGATAATGACCCTGGAAATCAAAATTCCCAACAGCCCTTTTGACCCTTTCACCCCCTCATATAGCCTAGTGTGGGGTAGAGAGGAGGAGAGACGAATGGTATGAGTCTATACACAAAAGGGCACTAATTATTTGGCGAAAATTGAGTTAGTCCCAGGCGGAGGGGATAAAAATATGGATAAATTTTCATTCATTTCAACAAATAATGATAAAAGAGAAAAGCTAAAAAAAAAAAATAAGTTTTAATGAAGATTGAAAAGAGAATTATTAAAAAAAAACGTTAAGATAAAAAAAATGCATTTATATATAATGAAAGTAATTTGCAGCAGAATGTATGATAAAGAAACGTTTATTTTTTGAGAAACAAAATTCCTTCATTAGACCATTATTATAAATAAAATTGACGAGAGTATAAAGGTACTTTTATTCTGATAAATAAAATGATTAAACTAAAGAAGGTAAACATTATATTAAAAAAACATTAATTTTTAAAATTAATTGTTATAATATATATAATAATAATAATTATAATTGGTTTTTAAAATTGAAAATTTAACTCTGTATAGTTTCAACTTTATCTAGATCATAGGCTCCCAAAGTGGTCTATTTGGACCCTTGGAGGTCTATTTTAACCCCCAGGGGGTCCACGGGTTTCGCGACATGGATTTTTTGAATATGTCTCTAAAAAAACAAAAGGTAAATCGTTTATAAAAGATCAAAATCAATTTACGGAGTCTACCCAAAACCTAAAAACATGCCAAAAAAAAGTTTGGAAACCTATGATCTAAAATAAAGGTAATTGTTCACTTTAGCATATGTATAATGGATTTGGATAACACTTTACCAGTGGATTCCTTTTTTAATTCCAAAGAAACTTTCCTTCATCCATCATACACACGTTAAACTGAATAATTACCAAAATAAAATATTTAAATAAATGTTAACAGTTATATTAAGATGAAAAAAACGAAATTAATAAATTCTACCTTAATTGGCACAATTTACTTATTCATTTATTTATTGGAATGAGTGCCTTATTTTAAATTTCAAAATTGTTTTCTTTTTATTTATCATCAATGGAAACACGTTTGATCAATTTATTCAAATTTACTCTCAAAATGGGTTATGCTTTTTTATTTTTACTATACTATCGAATATAAATATATATTATCAAATAACAAGCCATAATATTTGTTGTAGCAATTTTAAATAATTATTTTAATCAAAAAATTTTAGAATGTGTAAAATTATTTGAAAAATTTTAATCAAACAAACCGATATAAATTTTCAACAAATAATAAAATTCTTTTTTCATTTAATTTAATGGAAATTTAAAAACAAATTCTTTACAATCTAATGAACGTTTAGTTTTATAAATGAATTTTGATAATGCTAAATAATAAAATTTCCAAACGATTGTCCATACATGGGTATTTTCTTTTGACAAATAAAATAATAAATGTTTATTTTTATAATTTCTAATATCATAAAATAAATAGATTTACGGCTTTTTTTTAAAAAATAAATTATTCATTCAAATAATAATTTATGAATTAAAAATGTTTGAATTTTTTTCATATTCTATTTTTTTTATTCTATTTAATTTTTGGAAGCAGTATTATTTGAATATACGTATATAAATATAAGTGGGTTGGATAAACTAACAATGTTTATCTCTCCATTTTCTTTTGGTCGTGGATCGACATTAAAACGTGGCGAGCGAATTCATTCAAATAAATTCCCAACGAATGGGAGTAACTCTGCCATTTGTGCGGTTTTCACGACTGGCTGGATATTTATTTTAGAAACTTTGCACATCCATTTATTACAATGAAATTTCTTTTCACTCCGATTTTCAAGTTTTAGAGATTCTACCTAAAAAGAAGAATAATTTTAGGAAAATGAAGATGTACTATATATATATATATATATATATATATGCTGACAACAAATGGTGAGGGAGAGAAATAAAGAAAAAAAAATCATATTTTTTTTCTTATTTCCTCCTTCAAGAATGAAATATGACATAATGGAAGAGGTAAAGAACATAATTATATATTTTTATATATCACATTACACATTTTTTATAAAATAATAGGGGAATTTCATTAATTTTTTATTTTATTTAAACATTTGTCTTTAATACAAACCAATAATTTCACTAAATAAATTATATTTCTTTATATGAATTCATTACATAATAATACTAATTTTATAATTTAATAGTTTAATTTTCAAAAATAGTATATAAACGATATCATACGTCACGAAGTCGAGTGTACTAACATTAAATTTAATAAATGTAAAAATTCATTAGAATAATTTTTCTTAATTAAACCCTCGAAAAAGTTTCAAATCTGATATATTTACTTTATACGCATTTCGCGAGTAAGTTGAGAATTAAAAAGCTTCTTATGATGAAGTAACAATCGAAATGCGCATAATCCAAAATTAACATTGAATCTGCATTGTGTTTAATTAAAAAAAAATATTTTCTTATTATGTTTTTCAAAGTTTTAACATAACTTATCGAAATGTTTTATAAATTGCCTACGGTCAAAACCATTAATTTCAAAATATTAATAATATTCTAAATATTTAGAAAGATAACTAAATTTGGCTTAGATCCTGATGACCTACAAAACAAATATATTTCCGTTTGAAAATATATAAGGTAATAATATTATAACCGATGCGAATATCACACACACACACACACACACAAATTAAAAAATAAAAAATTCAATTAATTTATTTTTTTTTCTCTTAATTTTATTGTTTTTATTTTTTAGTTGTAGTGAAAAAATTATATAGTCAATTTGAAATATAAAATTTAATATTTCTCTAGATTTTATGAAAAATATTTAAGTGAATATGAAAGCTACCTCTTTAAGAAAATATGTGTTAAATTTTACTTTCTAATTTCCCTTTGGGTTATGGGCTACGTGCCCAAATAGTAATTAGTAGTAACCGCTACTCGGTCTGGTCGAGTTGCTTGTCTAACTTCCAGGCGTTACTATTCAATAATCATTTAAATAATATCTAAATGGGTTTTTGTTAATTACATTCTATTTGTTAATTGACCAAAAAATGTACTTATCTAAATGAAAATATTTCTCTTTTATATTAACAAGAAAAATAAATTAAATCATAATAATGAAATGCATACATTTTCGCTTATTTTATCTAAACATAATTAACTAGTTTTAAAATATATGAATTTATTATCCATGAACATAGCAACTATAAAATATATAAATATTCTTATAAAATAATTCTACTATTTATTTATTTTTTCTTATAATATTAAATGGTATATATAATACGCTTGTTTATTTATTGTGAGATATGATTTATGAATTCATATAATTTATCATATATATATATATATATAATTGATATATTACTTAATCCTAATCTTTTTTTCTTTGGAAATGGGATACACATTTGGAATATATATTTATAAATTATAACATGAATGTCGTAATATTTATAGTGAATTAAATTAATCAGAATTTATTTAAGGCATGTAATACATTATTAATTATAATTATATATATATGTTTAAATTATTACAAAAATTGTAAATAATTTTTTTTTAATTCCTACTAATGTGGTGCAAGAATAATCGCTCTAATAAATAAACAATTCTGCTTTTTATTTCCGATCGAATTGAATAAAGACCAAGAGAAGAGTTAAAAAAAAAACAAGAATTGACCTTAAGAGGTTGTCTTCTCTATTTTATTTCTACCACTAGGCAAATCAGCTACTTGTTGGATCCAAAATTGAAAGAGCAAAAAGCTGGCCATTGCATATAAAAAAAAGTCCATTAAAGGTGGAGTTGGAAGAAAAACTGAATGCGTCCTAAACCCCAAAAGTACGTTGTGCGGTTACGTGACCACCAGGCAAATTGGAAAATTCAATTAATTACATCCCTCTCGTTTCTTGAATTACTTCAAATTATACGAACGAAAAGAAAAAAAAAACAAATTATTGTTAAATCTAAAGAAAATTTAAATTGAAAAAATAAATAAATGAAATTATAGTTGATTACATTTATTTTTATATAATATATATATTTATAACTAAAATATCGACATATAATTTTTTAACATATATTTTTCTTTGAAAAATCCCAATTCGAGATTTCAACGGAGCTTCATGTTTTAAAGGTCCGAAAAAATGTTTGTCTGTTTTGAAGAACAAACTTTTGTATTTATAAATACTAGTTTTGAAATTTTAAATTTAAGATGTATATTTATGTGATTTTAAAATATTTTCTTTAAAGTGAAAAAAAATTAGATTTACTCATTAATTTTTTTATTTAAAAAACAAATAATATTTTTTATAAAGTTTTATATGTTTTAAGTTAAGTTTATTTATTTTAATTAAGCATACACTCAACTTTTACGTTAAATCTTTAATTTGTTTTTACATTGATAATTAAATAATCATAAATCAGTACTTTAACCAAAAGAGTGGGAGGAAAGAGGAATAATAAGCTCCGGGCGTCAGTACATTATTGTTTCTACTAAAATAATAAATAACTTGAAATTAAAATAATGTTTTATTTAATTAATTATCATAATAATTTTAATTTAATTAAAATATATTTGATTATTAGAATTTATTTAAGAACTGACTCACTCAAGAACTCTAGAAGAATCATATTTACTTTTAAGCTAAAAAGTATTTACTTATTTATATAAATATTTTATATATTTATATTTTATGTTAAAAACACTTTAATATGAGTATGAGTTAATATGATGAGTAATAATAATATAATAACCCAATATTTCTTGATAGAAAACATTTCAAAAAGTTGTTTTAATACATATTGACAAGTGTTTTGAGGTTATAATTGTGTATGAATGTGAGAGAATTTTATTTACTTAAAAAAATTAAACTTTCATTTCTCAATATATAATTATAATCTATTAAAATTAAATTTAAATTAAAAATATAATTTATTTTTTAATGAAGAATAAATTAATATAATAATAAATACATATTATATCTAATTGAAATATTTATAATATTTGAACATTACGGATGGTCTGTGATTGCTATCTTCAGATTGATTACTATCATACAGATAGACACCGGTAGCTATTAGTATATTTGATTATTTATGGACTAGGACTGCTTTAACATTGTGTTATTTGTTTACTTTAAGTTAATAGTTACTGGTAAATATGATTTATTGTTACATAATTTCCAGAATTATTATTTTTTAAATGAAAATTTGATGATATTTGATTATTATTTGAGATGAAGATATATATACCATATATATAGATATTTACTTTCCTTGTTAGGCTAGATTAAATATCAATTTTATCCCAGTCCAGAATCGAATACTGTGAAATGAAGTCTTATCGAATCGAGGCGATAAATAAATCTGTGTTTAGTCGTTCAGTTCGTTCTTTGCATGAAAACAGAAGAGACCGGTTTGTTGAGGGCATCTGTGGGTGTTCGTGGATGGAATATCGATGGGAATCAACCCACCATCATCGCAAAGAAGGTGAACGAGCATTGGAAGAGAGAAGAAAGGGAGAGAGATTCCTTTTGGGAATTCGTGTCGCATTTTCTTCCCCCTTTAGCCACCCTGAAGACGATTTCAATCCCGAAGCGATCGCTTTCGACGTGGCCCGATTACCCGATCTTTTCGATTTTATCAACCACCCAATCGAATCCAGGGCATGTGTCGACACTTCGTTTAGAGTAGTTTTGTCATGGGACCCAACAAATGGATTATTAAAGTTGGAAAATATGTCTTAAGAAGAAAAAAAAATATCGATTTAAAATGAATCAGTAAAAAAAAAAAATGATTGAAAATATATTTATGAAGAAATATAAATTTTATATTATAATATTATTATATTATATATTATATCTCTATAAGACAATCTGGAAGACAATAAACTTGACTCTAACTGGGTTCAAGTCCCAGGTTTGGCATGATGATTTTTGCTGGGGTTTATGAGAACGAGGTCCACTCATCTTACGTGATCAAAATTGAGAAACTACTTGGAATAAAGAGTACCAACCTCCAACCACAAGAAAATCATAAAAAAATTGAGAGGATCAGTTGTACTGATCATATAACACCTTTGGTCCATTTAAGCAGCAACCGATTTGATAAACGCTTTCCTTTCATACAAAACAGCAAAAGTCAAGGTTTTTTGTTATTTCTATATAATTTGTTTTTAAAACGTTTCTAAAATAAAAACAATAATTTTTGTTTTGAAAATTGAACTGATTATATTATTATTATTATGGTATTTTATATAATACTTTAATTTATATCTACATGAATATATATATATATGTTTACCCTAAATTCTCAGAAAATAGATGATGAAAAGTCTTACCCCAAGTTGAGTTTATATTCTTTAACAAATATATTTACATTTGATGGTATTCGATAGTCTATGTCTATGGTAAAAGAAGTTCTAAACCAGTGCTCCGCAACCGGTGTGACGCGGCACACTGGTTTGCCTTAAAGGAGATACATGAATATAAGAAATTTATATTTTTTTGATTTATAATTATATTATATGCGGATTTCTAAGTTTCATTTGATCGCGGCGGCACACCTGTATCTCCTTTAAGGCAAACCAGTGTGCCGCGTCACACCGGTTGCGGAGCACTGTTCTAAACTACACTTTGCAGTTTCTTGAGGTAAGAATTTATTCTTGGAAAATTTAAAGACCCTTGCCTGCTCTTAAGTGCCAATTATGAGAAAATCTTCTATCAATCAAAAATTGAGTATAAGATTTTCAATGTATAATATAACGATTAAATTTATTTATATATTTATTGTGTGCCTATGAGAATATATTTAATTACATATTTTATCTAATAAATTATATAAGTTATATCTGAAAAAATTAATATAATATTTTTAATGAATTTACCGAAATAATTCATAAATATGAAAATTTGTCAAATTACAAAATAGTAATTAATTTATTACTGCTAAAATTTATTAATTATATAAGGGTGAATGAAGTGAGATGATGACTAGGAAATGACATTATATTTATATTACATACTCTGTGTTGTCAGGAACTGCAGGAACTTACTCTGGTTTGATTACTATATATATATATATATATCGAATGTGCATTTTATTAAAATATTTAATATATTGAGGGCTCGCACAAAATTGAAGCTTTCATATTATTTTATTTTTTCACATTTTGAAAATGTTGCTTCTCAGTATATATATATATATATATATATATATATATATAACTAAGCTTATTATATATATATATAAAGAGATGAGATAATTGAAACAGGGATGTGATGAATGTTCAAACATTAAATTCACGGGTTGTTTCCATTCTAGTAGATTAGTTGGACGTGCGAAAATTATCCAATTATTTGAATAAATAATTGTTAAGATCTCAGAACAATATTCTTCCACTAACAATGTCTGTATTATCTTGTCATCATGGATAGTCAACTCCTATAAGTAAAGTCCAACTAGGCAAAAGGGAACCAATTCGTCGCGTCACTCAAATAAATTACCATAAACAATTTAGTTACAAAACAACCTACCCTTCGTTGCCACTTCCATTTGTTTTAATTATTTCTATCATGTTTAAACATTAAATTCAAAGTTTCATTGAATTTATATATACCATATATAAAAAATATTTTTTTTTTAATAGGAAATTCAATTATCTAGTCATGATTCATTTAAATCAGTGGTTCCCAAACTTATTTGGTCAAGCGCCCCCTTTCCAGAATATAATTTACTTAGCGCCCCCTTGGAAATTAACTTTTTTTAATTTTAATAACAATTCAACAGAAAGAGAAATGTACCTATTTGCAAAATATTATAAATATAATGGTGTAAATTAGAAACATTGAATTTATGTATCTATTTATTGATCTCAGAATATAGAAAAGTAATATACAAGTAATTTTCCCTAAATGCACTTTGTGACCATCACCGCTCACTGGATCGCTCTACCGTCCACGAGGGGGCGGTAGCGTCACTTTGAGAATCACTGATTTAAATGATAGCCCAAATTGAATCATTTCCAATGTATTTATATATATTATAACTAATAATTATTTGAATTTCAAAGACTTCTAAGTTGTTTTTTTATAAGCAAATAATCGATCTCTCTTTTTGGAAATTGAAAGCATTTACTTCCAACAGTCTTTATTCTGAGCCAGCTCCATTCGTTTTCAATTCTCTCTTAATTTGTTTATATCAGAGTTTATATAATTATCTCAATGTATAATTACATTACCTACAGATGTCAATTTTCTAGATACATTATTTCATGAAATTAATAATAAAGAAAATTTTGATTACATTCTCTAAATAAAAAAGTTTTCCTTTAAAAGAAAAGAATGAGCTCAAGCTTAGAATATTCAAAAAATTTAACTCCTTTCTACTACTTGAAATCCAGAGATATTTTATTTATTATTAATAAAGTATATATATACATATAATCTTGAAGAAATGTCAAAAGACGGTCCACGGGTTTTACCCCCAAGTAACTAATGGATATATATATATATGTAATTATTAAATGAAATTTTGAAAATTTAGGTTAAACTTGTTATAGACATCTCGTATATAATTTACTTTCAACTAGATATTCCCTTTCCTCCATTAAATAACCAATGGCTGTGTTATTTTCGTTGAATGAAATGTTTATTGCCACAAAAACCAAGTTTTTATATCATCATAAAAAAGGGGATGGATTATTTCAACAAATAAATTTCTTTTAAAGAAATATAGTATAAAAAAAAATTATATCAAAAGAGATAATCATCAAGTTTTTGTACCGAAGGAATACCAATTGAATTCATTTTCTATAGGATACAGAAAATTACTATCAATTTTCTAATTTCCAGTAAAAAACGTTCCATCGTTCATAACTTATTATTGTTATTATTATTAATAATAATGATAATAATAAAAATTTTATTAAGGACTATGCATCGACATTTTAATAATAATAGTAATAATAATAATAATAATGGGGTAGCGGGTAGACACTCCTTTATAAGCCCAATATGGGATAGGTCTACTTCAGGTACGCGAACCTGCCCTACGCGAGCCTTGATTTCTCCTCCTATCCCAGAGGAAAATCAAGTCCTAACCTAAAAATTCCTATCGAATCTCTATCCTAAGCCTTTACCTCCTTCCCCAACAGTCTTTTGGGCAAGAAGACTTTAAAAAATGCACCAAACCCTATGAAATGGAGCCTCAAATGAATTATGAGAAAGGATCGCTGCCTGGGGATCGTCAGGGCGTGTCTGGAGCCGACGCTGGGCACGACAGCTTGCGAACCGTCGGTGGCAGAGTACTGAGGAGGCGGGTACCTGTTTTACAAGAAGCGACAGCCCATACACAACCACCGGAAAGGGAGAGAGCAGGGAATCAGATCTGTCCCACTCCATCTTCAAGCTCGTCCAATCATAGGAGAGAGGATAGGACTGCTGAAGAAGGAAGCCGCAACAAAAGGATCAAGTGGACGCCACGGAAGAATAAAGCAATAATACGCTGCTTCTACCACGTGAACCGTTGTGAAGAAATTCCCCGACCCGGATATAGAAATCTCCTTTATACAGAATTTAAAAAACTCTATCCAGATATGCAAGTATCTGAACAAAACATATCGGACAGAAGAAACGTCATTATAAAAAAAAGTTATCTTTCCTCCGAACAACTTGAAGAAATTAAACGCGAAGTGCAACGCGAGTTAGGATTAGCACCGACAGCATCATCCGATTCAACAACATTAACTCCAACCTTGAACGAAATCCAAACAACCGATACCAATGAGCAAGGGGAAGAACCAGCTAATACCTCTTTCATTGAAGACATAGATAACAAAATGAAAGAAAAATTCCTAAGCTATCTAGAATTCTACAGAAACACAGAACCCAAAAGTAGACCATCCCTGCCAAAACTTAAGAATATTAAAAGAGCTACAAATCTAATAAATAAAATGAATGAATGTATTGCAGCCTGCCCAAATATACTAGAAAAACTTGAAGATATTCATTTGGTACTATACAGCGCTGCCATAACAATACTTGAACTTAATAACCAAAGATCTCTACCCCCAAAAAAACCAAATAAGAATAATATCAAAATAAAAGTACAACCCTGGAGGAGAAGACTTGAGAAAAATATTGACGAATTACGAGCAAAAGCAGACATAATAGATGAATATCTAAAAAATAATCCATCTAAAAGAGTAAATAAAAAGGTAAAAAAATTGGCCCGGACAGCAGGAATAAATCTTAAATCCCCCAAAAGCACACAAGAAATGTTATGTCTGAAAGATACATATAGACAAAAAGCGAAAGCAAAAGGTGCAAGATTGAGAAGATACAATGAGTTGACGAAAAGAAAAGAACAAAATAATAACTTTCAAAATAATAGGAAAAAATTCTTTCGCGAATTAGAGGAAGAATGCAAAACGAACGAACACCAGCAAGAAAATAATGAAAATTTCCGTCACTATTGGAGCTCTATTTGGTCTGCACCTAAAGAATATAAAAAAGAAGTAAATTGGATCCAAACTATTGAAGATCAAACCGCAGATGTCCAACCTATGGAGAGTGTTGTTTTTGAGACAAGTGATATAACATCGAACCTGAAGAAGACTGCTAACTGGAAGTCACCTGGACTAGACAAACTCCATAACTTTTGGCTTAAGTATTTGCCATCAACGCATGAGGCACTGGCCCGCTGCTTCACGGAAGCCCTAAGACAGCCAAACTTAATCCCAAAACATCTAACGGAAGGCAAAACCTATCTAATAATAAAAAAAGGAAATCCATCCCAACCAAACAACTACCGCCCAATAACCTGCTTATCAGTGTTTTACAAGCTGTTTACATCACTGATATGTCAGAAAATCCAAAATCACTGCACGAACAACAAGCTTATTAGCGAAGAACAGAAAGGATGTATCAGAGGGGCGCTGGGATGTAAACACCAACTCACCATTGATGCAATAATACTGAAGCAGGTACAGGTTAATAAACGTAATGTCCACATGAGCTATATTGACTACAGTAAAGCGTTTGACTCAGTACCACACGATTGGCTTATCAAAACTCTCGAAATTTACAAAGTGTCGCGCAACATCATAGACTGTTTGCAGGAATTGATGAGAACCTGGAGGACAAACATCTTCTTCAATAATAAAGACATCGGACCAGTTGACGTCAGGCGAGGCATCTTCCAGGGGGATTCTCTTTCTCCCCTGTGGTTCTGTTTGGCACTGAACCCGCTCTCGACTTTACTCTCTAAAACCGGATTGGGCTATGGGGTCAGCGGACATGGTAATAGTGTAAGGTTATCACATCTCTTATTTATGGATGACCTGAAGCTGTATTCGGACAACCGTAAGAGTCTTCACACCTTGGTGTCTACGGTTCGGAGGTTCTCTGAGGACATCTGTATGTCGTTTGGCCTCGATAAATGCGCTGTTGTGAATATTAAACGTGGAAAAATAAAGAACACAGGAGAATCAGTTGCGGGAATAGAAGAACTGAAATCCCACGACGTATACAAATATTTAGGGATAACACAAAACAACAGAATAGACCATATCCAACTAAAAAAGCAATTCCGCGAAATGTATCAAAAGAGAGTAACTAAAGTGTTAAACACAAAATTATCAGGGGGAAACACAATTACAGCCATCAACACATGGGCCGTACCCATACTAACTTACTCGTTTGGCATATTAAAATGGACTAACACAGATCTCAACAACCTAGATGGAACAACTAGAAGGTTATTGACAAAGTTTCGACATCTACATCCAAATTCATCTGTGGTTCGCTTGTACACGTCTAGGAAAGAAGGTGGGAGAGGATTGGTTAATGTCTTGAACTTATGTAGGTCACAGGAGTTTAAAATGAAAAATCGCCTACTATCATCTGAGGACGACCTTATTATGGCGGCAAGAGAAGTCGACCAGGGTTTCACTCCCCTCAACTTGAAGGAATTGAATAATCCTGCCCCAGTAAGAGAGGAAATAAGTAGAACTTGGAGAGAGAAGATACTTCATGGTAGATTTCCCTTAATGATAGACGATCCATACATCGATACCATGGCATCTATCCAATGGATAAAGGATGGCTGTCTATATCCGGAAACCGAGGGTTTTATGATGGCCATCCAAGATAGAGTTGTGAGAACTAAAAACTATGAAAAACATATCCTAAAGATGAATGTGGAAGATCGGTGCAGAAAATGTGGGGCTATAGGGGAATCGATTGAGCATGTCATGGCTGGATGCCCCTCGCTTGCTAACTCGGCTTATCTGGGAAGACATAATCAATTGGCTAAATTAATCCATCAAGAGCTGGGATTCAAGTTCGGTATTATGGACAGGGAAACAACACCGCCCTATTATAAATACAACCCGCCACCAGTTGTTGAAAAAGGAAATATTATCCTTTATTGGGATAGACCAATCGTAACGGATCAGACAATTGATTATAATCGCCCAGACATACTGTTAATTAACCAGAATGACAAAACGGCCACACTAGTTGAAATAGCAGTTCCTCTAACACATAACTTAAAAAAAAGTGAAAACGAAAAACTATCCAAATATGAGGAACTTGCATTTCAACTAAAAAAAATCTGGAAACTCGAGAGAGTTTTAATTTACCCTATCGTCATCTCTGCTGAAGGAGTAATTTCAAAAAAAACATCAAGATCCTTTGAGAAGCTTTCCATGCCCAACAACTTGCTGAAAATAGGCCAAAGAGCAATCTTGCTCCAAACCTGTCATATAGTTCGAAAGTTTCTCAATTGAACATTGTCCGGAGGATTGTCTGGGATAGGGTGAAATCCCTCCCCAGGCCGCCCGAGCCTAACCCTTAGAAAAGAAAAGAACAATTAGGGTAGGTGAAATTTTACCAGTACGTAGTACTGAGTAAGTGTAATAAATCGGATAATAATAATAATAAAATTGTTCATTTTTGTATTTGTTTCCTTTTATTATAGTTGGTTTCTTTGCTTACAATTGGGTAAAGTATTTTCGTTTTTATGTTGGAATAAGTTTATGTAAAATTTTGAATTGAAGTGATGTTGAATTCAATAAATTTTGCCAATTATTATTCGGTGGTTTGCACTCATAAATTTGTTTATTTTGTTGTTATTAACTTTAAATGGCCTCTCAGAACGAGGTTCAAAATTTTGACAGTTGTATTTTGTAAATACATCTTTGTACTCATTGGATAACTCTTTTGCTATTCTTATATATATATATATATATATATATTTATGAAAAACATTTTTTTCAAAAAAATTTCCATTTATAGAAGATTGACTGAATATAAAAAAGTGTAGGGAAATGAAAAATAAATAAATTATTGAATAACAAATTTTACAGCTTTTTTATGAAAGTACATTTACATCAATATATATACATCTGGCTTACATCCTAAGTAAAGAAAGAGCCCATTAAGTAGGTTATCGCCTAAAAAGATGTGTGATCAGTAAAACGAAACTTCTCAACCTTTATCTTAATTTTCTTGATCAGAGATCGCTTCTTAAGGTTAATTTACTGATAAAAAAAACTTAGTTATTAAAATTTAAGGTAAAGGACCTCAAATAAAAAAATATTTATACTATAATTGAATTGTTTATTAAAGTCAATGATACCAAAGGGAAGATATTAAATTGATTTTCTTGATATTCTAGTTTCTGTAGATGATTACACAGGAATATATGGTATCCAACCTTGTATTCAATCGGAAGAAAATATTGTTCATTCGAATCTATATATTTAATACGACAGTCTGTCCGTCCGTACGCAAAAAACTCCAAAGCCTAAAATACAAGGAGTAAGGTAACCAAATTTTTCTGAGGTGAAGGGTACCTTAAATAAGAACACAAACAGAAATGATAATATAATGTAATATACTGATTGAAACAAAATGGATGAAAACCTTTTACATACAGACTTCCAACGAAATACTATGTATTACTTCGGGGGTACAGGGAGCGGAGGCGCTCTGATCAGCTAGTAATTATTATTTACTATCACTTTGTACTCTTATACAAAATTTTCACTCACCATCTAAATACATTATTATTTTGTTTTTATGTTTTTTTATAATAATAATTATGGAGCTTTGAGTAGGTAAATTGTTGAGCTATTTCAATGTTAGAATTCGTCAAGAAGGAATCTTTAAGATTACCCCAATGGGGTTCATCTTAGGAAAGCCATTTGCTTGGTCAGCTGAAGGACTCTCAAGGGACAACGGATAAAAATCTAGGCTTTCTCTCTTCCGTCAGGAGAGAATTCAGACGTTTATGTTGGGAATAAAATGACACTCAAACACCCGTTTCGTCCCTTCCTATTCGTTTTATGGTTCTCATTTGTTATATTTCAACTTCGCAGACATATTTGTATTAGGAAAGAGAGTGGAGTCATCTCCGGTCTCCAACTATTATTGGAATAAAAATGGTATATGCTGGCCACACCCACGCCAACCCCTTTCAAATGATAATAGTTAGAAATAAAGGAATTTAAAAAATATTAACGCTTAAATGTTATAAATTCAATTTCTTTTAATATATTATTTATTATTATTATTATTATTATTATTATTATCTCTAGTTTCCAAAAGCATAAAGGGTGATGGAGATTTTAAAATAAAAGACTTATAAATCATTTCAGAGTAAATGACCAAAATATTAATAATATATTATTATTTCCCTTTTTCTAAGTTTTTAACCTGGGTCGGGATTACATATATTTGTATAAATAATAATGATTTTGATTATAATTTTGTTAACGTGATAGTATTTCTTAAGAGTATACTAATATTTTTTTTTGTTTTCTTTTTGTTAAAGCTATTCAGATCTATTCATGATTGTTTAAGGAGGATTATCAGAATCTATAATACTATTGTGGGCGTAGCACAAAATTGATACAACGGTAAAAAAAACGTGTTTTTTTTTTGAAGTGAAAACTTCTTTAGCGGCGTTGAGCACTTTTGCGGATGGGGAAAAAATATAGATTTCGCGTGAGATTCCAAAACGACACCGACCCGACTGAACACCGACCCGACTGACCGACCGATATACGCATGCGCAATACGCCAGAATGTTAGACACTAAACTTCTGATACATTCTTTACGAAATTTTACATATTTGCCATATTAAATATTATTATTTATATTTACATTAATAATCAGTATTACTAAATTATGTATATATAAAATAAAATATTTTAATATATTATTATGTGTTAAATTATATTAAATTAATTTCTAATATATTTATATAATTTAAAATTAATTTCAGAATATATATATATATATATATATATATTAAATTATATACTATATATAATATATTATATAATATATATTTTAATAAATTAATTTTTAAATATGTGTGTGTGTGTGTGTGTGACCGTAAAAATAAAGATATATGTTTGATAATTTTTCACATGATTAATAATTGTATAAAACTGCTATATATAGAATTTCAGCCTGATAGAATCGCTGAAAGTACCAGAATTAATTTTTTTACACTGGAAATCTCACGCGCCAACACGTGACGTGGTGCCATCAACAAAGAGCCAAACACTCCACTATCCACTCGACTATCTTGCAAATTTGAATTTGATTAAATAATATTTATTAATTTAAATTAAATTAAATTAATTAAATTATAATTTAATAAATATTATTTATAACATCAAAAACATCAAAATCTCAACATCGAAAATTGAATTGCTGAAAGTACCAGAATTAATTTTTGAAGTGAATCTATCACGCTATCAAGAGTAACTAATATAGAAGGTTTATTCTTAGTTACTAAAGAAAACACACAAGAGAGCTGGAAATTTTATCATGGTAGAGTAGGAAACGCACAGACGGAAGATTCAAACTTAACAAAACATCAAAAGAGATCATCAACTCATCGAGAAGATTTATCTATTGAATTAAAAAGATTACGTGACAATCCTTTGCAAACCATCACTAGAACTCTCCTTGATTTGATTTCTAAGAATAATACACTGTCAATTTTTACATTCAATTGTCAAAGTTTACATATGCATGTTCAGGATCTAGCAATTGACACTCTTGTTAAGAAGATTAATGTGTTAATTTTATCAGAAACTCATATGGGTAGCGATGAAATAATTGATATCCCACATTTTAACTTTGTTGCAAGTTTCAAAAGAAATAATCGGCCAGCAGGAGGGGTAGCTATATATCAAAATATGGACACACATTATTATTGCACAAATTACATGAATGTGCATGCGCAATACGCCAGCATGTTCAACACTACTAATTCTGATATCGGCGATATGTGTATATGTTGTTGCCACTCTGGTAATAGTCAGTTCATCATTATGGTTGCCGTTTACATTTCTCCGGATAAGTCATTACGTGCTATACAAGACTTTTTGTATGATAATTTATTTATATATTCACATGGCGCATCTGCATTGCTTCAAAAAACAATTGGAAAAAGATTTAATGATTTGCCAATGATTTTGAGTGGAGATTTCAACATAAACTTTGCAGACGATAAAAATATATCATTAATTGAATTTTTAAATAATGCATTTGGTTTAAAAATGGCAAATGATCGCAATCTAAGTACTACGAAATATAAAACTACAATAGATGCAATCTTTACAAGACATTTACATGGATTTCAATCAAAATTGTTCATTTCTTACTTTAGCTACCATAAACCTATTGTATCAGTTTTACAAATTGATGATGATGGTCGTCAACATGGTTGAAAGTATTGTTGAAACTGTACATGAAAGTTAATTTTTAAAAAGTATAAAATGTTTTTAAATATTGCAATAAAAGCATATTATATTGTAATATAAATTATAGATGTAAAAATTATAGATGTAAAAATTTTGTACGGAAAAGAAATAAAAGAATGTTATATTTTAATATATAAATGATGTTATTTTCTATTCATACACATCGTATTTTTAATATTTTTGTAATAATAATTAATATTAAGAATCAATAAATAAATTTATTAAATATACATTTAAACATGTAAATTAATCTATCTATATAAATTTAATAAATATTCAAACAATAATTGAAACAATATAAATAAAACGATTCAATATTTTACTTACATTGAGATTTATATTTTTATTTTTTTTTATTACAACTATTATTATGGGTATGTTATTTTTGGCAGTTTAAAAAAAATTAAAAATATTAATAAAATTTATCAAAATAATAAGTTGAAAAGATTTCCAATTATTTTTATTTATTTATTGTAAATTTTTCAATGTAACCATGGTAACCATAAATAGACTTTTACCAAAATATTACTAATTAAATTAATTTTGGATAAATTAATTTTGGATTTAACTAGACTAAAACCTTCCCTGGGACACCCACAACAATCCCTGAAAGTTTCATCGCAATCGGACGGGTAGTTTTTGAGTATTTGACAGACACACACACAGACAGACAGACAGACATATATATATATATATTCATACACATCGTATTTTTAATATTTTTGTAATAATAATCAGTTTGCTGAAAAAAATAATTATGAATTTTATATATATATATATATATACGTATATAAATTTCATTTTTCTCGTGAAGCTGGTGCGCATTCCGTCTGCTTTCAAATTTCTTACGCACAAGTTTTCACTTCTGTCGGCCAGTCCCACGACTGCCAATTTTTTTTGTAAAAACACATAGGTTCAAATGTTTTTATTATAAAGGGTGTTTCATAAAGTACGCACTTTTTAAAAATGCAATTAATCAGCCAAAATCGAAGCAAAATTCAAAATTTTTATTTAATTTCATTCAACATATACTTCGATTTAATAATGAAAAATGATACCGAGCATATGTTCACCTCCACTTTCTCTCCAGGGTTCATCCGATAGTTGAAATTAACGAAAACTCTTTCGCAGACGATCCTGTCGATTTCGCCGATTACCCGTTGAATTTTCATCTTCAGTTCGGTAATCGTTGTTTGTTCACGTAAACTTGTGACTTCGTCGTCCTTTTGTTGTCTAGTCAAAATCCAATCTGCGAATTTTCGCCGTTTTGCATGATCTGCTGGTTTCAGCTCTTGTGTCAACTGAATCTTGTAGGGGTGCATATGAAGATCTTTTTTCAGTATTCGATGCTCCGAAGATGCTGACATACCCAGCTGTTGTGAACGACGGCGAAGCGACTTCACGGGGCTCACTTTCACACTGTCTTGCACTACCGCAATGTTTTGTTGCGTTCCAACATTCGACCGGGTTGCAACTGACCCAGATTCTTCGAATTTCTGTACCAACCTCGAAACTGTTGTTGCGGTCGGGGCATTGTCAGTTTACGGACAGTCTCTGCGTAACACTCCCCGTTTTTATAATGAATTTTCACAATAAGAATGCGTTGCTCGATACTGAACAGCTCCATGGCTACAAAATGGAAAAACAACAAATGGTCTTCTAATCGGAGTGATAATAGATAACGAAAATGATAGGAACAGTACTGACAATATTCAAACAAAAAAATCCCGCGCAATTAAAAAGCTGCGTACTTTATGAAACACACTTTACATGTTCCAAAATGAGGGAGGTGAAAAATAAGGGCATAATTTGTGTAGAAGAAATGCCATTCTTAGCTCGGGTAACTCGTGGTCGCCATCCACGTACTCACAAGATGTGAGCCCCTGAGTGAGTTAACTACCAAAAGATAAATACCTATCAATATAAATTGTTTTAAATATATTTTTCTAATTATTATGTTAATTAATAAATATTATCATTCAGATTATTTATTTAATAAGTTAACAACATTTCGCTTGAAAAAATCGATTTTACCATCCACTTTATACCAAACAGATTTAAGAATTCAGCAATTCAGTTCCTTATTATTTACCTTACACACATACATATTCCATCGAATATTCTAGTGTTTTCACCACTAAAAATTGTTTCATTCTAAAAAAATAATAATAAAAAAAAAAAAATACAATCTAATTTTTTATTCCAAACAAAGGCAAAAGATAAAAATATATATAGTGAATAAATAGGTTGTTTAGAATTCAATTTCATATAAGGAAATAAGATTGTATAACCATCATAGGAATGGATTTTATATGCTCGTTTTTATATTGTACGATATAATATATGCTTATATTCCGTTAGAATACCAATAGATTGTATAGAATTCTAGTCAACATTTCCATTTCCATATATAATTTAAAATGATTTAATTCTATAATTTCTTTTTTGATTTTTTTTTATCATTGTCAATTCAATTATAATAAATATATGAAATCAAATTATTGTATATTAATAGAATTATTATTTTTTGAAATGCAGAGGCCGTTAATTGTACTAGGATAGGATAATATTGATTGATCATTTGTATACTACGAACGAACATCCAACTTTGATTTGAAGGAATATAATCAAATTAGATAGCAAATTGATAAAGAATTACTTTAGGGTCTAATTATTTTAAATGCGAGTAGCAAGTGCTACGAATTAATTGAAATAGTTATTTCAATTGTCTGAATTACAAATGCATTTAATTGAAATGAAAATTTGCTTCTGCCTGTTGAATCCCTTGTCATCTGCTAATCCATTAAAGGGTGCTACTATGTAGATAGGGGTTTGGACTGATGGGGGGTTGAACAAGTGTCTACGCTTTAAAATAAATTCAAAGCCCGTGGTCATTGGAAAGAGATGAATTGTTAATAGCAATTTTAAATTATCAATGATATTATTTCTAAATATTACAAAGCACTTTAGAACTTAATTTATAATTATATTTTAAAAATATATTAGATATATAAAATAACAATAAAATATACTTTTTTTTATTAATATTGTTCTTAAGTAAACTTTTCTAATCTGTAGAGCTACAAAACTAGGAAATTTTTGTCTACAGAAACCACATTCCTTCAACCATCCCTATCCTAATCTACCTCATTTCAATTTATTTACATTCCTCTTTATATTGTTCACCCATTGATCTTTGGTCAACTAAATGGTCAATTTCCTCAAGTAAATAAGTTTTTCTTTTGGCAATTTTCCCTTCTACGCTTTAAATTATTTTATTTTTGTTTTAAAATAAAAAAATAAATAATAATATTATATTATTATTTAAATTTATTATATTATAATAAGAATAAAATAAAAATAAAATAATTGGATTGAGATCATGATTTCCCAAGGAAAATTCGTAAAGTATAGTACTTAAATATAAAAAAAAAGATTGTACAATAGAAAGGATAAAATGACAAAATTACTTATAGTTGAAAAAAGAGAAAGCTTAGAAAGTGAACTCTCAGAAAATTCTTTAAAAGATGTGAAAAATTGATAAGATCAAAAGAAAAAAAATATATTTTATCATTTTGAAAAGAAGCTAGTTATGGAAGATGAATTCTCTTTTCCTCTCTTTCATTCACACCTGTTAGAAAATCAGCAACATGTAGAGAAGATATTGATAAATTAGTGTATATAGCTTTTCTCCTTTAGTAATTTTTTAATATTATTAATTAAAATCAAATATTATAGTATATAATTTGGTATTAGAATAATTTACTTAACCTAAACTTGAAAAAATTGGATATTATGAAATAAAAACCTTTTTTATGGTAATAAAAAGGAAATAGTTATAAATTTTCCAGGGGGAGTATCGATGGACCAGCTTTTTTTGAGTGGGCCACTTCTGTTAATTGATACACAGTAAATACTTTGTTTGAACTAATTTTTACGAGTATTGCCTTTTAAACGTTACAAAAAGTGAAACAGAAACGAACAAGTTCGAAACAAATTGTTTTATTGCTTTTCAAAATATCTACCCTTAAAGTCTCTCTCTATACATTTTTCCATACGCTCAAACCAATTCTGGAAACATTTTTTCCACGCTGAAGCTGATTTCACAGAAACAACTCTTCAACAACTTCTTGAGGTGATGAAAATCGCTGTCAGCGCATTTTTTGTTTGACAGTGGGGAAGAAGAAAGAGTCATTAGACGATAAATCTGGCGAATACGGGCAATGTGACATTAATTTGATATTTTTCTTCTTCAAATATTGAGTTGTTTGATGTGCTTTATGGGTGCTGGCATTGTCGCGATGAAGAATGATGCGAAGTTTTTTGTTCTTTTTCCTCATTTCATCGATGATCGTTGGCAAACAAATTGTTGTACACCATCCGGCATTAACAGTTCTTTGATCCTCAACGTGTCCAGTACAATCGAAGAAACATTGTAAAAACTTAAAAAGCAACTCTCGTATTCTATGTTAAGCTGGAAAGTTATCATCTTGACTGAGTGTTTATCTTCTAAGAATATAAGATTTTTCTATTTTTCTCATCTAAATACATAACTATCTATTTATCTCTGTGGAAATCGGAAGTTCTTCACCACAGAACCCACATTTCTCCAAATGTCAGTATTCTGAGCCACATTTCACTCCTATCACCTTCACAGATAGTGAGTAACTGATAATCATTATAAGTATGATAAATATGCGATAATTATTATGCTTGTTTATTTTGATACAATACTTATTCTCTTATCTCCATTTGTTTTTTTATAAAGTTAATTTCTAAATAATTAATTTATAAGAAATAAAAACAAATATTTAATAAAAATTCAATCCAAAACTTTCTTTAATGATACAGTATATTTTTAAGAAATTATTTTTTGGTCGATTAATTATATTTAGGGAATTGTTTTAACCCGGAGGTGATAAAAAATAAATACTCGAATTCATAAAATACCTATCGGTTTAGATGTAAAATTATTCGGGTCATTGATGGTGACGAGTTTTCATCATTACACGAAATAATATTCTGATATTTCTAATATTTACCTAAATGACACTCCATTATAATTTGTACCATCTATTACTAAACTTATTTAGTTTCAATGGCAGTATTTACATTGGCAAAATTGTAATATTATATAGGACACATTAGTTCAATTCCTTTAATTAATTTCTTAATGTAAACCTCTTATAGTTAGTAATATTACTCTAAAATATTCAAATACATTCAATATTTATATTATCTTATTACTAAAATTACATTTCTATTTCTAAAATAAATATTTGAATTTTATATTAAAGATTAATAATAATATTGTGATATTAGCAAACATGTCTAGCTGCATATTTGCATAGTCATAGTGGGGGAATATGCAAATTTCATTAAATAAACCCTACTACACCTTCAAAAATGGATTAATTAAGAATATAAAAAATCGAATTTTTTATAAATAATACTTATTTTTTTATAAATATAATAAATTATATATTATGACATTTTTCTAAAAATATAGGTAATATTTAAAAAAAAATAAGCTGGAGTGTCTCCACTCGACTATCTCGCAATTTGAATTGGATTAAATAACATAAATTATATATAAATTAAATTTAATTAATTAAATTATAAATTAAAATTAATAAATAATAAACCAGCGCGTGTTTGGCTCTTTGGCACCACGTCACGTGTTGGGGCGTGATTTGAAGTGTTAAAAATTAATTCCGGTACTTAGAGCACAATCAAGCTGAAATTCTATATATAACAGTTTTGTACAATTTTTAATCATGTGAAAAACTATTAAACATATATCTTTATTTTTACGGTCACTTTAGAGGAAAAAAGAGTAAAACCAGCGCGTGTTTGATGACACCATGTCACGTGCTGGGGCTTGATTTACAGTGTTAAAAAATTAATTCTAGTACTTTCAGCAATTCAATCAAGCTGAAATTCTATATATAGCAGTTTTATACAATTATTAATCAAGTCAAAAACTATCAAACATATATCTTTATTTTTACGGTCAGTTTAGAGGAAAAAAATGAAAACGACGTAGGTAATGACTCTCTTCCGATTGAGCTACATTTCTCAAAGTATGATAGAAAACTACAAATTTTGAATAATGCCCGTAAACCAAATTTCATTATTCTATCTCCAACCGTTTTTGCGTAATCTTGCCTTGAGAGACAGACATTTTTCTCAACCTTGGTAAAATAACTCATGAATCTTCAAAACGTATAAAAACATCAAAATCTCGACATTGAAAATTTTCGTGATCCCAATACTATTACTACTCTGACGAGATAGTAAACATAAAGATTATTTAAATATTGTAGGATTTTATCAATGTAACTTTATCTTAGACACAATAATCGTGTTTTAATGTGTTGTCTTATAAAATTGTAGTATTAAAATCGTTTTTTATAAATATAATACAATTGTTGTTAATAGAAGATTATACTAAATTAAATAAACTTTAATATTATATATTTGATAAATTTGAGATTTAAAAAAACATTATTATATGAAAAAAAAAATTATATTTCGTTTTTTATAGACTAATAAACCTTAGACATTTAGTACATTTATGTTTAAAAATATATTTGCCAAATTTTGTTTATGTTCCATTAAAATAAAATCTTATCAAGATATAATCTTAAACATTTAGAAAAATTTCATAATAAATAAAATTTTCAAATTTAAATTAAGATATATTTTATTATGTAGTTGAAAATAAATAAAATAACTAAAATATAAAAATAATCAGGTTTTATTATTTCTATAAAAATTTTAATAATGCACAATAAAGTGGATATAATAATAGGTTGTCAAATATCTCCCTGCCGCCTTTTTGTCTTATAAATTTCGCGGCTATGTATAAAGCGCTACAGAGCTCGTATCTGGCAATACTATACATCATTTGAAAGGTCTTGACATAATCTACAAAACGACGCTATGCGTGATTAGTTTGGATATTGCGTTCAACAGTTATAGACGTGACATGGAGTTCACTAACGCCGAAATTCGCTCTATTTTAAAGTTTTCCTTCGTTAAAGGCAAATCCGCGAGAGAAACGTTCCGTGAGATTAATGGTGATTTGGGGGATGATACTCTATCACTTCGAACCGCGGAGGAATGGTTTCGACGATTCAGAGCCGGTGAAAACGACACCATGGATAAGCCAGCCGGCGGAAGACCCGTGACGACGAATATCGATCAAATCATGGAAAACATCCAGTTAGACCGGCACGTGGCATCTCGTGACATCGCCCAGGAGATGGGAGTTTGTCACCAAACCATTTTAAACCATCTGCAGAAGGCTGGATACAAAAAAAAGCTTGATGTTTGGGTGCCGCATGATTTGACGTAAAAAAACCTTCTGGACCGAATCAACACCTGCGAAATGCTGCTGAAACGGAACGAACATGATGCATTTTTGAAGCGGATGGTGACTGGCGACGAAAAATGGATCTCATACGACAATATCAAGCGAAAACGGTCGTGGTCGAAGGCCTGTGAATCGTCCCAAACAGTGGACAAGCCGGGCTTGACGTCCAGGAGAGTTTTGCTGTGTGTTTGGTGGGATTAGAAGGGAATATATATTTTAAAGCTGTAAAAGAATTGTTTCAGAATTTTAAAAATAAATCTGAAATAATGACATCACTCAAAAATATGTCGTTATCGCGAAATACAGTTATGCGTAGAACAGAAGGAATGAGCCGAAATCTTGAAGACATTTTACATGAAAATATTAATAAATGCGTTTTATTATCATTGCAGTTTGACGTATCTATGGACTATACCGGTACTGCACAATTATGTGTTTTTATTCGAATGGTTTTCGATGTTGGTTACAGAAGAATTATTAACTATTATTCCAATGCATGATGATGATAAAAAGTTAAAAATCTATATTTTATAAAATTAAATTTTTATTTGAATCTTTTCTAAAATTTATTAAACTTCATTTAAATTAATAGGAATAAATAAATTTACAATTAATTCTTGATTGAGGGATGATTTCGGTGGTGACGCCGTTCAACGTCTTCAACTGGAAGGGAAAGCGAACTGATAACGCTCGAAGCACACCGGCAGGCAAGCAGGAAGGCGAGGAGGGAGGGTGGGTGGGAGGTGAGAAGAGGTGGCGGAAGGGGCCAAGATGGCGGAAAATCTTTTCAATCTGTCAAAATTCAATAATTAATATTTAATCAACGAAGCACCGTAAAATTATATAATAGTAGTGAAAATGAATCTACGTTTCATTATGAATCTATCCATATAGGTTTTATCTGTTGTTATGAGGCAAGATTTTTGTTGACCTGTAAAAATTTCGCCTCTACCTCCCCCTCCTCTCAAATTCATTCCAAAATGAAGTATTTATTTTATTTGAAGTTATAAATTTAAATGAAAAATAACAGCCCTTCCATTTACAAATTTTTTTAATAAATGATTGACTAGATATTATAATAAGAAAGGTAATATTTTCAAAATTAGTGATAGAATCGATTTGAAATCTAAAAAGGGATGATTTGAAAAAATAAGATAAAATAAATAAATAAATATAAATGTATATGTATATATATATTTTAATTTTCTTTTGTATTTTTATTATCTAAGGAATTAATTAATTAACATAATACTAATAAAATTAATTAATATTCATAATAATTAATTTAAATAATATCATATTAACATTTATAATTATATTATTAAAAATTAAAAATCTAAAGAATAAAATTATAAAAAATAAACAAATTGAAAGATTTGAACTCAGACAAAAGAATTACTAGTCAAGGTCGAAACCGGTGCGACTGTTTAATCAACTTATAAAAACATAGGAAAGAAATTCACTTGAAGGCTACGAAAATTCAGCCCATAAGCAATACATGGCAAAGACTTTATTCATTAAATATTGATTAAACAAAGAAAAATGATCATGGAAATAGTTTTAATACAAGAAATACAAGAATCAAAAATAATCTTGTATTGAGAGAAGAGATATGCAAAGAATAATCATTTAATATAATGGATCAAAAGATTCGACGTCATTCAACATGGCAGCCGAAATCACATTTCATCTGTCAAAATTCAATAATTAATATTTAATTAAGGAAGCATCATAAAATTATATAATGCTAGTGAAAATGAATCTACATTGAATAACGAGTATTTTGATATGCATTTTATATATTGTTATCAGAAAATGTTTATTTCAAGTTTAAACATGATACCAAATAAAAATTAATTATAATTTTCATTTATATTTCACTAAAAATCCATTTTATTGAAAATCTGGCGAAAATTCTGTTGTATCTTTTTAATTTTATTCATTTTTATGAAATTTTGTTATTAATTTGTATAAATTGAATCCAATTGAATAGAAGTGTTTCTGCTAATTCTCCAAAGCGTTCTATAAATATGAGTTCCAAGTTTTTACTAATATGAAGCGTTGAGAGGTGGGTCCTCTCAGAGGCATAAAAGACATGTCTCACTCGTGAATATACAGGGTTTTGCTAATCGAAGGGTTGACGTAATCTGGATATATTTGAATTAAGCCCCCGAAGGGGGCTTAATTCAAATATATATAGGAGACTCTTTAGAGTCTCCTATAAGAGACAAGATTTAAATTTTTTTTTCTTTTTAATGAAGCTATGCTAGGTATTCTCCTTCATTCAAATAAATTTGATTTTTTGAATGATCAGGGGAGGGGGGGGGAGAGTAAGAGAAAGGGAATGGATGGAAAGGCGTCAATGGGTAAAGGACATGATTCCTCCAGGTAGAAGAGGGATTTAGAAGAAATCATGAGCTCACGTGAGGGCAGGGACGCCAATCCCTGAAATAGAATTATTTTCTACTGGGTTTATAGAAAAGAATCTACTCGCTACCCGGGATATTATTTTTAAATTTATTAAAAAATAATTTGAGATCATAATCATCCTATATGTATATGTTATTACATCTTTTATATACCATAGATTTATATTTTTCTTATCCCGATAATTTATATACTTTTTTTTTATCCAAGGGCTTCCATTTCTCAAAACACCGTTTAGTCCTAGACTACTCTACTCTACCCAAATATCGCCTCTACCTCCCCCTCCTCTCATATCCATTCCAAAAGGAAGTATTCATTTTAATTGAAGTTATAAATTTAAATGAAAAATAACACAGCCCTTCCATTTACAATTTTTTTTTTATTAATATTATTATAATAATTAAAACTAACATATCTTTCATATATCTAAGAACATATATAAATATATTATTAATTTAACCTTTCTATATTTTAGTATTTGACTATATAATTAATAATATATAATTTTTTCCCATTTTTTAGCACTTTATTACAAACATATTATATATTTTAATTTTTTTATTCGTTGAACAAAAATTAATATATATATAAAATATATTTATTTATTACATAATAAATAGATAATTATATTATTATATAAGATAAATATATAAAAATAAATTCAATTGAAATAAAACGATTGTGTCAAGATTCAACATTTCAATTCATACTTGTTCTCTCAATCAAATTGAAAGAGAACACAATGAACTGTTACTTCATACTGATGTAAGATGGTTAAGTCGTGCAACATTTTTAGCAAGATTTAGAAAACTTCTGCCACAAATAACCTCATATTTAGAATCTAAAGGTGATTCATATCCGCAATTAAATGATCAAGAATGGCTTCTCGATCTTGCTTTTTTCTGCGATGTTACTGAAAAATTAAACCAATTAAATCAGCAGCTACAGGGTAAAGGTACAACAATAATAGATATGATTAGCATTTTGAAGTCATTTAAGGAAAAATTAAATATGCTTGCAATGCAACTAAAGCGTCGTGATTTAAAATCTGGCAGATGAATCTAAAAATAACAAGACGACAAATATGCTGATGTTATTGGAATTCGCTTCTAAATGAGTTTGATAGAAGATTTCTCAAACTAAGTGAACTTGAAGATATTGCCTGTTTTTTATCTTACCCATTTAATGACATCGACGTTGAAAGTCTTGCTCAGAAACTTCACAATTTTCTTAATACTACAAATATAGCAGAATTAGAAGAATACTAAATATTAAATGCGATATAAATCTAAAATCAATGGTTTCAGATAGCAATTTATGGAAACTAATAAGCAAAGATAAATATCCAAATATTTGGACAATGGTTGGTCGTTTCAATTCCTTATTTGGCTCCACATATTTATGTGAATCCGCATTTTCTTATATGAATACAATCAAAACAAAACCTCGATCGCAAATAACGGATCTACATTTAGAGTCATGCTTAAGAATTGCTTTAAGTTCATACGAGCCAAATTTTGAGAAACTTGCTGCTCTTATGCAATGCCAGGTTTCATCCAAATAAAAATTGTATGCTTAAAATTTGTTTTGTTCGTATTTATTTCTTAACATTGTATTTTTTACAATTTTAACAAATATTATAAATAATATAGAATTCATAAAATAAAAAATATATCGTCGGCTTAGATTGCAAACCTGCTAACTCATATTCAGCATATTTTGCACAACTTTCTTAAAACGCATAAATTTTTTACTTGTCACGTGATTTCAATTAAATAGGTGCATAATAGCGGTGTTTCATAGCCAATGTAAGGTGTTTTTCTCTTTCTAATAGTGTGAAAATGTAATTTTTGACCAAAAGTGGAGGTTTGCAATTTAAATCGGCGATTTAATTATCTTCTAAAATTTTAAAATTATTTGCCCATATCCATAGTCGACCGCAGACTATATTTTATTGAAAAAGTAGCCCCTAAAAGCTAAAAGTTTGGCCACACCTGGTATATACCAAATAATTTTTAAATTATAATTAAATTATAAAAACTTCAAATGAAAAAAAATTCTAAAATTTTCCTAAATGAATCTTCATCTCAACCCCTCATCTATTCACGACACACTCTGAATTTGATATCCCGAGAACTAAAACTTTTTGATTGAATTAAATTGAACTAATTGCAACTTTTCTCTTTCCTTTATTTTTTTTAAGCTCTTTAATATACTAAACAAAAGTAAATTCTTCATTTTAATAATTTATTTAAAGCTTTTAAGATAAAAAAAATAATTTTTTTTTAGGTAAAAATAGTAATTTAATTTAATCCAAACTATATATATATATACACTTATATTTATATTAGTTTAAAACAATATAAATATATTTTACTAAATAGAAAAAGTTTTTTCCATTTCCCTAAACAACTTTGTCTATAATAGATAACGTTGATATATATATATATATATATATATATATATATATATATATATATATATAAGTCCTATTATTTAATAATAAATATCAAACTTACTTTCACAAACAGATATTGCTACGGATACATATATTTCTTTTATTATCCAATTAATATGACTAATGAATATTACTAATATACATATCTACACAATACATATGATATGTATTATTATCAAATTAATTTAACTTATACTTGTTGTTAAACTTCTCTTTTATTTAATTCATAAATGTAAAACAGAACAATAGTTTATTATTAATTTCTAATTCAAATTTAAAATATACAAAACGATTATATATTCAATTATATTTTTACTATCTTGCGATCACGAAAATTTTCGATGTCGAGATTTTGATGTTTTTATATGTTTTGAAGGTTCCTTAATCATTTTCACTAAAGTTGAGAAAAATGTCTGTCTGTCTGTCTGTCTGTCTGTCTGTCTGTGTATGTGTATGTAGACAAGATTACGCAAAAACGGTTTGAGCTAGAATAATGAAATTTGGTATATGGGCATTATTCAAAATTTGTAGTTTTCTATCAACTTCTGAGAAATCTATCTCGGGGGGGGGTCATTACCTACCACGTTTTCATTTTTTTTCCTATAAATTGACCGTAAAAATAAAGATATATGTTTGATAGTTTTTCACATGATTAAAAATTGTATAAAAATTTCAGCTTGGTTGAATTGCTGAAAGTACCGAAATTAATTTTTTAAACCGTTGACTGGCTATCACACGCCAGGACGTGGTGCCATCAACAAATAGCCAATACGCGCTGAATTAATTGATATTATTTATTACTTTTAATTTTTTTATGATTTATAATTAATTAATTCTAATTTAAATATAATATATTTTATTTAATCCAATTCTAATTTCTAGATAGTCGAGTGGAGATACTCCAGCTTATTTTTTTATATATGAGTTGAAAGGAAAAATAAGAAGTTTAAAATTTTTTTTTTTGGTTATTAAAAATCATAAAGAATTATTGAGGTTGGAATAACATTATCTCTATGCATCTCGAAATATATAATTATTTCAAGAAAAAAATAATTTTTTCGTTAGATAAATTGATTAAAAATCGATTTCCAGGTCAATTAACAAATGTTAATTATATTTTATAAAAAGTGATATATCAATTTAATTAAAATAATAATAATTTTAATTAAAAAATAAAGTGTGAAAGTGTTAATTTAAATGTAAATAATAATTATAATAAAATATACAAATATAATAAATTAATCAGAATCAATTTTAAATGTTAACATATGTATTATTTTCCTATTTTTATTTTAATTAAGTTTAATTATTTTTATTTATATTACTTTTTACATTATTTATTTTTCAATTAATTAAATTATTTATATATGTATAAATTTATATGGAAATCTGAGTTGCTAGCAATGATTGAAATCCATTTATATTAATTAAACTCGTATGATTTTTTTTGTCCAATTCCTATTTAGTTTATAAATTGTTTAAATAAAACAAAAACATTTCAACTAATCATTTATTTAAGGCGTAGATGCGAAAATTGATCTCAATCGAATCAACAAGAGAGGGTGGTAGTAATTGTGTCCATTCTCCTATTAAATACTCGTATAATTGATAAAACAACAGTTTTCAATAATTTCTAAACATATATATGTATATATAAATATATATACAATATATTAATCAAATAATCAATTTTATATCCGATTATAAGTTTCACAATAAAAAAAAAATTTAATGTATTACTATCTCGAATGAAAATTTTCGATGTCGAGATTTTGATGTTTTTATAAGTTTTGAAGGTCCCTGAGACATTTTCACTAAGATTGAGAAAAATGTCTGTGTGTGTGTGACTATGTGTGTATGTGTGTATGTAGACAAGATGGTTTGAGCTAAAATAATGAAATTTAGTATATGGGCATTATTCAAAATTCATAGTTTTCTATCAACATTTGAGAAATGTAGCTCATCGGGAAGAGGGTCATTACCTACAATGTTTTCATTTTTTTTCCTCTAAACTGACCGTAAAAATAAAGATATATGTTTGATAATTTTTCACATGATTAATAATTGTATAAAACTGCTATATATAGAATTTCAGCTTGATTGAATGGCTGGAAGTACCGCAATTAATTTTTTAACACTGTAAATCACGTCCCAGCACGTAACATAGTGTCATCAAACACGCGCTGGTTTATTAAATATTATTTATTAATTTTAATTTATAATTTAATTAATTAGATTTAATATAAATATAATATATGTTATTTTATCCAATTCAAAATGTGAGATAGTCGAGTGGAGACACTCCAGCTTATTCTCAGTGTATTTTTATATTATTTTTATAATATTTTATTTTCCATTTCAAATCTAAAAATAGAGCTAGTATAAATCAAAATATTTCAATATTGGTATATATATATATATATATTTAGAACAATTTTACACAATTAATACAATATATTTATTTGTGAAAGATCATACAAAAATTGAATATTTAAAATATTTTGTTGATAACTTATTATTCTTTGATCAATTGGATATTTTTGGAAGAAATTGGAGATATTGATAATTGTTGTCTGATCTTGTTTTTACTTTGTTCAATAATTTTTCTCGCAACTTCATTTCTTGGCTATAACTTTCCTCTCCTCTCCATAATTCTCATTCTATTGGTAGTTTTCCTAATCTTCTAAATATATATAATTTTTTATAATACAATATCTCCGAATGGTAATTTGCGTAAAACAAAATAAATCTAAGATCATGAATAACTACAAAAAATATAGACCGAACAATACATTTTCAAGAAATTCACCTTTTGTCTTATAAAAACCTCTGCTAAAAGTAATTTAAACCTCTAAATTTATATGATATATTTTTATCCATTATTTTTCATAGATACGACTTGTTTTTTAATTATGTTTAAAATTTGTTTAATGATGATATATGTAATCAATAACTTGAAACTATTGTTGATTTGAGGCGCTTGATTTGTGGTATATGTTGTATCATCTGGTTTGCATTTTATGATATTTACTTCCCAAAAACTGCATGTAAAACTAAATTGCAACTAAACTGCATGTAAAACTAGAGGTAATCTAGTTTTAAAAAGTATATATAAGTAAATACAAGTATATACAAGTATTCTTGTCTTTCGATAAAAAACATTCTTCTTTTTTTTTTTGTTGGTTCTCTTTTCTCTTAATTCTCGCTAATCTTCTTCTTCTTCATCTTCCTGTTCTTCTTCCAAAGAATAAGAAGTGGCTTTGCACAATGCTTCCACAATACTTTCTCCAAACTCAGAATCACTTTCATAGAGGAGTTTTAAAATTTCTTTATCAGTGATTATTCGTTTGCAAGCCAACAAAGGACAACATAAAATGAGATTAAATTCTTTCCGAAATATTTAGGTATTATACCGACAAAACGTAATTAATTTTTTTTAAAAATATAAAAATAAAAATGTTTAAAAATAAACTTTGGGAAAAACTGTCACACAATAAATACAATAATAAAAAGGTTTTACATATTATTGGGACTATATAGACCCCAAAGGCCTGATGTTTAACAATTCCTATAGTGTCATTAATATAATAGTTTCAAAATGCAAATTTTCAAATTTATATTTAAAACAACAAAAAAATAAGTTGGCCTGTGACCGGCCGACTGTTTGAACTAAATTAATTTCCAGCTACAGAAACAATTTCAAATAATTTTAATATATCTATTAATGTAATAAAAAATAGATAGGCATATAACATAAATATTTTTAATTTTATTTTATTTATAATATATATGTAAGACCAGGCTGTGACGTCATGAATGACTGGATGACGTCATATAATTTTAAATTAAGAAAAAACTAATAAAGATGAGGATAAAACCAATACAAAGTGCATGATTCGTGATGATATGTAAAAAATCTCCTCATGTGAAATTTGGTGTGAAAATAACCCTTCCCTTCCTATCGTCGATCGCTAATACTACCACTTCCGGTTTCCGGATTTGCACCAAAAGTTGATCAATTCATCATACTGATGCATTAAGTAAATATACCAAATTTCATCAAAATCCGTTGAGCCGTTCAACCTGTACACATCTATACGGACGGACGGACAGACATTATGCTAAAAATACTTTTTTTCACACCAAATTTCACATGTGGAGATTTTTACATATCTCCACGAATCATGCATTTTCTTAACAGAAAAAAGTATTTTTAGCATGATGTCTGTCCGTCCGTCCGTCCGTCCGTCCGTATAGATGTGTACAGCCTGAACGGCTCAACCGATTTTGATGAAATTTGGTATATTTACTTAATGCATCAGTGGGATGAATTGATCAACTTTTGGTGCAAATCCGGAAACCGGAAGTGGTCCGTCCGTCCGTCCGTCCGTCCGTATAGATGTGTACAGCCTGAACGGCTCAACCGATTTTGATGAAATTTGGTATATTTACTTAATGCATCAGTGGGATGAATTGATCAACTTTTGGTGCAAATCCGGAAACCGGAAGTGGTAGTATTAGCGATCGACGATAGGAAGGGAAGGGTTATTTTCACACCAAATTTCACATGAGGAGATTTTTTACATATCATCACGAATGTATTGGTTTTATCCTCGGGAAAAATCATCTTCATTATGTTTTTCTTAATTTAAAATTATATGACGTCACCCAGTCCTTCATGACGTCACAGCCTCGGGTAACGCCGGGCAACGCCGGCTATTTCAGCTATATATTATAAATAAAATAAAATTAAAAATATTTATGTTATATTTATATATGTTTTTTATTACATTAATAGATATATTAAAATTATTTGAAATTGTTTCTGTAGCTGGAAATTAATTTACTTCAAACCGTCGGTCGGTTCGGACCTGGCCACAGGTCAACTTATTTCTGTTAAGAAAATGCTTGATTCATGGAGATATGTACAAATCTCCACATGTGAAATTACAATACCTCCTTTACTATCGACGGTCGGTAATAAAAGTAGAAAAAATGGAAATTTTCAAATATAATAGTTAAAGAGAGATACAAAGGTTTGAAATGCTCTTGGAGTCATATTGACCCCAAATACTGTATGAAGGTTATAAACTAATTTTTAATGTTTTTTGTTAAGTACTGTTGTTGTTGAATTTGATACTTGATAAAATATAAAATAAATATGAAATTTATTTATAATCCAATCTATATTTAATAATTATTTTTTATTTTGATTATAAAAATGTGTAGTTAATCAAAATAATAATAAAATAAGGTCTAAAAAGCTAAAATATATATTTAAGTCCCTTTAATTTTTCATTAATTTTGTATAAAAAAAATAAATCGATAACTTAATTAATAATACATAATTTTTCCTTAATTTATTAATCTGTAAAATAAACATTCTTTGTTTTCTTCCCATTTTTATACCATTCAAAAGACCGATATTTTAAAAAAATAAAAATTAAAGCGAATGTAAGAAAAAGAAAAAAAAAATGGATTAAATATTAAATGTGATAAATGAGAAGGGCTGGAGCTCACCTGCTGTACAGAGTCGAGAATCTTCATCATAGCCGTCCTCGCAGTCAGGGGCCCCGTCGCAGAGATATTGGATCGAGATGCAATTACCGTCAGCGGGACACTTGAAGGGCTCATAAGGATGACAAGCCCCTCCTAAACACAATACAATACGTTATTATAATATTATCAAACGTAGAAGACAATATTAGATAGAAGATAATACTAAATTAATTTATATAGTTACATTTAATAACATAAAAATACAATTTAAATTTAATAATGAATTGAAAATAAAATTAATTAATAAAATATTTTTTGCTTTTATTTTTTGTAGTTATTAGTTTAATTTATTTCTTCATGCACAAAAGAGAACAATTATAATTTCTGATCTATATAATTTTTACTATCTCGCTATGTCGAGATTTTGAGATTTTTATATGTTTTGAAGGTCCCTGAATCATTTTTCACTAAGGTTGAGAAAAATGTCTGTGTGTGTGTATGTACGGTTTGAGCTAGATTAATGAAATTTGGTACATGAGCAATATTCAAAATTTGTAGTTTTCTATCAACTTTTGAGAAATCTATCTCAGAGGGTCATTAACCACCACGTTTTGATTTTTTACTATCTCGCCAGAAGGTTTGAAGGTTCCTGAATCATTTTCACTAAGGTTGAGAAAAATGTCTGTCTGTGTGGGTGTGTATGTGTGTATGTATGTAACCAAGATTACGCAAAAACGGTTTGAGCTAGAATGATGAAATTTGCTAGATGGGCATTATTCAAAATTCGTAGTTTTCTATCAACTTTTGAGAAATGTAGCTCAACCGGAAGAGGGTCATTACCTGAAGGATTGATTTTTTTTCCTCTAAAGTGACCGTAAAAATAAAAATATATGTTTGATAATTTTTCACATGATTAATAATTGTATAAAACTGCTATATATAGAATTTCAGCTTGATTGAATTGCTGAAAGTACCAGAATTAATTTTTTAATACTGCAAATCTCACGCGCCAACACGTGCCATCAATAAAAAGCCAAACATGCGCTGGTTTGATATTTATTATTTATAATTTATAATTAATTAAATTTAATTTAAATATAATATATTATGTTATTTAATCCAATTCAAATTGCGAGATAGTCGAGTGGAGACACTCCAGCTTATTTTCTTCTAAAGATCTAAAGTGACCGTAAAAATAAAGATATATGTTTGATAATTTTTCACATGATTAATAATTGTATAAAACTGCTATATATAGAATTTCAGCTTGATTGAAACGCTGAAATTACAGGAAATTATTTTTTAACACTGCAAATCTCACGCGCCAACATGTGACGTGGTGCCATCAACAAAGAGCCAAACATGCTCTGGTTTAATAAATATTATTTATTAATTTTAATATATAATTTAATTGATTTAATTTAATTTAGTCGAGTGGAGACACTCCAGATTTTTTTCCTCTAAACTCACTGTAAAAATAAAGAGATATGATTGATAGTTTTCCATATGATTAAAAATTGTATATAACTGCTATATATAGAATTTCAGCTTGAATGAATTGCTGAAATTGCTTAATTTTTTAACAAGTTGCCAACACGTGACGTGGTGCCATCAATAAAGAGCCAAACACCCGCTGGTTTAATAAATATTATTTATTAATTTTAATTTATAATTTATAATTAATTAAATTTAATTTAAATATAATATATATTATTTAATCCAATTCAAATTGCGAGATAGTCGAGTGGAGACAGTCCAGATTTTTTTAAAATGCATTATAGGAGAAACCACTGTTTCTATTTACATTCGGTATTTTGATAAGCAAAATCCCAGAATGTTATTACTATGATAAGAGATGCACACACAATTCTCAATACCTGGAACTGATTTTAAAATATTCAAGACCCAATTAAACAAGAGTTTAGTTGCAATGGCTTGAAATTCTAAAGAGCCCAAATTATTTCCAGGAACAAATCAGTTATCACAAAAGAGCAATACCGCCCTCTGGCGGGTACTTTAGCAATCCAGACGATGGCCAAGGGGCATTTGGTTCTCCAAAAGAAAATTGTATTACCTAGCTATTCTGAGTTCAATAAATTGTTTCAAACATGAATGTTTCTATTTTACGCCTTTCTTAACGATATTTTACAAATTGACACATAATATATCTTTGTATTTTATTGCTATTTAAATTTAAAAAAAATAATAATAATTTCCAAGAATTACATAGTGAAATTTTTTCTGGAAAGGGGACACTAAACCAAATATTGATAACTGATTGCTCATAATGTAATGTCATTATAAATTCTTTTATTTATTACGAGTACTTTCACTTATCTAATATTTATATTTACATTTATGTATAAATAGATAAATTTCGATTAAAAGAAATACACCTCTTATGATTACAATCTTAAAAGATTTTTATTATAACTTTTCATATTTTATTAAATTCAATTTAAGATAGGATAATTTATTATTAAAATTGTATTTTTACAAAATATAAACTTGATATTATAACTGTTGATTTTAAAGTGATATTTTTGTAATGTCATTCACAAATATCGTACTCTATTACATATAATTGGTCTTTTTGATTGGGTATCAAAGGGTAGTATCAATGAGAGATAAAATTTCTTTTTTTTTAATTACTAAATCAAATATATAAAAATATTTTTCTATAAATTAATTTAATTAATTTTTTTATTTTTATTATTTTTAATTAGTTTTTTAAATTGATTATTTAACTATATCTATATATTTAATACGATAGTGTCCGTCTGTACGCAAAAAACTCCAGAGCCTAAAATACAAGGAGTAAGGTAACCAAATTTTTCTGAGGTGAAGGGTACCTCAAATGATGAAAAATAAAAAAGAAATTAGAATCTTAGGTAACTCTTGAGCTGAGCTGCGGGTGTTCCATTTTCCAGAAATATATATAAAGGAGAGTGTTTGTATGTATATAATTTGTTTACTATTTTGCTGTCATAGAAACAGATATATATATAATTAGAACCTCTCTCTCTCTCCCTCTATTTAAAATGTTAAAAAATGAAGTGTTCTAGCCAAATTAAGAAATTTAAATGCCTTATGCAACATTGATAGGTAAATGAATTGGACTGGAAGAGGAGACATTTGATTAGAGAAATTGGGGAAAAATCAACCGAAATGTAATTAAACAAAAAAATTCAAGAATTATGATACGGATACGACTTACATACAATTAACATACAAAATGTAGAATTTGAAAAAGTATAAATATTTAAATACTTAAGATCTCTAATCACGAAGGATAATAATATTCGAGAAGAATTTAAATCGACGTTGTAATTGAGTAACGCCTGTTATTATGCAGTTAAGGGGCTTATCTCATCAAAGACGATCAAAATTAAAATATATAAAACAATTATTTTTCATGTTGATCGATGACTAGGGTGACGATATTTCGAAAACACCAAACCGAGACAAACGGTATACCTTTTTTGTTTTTAGAACTAAATTGAAAAAATTTTGAAAAAAAAATTACGAAATGTCCCAAATATTGAAAAAACGGGACAGTAGGGTGTCCCGAAGACATTTTTGGGACAGAGCACCTAAAGACGGGACGTTTGGTCACCCTATCGATGACTCTGGGAGACGAGAGTAGATTTAGAGTATTTGTAAGATTAATATTGTTCGCAGCATTTATAGGCCAAAAGAAGATGAGGTCACAGGGGGATGGAGGAGATGGCATAACGAGAAATAATGTCCAGATATAGTTAAGGTTATAAAATAGAGAAGGCTGGGATGGGAAGGGGACGTGGTTGGAATTGGAGAAACTAGAAATTGGGAGAAACCGATTGGGAAACATCCGGAGGAAGACCAAGGACCAAGGGTGGACAATGAAGGAAGGGACATGGGAGAGATGGGACAGGGTAGGATTTGGTCGTAGCTCAGGATAGGGACGCTTAGAGAAATGTGGATGCTGCGGCTAAGAACTTTCGAAAACTGTAGAGACACAGAGTTAGATAAATATAACATATACAATAATAATACATAATTAATTTTCTGTGATTAAATTAAAATATATTTTACAAGAAAACAAATACTTGTCTTATCTACTTATACTGATTGAAACAAAATGGATGAAAACCTTTGACATACAGACTTTCAACCAAATACTATGTATCACTCGGGGGTACAGGGGGCGGAGCCCCCGTCTAGGTGCGAAGAGCGCCGAAGGCGCTCGGAGCAGCTAGTTGATATTAATTTATTAATCATTTTATTATTATTTTTTTTACAAAATTAACAATAATGTAAGAAAAATAATCAATAAAAAAATTAATTTACATGATCGTGTTTATTTCTAATGATGGTGTAACTACTGAAATGTGTAAAATATTTTTCTTCATATTTTTTAAATGTTTCTAAAAAGATGCAATGATATTATTGAAATAATTTGAGTTCTTTTAATGTATCCGAATGATACATTTATGTTACGTTTATATTGTAAATGACGATCATGAATATACTCTTGAGTAAATATGATGCTAATAATATAAAGTTTATATAATTGTATAGGATAATTAACAAATTGATTGGTAGTTGGAGTAGATAAATATCAAATAATTAAAAGCGTTACCGTCAGTGAAGGAAAAAATATATTAAAAAAAGAAATAAATAATATTCAAATTAACATCGTTTTGATTTATATCATGGATTTCCAACCCCTTTCCATTTATTGAATAAGTGGTCAAATTGTAATAACCACAATTAACATTTTCAATCGAGATATAAACTTTATAATATATATTAATTTTCTATTTCAATCATGAAAAATTTTAATTAAATTTTTTTCTTTCAGTTCTTTTTTAAAATATAAAAAGTACAATTATATTTTAATAAATAAAAAAAAATTATTGAACAAATACATATTTTGAAATAAATAAATAATAAGTTTTGAGTTACTTTGGTAAATTGTTTGTTGATGTATCCGATTTCCAATTTTAAGTGGAATTTTTATTTAATAAAATTTTAGAAGTCATACTTCTATTCAAATATCATCAAATTTCAAAATGTCTATTCACGCATGAAAAAATCAATAGGTTGCTATTAACTACTTATTACATAACTATATAATTTACAACTTCAACAAAATAACTTTTATCTTTATAGAGTACAAATATTTGAATTAAAAAAAGATAAAATATATTAGTTTGTAAATATATTCTTTAAAAAAAAAATAAAATAAATAAATAATCCCATAAATTCGGTTATTTTTTTAAAATTTGAAAAAGTTTAATAACAATTTTATCTTACGATTATTGGGCAATGAATACCTCCAATTTTAAAATATCTGTCAATATCCATTGCATTGTATTAAAATTTCTCAGTAATTGTGATTAATATGTGGGCCACATGAATGAAAAACTCAAAGCTACAGGTAAATTATATTTGTACATAAAAACTCATTTTAATAGGGGAATGTCATAAAGAAATCATAAATAAACATTTAAAACCTCAAGTTAGTTCATTTTAGAACACAAAACGGACAATGTAATTGAAATAGAACAGCTTGATGGTATGAGCCATTGCCACGTTTTCAACCTTTTCAAGTGCTCATCAATTGCATGACATATGTTTTTAAAATTACGGACAACAGACTATCGATCACCTGAGTGCAGTGTAGGGGGTGAGTTATTGGAAGTGTAGTCAAGGGCTACTAGGAAGGGGTAAAGAGGCATTTTGCTGGATGGAATGAAGAGTGTAAGATCATTATTCGGAATGGAGGGGACAGAAAGACATCATCTCTGAATGACACACCAGTGACAGGATTCTACGAGTCCAAACTTTGAGAAAATGTATCATTGAAGCCTTGAAGGAACCCCGGAGAATCAACATTTGTCTCGCCTTGCCCTGAAATCTATACTATTAACAATGAACAGCTATGTGGTCAAAATTTGCAATTGCTAAATATAAAATTTGATATATCAATAACATTAAAATAAATGTGAACTTTATTTTATATGGAAATTAATTTTTAATTTTCCAAAATACTTATTATAATTGTATTAATTCTTTGATCAATAAATGTTAATTTTATTATTTAATATTTTCTTTTAATCTGAATGAATTTAAATTTACCTCTTCCTTATCAACCTCCCCTGGATTCACTTTACTATTTTCTATTAATAATAAACAGAATAAATAAAAAATCAATTTTATTCCAATATACGACAATATTTCTAATATATATGTGTAAATAACAAAACCAAAGTCATGAAGAAGTCAGGATACGGAACCGAAACGTCGACATATTATTTGAAAAGTAATTAGGAAGTTTTATTTCTAAAGCTTCTCTTAATCATTATAAAACTGTTATTATAACGTTTTTCGGCGGCCTTTATCTTATCTATATACCGATATAAAAATTCAATTTTATTTAAAAAAAGTACAAAAGTATAAATTTGGCGATTAAAGAAGGTAATTCATCAATGTAATTAAATGTTTAACATAAAAGTCATGAACTGACCTATTGGAAAGTAATTTCCAAAAAAGTAGTTAACAATTTAATCAATTTAATTTATTTTTGTAAAAATAAAAAATATTTACTTTTTAAAATTTGAATTAAATAAAAAAAATTGTAGATTTAAATTACTTATTTACCAACCTGTTACTTCTATTTATTCAATTGTTGTGAAAGAGTTCTATATTTTTTATACTTGATTTTAATTGAGTGCCAGGTCATTTATCCTAAGCGAAGTGTAAATTAAAAAAAAAAGTTTCGTTTATAAATAAATGAGTCGCCTGAAATTTTAAATAGTTATTTAAGATTAACAAAAGCCATGACATTCATTGACTTTACATCATAAATATTAAAGCATCCTCGAGTCAGGTTGAATTTTTAAATTTAAAAAGAAATAAAAAGGAGAAAATAAATTTTTTCTGAAAATCTATACTGACATTACATACAAGAGATCTGATTTGAATCAAACTGTCCATAACGTAAAACGTGGGGCGCAAATATGTCTAAAATATCCTGTTTCTAATAAAAACATAGAAAATATATAAATCTCAAAATAAACATTAAAACCACGCATAATATAATTTGACGAATGAATATTGATCTTTATCAAAAATATTAAATTTAATGCTCGAAAGAATTTAAATTAAAAAAAATCTATTGGACTACTAATATTATTCCCTTTTACAAGTGGTCTGATAAAAAATTTGATATTTGAAAAGTTTGATAGTATAAGTTAGTATCTTAAACAATTTTTAAATATATTAAATATACGATAAATTTTCTAATGATTAACTAATAATATTCCCTTTTACAAAAAGTATGTTAAATACTTAATAGGTAATATTTATAAAAATTATATCACGAAACTTATCCTATCGTATTACTAATAATATTACCTTCTACAAGAATTTTGGTGAAAACTTAAGCCTTAAAAAAATACAACGATTGATGCTAAATAAAAATTAATAAAGGAAATCATATTTGAATAGAAAAATTATTATTTGTTGCGCCCCACGTTTTACGTTATGGTCAGTTTGATTCAAATCAGATCTCTTGTATGTAATGTCAGTATGGATTTTCAGAAAAAAATTATTTTCTCCTTTTTAGTCCGTTAGTAAAACGTGTTTTTTTTAAATTTTTTTTTTATAAAGTATTATTTTCTACTTTTTAGTCTTCAAATTTTGCAATCGATTTTAGTTTACTCATATTAATTAAATTTATGAAGTATAATTTAAGAAATGAATGTGTACTAAATATTTATTTTTATAAAGTTGGGGATTTTTATGGATTTCCACTTTGCTACTCTTCGTCATGAAAATTTTTATAGATCACTATTTATGCATTAAAGTTGAGGATTTTCATTGACTTCCACTTCGCTGCGCTTCGTTCCATCATCACTAGATCTTGGTAACATTTCTGGAAGTTTTTTGCTTACTTCAAAAATATCCAATGCAAAAAGTATTGCATGACCTTTGAATCCATACTGTCCAAAGCGTCCATCAAATTTAATTACTTTGAGGAATGGAATAATTCTTTGCAAAAGTATCTGTTCGGATTGTGTTAAATTTTTAATTACATCAGGAATATTTCCTGGATTTAATTTATTCCAATAAGCTTTTGCTGGGCACTTTGTATTTCTATTCGTTTTGAAATGTTTATTACATCCATGACACACTTCTAAATACTCTTTGCTTTGGTTTATTTGCCACAATATAATATTTAACTAGCTGATTGGGAAACATCTCTTTGTACAAATTTCACATGACTTATCACAAAATGTATTAATCGTTTTAAAAAAATCAGCAGATCCAGAAGTACGCTGAGCATAAGCTTTGCGTAGTCTCGTCGCAATCTTTCATTATATTCATTTTCAGATTCAGTTGCTCTTGAATGAATATGTCGTAATCTATCACGCACTCGACGATCATTTGCTACTTCTTCTGATTCATTCGATCGAAGGAGAGACATTCTTTCTTGATGTAATGTAAGTCTTAAATTTATTTCTTCTTCAGTTTCATTCGCTCGAAGGCGAGACATTCGTTCTTGCTGTGAAGCAAGTCTAGCATTATTTTCTTCTTCAGTTTCATTCGCTCGAAGGCGAGAAGATCTTTCATTCATCTGGTGAAGCCGAAAAGAACGTTGTTCTTCTGACTCACTACTTATAGCTTTTCTAGGTTTAGCTAATCTTTTAATCTTTTCTGATTCATTTTCTATTGCACGCTTCTGTTGATATTTAAGACGAGCTCTCTCTAAACGTCGTTTCTTTTGTATTGCAGTTTCAGACATTATAATATTTTAAAGTTTACTTACCTTAGTTCAATTTTTTAAGGAAAATATATAAATTATAAAGCCTACTTATCCTTATAGCACTTCTCTTTTTAAAAATTCAACTATTCATCAATTCACTTTTTCACTTCTGATAACTACTTACTTTTTATCACTTCTTTATGATAATTTAATTATTTTGGATAATGATTTTTGTTTATACAAATTATTTTTTCATAAATTCAACTAATCTTCAAATTATTTTTTCACTTCTTCTACCTACTTTTAATAACTTCTTTATGATAGTTTATGATAATTTAATTGTTTAAATATGATATTTTAATTTAATTTTAGTTTATTCAAACTATTTGTGGTTATCTATTATGTAAACTGGATGTAAGCAATAAAAACAATATTCAATGTATGATGTCAGATCAAATAAAAAATTACTTAAACTCAAGGGAGAAAATTAATTTGCCAAATTTAATAAAAATTTTAAATATTTTACAATTAACAATTATTGTAAATCATTTTAAGCTAATTCTGAGTAATTTGAATCAGTTTATTTTGATTATTTTCCAATTTAAAACTTTTGATTATCATGCATAATATACAAGGTTTATCCTTTTTTTTGTTTACATCCGACATTTTGAATTTTTATATATAGGAATAATTTTGGATTATTTCATTCTAATTGTAGCAATTAGAAGCTCATAGAAATAATAATATTGTATTGTCATCGAGAGCAAAGCTGTTGGTGATGTTTCAAGAAAATCCGATGATTGGAAGTCGGCGAAAAATCGATTGCAAGATTTGACCCATACAAACAATTCACAGACAAGAATATAAGTTAAGTAAAACGTGGTAAAAAAAAACGATACCTCGTTATCTGTATTTTAAAGAAAAAAAAACATTTCGAAATGAAAACAGCAAACATGTAGTTTAGAAGAATCGAGAGAGAATTAAATATTTTATCTATTTGAATGTTTAACATAAAAAGAATTTACTTGAATGTTATTTTGAATGGCTCTAGAATTTATGGAAAGTTTTTTTGTTTATTTTTTTTTTTTTATTTGAAGGGAGATTTTCAAAACCTTCCATTGAAATATCTAAAATGGATAGATTATTTAATAAAATGAAAGTTGATTTATTTTTCAATGTTTAACTTTGCTATTCTGGATAAAAGTCGAGTTGAAAATTTATCTCTACATTTTTCCTTTTCATTCAAAACTCAATCCTCCCATCCCTACATTTTAAATTATAAAATATTGCTTTTTTTAATTCTTCAAGTATAAAATTATTTGAAGTAATTAATATTGCACAATTTTGATCTAAAAATTTGTTAATATCTAATATTTAAATTTTAAATAAAAATACATTTTTGATGTTTATCTAAATTTATAATTTTCGAATGTAATGAATAATTGCAATCATTGAACGATTATATAAAGACAATTAAAAACTTGCTTCACTTGTTAAGATAGAGGGGGAGGGGAACTATAATATATTATTATACTAATAATAATATGTAGGTAGTTTGCTTTATCTAAATATATAATTTTCATAAATATAAGTTTGTAATTCAATATTTTATAGGTTTTACTCTTGAAATGATACCATTATTCATGCAAAATTTCATTCCTAAATTATAGACTATTTTACATATGTCTAAAACTTAGCTAAAGTTCTAATTAGATATTAATACAAACATTTGAACATTAGTTCTCATTAAAACATAGTACATTTTATAATAAATAATATAGTTTTATTTAATTATTCTTTTTTTGGCTTATCTTTTGAAAAATCAATTTCTTGATGTAACATTTTTGATGAAAATCATTTTAATGGTTTCTTATTAAAGGGATTAGGATTAAAAAACCCCACATATAGGTATTTATTTATTGAATTAAATAAATTATTCAAATATGTGGTCTTTTAATCAATATACATTTAAAAATTTTTAAAAAACCACAAAAGTTTTGATAAATACATTAATTGTTTCTGTTTGATTGTTTTAATTAATTTTATTAATTAATCAACAATCATGACATTGTTGTTATTTTAATTTAAGTTTGCAAAAAGATAATAACATTATTAGAATCAAAGTGTAATAGAGAGTATTTTTATATATGTTTTATTCAAATTTCGATAATTACTATCTCGTAAGAGATAGTATTGCGATCACGAAAATTTTCAATGTTGAGATTTTGATGTTTTTATACGTTTTGAAGGTTTCTGAATCATTTTCACCAAGGTTGAGAAAAATGTCTGTGTGTGTGTGTGTATGTGTGTGAGTATGTATGTAGACAAGATTAAGCAAAAACGGTTTGAGCTAGTATGATGAAATTTGGTACATGGACATTATTCAAAATTCATAGTTTTCTATCAACTTTTGAGAAATGTAGCTCAACCGGAAGAGGGTCATTACCTACAAAGTTTTGATTTTTTTTCCTCTAAAGCAGTGGTTCTTAAACTGTGGTCCGCGGACCCCTGGGGGTCCGCGAAGCCTTTACTGGGGGTCCGCGGTCCTCGGAAAAAAATCATCGTAAAAATATATACATATATAAATATTTAAAGTTCATTGTTTAACTATATCCTCCTAGAGAATTACGGCTATAATTTAATACTATTAATAATACTATTTTATTTTATTAAATTGATAATTATGTCAATTAATTTTTTGTGAATAAATAAACATATATAAAAAACTATATATAAAATTTGAATTTTCATCCATTCATTCATTTAAAATCATTTTTCGATTGTTCCTTTAAAATAACCCCTCTTAGGGGCTCGGAAGGGGAGGCATATAAGGGAATTTTCTTTCACTTTGTTATTGGGGAAAACCAGGGGAGGGGACAGTCTTACCCGGAAAAACCCAAATTGTCAGCGTCCACTCTGGGGTTTTAAACAGTTTTAAAGCAAATGTTAATTATAAGTTCATTTCTCAACGAGTTGTATCTTTAAATTATTTTTATTAATGTTAATTATAAGTTCATTTCTCAACGAGTTGTATCTTTAAATTATTTTTATTAATTTAATTAATTATAATTAAATTATAGCTAATAATAGTTTATTATAGCTAATAATTTTTTTTAATTTTTAGTGTAATTTGCATGATCATTATTTTATAAAAACACTAAACACATTTTGCAATTTCCCAGAAAGGCTGTTTTTGAGAGTAAGTATAAGTTAGTTTTATGAATAAAAAATATTTATTTTAATAATATTTTAGAATCAAATTACGAAATTAATAATATTTTAGAATCAAATTACGAAATTAATAATATTTTAGAATCAAATTACGAAATTAATAATATTTTAGAATCAAATTACGAAATATATTTATTATATAAATTAATATTCATTTAAAATGATATTAAATCATTTATTTAAAATGATTTAAAACATTTATTAAAATGATTTAAAACATTCATTTAAAATGATATTAAAACATTCATTTAAAATCATATTAAAACATAGCTAGTAAATAATAATTCGTTATATTTATATTATATTTATATTATATTTATATTATTGTAGTTCAATGTTAATAAATTACTCCATAAAATGGATCGTTGGCTACAAACTGGTTCAACACAGAAACGGAAAGAATCAGATGATGAGGCATCAACAGCAAACTCTACCAAGAAACGCAAAACTAGAAAATATTCGGATGATTATTTATCATTTGGATTTACTTATATTTGCAACAATGATGTGGAAAGACCAGTCTGCGTTCTATGTCAGGAAAGTTTATCCAATGAAAGTATGAAACCTGCTAATCTCAGACGTCATTTACAAACAAAGCACAGCGAGCATGTTAGTAAGTCTATCGAATTTTTTAAAATGAAAAAAGAAGAACTTAATTCAAGTCAGAAATTGATGGTAAAGACGGGATCTGGTGGTATGAGTAAGAAAGCAGTAATGGCATCATATGAAGTAGCTCTACTTATTGCTAAAGCAGGAAAGCCGCATAATATAGCAGAGCAATTAATTCTTCCTGCTACAAAAGTAATTACAAATATAATGTTAGGAACTAAAGCAGCAAACGATATAAATTTGATTTCATTATCAAATGATACGGTTAAGAATAGGATTGAAGACATGTCATGTAATATAAAAGAAGAATTAATATCGAGAGTGCGCAAAAGTCACTATTACTCATTACAATTGGATGAAAGTACTGATGTCACTAATAATGCCAATTTGTTAGCTTTCATTAGATATGAGTTTGAAAATCAAATACAAGAAGATGTATTGTTTTGTGATTCACTACCTTCACGAACGACAACTAATGACATATTTAACAGTTTGAATAATTTTATAACCGAAAATGAAATAGAGTGGCCAAAATGTGTTGGAATTTGCACTGATGGTGCTCGTGCAATGTCAGGTACAAGAACTGGATTGATTGCTCTTATTAAAAATGTTGCGCCTCAGGTTGTTTGGAATCATTGCTGCATTCACAGAGAATCATTAGCAGCCAAAAATATGTCACCAGATTTGAAAAGAACATTAGACGAAGTAGTTAAAATTGTCAATTTCATTAAGGCTCGTCCACTTAATTCCAGAGTTTTTAAAATTTTGTGTGAGGAAATGGGTAGTCAACATACACATTTATTATTACATACAGATGTACGTTGGTTGTCCCGCGGGAAAGTACTCATTCGCCTTTTTGAGCTTCGAGATGAAATACGATTGTTTTTAATAGATGCGCATTTTGAACTGACCGAATGTTTCAATGATTTTATCTGGTTAGCTAAGGTGGCTTACTTGACTGATATTTTTACAAAATTGAACGAACTTAATTTGAGCCTGCAAGGTACTGTTGTAAATATATTTAAAGTTGAAGATAAAATAGAAGCAATGATTAAAAAAATCGACTTGTGGTCGAAACGCATCCAGAACGGTGTATATGAGTCTTTTCCAACTCTCAATGATTTCATAGAAAGCTCCAGTGAAAAATTGCTTAATCAAACGCGTCAATTATTTGTTGAACATTTAATTACTTTGAAAAGCAACTTCAGGAAGTATTTTTCTACTCCTGATCCTTGCAATAACTGGATCAGAGATCCATTTAATATGGAAATTACAAATGCTAAACATTTATCTGCACCTGAACAAGATATTCTCGTGGAATTATCATGTGATACAACTTATAAACTAAAATTTAACAAAACTGAATTGAGCAACTTTTGGTTACTTCTCAGGTCAGATTATCCTGCGCTTGCAAATAAAGCACTTCAACACTTGATTCCATTCTGCACAACATATTTATGCGAACAAGCTTTTTCGGTACTATTTTATATTAAGTCTAAATATAGAAACAAATTAAATGTAGAGCCGGATCTTAGATTAAAAGTTTCCAATATTAAGCCAGATATTGAGATTCTTGTTTCAAGAAAACAACTGCATACATCTCATTAAATATGTAAGTTATATTTAATGAGATAGATGCAGTTATTTTTTAAAATATTTCTTATTTAATATTTTCTGAAAAAAATTATAAAATATTTATATGAATTTAATGTAAGTACCCATTATAATTTGTGAGATTTGTTGCTATGACAATGTTTGTATTTTCTTTCTTCAATATTATAATTTCTAATAAAATGTGTTCTACAATATGCAAAAAAATCGTTATTCACCAATCACTGTTAGAAATATTCATCATATATCCTTGTCCTTATGAGATCGTAAGCCAGAAATTAATTAATAAAATGATGAAAAGTACCTAAAGTTGTGATGGGGGTCCGTCAAAAAAAATTTTTTCAAGTGGGGGTCCGTGGAGTACATAAGTTTAAGAACCTATGCTCTAAAGTGACCGTAAAAATAAAGATATATGTTTGAGAATTTTTCACATGATTAATAATTGTATAAAACTGCTATATATAGAATTTCAGCTTGATTGAATCACTGAAAGTACCAGAATTAATTTTTTAACACTTCAAATCTCACGCGCCAACACGTGCCATGGTGCCATCAATAAAAAGCCAAACATGAGCTGGTTTAATATTTATTATTTATAATTTATAATTAATTAAATTTAATTTAAATATAATATATTATGTTATTTAATCCAATTCAAATTGCGAGATAGTCGAGTGGAGACACTCCAGCTTATTTTTCAAAAATTTTCATCATCAATTAAAAAAATTTTAAAAAATTATTTCTTTCTAAAATAAATAAGTCTTTCGTTAAGAAACAATTTGTATTATTTTGCATAAAAATAATATAAAAAAAATGAAAGAATATAGTTATTTATTTATTAAATTTTCCTTAAAGTTTTTAGCAACTTCTCGGTCACTTAAGGATAATTTTATTATAATAACTCAGTAAGGGTGATCCATGTAAAATAAGAGAGCCATCCATTATTTATCATCAAGTCCAGTTCACCTGAGGCACTTTTCAATAAGGTTAAGTCCGTTCAATGATGTATTGACTGTCGGTGGGGAAATCAACGACCTGTGGACGGCTTTAAGTCTCCTGGCGGATCGATCCCTTCGGACACTCATTCCGATCACCTTTATATACTAGAATGCGATTTATTTAACGTTTTGTTTTCTTGGAACCAGATATTGACACACCAGAAATTAAATAATCTGCGAAACCTCAAATATTAGCGAATCTAAAATTTTAGCAGAAAGTATATGTATCGTCATTCACCATTATTAAAAAATATTATAAAATAAACACTTTTCTTGCTTGTTCTTTATTTGTTTATTTTATGCTTTAATTTATGTATGAAAACTATTATTATATATCCACAAAAACTAACCTATATGGAATAGTAATGAGCTAATAAACTTGAAGAAATGGGATCAGACCTCTCCAAGTTCTCAAAATTTAAATTTATTAAATAAGACATATATACAAAAATAATAAATAAATAAGTATTAGCGATCGACGATAGGAAGGAAAGGGTTATTTTCACACCAAAGGAGATTTTTTTATATATCACCACGAATCATGCATTTTGTATTGGTTTTATCCTCGAAAAAAATCATATTTATTAGTTTTTTCTTGATTTAAAATTATATGACGTCATCCAGCCATGCATGACGTCACAGTCTGGTCTTGCATATATATATTATAAATAAAATAAAATTAAAAATGTTTATATTTATTATTTATGTATCCATATCTGTTTTTTATTACATTAATAGATATATGAAAATTATTTGAAATTGTTTCTGTAGCTGGAAATTAATTTATTTCAAACCGTCGGTCGGTTCGGACCTGGCCACAGGTCAACTTTTTATCTAAATTTTTATACTTCCTTTATCAAATCAATTTCTAAAATGTTTTATGATTTCAATAATTTCCCCTAATAAATATTAATATGGCTTTTCTTCGAAATAATTAAGAATAATCTTTTACATTGAAAGTGTAACGAGCACACAATTAAATCCTTTGGCATATTTGAAAATGGTATTTAATGAGGGAGGGTTGACGCAAAAGGGTATGAAAAGCAAAATGTTCTCACCTAATTCATCTCGAAGAACACGCAAACATGAAATAAGCTGCTGAGGATTAACGCTTCGCCGATACTTTAAATACTATTCTAATTAAATAGTATTTAAGAGGATTTTACTTAGAAACTCACGCGAATATTTTATCAAATATTATTCCTTTTTATTTTTAATCATGATTATAAAGATCAAACAAATACAAAATGATTAATTTCTATTTCAAATTATAAATAACAAAACAATTCATTAGAAAATATATTTAATTATAATTTATATAACAGTTAAAGCCCGATTTAATTTTAGTTTGACGGTTTTATTTCATATAGACCAAATAATAATAATAGATCGTCAATTGTTACAAATATAGTGTTTAAAATTATTCATTTATGTTTCTTGTAGATGAAAATGAAAAATTTCAAACGAAATACCTCGTCACAACATGTACTTCGATTTTATCCATTTTTCAAAAAATGTGTATGGGGGAGGGGAATATTTTAATTTCATTCTATCACAACTAAGGTTCGTGTCTGAAATTTACAAGTCACCAAAGGTAAATAAAAAAAAATATTTTTGAAATGACCTTTGAATCAATTATAATATCACATTATGAGCGGGGCGGGTATTTGTACCCGTTGCGGGGACTGCCACTTATAAGCGGGGCGGGTATTTATACCCGTTGCCACTTATATAATATATATTTTCCCTTGTGTCACTTAAAATTACTTATTTTAAACAATAACTAATATATATCCCTCATATAAGTGACAACGGGTATAAATACCCGCCCCGCTTATAAGTGGCAGTCTCCACAACGGGTACAAATACCCGCCCCGCTCATAGTGTGATATCATCTTCATATGGAAAAGTTGATAATTTAGAGTAGACGTGCATTTTGTTCTCTTTCAAAATTACAATTTTAAAGTAGTAGCATTCTCCTGTTGAAATAATAAATAATTAATAAATGGAAGCATAATAATCACTTTAAATAACTAGAAATAAAAAAAATATTTTTTCAAATATAATTTTGTGTATATAATCCTCCCTTAACTACGATTAGAAAATTTGTTGTTTAAATATATATATATATATTTATTTGTTAGTATCCAAATACTATTATCGTAGTATTTATTGAGAAAAGTAATCTAACAATCTAACATTAAAACTAAAATTGTGCACTAAAGACAGATGTTAGTGTATTCTTTATCAAATGTTTTAGATATAGTAACTGGATAAAAGAAATAATTCTTTTCTTTGATAAAACGTTTAAAACAAAATAAAAGAAAACTCTCTTAACCATAAAATATTTAAATTCTTGGAATTTATATAATCGAATTCCAAGCAAAAAAAAAAAAAACACTTAATGCCGATGCTCTTTATTCAAAGTAAAAGGATATTTTTCTTCATTTATAAATGCTTAGTCACATGAAAAAGAAAAATAAGAAATAATTAAAATCTTTTATTCATAGAGTTTACGAATGTTTTAATGGAAATTCTTTCACTCAATCGGATTGACGAAGTAGATATACGATTTGAATTTCTATTATATTTTAAATGTGTGCACAGGATTGACTATATTTTACTAATAATGGAAAGGAAAATATGTTGAGCTGATAACAAAATTTTATTCATATATTAGATGAATATGATTGTATAGATAACAAAGGAAATTGGAGAAATTTCAATATTCCAATAATTAATCTAGACTTGAATTTATTCAGGGGAATGTTCTTAAGATATCATATCAGTTTTGATCTTCATAAATCTAATATGGGAATAATTTTTACTATCTCGAAAATTTTCAATGTCGAGATTTTGATGTTTTTATATGTTTTGAAGGTCCCTGAGTCATTTTCACTAAGGTTAAGAAAAATGTCTGTCTGTCTGTCTGTCTGTCTCTCTCTCTCTGTGTGTGTGTGTGTGTGACAAGATTACGCAAAAACGGTTTGAGCTAGAATAATGAAATTTGGTATACGGGCATTATTCAAAATTCGAAGTTATCTATCAACTTTTGAGAAATGTAGTACATCCGGAAGTGGGTTGGTTCATTACCTAACACATTTTCATTTATTTTCCTCTAAAGTGATCATAAAAATAAAGATATATGTTTGGTAGTTTTTCACATGATTAAAAATTGTATAAAACTGCTATATACAAAATTTCAGCTAGGTTGAAAGAACCGTAATTAATTTTATAACACGAATCACACTCCAGCACGTGACATGGTGCCATCAATAAAGAGCCAAATTTATAATTTATAATTAACTAAATTTAATTTAAATATAATATATGTTAATTAATCCAATTCAAATTTGCGAGATAGTCGAGTGGAGACACTCCAGATTTTTTTACAATAAATTCAACAAACAGGCTTAGATATGAGCTTTAAGTGAAATAACTATGAGTTTAAAGATTTTGGTAACGGTGTAATAACCGAAATGTGCACAGAACAAATAAATAAATTTATTTAAACCGGTTACAATTTAAATTTTTTTTTTTAATGTTTAGTATTAAAGTTCAAATTTTAAATTAAAAATATAATCAATTGTTTGACTAAGTGTCTCGTTTTATCTTTGCTATTCATTTTATCTTGTCTATTTGTTGCAAGAATAAAAAGAAATTAGGTACTACACTTTTGAAATTAGTTCTTTTTCAGTAATGGACACTGTAACATTAGTGGTAGTATTAGTTAAACATATAGGTACTTATTTATACAATACTTTTTTCTAGGTTTTTTTGCTTAATCTAATTAAGTTGTTGATTAATCGTAGACAAATGTCAGAAAATAAACCAAGTTTTTGTTGTACACCATCAAAGATTGTTTTTCTTATAAGTAAAGGCAGACCCTTTCATCAATGTGAAATGCACCCTAAAAAGACAAAAGGCGGAGAGATAACAAAAACCCTTCTGAGTGCTGAGGGATAGCCAATCGTCATTATTGGGTGTTGATGTGTAATAATAACAAAAAACACACACACATTCAACAAACCAACATTAACATTAAATCAGACAAATGTTTATTACCTAAAGTAGGAAAATTCATTATTTATAATGAATGAATTTAAAAAGCTATACACATTTAAAATTATTCTTTTTTTTTTATTTTCATTTTTTTTTGTTTAATAATCCCCTTCATAATTTTATAAAAGAATTTTAATATCAAAATGGAGATTAAATGGATATACAATGATTCAATGATAATATATCAATTTGTGAAATAATCTAAAATAATGAATCATTCATTGAAATTTAGTGTTTATTCTCATTATGATTACACAGTAAGACCTAAATTGCTTATATATTGTATATTATATATATATATAATATATTATATAATAGTATATAAATGACATATATTATTAGGTATAATATATCAATTCAATCCCATTGAAATGGGTAAGTATTTATAAACATACTTATATCATTTTTTTTGTTATCTCAAGAGATTTCACTTATCTGTTTATTTTTATTGATTATTTTGAAATGAAAAAGAAGAAAGATTCAAAGATAAATTAGAATATATGAATACCAATGTGCATGAGAGGTACTTATACTTTTAATTAGCTACCTATATAAAAATAGTTGGAGAAATCAATATTAATTTGAATGTTTAAATAAGTTACAATTAATTTTATTTATTATTATTATACTAATAGAAGAACATTAGGTCCATTTAGATAAATGCTCCTTCCTCTTTTAACTGATTTTCAATAAATTGATAATTAAACAAAATATAGTAAAAGGAGGCAGCTAGCCGAGCGTGTAGCATAGCAATTTTCTAGACAAGAAGTTGGCGTTCGATTCCAACAAAGAACAAATTTTTCTAATAAAATTAAATTTAACATCAGCTGCCTCCGGCTCCAGGAACTGTCAGTTCCTGGTTCTATACATGCGGAAGGCAACGAGAAACCACCGCATTAACATTCCCAAGAAAAATTATCATGGCTGGGCACCTTCTAAGGCTATCCTAGCAATGATAATAGCCAAACTCCGAAAGGGAGACGGCACCTTAAGAAGAATATAGTAAAAAATGTTACTATTTTTGTAAGAATTAAATTATAAAAAATTGATCATTTTTTTTTTTAGAATTTAAAATCAATAAGATTCAAAGTATACCATGACATCTCTATTAGCATTAATTAATAGTTAGTCTGAAGAGGTCTTTTTGTAGATTTAAATTATTCCAAATCAAAAAGTCTTGCTTCTAACATATTTATTATTTATTCAAATATTTTAAATATTTAATTTAATAATATTAGAAATTCAAAAATAAGATAAGAAAATAGATTTTTTTTTATTTATCTTACTAAATGATTTTTACAGCAAATTGTTAATTCCTTATCACAATATAATTTATTAGGTTGTTCGGAAAGTAATTTCGTTTTTTCGTTTTTTTTCGAACACAACTTCACACTTTAGCCAAATAATCATTTAATAAGCATTTTCGTCATATTATATATGTTTTTTTTTATAGAAAAGGTAAAAATGCTGTTCAAGCCAGAAAGAAATTAACGGATGTGTATGGAGAAGATGTTTTGACAATACACCAGTACTGGTTTGCAAAATTATGTCGAAGATGCACCAAGGACTGGAAGACCGGTTGAAGCAGATAAAGGCATTAGTTGATTTTTTGACCTTTACTTAGAGGCTAAAAAATCATCTGGATTATTTTTTTGTCAGCAAATATTATTTATTATTCGAAAATTGTCTTTCAGTTTTACAATAAATACGAAATAATTTTCCGAACAAACCTAATATATTATATTATCTAGTCATTTTTTTAAAAAAATGATATTCATTTTATATATTATATATAAAAATTTAATAAAAAATAATAATAATAATAATAATAATAATAATAATAGGTATTATTCATTATTTTAATGAATGTTAACAAAACGAACAATACTTTTTAGAATTTTATAAATTAAATCTCATTTCGAATGATAAGATAATACCTATCTTTTATAATTATCCCAGATCATGATAAAAATGATAAATATTCATTTAGTTTACATAAATATCGATGATATTTCAATTGTATTTTAATGTATATTGGAATTTTAATCAATTTTAACATTTCATAAATCGGTAATATGAATGAAAAAATATGGACTTGTTTAGTTTTAATAGCAATCTTGCATGTATCTGGAAATTATTCAAGGAATTTACCGAAATCACCTCCAGTTGCTGCCACTTGTGGATATGAGGTTGGTTTTATTATCATTAGGAGATCATATATATTTATATTATACAATATATTATTAAAATAAGAGAAAGATTATAAATTACTATAAGTAATAATAACAAATATTCTTTACATTTGATAAATTATTAAATTATATTTATTAGTATTTTAATTTAATTATTTATTTAATTATTTCTTTAGTCCTGTCATCCAACAAAACCCGGAGTTTTAAACATTCATTTAATTCCACATAGCCATGATGATGTTGGCTGGCTTAAGACATACGATCAATATTATTATGGGTGTAAGTATTATATATATCCATATATTAATACTATTATTTTTAAAATCATCTGATTAATATAACTCTCTATATGATCAGTGCAACAATACTAGACCCACCTCAAACTTCAACTAATATCAAAATAATAGTTCCTTTTCAAATTATTAATAACTTTAAGTAGAAAAATTAACTATTTTTATGTAATACCCATTACTTTTTCTGAAAGTACGAGGGCTGGTCAGTAAGTCCGTGATTTTTGGAATGAAACACAGGTTTTTGGATAAAAAAATATTTTATTTTTCAACGTAGTCTCCTTTGAGCTCTATACACTTTATCCAAGGTTTCTTCAATTTTTTATCCCTTCCGAAAAATAAGATTTGTAGAGGATATCAAAATAGATTTGGTTGTGAGATGATTTCGTCGTTGGAGTCAAATCTCTTTCCCGCGAGTCATTTCTTCAGGTTTGGAAACAAGAAATAGTCACTTGGGGCTAAATTCGGAGCATAGTGTGGATGAGGGAGCAATTCGTATCCCAATTAATGAATTCTCATGTATATTCACTTTTTTCTTCTCAAATCACGAGGTAGTAATGGATATCAAACAAAAACTAAAAGACCCAGTTGGTTTAAATTTCGACAGGGGTCAGCTGATACTGACCTGCTGACAGGAGCAGGGTTGCCATTTCATTTAAGTGATGTTAAATTCAAAAAGTCATGGTATTATTGACCGACCCTCGTAAATAATTAGTACAAGTTATTTAACTTATAAGTAAACTTTTATTATTAACATTAAATATTTTGAATTTCGACAAGGGGAGGAGGGCAATGGAGTGACTTTCCCGGGCACATAAAAAAAAGTTTAAAAAAAAATTAGTAATACATACAAAAAAGAGAAAGAATTTAATAGAAAAAAATAATAAATAATAAAGAAAAATAACAAAATCTTATTTATTCTCTTTACGAATGCTAACAAAAGAAACAATGCTTTTGAGAATCTAAAAAGATTCCAGAGTTGAATACAAATATGTTTTTTATTCCATTAAGGAAAAATTCAAAATACATAAAAAAAACATATTTTTTTATTTCTTTATTTTATCTTAATCTTATCAATTTCATTTATTAAATATATATTAGATTAAAAAAAAACAAAATTACAATTTCTCTTTTTTAGATTTATTCGTTATATTTTTCACTTTCACCCTTTTTATAATTCATAATTAATGGAATTACTTTCCTATAAGGAAAAATTAGATCCTAATTGATATTTTCTAATCAACGAAAAATAAGTAAATTATTTTTCACAAATGTTTTAGAGCTAAAAATGCAGGTATGTTGCAATTTCGAAACCAGAGAGTGGGATAATAATAATATAATATAATAGGATTTCTAGCAGAAATAAAAATTTATCGTTAATAAAGTTTATTAAAGTTATTTTATCAATATAAATATTTATACTTGTATATGACCTGTATACTAATTTGTTTTTCACCTATTCACTATAAATTCAATTGTTTTGAGATTATAATTTTATATAAATATTTATTATTAATACATAAATAATATATTAGAATAAAATAATTGTAAAAAGTTATATAATCAATATTTACAATTTTAATTAAAATAAATATAACAGATGTTTTATTATTATAATAAATAGAAATAAAGATAAAATCATAAAAAACAAAAAAGTATAAACTATGAATAAAAAAGTAGGATCAATTTGAATTAATTTAATATTTTCATAAATTATTATTATTATTATGTTCGGATAAACCTTGAGGATTATACAGAGCTTTAAAGAAAAATTCGAGTATTCAGTGTGGTAGTCTGTGATGCTAACAACTAAACCACAGTAAAGTCTAAATTATTTTATAGATATTTAAATTAAAGAAATAAAAAGAATTCCATAAATAAATATTTTGTATTTTAATAAAAATAGTAAAAATTAAAAAAAAAATTCAGTGAACTTTAAAGTTTATTAATACAATTGTTTTATGCGCATTTCGACTCTTGCGTCATCAATAGAAGCTTACGAGAAGACGTATAAGAGTCAAAATGCGCATTTAACAAATATATCAAAATATATATATTAAATATATATTTAACATACTTAGCTCAACATTAAATTGGACGAATATAATGTTTGTTTAATTCGACATCTATTAATTAAATTAATAATTATTATAGCAGGATATATGTATATACTTTATTTTCTAAACAAAAGGTATTATGATTTTAAACTTTAATAAAAATGTTTATTATGTATTTCCAACTCTCATTCCATTGAAGGGATTAGATCAAATTCTCGTCCCATAAATATCCCAAAATATGTCATTGATTATTTAAATTTAAATAAATGCAAATATTGATAATTGAAATTTTTTACTGCTTATAGCCCGTAGCAATATTCAAAAGGCTGGCGTGCAATACATTTTGGATTCAGCCATTACAGAATTAGCAAAAGATCCGGCGAGGAGGTATATTTTTCAAGATCCATTTCATAGAATGGGTTCTGTTTTAATGTAAAAATTTATGTCTTTTAGATTCATTTATGTTGAATCTGCCTATTTCTTTAAATGGTGGAAAGAACAAAGCGAAGAAACCCGAGCACTGGTCCAAGATCTTGTGAATGCTGGTCGTTTGGAATTGGTGGGTGGTGCATGGTCCATGAACGATGAGGCTGCCACCCATTATCAATCGACGATTGACCAGTTCGCCTGGGGACTCAGGTATTTTTCGATGAAAATTCAATTTATTCAATGTATATGCCTATGAATATTTATTATTATCAGACGAATTAACGATACTTTTGGCAAGTGTGGTCGTCCACGTGCTGCATGGCAAATTGACCCCTTTGGGCATTCTCGAGAATTTGCTTCGACTTTAGCTGGAATGCGATATGATGGCCTTTTTCTTGGACGAATTGACTTTCAGGATTTAACTAATAGAAAAAACACAAAACAAATGGAACAGATTTGGGAGGCCAGTCCAAATCTGGGTATGTCTTTGGAAATAAAATCTATTATATGAAAATTTTTTTTTATTATCGAACTTCAATTAGAACAATGCATAGTCAAGAGAAATATTAATTACAAATCATAAAATAGAATATTAGTTTAAAAAATGTAATTATTTATTTTAGTATACTAATAATTTGACTAATACGAAAAATTTGTAAGAAATCATAAAAATATCTAATTTATTTAAACTACGATCAATTAAAAAAATATAAATTATATTGTTAATATATATGATGATAAAAATAAATATTTTTCAGGAGTCAGTCGATCAATCTTTACATCGGTGTTAATATCCGGTTATTATCCACCAAGTGGTTTTTGTTTTGATGTACTTTGTTCTGATGATCCTATCATTGATAATGAATCCATTCCTGATTATAATGTAGATTCAAGGGTATGAAAATATTCCTCTATTATTCTAATATATCTCCAATTAATAGTTGTTAAAATGGTATATAGCATACTCATTTTTCAGGTATCCGGTTTTGTTTCTTGGGCGAAAGAAACTGCATCAAAGTATAAAACACCACATATTGCTGTAACAATGGGTGGTGATTTTCATTATCAAAATGCGCGAACCTATTTTTTGAATATGGATAAACTAATAAAGTTAGTATATATATATATATATATATTTTATCTAGAAAAAATTTAAAATAACTGAAACTTTATTTATAATTTGGTAGATTTTATATTTTTGAAAGAATATTATTTTATTATAATGAATAAAACTTAAAACAAATTAAACAAAAGGACAATGTATTGAATATATAAAAACAAACCATATTAACATATTTTACATATAGTAAAACTCCAATTTCTAGAACTTAAACTGAACTTATTATTCTAAGAAGAAACCTTTTGTACTTCGCTTTTCAAAGGCTAAATTTACATAAAACACTTTAGTATAACATTTCTATATATATTTAACAAATTTGTTATAAAATTATGTAAAAATAAACATTTGAAACTATTCTAGTTAGTTTTTGAAGATAAAGATGACATTTTATGATGATGAATTCATTTCAGAGTATAAATATGTATTAAGATAATTAAAATGCATAAATTTAGAAACTTGCCAGACAGAAGAAATTGATATATGGACTAGATTATTACTCCTTAGTTATTTTATTCTAATTTTTCTATCTGAGTGTTGTTATTTCATATTAATTAATCAAAAATTAAATTTCCTCAAGTTTGTTTTAATCTCTATTTTCTTTATTAGATATGTTAATATGAAAGAACCTTCAGTTAATGTACTTTACTCTACGCCTTCATGTTATATAAAGGCAGTGAATTACGAGAATGTTACCTGGGATACAAAACAGGATGATTTCTTTCCTTATGGAAGTGATGGTAGTAGTTATTGGACTGGGTATTTTACTTCTCGTCCGGCTCTTAAATATTTCGAACGTCTAGGAAATAATTTCCTACAAGTATGTATACAAAGAATCTATGAAATTGAAAACAAGAATTCTTAATGCATTTTCTTTTACAGATTGCAAAACAATTAATGGTTCAAGCGAATTTGAAAACAGAAACAGAAGAAGAATTAACCAGTTTAAGGGAGGCAATGGGAGTAATGCAACATCATGATGCCATCACCGGTACGGAGAAACAACATGTAGCTGAAGACTATGCTCGATTATTATATAGGGCTTTTGAAAAAACATCTGGTTACGTAGAAAAGGCATTAAAGTACGTATAATTATCTGTTTATATAATTATAAAATAATCATCACTTTTACACACAATTCAAAACTAGGAATACATTAATTTTGTTGTATGCATGGAAAACATGGTCCATTACTACTTACTTACACATAACTCAGTGAATAAGAAAATTTAGTAAGAAGTTTGTCATAAAAACACAAATGTGTAGTCCAAGGATTGGAAGATATTATAAAGCTAGATGTAAGGGAATTTGAAGAAAATAGGAGTGGATGGAGGTTAGTCTGAATAGGGACGATTGAAGAAATAAGAAGGATTATAGCATCCAAAAATTAATGTCAATGCACTAACCCAGAATAGATATGATTTAACAATTCCCATTTGAATTCTTGTGAAATTGAATAGTAATTTCAAATAAATTACGAGGGTGGTCTGAAAAGTTTCCGGCCTGACCAAGAAAAACGATGTTTTACAATTTTTTTTTTTATTTTTTAAAATTCAAGATAATTGAGACCTGTACGATGTCAGCTGAACGTGTGCGAAATATTTTGCAAAACCATTTGAATATGGAAAGCAGTGTGCAACGTGGGTGCCGCATTTCCTAACGTTAGACCAAAAATTGGTTCGAAAAACCATTTCTAACGACACTTTGGCGCTGTAGGCGTAATCCAAACGAATTTTTGCGTCGATTCATAACTGTTGATGAGATTTAAATTAAATTAAATCAAATTTAATTAATTAAATAATTTATTAATTAATTAAATTAATTAGAACACCGTTATGAGAAATGTATCAGTGTTGATGGAGATTATGTTGAGAAATATAGCAAAAAAAAATTGAAAAACATCGCTTTTCTTGGTCAGGAATAATATTATAACAAGACACCCTCAGACAAAATGGCAGTAGATAAAACAAACATAATTCGAGAATTTAGGATTTCAAATTATTTTAATATTCAATTTAGACGATATTATTAAATTGGATTATCTTATTTGATTTTACATTTATCAGTTAATAATTATAATTCATTCATATTTGGAACATGACTCTGTTGAAAACTGAGTACATATTCATTAAATTTCAAATGAAATAGAATTGAATCTTTTTAATTTATAATTTTGAATTGAAAATAAGAAGAAAGAAAATAAATAATGAAAAAGTTCTTTTTTGTGTTGGTTTCTTAACCATTATATAGATGTAATTAATTAACGAATGTCTTTTGAGATCAAATTTTACATGGTACTTAGGAATTTCTGTAACGAACAAATTAACATAGAATCTTACTGATGATTTCACTCAAGAATGAATGAAATGAGTAATTTTCATTAAAATAGATATAATTTTAATATAATTAAAATATTTTCTATTTCAAATTCCACACATTTACTTTTAAATAGCCATATAGCACATTTTCTATTATACATAAAAATATGGTTTATTATTTGTAAATAAAATTAAATAAATAAAGTTAACACAACAAAAGATTTTTTTTAAAGAACAAGGTGCGAAATAAAAAAGAATATAACATAAAAGGAAAAGGAAATAGTGATATAAAGGCTGTTTCCTAATCAACAGGTAGTATATATATATATTCAAGAATCCTTTAAAAAGACCAAAAAAAAAAATCCAAAAGAACATAAATGACCATAATAGCATTTGGAATTGAAGGGTGTATCATTATTCATTAAATAAATAAATAAATAAATTTATTAATAAAAATAACGGGTCATAATTTTAGACAAAGTATCACAGCTTAACATAATTTTCTTTTTTCCATGTTCATCATATAGAGTACACTCTAAATTTCTTTTTTTTTTATTTTTTTTTATTTTTATGTACTTCACTATTCTTGTTTTATTTTAATTAAAATTAACGATGTTGATGAAATTCAACTCCTCGTAGCAAATCATGTTTATATTTTTTTTCTTCTTCTATTGTTATTTATTTCCTTCCCTCCTAATTAAACCTTAAATGAGGGACGAGAATAAAAGCGCGTTAACAAAAATAATTAATTAATAAAAGGTATGTATATACCTTTTTAAAAGAAGATAATAACAAAAAAAGTAATAATTATACTTAAAATATCTAAAATATATTTAGATATTTTTAATCTGAATTTGAATGTTCATTGCTAAAGCAATTATTCATTTTTTTTTTTTTTGATGTGTGATTTAAGTTTTTATATAAAAGATTAATCAAGTTTTTAAATAAATTTTTCTTAACGAGTTTAAGAACTTGAATAGAATAGGATGGAATCTCTCTTTTATGTACTTGCGAGGCTATGATACTAATACCTATAATAAATTTTTAAAATTGATTATTAATATGACTATATTACTATCAAAACCCAACTTTAGTTTATCTTTCAAGCTCATGGACCCGGGTTCAAGTCCCAGGCCTGGTAAGGGAATTTTTCTCTAGCTGAGGTCTCTTTGAAAACGAGGTCCTCAGAGCCTACATGATTAAAATTCAGAACCTACTTAAAATAATATTTTAAATTAGAAGTGCTCTAATTCCAATTTTATTTAATTTACTATTGGAATAGGTGATTAGACAAGGAGAAACTTGAGGGAGTTAGGAGAGAATGGAAATTGGGGTGGACGTTTGGAGAACTTTCGAGTTTCGAAAAGCTGTAAAATTGTAGAAAGATTGATAAATATTTAAATTAAAATTTTTATAATATAAGATGGGTAATATACTATCTCTATTCCTTTCTTACCAAAATGTAAATATTTTTATTAATATAATAATCATTTTTCTAATATAAAAATATATTTGTACATTTTTCAGTACTTTAGTAGCTGCTGATTCTTCGAGTCCAAATGAGGTTTGGAAATCGTGTTTATTAAGTAACATGAGCTCTTGTGATGTCAGCGAAACTGCCAATCGTTTTGTAGTTACATTGTACAACCCATTAAGTAGAAGTGTTAATAGACCTATTCGACTATCTGTACCCGAGGGAATTAAATTTAGTGTTTATGATCAGTCAGGTATAATTTTTAAAAATATATTATCTATATTTTAAACAAATATTTCATTCATACAAATATTTATCTTAAAAGATAAATAAAAAATACTATTAAAGTATTATAATTCTTGGTTATGTTAAGGATCTTATTTTTAAATTAAGTAAAATATACTATTCTCTGATTTTTTTTTAAATTATTGAGATTTTAACCAATTATATATGAGTTAATCTTTATTATTTTTATTAAAAAAGTATATTAAAATTATAATATCAATTTTTAATATTTAAACTTGATAAGGTACGAACTCATTTATAATAGTTCACAACTTTATTATTTGAGCTATGATAGGATTAGAGATTTTTAGAATTGATAAAATTAAAATTATATGAATTTTATCACAGGTAAACAAATAGCAGCTGATCTTGTACCAATTCCGGATTCTCTAACAAAAATTCCTGGCAGAGAAAGTAAAACTACATTCGAACTTGTCTTCCTTGCTGAAAATCTTCCAGCATTAGGACTAAGATCTTATTTTGTTGTTCGAGAGGCTGGATCAGGATTAACTTTATTAGCAGTTTCAAGTAGTGATGATTTTATCATCAGTGATGTGGGTACTTTTATTTCAAAAATACCTTTAAAATAAATAATTTATATATAATATTTTTGTTCTCTCCATAGCATACTAGAGTGAATTTTGATAAGACAACTGGAGAGATTCAATCGGCTAAATTTGATGAAACTGAAATTACATTGAATATTGATATGAAATATTACCAAGGTGAAACTAATGGTCGATCATCTGGAGCCTATGTTTTTAGACCTAAAGAGAAAGAACCAAAACCAATTGCAACTAAAATTAGTGCACAGGTTTATAAAGGTCAATTAGTTCAAGAGATTCATCGCACATTTAATGAATGGAATAGTCAAGTAATTCGACTTTATAAGTAAGAAACATGAAGAGATTTAATAAATATTACTTTAAAAATGATTATCACTTAAAAATTCTTTTTATTTCCCAATATAAAGGAACTCATTAGAGGTTGAAGTAGAATGGTTAGTCGGACCAATTCCAGTAGGTGATAATATTGGAAAAGAAATTGTTAATGTCTACACTACAAATATTGCTTCAGCTTCAGAATTTTATACCGATTCCAATGGCCGAGAACTTTTGAAACGCAAACGTGATTTTAGAGAAACATGGAATTTGGAGCTTACTGAACCTGTTTCAGGCAATTATTATCCTGTCGTTTCGCAATTAGGTATCCGAGATACTACAAAAGGAATAGGAATGACAGTAGTCAATGACAGAGCGCAAGGAGGCACCTCTTTGAAAGATGGTCAAATTGAATTAATGCTTCACAGACGTTTATTACAAGATGATGGTTTTGGTGTAGGTGAGGCACTAAATGAGAAAGGATATGGTGATGGTCTCGTAGTCAGAGGAAAGCAATGGCTTGTAGTTGGTCAATTAAATCAGAAAGATGGTGTCACTGCAAGAGCAAGATTTATTACTCAAGAGCACGTTCTTGCATCATGGGTTAGTAAAATATTTTAGAATATTAAAATAAAATTAAATTTATATAATAATAGTAATAATAATAATAATAATAATATCAACAATTGTATTTAATCAGTAATTATTTGTAAATATAGGCATTCTTTACTGAAACAAGTCTTACTGCATCAGCTTGGTCTAGAGTACATCAGGTGGAAACATCAGCACTACAAGAAGCACTCCCATCAAATGTTCAAATTTTAACTTTGGAACCATGGAAAGATTCATCTGTGCTTTTGCGTTTAGAACATATCTTGGAAAAGGGAGAAGATCCTGATCTAGGCAATACAGTGACAATAGATCTTTCGGTACAAATATTTGTGTACTTTTAATTGATCGATAGATTGATTTTTGGCTCATTTTATTTCTTTCTCAAATTTTATCTCAACTATAAGATATACTAGTTTAAAAGCTGCATAAGTATAAGAATATTAGATTCTTATTTTTTTTTTGTGTTGATATAATTTTATCGTTAATTTTAAGCGAATTTGATCAAAGAACTATAGTTTGGAAATTTTGAGTCTCCACTTTTTCATTGAGAAATTTCCATTCGATTCTTCAAAACATATTAAAATAATTATAATAATAATATTAATATTAATTATAAATGAATATTAAATACAAATATATTAAAATTAAATTTTTAATAAAACATTTTTTACCGACCGACGATAGTAAGGGAGGTATTGTTTTCACACCAAATTTCACATGTGGAGATTTTTACATATCTCCACGAATCATGCATTTTCTTAACAGAAAAAAGTATTTTTAGCATGATGTCTGTCCGTCCGTCCGTCCGTCCGTCCGTATAGATGTGTACAGCCTGAACGGCTCAACCGATTTTGATGAAATTTGGTATATTTACTTAATGCATCAGTGGGATGAATTGATCAACTTTTGGTGCAAATCCGGAAACTGGAAGTGGTAGTATTAGCAATCGACGATAGGAAGGGAAGGGTTATTTTCACACCAAAGGAGATTTTTTTATATATCACCACGAATCTCATGCACTTTGTATTGGTTTTATCCTCGGGAAAATCATATTTATTAGTTTTTTCTTGATTTAAAATTATATGACGTCATCCAGCCATTCATGACGTCACAGCCTGGTCATTCATATATATTATAAATAAAATAAGATTAAAAATGTTTATATTTATTATTTATGTATCCATATCTGTTTTTTATTACATTATTATTATTATTAATTGCGTATGGACCGTCTTGGATCACGCAAAGCTCCCATAAATTTTTAGAAGCGCATCGCATCCTCATGGTCATGATGCGATTGCTGATGGCATTGACTTCTGATATTGAATCGATGATCTTCTTGTTCACAATGAACGCCACGCCCAGAAGTGGTAAACCTCTTCTACTTCGCTTGGCCGTCTTGCTCTTGAATATGCGATAGTTCTTCTAGTCCATTGTATTTTTCATCCGTGAATCTTGTCTCTTGAAGAGCAATTATCTGGATATTCTATCACGATTCATGGTTGCTTGTTTTGAGGTTATCCTGCCGGAGCAGGCTTTGTAGAACCAGGGCTTGTCAGTTCCTGGAGCTGGGGCAGCCGATGTTAAATTGAATTAAATTTTTTATTTTTTATTAAATAAATATATAATCTTGAGTTCTATGCTGAGATTCGAACTCAGGCTTCCTGTGTAGAAATCTCGTACTCTACCCACTCAGCCATGCTGCTCCTTTTTTATTACATTAATAGATATATTAAAATTATTTGAAATTGTTTCTGTAGTTGGAAATTAATTTACTTCAAACCGTCGGTCGGTTCGGACCTGGCCACAGGTCAACTTATTTTAATATACTTTTCTCATTAAAAATATGTGAAAAATATATAAAATTGTGCTGCAGCACCCTTAAGGGTTGATTTTCTTTTAATGAGTCCATAAGGATAAATGGAAGCGTCAAAATTTAAATATATAGATGATAATATAATATTTTTAATTATTTTAGTTCAATTAAAAAGTTAAATAAAAACTTTAGTACAAACTATAAACGATCAAGTATTTTTAATCAGATAATTTAAAGATAAATTAAAAAATATATTTAGAATTTTAGTGATTTATTTATAAACGTGTTACTAAGATTATATAATACATATTTAACTAAGTTTTTTTTTGTTTTTATTTTGTTCTTAGAAAGTGTTTTCGTCTTTAACGATCACTGCTGTTCACGAGACCTCACTGGATGGTAATCTTTTCATAGACCGTGCCAAACCATTAAATTGGAAAAGGAAAGAGAATACAATGAAAGAAAAATTGGAAACACCACACCAACTCGAGGATGATTTGATTTACAACTTAAAACCCATGGATATTCGTACATTTGTGGTTGATTTAAAATAAATTCCCTATTAAATAATGATTTTCCTTTAATTAATCTTGTATTATTGTAAATTATATATTGATTATTCTAATTTCGTAATTGAAAAAAATAAAATTTATATGTATATATTATAATATATCTAATTGTATCTATCGAACTCTCCACCTAATTTCCATTCTCTCCCAATTCTTTCATATTCCATGTTATATTATCTGACAATGTATTTTGGACTTTAAACATAACAAATTCACTGAATAAACTTATTTTTACTAAAGAAAATTAATAATTTTATATTAAAAAAAATTTTATATATATATATTTATTTATTTATAAATATTAGGTAATATTTTATATTAATAATTCAACCGTTTGCAACCGTGAGAAAAGTACCGCCTAGGATGGACCCTCTCCTTACCCCTTCTTTCTCTTTAATATTAACTATGAATTTGTGTTTTACGAGTAATATATACTTATTATATTATATTTTCAAATGGTATATATTATTATCCATATCCTCAGTTATAGAATCTACGAATCAATTTCATTTTCATATACAAAGTATGACAAGAAACAAAATTAATATTATACACCTGTAGAATTTAAATATCAGAGGGTTAAATCTCTTCCATGCATGTAAATTTTACAAGAATAATAAAAAAAAATGATAAGAAAAGTATAATTACATAATATAGGTATAAAATAAAAGTTTAATCCCATATTAGTCACGAATTTATTTATTCATTTCTTTTAATTAATAAATATTTAATAAAATAAATATTAAAAAAAATATTTTAAATTTTCTTATGATAGGTACTATAAATCTCATTTATCTATTTTATATATATAATATCTATATTTTTTTTTATATAGTTTAAATTAAAGTAAAAAAATCTGGAGTGTCTCCACTCGACTATTGAATTGGATTAATTAACATATATTATATTTAAATTAAATTTAATTAATTATAAATTACAAATTAAATTTAATAAATATATATTAAACCAGCGCGAAAACAAGAAATTTTGAATAATGCCCGAGTACCAAATTTCATTATTCTAGCGATTTTGCGTAATCTTATCTACATATACCCAAACAACTTTAATGAAAATGTTTCAGGGACCTTCAAAACGTATAAAAACATCAAAATGTCGTCATCGAATATTTTCGTGATAGTAAAAAGGGAATCTATTTGGGGGATAACTCTGGCGAGATAGTAAAAGAATGTAAAATAGATTAGCTTATTTATCAAAAATACCTATTTATCTCATATCCCAGATATGTCACTTAAAACAAATTAATTGATTAATTATGGAGAATTTTATTTTACATCTTCAAACTGAGTTATCAACATTAAAACATTGAACCTCGTTTGAATTTTATATTAAATATAATAAATATGTTATACATATTTTAAGAGAATTTATTTATCGATAAAGAGAGATTTGTTGAAGTGATTGAATAAGTAATTAAATAGTAAATACAGCATATAAAATGGTCGATCGCGTAGTATAAATGTGAAGGCTAAATAAAAGGTCGATCGCGCATAAATAAGAAAAATTAATGTTGATCATACCAGTATCAAGTTTGGTATATATACAATAACATTTAATAAATTATTCCTTTTTATTTTTTGTTTCTAATGATCATAATCTTAGGGTCAGTCTTATCTTGACAAGATTGAATAAATAAAAGTATCATATAATTATCAGTAAAAATATTATTTAATATAATATAATAAATATAAGTATAATTATCACAAATTATATCTTCCGAAAAGATAACATCAAATTATATATATATAAAGAGAGAGAGAGAGAGAGAGAAAGTTATAGTGAAAGAAAATAGATGTATAATCTTTATTAAATATGAATATATGAATAATAATTAATTCATCTGATTATTTATTTACTTAATCAAATATAAGATTAAAATTAAGGTAATAGAATGATTGAGTAAACATTTTTTTTTCTGCTTAAAAAAAAATCCACGTGAGAATAATAAAAATACTAATGTTAATGGGTGCTGGGTGCAGCATGGCTGAGTGGGTAGAGTACGAGATTTCTACACAGGAAGCCTGATTTCGAATCCAGGCATAGAACTCAAGATTATATATTTATTTAATAAAAATAAAAAATTTAATTCAATTTAACATCGGCTGCCCCAGCTCCAGGAACTGACACGCCCTGGTTCTACAAAGCCTGCTCCGGCAGGATAACCTCAAAACAAGCAACCATGAATCGTGATAGAATATCCAGATAATTGCTCTTCAAGAGACAAGATTCACGGATGAAAAAATACAATGGACTATAAGACCTATCGCATATTCAAGAGCAAGACGGCCAAGCGAATTGGAAGAGGTTTACCACTTCTGGGCGTGGCGTTCATTGTGAACAAGAAGATCATCGATTCAATATTAGAAGTCAATGCCTCAGCAATCGCATCATGACCATGAGGATGCGATGCGCTTCTAAAAAAAATTATGGGAGCTTTGCGTGATCCAAGACGGTCCATACGCAATTAATAATAATAATAATAATGTTAATTTAATAGAGAATTATGAATTTGTATAATTTGTAAATTTCAACCAATCTAAGAATTCTAATTTAATACGGTTATTATTATTAATATATTGTTATAATTTAGTTAAATTATTAACAAGAGAATTTAGTCCAGAAAAACATTTATTTCATATCAATGACCTTGGATTGAAGGTATTTTCCCTTATACATATATGGGTGCGATAACAGAAATAAAGAGAATAGCAGAGTTGTGGATAAAAAGGATTGTTTAGAAACATAAAGAGAGAAAGGTAAGCTTTAAGATAAAACAGAAGAAAAAAGTGGGGAGAAATGTTTATATAATAAATTTTGTTTTCACAACCCAAATCACAAACAAATAGGATTATAGAAATCGATATACTTACTTTCTCTCTTTTTGTATATATATATATAAGTGTATATATAATAAAAACAAATATTTATCCAGGATTTTATTAGAAGTTTGTGTATATAATAGAATAAAATATTATTAATTAGTATATGTGCCCTATTCGCAGGTAAATTTAAAGGGTTTTGAAATAAAGTACCAAAAAATATGATAGTTTCAATTTTCTACAATTATTCATTTGAAACATCATTATTTCAAGAAAAAATAATGAAAAATCATATCATTTATTTACATTTAATATTTAGTATATTTAGTAGAACATCTGATAAAAATAATAACTATATACCAGAGGTTCCCAATCTTTTCTGGTTTGCGGTTCCCTAAATAATCGGAGGCTCCCTTAATACATCCGATTTTTATATAAATTTTTTACTTTCTTGAAAAATTGAAAAACTTTTCTTCCCTCCATCGGAAATGTTTTAATTTTTTTTTAGAACCATATTGAACCTGTGACTAGGCGCAGAACCGACCGACGATTTGAAATAAATTAATTTCCAGCTACAGAAACAATTTCAAATAATTTAAATGTATCTATTAATGCAATAATAATATAAATATAAAAAAATTTTATATAATAACGTTTTTCTAATGGACTAAAAAGAATAAAATAATTTTACTATAAGCCTGACAAAGTTTATGGATGAATTGCTTCACATTCAACGAAAAACGTTGGGCGTATTTCATTGAGCCGTTCAAACTGTACACATCTTTACGGACGGACGGACAGACATCATGCTAAAAATACTTTTTTCTGTTAACAAAATGCATGATTCTTGGAGATATGTAAAAATCTCCACATGTGAAATTTGGTGTGAAAACAATAAAAATCATCTTATCTTTTTTTTTTAGAACCAAAAATTTCAAGTGTTAGTATTAATTTAATATTTCGCGGCTCCCTAATAACGACATCGTGGATCCCCACGGAGCCGCGGCTCACAATTTGGGAATCACTTCTATATACTATTACATTATTATCTTTATTTTAATATGTAAAATTATTTTATTTAAAAAAAAATTATAAATCAAAATTTTTTTGATAATTGATTTTGATTATTAATTTAATTTATTTAAATATATATATATATATATTATATTATTTAATATATTTATGCCACATACGAGTATGAGTATTTTATTCATTTTGTTATTTAATTATATTATTATTATACTCTCCAAAATCTTTAGATTTATATTTTTAAAAAGACAGAAAATACGAGTGGAGGTACTGAATTTGAAAGGGCTTGGCCTCATCAACTTCATTCCTCCAACCACTTCTTATTTGTCCCTTGCGGGATCTGCTGTTTTGGACAGCCTCCAAGGGTCCTGTCCATCTGTGTTACGAACTCGTAGAAAACCTCCTGCCGACTTGCTGCGAGAGTCTGAAGTGGGAGGGGGATATAAGAAGGATTTTTCATATTCAATTGATGGGATTTGGGATTTGATTAGGATTCGGGACGCGACTTCCTCGAAGGAGAGGAAAAATCGTGGTTTGCGTGAGCAGGGTTGCATCTATGAAGTGGACCTGTCTCTATCAGGATCATAGCGTGTCCACCCGCTACTCATGGGACTGGGGAATAATTTTTCTTTAAATTAATTTTATTGTTGCTCTTCTTAGTATCAATTTTTTTTTCTAAATTTACTTGCTTACATTGTCAGTTCATTTTTCAATCTTATTTTCTAAAAATAAACTTATCCTGAACTTTTCTTTCCCCATTCTAGTCACGTTTCACCTACGTCGGAACATTCTCGATTTTATAACATTATTTTTGGGAATGAATAGAATTCATGTAAATCCTAAAAACAATAATTTTCTTATAATGTATTGCTCATACTTCCAAATATTATACATAATATTATTAATTTTTATTTATTGAATTTGGTAATATTTGAACTTCTAACCTTAGTTCTACTAACCTAAGTTCGGCAAACTATAACTAAAACCAAATAATAAATTAAAAAAGCAATTTAGCTTAAAGACGATAGTTTCAAATTTGCTTGAAGTAATCCAATTGAATCATTTACCAATGTTTTAATTAAAAAATAACTAGAAAATGTGTTATCCACTGGGTGCGATTTTTATGTTGCACCTTGGGACTAATTCTTTTCCTTTTTCTTTTTAAACTCAACGTTTATTTCCATTTTCCTTATCAAACAAATATATATGTAGAGTGGAAAGAATGAATGATAAGAAAATGGAAATTTATTTTCATTGAATGAAATATATAGAGGTAGGTACGAATATAGTCAAATAATTCTACGATTATTAGCCATGACGTTATGTCTTTCATTTGTAAGATAGCAAGGATCATTTACCCAAATTAGAAAATTTATGCAATGACATTTACAGGATAAGGGTTGTTTTAATCACTTATTAATATCATATTTTAGTAGTAAATTATATCTCTAATAAAATTTTCAAATGAATTTAAGGAATTTAGGATTATTCTATTAAGTATAAATTTGTGGATAGTAGATACCGTTGGAGATAAAACCATTCTCTTATACAAGAAATTAATAAAAGTTTAATGAAATTAGCAGTTAGCATTGCCATTTCGAATAGTTTAGTACTGATTCTTAACTTCTGTCAAACTTTTGATTATTTGCTGTATAAAACGTGCAAATATCTTTGCAGTAAATTTATCCTCATAATTCTTTTTTTATCTATAGTATATAAAATTGAAATTTATCATCGTTGATATTCTAATAAAAATACTTTTTATATCTTTACTTCTTAATTCTTTATTTTTACTTTGTATCTTGAATTTATTTGTCTTTATGGAATCTGATATTGGACCTCGAAATTTCGTGACTCATTTCTCCATCTCTCTCTATTCTTAGACATCTCCATCCAATTTCAATCCTCTCTTAACTCTCTCATAAAAGCCCTTATAGTGTTAGCTTAATGTATACTTGGTTTATTCCGTAGTCACTTCGATTTTTTAATACATTTCGTTATTTATTATACTAATACTAATTTTTTATAATTACCGACCGACGATAGTAAGGGAGGTATTGTTTTCACACTAAATTTCACATGTGGAGATTATTTTTAGCATGATGTCTGTCCGTCCGTCCGTATAGATGTGTACAGCCTGAACGGCTCAACGGATTTTGATGAAATTTGGTATATTTACTTAATGCATCAGTGAGATGAATTGATCAACTTTTGGTGCAAATTCGGAAACCGGAAGTGGTAGTATTAGCGATCGACGATAGGAAGGGAAGGGTTATTTTCACACCAAATTTCACATGAGGAGATTTTTTTATATATCACCACGAATCATGCACTTTGTATTGATTTTATCCACGAGAAAAATCATATTTATTAGTTTTTTCTTAATTTAAAATTATATGACGTCATCCATCCATTTATGAAGTCACAGCCTGGTCTTATATATTATAAATAAAATAAAATTAAAAATATTTATGTTATATCCATATCTGTTTTTTATTACATTAATAGATATATTAAAATTTTTTGAAATTGTTTCTGTAGCTGGAAATTAATTTACATCAAACCCTCGGTCGGTTCGGACCTGGCCACAGGTCAACTTATTTTTATTTCATAAAATATTTTAATTGAATTAATTCGAATAGTATATAAATATATTTACGAGTATATATATAAGCGTTGCATATAAAACTAACAGAAATTGAATAGAAATAATTTTAATCCCAATTTGTTTAGGAGAGATAATATGAATATTATAGGCGGAATGAAAAAATCGTGATGCCACGCCCAAAATATTTATTTTATTATAAATTTAAAAATCAAACTAAAAAAATAATCTAAAGATTATTTCTATTAGTCTGATTCGCAATATTTATATAAATATATATAATATATAATATTTTTTGCAATTTATTAAATTCTATTATTTTTAATATAAAGACTAATTACTTTACAAACTAAACTAACGGAAATCTAAGTATATTGTCATTATTAAAAAAAGAACATTTCATGGATAGATGGATTAGTCAAAAAAAGAATTCATCATTGGTGAAGTTTGTTGTTATTAATCCTCGAACTGCAATGTCAAGGTCATCATCTCTTGTAAAGTATTTTCGTCTACGCGTCAGAGTTTTTAAATAAGGAATCATAATCACAAGATCGGGTGAGTAAGGTGCTTCAGTACTTTCTGTCGGGAAGTTTCCCTCTCAGACAAGGATTGCAAACATACTATTATGCATATGTATACAATCTCTAGGTAATATAGAAACCATATATTGTCAGTAGATCAAAATATTTCTGTCAGGGCTTCGTTGTTTGCTAAAAAATATGTTGCCATGCCTTAATGAATAACTATGGTATATATATATATCTATATAATAGTCCATATGTTCTTAACAATTTATTTCTATAAATTAAAATTAATTTTGCTTTACATAATTAAATTACAATTCAATCCTTTTTGAATTTATATACAAATATTATATGAAAAAATAAATTTAATTAATTGCATATGCAATTAAATAATTTCTAGAGAAAATAATAGAAAGAGAAATAATAGATAAACATATAGTACATGTACCTACAAGTAAATGTGTTATCTTATTTAACATAGAATTATCATTTCAATATCCATATACAATAATAATTAATATTCATTAGGAAAAAAATTTAGCTTTTGCCATTAATAATTGATAAAAATGAAAAAATAAAAAGTAAACTTCAAGAGTAATTAATTTTTTTTTTAATTTTAATTGAAATTTTTATTTAGAATATATTAATTCACATTTCATTGAATAAATCAAAGTAGTGAATAATAATAATAATAATATATTATAGGTTGATTAAATATTGAATAAAAAAAAATCTAATAAAAAAAGTTTATAGATTTTATCAAAATTGCATTTACCGTATAATTTACAGTGATTTATGCCCTTGGCGCTGTCTATTTATACAACATTATGATTTATCAATAAGTGAGGATTGAGTCTTAAAGTTAGTATAAATATCAGGCGCCCTGGGATAATCATTACACGTCAGCCATTCTACATAAATATTTCAAATGAAAGGAATATAAAAGCAAATTTGTTCCTATCTCATTTTCTTCTATTTATTCAACCACAATGTGGGTATTCATTTGAAAGGGTTCAACCATTTAACGGACCGAGATGACATTAAATCTGTAATGTGAGAGAGTGGTTCAAAATGAATGTTCTTCTCTCCGCCTGTTGAATCCTACAGAACATAGATAAAAAGTATCATTTTGAACAATTGATAACCTAGTAAAACTATTTCAATTACAATTCGTGTTAAAAAAAAGACAACTTAAAATAAATGAAAATTTAATTAGCATAAAAAAAGGGATTCAATTTATATTCTGTTTTTTTTTTCTTTTTGTCTTTTGTATTTTTTTTTTTTGTTTGTATTTGGTATTCATTGTTCACAGGAACTAAGAAAGATGATTTAATGAAATATTGATCGTTTAATGATGATGTTATGCGATAGGCACTCGAAGGGAGTGAATGAAAAATAGATTCCCTCTCAGGGGGGGTTGAATTACTGGATCATTATTAATTTAAGGGTAAAATGAAACAGTTTGATTAAAGCCGATACCCTATTTATCACTTGAATAATTAATACAATATTTTCAAAAAAAAAACATATTTAAGTATTTTAAATTTTATTATAAAATATTAAAATTTCATAGAAGTAAAACAAATAAATAAATCCTATTATATACTAACATATATCTCATAAATTAACTGGTGGTAGTTAAGTAAGAATTGGTTAGGTAATCGTTTGAATATTTATACGAAACAGAAACTTAAACGCGGACTTTTGTATTGATTTTGTCATTGCATTCCATACAATGGAAAAATAAAAAGTATTATTAAAGTAATTTAATATTTTTAGTGTCATTATAAATATTTTGTTTTTTTTAATAAGTTAGTAAACTAATAGAAATGCATCTTACTTATTTTTAATTAATAATAATTGAAGAAAGAAAATTAATTGCATAACTAGCAAACAAGTACAGGGAAATATTTGAATTATTAAAGATGTTTAAGAAATTTGTAAGGGAAATAAAAAAAACAAACAATATTGGGGTAATGGGTTTAAACAGTGGTTATTGTTTTAACCAACCGAACCAGAGGTCAAGGGATCATATCTCATCAATTTCAATATAATTGAATAATTTTATAAATAATTTAAACTTCTAAAATGGGCTTAGATCACGTTAGTCTAAAACTAAAATATATTCACTTTTTAAAATACCTACATATAATAATTATTATATCAGAGAAAAATAATTTTTTTCAATTAGTATATTTACTAAAATAATAGTTGCAATCAAGGTTAAACAATTTTCACTTAGTTTTTGAGTTACGAGCAATTTTCAAATAATAATAATTTGCATTACTACTAATGGTTGCAATCAAGGTTCACGGAACATGTGACCGAGGAATCCATCCAGTAAATATTTAATTAATTTAAAATTTAATAATAATCATATTCGAATAATGAGAAATATTGGTAAAATGGGGTTAGATCCCAAAATAAAAAAAAAACAAATTTATAAATATTATTTAAATAGAATATACTGAAATGGCTGTGTTTCCAAGCAATTGAAGACATTTCTCAGAAAAATCCGCTTTAAAACACAAAGTTTCTTTATTATATTAACTATTTAATTTAACTACCATATTTTTATACACATCAAATTTTTACTATGAATATTAATGTTAAAGACCTGTTTAGATATGAGATCTCATTTTGTTTAAATGCAAAATTAAATTATATTATTATTATTAAATTAATCACACAAATAGAACATAAAATAGATCAAGAAGGATGGTGGTGAACATCGTTAACTTACATCCTAGCGTTCCCGTTTTCAAGTCCCGGGTCTAGTAAGAGAAATTCTCTAGAAATATACACATGTGACGGAGTCAATCTAGCCGCCGGAATCGAAATTGGAAAGCTACTTGAAAAAAAGTAGCGCCTCCGATCAAGATAATCAAGATAAAGGTTGATAGGACCTATAATGGGACACCTAATTTATATAGTTGAATTGATAGGCGCTGTTCTTGCAAAGGATCACGATATATATTCATGTAAAAATTTTCTATTACTTCATATATTGTATATTATTATATTTTTATTATTTTTTCTGTTTGTTTTCACAGAATAAGAAAATAGAATATGGAATCTAATATAAAAGCAAATTTCGAAAAATAAATTAAAAGAGATCACGATATATATATATATATATATATATATTCGTATACATTTGAACAGAATAAATTCAGGATTATTTTAAAAACAATGTACTCCAGTTTTATAATACATGCAAATGTTGTACTAAAATCAATCCAAACTCAACTTACAGATGGAATCAGATATTGAATTGGCAAACAAGGGCTCGTGATTTGCATACCTGCCTAACTATCCATTACTCTAAACGAAAAGATTTGTCTATATATATAAATTTCCTTCTAAATATATATACAATAGAATGTATGTAGATATGTATAATAATCCACTTGCATTTAGATCGTGAAATTAGAGGGTTTGAATAAAATAAATGAAAAGACAAGGTTAACATCTCTCTTGCAATCAGTATATAAATTTAAAATTAAAATATCCCAAAATAAAATATTCACCGAGTTGTTTAATAATTTATGAAACTGTAATATTTTATTGTTTAACATAAATTAATATTTTGAAAAAAAAAAAAAAGAAAAAAATAATCACTTTTAAATCATCTTTTACGAGTATAATCTTTTATATATCAACGGTATAAAAACTTTTTATCACTAAAGTCTGGAGCTCTTCATAAACTTTTCTTCCTTTCTTATTCACTATAAGAAAATAAAATAAAATTTGCGTTTTAATACTTGTTGGATCACTATTAGAACTTTAATATGAAATTTTAATAAATTTGATTTGATTTCATTTTATTAAATTACGGATGAAGTGTGGAAGTAGCCCAATTCAATTTTATCTTAAATTCAATGCCTGAAAGGTCATCTCAAAGTAGATTATGGTGCGTTAGGAAAATTGGTGTATAAAACATACCAAGGTATAATAATTTAGAAATAATATTATAAATATTTATTAAATTGGAAAATATAAATATATATATATATATTATATTTTTTAGAAAAAAAAACACTGACATTTGTATGTCTTACCCAAGGACAACGCCTATCAAGTCGGTAAGGTTGAGAAAAATGTCTCTGTGTGTGTGTGTATGTGTGTATGTAGACAAGAAAAACGGTGTTAGTTAGAATAATGAAATTTGGTACAAGAGCATTATTCAAAATTCGCAGTTTTCTATCAACTTTTGAGAAATGTAGCTCAACCGGAAGAGGGTCATTACCTACCACGTTTCCTTCAGCTCACGTGAGGGCAGGGACGCTACTCCCTGAAGTAGAAATCTTTTCTATTAAGATCATAGAGAAGACACTACCCGTTACCCATCCAAATCTTTCTAATTATTATATTGTATATTTTCTATTTTTTCTATTAGTATTGATATTTTGAGAAATGTAGTTCAACCGGAAGAGGGTCATTAACTACAACGATTTAATTATTTTCCTCTAAAGTGACCGTAAAAATAAAGATATATGTTTGATAATTTTTCACATGATTAAAAATTGTATAAAACTGCTATATATAGAATTTCAGCTTGATTTAATCGCAGAAAGTACCGGAATTATTTTTTTAACACGAGTGCAAATCTCACGCGCCTACGTGGTGCCACCAAACAACGCTGGTTTAATAAATATTATATATTAATTTTAATTTATAATTTAATTCAAATATAATATTTGTTAATTAATCCAATTCAAAATTGCGAGATAGTCATGTGGAGACACTCCAGATTTTTACCGACCGACGATAGTAAGGGAGGTATTGTTTTCACACCAAATTTCACATGTGGAGATTTTTACATATCTCCACGAATCATGCATTTTCTAAACAGAAAAAAGTATTTTTAGCATGATGACTGTCCGTCCGTCCGTCCGTATAGATGTGTACAGCCTGAACGGCTCAACCGATTTTGATGAAATTTGGTATATTTGATTAATGCATCAGTGGGATGAATTGATCAACTTTTGGTGCAAATCCGTGAACCGGAAGTGGTAGTATTAGCGATCGACGATAGGAAGGGAAGGGTTATTTTCACACCAAATTTCACATAAGGAGATTTTTTACATATCACCACGAATCATGCACTTTGTATTGGTTTTATCCTCGGGAAAATCATATTTATTAGTTTTTTCTTGATTTAAAATTATATGACGTCATCCAGCCATTCATGACGTCTGGTCTTGCATATATATTATAAAAAAAATAAAAAAAAATGTTTATATTTATTATTTATGTATCCATATCTGTTTTTTATTACATTAATAGATATATTAAAAATATTTGAAATTGTTTCTGTAGCTGCTTAGTTACTACAAACCGTCGGTCGGTTCGGACCTGGCCACAGGTCAACTTATTTAAATTGATGATTAATTTAAGTTGATTGTAGATATAAAGTGATTGTACTTATATATATTTCACTCTTCTATCAAAATTTCAATATGTAATAAACGTTAATATTTATAATATAAATCATTTTACAATTTTTCTTCATTTTATTTGATTTATCTTATATATAGGTTATAGATTATTTAGAGATGAGATGAAATGTATTATCTTAAGTCTCCCTTAAGAATGCTTCTCTTAAAATTTAATATTTATAAAAATAGGTTAAGTATATGAAACATCCTAAATTATTTATACTAATATCTATATATTTAATACGATAGTGTCCGTCTGTACGCAAAAAACTCCAGAGCCTAAACTACAAGGAGTAAGGTAACCAAATTTTTCTGAGGTGAAGGGTACCTCAAATGATGAAAAATAAAAAAGAAATTAGAATCTTAGGTAACTCCTGAGCTGAGCTGCGGGTGTTCCATTTTCCAGAAATATATATATAGGAAAGTGTTTGTATGTATGTAATTTGTTTACTTTTTTGTTGTCATAGAAACAGATATATATATATGAAGACCTTAGAGCGAAACAGTGGTAAGCCACACTTTTGCCGAAAATTGTTTTATTGCATTTATCATATGGCGGGAACAATATTAAACCACTAAAAAAGTTATTTTGACTGTTTCGTAATAAATAGCGCTGCTATCGCTAAATCATGTTGTTGGTGTTGGCAAAATTACTTCATTTTCTTACGTGAAGAGCATGGTAAGCCACATCAATATGGCGTCGACTTCTGGTTTATGTCTTCGTTCAAGAGCAATTATTCGTGAAAATAACCGTTCTAGTCCTGAGTTTTTTGAGGAGAGTGATGACAGTTGTGTCGACAAAGACTTTGTACCAAATAACGATAATATGTCGACAGATTCTTCTGAGATAGGTTATAGTTTTTTATTTTTTTGGCTTACCACGTTTTTATGTAAAAATATTTTGTAAATAATTTATGCAAAAGTATTGTATGCCATGTGGCTTAAGATGTTATTGCCCAACAACGAGCAAATATATTCACCAGAAGGTTGGCTAGATGTCATTCAAAAATCAAACCGAAAAAACCCATTTATAGTAACAAAAATGAGTCAAAAAGACTTATTCTTATGAGCCTCTGTTGGCGAATATAAACAAAAAAGCACGCTTTTCTGATAAGACAAACTTGGAATTTTCAGGAACGTATAGCTTTTGCTTTAAATCAGAGAATATTGGATCATTTTTTGTTAAAAACACAGTTAATGGAGAATACAGGAAAATTAATGTCTTAAAACTAGGTAGACCTGTAATGATAACCTTGTCAGATATTAAACTTAAATACAACGAGCCATTAAAAATAGCAGAAAAGAAAATTAAAAATGTACAAACATTATTGCCTTATATACCTCTATCAATCATTTTACACTCAATTAAATGTAACTGTTGATGATGTAGATGATGAGGTTGAAATTTTAGATGATTAATAAGTATTGCATTCTTTTCTTTATTTTGTTTTAATTTAGATAAAGCAAAAACACGTGAAGCTACATTTTATGTAAATTCTATTTTTTTTTTTTTGTGAAAAAAAATATAGTAGATAAAGATGTTGAAATTTTAGATGTGTTATAGATGTATTATATTATCTTAGTTATTTTTATCATCCGTTTAGTTTAGTTTTAGCAAAAACATGGTAAGCCACATTTTTTTCAAAATAAATTCTAATTTTTGTAGAAAAAATGTTTTATTTAAAGAAATAATAGTTGCTGACTTTTTCCCTTTACTGATATTACATATTGAGCAAATTTGAAATATATGCAGTAAACCCAATGTTTTATATCTTTTCTTTAAACTTTAAACTGCAATATCTCAACTTTTTGATTTTGTGGCTTACCACTGTTTCGCTCTAAGGTCTTCATATATATATATATATAATTAGAACCTCTCTCTCTCCCTCTATTTAAAATTTTAAAAAATGGAGTGTTCTAGCCAAATTAAGAAATTTAAATTCCTTATGCAACATTGATAGGTAAATGAATTGGACTGGAAGAGGAGACATATGATTAGAGAAATTGGGGAAAAATCAACCGAAATGTAATTAAACAATAAAATTCAAGAATTATGATACGGATACGACTTACATACAATTAACATACAAAATGTAGAATTTGAAAAAGTATAAATATTTAAATACTTAAGATCTCTAATCACGAAGGATAATAATATTCGAGAAGAATTTAAATCGACGTTGTAATTGAGTAACGCCTGTTATTATGCAGTTAAGGGGCTTATCTCATCAAAGAGGATCAAAATTAAAATATATAAAACAATTATTTTTCATGTTGATCGATGACTAGGGTGACCATATTTCGAAAACATCAAACCGGGACAAACGATATACCTTTTTTTTAGAACAAAATTGAAAAAATTTTGAAAAATAATTACGAAATGTCCTAAATATTGAAAAAACGGGACAGTAGGTTGTCCCGAAGACATTTTGGGACAGAGCACCTAAAGACAGGACGTTTGGTCACCCTATCGATGACTCTGGGAGACGAGAGTAGATTTGGAGTATTTGTGAGATTAATATTGTTCGCAGCATTTATAGGCCAAAAGAAGATGAGGTCACAGGGGGATGGCGGAGATGGCATAACGAGAAATAATGTCCAGATGTAGTTAAGGTTATAAAATCAAGAAGGTAGGGATGGGAAGGGGACGTGGTTGGAATTGGAGAAACTAGAAATTGGGAGAAACCGATTGGGAAACATCCGGTGGAAGACCAAGGACCAAGGTGGGTGGACAATGAAGGAAGGCACATGGGAGAGATGGGACAGGGTAGGATTTGGTTGGAGCTCAGGATAGGGACGATTAGAGAAATGTGGATGCTGCGGCTAAGAAAACTTTCGAAAACTGTAGAGACACAGAGTTAGATAAATATAACATATACAATAATAATATATAATTAATTTAGTGATTAAATTAAAATATATTTTACAAGAAAACAAATACATGTCTTATCTACTTATACTGATTGAAACAAAATGGATGAAAACCTTTTACAAACAGACATTCAACCAAATACTATGTATCACTCGGGGGTACAGGGGGCGGAGCCCCCGTCTAGGTGTGAAGAGCGCCGAAGGCGCTCGGAGCAGCTAGTATAACTTATTATATATTGATTAGGTAATACGAGTATTAAATTATTATATTCATGTTTAATAAATATTTAATGAATAAACTTTATACTATGATAAAAAAAAACATCATTGAACTTCCATTTTTCTGTTTTATTGATATTTTTAGTACTCAGATTTTGTTGTATTGATGGAAGTCCTCTGGGAAACATAATACCAAGAAAAAAAACCATACATCTACGCATTTCTTTTCATCTCTTTCCCTATCACCCTTTCCTTTTCCTATCGTCTTACGTTTTTCTATGCATAAATTGTCAATCTGATTTTTTTTCTTTATACATATAGATATATATATATATATATATATATTCAATATTGATTCTTTAACCTCAACTAAATAAATAAATAAATAAATAATAATAATAATAAAAATAATATTAAAACTTTATTTTTCTTTCGGTTGAACTTTTGACAGAAATTTCAATAACCAATTTATTTAAAATTGAATTTATAATGTCTTAGACATTTTTGAATTTTATATCAATTTAAATACCGCCCCAAAAAAAAAAAAAAATTAAATACCAACTGGAATTCGAACGATAATCTTTGTTGATTTTATTTTTACACTCCCCCTGATTCAAAAGATTTTAATTCAAAAACAAACCATTGTTTATTTGTTTTGGGAATAGGTATTTTTTTTTTTTTTTTATTTATTATTATTTTGAAAACATGTTCTATTTATCAATTCCCCCCCCTTCCCCCCAAAGACTTGGAAATATTGTTAGTCAAACTTGTTTATATGTTTACTTTATATTGTCAATATTGAACTTCAATTTGAGTACATACTTTTTTTCATTATCAATAAAGTACTGTTTCAAATAGAAAAATATATGTTGATTTGTAGTTGAAGCATTTACATGTATTTATTACATTTCTCAATACTATATTATAATATAATATGTATTATTAATATCCTATTTGAATATTTACTATATTATATATTTATATAATATAAACATGGATTAATATGCTTCTCAATTACTTTACAGATGTCTAGTGGAGCCGAAATTGTTTGGTTATTGAAATTTCTCCTTTCATCTCTGAATCAGGCATGATGGAGTTTACAACATGATCTCTGATAGGTATAATCAACTTTTCAAGATGTTAAGTCAACGTATTAATAATATCGTAATATGATAAAGTAAATATAGTATATAATATATATATATATATATATACGAGTTTATGAGTTTATAAGTTTTGAGTTTGATTGACAGGTCTTGATTATCATTAATTCTAAGATAAATGATATAAGGAATGAAATAAACCTTCATCACACAATTTTATTACAAGATACTAAAATAATTTATTTCAAATCATATATAAACATATACACCTTCTCTCTCTTTATTAAGATTTGTATTTTTTAAAAAACAAATCGGATATTGGAAGAAATTTTCAATCTCAATAAAATGAAAAATATAAAAATTCACTCTGATTATATTTTTATAACTCGCGTAGTGAAGTTAACATCATTAAGATTTGATTTGCTGTTCGTAACAAAATTACTTATATTTATATATTCTTTGAAAAATATATAGTAATTTCTGGTAATATTAAATAAAAATAAATGTGGGTGCTTAAAAGACATAAACAAATTAAAAGCTTTATAAATTTAAAATTTTAAATTATATCATATTAAGGCTGATTATTATATTATGTAACGGAATGGTGTCGAGTATAGCCGGATATACACGATTTAGGGTACTCCGACGTGATGGTAAAATTTTGATTATTGTTCAAATTGGAGTCGAGTATTTTATACCCGAATTTTGAGAATTAATTTTATGAGTTATTCTTTCTTAATTAATTAATATTGGAAAATGAAGGGTGTTATTATTATTAAGTTCTAATCAAGGAAGTACTTACTACTTAGAAAAAAATAAACATTCATACTCAAATATCTAATTATAATTATTTTTTTTTATAATTCAATTGAATTTTAAATTAATATAATAAATAAATAAATAAATAAATAAAATATGAAATTTTAATTTCAATATTTTTTATATTGCTATCTTCATACAGGTGACATCACAAGGAGACAGAACGACCCTCAAGGATTAGGAGTATTGATAGTTTAGAAAATTTTAAAATACTATAAGTGGGTAAATCATGGATCTACTGTGTAGACATATATAACTCTAAATAGTTCTATTTTTGCTTAAAGATCTAAAAATTGAAAGAAAAGAATTTAATTAGTTAATAAAATAAATATTAACTGATCTGAAAAGTAATTTCATAATATTCAATTATTTATTATCCGGAATTCAGATCATCTTTCAGTAAGCTAATAATCAGATTACCGTAATATTAATTCGTTTTAAAAATAAGTTCAAATTACAGAAGTTTCATTGTTATTATAACATAGCAAAAGTGTAATAGGTAGAAGTTAGGAATTTTGCTAATATCCATTTCAAAGAGTTTATAATTTATAATTGAGCCAATATTGAATTTTGTGATATATATATATTTATATATAAAACTGATTACATATCAAAAATAGATTGATTCTATAAAAAGAATATAGGCAAATGGAGTATTCAATTTTATATGCTTAAACGATGTAAAATATTTAAGAAAAATATGCAAAAATGCATTGGTGACTTTCTTGAGGCTGAATGCTTCTCTTTCACCTTTGTTATTTATTGATCTCCCATTGGAGATATAAATTTAACAACTTTTTCCTCAACACCGAGAGAGAGAGAGAGAGGAGAGGAGAGGATAAAGAGTGAGATGGAGAGAGCGTTTGGTCGTGAAGTTCCCCGGGGGCACATAAACTTCTCGCGTGATATTCCAATGCCACTTTGCATATTTTTTTTTTTTTTACTTTTTCTCTCCAATATGATACTTAATTCGATTGACTTTTGTGAAATATCGATATCATCATAGAAAACTATCTCTTATTTTTGTTTTTTGTTTTTTTTTTTACAAAATTGATATATTTTTTTTTTTTTTTTTTTTTTTGCTAAAATATTTTTTCACATTTTTTATTTATTAAATTTATAAACAATATTTCATTCTTCACCTCAATGAAATTTCATTATCTAATCACACTGTCATCGCTTTAAAATTATACCGATAAAGGAATATGAATATCTCATATAGCTAAAGGCATTTTGCTTTGTACAGAGTCCCTACATGAATTACCTTATTAATGAATCGTTTCATTGACTTAAAAAGGAATAATAAAATTTTATCTTCAAAATTGAATATATTTTATCAATCATAAAAATTTACAATATATATATATATATATATTGTATATTTTCTATATATTTATAAACATCAATAATTTTACAAAAGTTGAAGACTAAAAATGAATTATATGTAAAGACCGTGACTTTTTGAGTGAGAAACAGGTTTCTGGATAAAAGATTTTTTTTTTTTCAACGTAGTCTCCTTTGAACTCTATACACTTTATCCAAGGTTTCTTCAATTTTTTATCCCTTTCCGAAAAATAAGATTTGTAGAGGATATCAAAATAGATTTGGTTGTGAGATGATTTCGTCGTTGGAGTCAAATCTCTTTCCGGCGAGTCATTTCTTCAGGTTTGGAAACAAGAAATAGTCCCTCGGAGCTAAATCCGGAGAATAGGGCTGATAAAGGAGCAATACGTATGCCAATTCATTGATTTTCATGGAAATTCACTTTTTTCCATTTTATTCTCAAATTACGAGGTAGTCTGCTATTAATGGATGTCAAACAAAAACTAAAAGACCCAGCTGCTTTAAATTTCGATAGGAGTCAGCTGATAGTTATTTGGTGACAGGAGCAGTGTTAACATTTCATTTAAGAGACGTGAATTCCAAAAAGTCACGGACATATTGTCTCGTTCTCATATTATATTTTTGAGAATTAGAAATCAATTAGGCAACTATTTTTATACTCATTTAGTGAATACAATTTTTGAAAATTCTTTTTTTTAATTTTATATGATTAATTATAATTAAAAGAGAGATTTCTCTAAATTAGCCAGATTACATAACAATTACATTACATTATCTCTATTCATCGTCAAATATAGAAATAAATGATAAAATATATAAAATGACTAAAATGGGTTTAGATTCCTCTACTCTATAGTTATATAATAAAAGATTAAATATTAAAGTTAAATACTGATTATGATTAAGATAAATTATTATTAATTACTTTTCTAAAAGATAAATAAGCTAAAATAATTTAAGTACATTATTTTTGGGTTTAATATATAGTATAAATAAAATTATAATCTATACCTACTATAGCTATACATATATAAAAATCTGATTTTTAAAAAACAGTATAAAATCCAATATTATTTTTTTTAGCCAATTATATTATTTGATTTTTTAAGGATAACACAGTTTATTGAATAAATGTAGCTTACTGTCAGTACAATTATTATTTTATTTGATATTAATATTTAGTATCATTTTTGATGATTTATTTATTACCTATATTTATTTTAAAATATTTCTCTCTAAAACACTGATACTATCAATCATTGGGAGTATAAGATTAATAGATGTCATATATTATAGAAGATATATAAGCTAATAATAATAATAATAATAATAATAATAAATTAATAAATATATAAACTTATATTTATTAACATTCAATAGCATGCAATTTTGATTTAATTCATATGGGAAATAAGTAAATTAATTAATTTCAAATTTATTCTAGTTTTTAAACGTTTGATTAGACATTTATATATATCTATATCTTTTTTTGATTTTTGATTTTTGTTTTGGTTTTGTTTATAATTCTATTATAATCTATTTATTTTTCTCTCATTTTCCTATAGATCTTCATCAAGCTCTATTCTCATCCACCATTATTCCCATATGAATTGTTTTATAGATAAAAAATATATAGGTATTGGAATATCCACAGCCAGGTTTATGTTCCCCAAGGGGCTCTCAGGGCTATTTACAAGCTGGACATCTCTCATTCGATTTCAACCCGCAATGGTTTGAGTGGGTCATAGTACATTTATCACAGACACTAGCCTTGTATAGTTAATTAATTGATAAGTAACTCTACATCCCTTTTCATTAAAACACAACCCTTAGATCGGACAAGAATTGAATATAATGCCAATAAAATTTTTAAGATTACTCATGAAAAATAATTAACATAGAGAATTTCAAATAATTATAAAAAAATATAATATTTAAAGCTTAAATTAGTGAATTTTTTTGAATGATGAAAAAAGTTAAATAGATATCACCTTTTTTAATGTATAGTGACGGAAAAAGTATTTGCTAGGAGGGCGCTGTTATCGGGCAATGGCAATCTAAATCGGTTGATTGCAGCGCCCTCTTAGCGTATACTTTATCCCGACGCTTTACATATTATATACATATAGTTGTACAATTATTTATATATATATATATATATATATATAAACTTTAAAATAACTATAATTTTTCTGTATAAATATTTTAAAAGATCAAAAAATTATTATATTCAAATTATCTAGTATATGTGTTATATAACCAAGATGAATTAAAATACACACTAAAATACTATAGTAATTTAATAATATTAAACATTTTGACATATATGACATTTTATATTTTATTATATAAATATATTTATTACATTTCAATTTTTAAATTTTGATACTTGGTAAGTTTGATCCCTCGTTACTAAGTTTCAAAATGTTTTTTTACCGTCTTAGATTTATTTAATTTGATCACATTTACATGTGCGTGTCTTCATAATCGTTAATTATTGTTAATGTTTAAATTTGGGATTAAATCTATCTCTAAGATGGTAGCGACATGAATGATTTATTTTTACACATTTACATATCGATACTGTTTCTTGGGATGTATTTAAGAGTTGTAAATCCTAACACAGGAGCATTACTAGCCATCCATTCAAAGAACAGATGATAACAAATGGAGGATTTGCTTACTGTTGGATTTGATTGATAGACTATTAAGTGAAGAGAAATGGCTCTGGGGAAAGGATTTGCAATGCGGTTGAGATTAGAATTCATTGTCCTATGGGAGATCCATTATGGTAATAGGAATACATGTTACTGTATGATCATTTTAGGAAAGATGGAAAAGGTCTGAATAATAAAATATATTTAAATTAAAATAATTAAAAATTCATTAATATATATGGATATATTAGATTATACATAAAAGAATAAAATAAAGATAGTACAAATGTCTACCGTGGTATGATGGATGTAAAGAAATGTGTGTATTGTATATTTAAATTTCATGAGAACACCTTCATTGATTCAATTTTAAAAATATATACCAACTATAGGTACTAATAGAATATATAATAACTAAATAATAAAATAACCCATAAATTTAGTCCGATTAGCAAATGAACATATTTTTAAATTTATACTCTTTTTTCATAAAATATTTTTTTATTGTAAAGTTCTGGCGCCATTTATAAAAAATATCTGTAGAAGAGGACAGGTCAATAAGTCCGTGACTTTTTGAATTTCCCGTCTATTAAATGAAATGGCAACACTGTTCCTCTCAACAGGCAACTATCAGTTGACTCCTGTCGAAATTCGAACCAGCTGGGTCTTTTAGTATTCGTGACATTCATTAATAGCACACTATCTCGCGATTTGAAAAGAGAATGGAAAAAAGTGAATTACATGTCCTCATTAAGTATTATGTTGTGCGGAAAAAAATCCATTGAAATCGAGTTTTTGCGCACTGTGGATGAAACGTGGAGCACAGTCGGTTTCTCGGGCTGAATCGGCTCCAAAGATGTCTTCGACAAATCTTATTTTTTGGAAGGGAGAACAAAATTGAAGAAACAGTATAAAAAGCTTATAGGAGACAACGTTAAAAAATAAAATAATTTTTTATCAAAAAACCTGTGTTTTATTCACAAAGTCATGGACTTATTGACCTGCCGTGATATATATATGTATACGTATAAATTTGAATAAATCATATTTTATTTAAAATTCGACTAAAAAATTCAAATTAAGGGAGATAATATATAGTTAATGATAACTTTCAAGGTCAAATTTAGCATTAAGTTGAAAATTTTACTTGTTGCAAGAAATATTCAATTTAGACAATAAATAATTAAAAATTAGTTACGATATTATTACGAAATTCTTCTTTTTAATAAAATAAAAATTATTAAATGAATTTTAAATGAAGTAAAAAATAATTAATACCGAAAAAAACAATGTGGAGTGTCTCCACTCGACTATTTCGCAAACTTGAATTGGATTAATTAACACATATATTATATTAAAATTAAATTTAATTAGTTATAAATTATAAATAAAAATTAATAAATAATATTTATTAAACCAGCGCGGGTTTGTGAAAAACTATCAAACATATATCTTTATTTTTACGGTCAGTCTAGAGGGAAAAAAATCAAAACGTGGTAGGTAATGACCCTCTTCCGCAAGAGTTTCATTTCTCAAAAGTTGATAGAAAACTACGAATTTTGAATAATGCCCGTGTATCAAATTTCATTATTCTATATACACACACACACACACAAACAGAGACAGCCATTTTTCTCAACCTTAGTGAAAATGACTCAGGAACCTTCAAAACGTATAAAAACATCAAAATTTTGTCATCGAAAAATTTTATGATCGCAATACTATCTCTGGCGAAAAAGTAAACATTATTTATTATAATAAAAAAGTACATCATATATATTAGAAGAACTGAAGCAAAAGTTTCATGGAAATTTACAAAACAATTTATAATAACTTTTCTCTTCAATTGTTTTTTTTTTTTTTGTTTTAATAGAATCCCCCTTTGTTTCATTTTATTTCAAATGAAAAAAATATTTACCTGAATAAAGAAAATGAGTCACTTATAAGATTTCTAACGATATCCAATGTCAAATCCATGGCTGACATTTGAAATGGATCGTTTTAATGTTACTAAAGATGTTGTAAAATAAGGGTGGGTAAAAAATAACGGACAGAGTTGGAATGAAAGATGAAATAGACGAAGAAGTAATCCGAGATCAAGTGAATTTAATCTAGATGAAAACGAAATAAAATTTAAAATAAAAAAAAAAAGAAAAATTAAAAATAAATTCTATAGAAAAAATGATGTTTTAAATGAGAGCTTTAATAAAAAATCCTGAAAAGATTTAAGAGATTTTATTCTTTTTTTTTTATTTAATGTCGAATGAAATAACTTTATTCAGAATTTTATTTATATTTTTAAGGATTGTTAAATTTATATTTGTATATTCTATATAAATTATTAATTATTTTAAGATTACTTATAAGCTTTTAAAAAAAAATGTTGAATAATTAAACAATTTTAAACAAGTTTTAAAGTATTTTATTTATACGACTTAATCGTCGGTAGAAAATAAATATAAAATGTATAAAGATTTCTTAAATAAATTAATAAATAAATGTTTTTTTATATCTTAAATAAATTTATATGTAAAAAACTTCATAATATATGAATAAATTATTTATTATGAATCCATTTATCTTATATATTATTATTATTATTATTATTGTTTCCGGAAAGACCCTGAGTATCACGCAGATCTTTAAATAGAAATTGTTCTTCAGTGTGGTAGATTGTCGTGCTAACCACTAAACGAAGAGTCTTATATATATATATTATATTTTGTGTAAGTGTAATGAAATAAGAACGATATTTTAGTGAATGAAAAACACAATTCATTTTCTAAAGCAAATAATTCTATTTATTATTTATTGTTTAAATTTAATTAATTATTTTTTTATATCAAAATGACAACTTTCTTAATGAGATGATATATTTTATTTATATCACTGATTATTTTTAACTAAGAGTATAATTTAATTGGCAAATTGGTATCATATTTTTAAATAATATAGCAAAGAAAACAAAAAAAAATAAAAGAAAAGAAAAAAAAAATCACAACATATTATGGATTTGTAAAAGATGAGGGGTGTGTAAACGAAGATCAACACGACCCCTCTTTTTCAGACAAGATGACAAATAGGAGGGTGAAAATGTCAGTTCGAGTTGATGATATTTGATGAAAAATAGATATAAAAATTGGAAATAAAAATAAATAAAATACAAGATTACTATAAAAATAAAAGTTCATGATAAACTGGAATATTTGAAATCGATTAAAGTAAATATCCACAATAATAATTTATTTTATTTGAAATGCATTAAATATTTATTATTTATATATGGTCTATTAATATATATTAACTTTTAATTAAATTAAAACAAAAATATTGAACACAAATAACAATTTAAATAAATAATAGAATATAATATTATTATATTTATTTAAATGTATTTTCAAAAAGATATTATTTTATTAAAGAACAAATAAATTAAAATAATAGAATAATAAATGTTTAAAATATTCAATAATTTTTAATATTTACACAAAAAAGACCATTTTGTAGAAATTGATAAATATCTACATAAAAAAAAGAAATAGATAGTTTAATAAGATATTTATATATATAATATTAATTATTTTATTAATTTTTTCATTATATTAATTTAATTTAAACAACAACAAAAATGAATTGAATATAGAAATCTTAAATATTTAATTTAATAAATATGGTATCCATTAGAAAAAAAAAATAATAAAAGGAAAGAGGAGGTTGTTGGAAAGATAATGGATAAACATAGCAAAAGAACAAACAAGAATTATGTCATTGGATAAAAAATAGCGTATGAAATTTAATACAGTGTTTACCTTCCATTGAAGGGCTCTAATGGGCCGTAAGGGCTTTAGATCATATTGCCAAATTTATCATGTAACAAGACCCAGTTTAACTACAAGGCTACTAACTCTTTGGGGTTTTGGAAAGTAACATTTTAATATTTTCTATGAAATATAAAAATGATGGAGGAGGTTTATGATCGGGTGGGGTGAGTTGATGGTTTTACAGAGATGAATGGTGTTTGATTATTTTTAAAAGAGATTTGAAAAATAAAGTGTGAAACAAATTGAATATAATCTTTTCAAGTTTAATTAAATACAAATAAATTTCACTTTTCAGTTTTCATTATAAAATATAAGTTACAAATATTTTTGAATAATCACTTAGAGATAAATTATTTTCGTATAGGGACAAGGGGAATTTTCTCATTAGTATTCAATAAATGTATAATAAATATTTTATAATAATATGTATGGAAAGGAGAAAAGATATATCATTATTTCACCAGTGATGTATTGGTAAAATAAGAAGTAAGGGAACGCATAGTGGGATAAAAAAAGTCATATTTTCAGCAAAATATTTTTTTCCATATAAGTTTTTATTTTTTTCCTTATTCTTACTATAAAAAATATTTACGAAGACAAAAAAAAGAAATTCTAACAGTAGATTTAAGTGGGAGTTATCGGGACATGAAAAAGTACTGGAAAGCGTTCCTGTTCTGAAAAAAGGTAAGGGAACGCCGTTTTCCCGCGTTCCCCTCCCAATACACCACTGTATTTCACTTAGACCTAACATTGATATTTTTATTAAAATTAATGAAAATGTTAGAGGTCAGAAATAATAATTTCTCTAAATTAGAACTGCATCGTCGAAAAAGGCAGGAATGTGTGTGTGTGTGTGTGTATGTGTGTGTACACAAGATTACGAAAAAACGGTCTGAGCTACAATAATGAAATTTACTTCACTGGCATTATCAAAATTCGTAGTTTTCTATCAACTTTTGAGAAATGCGCCACGTTTTCATTTTTACCGACCGACGATAGTAAGGGAGGTATTGTTTTCACACCAAATTTCACATGTGGAGATTTTTACATATCTCCACGAATCATGCATTTTCTTAACAGAAAAAAGTATTTTTAGCATGATGTCTGTCCGTCCGTCTGTCCGTCTGTCCGTCCGTATAGATGTGTACAGCCTGAACGGCTCAACCGATTTTGATGAAATTTGGTATATTTACTTAATGCATCAGAAAAATCATCTATATCAGTTTTTTCTTAATTTAAAATTATATGACGTCATCCAGCCATTCATTCAGCCTGGTCTTATATATTATAAATAAAATAAAATTAAAAATATTTATGTTATATTCATATCTGTTTTTTATTACATTAATAGATATATTAAAATTATTTGAAATTGTTTCTGTAGCTGGAAATTAATTTTTCAAACCGCCGGTCGGTTCGGACCTGGCCACAGGTCAACTTATTTTCCTCTAAACTGACCGTAAAAATAAAGAAATATGTTTGATTGTTTTTCACGTGATTAAAAATTGTATAAAACTGCTATAAATAGAATTTCAGCTTGATTGAATCGCTGGAATTAATTTTTTAAATTTTTTAACAAGTTGACTGCCAATCACGCGCTGATTTAATAAATATTATTTATCAATTTTAATTTATAATTTAATTAATTAAATTTAATTTAAATATAATATATGTTAATTAATTCAATTCAAATTTGCGAGATAGTCGAGTGGAGACACTCCAGATTTTTTAAAGACGATCTATGTTATTCATTATACTGGTTATTTATGAGTAGGTTTAAAAAAATAGATTTTTTTCTATTTATATTAAAATAAGTTGACCTGTGGCCAGGTATATATATATACGGTATATACTGATATATGTTTTTGAACTTGAAAAATATCCACATGTCTTTGAAAGGCGAATCAAACTGTTTAAGTCTCATGAGGAAATTCAATTTATGTATTTTTTATTAATTAAGATAAATTAATAAATATTAAAATCAAAATATTTATTTCAGGGTGACTTAATTATTAGATTTTGGAATATATATTTATAGCATACTATATATTTTTTTTATAAAATAATCTCTTAAAAACAATTTTCATTTTTTAAATTGATATTCATTTAAATAGATAAAATTAAAAAACATTAAATCTTAATTTTTATTAAAATATTAAATAAGTTTGACCTAATTTATGAAATAAATTAATATAATTATTTTTAGTATGATTTTCATATTTTAAATGATATTTAGTTAATTAAAAACTTATAATAATCCAGCCAATTGATAAAACATGAACAGTGACTTCGAATTGAAATAGACATCAGATAAATTCTTATTAAATGTTTTATAATGAACATTAATTTATGTGTGTGGTTTATTCAAATTATATAAAAACCCTTAAAAAGTGTCATGCATCAGAATAATCTCGAATAAATATAAAAATACATTATATTATTATTTAGATTATCCCAGTATAAAATATAAAAGATAAATAAAAAAAATGTATTCTTATGTAATATATATTGAAAAACGATTTTATAAGTTTATATAGAACTATATAATTTTATTTTTTTGTTATTTATTTAAATTAAAATATTTTAAATTAATATTAAATAGAATAAATACATATGGAAGTTATATTATACGTATATAATTAAATGAAAAGAATGAAAAATTATTTTGTGACAATTTTATAATAATAATTGTGTGGAGGAGTTGAGAGGGTTGTAATTGGTTATCGAGTTATAATAAATGATAATAAACCTCACCCCGAGGTTGAATTTTGACAGGAACATCGCCGCTCGCCGAGCGCCCTGGCTATGCGTGCGCACTAACAAACCAACACCGATAGACTGACTACCGCTCGAGCGGCTGGCTAGGAAGAGCCCCTGGCATTTAAGCAACCCGCTGCGCTAGTTTCCAAATTTAAAATTTTCATATTTAAAGTACCTGGATTATCCAGCAGCCGTTCAGAAGATTAATAAGTTGACCTGTGGCCAGGTCCGAACCGACCGACGGTTTGAAATAAATTAATTTCCAACTACAGAAAGAATTTCAAATAATTTTAATATATCTATTAATGTAATAAAAAACAGATAGGCATATAACATAAATATTTTTAATTTTATTTTATTTATAATATATATGTAAGACCAGGCTGTGACGGCATGAATGCCTGGATGACGTCATATAATTTTAAATTAAGAAAAAACTGATAAAGATGATACTTCTCGAGAATAAAACCACCAAAAAGTGCATGGATTCGTGGTGATATGTAAAAAATCTCCTCATGTGAAATTTGGTGTGAAAATAACCCTTCACTTCCCATCGTCGATCGCTAATACTACCACTTCCGGTTTCCGGATTTGCACCAAAAGTTGATCAATTCATCCCACTTATGCATTAAGTAAATATACCAAATTTCATAAAAATCCGTTGAGCCGTTCAGGCTGTACACATCTATACGGACGGACGGACGGACAGACATCATGCTAAAAATACTTTTTTCTGTTAAGAAAATGCATGATTCGTGGAGACATGTAAAAATCTCCACATGTGAAATTTGGTGTGAAAACAATACCTCCTTTACTATCGTCGGTCGGTAAAAAACGGAAGAAAAATAAATATGATACATGATTTTTCCAATTTTCTTCTTTATTTTTACTATCTCGCCAAATTTTCGATGTTGAGATTTTGATATTTTTATACGTTTTGAAGGTTCCTGAATCATTTTCACTAAGGTTGAGAAAAATATGTGTGTGTGTGTGTGTGTGTGTGTGTGTGTGTGTGTGTGTGTGTGTGTGTGTATGTAACCAAGATTACGCAAAAACGGTTTGAGCTAGAATGATGAAATGTCGTACATGGGCATTATTCAAAATTCATAGTGTTCAATCAACTTTTGGGAAATGTAGCTCAACTGGAAGAGGGTCATTACCTACAATGTTTTGATTTTTTTTCTTCTAAAGTGACCGTAAAAATAAAGATATATGTTTGATAATTTTTCACATGATTAATAATTGTATAAAACTGCTATATATAGAATTTCAGCTTGATGAATCGCTGAAAGTATCAGAATTAATTTTTTAACTCTACAAATCTCACGCGCCAACACGTGACGTGGTGCCATCAAAAAGAGGCAAACATGCGCTGGTTCAATAAATATTATTTATTAATTTTAATTTATAATTTAATTAATTTAATTTAATTTAAATTAATATATATTATTTAATCCAACTCAACTTTGCGAGATAGTCAAGTGGAGACACTCCAGATTTTTTTAATTAAATTTTTAATGTTTAGTAAGTATAACTCATCAAATCTTATTCCAAAAGAGGGCACAACTTTTCATCAACACATGGAATATAGGCAACTAATTATCAAATTAATTTTAAATTTAAAATTTTACTATTTCAGTAAATATGCTATAGATATTTCATTTCATTTTATATTCATAGTTGAATTGATCTTATTCGTATATTCGTTAAAATCGAAAATACAAATTGTAAAAATATTTACAAAATTCAACATTTTTTTATATTAATTATTTATTAATATACAAAATACTTTTAGATATACAATAAAAGAATAAAAATTTAAATTACAATACAATATATTATACAATATTTGGAATCTTTTTTATTCATTGGTTCATCTAAGTACTTTCAGTTAAGAAAGCTGAAAAATATTGTTCTATCGCTTTAACTTGAACCGATATGTTTTTTTTTTCGATTGACACGTTTTGATATTTCATAGGTATCCTATTTTAATAGTATATGACACTCGAAAAATATATACACCGACATATTTATTTTTAGATATCGAGCAGGTCTGTAATATGTGTTTTAATATCAAAGGTTGCCTTTCTCAATTTCATAATGGACTTGTTTAATCAATATCATAATTTAGATTAGATCTCTATCATTTAGAAATTCTTATTCATTAAAAACATTGCTTTTTCCTATCATTATTCATCTTATATTTTGTAAAAAAAAAAATAATTAAAATATCTAGACACTTATCTATTTAGGTTTATTATTAATTGAGGTGTTTTAAAAATATTTTGTAAATATTATTTTCTCAAAATTTTCTTTAGTGTTGATTGGAATATCGATATAATTACGTTATTTCACTTTTATATTAGATATTTTAAAATTTTCTGAATGTTCTTACAAATGGAAATTTCTTTTTATTCTTTATTGACCTTCGGGATAAACTCCCATTTATTCAATCTCGCCATTTTCAAATAAACCATATTCATAATTATACAATTTTCTTGGTTAGTTAGAATTAATTTCTTCCTCATGTATCATTACTCAATTTTATCACAATTAGCTTCACTTTATAGAATATTAATTTAATTTCTAAATTTTTTTTTAATAAATTATATTAAAGTGAATCTTAAAATACTTCATTAACAACTGATCTATTAAATCTTGATATTTGAAATGATGAAATGTTTTGTTATTTTTTTTTTGAAATTTAATATTTACTGAAAATTACTGAGAAATAAATAAGAATTAACACAAATGATTTTAAATGTTATTTAAAATTCAAGTAATTAAATGATTAAATTAATTTACAATTACGTATTATTTTTTCTTCTCTACATGATGAAAATCTCTCTAATTTTCATATTAATATTGTAAATTAATTCAATTTATTTAAATTATGTATATAAAAATATTATTGGCCAAATGGCGGCAATTGCTAAAAGCAATGCTATTTAATTTAATTAATTAAAATAAATCTTTTTTTTTTTTGTTTTAAATTATTTCATTAGTTAAAAAAATAACTAAAATTTATCATTATAAGTTATTATTATTATTATTGACATCCAGTAATTCTCTACACTTATTATTATTATTATTATTATTATTATTTAATATATTATTATATTTTTGTTAGTATAGATTCGTTCATTAGAAGCAAATTAAAGTATTGTAATGTAATGCTCGTTTTTTTTATTTGAGTATGACGTATTAAGGACCTATTAATATTTATGAAATACTCATCTAGAATAATTATTCAATCTGTCAAGAGAAAATATCTCACACATACCTACATATATATATACATACATTTACAGATATATTTTTAAAATTTTTTATTAATTTGTATGTAAATTTTTTCTCGCTTTTTCCAATGATGAATGAAAATAATTAATAATCGTTATTCATCTAAACATTATCAATTAAAACACATTTATTTCAATTAGTGACAGGACAAGGTGATCATTTATTTTAATTGTGCGAAATTCACGCAAATCTATAATACTAATTCGTGAAGGTCTCTGTCAGTCCTCATGTGACGTAATCATTCTGAAGATAGCAACGTTGAATATGATATTTTATTTATATATGAATTATTATTATTACTTTTACAATAATATAAAATTAATATTTATTTTTAAATTTGAATTTATAACTTTCAAAAAAATGATAATTACATATTTGGGTATGATTATTTAATTTTTTTTATGTAGTAAGTAAAGTTCCCTTCCATATTTATAACCAAAAAAAACAGCGACAATGCGAGTTTACTTTCTATAAAATTCAATAAAAAATGAATGTCATTATCTATTTCGGTGTCGCTATTGAATTCTTAAAGTTCATTTCTACATTCCTATCACCATCTCTACCCTAGACCATTTCCAGTCATTTCCTATTCTCTCTTAAAATATTTTATAATGTGATTTAATATTAACCTCCCATCAAACCTACAATAATTAATTTATAATTATATATAATTAATACATATTAATACCCATCTATTATTAAACATTATTTATTTATTATTTTGAATTTATTTTAATATAAACATTGTCTATAATAATAATTATAATAATAATAATTCAATTCTAATTGTAATCATATGAATCTGTACAATAAATATTAATAGTAATAATGATTATCAATGCATGAGAAGATGATTATTTATTAGAAAATTGCATTGGCCACTACTATTAATAGAATTAAAGATAATTAAATATGCATGCCTATATCAAATCATGTTAGAGGTAGTTAAGTGGATTAATTTTGATAATATAGATTGGTAATGATTAGTTTAACCATTAGAATTTAATTGAAAACATCAATACACGACTAATAAAAATTAATCTTTATAATTAACTGTGATTGATTGAAGACAAAGAAAATAAGCCTATACATATGTTATACATGGAGTTTTTCATAGAATTTTCTCACTCGCCGATTTTCAAAGCCCAGCCCCCCTACCCCATCCATGTAATACACATTTCAATAGGTTCTAGTTAAACTCTTTGAATCATTTTCTTTTATGAAATATTTCTTTTGATTATTACTTTTAATGATTTCAATTTAATTAACTCAAAATATTTTTATTAACTTTTTTTAAATTGATTTTTATATAGATTTTTATTTTTTAAGTTTTTCTTTGAAATTTCAATTAAAAGAAATATAAATTTGGAGAGAGAAAAAATTATTATTTTTATCTTACTCTTTTATAAATAAAATAAATTAATATAAAAATAATTATATCATCAATTTGAATATATTACTTTTATTTACACATTATATACCTATATAGAATCTGTAGGAGTATGTATACCAGGGGTGTCTAAACTATGACCAGTCGAGGGCCACATTGCAAAAAAAAAATATCATTTAAATTTTTTTTTTTAGAATCATATTGAAAAAATTTTAAAAAGTTGGAAATATTTAAAAGCCTGATCCCAAAATCATTTTACCTTTTTTTTGGGCCGCATCACAAAGAATTTTGTGTCGCATGCGTTCCGGGGGGCGCACTTTAGCCTGATATACGTATACACAATACAAGTATAATAAAATATTCTAAATTTCAAAAAAATAACTAATTCAGATATTACTGTAGGGAAAAATTATAAATAATTTGAAATTTTGTTATATGTATATTAAAGGAAGATATTCTATTTAAATTTAAAATTATTTATCTTAAATTATATTATTTAAATTAATTTAAATTAACGACTTAAAGCAATTCATTAGAAAAAATATAAAAATAACAAAATTTATTATAAAATTGCAATTTGATTTGAAAAATGTATATTTAATTTAATTATAATTATAATTAGGGTTCATTTTGAAAAATAGCAAAGAAGGTACATATATCTAAAATGTACAATATTATAAATCCTTATTATCTTAATAATCATATTTTTATTAAAGTAGGATGTAGTGTGTCACGGAAAAAACATGATTTTAAAATAAACTATTACCCTCATTAATTATTATTTAATTAATTTATATATTTATTAATAAATAAAGTCGCAAATGTTCCATATATAGTTGATTATATTTGGGACTGTTTAATAAATACGTACAACATATACTAGTGACCTATGTATTATTATATAATTTGTTTAAAAATGTATGACTTTAAATAATTTAACATTTTTTGATTAAGGAAGATTTTGTTTTGTGGAAATAATAAATTAAACTTAAAAAATATAAAATATAATTCGAATCATTTTGAATTAAACACTCTGTGAAGTTTCAACTTTTGTGATATATTTGCTTTATGCGCATTTATGTTTCTACACTATAATTTTCTTCTTCTCAATTGATACCTATTGGTGTTTTGAAACAATAATCTTTAGTAGTAAATAAGGTAAAGGAACCAATGTATGACAATTGATTAATAAAACCTTCAATATAAGGTTAAAATATATTTTTGGCTGATATTGTCTCATAAAATCAAACAAAAGACACCTGCCAACTTTAATGGACAACTACCCATCAAAATTATTAAAGGGGTAAAGAAAATAAAAATTGAAAACAGGTAAGTTTATAAGCGGTTGTTAACAATAATCATAAGGTGCATTAGATTTTTTTCAGTTCACTTTGATTCGTTTGAAATATAAGTTAATCTTTTAATTATGCTTCAATATTTTGTTTGACCCTCATCTTGTGAAAAAAAGTAATTTATTTCTCATTTCATTTGCTGAACTACAAAAACTGAAAACCTCTAATGTTTGATAATTCCATTTATTTCTTAAAACAACTTTTTTAGAATTTTAGAATTTGTAGGTAAAGTTACTACACTATGAGAGCAAGAATCATGCTATTCTCTTAGATCTTGAGAAGAGGAGGGGAGATACAATGAGTTATAAACTAACCAATGACAATTCATTTCTTTACGTTGTTTTACATAAAATGAAGAATTCATATGAAAAAATATAATTTCTACTCTCTTATTTTTGGAAAAAATTGGTCAGAATTGGAAGAAGAAGAAGAAGAATCGGTGTCTTTGATGGCACCAGCCGGACGACTGTGCAAATCATCTGAACCCGAAGATTTGGGGATCTTTTGTTGATGTGACTTTATTTCACATTCATATTGCCCCTCCTTATCAGACTAGAAAGAGATGAAAACTTTTTAGTGTTAAAAAGTAAAACTTTTGATTTTGAACGGTTTTTGATCATTAGAAATTTGTCAAAGACTGGAACTTTAAGTGTCAATAACTGGAGAAAAATGTCAATAACGGGTTATTTTTTATTAATATAATTTTTTGTTGTAATAAAATGTCTTATTAGCTGTCTCATATTTTTTGAATCTAAGACTATTTCTTCAGCAGAACATAAAGAAGTTTTGAATGAATAATCTGTCAAAAATTGAAGTTCAAAGTGACATAAAATGACATATGAGTGTCATACACTGGCGCCTTTACTCTATTAAGATTTATTTGAATAATTATGGCCTTTCAGTTTTACAATACAATTTCAATATATTATATTTTTATCTATTTTTGTTTTATATTCTTTCATAAAATAAGAATTAATTAAATTCATAATAATAATTCTAGTCAATTTTATATTGTATTTATTTTATATTTATTTTATTAATTCAAATCACACATAAAAAAATAATTGATTTTAATAATTGTTATTAATCAAATTGTATTACAAGTTTATAGTAAAATTAATTATTTGTAAGATCTTTTGTATTAGATTGAAATCTATTGTTTAATGGTTATTATATAAACTATAAACTGTATAAATTATTCTAAAATCGCTAAATAGAGACATATATTTATATGTATTTTTTATTTTAACACAAATTTATAAATTTATGATGATGAATTTAAATAAAAAAAAAAAATTGAAAAAAATAATTAATAGAACAATTTATTGCATTAAAATAAACTTTAATCAAAAAATTATATTATACGAGTATTATCATTGATGATTTTGATTGGTTGAGAATTACTCTTTAACTGAGAGAAAATAAAGTTAACCAACCCATTCCATGTTTAATTGTCAATTATAATTTAAATAGATAATAAAGTGTTCTAATGGATTATTTTCTTTATATCCTTATATGTAGGGGAAAATAATCCAATTGCAAAAGAGACATGTCACAGACAGATTTATCAACTTGTCTTTAATTACGTTACAAATTATCAATTAAAGTCCAATAAAGATGTTATGGGCATATCGGAAATGAATTTTTAAACAACTTTTTAAACAGAAATTGGAATACACGTGTCTGCATATATGGTAGATTTATTTACATGTATTTTACTAATTTACGCACCAATTTATAAACAATCTATTTAGTTGTTCAGATACAATAAATCTAAAATTTTTATTACAGAGAAAGACTACTCCAAAAATAAAATACTTATGAAGACGTATATTCTTAGAGAGCAAATATGATGCGATTTGTATTTGTAACTATAACCCCAATCTCTGCTTGAAAATCTTCTGATTTAATTTTATATTTGAAAAAAAAGAAAATTGGTGGGTTGGAGTAAATTTAACATTTTAAATATTTGGTAACGATTTTTTTTTTCAAAATTTGAATTTCGTTTAATTACAATATTATATTATAATATAAAACATTGAATCCCATCCAATCATTTTACATTTAATGTTATATTGGTTGGTTATTAATTTCTCCGGTTTTTAAACAAATAGAAATTTCGAAATATTTTCATGGAATTGTATTTTATATGCAAATATTATATTCAGTAATTATTTTTACAATTAATAATTGAAAGTAGTAAATATTCATTGTAATAATAAGAATCTCTGAGTTTTGTACGTCCTACGCAAGTACAACGCCTATCAAGTCGGTTATATCAATGAGGTGTCCTATGATCAGTAGAACCTTTTCCTTGATTTTCTTTATTGGAGGCGCTACTATAGTTATCAAGTTGCTTCCCAATGTTGATCCCGGAGGCTGGGTTGACTCCGTCCCAGACCCCAGCTAGAGAAATTCTCTTGCCAGGCCCGGAACTTGAACCCTGGACTACGTGAGCCAGCTACGCTAACCTCCCACCCTGTGGCGCCGTAATAATAAGAACTTATTTACATAGTGTAAAGCATATAGACGTTGGCCCCCTTAAGCAATTACTAGCAGTCTTTAAAGCATATCTTGGGAAATTTCTGAACAATCTGTGTCAAATTAGGTTTGCAGAACATAGATACTATGAGCGTGTTCTCTCCTATTAACAAGTATCAATTTATTCATAAGTGTATATGTATTCATTAAAATGTATACAATAGTTTAATATTTTAATATAACTTACATTTAAAAATAAAAATGAAAAAAAAATTGCTATAGAGAAAATAAAATTGAAATTCTAAGAATTACTGCAAAATGTGGCTATTCAAGTCAATTTAAAAAATCCATTTTTAATTCTTCTTACAAAGGAGTTAATTTATTTTTGCTATTAATTCATCTTATTTAATTAATTAGAATTATGAAATATAGATAAATCGATCAATAAAGAATGATTCTTTTATTTCTTTTATTAATAAAAACTTTTCCTACGTTTTTCTAGGAATAAATTTTTATGAAACAACAAATGGGTGGATAGAAGAATGAAAAGGGTTAAGATCCATCAATTTCAATATTCCATGTGATGTATCGTGACAAGTAAACATATGATAAAAATGATAAATGATATTCTATCGAGAAATGAAAGATTTGAAAAACCAAATAGTAAAAAACAAATATAGAAAGAATATAAATAATTTGTTTTTTTTTTAATCCTACATAATTTCGTGCATATGGCATCGTTAACAATCTTATTTTAGAAATTCTTTTAATTTCCTGAATAGACTTGATGATATATGGCCTCATATGAGTTATGGACTCAATTAATCTGAATAGATGAAATTTTTATACAAATATCTCACGAAGCCGGTAATTGCCATTCTTTTTTGTATATTATTTATTATCATAGGTTTTTAGTACATATTTGAAACTGTGAGCTTTAAGAAAGATATTTTAATAATTAAAAAAAAAATCAGAAATATAGAATTATATATTTTATGAACAATCAAATTTAATTTTAATTTTTTTAAATAAAAACTCAAAACTACATATATTATATATTATTCTAATTTACGAGAGTATGTCAATATGTCCGTGACTTTTTGAAATTCACGTCTCTTAAATGAAATGGTAACACTCCTCCTGTCACCAGGTAACTATCAGCTGACTCCTATCGAAATTTAAAGCAGCTGGGTCTTTTAGTTTTTGTTTGACATCCATTAATAGCAGACTACCTCGTAATTTGAGAAGAAAATGGAAAAAAGTGAATTTCCATGAAAATCTATGAATTGGGATACGAATTGTTCCCTCATCAGCCCTATTCTCCGGAATAGCTCTGAGTGACTATTTCTTGTTTCCAAACCTGAAGAAATGGTTCGGCGAAAGAGATTTGACTCCAACGATGAAACAAACAAACAAATCTATTTTGATGTCCTCGACAAATCTTATTTTTTGGAAGGGATAAAAAAATTGAGCAAACTTTGGACGAAGTGTAAGAGTTTAAAGAAGAAAGAAGAAAAATAAAATAATTTTTTGTCCAAAAATTTGTGTTTAATTCAAAAAGCCACGGACTTATTGATCTACCCTATCTAATTATACCTACTATGGATATTATATATATATATTTGACAAAATTTTACTGCTTTTTTTAATTTAATTAAATTTAATTAATCATTGCCAATAAATATCCAAAACAAATATGATTCAAGATAGAAAATTTTATATTTATATTTATTTTATATTTATTTAATATTTATGTGAATATTATTATCATTAATAACGTTTTTGTATGAATATTTCTTTTAATAAACAATAAATATATCAAATAGATATACATTTAAAATAATAAAATAAGAATTCATTTAAAATATTAAATATTTTATTTATTGAAATGATAAATTTTAAAATAAATAGAATAATTTAAACATTTGATAATTAGAAAGTAAAAAAAAATTGTAATTTATTATTTATTTATTAGAAATTGATGTATTTATTTATTTATATATATATTTATATATTTATATATATATATATATTTATTTATTTATATATATATTTATATATTTATATATTATACATTTATATTCTATGAATACCTAGAATTTATATTTTTGTGTTCAAATAAATTGAGAGATTCTCTGAATTTAAATAATCATCTGATCAATTTATATTACATTAATTTTACATTCATATTTGACAAATAATCAAAAATTAAGTTCTGGGACTTTGAATATTTATATTTACTTATTTATTTATCTACGCCTAGCAGTGGACTGCACCTTTTTATCCTGTCCTCATTTAATTAATATATACGAAATATTTTTTTTAAAATCTAATTTTTAAAAATTCAGCAACATACAGTACCATCTATTAAATAAGTTATTAAAAATTTAATTAATATCGATATTAATTTAACAGAATATAACTAAAAATGTTGAATCGAAATTGAATTGTCTTAATTTTACCCAAAAATCTGTCCCGCTTAAGTATGATTATTTTCAATTTTGGCCCTAATTACAAAAAGGTTCACCCCAAAAATAGAATATATAATTAAAAAATAAGAAGAGTAGAAAGGAGGATCTCTCAATTTTTTAATAATGCAATGGGATATTTTTAAACAATATTCTCATTAGGAGAAGTATACATTGTTCGGTGAACTAATATAGGTGCTATAATAAATAAATAAATAAATAAATATAGTATCAATTGTTATATTATGATTTTATATTTCAATTTTCTTAATTGATATTCATTTAAATAAACCTACAATGATATTTATTTGATTATTAAAAATTGATTTATACATAATTATATATAATGAGAAAAGTAAGATCAAGGAATGTGAATCACAATTCGGGCTTTTACTAAATCTCAAGCCCTTATACATATTATGATCTGATTATTTGTGTTATTGGTACCTAGGACTAGTAGGTATTCATAGCAAAAATAGCAGCTCTATTTTTAAAATAAGAACTAATAAAATTTACAAAAATAAAAAAGTCAACTTTTCAGCAATACCCTTAACGACCGGAGTGAGGGATATTGCTTATGTGAAATTCCCTGTAAAGCCAAAATAAAAACTCAAAGTTGAAATGTTTAAATATATAATTAAGTAAGTTTTAAGAATTAAAAGAGTACATGACTTTAATAATCTATTTCCATAATTTTAGAACTATGAATATCTATGAATTCTTACTAAATTGTTTTGGGGGCTTAATTTTTCACTGTTAAACAGAGGTAAAACGCGCGCCTCGCGCAAAATGCGAATTTGACACAATTTTATATAAAGACATGCAAAAAGAAAACAATGAGGTATTATATGTGAATAAGTCTTCAATTAAAATTAATTTAAAGAATGTGCAAGATCGTAGAATACTTACAAAAATTGCAAAAGAAAACAAATTACAACCCTTTGAAATAAATAAATAAATTTCTCATGAGTTTATTTCAAAATGTGGGAGAAAACAAATCCTGCATATACGATGGTTTACTTTTAACTAAGGTTCATAGTATCGCGTATGTGACTACTATCGTCCCTAATTCCTTTCCCACACCAAAAAGTTTTGAAATAAAGACAAAGTGCCATATCCCAAACCGCGTTATATTCCTCGGTGGACAAGCCGAGGACTAAATAATATATTGTTCAGCCTGTCCGATCACCTGAACCACTAGTGAAGGAGTTAAAAAAAATAATTCTTAACTCTTTCACACGGGGAGTAAAATAAAATTATTTGGGAAAGGAGCCCTGAAATAAACTTCACCAAAGAGTGGAGTACGTTTGACTATTAGTGCTTAGACGATTCGCCTTGGACAACCAAAATCGGAAAGAAATAATAACAAATTAAATTAATCAAAATATCCGATGCTAACATATGGACCTGCAAAGGAAAGATTAGGTTCACTTTTTTATAAATAAAAGAAAAGGGTTCGTTGCCACGTTATAATATTTAATCAAAGGAAAATTAATATAAAGTAAAAATATAAAATTAAATTAAATATAAAAATAAAAAGAAATAAATGCTAGCTAATACTCAGCTAAAACAAACAAGTTTACAAAAAAAAAATAATAATAATAATTCAACACAGTTTACCAAACACGTGGTCAACAAAAAATGGCGAATGCACAGCTAAAAAGTCAAAAGCGTATAAACGCTATCAAAGTCCAACATGCAAGTTCACAACCAGACGTCTAAAATGCAAGTGAGAAGATCACCTCTCCGAAGCTGTTTGCAGAAGCCCATCAACCAGGGGGTGGACACGCAATGATATTTTTTTGAAACAGCGTTTGGCGCTGCTATGCGGATGCATGCACGAACTAATTAAGAAAAAAACCGGCCGGCCTGGCACCATTTTTAAAATCTATTTTGAATGAATGAGAGCGGGAGGAATGAAAAAATTATGAAATTTTTCAGTTAAGTGAAAAATTATTTATTTAAAGCTATATAAAACAGACATTTCAGAAATAAATTTTTTTTTTTAGAAAATTGCTTAATTGTTGGTCTTATCACAAAATAAATAATTTTTCACTTAAGTGAAAATTTTAATAATTTTCATGGATATAATAAAAGAATAATGTTGTATGTGGCATATTTATTTATTTTTCAATCATACAATAATAATACAACCCTAACCCTTTATGCATGTATTTTTTTAAATTGTATAAAATTACTCATATAAATAAAATTTACACTATTTTTCAATTATACAATAATAATTATATAAAACTTTATAAAACATTATATAAAATTACTCACATAAATAAAATTTACACTATTTTTCAATCATACAATAATAATACAACCCTAACCCTTTATGCATGTATTTTTTTAAATTGTATAAAATTACTCATATAAATAAAATTTACACTATTTTTCAATTATACAATAATAATTATATAAAACTTTATAAAACATTATATAAAATTTTTCTCATAAATAAAATTTACACTATTTTTCAATCATACAATAATAATACAACCCTAACCCTTTATGCATGTATTTTTTTAAATTGTATAAAATTACTCATATAAATAAAATTTACACTATTTTTCAATTATACAATAATAATTATATAAAACTTTATAAAACATTATATAAAATTTTTCTCATAAATAAAATTTACACTATTTTTCAATCATACAATAATAATATAAAAATAATGTTAATTTTATTTATAATCTAACCCTTTACGAATCCATTTTTTTAAATTGTATAAAATTACTCATATAAATAAAATTTACACTATTTTTCAATTATACAATAATAATTATATAAAACTTTATAAAACATTATATAAAATTTTTCACATAAATAAAATTTACACTATTTTTCAATTAATCAATTGACTGTTGATGTCTATTTTGCTTCAATAGTCGCTTGACCTCGGTGAACCTTTGGTACAATCTTTTCTTCATGGGAGATAAATATTTTATTCTTGAAGAAAATTCAGATGGTGTAGGCGTATGTCCCGCTGAACACCTGCAAAAATTAATTAAGTTTAAAAAAAAATTCCAAAGAATTAATACAGAAAAGCCTAAGCAAACTAAAAATTTATTTTAAATCATTATAAAAAATCTATTTAAAGTTAGGAGAAGATTAATGAATTTTATTAAAAAATATAATACATACTTCTCGCAGGGCTGGATTCGAAAAGATCACTCTTCTCTGATACCAAGCCCAAACCATCTGATGTAGTATTAACAGGTGTTGCTATAAATATTTAAAAAAATTAATAAAATTATTTTCTTTTATTATTAATATATTTTTTGGTAAACAACAACTTTAAATTATTGTTGTTTTACCCACTCTTAAAAAATTTCACCTTGGAAAATAGAACAAGTGTCCTCGTTCTCCTTCAGGTAGAGAATTCGTAATACAATCTTTCTGAATACAATTAAAAACCTGCAAAATCAAAAATTTATTTATATGTACATATATTATATAACTTTATAATAAAAAATAATCATCAATAATAGTAAAAATATTAATTAAACTTACTTTAGGAACCATATTGCACGCAATTGGACAGCGACAGATCACGTTACGTATGCCTGGCAGAGATATTTTAAATGGGACGAGTGCTCGTTGTCCACAAGTCACAAACTGTTGTTAAATGTTTTCGGGTGTTTTCGGATAACCGAAACAAACCGAATTAAAATTAGTGCTAGCAGCGGCAGCGCCTCGAGCGGCCTCGAGTGATGCATGCATGCATTGTCACACTGGAAATTTCTCTGCCGTAAGAGAGACCCCCCCCTGCCATCAACAAAAGGGAGCAAGGTTTGGCTGTGAGTGGTCATGTGACATATAGAGTCAAAACAGATACTGAACTCACCATGTGTGTTAATATAAATATACAAAAAAAATATATATAAAAGAAAAAATTATAAAAATTATATAAAAATAAATTGGTATTAAAATAAATAAATCTAAATCAGGGAGAGGCGTTAACACTCGGCTTTACCTTATATAAAAATAATATATAAATATATAAAAATTATGATATATATAATAATATATACATATATAGTCAATGTAGGTATGTATTAGTATTTAATATTAATAATTATGAGAATAAAATTAAAATTGTATTCAATTAAATACATGTATTATACTTGAAAATTTTAACAGTTAGTAAACATTTATGTTATTTATAGTATAAATAATATATATGTATATAATGTATAAAATTCGAATATGAGAATAGAGGATAAATTCATAATTGACATAGACATGAATAATTCTTATTTGGATTCTACAAAATCTTTATAAATAGCATAAATATATACAAAGATATATATTCAATAACAACTTTTTAGAATATCAAATCTGTTGAACTTTAATTAATTTTTATAAATATTATATTTTTGGATTATTTTTTAATTATAACTAAGGTACGTTAATTTTTATGAGCATGTATGATTATCCGTAATCTGTTAATACACTCGATTCGGACATAAATTTGATTTTACAGGGATTTTGTATTCCACTTGGGATTTTGCAATCATGTTAAATAAATCATTGTCTTTCTACGGTTGTCATATCCTATTAAATTCCTTCAAAAATAACCCAATACAAATGGAGCTATTAAAGCAATTCACGTGTGATGAATACCTACACCAGCCAAAACTAGTATTTACATATTTCAGAAATATTTAGAATTCTAACTTCCATTTCGATGATACATCATATAATAATATTATTATTAATAATAATAATAAAGTCCTTAATAGAATGCTTTCGAACTAAAAGCAGTAATTGAAGCATGAAATTTCAAATAGAATTTTCGATGTTAAATTCATTAATCATTGGATATTATGAGACTGAATAAATAACCGCTGATAAATAAATTCAGAAATTTTATATGCTTAGATAGATAACAATTGTTGTAAATGAATTACAAATTATTAATATTTATTTTCAACTGATTCTATATAAGTAAAAGACAACAATGACAATTTACTAATAATATATATACTATATGAAATATTAAATCGATTTAATACTTAAATATATAATAAATATGAGATTTTGGTTATTTTGGTGCTAACTTTTAGATTGAAAGGGACGGGATTAACAAATCATTTAAAATGGATAATAGTAATATGTAAATATAAGGTAAACGTACCAGTGGTGCACCAGTGTGTCAGTAATTGACCATTTGAAAGAATTTTCATCAAAATAAGCTTTTAAATTTCAAATTAAACTCGAGATATTGATAAATATCAAGAAGAGCCGCCTCTTCCGGATTGTTTAACAATGAAGGAGAGAACAATCGCTGAATTTATATTATAATTATGAATTTTTTAAAACACGAGGTAAGCCTTAATCTATTTTAAGTTTGTTATGCAAAATGTTAAGGATAGGCTTCATTTTATTTTCAATATATTTAGATATATTTCATTTAATAATAATTTATTAAATTACATACTACAAATCATATGTTCCCAAACTTTTTTGTGTCGTAGACCCCTTGCCATGTTTTTCGGTTTTAGGTAGACCCCCTACTTAACCTGAAATTGATTTTTTGTAAAAAAATTTCCTCTTATTTTTTAAAAGAGCCATATTGAATTGAATTATATTGGTCGAGTCATAAATAACTTCCGTTTGTTATTCATACATTTATTTTTCGATAACACAAAAACAAATAAAAATTAATCTAAAATGTATTCTAACAGTTGATTGGGATGTATTGAGCTTCTGTGATAACTCTCTAGTTGACTGGCGTGGATTTTCTTCCAAAACTGACTTCAAAACATCGTCATCAAAGTCAGAAGGACGACCCATCCTTGGCTCGTCTTTTAAGGTCATGTCTCCAGAACGGAATTTTACAAACCAATTTCTTACTGCCCGATCAGTTATCACTCCTTCACCATATACACTGCAAAGTTTTCGAGCCGTAGCTGTAGCACTATTGCCTTGTTTAAATTCCCAAAGCATCACATGTCGAAAGTGTATTTTTTGATTATCCATTTTAAAGGTATAAATAAAAAAATATTTACGTGCGCACCGAAACGAGGTTGTCTAGAGACTGACCAGTTTATACTTGCTAAGCGAAAACAAAAATCCCTTATCAAGGGGAATCTCATTGTGTACAAACAATACCAAAAGAAGCACACTACTTAGGCGGAAGTTATTTATGACTCGACCTAATAATATAGTATAATGTAAGTAAATAGGCTTGAGATCCACTATCTTAGACCCCCATTTTTATTTCATGGACCCCCAAATTTTTTATTCACTGGCATAGACCCCTTGCAGGTTCCTATAGACCCATGAGGGTCGATATAGACCACTTTGGGAACCACTGCTATAAATTATACTAATCAATTGGAAATATTTTCTTTATGTGATCATTAACAATTATCAAGGGGGTGGTCGGTCCATTTCTGAAACAAATATTGCATTTTTTTTTTTTTTGAAATTGACCGGGGTGGTCAATTACTTAAATATTCGTATTAATATAATAATAAATATCTTTTATTAAATTTATATATTATTTAAATAAGAAGAATTAGAAAAGATTAAAATTGAGCAGCTTTAGAGAGGCAAAGGAAAAAGAAATGAAGGAAATAGTTGGATGGGGCGAAAAAAGAATAAAGAGTGGAAGGACAGTTTGTAAGGGGCGAGTTAATAGTTTTGAATATTGTGTGACTTCAGTTTTAAAATATCACTCAGATGAAAACAATTGTCTGAAAGTGAGTGAGGAGGATCAGAAAGAAGGCTCAAAAATTCAATGGTTGCATGTTCGATAAAAGATAAACAAATACGTGGTATTTTTGGGAGATTACTTTCCCGGAAAAAAAAATCAGAAAAAGCCACGATTTCATCGATGGAGAATACAGGAGATTTATGGAAATGTCCAAAAACTTGCTGACATCGTTGATTACAATTGCAATAGCGTAGTAAGCACCTCGAGCAATTAGCAAAACAAGAAATATTAACTAATTCCCGATATGAACTGTAAATATAAAGAAGAATTAAAATAAATTATAAGAAATTATATAAAAAATATTAATAACCAATCCTTAGTGCATTTTATTCCATTTATTTATTTTAAACCCATTTTAGGTTGATGGTCAATTCAAATCAAAACTTTAGACATTCAAATGGTCAACTACTAAAACAAAAAATACGTTTAGAAAAAAATTTTAAAAAAATATTTATATATACATTAACCATATATTTGTGTTATAGTGATAATTAAAAATAGTTATACAATACGTTAGCACTTGTTTTGTTGTTATTCTAACTTTTATTACAGAATAATAGTGTTTTTTATGAAAATTTCTCTTAAGGCGATCCACCACTGGTATATTACTTTGACCCTAAAAGTTTAGTCTTTACACAATTATATATTCAAGAAATTTATTAATATCCATTAAAATGTTTTCAAAATATCTATTTGAGTTTCAGAGTTTGTAAAATTTTGTAAAATGTGGCCAGTTTATATAAAATATAAATGATTATATATATAATACATTTATAATTGGGGTTGTGGAAGCATGTCGAAATTGATCAGCTCCTGCTCCGGCTTCGACTAAAATTTGTAACTTAATTTAATTTAGCCGGGGTCAGAATAGATCAATTTTGTCTTGGCCTCACATCTCTTTTCATAACTCTGGACCGCTTTGTATTATTATTGAATTGTTGGATTTGTCTCCGTTTCGAATAAAATAAAACTATCCAAATAATTTGAAATTATAAATAGAGATTAGTTCTGGTTCTATTTATGTCTAAAAATTTAAGAAAATTTATGTTTTTTAAAAATGATATATACATAAATGTAAAAAATTCATACATATTAGGTGATTTATTTCAAAGCTCTCTTATAGGAATAAATGAATCATATATTATAAATCTAAATTAAAAATTAATAATTTCAATTGTATAATCGGATCACTCAATATTATTTCAAATAAAATAAAAATAATATTCATATAAAATAATAAAATTAATCCTATTATTATTTTTAAAAATGATATATTATAGGTTAATTCAATCAGTTGTTATCATACAGAAAATAAAATACAACTTTTTAGAGTATCCCTCTCTATAGTAGTAAAATTTTTAAATTTTTTTTTTATTCATTTATCTACTTTTCATTAACTTAAATTTAATTATAATTAATTAATTAATTTAATTAATAATATATTTATTTTTCTATATTTGAACAAAATTAAATCATTTAATTAATTTCCATTTTGTTTGTTTAAATTGAATTTCAATTCCCTATAAAAATATTTTTCTATATTAGAATTTAACTGTACAAAGGAATTTCACGTGTTTAACAAGCACATTTATATTTACATTTTTTATTTTTAATAATTATTGTTAATGAAATCAATAAATATATTTTAAAAATTGGAATTTTTAAAAAAACAATATGCATCATCTGAAAAATTTAAAAATATCATAGAATATTATATAGTTTATTATATAGATATAATAAAAAATAATTGATGAATATTATTTTAAAACTAAGATGAAATGAAAACTGAATATTGTTTGTTAATGTTCGACACAAATAACATGGAAACGGTAAACATTGGAGCTATTCCCGAACGATACCAAACACTCTAAGTTTGCCGAATTTGAATTATTCCAGCTCGATTGATAAAATTAATTAAATGATGCCTAAGCTCAAGTTATAACTATTTCTTGTTAATTAAATTAATGTATTAATAAAAAATGAGCTATGGCCAGGCACAGATCCGATTTGAAATAGATTAATTTCCAAACAACATTACCTATATATACAAAGTATCAAAAAAAATATTTTTAAAACTTGAATTAAAATGACTAAATTATATTATCTTATTTTATTATTTTTAGTTTAATTACTCAATTATTAATTACTACTATAATTTAAGTGAAATATTTTCCGACAATGAATACAAAATTAATACTTTGTAAACTACCACTTCCAGTTTTCGGATATACACCAAAGTTGATGAATTGATGCTACTGATGCATTAAGTAAATATACCAAATTTTATCAAAATTTGTTGAGTTATTCAAGCTGCAAACGTCTATACCAGTAATGGCGAACCTATGAATCAGACACTGACCCACACTTTGATTTTTATAAATTTTTTTTATGTCAAAAAAGAGAATAAATACTCAAAAAAAAGGTAAGGTGATTTGTGGCTAAACTATTGAACATTTTCGATTTTTTTTTCAATTTTTTTCAGATGATTTTGCGATGCTCTGAAACATTTTCATATGGCCAAGTGTACTCATTATTTAAAATGACGCGATGAAAATAAAGATTGAAAATTGGGCCGAGAATATTAAAAGGTTGATAAACACTGATATATAAATACACCTATTAATTATTTATAAAAATTTATACAAAATATATATGTAAGTGATTTGCTTTATTCCTTTTTCAATTAGATACGTAGTGACCCACGAGCTAGATCTAAAAAACTAATGATCAAAATATGATCCACTTCTCAAAAAGGTTCCCCATCACTGACACACAACGGACAGACGGACAGACGTACAGACATCATGCTAAAAATACTTTTTTCTGTTGAATGATTCGTAAAGATATGTAAAAATTCCCACATGTGAAATTTGGTGTTAAAACAATACCTTCCCTTCCTATCGTTAGTCGGTAAAAAAAGATTAAATTATCTCTATAAATTAGATTGACAAACGTAAATCAGCTTTTAAATTAAATATTACGTATATTAGGATTTGTTGATTTGTTTTTATTTTTAAATTTCATTTCCCACCTAAATATAAGATCTAAGCAAAAGACAATGCCCATGGTTATCAGTTTTTAAGTTTGTGTCTGTCTATAGTGACCTGTTATTCTTATTATTATAAATTAATTATTTTAATTAATCAATTATCATTTTGTTTTAATTAACATTTCAACAAGTATACATATGTATTTTTTTTAAATATTTAACTACTAACATAATAATAATAATTTCTAATTATAATTTTAATTCAATAAATTTTTCTGAAAAAAGAAAAATAATCGATTTGTTTCATTCATATTTCAAATTTATTTTATTTTCTAAGGGGACAAATATTTAATCCGAAAAGCCTCCAAGCCCTGAGCTTTTATTCCTAAATTAGCACAGAAAACAACATATTAAGTATATATACGAATTGTTAAACACCATTAAAATAATTAAAATCTCAAGGGATCCTATTTTCTACCTTGCTTACATATAAATATTAAGAAAGGAAAATAACATATATCTATATAAATGCGAATTCTATAGATTTTTATTTATATTTTTTCATTCATATAATCTCTTTGTAACAAGGTAAAACTTTCCCTTTTTTTTCTTTTTAGAAAATATTATCATATGTATGAAAATAATAATCCCACTCTATGAGAAAATGAATATAGAGGAAAAGAGAAAGACTGTTTGAGGTTCTTACACACTCAATTTATTATTTACATTCATGCAACACTTTGCAACTCTTTTAATTTTCATAGTACTAGGAAAATCTAAATATCCTTATGTACCACGTACTATTGAGTTTATCTAGTCAAGGAGTTATTCTAATTAATTATATATACAAATATTTAAATAATTAATATATAAATTAAAGAGGATTCCACTCTTTAGGATATAACAAAAAATAAAAACGATATAAAAGAAAAAGCTAAAATTTTACTATCTTTTATTTACTTATTTTATTTAGATATATTTTTATAATTGCTTTCAATCTAATTTGTTTATACGGTGGTACTGAAATCGAAAGTTATTTGGTACATTTCATGATCCACAAACCCCCAGTCTTCTTTATCCATCTCGAGACAACTCTAACTAATTATTATTCTATTATCCTATCATTTGGTTCTAAAAAGGGGTTACCTGGAAAGTTTTCTGAAATTTTGAAAATTGGTGATTTTATAGATTTCGATGTGTTTTTTCCAAATTTCTTTGAGAATAAGATTCTTCGCTGCATTTATGGGCCAAAAAAAAGATGATGTCACCGGGGAATGGCTGAGACTGCATAACGAGGAATTGCATGACCTCTATGCATCTCCAGATATAGCCAGAAATAAAATCAAGAAGGCTGCGATGGGCAGAGCAGTTGGATAGAATGGAAGAGGAAAGAATTGGCAAAATATATATTGTTGAGGAGACCGAGTGGGAAACGACCGTTTGGAAGTCTAAGAAGAGAATGGGAGGAGAGAGATAGGAGAGGATAGGGATTGGATGGTTGTGGCTCAGAATAGGGATACTTGGAGAAGTATGGTTGCTGCGGCCAAGAACTTTCGAGTTCCGTAAAGCCACAGAGATAGATTTTTCCAAATTTCAACTTTACCACCTCGTATTTTTGCCACTTACGCAGCCATATTGAAAAAATGATGTCAAAATGCAGTTTTCTAAAAATATCTTCTTTCCAGCTCACTCCATGATAAAAATATTTATATAAAAAAAGAGAAAAATTCTTACAATTTATATAATACCCTCTTGTAAAATCAATAGTTTTAGCTTATGAGTGCCGCAAAGCGTACTACACGCGTTCTGGTAGAAAAACTCATTTCCGCACCTCTTTAAGGCAAATAAATGATGTCTTTTTTAATAGTGGTATCCCCAGTAGGCTAATTCACATACAATTCACAATCTAAAATTTTTGCATATTCTTCTTTTCTTTGCTCTTCTTGATGAACCAGGTTTTGAGAGCTCATGGTCTTTAGTAACAATCAAAACGTCGCAGACTGAAAGTTCTTACTTTTACTCTAACTGTAAAATTCAGGAAGTAATTGTTTTCCACTTTGGCAATACTCTTCGGATCAACATTTGGATTTTTAAATACCTGGATAACCTCTCCTGTTGACTTTGATGTATAATTATTTTTTATTTAAAACGCGTGTAGAAGTACGGCTAAAATCACCAATTTTCAATACCCCCGGAAAACCTTCCAAACTAACAAATGACTGAACTATAATATATATATTTTATGAATTATCATAATGTCAAAATATTACATTTAATATTATAGCCAACCTATACTTAATTAATATTTATTTAAGCTTTGAAACCGATGATGGTTAAATAACTACCATGAATTTTCTTTGGGATTCTATATTACCTTTTGGGAGCTTTTCTTTTCTAAGCTTACACGAAAAGCAGAGATTTTATTGGTCGCACGAAAAGCAGTTTCAAACAGTTGAAAAGAAACTATTAAACCAGTTCTGGCTAACGCGTGCTGCTCTATCTCGCATATATTTTACACAGAATTGGATTAATAATTGCTGCTCAACTCCCAAGCGCCTACCCTTATGCTTTCTGCTTGAAACAGCTTTCTGTGTGGCCTTGGGCTTAGAAAAGAAAAATCTCAATAAATAATATATTAAGTCCTCAAAATATTCTATAATATATTCTTGAGGGCTTTTTACACAACATCGATATTCTCAAGTTGTTATTTATTTTAAAAATATCTAAATATACGTTAATGTTTAAATAAATAATAAGTGGAAATTAAAATTTCGTATATTTATCTAGTTATTTAATTAAACCGATAAAATACTATGAAGGAGTAAAACTTTATTGGCCCTAACTTATTTATTTTTATAACATTAAATTTAAAATAATCAAAAGAATATTAATATTTTTTTTTTTTTGATATTTAAAAATAAAATGTTTTTACCCTAGATTGATCATGATTTATAGAACTACACTAATTAAATCTTAATTGAATTGTGAATAGATAGATTAAATGTGATAGAGCATTTGTGGTTGTCTCTAACTCTTCAAACTACATCCAAGTTCGATAATTAACACATCAACCTATTATTAGTGGCCAAAAGTTAAATACAAACATTAGAGATCAAAATCAACAATAAATGCTATACAAAAGCTTTGATGATTATTTATACAATAGTATATGTTAAGTTTATTTAATTAAATTAATATACCTATATATAATTTAATTGAATAAAATAATATTTTACAATATAAATTACTATAAATTATTTTATAATTCTTACTTTGATTACTCATTTGAATTTCTAACTTCTTTTTTTTATAAATTTATTTTTTAGTTAGTTTTTAGAAAAATTCAATTCCATTTATTCTTTTTCTTTATATTTTTTTAAGATTTTAATTAAATTATAAATGAAATTGATATGGGAGCATTATTTTTATAGCAATGAAAAAAAACATTGTAATATTTAAGTGGATCCCTAACAAACAAGAGATCAGCATATTAAATCATCCACCTTAAAAAAAACAATTATTTTAAGAAAAATATGAATTTAAATGGTAAAACCAAAAATAAAAATACTAAAAAAAGTTTATTCATTTTTTTCATATATCTAATCGAATTTAAATAATATATTTTGGATAATTACAAATTTTGATACTTGTTAGACAACAATTATTTATTTATTTATTTTTATAATTTGTATAATATATTAAAATCAAATAGTTCAAGGAATAGTAATCCGTAAGGTACGGTTGGAGGAAAGGTTTAAAATTAAAATAAAAAGTATTTTATCTTCTCAAGCTCAACATCTCTCCCCAGTTTTCAACCGATCAAAAATTTTGATTCTATTTAATTAAGTTAAATATATATTATGAAAGTAATTTACGGAAATCTTTACGAAATATGTATTATATTACAGATTTATTAAAATATTGAAATTTGTCTTAAATTTATTATTTGTTCTATAATGTTGTATAATGTTCAACATATCTACATATTACAATAATATTTTTATTAACTAGTTGCCTATATTGCAGTAGTTATTTGATAAGTGTTGCCCTCTTTAAGAGAAATTAAGATTACAATCTAAAAAAATGCTTTTTTGTGTGTGTGTGTGTATACTGGAAAATGATAGATTATCTTTTAGAGAATTTGAAAAATTTATTCAATTTTAAATATTTCCATTTAATAAATACTTTATGTAGGAAGGAAAAAAAATATTTGAATATTAATTTTCTATAAAAAAAGTATTGCATTTAATTTAATTGTTTTTTTATTATTAATTAATTATTAATGATGGTATTAAAATAAACAAATAATTTAATAGTTTAATTATTTATTTTATTATTCAAAATATACCTACACGAGTATATTATTTAATCGAAAGAGGGGATAGAGAGAAGTTTAACTATTAATATTAGCATTTTCTACTTTGGAAAGTATTACTAAAACCACTCTGCTAGGAGATGAATGAATAATTGAGTAAAGAACATAAAAGGATTTAATAAGCTAAAACTTAAAATAATAATAGGAATTATCAACATTATTATGATTATTAGAGTTGTTAATAGAAGAGGGTATAATTTTAAATTTATTTTCCTTTAAATTTTTTTAATTAATTCAAAAGACATAAAAAATTTTATACTCATTTAAAATTAGTTAATTGGGTTCATCTATTCATTAAATAATTTTTCCTCAATTATGTAAACTAAACTAAATAAAAATATTTTAATTATATTAGAAAATGTATTTTTCAAAAGATATATACATATCATTTACTTATTTCTATCTAATTAGAAAAATTAAATTTAAAATTGTGAGAATGTTGTTCAATGGTTGACTAGCTGTGCCTCAATGAAAAGGGTTCTAAGATACTTGATAAAATCAATTTATAATATCATTTATAATGGATAATAATCGATGGCATTATTGATCTTTGCAGCTGCCAATTAGATTAATTTAATTTGATTAAAGGTGTGTAAAAAAAAGAATAGAATATTGGAAGGGGGGTTAAATGTTTACAAAAAATAAAAAAGTATAAAAACTGTATTTATTTAAAAAACTAAATAAAGCATTGAAGAAGGGGATGGTGGCGGATGGCGTTGGAAGAATTTCCTGATTCGTATTGTTGAAAAAGTATAAAAAGGTGAAATCTCCTAATTTTGACTCAAATAGTCTGTTTATTGTTTTACAAAAAAGTTCAAGAGTTAGAATATTGAGGCATGCAATTTGATGAATTATTTAAATTATAAATAACAAAGATTCATTCATTAGAAATACAATCTTAATTCATTTTTAACAAATTGTATTTTTTAACAATTCAAAAACAATTTTATTAAAATATTCAAAATAAATAGCTACATATATTATTATAATTTTTATTTATCCTTGCCCTTCTTTATTTAGATTAAGTTATCATTTATTTTATCTCTCATTGATATTTCTAACTAATATTAAAATATACTCAAATGAAAATGAAATTTTCTAAAATTTGAAAAAACATCAACAGTTGATAAAGAATAAAACCATAGAGAGACATTTCAAATTGCAATCAAATTTATGTTTTCTTGAATATATTTTTATCGAATTTATCATAATAATAACATTAAAACAATCAGAAAAAATGAATTTAAATAATAATTTATGAATAATGGAGACATTCATGTTTATTTAATGTGAATTCAAATAGATAGAAAAAATTATCTATTTATTATTCATTACAATTACGAATAAATTTATAAAAACAATGTACATTATACCTCTAATAATAAACAAAGGGAATAAAATTTCTTTTAAAAGGCAAACAAATTTAATTATTTATTGTTTATATATTTTATGTATATCTCCTAGAATAAAAAAAATTTAAATTATTATATAATTATTGTATATTTAAAATTCTATGTTTATTTTTTTTAAATTCTTATTAGGATTAGTAATTATTGAAAAAAATTAAAAAATAATTTTCAAAAACACTCTGTAATACCTATTATATTTATATTTTCTATAATCAATTTTCTTTATTAATTGAAAAAATAAAAATGAATCTTTATTATTTTTTAATTTTTTTCAATAATTACTATAAGATAAGATATTAAATGTATATATTTTGTAATTATTTATCTATAATTTTATTTGATAAATAAATTATAATTAAATTGAATATATATCATTATCTAGGAATCTAGTATTTCTTCATTTAAAAACAAAAACAAAATATTTTAATTCAATTATAAATGAAAAATGTGTTACCAGTTTTTCTGTTCGATAGGTTAGACGAGTGATTCCTAATTTTTATACTATGACCCAGTTAAGTCCTTTAAAACTCTTGTCTCCCTATGTAACAAAAACATAATTCATAATCATTCAATTAAGAAACTTAAATGATATGTTTTAAGATGAAATCACTAGGAAATTGTTAACGAAACAGAGTAAATTTTCAAAACATATAATGAAAAACTAAAATTAAAAATTCGAAATAATTTGAATAAGATTTTTCTATAATATTTTAATTTACTGCGATCCTTGCGCTTAATGTTTGCAGCACAGCGATTTTATGTTAGGTTCCAATTTTGTTAGCTTCAGTCTCAAGTCTTCCCGTTCTGTTATATCCAGACGATTTCTTTTTTTCCCAGTAAATCATTTACACAACTTATTTCTATGGCTCAGAACAAAAGGGTTAAACTCGTAAAAAGTCCATTTTCGAATTGCCCTCCTGTGGGGCGTGGGACCCACGTTGGGAAACACGGAGTTAGACCAAAGACCCACATTTTGAAGAATGAGGAGATATGGATGATAGAAATGGAAGATATCTACCATCGCGCTATCTATGAACTTACTAAATAACCAATAACTAATAGATTTCATAGCAAATGAATACCCTTTTTTTATTATAGAAAATAGAATATATTGTTGCATATAACCGTTGTTTTGTATAAAGTATAAAATATCTTAAAAGTTATTAAAATATCTTATTTCCGTCTTTTTTTAAGTTCAATTAAGTTAGTCATTTCCTAGGTTATTGTAAAAATAGAATTAGTAAATTCAATTTCCGAAAATATGAATTACTAACCGTGTGAGGGAGAGTAGGCATTTTAATAATGAATAATACATCAAAAGAATTAATCCCTTAACTAGTCAATATATTTATATGAATAAATGATGGCAATTTAAAATACAAAACTGGATTATTATTTAAAAGCTAGTAGCTTTGTGCTTGTTGATTCCGCGTTCATTTTGAAAAATTGATCGAAAAAATCTTTTAAATATGCAGATTTTTTTATACAATAACAAATGTAATGCAAGTGATTAATATTCATCTTCATTAATATTTATTATTATATACTGCATAAATATTTTTACTTATTTAAGATACATTTCTTATAACAAAATATTATACTAAAATATTAATACTCCTTGGGACTTTTCTTTTGTCTCCATTTCTCTGATGACGTATCTCAACGCCGCGATTTAAAAAGTTTTTAAGGGGAGAGTTCACGCATTTATATATAAATGAACATATCATACAATAACTATACTTTCACATTGGGGAAATAGCGTAAACTTTCTCAAGATGTTATCTGACCTGTGTATACTGTCTAACTTTTATTTAATCAAAATTAGATATTTTTTGTTTAATTTAATTTGACTTGTTGAAATACAATAAAGTTAAAATTGATCTAGTGTAATATATTTAAATTGAAAACAGTTTGTTGATTAAGTTTCAGTTGTTTTGTGATTGTGCTTCTGATTCATCTAATTTCTTCTTGTTTGCAAAATCAAAATCACCACTTTTTAAAAAATTGAATTAATGGTACACTGAATCTTCCTATGAAGCATATTCATCATAAACTTTTCGAAAAGTTTCGAAACAATTTTTTTTCAAATGAAAATAAAAAGTTAATGAAGTACACGAATGCTGTTTTCGGTACAAAAATTGACATTTTGTACATAGTCAAACTATACTATTTAAACACATTTTCATTTTATCACTTGTGAGCATTGACCTTTTTTGAAAGCTCAACAAATGGTATATATATAAACTTTTGATACTCGATCGTGGCATTGGCGTATCATCGTTTTCTCAAATCCACACTTTTTACTTGTAAACTTGTTAAATATATTTAAAATTTTAATAATTACATATATTATCTTTTGATTGTTTAAATTATTGAAAACTAATAACTATTTTATATTGATTATTGTTTAGAGAAATTTCTACTTTTATATAAAGAATTTATATAATCTTATGGGGTATCAAAAATTGTGTATCAAAATTAATGGATAAAAAATACTTTATATTAAAATTATTTTATATTATATCAACTCATATATTAAAATATTTTATTATAATATTATTAAATTTATTATTTGTGTTAAAAATAAAAATAATTTAAAAAAAAGTATCTTATGATGATTAAGTTTGTAAAGATTCGCTGAAAGGAAAAAAAGAATTTTATGCAAGCAAATTTTCTGTAAATTAATTATCCCGTCTTGAACTAGAATACAAATTGATATTTAAAGAGAGGCCGAGGGCAAAAGGCTGTTCCTATTAGACAAGCAATTAGCACGTGACAAGCATAAAAGACAGACTAATTCACCAGAGGAAAATGAGCTCTATCGGGTTAAGCGCGATTCAAGAGTTTCATGAAGACTCTTCACCTCTTTCTCGACCATCTCTAAAGGCATGGGAATACCTTAAAAGAAGGAACACCAAACAAGCATCAGGCAAATGAAGTTATCTAATTATGAACTAATGAATGAAAATTCATGAGTTTAAAATTAACAATAGTCAGCAGAAGAGCTATAAATAAAATTTTGTTGAAACTTAATTATTGTTCAACATCTATATATACAAATATTGCTATTATTATTTTGTTGTAAATGAGTAATATAAACTCAAATTAAATTTAAAAAAATTTTATCTTTCTTTTCTTGATCAAAAATGGTGTAACAACCGAAATGTGCATAAAGCAAATATTTCAATAAGCTTAAAGACTTCACCAAGTGTTTAATTAAAAATTAATCATATTAATTTTATGTTTTTATAATTAATTTTAGTATATATAACTTAATAAATGACAAGGTTTTAATAAATGTTATTATTCATTAATAATATTATTAATTGGCAAATAAAATTGAGAATCACCTTTAAGAATTTTTCAATAAAGATAAATTCAACAATTTTGGTATTTTTTTAAGCGTGTTTTCAGAGGGATGGTAGGGTGAACTCAACTTGAAAAATATACCATAAAAAAGATTTAAAATAGGCTAGATTTTCAATTAAATATATATTTTTTTTTAATAGAAATATATTTTATTTTAGCATAATATACGTTTGGTAGATGAATTCTTACCTTTTATTTTGAAAACTTAAGAAATAATTTATGTATGTCGCTTTCTTACCTGAAAAAAGAAGAAAAATAAATTAATTAAATTCATATTTCACACATTTTATCATAAACTTTCAAAAAACAAAATGATTTAATATAATACCTAATTACATATTATGATTAGAAAACGTTTCTTTTCAATTTCTTAATCATCAATTTTATAATTATTTTAAAATTCAATAAAAATTTAATTTAAATAAATCCAAAATTAATTATATAAATATTTGTAAATTTTTAAAATTATATTTTAATAATTATAAATAAATAAAAAATATTAATAATTATTTCTTTTATGATTTTATAAATTAGATGATTGCCTAATCTAAAAATTATTCATTTGGACGTAATTAATTAGTTTTTATGTACAAATACTAAACTACGTATAAACAAAAAAAAAATAGTAAAAACATTAAACTTTTAAAAAAGTTTTTTTTATTCTTTGTTTCAATAAAATTCCAAATATATATATATTTTAATTTTTAATTCCTAACAGGTGGGCTGAAAAGTTCGTAGGCTAGCATAGAAAAAAATGTTTTTTGATATAATTTGTTTTTATTATTCAATATAGTTCCCTTCGAGGGCAATATATATATATATATATATATATAAATTCAAATATATACTTATATGTATATAAAGATTAAATGAAATGTTTCTTTTCATAAAATGAATGCATGCAATCGATTTTATTGGTATAATATTGACTTTAGGAGAAAAAACAATTATTATTGTTTTTTTATTATGTCATGCATTGGCCAGAAACTGATCATATAATAAGAGAACGATATGTAAATAACTAGAATAGTATTTGATTTAATATGATATTGATTTATAATTCTGGAAAAAATCTTCGTAACAGTCAACAAAAATAAATAAAAAATTGCATTTTGATTTTAAATAATCAAAGCTTAACTCAAAACTAAATGCAATAAGCAAATCTTTTTATCAATCCCTTTGCGATAAGCAAAATAAAAAAAAACGTAAACCTATTAAATTATTTTTTACTATAATTGTTGGAAATACAAGTTTTTAATTTTAATTCCTAACAGGTGGGCTGAAAAGTTCGTAGGCTAGCATAGAAAAAAAATGTTTTTTGATATAATTTGTTTTTATTATTCAATATAGTTCCCTTCGAGGGCAATACATGGATTATAGTGGTCATATAATTTTTTAATACCATTTTTATAATATGATTTGTCTTTAGCCTCAAAATAGGCTTGCAGGCACTGCTCGATTGGACTCTGGTGTGAAATGATGGAGCCATGTTTCATCCATAGTCACATATCGACGCAAAAATTCGGATTTATTACGTTTGAACAGCTCCAAACACTCCTTAGAATCATCGATTCGTTGTTGTTTTTGGTTGATTGTCAGCTCGCGCGTCACCCACTTTGAATAGAGCTTTCTCATATCTATATATTCATGCACGATATGACCAACATGTTCCTTTGATATCTTTAGGATCTCAGCTAACTCCCTCAACTTCACTTTTCGATTATCAAAAATTATTTTGTGGACTTTTTTGATGTTTTTGTCTGTAACAGCCTCTTTGGGGCGTCCACTGCGTGCATCGTCCTCGGTGCTCATTTCGCCTCGTTTAAACTTAGTAAACCAGTCCGAATAATGTTTATCAAGTCAAGCCTTTGTTTCAACAATATTTTTTTCGTCAAAAAGCAATGCTTTATCAACACACGAAATTGCTTTTTTTCAAATTAACAAAAGTTCTTTCACAAAAAATTCTAAAACTCCGATACTAATTGTGCAGCAGCTGACAAATTTATACACGCATCTTTTGAAGGTTAGGGTTAACTAAAAAAATATAGTTTTGATACTAGTGCCGCCATGTATGTGTGAGACTACGAACTTTTCAGCCCACCTGTTACATTTGTAAATACTTTATTAACGCACTTGTTTCAACCATACTACTAGCGCTATTGCTCTGTGAAGAATGACAGAAATAAAAGTTAATAAAGAACTATTTTACATTTTTTTCAGTTTAAATAGGTAATTTTTAATAATTAATATTTGTTAAAAAAATAGATTATAAACTTTGTATATTGTTAATTGAAGTTTTTACGATAGTTTCTAGGGGTTGTATTTGATGGGAAATGTTGGGAAAATGTTAAATGATATCACGGCAAGAAGTGTGATTTTGCTCTAAATAACTAAAAAGGAAGTTCATAAAATATTTATACCCTTTCCTAGGTACTAAATTTGAACTGAGATAAATCTTATCACTATCCTATACTTAGATGGCAGTAATAACCTTTTTTAAAAATTGATACAAATAACACTCTCTTATTTAGTTTTTTATAAAAATAATAATTTTTTTTAATATTTTATTATCATCTGTCTCTCTCTCTCTTAAATATTATATAAAATAAAGACGATGGTTAAATTTTAAAAAACTATACTAATATTATTAGGGGGAATAATAGGAAAAAAACATTAAAATTTGATTTTTATAAAATGTTTAGGAGTATAATTAAATTTTTTCTTATATTTATTAAGAAAATATTTGATTTTTATCTCTTGAATCGAATTTTCACTGGAAGAAAAAAAATATATTTTATATTTTTATTTTAACTTTTTTTAAATTTTTTAACCAAAGTTAATTGAATTAACTGTATTTAAATAAAATTATAGTTTTCCCTTTAAAATGATTAAATTATGATATGAGAAAAATATATAAAAGAAAATTATTATTAAAATTTAAATTTTTAACTGAATTGTTATTATCCCGCCTTTCACCTCCCACCTCCCAACTAAAATATCTTGCATGGAGAGATAATATTATCAATAATGGCGCCATCTCAGTTGTAAGTCTCTCAGTTGTTTTTCTTTATTTTTTTCCGTATTACAAATTGAATATTCAATTATGATGTATGTACTAGTATTTTTATTATTCTTGCACAAAAAATAAGAGTATTTTTTATATAGGATATTTTATATATGCATAAATATACATATATATATTATTATTATTATTATTATTATTATTATAATCCCTTCAATTAGATATTACAGGTTATTCAAAATGATTTTTTGCTTCCTACTAAGTATAATTATGTTTTCTAAAATATTACCGGGGTTATACAATGTTATTTGTTGAATAATCTTTAAACAAATTTTTGTATAAATCCGGAATTGAAAGTCTAACTTAGTTTTTTCCTGAAGGAAAGAATACATGGGAAGTAGTCTCAGAGATGGTTTATTTGTTCTGTAAATTTGTTGTATCTAGACATCTATAGACTATGTACTTATTCTTTAAATACAAGAACTCAGAAGGAACTTTTTGTATAACGTTACCATTTTTTAAGTTATAAACTTAATATTATTCCTATCAGTAAAGGAACACTATAATTCCAAAAGAGTATGTTTATATTGAACAAGTTTGTAAAAATTAATCAAAAGAAATGTTACCCTTGATAGTATATTCTAAGAGGGCATTGTGGAGGGTGTTAGTTTTATCCTTTAAGACATATGTCTATTCCAAATTCCATCTATGTCTTATTTCAACTGTTTTGTGAACTGCAATAGACTTCAACTCATTATGACTTTCGAATTTTATGCCACACATCTTCAAAAGAGAATTTATTATATGAAATATATACTTGCTATGCTTAATGTTATTAATGTTGTATCTTCTCATTCGGTATTTCTGAAAGGCTTTGATGTGTTGTCTTTGGTAAATTATTGTTGGGTTTTGGATAGATAGATTAGATAGATAATTCGATTATGATTTAGTGTGACTTCAGTGTTGTTTTTGGCATCCATTAGGGCATTATCTAATTATATAGCAACTTTTGATTTAATGATTTGGAGTACACTAGCAACATTCTTGCTGTTAGATACTATTAATAATACTGTGAAACTTTTCATATTGGTAAAAAATGTATGAAAATTTTGTTGAGTTCTTCTGAATCCGTTTTTAATGGTTGCAAGTTTTGTATCTTTGATATTTATATTTACTTCACTTACTTTATAAGTTTTCAAGATAACGCACTTTGGTAGTTGCTGATTTTGTAGATAAAACACTTTGCAAGTTACCTGACATAATATTTGGGCCTGTTTAATGATCGGGTTGCATATCGTAACCATACTCATTCGATGCGTGGTTGTTAAAACCATTTTACACGTTAATTAAGAGGTTAATTTCATCCTAACGCATTTTCTAGGGTTATGTCGCCTTCCGCTCATATAAATGCTTTTGTGGGATTATTGTTATTGTTATTTAAATTCCATTTTTACTATCTCGCCAGAGATAGTATTGCGATCACGAAAATTTTCGATGTTGAGATTTTGATGTTTTTCTACGTTTTAAAGGTTCCTAAATCATTTTCACTAAGGGTGAGAAAAATGTCTGTGTGTGGGTATGTGTGTATGTATGTAACCAAGATTACGCAAAAACGGTTTGAGCTAGAATGATGAAATTTGGTACATGGGCATTATTCAAAATTCATAGTTTTCTAATGTAGATCAACCGGAAGAGGGTCATTACCTACAACGTTTTGATTTTTTTTTCTTTTAAAGTGACCGTAAAAATAAAGATATATGTTTGATAATTTTTCACATGATTAATAATTGTATAAAACTGCTATATATAGAATTTCAGCTTGATTGAATCGCTGAAAGTACCAGAATTAATTTTTTAACACTGCAAATCTCACGCGCCAACACGTGACGTGGTGCCATCAACAAAGAGCCAAACATGCGCTGGTTCAATAAATATTATTTATTAATTTTAATTTATAATTTAATTAATTTAATTTAATTTAAATTAATATATGTTATTTAATCCAATTCAAATTTGCGAGATAGTCGAGTAGAGACACTCCAGATTTTCTCCTTATTAAGCACACATTTGTATATATTATTTTTTGTAAATACTTGTATATATTTTACTATTGCCCAAAAAATGGGCAGATGTAAAAATTTATATTGGAAAATAAAAAAAATAAAATAAAAAAATTAGTTAAAATGTTAAATGTTTGATTTTTTAAAATAAATTCTAATTTTTAATAATATTCACTTAACCGTAGTAAATGTGTGAATGATTTGGAGTCGAAAATCAGAATTGTAAAAATTTTCTAGACGTATTGATTTATTATTATTTTTTTTTTTTTTTTGTTACTATTTTCCTTGCTGAGAAGGAAAGGTTTCGCAAGAGAAGGGGTTGCTCGCTCCTTCACGTGGCGTTTGCCGCCAGCCAGAGCCATAGGGGGTGGCTATCGACCGAGGGTAGCAACAGGCGCCGTTCTGGAAGCCAATTTACATACCGTCCTCGCCCTTTTTAACCCCTTTCCATTCCGGCTTCCACTTTCAACCTCGAATCCACTACTTTCATACACCCTCAATCCGCTCTGTTATAGGTATTTCAAATGTTTCTTGCAACTTTACTTATATTCAAACCACTTTTTGGTTTTGTATTTCATTTTCTATATTGCAAAAATGAATTTTAATTTACAACAACATTCAATATATTTATAGAACTATTAAGTCTTTATTAATATTTAGGAACTGTTGTTTTTGAAAAAAAAATGTATTGTACATTTATGAGAATAAAATTCTACAATTTATTTATAATATGAGACATTGATTATAGAATCTCTAGAAATGGTGATATCATATATATATATATATATATATATATATATATATAATATAGACAGAATAAATAAATAAATAAAAACATTAGTATATAATTTCCCAACATTTATTCTAGTATTAATCACAGATGTTTTAAAGTGCTCGCCAGCAACAACTACATTCCTCCAACTCCACCTGTACTAAACCATTTTATTCAATTACTATCTTCTCTCAATTCCCTCATATTAACTTTGTGTTAATTATATGAGGTTTGTTCAAAATTTTGAATTATTTCGAAAAGTATTTATTTATTTATCGATATCCATTTTATCCCCTTCAAAGTAATTCCCCTTAGATATGATGCACTTATGCCAGCGCTTCTTCTAAGCACTTCTGAAATGCGCTTTTCGGTATGGCCATCAGCTCGTTCTTCGATTCCGACTTTATCTCATCAATTGTGGCCAAACGTTTTCCTTTCATTGGTTTTGGGAATAGAAAAATGTCGCAGGGAGCCAAAACTGGTAAATATGGTGAGTGAGGCATGATTTCGGAGTTGTTTTTGGCCAAAAAATCACAAACAAGCTATGATGTGTGAGCTGGTTCATAATTGTGATGCAGAATACATGATTTGTTTTTCCACAATTCCGATTGTTTAAGCCGTTGAATAACTTTCTTGTAGTATTCCTTATTAACAGTACGATCTGTTGGCATGATACACCACGCCATTGTAATTGAAGAAAACAGTGAGTAAAACCTTCACATTTGATCGAACTTAGCGTGCTTGTGTAAAACGCTTGTACCACTTATAAACATTTTTTGAGACAAAATAGACCGAATGCCAGAGTCAACATTGGAGCACTTTATTCCATTATTAACGCAAAATTAATACAGATTCTTTGATCCATTTTTTTTAAGTAAAAAATAGGTAAACACACAAAAGCATGACTAACTTTTTCAGTTGGTATAAACAAACTACTAATTCAAAATGGCTGATAATATCAACATATGAGAAACATAGTGTACCAACATAACAAAAAAAAATTCGATAATCAAATATACACAGCCCGCGAAAATTCAAAATTCACTTTTTTCTTTTGAACAGACATCGTAAATCGTTTCTTAATTTGTTTTCTGACAAATAATCTTCAAACTAGTGTATCCATACAGCATATATAACTTTTTTGTTTTTATAGTTCTAAATATATTTACAGATAGTTAGAGGTAATGCAATCTCTTCTTATACAGTCTATAGTCTTGTTAAAGCCTAATTTACTATTCTTTTTTCTTTTTTAAGCTTTCAAAATAAAAATAGCTTTAATTTTATTAAAAATATAATTTTTATTTAACTGTAGAATATGAAAATAAAATAAAGTTTGTATTTTTTTAAAATAAATCCCGTTATTTGTATTCTTATGTAAAAGAAATCCAATTACTTTTATTTTCTTTACATTTTATGTAAAAGGTATAACCACCATTTTTTATATATTTGTATTATTGGTTGGAGAGTCATTTGTATCTCTTCAATCTTCGCTATTACTTAAAATTTTCTATTAATTCAATTTTTAGTAATAGCTGAACTTTATATATTTCTAATTAAATTTTCCATTATTCTACTCAGGATATTGAAATAAATATATCCGGTAAGAATATATTTGATTCAAACAATTTATGGAGTTCAATCAACTTATTTAATTCTTTAATACTAATAATTATATTAATTTAATAGTTTTATTTCAAATTACTAATTGCATTACTACAATTGTATTATTTTCAACTGATAACCTTATTAAAAGGATTCAACTTCAGTTTCAACTTATTAATTATATCATTTTGATTAATTATTTTTTCTTAAATTTATAATTACATTTATTTCAATAGCTATATTGAAAACTATTGATCATATTAATTAAATTCAATTTTAAATCATGAATTATATTAATTAAATGTTTTTCTCTATTTAAAATATTAATTGTATTTTATAAAGCATTGAATTCCGATAATTGAAAACTTGTAATATTTTTATTATATTCAATATTTACTTAAATATTTATTTAACAACTTGTAACATCATTTATTCATTTAATTGAGATATTACATTTATAATGTTTTTTGAATTCTGCTTTTTACTTTCCCGCATACTTCGTATAAGGGAAGTATTGGAATCGTCAAAAATTTCGACTTCGAGATTTCGATAGATCTTGACGTTTTAGACCTCCCTGAGTCGGAAAATACCATTTTTCGAATTATGTCTGTGTGTGTGTATGTATGGATGTATGGATGTATGTAATGTTTGTATGTGAGCAAATTTACTCAGAAACTAATCAAGCTAGGAATTCGAAATTTGGTTCACCGATATTATTCATAGTTTGTAGATTTCTATCAAAATTTCGTCAAAATCGGTTAACCGGAAGTGGTACTTTACCTACACTGGTTGCATTTACCTTTCAAGTAAAGTACCAGTTTGCTTCGAGATATTTGCTTCCTATTTTGTATATAGATTTAAAAATATGAAAAAAATTCAGATACCAAATTTCATCATGATCTAACTACCGGAAGTGACATTTTACCTATTCAAGTAGCGTTATGTGTAAATTATAAATATATATATAATAGAGTGTTAAACCATTTTACTTTATAATTTAAATTAATTAGTTTGTTTATTTTTATTGTTGTTAAAACATAATAATAATAACCTAATTACCTATTTATATGCGGGAAAGTCTAGGGGAGGACACTCCCGATTTTTTCATTTCTATTAATATACCTTATTCTGTTTTATTACAAGGCACCCTTATAGCAACTGGGTTTTGCAACGACGAGAAAGGATTAATCAACAACCTGACAATCTTTGAAACCTTCCTTCGCAGGCTACTGCTAGTAATCGCCCGATTGAAGAATTTTTTGTAGTGTCCTTGCTACTCATTGTAGTGTAGTTCTATTGATATTTTCAATATCTCATTTTGGCTTTACCAAGTCTATACTTAGTATAATTTAATTTATAAACAAATTGCACCACATTTCGTCAACCTTCGGAGGATTTTGTGTCCTATTTTGTTTTTGTTTGTGGAGTGTGTGAGAGAAAAATAGAATGAGAATGAGAGAAAAAATATTAAATATAGATAAATATAAGTTGTTAGGAAGAACTATTTCTTTTGTAAGTAACTAAAGGGGGGGGGGGGATATCAAGTGTCAATATATGTGGTATTCGATCTAAAATACATAGATTTTTTCTCTTGCTTACTGAATGGCTGGAGGGTGTGGAGACGTACAATTCAAGGAAGAAAAAGAAGTTGTATGCCCTTCAAACAGGACGATATTTGATATTTGCCTTCACATACGATAAATGGATAGAAATGGGGAGAAATTATTGACACATGTCGAATTGAAAAAAAGAACCAGAAAAAAGAAATGATGTGTGGGAGGGAGCAAAGTCATGATGAGGTGGGTAGTAAATGAAATGACGCAAGATTAAATTCTATTTTGCTTTTTATCTCGTTCGATATCAGATACATAATTTCCAAAAAATGTTATTTGAATAAATTTGGCTAAAAGGAAATTGAATATATCCATAACATAAACTAATATATATGTATAATCTTTTATTTGATTATTTCATTCAATATTAAATATATAAAATATTAATAAAATGAAGATAAGTTTTACCTCAAAGATATTAAAAAAGAGTTTATCCATAAATTTCCATAAATACTACTAAACCTCGAAGAACTCTGTCTGTTCATCTAATATGACGTCATCATAAACGTCTCAAGTTAGCAATAATTTATTTTAAATATTACATATTAAAATATAATATTTTCGTTAATTCCAAAAATATTAAATGGTTCTAATTTTATTATTTCATCATTAAGAATTTTGTTCAAAAGAAAAAAAAATAATTATATCAATAATTATAATTATTAATATTAATTAAGATTATTTATATTATTTAATTAATTAATTAAATTATTAAATAATTATATAATTAAGTTAATTGTAAAAAATGTGTCCAGAATATTGCGTTTATACCAGAAACTTCTGCGTGGGCGCTCAATATTTATATTTTAAATTTATAATCTTTTTTTAAAAAAAAATCATAAATAAATATTGTAATTTAATTTTCAAATAAATATTTACAAATTATTTCTTTTTTTTTTTGGGTATGAATGTTTATATTTTTTTTTAAGTAAGTAAAATTACCTTCCATCATAAAAACACCTGTTAAGAAGAATTTATTTTCTAGTAAATAATAAAACTCGATAAAAAGCATTTTTTTCAAAACACGTTATTGGATATCCTATTGTTTTATATGCTTAATTATTAAATTTAATGAAGTGGTTGATCATTGCTAAAATGGAACCAATTAAAAAATTGAATAAATGTCAGTTTGGACCTGAATAGAATGATTAGGTTTTACAGTTTGTCCATTGTAAGAGCAAGGGCTGGGATTCTTGTGAAGTCTTTTACCTTGTGAATGTGCTCGGAATATTTACCAGTAGGAGGTACTAACACTCTTTCTCTCTGACTAAATAAAAATGTAAATTCACTTATTGGTTTTTTTATTACTTTATGTAATGCATAAATGTATCTGTATATGAATACAGTTTACAAACAAATGAATAATTTTATTTAAAACTAAACAATTATTTATTAGTTTAAGTTTAATAATCTATATAATTGGTAATGTTTAAGTATTCTAACTAATATCAAATGTCGATTGTCGAATAATTTGGGTAATTTTTTCTACAAATAAGTAATCTATTTTTATTGTAGATTTCATAAAAAGCCTATGCCACAAATTGTTTAATAACAGAATTAGCAATCTCCTGAAATAGTTGTAATCGATTATATAAATAATTATAATAATAGAATAAAGATAACCTACATAGGCATATAGTAAATAATAATAGATTAAATTGTAAATTAGCTGGAGTGTCTCCACTCGACTATCTCGCAATTTGAATAGGATTAAATAACATAATATATTATATTTAAATTAAATTTAATTAATTATAAATTATAAATAATAAATATTAAACCACCGAATGTTTGGCTTTTTGTTGATGGCACCACGTCACGTGTTGCGCGTGAGATTTGCAGTGTTAAAAAGTTAATTCTGGTAATTTCAGCGATTCAATCAAGCTGAAATTCTATATATAGCAGTTTTATACAATTATTAATCATTTGAAAAACTATCAAACATATATCTTTATTTTTACGGTCACTTTAGAGGAAAAAAAATCAAAACGTTGTAAGTAATGACCCTCTTCCGGTTGAGCTTCATTTCTCAAAAGTTGATAGAAAACTATGAATTTTGAATAATGCCCATGTACCAAATTTCATCATTCTAGCTCAAACCGTTTTTGCGTAATCTTGGTTACATACATACACACATACACACACACACATTTTTCTCAACCTTAGTGAAAATGATTCAGGAACCTTCAAAACGTATAAAAACATCAAAATCTCAACATCGAAAATTTTCGTGATCGCAATACTATCTCTTACGAGATAGTAAAAAATAAATATAAAAGTTAGGTAAAGTAAAATTAAACTTGAAAATATATCAAACTTAATCAGAGAAATTTTTTATTAAACATTTAATGAAGTAACTAGTTTTTCGATATATTTGCTTGATTCTCAATACTTGTCAAGAAAGCTTCTAATGATTGTTTAACAACCAAAATGCGTATAAAGCAAATTGTATCGATAGTATATAAAGTTGAAGCTTCATTGAGAGTTTACTTAAACATTATTTTTATTAAGTTTTATATTTTTTTAAATATAATTTTACTTAACACAACTTATAAAAATCTGGAGTGTCTCCTCTCTACTATCTCGCAAATTTTAATTGGATTATTTTTTTTTTTTTTTTTTAATATGACGGACGGAAAAACTTCTTACGAAGCACACACCATCATCGCAAATGATTGGTGTACAGTGTGGGATTACCTATGATGTTGTTGTCCACTTGAATTGGATTATTAACATACATATATTATATATATAATTAAATTAATATAAATTAATTAAATTATAAATTAAGTATAATTAAATTGGATTAATTAATTTATTAAAAAATAAATTTACAGTATTAGTACTGTTATTCAATTAAATTAATTAATTAACATATATTAAATTTCAATTTAAAACCTTTACCTTAATTTTTAAATCAAAATTTATAAAGTTAATTCGCGTGTTTGGCTCTTTATTGATGATACCACGTCACGTGCTGGCACGTGATTGACTGTTAAAAGTACCAGAAAAAATAATTCTGGTACTTTCATCGAATCAATCAAGCTGAAATTCTGTATATAGCAGTTTTATACAATTTTTATTCTTGTGAAAAACTATCAAACATAATCTATAGTACCGGGACCCCGAGCCTCGGCTCGGTACTTGAGTTAAAAAAAATAATTCATTATTATTGGGTTTGGCTGGTAATATTAATACTTGGGACACCGAGCTGAAATACAATTCTTTAATTATTTATTACAATTATTAAATGTTGCATCAATGCATCAATCTGAATAAAATGAATGGAACTTGGTGTCCTCAATAATACATAAATATGTATTATTAGGTATGTTTCTAAGTGAATGAATATTTTTTTTTATTGGAAGAATGATAAATATATATCGTAATTTATAATTATAAAATATTATTAAAATATATATTTTTAATTTTATTTCGAAATTAAATTAAAAATTTTAAAATATTTTAAATATAAAAAAATATTAATACAATAACCTTTAAAAAAAGGCGGGAGTCAAATTTCAATATGGATGCCATTATTGACGTCTCCATATATAATTTTAAATTAAGAAATAAATAATTAAGATGTATTTTTCCTGAGATGTGATCAATAAAAATCAATTTTTCTTTATAAATACTATATCTAGTGTGAATTTGAAAAAAATCGTTAGAGCGGTTTTTGAGAACCCATGGCTATATATATATACAATTTTAGCTAGCATAATAAGATAAGATTATATTAATTTACAAAGTACAAAAAGTATAGACAATATTAAATGTGTGTGTTTTATAAAATACACAAATTGCCTGAATAAACATCCAATATATAATAAATAAGAAATTTCATTAGTGCCAAACAAATTCAATTTTAAATTTTTTTTATGATATTAAATATATGAAAAGTTTTATAGTCACAAATTAAAAAAAATCAGTATAATTAAAACTTATAGCCCGAAGCATGTAAGAATATTTATTATTTTTATATTAAATGAAATCATTTAATTATTTATAAATTCATAATAATTTGTCGATATAGGAGTACATTCTTAGTATTATATATTATATATATATATATATATTATATATAAATTTATGTATAGGGTTAACATATATAGATATATAGACTTTTTAGAGATTTAGTGGTTAGCGCGACAGTCTACCACACTGAAGTTTGGGCCTATGGAAATTCAATAATTAATACAATTTTTCTTTAAAACTCTGCGAAATCCTCAGGGTCTATACTTAAATAATAATAATATATGTATATGTATAATATATGTATAATATATTTTTATATATATATATATTTACTTGTATAGACTAGATGGAATAATTATAATACCGGGACCCCGAGCCTCGGCTCGGTACTTAAGTTAAAAAAAATGATTCATTATTATTGGGTTTGGCTGGTAATATTAATACCTGGGACACCGAGCTGTCGCTCGACCCTTTAAAAAATATTAATCTACAATTAATTATTTATTACAATTATTAAATGTTGCATCATTGCATCAATCTGATTAAAATGAATTGAACTGGGGTCCTCAATAATACAAACAAACAATTTTAGCTAGCATAATAAGATTAATCCAAGTAATATCGTCTATTTCTATTCGACACTATTTTCAGTTATGAAATGAACAGTCAGTAGAGAGTAAAAAAATTGTAATTGAAGACCGTTGTTTTTAAAAATAATTAAATTATTTTATAGATTATAAAATAAAAATTATTGTATTAACATTAAAAATATTGAAATAAAAAAATAATAGTTTGATTTAATAAACTAAAATATTATAAACATTTTTAATGTGAATTTCTCAGGGAGGTAGGGAGCCCAATTCATTTAACCATCCATGTTGTATAAGGAATCTTAATTTCTTAACACTCCGTTTTTTCAAATTTAAAATAGAGGGAGAGAAAGAGTTTCAATTATATTCGAATAGTCTATATATTCTATATATGAGTATTTTTTTTTTCTGAATTTAATACCAAGTTGATTTTCAAAATTTTCTATTCTTTATGCATATGATTGATTACATGTGTTAAAATTTAAACAAATTCAAATATTCTAATTTATAAATTTATATAAAATTTAATATTATTTTTTCGAGACTAATGGCAAATACCGGTGGCCCTAGTCAGAGCAAGAGAAGACTCCTTTTGGTAGCGGCCCAGTCGATGATGTTATATGGATCGGAGATTTGGGCTTTACAACTATATTTTAAGTGAAAAAATGATTTCTTGGTTATATAAAAATTAAAATATGATTCTTTATATCTTTATTATACAGAAAAGTAGGCGTGTTAATATAAAATATATACCTGGGACACCGAACTATCACTCGACCCTTTAACCAATTTATACAATTTATTTTTATATACTTTAAAAATTTTACAATTTTTTAATTATTTATTATAATTGTTAAATGGGATTTCTAAAAATGACCCATTAAAAATTTGTTTCCTAAAATGTTTCAAATTAATTAAAATAAATTGTATAAATGTTCATTTATAAAATCTATATATCTGTGAGTTTGTTTTTCGATTTTTTAAATTTTGATTTTGGATTCGATTAGAGCTTAAAATGTGTAAATGTAAAGTGGTCTTGGTTTTTTTAAAATTCGTTTGGGAACATGGTCAAATCGGCAGTCAAAGTTGAAAATTCCCCATATATTATAACTACTGTAATTAGTATTATTATAATGTAAAATTATAAAGAAAAAATGTTTAGACATTATTATAGACATTTTCATTCTGTAAATTAAATAATTTTATTTCATTTAAATAAATATCTATTTTTAAATATTTTTTTCTCTCTACATTATTTATCTAATTCTCACAATATATTAAGATCATACCGGGACCCCGAGCCTCGGCTCTGTAATTAAGTTAAAAAAAAAAATTCATTATTATTGATAAATATATATCGTAATTTATAATTATAAAATATTATTAAAATATATATTTTTAATTTTATTTCGAAATTAAATAAAAAATTTTAAAATATTTTAAATATAAAAAAAATATATATTTTTAATTTTATTTCGAAATTAAATAAAAAATTTTAAAATATTTTAAATATAAAAAAAATATTAATACAATATTCTTTAAAAAAAGGCGGGAGTCAAATTTCAATATAAATGTCATTTGTGATGTCATCAATATATAAATTAATAATAAATAATATTAATAAATATTAAATTTAATAAAAGAACAATGAATAAATAAATATAAAATAGTAATTTATTAAAATGTAAACAATAGATAAAAAGAAAAAAAATAACAAATTCATTATTTTCATTTTCATTTTTAAATAACGATTCACCCGGCGAGTTTCGAACCGACGAAATCCACTCGTTAAAACATCTCTCTAGCCACTGTACTATATATGTTTAGATAAAAAATTGTCATTTTTTTACTGTCTTAGCAGGCAGATTTGATGTTTTTTATTTTATTTTTTTTTTTTTTGAGAGAGATTAATAAATATCTATATATATTTTATTAAAAATAAATATTTTTAATTTTATTTCGAAATTAAATAATAAATTTTAAAATATTTTAAATAAAAAAAAATATTAATACAAATAAAAATGGAGGCCAATTTTGACGTTTTCCATATATAATTTTCAATTAAGAAATTAATAATGAAGCTGAATGTTTCAAGAGATATCATCAATAAAACTTAATTTTTCTTTATAAATACTATATCTAGTGTGAATTTGAAAAAAATCGTTAGAGCGGTTTTTGAGAACCAATATATATAGATAGATAGATATATACAATTTTAGCTAGCATAATAAGATAAGATTTTTACGGTCAGTTTAGAGGAAAAAAAATGAAAACGTTCCAAATGAACTATATTTGTTAAAAGTTGATAGAAAACTAGGAATTTTGTATAATGCCCGTGTACTAAATTTCATTATTTTAGCTCAAACCTTTTTTGGGTAATACACACACACATACAGACATTTTTCTCAACCCTAGTGAAAATGACTCAGGGGCCTTCCAAACGTATAAAAATATCAAAATCTCGACAATTTTCATGATCGCAATACTATCTCTGGCGAGATTGTAAAAATTTAAATTATTAATTTCATATAAAATATATTATCTTTTTTAGATAGAATAATTAACCCGTTTAAAAAATTATAAATAATAAATAATAAATAATATTATTAAAAATATATAAATGTACTCTTCTCTATACCTACTTCGTATACCTACAGTCCCTGGCCAAATTATTAGACGCACTGTATTTTTTAATAATTTTATGATTCTTAAGAGTTTTTATACAGTCATTGTATATTTAAACTACAATATTATTGATTTTTATTTAAAAGATTTGTCGTAGACTACCTATTTGTATTTATTTTAAAAAAATGGCAACATGTGTTGACAAAGTGATACATGAACGTAAATAAGTACAAACCTGTATCAATCGTGATCGGGATCGCGGCAGGTACGTACGTGTTTCTGTGACTTTATGGACTGTCATTGTTTGTTTAACTACTCAATTATTACTTTATTTTGTTTAGAGTGTTTGAAAAAAATATTTGGACTATTTTTATTATGGGTAGAAAAGTCGATCTTACACCACGTAAAAAAGCTGAAGTGAAGGCCCTTGTGAATGGAAATACATTTACAAACCGGGAAATATCACGAAGATTGAAGGTTTCTGAAGTGTACGCCGCATAAAAAAGAAAATTGATTCTTGGGGAGGAATTAAGCTCAAAAAGAAAGAAAAGATGCGGTAGAAAACCAATTTTCACTCCACAGTCAGAGGGATGTTTGAAGAAAATTTGTCTAGAAAACAGATTTGCTACCACAAAGATGATAAAATCACAACTCCAGGATGCTAGCGTAAATGCTTCTGAACGCACTGTTCGAAGAAAATTAAAAGAATTAGATTTTAAGGCCTGTCGGGGCGCCAGGAAGCCCAAGTTAACAGCTGCCATGAAAGCAAAGCGCCTGAAGTGGGCCAAACAATGGAAAGACAAAGATGTGGACTTCTGGAGATCGGTAAGATTTTGTAATTTTATAAAAAATTGATACATTATAATCATTTTCAGTTAAATAAAGCAAAGAAACATGGAAGTTTATATATTTTGTCTATTTTTGACAAGTCTGCTTCAGTGACGAAAGCACGTTTGAAATTTTGCAGAATAAAGCTCTGTATGTGCGTCGTCGTCATGGAGAAAAGTTTCATCCTGACTGTGTCGTTCCAACGGTGAAACATCCAACCAAAGTGATGATTTGGTCGGTCATCAGCGGCAAGGGTGCTGGACGTCTATACGTCGTAAATGGAATAATGAGGCAACACCAATACAAAGAAGTATTACAAAATCGGTTAATTCCGCAGCTCAAAGAATGGTTTCTAAATGGGGAACCAATCACTTTCATGCAAGATGGAGCTCCCTGCCACACTGCTCGGCTTTTTTGGCAGAAGAAAATATCCCTCTGTTGGTTTGGCCGGGTAATAGCCCCGATATGAACCCAATTAAAAATGTGTGGGAGCTAGTGAAAAGAGAAGTGGCTAAAGATATGATCACCAACAAAACCCAGCTCCTAGAAAAAATTATTCATGTGTGGAATCATCACCCTCAAATGCAGGAGACAGTACAGTCTTGCTTTGATAGCATGCCGCGCAGAGTTGAAGCTTTGATAGCGGCTAAAGGTGGCTCGACTAAATATTGACTTTTATTTACATTATGTATTTTCATTTTTCTTTAATACTTAATAAACATATAATTTTCTAAATTAATGCTGTTTTATTTTATTTTCATTGATTAATATAAAAATAAAAAACAATTCAATTTATAAGTACAATATCACTCGATAATTAATATTTTACATGAAATCTTGCAGTGCGTCTAATAATTTGGCCAGGGACTGTATGTGTTAGGTTATACATATTATATTTCGTCAGTTGTCTGATGAAATTGTTTATAAACAATAAATTGCATTATAACTACGTAATTATGTAAGTATAGATAATTTAAATGAAAAGTTTTCGGATTGTATTTAAAATTAATTGCTTTTTCGGAATACTGTATGTATTTTCAATTTCAAAAATAAAAAATAAAATAGATCGCAGCAAAATTAGAATTACAATTAATATTTCAACTTCAATTTCATGTTTATATTACTCGTATGTTGTTTGTTTCTCCAATAACATTTATTTATTTATTTATATTTTTAATTTTTGTCTTGTATACGGCGATGATAATAAAAATAAAATTTACATACGATAAATATCATGAAGTAATTTAAATAAATTGTTATAATAATACATTTTTATTTTTAAAACAATAAAATAAAATGTTGTCCTAAATTAAAAGGAATAAAAAAAAATTAAATAAATAATACATTTTTATACATTTGGAAATAATATTGAATTGATAAATTTAGAATTGTGGTAAAAAAAAAATGCATCGTCGAAATAATGGAGAAATCGTTGAAATAATTGATGGTTTCATCAAACAACCGCTTATAGCATATTCATTTTTAATAAATAAATATGGAAAGCAAAAATTGTTATTAATATTAAATGTTCTAATTTTTTTTGTTTTTTTTTTAGTGTCCATTCACAACTTATTATTGGATTTAGTCAAAATGGGAAGATGGTGTAGAACAGAGATAGAGAAGCTATTTAGATATCCGTGCCACAAGATTATAAAAAAATATTTTTGAAGTAACCTAACGTGCCATGAAATTGTCATGATAGTTTTCTCCATCACTTGCACCTCTTTGTTAATATATAATCGAAAATTTCTAACTATCCTATAACAAAATGTTACTTATAATTTTAAATATTAAACTTTCTACCAAAAAAATAAAATGATTATTAAAAAAACAGATATGGATATAAAATAAATATTTTTAATTTTATTTTATTTATAATATATATGTAAGACCAGGCTGTGACGTCATAAATGGCTGGATGACGTCATATAATTTTAAATTAAGCAAAAATTAATAAAGATGATTTTTCTCGAGGATAAAACCAATACAAAGTGCATGATAAATAATAAACCTCACCCCGAGGTTGAATTTTGACAGGAACAGCGCCGCTCGCCGAGCTCCCTGGCTATGCGTGCGCACTAACACACCAACACCGATAGACTGACTACCGCTCGAGCGGCTGGCTAGGAAGAGCCCCTAGCATTTAGGCAACCCGCTGCGCAAGTTTCCAAATTTAAAATTTTCATATAAAGTACCTGGATTATCCAGCAGCCGTTCAGAAGATTAATAAGTTGACCTGTGGCCAGGTCCGAACCGACCGACGGTTTGAAATAAATTAATTTCCAGCTACAGAAACAATTTCAAATAATTTTAATATATCTATTAATGTAATAAAAATCATATAGGCATATAACATAAATATTTTTAATTGTATTTTATTTATAATATATAAGTCCAGGCTGTGAAGTCATAAATGGATGGATGACGCCATATAATTTTAAATCAAGAAAAAACTAATAATTATGATTTTCACGAGGATAAAACCAATACAAAGTGTATGATTCGTGGTGATATATAAAAAAATCTCCTCATGTGAAATTTGGTGTGAAAATAACCCTTCCCTTCCTATCGTCGATCGCTAATACTACCACTTCCGGTTTGCGGATTTTCACCAAAAGTTGATCAATTCATCCTACTGATGCATTAAGTAAATATACCAAATTTCATCAAAATCCGTTGAGCCGTTCAGGCTGTACATATCTATACGGACGGACGGACGGACGGACATCATGCTAAAAATACTTTTTTCTGTTAAGAAAATGCATGATTCGTGGAGATATGTAAAAATCTCCACATGTGAAATTTGGTGTGAAAACAATACCTCCCTTACTATCGTCGGTCGGTAAAAATATGGAATGTATTTGTGGTAAAAATATATCTTTCCTAAAAATAGTTTATTTTTAAATTTTAAAATTTTTTAAATTTTTCATTGTGTTGCGACCATGAACATTTTCGAAGTCGATCGTTTTATACGTTTTGAAGGTCCCTGAGTCATTTTCACAAAGGTTGAGAAAAATGTCTGTGTGTGTGTATGTGTGACAAGATTACACAAAAATGGTTTGAGCTAGAATAATGAAATTTGGTACACGAATATTATTCAAATTCGTAGTTTTCTATCAACTTTTGAGAAATGTAGCTCAACCGGAAGAGGGTCATTTACAACGTTTTGATTTTTTTCCTCTAAAGTGACCGTAAAAATAAAAATATATGTTTGATAGTTTTTTCACTTGATTAAAAATTGTTTAAAACTGCTATATATAGAATTTCAGCTTGATTGAATCCTGAAATTCCAGGAATTTATTGTTTAACACTGCAAATCTCACGCGCCTACGTGGTGCCATCAACTAAGAGCCAAACACGGACTAGTTTAATAAATATTATTTATTAATTTTAATTTATAATTTATAATTAATTAAATTTAATATAAATATAATATATTATGATATTTAATCCAATTCAATTTTTCTTATTTTTATTGTATGGAGATTCTTTAATTGATTTTAGATTATAATGACGTGGATTCACTATATTATTTTCAATTTTTAACTGAATTTTAGGCAAATTCACATTTCGAAATTTAAAAAAAATTCCTTCTTGTGTTTTATTATCCTAATAATTTTCTTTTTATCTGAGATGATATTCAAATATTTCAAAAATTATAAAGAAAAAAGTTATAATTATTAAAAAAATATGTCTTTGTGCGTGCCATCAAAATTTTCAAACGTGCCATCCATGGTGTAGGAGTACGCGGGAGATAGCTCTTACCAATTTTTATCATTATAAAATGAACATTCCAAATTTTCTCTTTTAACTGGTTAAATCAATACAACGATCTCTTTAGATTAAAGCATTCAATAATTACAACAACCGGAACAAAAGGACGATTAATTGACTACAAAGAGTCAATTAGTAATACATATATGGTTGGCAAAAGTTTATCCGCTTTTTAGGTATAAAAGAAGTACACTTGTTATGTATAGAATTAATTGTATTCATCCAAGTTAGAATCATTTTGAAATCTGTGCTACACATATTGATCCTGCTTTGTTTTCAAAAAACACCATTTTTTTAGAAGTTAAATTGTTAAAATCACAAATTAGGATTATATACAGTAGTTCAAAAAGAGAGTTTGTTTTGATGTTGAAGTCTAAAATCCTTTTAAGTGGAATTGCGCTTAAGCACTGAAAATAATTTTGTTTGCTAAAATGTCTTTCTTTATTTTTCTCAGAATCTCTCCAATTAACAAAATTCTCTCTCCACTCTTCAGGTGACCCGTCACTTTCAGCTGCTTCGTTCCTTCAATATTATCGGAGTGATATAATGGAAATCATACTGAAGAATTATTCGTAATAGAAATTAACATAAGTTTATTTGCTGGGAACAGTAGAGGATTGATTTAATTGGGCTAATGCAATGTTTTTCTCTGTTCGGCCAGAATACTTAGGACTTTTAAGGTTTTTTTGTTGATTTCTTCGTAAATGTTTTTTTTTTAATAAATCCATCAACTTTTGCTTCTGTCGGTTTTTCATTTAACACTAGAATTGTACTAATTTTCCTGATATAACTTTCTTTCACTCTTATAAAACGTTTCCACAAATAGCATAAGTGTACTACTCCCCATCAAAATCAACAAAATCTAAATAGTCGTTTTAAAATATCTTATATTTTTTAAAATAATATTTTCCTTAATCTATAAAGATATTATTGAAAGCAGAATACATGGTTTTTTACACAATAAAACTGCTTTGCCACTCTAGCGGTAAGATTAATAATAATAAAATGGTTATAAAATAATTTTTAACTTTTTAAGATCAAATTTTAATAGACAAAATTACATTGATTTATTTAAACATATATAAACCATATATAAATATATAAATGAAAATATTACTGTAAATTATATTGTTATATTTATAAGAAGTATAAGGTAGATTAAAAGAAAAATGTTAACTAATTATTCAAAAATAAAAAACGATTATATGGTAAGTATAGATTTGAAAGTTGAAGTTAAAAATTTAATTTTTTTTTCCCAGTAAAGTTATATATTATAGAATAATAATATAATATTAAATTAAATGGTTGCATGAAAACAAGTTACTCTAGTTTTGATTTTAGAAAAAAAATAAAAAGATGATAAAATAGAATTGAAAAGTTAATGGAAAGGCCTAAGTTTAAAGGGTTTAGTAGAGGATTCGATGTTTTAGATTAGGAAGAAGAAAAGTTTGAGGATAATTTGTTACAAGAAATTAGAAAAGTAAGACTGATGTAAGAGACAGAAAGGGGTGGGATTGTTATCTTAAAGAGGTATTTAAAGAGGTATTATAGGTTTAGGAAGTATAAAAAAGAAGATGTGATAAGACAATTATGTTTGTTCTATCAATTTAATACTTTATGAAACTTATTTATTTATTTATATATAGATTATAGAATATAAAGAATTTTAAAAATGTTAAAATATAAAAATTAAATTGAAATAAAATGTAAGAATTAGTTAAAACTATATATAAATTTATAAAATGTATAAAATATTTATAATTTTCTAATTATTAAAATAGAAAGAATTTTCAGACTAATAATGCTTAATTTATCAAAATTATGGTTTTAAAAGGAATCTTCTGTGGGGATTTAATTATATTTTTTCGAACACAACTTCACACTTTAACCAAATAATCATTATATGTTTGTAGGGTTGATATCGCAATGCATGTGCAATGCGTGTGAAAAAGTTCAATTGAATTAGTTTTACTTTTATGATTGGTGTCCTTTGAGAGCAATAAGCAGCATTTACGTCATATTTTACTTTTTTCCTATAGAAAAAGTAAAAATACTGTTCAAACCAGAGAGAAACTAACGGATTTGTTTGGAGAAGATGTTTTGACAATACACCAGTGGCAGAACTGGTTTGTAAAATTTAGATCCTGCAATTTGTGTGTGGAAAATCACTACGTACTGGAAGGCATGGTGAAGCTGATAAAGACACAATAAAGGCATTAGTTGATTTTTCGACTGTAAGACCTTTATCGAAACGAAGAGGTTAAAAAAAATTATCTCTATCAGTTTTTTACCTACAAATATTTATTCATTATACGAAAATTATCTTTCTGTTTTCCAAAAAAAAAAAAATACGAAATGACTTAATATAATAAGAATAGACTCAAAATAATTATTAACAATATCAACCTTTGTTTCCATATATTAATTTATATAGGTATAAAATTTGAGATCTAATTTAAAAATAAAAATTTTAAACTACGTATAAAAAATAAATTAATTTTCAATATAATTTATTTATAATTTAATTATAATTCATTGGAATTGTTTCATTATACTTATTAACAGTATGAATGTTTCGCTTATTTTTATTTTTATTTATTAACATGTTTGCATACGTAAAACAATTTGCCAAGTTTAATTTATTAATATTTATGTTAGATAAATTATTCATACGTTGTAGAAAACGTGTGAAATATATGTATGTTACTTAAATAATAAAGTATTTTATATATTATTTTAATTATAAAGGTTATATAGTTCAATTCATTCAGTTGGAAAATATCAATCCTTTTGACGCGTGACAAACATAAAAATACAAAAATATTAATTATTTGATTTAATTAATGGCCAATGCATGTCGAATGAAATTAATGCTCTTGCTTTTTTTTTTCTTCTGCTTTATCAAACATTTTTACCCTTTAATTAAAAAGAACAGTGGGCGGGAATGATAACGACCTCACCTTGATATTATTCTAGTACATATTTCAAATCAAGATAATAGATATTTATTATAAAAATGAATAATTCTAATTGATCTATAGTTGTTTGCATGTGTCAAACTTGGACTTGAGAACCACCCTTCAGGTTAAGTGGAATTTATAGTCAATATCCATTATTAATAAAAATGCCTTAAGTATTTTACCAACTTACAAATAGTTAACATCTTAGTATTATTTAAAATTATTATCTTGAATATTTAAAATTAAGTTCCGATGTCTTTCAAACTTATGGGCCTGGGTTCCAATACCTCGCATGGATAGGGAAATTCTAGGAACTTTGGGAACTAGCGTGGTTGAGAGGATTCATTGTACTGATCAGATAACCCCTCTACCCGATTAGAAGACAATCGTCTTGATATGCCATGTCCTTTCATGGAATGTTCTTACTTTAGTAGATTAGAAGAAAGTGTGTAATTTAGTAAAAAAATCTTTTTTTTTTTAATTAAAGAAATTAAATTAAATCTTTTTTTAAAATATCATTTATGATTAAAAGTTGTACTAAAACATTTTTTTCTGGTCAAGATAAATGATACGAACATTATAAGTTAGTGATAATCTGTTAAATATTCAAAAATATAACACTGACAATAAAATATGTGCTCTCAAATTTAATAAAAGATAAATTGAGAAAAGCTATACTCACTAATCAATCAAGGTAATTATTCAGGTAAATTCATTTTCGTGGATTTGGATAATACTTTACCAGTGGAACTCACAATTCAAATAAACTTTCTTATGAAATTTGTTCCGGCATAGTTTTCGATATAAAAATTATTAAAATTTGCATATAAATCCATTGATATTCTATTTAGCTACCATGTTTTATCCGTTTGGCTACCAAATGGCGCACTAATTTTCTGTTTTTATAAGATCTGTTAGGATTTATGAAAATTAAAAAAATGAATTAAATAACTTCCCTATATTCAAACCAAACTTATAAAAACAGAAAATTAGTGAATTAGTCAAAAAAACATTACTTAATGGCACATTTTGACGTTCATAACTAATCTGTCACACTAAAAAAATCTTTATTTTAATAATTTTTAACTCGAAAACTATAAGATGCCAGGAAAAATTTCATAAGAAAAGTTTATTTTGAATTCCAAAAGGAACCCACTGGTGTAAACTATTATTCAAATACACGAAAATGAGTTTACCTGAATAATTAGCATCAATCAACTTTTCAATGAATTATATAAAATTAATTAAATTTAAATCGACAAACAACATAAACAAAATAAAAATTAAAAAAAAAATATTTATATATTGAAAAAGCAATGTTTATTCTTCCTTTCCGACCTCTCCATCTTTTCATTAATGACCCTTAACATTAATTACGAGGCAGAGGAGGGATAACAACTTTAGCAAATAGGTCTATTTGATAACACTAGATAATAATTTCTTAAATCTTAGTCTATTATTTAATGTTATATTGAGTGGCAATGAAGTTGGTTGAGTGTCGTTGAGTTGGTTGGTTGCCTACTTCGAGGGGTTTTATAATGATGAATAGTTAGTCGACCCTTAAAACAAGAGAAGATACGTAACAAATGTCTTCAAAATAGCTTAAAGATAAAATATCCAGCTATTATCTTTTATAATACCAAAGGGTCATTCCACGTCAATTCAACCAGAAAATAGTCATTTTTTCACCCAAAATCTCAGATTTTTATGAAAATTGGTAAATATGTTCTATTTATAAACATGAAAAACACCACCAAATTTTAATTTTTTATCTCACATAGTTTTTGAGTAATGGCAGTTTAAAGATTGGCGTTTTTAAATTTCCGAGCCTCGGAGAAGGCCAAATAAAACGTGTATTGGAGAAGAAAATAATTTCTCATTCACTTATTTAACCTCCTATCTTGTTGAAATTTTTAAGGCATGTTCTTATAACTATGAGGAATTGTAAAAAAAATGTAACGAACCCCAAAATATTTTTAAAAAAATTATATGTTGGATATTATAAAATTTTAAAATTACAAACAAAGTTTAGCGTAAAATGAAATATCACGACAAGGGAATGAGATAATCAAGAACTTTTTTTTTCCTAAATTATCTACATGAAATGAGCTTTAATTTAATAAAATAAAAGTTTTGTGTATTTGCCTCCTTCTATTTACTAAGACCACTGCAAGTTACAACACATTAATTATGAGCAATATGAGAGTCTCAATGGCTGAATTTTGTTAATAATTAGACATTTTAATATTAAATAAAATATTTTTACCTAAAAATGTCCATCGAAGGAAAGTTTAACAGCATTCTTACAAACAAAGTTTGAAAACTATGAGGAAGAAGATAGGATCGAATTCAAACAGTGGGTAGCTACAGACAGGACACAGATGATAACTCAAACTTCAACCATTGATGAATTTATTGATGAACTAACAACAAAAATAGAAAAATTGATCCTAAATTCTTATATTACAAAAAGTTAGTCGAGCTATTTTAAAAGTCTAAAGGATAACTGCGCGCCAAATCAAGCCATTATATCAATCAATTGACTTCAGCGAGAATTTCTCTTTTGTGACTCAAGATGAGGTACAGGGTTATCATTGGACCTCAGACTCCTGCACTGTTCACCCAGTAATAATTAACATGAGTGTTGATGACAAAAAAATTGTCTCATCACATTGTATAATTTCCGATGACTTAAATCATGATGTTTGTATGGTTTATAAGATTCAAGATACCCTGTTAGAATCCAATGATAACCCTGTACCTCATCTTGAATCACAAAAGAGAAATTCTCGCTGAAGTCAATTGATTGATATAATGGCTTGATTTGGCGCGCAGTTATCCTTTAGACTTTTAAAATAGCTCGACTAACTTTTTGTAATATAAGAATTTAGGATCAATTTTTCTATTTTTGTTGTTAGTTCATCAATAAATTCATCAATGGTTGAAGTTTGAGTTATCATCTGTGTCCTGTCTGTAGCTACCCACTGTTTGAATTCGATCCTATCTTCTTCCTCATAGTTTTCAAACTTTGTTTGTAAGAATGCTGTTAAACTTTCCTTCGATGGACATTTTTAGGTAAAAATATTTTATTTAATATTAAAATGTCTAATTATTAACAAAATTCAGCCATTGAGACTCTCATATTGCTCATAATTAATGTGTTGTAACTTGCAGTAGTCTTAGTAAATAGAAGGAGGCAAATACACAAAACTTTTATTTTATTAAATTAAAGCTCATTTCATGTAGATAATTTAGGAAAAAAAAAGTTCTTGATTATCTCATTCCCTTGTCGTGATATTTCATTTTACGCTAAACTTTGTTTGTAATTTTAAAATTTTATAATATCCAACATATAATTTTTTTAAAAATATTTTGGGGTTCGTTACATTTTTTTTACAATTCCTCATAGTTATAAGAACATGCCTTAAAAATTTCAACAAGATAGGAGGTTAAATAAGTGAATGAGAAATTATTTTCTTCTCCAATACACGTTTTATTTGGCCTTCTCCGAGGCTCGGAAATTTAAAAACGCCAATCTTTAAACTGCCATTACTCAAAAACTATGTGAGATAAAAAATTAAAATTTGGTGGTGTTTTTCATGTTTATAAATAGAACATATTTACCAATTTTCATAAAAATCTGAGATTTTGGGTGAAACGGCCTGGATGAGTTGACGTGGAATGACCCCAAACCTTTTTTATAGATAAGACTTAAATATTAATTAAAGTTTATAATAATTCATAAAATTAAGATTAATTTTTATTTAAAATATATAAAATGGATATATTTCAAATATAATATTATAATAATTTAAGATTATATTTTTAATAATTAATAATTATAAGATATAAAATTATATAAAATTAATTAAATTTTTACTTTTCAATATTTACATTGCTATTTTCAGACTGATTACGTCACATGAGGATGGGCAGAGATCATTATGAATTAGAATTATAGGTAGGAAAATCGAATAAAAATATTTTTTATTCTATTCCACATTTCTGTAAATAATTAAACGAAATTAAATCTTTAATAAAGAATGTTATAAAGGAAAGTGTTATTATTTCAAATTCAATTAAAATATAAATAATAATAATAATAATAATAAAGAGAACGATTAGTTTAAACATTCTCTAATGATGCTTTTGCATGTTGACTTATAAAAATGAATCTTCTATTTTTTAAATATATATACATTTTATTTTATACATAGGTGAGTATATATACTTTATTCTAAAATATGAAAAAAAAAGATGAATATAACTATATGTTTTCATTCCTTTTTATGAAAAATTTATCTTTTATTGTTACCATATAACAAAAGCTATTGTAATGTCAATTTACCATTGCCATTAAAAAGCAACAAGATCTCATAACTTTTTTTTTTCAAAATTATACAATCGGATGTATTATTCAGTTGTTATTGTGTGATGAATTTTTTTTATTTAAAATTTATTTAAAGTTGGTATCGTACATAAATATCATAAATAATATCGTTTAAACGATTAAGATAATTAAAAAATATATAATAATACTTGTGAAAAATGAAAAATTATGTTTTTATATGGTTTAAGAGTCATTTATATATGTAGTATTTTGTACTATTCTTCAATTTTATCAATTTGTTTGGAAAAATTGTTATCTGAACCAAGTCCATTAAATTTCCTGATATTTTATAATCCTCTGCTTTCAAACTATCCATGGTATATATTTAGAAGAGTAAGGGAGTTTTTGGAGGGATGAACTCCATTAAAACGGCTTAATGAATTTAAATTATTCAAACACCGATATCTGTTAATGCACTATGATGTTATTGGAAAAAAATTGTTCAAAAGTTTTAAGTTGAAAAATTCAATTGTTTTTGTGTGAACCTAGCTTATTAATAAGATTTTTCAAAGTCACAATGAATCATTATAATATTGTAATTTTTATTTTTATGTATGTTAATTAATTTTATTAATTAAATTAGTTGGAGTGTCTCCACTCGACTATCTCGCAATTTGAATAGGATTAAATAACATAATATATTATATTTAAATTAAATTTAATTAATTATAAATTATAAATAATAAATATTAAACCACCGCATGTTTGGCTTTTTGTTGATGGCACCACGTCACGTGTTGGCGCGTGAGATTTGCAGTGTTAAAAAATTAAAACTCGTAATTTCAATCAAGCTGAAATTCTATATATAGCAGTTTTATACAATTATTAATTATGTGAAAAATTATCAAACATATAACTTTATTTTTACGGTCACTTTAGAGGAAAAAAAATCAAAACGTTGTAAGAAATGACCCTCTCCCGGTTGAGCTACATTTCTCAAAAGTTGATAGAAAACTACGAATTTTGAATAATGCCCATGTACCAAATTTCATCATTCTAGCTCAAACCGTTTTTGCGTAATCTTGGTTACATACACACACACACACACACACATACATACACACACAGACATTTTTCTCAACCTTAGTGAAAATGATTCAGGAACCTTCAAAACGTATAAAAACATCAAAATCTCAACATCGAAAATTTTCGTGATCGCAATACTATCTCTTTTACGAGATAGTAAAAAATAATCAACTAAAATAATTTTTTCTAGAAATAAACTTTCAATAATCTATTATTAACATACATCACTTTTTCATTCTATTTATACGTCTATAATTAAAATAATTTTTTTTTTTTAAAAAAAAAAACAGATACGTTTGTGAAAATATTGCATTTGTTCACTTAGAATTATTATAATTCCCACCTTTGTGATATATTGAAATTAATTTTAAATCCATTAATCTTCTTTCATTATTTATATTCTTTTATTTTTATTTATTTATTTATCTTAGACAAGTGGGTAAAGGCCCTGTTTTGAGGAGTCAACTTCGTAGGATCGAAACCGGCGGAAAATAATTTTTTTAATAAATAAATAAATAAAATATATTATTTTATTATTTAAAGTATTTAATTTAATAAAATTTTAAATTAAATTTTAATTCAATTGTTTGTTATTATTTTCATTTTCTTTCTTTTCTTTACTTTTTTCCTTCCATTTTTTTTTGTTGTTGGTTGAGCCAATCGGGCAGAACAACTTCAACTTTAATATTATTTTTTTCTCGTTCACAGTGAGCTTGAGGGAGAGAAATCGCAAATACTTTGTTTAAAGTTATCTTCTTGACAGGAGTAAACTTGTTTTATGTTTGTAGATGAAAAGTTTACAACGATGATCAACCCTTGGGTACTGTTTTCTCTTCCCATTTATGAAAAGGAAACTCAATAAAAATTTATATTAGATGGATTACCTTTAATTAAATTAATTATAATTTATTGGAGCCACTCATTTGAATATTATTCAGATGTTAGAAGAGAATAAAGAGAATATATAATATTATATTATTTCATTTGTCAAGTGGCAATGATTAATTGGACAAATAACACCAAAGGATAGGCAACAGATAAAGAAGATTAGGTGTTTAATACCAGCATCAAAGTAGCATAAACTTAATTGGCTCTGTGTATTCACATAACTCATACAGGTCAGAATTTATCCGAATCAAAGTTACAATACATTCTATCTAATAATGCTAGTTTATAATAAAAGAATTTATAATTTATATATTTATAATATATATTTTTTGGCGATATGAACTCTTATTTAAACGACTTAGCAGATTTAAGCCATTCAAGCTTAAAATTCCTCTTAATTCCCTACGGTGTTATTAGAAAAAAACGATAAGTTTTTAAATTTTATTGAAAAATATTCAACTATAACTGATCGAATAAACTTTGGTATCATTATTTCTGTTTTTATTTAAATTACTATTTTTTATTTATTGTATATTGTATTTCACAAGTAAATTAGCTGGAGTGTCTCCACTCGACTATCTCGCAATTTGAATTGGATTAAATAACATAATATATTATATTTAAATTAAATTTAATTAATTATAAATAATAAATTATAAATATTAAACCAGCGCATGTTTGGCTCTTTGTTGATGGCACCACGTCACGTGTTGGCGCGTGAGATTTGCAGTGTTAAAAAATTAATTCTGGTAATTTCAGCATTTCAATCAAGCTGAAATTCTATATATAGCAGTTTTATACAATTATTAATCATGTGAAAAATTATCAAACATATATCTTTATTTTTACGGTCACTTTAGAGGAAAAAAAATCAAAACGTTGTAGGTAATGACCCTCTTCCGGTTGAGCTACATTTCTCAAAAGTTGATAGAAAACTATGAATTTTGAATAATGTCCATGTACCAAATTTCATCATTCTAGCTCAAACCGTTTTTGCGTAATCTTGCCTACATACATACACACACACATACACACATACACATACACACACACACACACACACAAATGATTCAGGAACCTTCAAAACGTATAAAAACATCAAAATCTCAACATCGAAAATTTTCGTGATCGCAATACTATCTCTGGCGAGATAGTAAAAATCGGGAGTGTCCTCCCCTAGACTTTCCCGCATTTAAATAGGTAATTAGGTTATTATTATTATGTTTTAACAACAATAAAAATAAACAAACTAATTAATTTAAATTATAAAGTAAAATGATTTAACACTATTATATATATTTATAATTTACACCTAACGCTACTTGAATAGGTAAAATGTCACTTCCGGTAGTCAGATCATGATGAAATTTGGTATCTGAATTTTTTTCATATTTTTAAATCTATATACAAAATATGAAGCAAATAGCTCGAAGCAAACTGGTACTTTACTTGAAAGGTAAACGCAACCAGTGTAGATAAAGTACCACTTCCGGTTAACCGATTTTTACGAAATTTTGATAGAAATCTACAAACTGTGAATAATATCGGTGTACCAAATTTCGAAGTCCTAGCTTGATTAGTTTCTGAGTAAATTTGCTCACAGACAAACATTACATACATCCATTCATCCATACATCCATAGATACACACACACAGACATAATTCGAAAAATGGTATTTTCCGACTCAGGGAGGTCTAAAACGTTAAGATCTATCGAAATCTCGAAGTCGAAATTTTTGACGATTCCAATACTTCCCTTATACGAAGTATGCGGGAAAATAAAAAGTAGTATGAAAAGACAAGTGAAAACATTTATAAATAATTAAAAATTATTTAATTATTTAAATGAATAGTTTATCAAAAAATAAAATGTAAAAATGTAAAAATTGTTATTTTTAATAAATGTTAAAATGTTTTTTTTTTAAATTTTTCATTTTCTAATTTTGTACCTGTTTTCTTAAATAACTTTTAGTTAACTTTCAGACTACCTCGTGATTTGAGAAGAAAATGGAAAAAAATAGAATTTCAATGAAAATCCTTGAATTGAGATACGAATTGCTCCTTCATCCGCCCTATTCCCCAGATTTAGCCTCGAGTGACTATTTCTTGTTTCCAAACCTGAAAGGTCGGAAAGAGATTTAACTCCAACGATAAAATCATTTCACAAACAAATCTATTTTGATCTCCTCGAGAAATCTTATTTTTTGAAAGGAATAAAAAAAAATTGGAGAAACGTTGGACGGAGTGTATAGAGCTTAAAAGGAGACTAGGTTGAAAAATAAAATAATTTTTTGCCCAAAAACATGTGCTTCATTCAAAAAGTCACGGACCTGCCCCCGAAAATACTTATAGGTTAGTGGGTGAAGAAAACATGTTTAAATTTTTAACGATCATGATTATTTTTGATCAATTATTATTACACTAATAATTAAATAAATAAAAATTATTAATAATAGAAAATAAAAAAGAGTAATTTCTAGTTACAGGTTACAGTTGTTTTGTATTAGTATTTAAAATATGTATTTTGTAATAAAACTTTAATACAAATTTATAGTAAAATTCCCCTGAGCTTGAAATGCAGTTTGAAGTTTTTAAATAAAAACATTTTTTTTTAAATTACAAAGCGTATATATCATTTAGTGAAACGTTTAATAATTTAAAAAGAAAATTGGATAAGGTAGGTAAATAATTATACTTCAATAGGTCAAAAGGAACAATAATCTAAGAAATCAATAAAGTGAACATAGATATTTGTCAACATTTTCAAACAAACCTAAAAAAGGGAGGGAACAAATTAATAATAAAATAACTTTGATTAAAATATTATCTTTATAAGATTTGAGATTCCATTTTTCTAAAATCATTTAAATTATTCAGATTAAAAAAATAATTTGTTTATTTTCTTAATTGCTATTGAAATCAAATGAAGAATCTCTTCCATTTGAAATATTATATAATATAAGTCAATACATTAAATTATAATGCATTGATTTTAAAAAAAAAAAATCTGGAGTGTCTCCACTCGACTATCTCGCAAATTTGAATTGGATTAAATAACATTTATTAATTTAAATTAAATTAAATTAATTAAATTATAAATTAATAAATAATATTTATTGAACCAGCGCATGTTTGGCTCTTTGTTGATGGCACCACGTCACGTGTTGGCGCGTGAGATTTGAGTGTTAAAAAATTAATTCTGGTACTTTCAGCGATTCAATCAAGCTGATATTCTATATATAGCAGTTTTATACAAATATTAATCATGTGAAAAATTATCAAACATATATCTTTATTTTTACGGTCACTTTAGAAGAAAAAAAATCAAAATGTTGTAGGTAATGACCCTCTTCCGGTTGAGCTACATTTCTCAAAAGTTGATAGAAAACTATGAATTTTGAATAATGCCCATGTACCAAATTTCATCATTCTAGCTCAAACCGTTTTTGCTTAATCTTGGTTACATACATACACACATACAGACATTTTTCTCACTCTTAGTAAAAATGATTCAGGAACCTTCAAAACCTTCAAATTTTCGTGATCGCAATACTATCTCTGGCGAGATAGTAAAAAAATTGATTGGCAAAAAAAAATATTAATGAAATTATTTTGAAAAGATAAATATAATATTTATAATAATAATAATAATCTAATATTAGTAAATTAATTTATAATTTATTTGTATTATTTAGTGTTTGGAGATATATATAATAATTAAATTTATTCAAATAAAAATATATACTTTTTTTTATAATCAAATAATTTCCAAATGCAAATTTTCAATTTCAATTTGGATAATGAAAAAAACAGAACCCCCTGCCCCCCCTCTCGTTCCACTTATATGTAATTAATAAAGTTAGTAAACAATAAATTAGTCCAAAGTTAATAATGCATTTCATCTAACCTTTTATTAAATATTAAATTATTGTACCTCAGTGGATTATTTGTTTATTAAAGCAGAGGGACCTCAACCAATTTGCGGGTAGCAAACAGATTACATCAATTTCACCTTCCATTCTACCCTCCAACGTCTGGTCTGTCTCGATCGTTCTAACATCACCACCACTCTTCTTCTGCCTTCAGGCGCTTTAATTAAGAAATCGCCTCAAACAACACCCACGCGTCCAAAAACCCACACATCCATGAGAAATTATAGCTTATATAAACTGACCAAAATGGTTATTTTAGGATTTATCAAGAAAATATGACTGCAATTTAATTATTGCAAAATGTGATAATAAGTTGTGTAAAAGTTAATTCTTAAAAATTCTTTTTATTTTAGATATTTCTGTGATGTTATCGCAGTCCAACTTATTTTTATAGATCATCCATAATAGAATGCATAAAAAAATTGGTGGTGAAAAATTCGGGAAGAAAATTTAAATTAAACGAGATGTGTTATTTGATGGAATGTCAACATTTTGCAGCAAGTGTTGTGTAGTTATGATGTAGTGATTCATTTTTGTAATTTTATTGATTAATTAGAAAATATAAAATAGAATCCGAGGTTAGTCAGCAAGAAAAGCATCATGTGTCAACGTTTCGGACCCGCATCAGTACCCTCTTCAGGATTTTGGTATCCGAAACGTCGGTAGTAGAAAAATTGAGAATTTCATTGCAAAGCCTTTTGTTTTCATGATGGTTGATCGACACCTAATATATTATAATATAAATATTTTTTTTAATCAAAATGTAACTGGATATTGATAATAGATAAATTTTTAAATTTTTTCTAACTTATGGATATTTAAAAAAAATCAGAATTTAATTTATATAATAGAATTCATTAAATTGGATATTTGTGATGGAAATATAAATAATAAAGTTTTTATAATCCTTTTTAGAATATTCTCTAAAAAAACATGGTTAACGAATATATTTATAAAGGGATGTTAACGTAAACAATCCTCAAGGGACAGAAATACGAACAAAATATATATTTAACTATATCTTTATCAAATATTTATTTTTGTCATAATGAATTTTTCTTTAATTATTAATCAAAAGTTCTAGGAAAAAAAAAACATTTTTATTTATTATAGAAAGATATCCCAACTCATGTATAAATTAGACCGACCATTTTTCTTATTTCTTTGAAATGATCTTCTTTCATGTTTGTTTTTTTTAGATTAAATAAAACTTCCTCTTTACATTTATTTTTATAATAATTTTAGATAAATCAAATGAAAAGAATCTATTCCTTTTATGAATTGATTATAATTATTGCTACTACTAATATCAACTTTTTTCATGATTAAGGATATTAACTGGTTGAAATTTATTGTGAAGAGAAACCATAGGGATCTTACGTATAAATGTCTATAAAGTGTAACATTTGAGAGAATTTTGAAATTCTATTAGTACATACATATTAGTTAAACTATCAATAATTTTAAAAATAATCTATATATTTAAAAAAATGTTTTGTCTGCACGTTTTTCATATCTTCATGTTTCATGAACTCTAAAATCCAAAAGATTTTAGTATTTTTAATGTCTGTCTGTATGTTGTGTGTAAATTGTGACGTTATAGACTCGAAATGTCAACATTAGCTGAACCGATTACTATGAAATAACTTCACAATATTCTCATATATCTTTATTTGAATATCTATTAAATAACCTCAGAAATTAATTTTTAAAAAATTTATATAACACTCTATGTTGTTCATTCAGAGCCTCTCGTGGCTCAGTGAAGAAGTCGATTCATTTCCGACAATGAATATAAAATTAATAATTCTAGCAATTCTCACACAAAAAATGATTATAATATTTAATTTATTATTTTAATTTTCTACTATTCAAATATAATTTGATTTAATACATTTAATTAAATAAATTCTCATTTTAATTCATATAATAAAATATTTAGATTTATTCTAAATTATTTTGTATTTATTCTTATTTTATTTTAATATTCTTTTCTACTTTTCTATTTAAGAGTGTGAATGGTATAAATTTTATTTATGTTTAATAAAAAAAAGCAATAATTTTTTTAGTGTTTTATGAAGAAGTCAAAAATATTTTTAAAACATCAATTAAAATGACTAAATTATATTAATTTTTTTTAATTACTCAATTATTTATTATCACTATATATTAAGTGCAAAAATGATTTATTGATTATATAAAAATTAAAAATTAAAAAATAATATTAAATTGCTTAAAATCAACTAGCTATTAAATTCAGAAATATGATTTAAATGATAATATATTAAAATTTGAATATTTAGTTATAATATTAAAATATAACAATTAATTGATTATTATTATTATTTCTCATGCAACTTGGTTGGGTTAATGAATCGGGCTGGGAGTAGGACTCAACTAATATGTTTTTCCTAATCTAAGGAGAATATTGATGCGGATTAAGGTCAAATTGGATAACAAATTTAATCTCCTTATAATCTTCTAATTCAATATTTTGTACATCAATTACTATGACACAAGTTTAAATTAAATCGTATTTAAATTAAAAAAATAAATATTTGAATTTATTTAAAATTTGTATGGTGTGAGGAACCAAATAAATTAAAAAAAGTTTTATAAATCAAATAAATGAAAACTTATTACATACAGATTTTCAACCAAATAATACGTAAAAAGGGGGTACAGGGGGCAGAGTCTAGGTGCGAAGAGTACCGAAGGTTGACAGAGCAGCTATGATTATACATCGTTTATAGTTAATTTTAAATAAATTTTCGGGTGTTGAATCCTCTCAACCTTATCTTTCTGGATCGGAATTTCTAGTAATTTTCCAATTTTGATCAAGTAAGTTTGGTGAACCATTTACCTAGAAAGGCGCTAAGCAAGACTGGTATTTTATTTTTTCGGTCACTGCACATCATATTGTAAATATTTTATTAAAAATAACTAATAAACATAAAAATAAATTATTCTCCAAATTAAATGGTCAAATTTTATCAATTCATTTTTAAATAAGAATTTTTTTTTAAATTTTGAAAATCGGCATGAATTGATTTAAAATATCATCCATTCGTAAATATTTTCATTATAACTGTGACTGACATTTTTTTCTATTTTATAAAATAAAAATATCATTAATTATGAGGGAATTTTTATAAGAGAGTAACGTAATGAATTATGATTAACTTCTACTTTTATAATATTAATAAGAATAAGGTCTCTTAATGATAATAATTATATTTAACGACTGCCAGGAGAATATCTTTTTTCTGTTTAATTATCACCTGATTCTTTTTAAACTCATTTAAAGTTTTTCTCCGATTCTTGTTGATTAAAAAGAAGAGAGAGAATATGTTTTGTAGGCTTTCAGAATTTTAAAAATAAGTATACATGTTAAAAAATTATTTTTCTTTTTTTTCTAAAGTGACAAAAATATTAAAATTCAAATAATATATATATATATATATTTTTAATTAAAAAAAAATTATTATTTAAGTGGTTATATTTAAATAGAGATCATTGATTGGAATCATTGCGTGATTTGTCTATTTTTAGTCCTAATTTCAATTCTATTTTAATCGATGAGAATAATTTATGTAATACTAAGAATATTTATAGATTAAAATAAACTTATTTTTTTTAATGATGCAGTATTTATTAAATAAATTAAAACTACTAGAATATTCATAATTATCCAAAACGTAACAGGAAGTAATATTTTTAAATGTTTATATATATGAAATTATTATTATTATTATTACTAATTTCTAACTTATAAAAAAGAATAATTTATATATATATACAAGTAAGTGTGTAATAAAGATGTATATATAGAATGTTTAATTCTAGAAAATACACATTTTATTTTGAAATTTGTAATACTCAGGAAAAAGTCAGAAATAAAAATTGATTAATTAAAAAGAAAAAAAAAAAAATTAATATGTGAATTGAAAAATGATTTTATCAATTTAAAATTAAAAAAAAAACGATTATACAATAACTTAGATAAAATAATCTGATTCTTAATGAAATATTCTAATTTGGTTGACTATTCATTTTTTTTGGGAATGAGGGAGACCATTCTTCCACTACTATAGTCGAGGAGGTAAGAGTTGGTGCATGAGGGGTGGCGGCCAGGAGTGGCGGGGCTACCCCCTCCTCCTAGAGTGATTTCCCCTCCACCACAGTTTTCTACTCTCTCAAATGTTCCCGGTGATAAAAAAGTAATTTTGACAAATATTTTTATTTTATTTATTTTTTTTTTAGAATTAGATATCTCATTAGTTGAGATTCACCCATCTCTTACAATATTTATCGAGGTTAGGTTAGGTTAGGTTTTGAAGGAATGGTAGGGGCAAGCACGGAAACTATTTGGCCGAGGGTGGTGGTCGGCTCATGCACCAACTCTTACCTCCTCGACTATATATTGAAGACCCTCAGGGAGCGTCGTGGGATGTATGGATGGTGGAGGCTGGAGGAGACAACCAAATAAGGCATTTAAATGTTAGCAATGACAGGACATTGTCCATGATAACGCGTTTGTTTTGAAGAACTTTGAAGCGTCGTGATTAACAAATGAGCCTCCGCCTGCTTGGGGGTCAGAGGTAATATTTGTTATGATATTATTTTTTATAGAGATAAAAATAATATGATGATTATGGATATCTTCAAATTAAGGGTGTTTGGTATGGAAATCATTTGTAAATATGTACATATGTACATAATATTCCCAAAAAGAAGTAATAAATTAAATACAAAAATCTGCTAATAAACAAATAAGTAAATTAATATAAAAATAACAATAATTTGTAAATTTTAAATAAATTAATAAATTGTAATTACCTTTCTATCTATCTCTGTTGCTCTTTGGAACTCGAAAGTTCTTGGCCGCAGCAACTACTAAGTACCCCTACCCAAAACTCTACTTTCTCCCATCTCTCTCACTTCCCTTTCTACATTGTCCACCCATCACGTCTTTGGTCTTTCAAGCGGCCCTTTCCCAATCGGTATCTCCACAAATACCATTCGGCATTATTTCCTCTCCCATTCTAGCCATGAGCCCTGCCCATCGCAATCTTCTCGATATTTTTATCCCTAATTGGAGATGGATAGAGGTCATTGCAATTATCTACCATGATTAATGAGATCAAGAATAGATATTTAATTAATTAATCAATTTAATATGTGAATATTATATTATTTTTTTTCAATAACATTTTCTAAAAATTGTTATTCTTAACTATAATTAGCTTATAAGCAAAATCATTATCATTATTCATTTATAAAAATAAAGAATACTAAATTTTCACAACATGAAACACAAAATGAATAAATAAACTAAATTTATAGTTTCCAACTACACACCAATCAAAAGACAAAAAACATTTTATCCAACATTTATACATAAAATATTGTTTTTTACATTTTTTTTTTTCATTTGTTTTTTTTTTATTCGATTTATATAAAAAAACTCTTATTTATATATTTTTATCTTTATCCCACACTGTAAACTTTATATCTATTCAAGTAAATGTATTTATTTTTTTATAACTATTTGTAGAAGAATAGTTGACATGGACAATCACCGACTAAGCAGCCAATTCGATATGTTATCCCAAAATATAGATTTATAATAAAACCGCCTTAATGGCAAAATCATACAATCCGTTTCAAGTATTTATGAAAGTTATAAATCATAACCAATATAAATTTAAATTTCTTTCTATGAGATGAATATATCTGTTTGTTTTGTTTGTTTTTTTTTTAAACATATAAATTAATTAAAAAGCTATTATTTATTTGGGTTTTAATCTATGATACAAAAAGAGAGAGTGTTCAAATAAATCAGACAATATAGAAAAAAAGAGTATTTTATTATTTACTTTATTAAAATAGTAAATTCTTTATTTGTCTTACTCGTTTTTTCGTCATAAACAAATTTGTATTGTGTTTGCACGAATGTATGTGTTAATGAATTTCAAATTTGTATTTTGTTTTCATTTATTTTAATCAAAGCTTTTAAATTCCTATTAAATTTAGATGTATTTTATGTGGGTGAATTTTTTTTTTTTCACTGTTTTTGTAATATAAAAATTGATCAATCCATCAACCGATAGAACTAAACGAACTCTAAATGAATGGATAAAAGAAAAAAAATAATCTTTTTATAAAAACTGGGATAAATAGGATTATAATTATTATTTTAGTTTTTCCTCTTATATATTTTTATTAAAAAAAATTGTTTGGGAATTTGTTTAGGTTTCAACATAGGATTCGATTGCTATACAAATAGTATTTATTTATTATTATTATTATTTATTTATTCTTATTTATTTATTTGCAAATATAAATTGTAATTATTGTTATTATTATTTTCTGCATAGTTTGTTGTTGTTATTACTATCTCGCCAGAGATAGTATTGCGATCACAAAAATTTTCGATGTCGAAATTTTGATGTTTTTATACGTTTTGAAGGTTCCTGAATCATTTTCACTAAGGTTGAGAAAAATGTCTGTGTGTGTGTGTGTGTGCGTGCGTGTGTGTGTGTATATATGTAGCCAAGATTACGCAAAAACGGTTTGAGCTAGAATCATGAAATTTGGTATAGGGGCATCATTCAAAATTCGTAGTTTACTATCAACGTTTGAGAAATGTAGCTCAACCAGAAAAAGGTCATTACTTACAACGTTTTCATTTTTTTACTCTAAACTGACCTTAAAAATAAAGATGTATGTTTGATAGTTTTTCACATGATTAAAAATTGTACAAAACTGCTATATATGGAATTTCAGCTGAATCGCTGAAAGTACCAGAATTAATTTTTTAACACTGCAAATCTCACGCGCCAACACGTGACGTGGTGCCCTCAACAAAGAGCTAAACATGCGCTGGTTTAATAAATATTATTTATTAATTTTAATTTATAATTAATTATATTTAATTTAAATATAATATATGTTAATTAAAGGGGCAGCATGGCTGAGTGGGTAGAGTACTTGATTTCTGCAATCTCCAGGTTTTACTAGCCTTTCCTGGTGAGTTGACAATCACAACCCTGATTATATGTATATTAAACTTAAAATATACTTAAGTAAAAAAAAGAAAACAAATGTAAATAAAACATAATATAATTAACTAAAATTGTAATAGCGTATCAATAAATGATCGCAAAAGAAACAATTTAATCTTGTAAATATTGTAACTTTCATCTTTTGTATGTTCTGATAATCAACTATTGTAAAAAAATTTTTTGGCTAATAAACATACTCTTTAAACTAAAAAGTACTTGTTTTCTACACAGGAAGCCTGAGTTCGAATCCCAGCATAGAACTCAAGATTATATATTTATTTAATTTAATTAATTAATTAATAATTAATAAATAAATATAAAAATTTAATTCAATTTAACATCAGCTGCCCCACCGAAGAAGGCAAGGGGAAACCACTTCGGTCAAATTTTCCCATGAACACCCTATGACTCCTGTGGAGTTATTAGGGCCACGACACTTCCGCTAGGAAGTTATCGACAACGAAGAAGATATGTTAATTAATCCAATTCAAATTTGCGAGATAGTCGAGTGGAGACATTCCGGTTTTTTTTTATTATTATATTCTATTCATGTTTAATGGGGACCCTTTTATAGTCTCTTTTTGAGCGGTGATATTTTTTATTATTTATTCATCTATTTATTTATTTATTTATTTATTGTATATTGTATGTGTTTATTGGTTAATTATTGAATAGATTGTTTTTGGTCTAAAAGAAAAAATAATTCTTTCCAAGTGATCTACCCGGGTGGCGTTGAGTCTGACACAATGGAATCGGTCAGGATTCAGTAAACTACTGTTTGCCTGGCTGTGCACCGGCAAAGAAGATGAAATTCTCCCTGTAGGGATTGCTTGGAGATAAATGAGATTTATCTTTTACGATGGATAATTTTTTTTAAGTCACAAATGGCCGTAGTAGCTGAAGTGCCTCGAATCCACAAATAATAATAATAATAATAAAATTATTTGACTATATTTTATAACAAAAAATTATTTAAAATTGAATATAAAATTACAATTTAAAAAGGTTTTATATTTTATTAAATAATATATGCCAATATTATAACCATCATATAAGTATATGATTATATATTTTAGTTATTATTTTAATTGAAAACAAGAGAGGAATTGTTTTACAATTATTAATATACATATATAATTATCCATTGAATAAATTCAAATTCATTAAATTAAATTAAAAGTCCATTTCATAATAATTTATTTATGATGTGGATCTCTAGATTTAAATAATAATTTTAATTTAATTGATTTAATATGAATAGAATATATATTTTGAAACTAAATAGTAAAAAGCTCTCTGACAAACAATGTTATTAGCCTTAAAGTAAGTATTGTTGGAGGATGAAAGGACAAAGAGCATCGGATTATATATCAGTTGTCACTTTACATTATTTGATTAGACAAATAATCAGATACCATCACATTTGGAATGATAATAATTAATCATCAGATTTTGGCTTTAATTCTTTTATAATTACTATTTACTTTTCATTTAATCAAAGATGACATTTTAATGAATGATATAAATTTAATTACATTATAAAAATGACAAGAATGTAATTTAGAATTGCCACCATTGTATTTTGTATTTTGTATTTACAGCAAGATCTTAATATTTGTCATTTGCTTTAAATTTTACGGATTTTTTTTTTTTTGTGTTGGATAGTTCCACAGTCACACACTTATTTAAGAAATAATTGCACTCTCTAAAAGTATAAAAAAAAATTTTTAAAAATTAAATTTGTTGATGATAGAACGTTTTGAATTTTGGTTTATTATGAATTTAAGATGAGTTTTTCCATCTTAGACTTCACGATAAAAATAACACATAATATTTTTAGGAATTTAATAATACACTTGAATCAACAATGGGATGAAAAGTTTCAGAGAGCAGAACCGTAAAATTCAGCAACCTTAAAGTATCTAAAGACAATTGAATTAGAAAATAGTATTGTAACTAAAATATTCAGAATTAAATTTTAATATCGTATTGCGATCACGAAAATTTTCGATGTCCAGATTTTGATGTTTTTTATGTTTTGAAGGTCCCTGGATCATTTTCACCAAGGTTGAGAAAAATGTCTGTTTGTGTATATATATATATATGTGTGCGTATGTATGCAGACAAAATTATATTTTTTTTATATATTAAATATGAACATTAAAGTACATTTTTACCGACCGACGATAGTAAGGGAGGTATTGTTTTCACACCAAATTTCACATGTGGAGATTTTTACATATCTCCACGAATCATGCATTTTCTTAACAGAAAAAAGTATTTTTAGCATGATGTCTGTCCGTCCGTCTGTCCGTCTGTCCGTCCGTATAGGTGTGTACAGCCTGAACGGCTTAACGGATTTTGATGAAATTTGGTATATTTACTTAATGCATCAGTGGGATGAATTGATCAACTTTTGGTGCAAATCCGGAAACCGGAAGTGGTAGTATTAGCGATCGACGATAAGAAGGGAAGGGTTATTTTCGCACCAAATTTCACATAAGGAGATTTTTTTACATATCACCACGAATGTATTGGTTTTATCCTCGGGAAAAATCATCTTCATTATGTTTTTCTTAATTTAAAATTATATGACGTCACCCAGCCCTTCATGACATCACAGCCTCGGGTAACGCCGGCTACTTCAGCTATATATTATAAATAAAATAAAATTAAAAATATTTATGTTATATCCATATCTGTTTTTTATTACATTAATAGATATATTAAAATTATTTGAAATTGTTTCTGTAGCTGGAAATATAAATAAAATGAATTATTAATAAGTTAATTTTATGAATTATTAATTAATTAATTAATTAATGTATATGTTAACATAATATGCTTTTATGGGATAAAAATAAATAAACCAAAATAATTATAAAGTCAATACTCAATAATTAAACAATATTTATGATAATTTTTTAATTCAAATTAATTATATATATAACATCACAAAATAAAAACAAATCTTTTGTATATTTAACATTTACTTATTATTGAGGGAACAGACAGTAACGCAAAACAACCCTAGTTATAGATTTTAGTCCTGTTTTTGAATTTAATAATTTATATAATAAAATATAATTATATTGAAATTCTTTTTTAACGAATGGAGGAAATTTAACATTTTTAAGGGAACTTTTTTGGCTGAGCAAGTTCTTTCTTTATAGACCAAACAATAGTATGATTTTGTTCATTTTCTAAAAATTTAAATTAATAACAATTTACTTTAGTTCTTAGACGCCACGCAGTTTTAAGGCCAACACACTCGATTCCCATCTCAGTTATGTGAGATGGAGTTCACCTAGCCTTCGGGATGAAAATTGGGAAGCTACCTGAAATAAATAGTAGCGCCTCCGATTAAGAAAATCAAGATAAAGTTTGAAAGGATCCGTTTTACTGATCAATTGACTTGTTATACGCTGTCCAAAAGTCTCAGAGGTTTTTTTCTATTTTTTTTACAGACCGACGATAGGAAGGGAGGGTATTGTTTTCACTCCAAATTTTTACATATGTCCACGAATGATGTATTTTGTTAACATTCTTATTATCATGTCTGTCCGTCCGTCCATCTGTTTGTTGTGTGTCCGTAAAGACGTGTATAGCTTGAACGGCTCAACGGATTTTGATAAAATTTGGTATATTTACTTAATGCATCAGTACCATGAATTCATCAACTTTTAGTGAATACCCAAAAACCGAAAGTAGTAGTTTACAAAGTATTAATTTTATATTCATGGTCCGAAATTTTTCAAATATAGTCGTAATTAATAATTGAGTAATAAACTAAAAATAAAAACCAAGATAATATAATTTAATTATTTTAATTAAAGTTTTAAAAATATTTTTTTTTATACTATATATATAATGTTGTTTGGAAATTAATTTATTTCAAATCGTCGGTCGGTTCTGTGCCTGGCCAGAGCTCGTTTTTTATGATAAATAACATTTATTATATATTGCAAAATATTAAAATATTTAAATGTATATAAAATCTAAAATTCTAGGAAAATTTACGGAAGTGAAGAGGTGGTGAAAAGAAAATCATGATCTCAAAAGATATGAATTTCCAAAAATATGTAATACTTAATTTATTAGTAAGTAAATTACATTCCTCTGTCATCGTGACAACAATCTTTGATTAAATCGTCGCAGAGGATGAGCTCAATACAAAATACAAGTGCCTGAATGCCAGTCAATTAGCACAACCAAAACAAGATGCATCCAGATGGAAAATCGTTCGTGTGGAAGAATTTGTTATGCGCCTCAATAAACATAGAGAATAATTTGAAAAATAGTAAAATAAAAAAAAAATACAGAACAAACGTTGAATTATTATTATTGTTTTTTTTTTTTTTGTTTTTTTGACTAAATAAATGAGAACTAAAACAATAAAGATAAAAGTCATTTACAAATGAAGTGTCAAGGAAGGGGGATGTTTTTTAATAAATGAGAGTAAAAGAAAATATAAAAAAAGAAAAAAAAAGAACATAAAATTGCTGATATAATGAAAAATCACAATGAACAAATAAGATTTTTATTAATTAATAAAATTTATTTATTTATTTTTATTTTTATTTGATTAGAGGATGTCATTGCCCAGATTGTATAATTAATCAAAAAGATTTTGAATTTCCAATGTATTATTATATAAATAAAAAAAGATCTATTTTTTTATTCTAGTAAAAGAGAAGAGAGTGGTGGTAGTGATAAAGGAGAAAGAAGTGTATCCAATACAAACACCATTATTTATTTTTTTTTTTTTTTATTAAATATTTTTTTATATGAATGGTTTTTTAGGCTTATTCTTTAATTCTTCCAAAAAAAGAAAAATTTAAAAGTAACTCAAGGTATAAAGGTCTTTGAGGTCTTGGAATCAAACTTAAATAAAACAAAATAATATAAAAACAAATTTCAAATCAATTCCAAATAAACTCCATTTAAAGTTATAAAATATATTTGAAAATTAAATAAAATAAAAAAAACTTTATATACCATCCATAGAAATGTAGTAAAAACTACCGTCCTTCTATCAACTAGCTATTGCAAGATATTTATATCCTATTAAATAGATTATATAAAAAAAAATTGTATTTCCCATATGAATCTAAAATTAATGGTAATTGTTTAGTCTAATGTATGTATGATGGATTTTGATAAAACTTTACCAGTAGATTCCTTTTTTGATTCAAAACAAACTTTTCTTAAGAAGTATGCGGCGGTCCCTTCTAGTTTACGAGATAAAAATTAATTAATTAATTAAATAATTTTTCTATATTCAAACTGAATCTATAAAAACCGAAAATTAGTGAATAAGTGAATAATTAGTGAATTAACTTTATTAAATGGCTGCTCATTCATAACTGCTCATTCATAACTGCTCATTGATAACTATATATGCAAACTTAATAATTTTTATCTCGTAAACTAGAAGGGACCGCCACATACTTCTCAAGGAAAGTTTGTTTTGAATCAAAAAAGGAATCTACTGGTAAAGTTTTATCAAAATCCATCATATATACATTAGATTAAACAATCACCATATTAATTAATTAATTATATACTAAAATAATATAATAAAAAACAATTATTCAAACCACCAGTCATACCATATTCACATTCTTACTACTAATAACAATTTAACTCAAACTACTCTGATATTTCCAATTATCAAAATTATTTGTATTATTTGTCTATTCATTTATTGATATTATTAATATTTTTGTATTTTCTATTTGTTCAGAATTATGTTGGTATATTTACAATTTGAATAAAAGCGTATGCCACCCTCCTGTATTACTTGCAATAATTACATGTCAATTTTCATTGATCATTTTGCCCATGAAATGACCTTTTTGATAATAAATTGAAGAGGTGGGGTATTTCAATTTTCCCATTTGAATATTGGTCACATTCAATTGGATAGGTTTTCCACTAATATTGAATGAAATACTACAAAAGTGAAAATCAAAATAATATTTCAAATATATACTACATAAGATCAAACATAGTGAGGCTGTTTTTCATTTCCTCTCACCCAAAAATGTCAATGTGATGTATTTTTTTTTCACTTTTTGTCAACGGTTTCATTGTGAAATTTACTATACTTTTGCCAATATATATTTATTTTATTTTATTAAGTGATTGACATACAGTGGCATTTTAATTTCATTTATCAACATATATCAACAAAGATATTATATAAGTGCTAGGATCAAAAAGGTGACATTTTATTTCTAAAAATATTGATTTTGGGAAAATTTTTCACGGCAAGAATATTAAGCTATATATAAATAAAAAAAAAATAAAATTGAAAAATTATTCATATTGAAATCTACAATACGAATAATATGTATATTATATACGTAAGTATGTATGTTAAATATTTCAATATCAAAAATAAGTTGACCTGTGGCCAGGTCTGAACCGACCGACAGTTTGAAATAAATTAATTTCCAGCTACAGAAACAATTTCAAATAATTTTAATATATCTATTAATGTAATAAAAAACAGATATGGATACATAAATAATAAATATAAACATTTTTAATTTTATTTTGTTTATAATATATATACAAGACCAGGTTGTGACGTCATGAACGGCTGGATGACGTCATATAATTTTAAATAAAAAAACAACTAATAAATTTGATTTTTCTCGAGGATAAAACCAATACAAAGTGCATGATTCGTGGTGATATGTAAAAAATCTCCTCATGTGAAATTTGGTGTGAAAATAACCCTTCCCTTCCTATCGTCGATCGCTAATACTACCACTTCCGGTTTCCGGATTTGCACCAAAAGTTGATCAATTCATCCCATGCATTAAGTAAATATACCAAATTTCATCGAAATCCGTTGAGCCGTTTAGGCTGTACACATCCATACGGACAGACGGACGGACGGACGGACAGACATCATGCTAAAAATACTTTTTTCTGTTAAGAAAATGCATGATTCGTGGAGATATGTAAAAATCTCCACATGTGAAATTTGGTGTAAAAATAATACCTCCCTTACTATCGTCGGTCGGTAATAATATTAAGTCAATGTAATAGCTTTTAATAAATTTATTTAATGAAAATGATAATAATAATAATAAATTCATTTTCTTTTTTATTAAGATAATATGTATTTTAATAACAACAACATATTTTTAATAAAATAAACAAAATATACCTATAATAATATTAATTTATTTAATCAAAAATTTTAATTTCAAAACATATTTTTAAAACTATTGAAATTTTAATCCATATCAGAGCCATTTGAGTCGATTTAAGTAAAAAGAATAAATAAAATCTTAATATTTTTTCTTTATTTAATAATAATTTTATATTGTAAGTGAAAAAATTTATAGATTTAAATAATCTTAATATCATGCTAAAAATACTTTTTTCTGTTAAGAAAATGCATGATTCGTGGAGATATGTAAAAATCTCCACATGTGAAATTTGGTGTAAAAATAATACCTCCCTTACTATCGTCGGTCGGTAATAATATTAAGTCAATGTAATAGCTTTTAATAAATTTATTTAATGAAAATGATAATAATAATAATAAATTCATTTTCTTTTTTATTAAGATAATATGTATTTTAATAACAACAACATATTTTTAATAAAATAAACAAAATATACCTATAATAATATTAATTTATTTAATCAAAAATTTTAATTTCAAAACATATTTTTAAAACTATTGAAATTTTAATCCATATCAGAGCCATTTGAGTCGATTTAAGTAAAAAGAATAAATAAAATCTTAATATTTTTTCTTTATTTAATAATAATTTTATATTGTAAGTGAAAAAATTTATAGATTTAAATAATCTTAATATAAATTATAATTAAATATTTATTCAATAAAATTTAATTGTATAGCGGTTATTGCTTGATGAATGTTTTCTAGTATTTTTCTAGTTTTTACTGACCTCTTAATAATGTATTGATGATTAGTTAGCGTGTTTGGTATAATATTAAATATGATTAAATTCTAGAAAATATTTTTTTTTAAGATATATATAAACTATATACTATTATGTATGTATGATAATAATGAAAGTAACAATTTATTAATTTCCATTAAACATCAAAATGTTAACTATTTTAACATTTTTTTAACAAAATATGGCAAACAAAACATATCATATATATTTACTAACGACTATGTAATTATGTACACATAATTAAAACAAAACAGATAATAATGTCTAATAATCATAAAAATGATATCCCAAATTAGAAACGTTAAAAATTGTGAGAGTACACAACAGAGTGAAAAAAACAAAATTCAAATATATATGCATGGAAATCTTGAATGATGAAACAAATATGTTTACATCAACAGAATGGATTTGAACCCATTATTATTTACGAATTTTATTCAAATAGATTTTTTTAATCTTTCAAAAGAAAAAAAATATTTAACACTATAAACAACGTCTTTAATATAATAAAATATCAAAAAAAATATTAATTTTATTATCGAGTATAAAAATTTTATTTATTCTATTTGAAAAAAATAGGATAATTTATTGAATTTTTTCATATAACAATTTATATTTAAATTTATTATGAATAAAATGTCCGGATAGATACTGTACTTATATATTATTATAAATTTTTATCTTTCAAAGTAAAATAAAATTTTCATGAATATATGAGATTGAATGAAAAAATGAATATTTATTTAAATATTTTTATTCATGAAATAACATTCATTAAAATAACTCACTCTCTCTAACATTTAATATATTAAATTTTTTAAATAATTATAATAACTAATTGATTTTATTTTTAATTCATTTTTTTTATTTGAAAAGAAAAAAAAATATATAAAATGAAGTGAAAAAAGATAAAAAAAAATAAATATATAAAAATAAATACACATTTTGTATTTATTGATTGGAAGACAAAAAGCTACTAAACTAAAAGGAGTTGTCTTTTAAAATCCTCCAAAATTGAATGGATTGCAAAAGATTTATGTTATGAAAAATTCAACTAAAATATATAAGCCCTCATTCTCTTGATATCTTGTATAGTTAAAAAAAGACTAAAATAATAATAATAATAATAATAAAACACAAAACTTTCACTGAGCTTAAATCCATATCTTTTCTTTTTATTAAATTTTTATCTTTATTTTATTCTATTCTAAGTGTAATATATCTATCAATCGATCTCCATAGTATTACTGAACTAGGGGAGAAGTGGGATAGTTGATCCTGAGGGATACATGATCCTCATTTAAAAATTTGTGCTTGCAAGGACTTTATATTTGTTCTGTGGGCGAAATTGGGTAGTGGTCATGATGGTTATTAAATCTTGTTTATCTCATCTGTGTTGTTTTTATTTTTAAAAATATAATTTTTTTTAATGACCCTACTTGCTTATGGGTGTGCATAATAATTTAGTGATTTTACTTTTTGATTTATTGCATATATTTCTGAAATATTCTGTGTATTTAGAATTTTGAGGCAATTGTTTCCATAACAAATTTGCTTCACTTGTTGCTGCTTTTTCAATTTTCGAAAAATGACTGCATCGGGATAGTTGAACCCTTAAGAAAAATGGCAGGCTGTGGAAATGGCCAGCAGAAGAAGTCAAAATGTTTTACGAAGGAGATGAAATTTTGATGCATCTGCCGAAGCCGACGAAATTTTCTAAAATATGTGACATTTATTCAGTGTCACTTCTTGAAAAAAATTTTTTCACAACTAATTCTCTAAATGACAATAACCACTCATTTGAAGTTAGTTAATTTAGTTTATTTCATTTTTTCGCATTTAGTTTAAAAATTTATGGTTGAAATTTTGGCCGGTGGTATGATTGATCCCAGAGGATCAATCATCCTCATGGTGTGTGATAGTTGAATCTTGCGCAGAAGTTCAGAAAAATGATTTTCCATTTTTGTTCATCAAATAAGGTCTACATAGGTGTATGATTGATAGTAGAGAACGAAGCTACATGTCTGGATGAAAAAAGTTCAAATTTATTATCAAGGTTCGAATTACTAAAATAAAAGCAAAACAGGGATCAACTACCCCACCTCTCCCCTGTCACCAACATTCCTCAAACAATCATTATCCTAAGCCTCATCCCATATCCAATCCTTATTCTGTCATATCTGAATTTTATATATTATTTCCAATTGGTTTTTTCATGAATAAACGTTATACTAAGCTTTCTAATTAGGGTTAAGTATTCTGCTAATTTGAAACTTTTTTTAATTACAATATTTCGGTCATACTTCGAAGTCATGTAATTTCTGTATTAAAAATGTAATAAAATTATGTTTACAGAAAAATTTTAATAATCAATGAAAATAACATAAAAATTAAAATAGTAAATAGAAAAAAGTAACATAAAAATTAAAATAGTAAATAGAAAAAAGTAACATAAAAATTAAAATAGTAAAAGTAAATAATGTGTATTTGGCATATTAAGAAATTTAAAATATAAATATTTATATAATAATAAAAAAAAAGTAAAAAAATCAATAACTATTAAGATAAAACTTATCTATAATGCTGATTTAAGTCGGTCTGACTGTCGTCATGTTTTAATAATAAATCTTTATAATTATATTTCTTTTTATTTTATTGATCACCACGTCTGATGTGCTAAAACATCCTCTTTCGATTTTTTAGAGATCAATCTCTTTCATGAAATTATCTTTTGGAGTTTTTGATATTATTATCCCATTGAAGACAAAATAATGAAATCTTTTACAGGGCTTCGCTCTTTTCCTTCTTCCTTTACCTTTCTGGATAAATTCAATTTCAGAACCTGCTCAAAAGGGATTAATCTCTCTCAAGATATCAATGTCATTTCTATCAATCCAATCCATCATATATATATATATATAGGATGTAAATAAATGTGGCAACAGAAATGAAAAATTAGTTTTTCTAGTTTTAATAATCAATTCTCCTTCTATTTATTTAAATATATCTTTTTATGAAACAACTTTCAATCTTTCTTAAGCCACTTCCATCCAATTTCTATTCTCTCCTGAATCCACCTTAGCTTATTTTTAACTGTTCATTAAATATGCGAACCTGTTGATTTTAGCCAAGTGGCAATTGCACTTTCTTTTTCTATCATTTATAAAATCGCCATTGAAACAAGCTTTATTATTTACTTTATTCAGTAACAGGTTGTTCATGCTTAATCTAGTGACATGGTAACATGTTAAAAGCTAGCACACACACACACACACACAAGTAACTACTCGCCACTACAAGTGTGAACAAGATTAAAAAACAATTGATGGAATTGAAACAAGAACAAATTAAAGTAATGTAAAAAGCTATATAAATAAAAAAGTGTACTTGATATTTTTGATAATGCATATTATTTCATAGGTACATTTTTTTTTTGATATAGTAATTAAGAACGGTATCGAGAAATTTGTTTTCCCGGCAACGACGACCAGTGGCTTAACCAAGAAAGAGAGAAATCCCTTATAAAGGTAAACATGGGGAAATTTAGAGAGGATAATAATTGAATGATTTAGAAAGAGACGTTTGAAGGAATTTGGAAGTTCCCGCTTAAAACTTTCAAACTCAGTAGGAGATAAATGAAGATAGATAAAATCTCAAAGATACGATAAGTCCGTGACATTTTTAAATTTGCCGTCTCTTAAATGAATTTCAACACTGCTTCTGACAACAGTAAAGTCAGCTGACTCCTGTCGAAATTTGAACCAGCTGGTCTTTTAGTTTTTGTTTGACATCCATTAATAGTAGACTATCTCATGATTTGAGAATAAAATGGAAAAGTGAATTTCTATAAAATTCCTTGAATTGGGATACAAATTGCTCTCTCATCCACTCTATTCTCCGGATTTAGCCCCGAGTGATTATTTCTTGTTTCCAAACCTGAAGAAATGGCTCGGTTGAAAGAGATTTGACTCTAACAATGAGATTATCTCACAAACAAATCTATTTTGATGTATCGACAAATCTTATTTTTTGGAAGGCATAAAAAAATTGAAGAAACGTTGGACGATGTGTATAGAGCTTAAAGGAGACTACGTTAAAAAATAAAATATTTTTTTATCTAAAAACCTGTGTTTCAATCAATAAGTCCGTGATTTTTTTATCTGCCCTCGCATTTTTAAATTTATTTTGGAATTTATTAGTATTATTTTTGTATATATATTAACATACTTTTTCTTTTTAGGTTAAGAACTCGAACTTGAGACGAACAGATTAGAAATTGAAAAATATATAGTTTTTAAAGAATTTTATACTTCCATTATTGTTTATTGGAAAATATAAAATTTTATGAAATCTTGGATGTAAAAAAATTGATAAATATATAAAATAATTTAATAAACATGCATAAATAATTTTGTTGAAAATCTAATTCAACAAAAATGTAAACTAACAAGAACGAATAAAGAAGAAAGAAGCGAGGCTAACTTTTTAAAATTATTAAAGAAAACTCATTTAAGAATAAAAAAAAAAATGAGTATGGCGCATTGATTGAAATATTCTTTGAAATTTCCCCATTTAGAAAAAAAGAGAGATCCGTGTGAGTTGAAGGTTGAAGGAAATATCAGAGGTTGAAACTTCAATTAGATTTTTAGTTCATCTAAATTATATTCAAAGCGTCCGTTGCTTCTCTCAAAGCGATTGATGAAGGGTGAACTAGAAAGTGGATTTTTTTTAATCAAAAACCAAAGTTATAGAGATTTTGTATTTTAATTATAATTTCGTTTTGTAAAAACGATTGATACATATTGTTCTAGCGATATAAAATATGTAAATTTTTCTTAATTAACCTTTCAGTAAATTGATGAGTTTTTTTAATCATTTTTTTTTTCATTTTCAAAATAGAGCAAAAAATAATCTACGCTTTCTCTCCTATCTGTCTCTATTATATTGGGTAACTCTATCTTATATGGCAATCGTAGCCAATGATATAAACAAAATTCAAAGTCCAGGTTTAAGCTTTGTGTGTGTGTGTGGACAAGATTACGCAAAAACGGTTTGAACTAGAATAATGAAATTTGGTTCATGGGCATTATTCAAAATTCGTAGTTTTCTCTTAACTTTTGAGAAATGTAGCTCGACCCGAACCATTTTTTTTTTTCAATAAACTGACCGTAAAAATAAAGATATATGTTTGATAGTTTTTCACAAGATTAAAAATTGTATAAAACTACTACATACTCGTATATAATTTCAGCTTGATTGAATCGCTGATAGTACCGGAAGTAATTTTTTAACAAGTTGACTGCCAATCACGCGCCAGCATGTGTCGTGGTGCCATCAACAAAGAGCCAAACACGAGCTGGTTTAATAAATATTATTTATTAATTTTAATTTATAATTTAATTAATTAAATTTAATATAAATATAATACATGTGTTGATTAATCCAATTCAAATTTGCGAGATAGTCGAGTGGAGACACTCCAGATATTTTAAATCAGAATTCGATATTAGTTGCAATTGAAGTCTCTTAAGGATTATTCACTATTGTACATTTTGTCTAACCTTTAAGTTATAATAACTTATATAAATACTCATTAAAAACGGCATAGTTAGTTGTTCTAAGTCAGAGGTCGCCAAAGTGGTCTATATAGACCCCCAAGGTTCGTTCTATTTAACAACAGTAGAGGTCGAGGGGGTCGATTGGGACTCAAAGAAAAAACAGTTCTTAATAAGCAAATGACACATACCCAACTGTGTATGTAAAATTTTAAATTTTTTTTTTTTGTAATTGATTGACTATTTTCTATTCACAATTACCAGATTGCTACCAAATATAAAATTAAACAACAAATTTATTAATTTTAAAACCCATTTTTTTTCATAACCCAACCCATACTAAGCCTCAAATATTCGACAATATATAACGCAATCTAAATTAAAACTGATCCCAATTGCAATTGAAGAATTTTTATTTTATTATATTATATTTATATAGTTAATTTATAATTTATTTATAATTAATTTTTAATAATTGAAAAGACAATTTTATTGTAAATTGTATTATTTTGCTATTTTATTATCAATGACAATTTCAAAAAAAAAATCACGTAATAATTGAGCTCGTGTTATAAGTTGTTGAATAATCTAGTTATATAATTTAAACTTCATTTGGAAAAAGTGAAAGAGGAAGAATGAGACCTTCCCATTCCATTTCTTAGATGATTAAAGGATGGAGCACTGATTCCTTTAATCTCCTTAAATTGAAGATTGACTTGACAGACATGTCAGAAACACGGTTTTATGACAAACTAATTAGTAAGCTATCAAACTTTAAGGCGATGATCCAATCAAAAGATGATCGGTGAAGTGAAATGGGGTAGTATGACAAAAGAAAATAAAAATTGAAAACAAACTCTAAACAAATCAATAAAATATCATATAATAAAAAGCAAATATTATGAAAAAAAAATGAAAACTTTATTGTAAATTTAAAATTAGAATATTTTTCAAGTAATTATGTCAGATGAGAGAAGAAACTAATATTTCTCTTATATGGACTTGAAAGGGAATTTGTCAAAAGCATTCACTCTGTAATATAAAAAAATCTGGAGTGTCTCCACTCGACTATCTCGCAAATTTGAATTGGATTACTCTACACATATTTTATATTTAAGTTAAATTTAATTAATTAAATTATAAATTAAAATTAATAAATAATATTTATTAAACTAGTCCGTGTTTGGCTCTTGATGATGGCTCGACGTCTCGTGCTGGTGCGTAAGTGCCAGTCAACGTGTTAAAAAATTAATTACGGTACTTTCAGCAATTCAATCAAGCTGCAATTCTATATATAGAAGTTTTATATAATTTTTAATCATGTCAAAAACTATCAAACATATATCTTTATTTTTACGGTCAGTTTAGAGGAAAAAAAAACAAAACGTAGTACGTAATGATCCGGATGAGTTACATTGCTCAAAAGTTGATAGAAAACTACGAATTTTAAATAATGCCCCTGGACCAAATTTCATTATTTTAACTAAAACCGTTTTTGCGTAATCTTATCACAAACACACACAGACATTTTTCTCAACCTTAGTGAAAATGACTCAGGGACCTTCAAAACGTATAAAAACATCAAAATCTCGACATCGAAAATTTTCATGATCGCAATACTATTAATCTCTGGTGCGATAGTAAAAAATATTCAAGATTTATTATTGTAAAATATATCATATAGTAAGTTAAAAAATAAATAAAAATATTTTCTTAATATGTAGTTTTTATATTATTAAAAGAAATATAAAAATTTAAAAACATTCATTTACTAGGTTCTAAATCAGGGATGTCCAACCTTTTAATTTAATGGGCCACATCGCAAACTTAAATATTTAACTGGGCCGCAAAATTACCAGAATATGTTAAACCTAGCTAGTGAATGTCTCAAAACTTATGGAGATTTTTGGGGATAGAGGTGGTTTTTTGTTTTTGAATGTTGCAGCCTTTTTTTATAGCCTCGAAGTAATAGGTCGCTTGCCGGACTGTGAATTCTTTAAAATTTAATCCAAATTGAGTCGATAGTGGGCCGCATCAAAACTTTGAGTGGGCCGCAATGCGGCCCGCGGGCCGCGTGAAGGACATCACTGTTCTAAATAATATAATAATAATAAATAGTAATATAAGTAATAATTTTAATACTTATAAAAAAAACAAATTTAAAAATATCTAATAATAATAAGATTAAATGTTGTTAGATAAGTTAAAAGAAAATAATTATTTTTGAAGATATAAATAATAGAAAATAACAAAGGAATAATATACTTAATTTGTCAAATTTATATTTCAATAAAATTCATCAAATGCATGATTATTGGAGGGCGACAATCATCAGGTACGACTGGATTAAAAGCACAAACTCGTTAATCAAATTCACATATTAATAAACACAACACACTTACAATTTTTGAAAATAAAATTTGATATTGATCAATACATATTTGTTTTTGAATTCATTATATATAATTAAGAAAGTAGGTAAATTAAAATAAACAAAAAATAAATATAAAAGCATTTTATATAATTATAAAATGTATAATATTTACTAATATTATATTTATATTTTATATATAATTGCTTAATGGATAAAATTAAATTAATAAATCAATTATTATTTTAGGTAAAATAGGAAAGGTTAGAAAAATATTATTTTATTTAGTGTATTACACTTTTAATTATTTTTATATATAAATTAAAGGGAAAACTATCAAACAGAATATTATTTAATCCATTTTTGATGATTATTAATTTAATTGAATATGACTTTAAAAGTCCATTAGGAAAATGAATGTCAAAGAGAATTTATAAATATTCGCCTATCCACCCAGATACATATTTATTAAATATTAAAATATCGTTTAACTTTTATGACCAATTAAAAGAAAAGTAAAAGAGGATTTTATTTTATTCTTTTGCATAATTTGTTATTACAGTGAAAAAATTCTCCTTAACTTTTCTTAATTATTATTACTTTTTATTTTATTTTTACTTTTTAGAATATCGAACCATCTTGAATTAAATTATATTCTCGATATAAGCAACACTTCTGAAATCATTTATTCCAATAAGTTGCTTTTATGAAAAAAGTTGCTTATATCGTATATATAGACTAAATTCATATTTACCTTGTAGATTCTCAATTATTATTAAAGAAGTGAGGTTAGAATTGACAATTATGACAGTTGCTTTTATTGAATAAATACTTCCTAAATTGCTTATATCAACTGGTGCTTAACGAGAGTTGCTAATATCATGGGTTGTTTACATCGAGAATTCACTGTATATATATACTCGTATATACATATATATACTAAAATTTTATTTATTTTAATTTTTGAAATATTATGCAAATAAATTTGATTGCAAGTACATATATATTCGTCATATTTAAATATTCTATAATATTTTTTAAATATAAATAGCGCTACTGGAGTGTACAGTATAATTATGCATAAAAAGGAAAGACAACAAATACGAAGGCAGTTCAATAGGTCCGTGACTTTTTGAATTTCCCGTCTCTTAAATGAAATAGCAACACTGCTCCTGTCAGCAGGCAACTATCAACTGACTTCTGTCGAAATTTGTACCAGGTGTGTCTTTTAGTTTTTGTTTGACATTCATTAATAGCAGACTACCTCGAAAATGGAAAAAAGTAAATTTCATGTATCTACCACAACACACCAGAAACTAAACAGCAGCCAAAACAATGGGTTTGTCGGGGTGAATTGGCTTCAAAGATATCCTCGAAAAATTTTATTTTTTGGAAGGGATAAAAAAAATTGGAGAAACAGTATATAAAGTATATAAAGGAGTCTACGTTGAAAAATAAAATTATTTATTATCCAAAAACCTGTGTTTCATTCATAAAGTCACGGACTCATTCATCTACCCTCGCATATATTAAAAAAATCATATCAAATAAATAAATTAAATTTTATAAACAAAATTTAAAATAACACTCTTAATTTCCCTGAATAGCTCTCAAGAAGACATGATATAACCAAATAAAAAAATAATTGTTTAGATTTTAGAAATATCTTCTTAGTGCAAATTAATGTTTAAAGTTTATATATCCAAATGATGAATGTTAATTTTGAGCATCTCCATAGATTCATTTAATATTTCTAATTAAAAAGATATAATAAGCTATATGAATTACTCAGAGGAACAATTAATTGCTTTTTTTAACTCTTAATTTATTTAAAATTCTTTTCTGTAAAAAAAAGATAATATATTGTATTATTAATTTTTACTTAAACAATTCAACATTAAAAATTAAGAAAATTTGTCCGAGAGGAATGGAGAAATCATAATCTTATATGATAATTCCGGAAATACATTTCTTCTCCACCAGTAGATTATACGCATCTAACTCAATTATAAAAGTGAACTTTATTATAAGTATATATAAAATATATTCTATATATTTAAAAGATTTAACCGTAGGGATTAGTCGAGACATTTTAATAAACTAAAATTAAACTTAAAAATATATAAACTGAATAAAAATAAGTTTCAATTTAAAATTCTGTGAAGTAATGAGCATTTTGGCTGTTGTACCATCATCAGAAGCTTTAATTCTTAATTCATTAAAATATTGAAATCAATATACTTAAAACTTCACTCAGTATTTTATTATAAATTATTCTTATAACGTTTTTAAATTTTTTTAAATTGAATAAAATGTATTCAACTACGATTTTTTTTAATTAAAAAAATATATATTAATAAAATTGTTCAAAAAATAAATAATTTTAATTAAATAAAAATGATTTAATTAGAGAATTATTATTTTTTTAAATTTATATTAACTATATTTTTACTATTTCGTAAGTATGTATGTAGACAAGATTACGCAAAAATGGTTTGAGCTAGAATCATGAAATTTGGTACATCGGCATTATTCAAAATTCGTAGTTTTCTTTCAACTTTTGAGATAAGTAGCTCAACCGGAAGAGGGTCATTACCTACAACGTTTTGATATTTTTTCCTCTAAACTGACCGTAAAAATAAAGATATATGTTTGATAATTTTTCAAATGATTAATAATTGTATGAAACTGCTATATATAGAATTTCAGCTTGATTGATTCGCTGAAATTACCAGAATGAATTTTTTAACACTGCAAATCTCACGCGCCAACACGTGACGTGGTGCCATCAACAAAAAGCCAAACATGCTCTGGTATAATATTTATAAATTATAATTAATTAAATTTAATTTAAATATAATATATTATGTTATTTAATTCTATTCAAATTGCGAGATAGTCGAGTGGAGACACTCCAGCTTATTTAATTATTATTTCTTCTTACTTTTCTTATATACATAATATTATATTATTATATTATGATATGCACAATTGTAATTTAATTTTATAATTATTTATATATATTTGAAAATTAAAGTATTTATAATTAAAAGTTATCTTTAGAGTTTTGGAGTTATGAATGGATTAGCAAAGCTCCTATAGCTCCTATTTTTAGTTATAATAATTCATAATAAATCATAAGTCGTAGAGAAAATTTCTAAAAAATTATAAAATATTTAAATAGATATTAATTTTATTTATATTAGATTTAAAATTGAACAAAAAAATAATATTTTAAAATACACTGGTAGATTGTCAAAGACAATGATATTAAATAAATATATTAAGTATTATGGTATATTTCCAATTGACATAATATTTTATTATTATAAAGAGATTATTCTAGGAAGAATAATTTAGATAATTAAGCCAAGAATAAATAAAGAATGTTAGATTTGTGGAAGTTGTTATATAGGAGTGTTTCTATCCCATGGGGAGGGTTGTAACCTGGTGAGTATGCATTAATCAAAAACATACAATCCTCTTAAATTTTCAATCTAAATTTTACGATCCTCAAAATTTATCTAAAGCTCTTCATAATTAATTCTTACTTAATTTACCGATTTCAGATTATTTTTATTATTAATTTGATTTTTTTTAAATTTTTTTTTTTATATTTAATTTTAATATTGCATTTATCACTTAATTAAATGAAAGTTGATATTTGAAAATAATTGGAAACATTAATGGATGTGATAAAGATTAAATAATAGGGAATACAGGGGTTGATTAAAGAAGAGTTGCATGGCTTCTATGCATTCCTCCTAAATATAGTAAGAGTTGTAAAATCGAGGGAACAAAAGAGAAGTTTGTTTGGAAACGATCGATGGAAGGGCAGGGAGCTAGAATATTAAAGAAGATGTGAAAAAATTGGGAGAGAATGGAAATTGGATGGAGAAGCTTAGAAAATGGATGGTGGGAGAAATGTGGATGCTGATGCCAAGACCTTTCAAGTTCAGCAACACAGATATATAAATATAAATATAATAATGAATTAGTAGTTAGTAGTAAGCAGGCAGACAGCAGGAATGAAACACTTTAATTAACTTTTTTTCGAATCAATGTGTTGACGTTACGGTTCCATATCATAACCCTATTCAGGACTTTAGATTTGTTATTTATGGCATTGATGTTATTACATGTTTATATTATTATATATATATATATATATATAACTTGTGACTTCGATAGAAGATACTCACACATAATAGTTTTAATATAAAAAAGAAAACCTTCCAGAGTTAATTAAAATTTTAAAAAAAATTAATGTACCAATGTAAAATAATAAAAGTGAAAAGTAATAGGTAATGCATATCAAAATATGATTTAATTTAACTATCTTATCTTTTTATATATATAAAGTTTGTTCGCGGATTGTGTGTGTTTACTTTTCCTACTTTTCTTAATCATTTCTATGACATCAAATTCTGGAAAATATGAGTAACTTAATACTAGAAGATTGAAGGTTATAGTAATAGTGAAAACATTTTCGTCATGTTTTACCTTCATAAAATTAAGAAGTGGAATCTCATATAAAGCTCCCATAAACAAAGAACAACCAGTTTATTATGTATATTAAAGCGTTAATAAACAATTGATCCAGAACATTTTTGTATAAAAAATTTAATTTAGATTGTTTAATCAAATCTCGGTCATAATTTTTTTAAATGATATTAATTTATTAATTATATAGAAACGTTTATTAAATATTAAATTAAATTTAAATAATTATATACGAGAGCAGTTCACAAGTCCCGCCACTTAAATGAAATGGCAACAATGCTCCTAACAACAGGCAACTATCAGCCGACTCCTGTATAAATTTGAACCAGCTGGGTCTTTTAGTTTTTGTTTGACATCCATTAATAGCAGGCTACTTCGTCATTTGAGAATGAAATGTAAAAAAGAGAATTTACATGAAAATCCATGAATTGAGATACGAATTGCTCCATCGTACACCCTATTCTCCGGTTTTAGGTCCGAGTAACTATTTTTTGTTTCCAAACCTGAAGAAATACTTCGGCGAAAAGAGATTGAATTCTAACGATGAAATTATCTCACAAACAAATACATACCTATTTTGATGTCCTCGAAAAATCTTATTTTTTGGAAGGGATAAAAAAATTGGAGAAACGTTGGACGAAGTGTATAGAGCTCTTAGGAGAATACGTTGAAAAATAAAATAATTTTTTATCCAAAAACCAGTGCTTCATTCAAAAAGTCACTGACTTATTGACCTGCCCTCATATTAAAAATTATTTTTAAGAAATTGATTATCTATATATTTATATCTAAGGCGTGAAAGAAAGTGAAAACTTTTCTGTTTACTTAATTAGTTTGCTAACATGTTGAAAGAAATAGTTTAGATTGCTCTCAAGATTAATCTATATTAATAAAAAATATTATATTCAAGAAATTATATATATATATATATATATATATATATATATATATACCACTCAGAAGCCAAAACGATTAACTCAAATTTTTAAAATTTTACTAGTAATGTAATGTAATGTAATTTGCAAGTGCAATTTGAAATGAATATTGAACTTGATAATCTTAATATTGCAATGCAATATACATTTTTCTGTAATCAATAACCCTGAATTTCCTACAAGCTGTGAACTTTGGGCTCCATTTTCTCAGTTTGTTTATTTGTGGAGTTAATCGCTTTGGCTTCTGACTGGCACATATATCTAATTTATTCAATATATAATGCAAAAATAAAAGCTTTTTTAAATGATGTGTGTATTATATTTATAGATAAAATTAATTTTCTTATTTTAATTATATTTAAAATTATATTATTTAAAATAATTTATACGAATAATAAAATATTAAATTATATGTAAAAAATGAATGGTAATTTACCTTCAATTGCGTGGGGGTGGGAGGACTGATGAATGGTCCCCCTTTCTTAAATATATACATTCCCTCGCACTCACTCAAATAGACTGATGGCTTGTGGCTTATAACGGTTCACAATTCATTAGAATTTTATTTTTCTAAGAAAAAGTTGTCTTATCGTTTTTCAATAAAAATAAAAAATATAGGTTTTTTTCTAAATAAAGTGAATTTATATTTATTTTATTTATTTTAATTAAATATTTCTTTATTATCTACTTATTATTATATTATTTTTTTGACTGAGCGATAAAGTTTTTAAAAAGATCGAATATACCTAGTAATTTTCTTATCTAAGTATTGATTTTATATTATATATAAATCTATATATATAAAAGAATAAATATAGATAGAATTAAATTTTATATATTGAAACATTTTAAAAATTATTTTTTCTTTCAATTATGAATTTAGAATGGGATCAAAATATAATTAAATACAATATTATTATATTTGAAAAAGAATATTGACTTGGTTTATTTAATTCATTTATAATTTTAAAATTAATTATATAATTTAATATATAATCTTTAAAAAAAATTAATTTTATTTTTTTTTTCCTTTGAATTTATTTATATTTACGTTCATATATATAATATGGTAGTGCAAATATATTCATTGTTTTCAAGTAATAACTAAACTATTATATATTCAAAGTTTATAAAAATACAATTCATTTAAGAGCAAAGTTTATTAATATAATATATTTAACCAGTGGTTCTCAACCTTCTTTTTACCGCAGCTCATTTTTAACGGTTTAAAAATTTGGCGGCCCACAAAGAAAAAGATAAGCTGGAGTGTCTCCACTCGACTATCTCGCAATTTGAATTGGATTAAATAACATAATATATTATATTTAAATTAAATTTAATTAATTATAAATTATAAATAATAAATATTAAACCAGCGCATGTTTGGTTTTTTATTGATGGCACCATGGCACGTGTTGGCGCGTGAGATTTGCAGAGTTAAAAAATTAATTCTGGTACTTTCAGCGATTCAATCAAGCTGAAATTCTATATATAGCAGTTTTATACAATTATTAATCATGTGAAAAATTATCAAACATATATCTTTATTTTTACGGTCACTTTAGAGGAAAAAAAATCAAAACGTTGTAGGTAATGACCCTCTTCCGGTTGAGCTACATTTCTCAAAAGTTGATAGAAAACTATGAATTTTGAATAATGCTCATGTACCAAATTGCATCATTCTAGCTCAAACCGTTTTTGAGTAATCTTGCCTACATACATACACACACACATACACACACACACACACAGACATTTTTCTCAACCTTAGTGAAAATGATTCAGGAACCTTCTGGCGAGATAGTAATAAGCTGGAGTGACTCCATTCGACTATCTCGCAAATTTGAATTGGATTAAATAACATATATTAATTTAAATTAAATTAATTAAATTATAAATTAAAATTAATAAATAATATTTATTAAACCAGCTCATGTTTGGCTCTTTGTTGGCTCTTTGTTGTTGCTCATGTACCAAATTTCATCATTCTAGCTCAAACCGTTTTTGCGTAATCTTGGTTACATACATACACACACACAGACATTTTTCACAACCTTAGTGAAAATGATTCAGGAACCTTCAAATCGTATAAAAACATCAAAATCTCAACATCGAAAATTTTCGTGATGGCAATACTATCTCTTACGAGATAGTATTAAGTGTAAAAAATAGAAAAAAAGTCGAAAATGTTTAAAACATTTTACCTTTTGTTTAGAACCATATTGAAAAAAAGTCGGAAATGTTGTTTAAGACCCTCTTTACATTCACTGACTTAATCAGTTTTTTTTAAATAACATTTTCTCTTGGATATGCTCGCGCCCCCCTAGGGGCCGCGCCCCTCAGGTTGAGACTCACTGTGTTCATCTGACAAATATGAGGATATAATTTCAATTATCATTTTTTCACAAAAATTTGAATAATATTATTATCTTTAATGTGATGGGATAAAAATAAATAAAGGCGTAGATATTAATTATTAAAATTATTAAAAAATTTAATTTTTATTTAATTTATCTATAAATATTGTAATGTTAAATTAATATTTGGAGCAAATGAATCTGAAAAAAAAAAAAATAAAATAACAAAAGATTAATTAATTTCATTATTTTTTTTTTTTTTTTTTGTTAAAAATAACAATTATCAAATGTCTAGGCAAATGTAATCTTTTATTTTGTAACCTTTTTTTTACAAAATTAAAGAAGAAAAAAATAAAAGCAAGAACATTTTCTTGTATTAGGAAAATGAAACGTGTTGATTTTCTTCCTGTTCATTCCCTCCTCTTCATATCCCGGGTGGTATTAACTTTAGCTGGTTCAATTATAGTGGAATTTATAACTCCCTGTCCGCCCATTGGGAAAATGGCTGATGTAGTCATTAAAGAAAGAATCACAGTGGCTTCTTGTCTCAGTGTAATATCCTTGCACTGGTTGATCCAAGATTAAAAAGAAAACAATTCAAACACACACCCAGTCAAGATAGAAGAATTCATAGAAATAAATTATAAATTAAGCAAACCTAAGATTAAAGGTTTCAAGGGATAATCTTAGGAATTTAATTGAATCAAGGATAAAACCCAAACTCGGAAAAGTAAAATTTTCGAAAAGTTTTTAAATAACTATGAAGGTATGTATATGTAATACACAATTTAATTTATAATTCCATGAAAGCATAAATTCTAGTTCTATTTCTCTTTGGTATATTATTCAAAGGGTAGAATTGGGGTCTCTGCCTTTGATTAAGTAAACTTTAGTTCTCAACCGCCTATATATATATATATCCTAGAATAAAACTCTTTTGTCTTATTTTCGCATGAGAAAGCTTTTCATTGTGTCAAGCCGACGACAAATGTAGGATATTTATTTGAATGGTTCGGAGAAGAGTGACTCCATAATACGAAACCACTAACAAAAGATTTCTATTGAATACTAAATCGATTATAATACTAATTTTAATCTCTTTAATTTGTAGAGGATAAATTAAGATTAGAAGTATACTTAATGGGGCATATATTCAAAATTTAAACTTATTTAATAAAGGATTAGTAAATAAAATAATCATTTCCGCTTGTATGAGGAAGATAAAATTTTATATCTTAAGTATATTTTGAATGAAACCTACAGCAAAAAGGGTAGATAGAAATAATATACTATTTTTGTATAAAGATTTCTTCAATAAATAAATAAATAAATATTTAGAATGAAACAACAAAATTATTGTTTATAGTATTCTACTTAAAAGTAGAAATTTTAAAGATAACTTTTAAAAGCTATTATATAGTATAGAAGTACAACAAAAAGAATAAGTTGACCTGTGGCCAGGTCTGAACCGACCGACAGTTTGAAATAAATTAATTTCCAGCTACAGAAACAATTTCAAATAATTTTAATATATCTATTAATGTAATAAAAAACAGATAGGCATATAACATAAATATTTTTAATTTTATTTTATTTATAATATATATGTAAGAACAGCTGTGACGTCATGAATGGCTGGATGACGTCATATAATTTTAAATTAAGAAAAAACTAATAAAGATGATTTTTCTCGAAGATAAAACAAATACAAAGTGAATGATTCGTGATAATATGTAAAAAATCTCCTCATGTGAAATTTTGTGTGAAAATAACCCTTTCCTTCCTATCGTCGATCGCTAATACTACCACTTCCGGTTTCCGGATTTGCACCAAAAGTTGATCAATTCATCCCATGCATTAAGTAAATATACCAAATTTCATCGAAATCCGTTCAGCCGTTTAGGCTGTACACATCTATACGGACAGACGGACGGACGGACAGACATCATGCTAAAAATACTTTTTTCTGTTAAGAAAATGCATGATTCGTGGAGATATGTAAAAATCTCCACATGTGAAATTTGGTGTGAAAACAATACCTCCCTTACTATCGTCGGTCGGTAAAAATACTTTGTAGTAACAACTTTTATCCTAGTTGAAGATAAATAGTCCAATATGTAGATGAAGCTTAGTTATTATATTAATATCGATAATAAATACCATTCATATTTTTTACAATCTCGCCAGAAATGGTTTTTCTATCATGAAAATTTTCGATGTCGAGATTTTGATGTTTTTATACGTTTTGAAGGTCCCTGAGTCATTTTCACTAAGGTTGATAAAAATGTCTGTGTGTGTGTGTGTGTGTATGTGTACAAGATGTGTAGACAAAATTACGCAAAAACGGTTTGATAGGGGCATTATTCAAAATTCGTAGTTTCCTATCAACTTTTGAGAAATGTAGCTCATCCGGAAGTGTTTAGCTTCCACGTTTTGATTTTTTTTCCTCTAAAGGGACCGTTAAAATAAATTTATATTCGTGATAGTTTTTCACATGATTAAAAATTGTATAAAACTGCTATATATATAATTTCAGCTTGATTGAATTGCTGAAAGTACCGGAATTAATTTTTTTAATACGTCAGCAAATCACGCGCCAGCACGTAACGTGGTGTGATCAACAAAGAGCCAAACACGCGCTGGTTTAATAAATATTATTTATTAATTTTAATTTTTAATTTATAATTCATTTAATTTAAATATAATATATGTTAATTAATTCAATTCAAATTTACGAGATAGTCGAGTGGAGACACTCCAGCTTATTTGAAATTAAAATTTTTATGACAGCCTTTAAGCATTGAATGAAACTCTAGAGCAACGATTGTATATATTCGAGTATATTTGAATATAATCGGCTTTACTCAACTGAAGCTTGTTTAGTGTTTAACATATTAAAATAACTTCAATGTATATATCCTATATACCTATATTCAATTTTTAAAAAAAATTGTTTTTCATTTCTACGGTGGGAATATTTAAACAATTTTTTTTTTAATTTTTTTTAATCAAATTCAGAAAGGAAAATTAATGTAGAGGTAAGGAATTGGATGGAGGGAAATATTTCAGTATTTGGACGTTTGGAGGAATGAGGTTGTTGCAGCCAAGAATGTCCAACTTTAGTAGAGTCACAAAAGATATTAAATATTACAAATTATTGAAATAAATCATTAACATTTTAATTTTTTTTTTTTTTTTGACTTATGTGATAAAAACAAAAATAAGTTTATGTCAACAATTCTAGAGAAGAATGGAACATTTGATTAAAATCTTTTATCTTGTTTTTTATCAATAAAATATATTTTTAAGCAATATAAATAATATAATTATAGTACAATGAATAGACACATAAATGATAAAGTATGTGTTTTATTTAAAAATATTTTTTTTTTATTATAATATGTCAGAAATTATATAAATTATATTTCCGTATTTCATTAATTTTTCATAAGGTAAAAATTAAAAGTAATATTTCTACTAAAATTAAAATATAATCTACTTGGCTATTTTATTACAATAAATTAATTTTGTCGTTTTCGAATTTTACTTTAATAAAATTTATTGTAGTAGGATATTAAAATGGCCGGTTAATGACCTAAAGGTCAAGTGTAAGAGCTACTACATATATATATATATATATATATATTAAAATGATAAATGATAATCAATGGTTAGAATAGATATTACTTTTTTATATGCCATATTAGGGCAACAACTAAAATTTGTATGATCCTATGAATACCCTCATTTATAAATATAATTATAGTTATATAATATAGTACTTTATAATATATCAATCTATATTTATCTATATTGTCGTATTTTTGATGCTTAGTATGGGTTAGGTTATTAAAAAAATTGGGCTTAAAATTAATAAAATTGATCTTTAATTTAATTGGTAACACTCTGTTTATTATTAATAGAAAATAGTTGAGTGAATCCAGAGAAGGTTGATAAGAGAAGAGGTAAATTTCAATTCATTCAGATTAAAATAAAATATTAAATTATAATATAATTAATATTTACTGATGAAAGAAATTAATTCAATTATAATAAGTATCATGAGAAATTATAACTTTTAAATTAACTATAAAATAAAGTTAATTTATTTTAATATTATCGATAAATCAAATTTTATATTTGTTTAGCAATTGCCATTTTTATAAACTTGACTACTAAGCTTTGCATTTTTACTAGTATAGAGTTCAGGGTCAGGCAAAACAAGTAATAATTCTCTGGGTAGTTCCTTCCAGTTATCCAATGATACCTCTATGGGCATGCAACTTCTTTGTTTGCCGCGATGTATTTTCTTGGCACTGTCATATCACATAGGGATGACGTCTCTATGTCTTATGTCAACTTAATGCTGAAGAATGATGATTTACCTTATTCTTTTCACCCAGCAGAATAACTCTTACTCACTCCCTTACAGCCCTTGGCTACAGATCCACCAACTCACACCTGTTAAATAGTCAATTCTCGCTAATTTTAAGAAACATATGTCAGGTAATTTATGAGCTTTGATAACAATATATTCCATTCATCAGTGACCCTATTGTCCACATTTTAGATAAACTGGAGGTACGTGAGCTTTTAAATGTTTGTCCTAAAGGTTTATTTAAAGCATCTTAATGACGTTCCCTTATTAAACGGCATTTTTATGCTTATATATTACAATATATATACCAATATATATTGTATTTATTATATAGTATAATACATACAATTACATATTCTTATTAAGAATAATTAGAAAATATAGGTAGATGTTTTCATATAATTTGTAGATCTTATAATTTGCTCTCTTTAAATGCATGCATAATATATGATATAATTTTATCTGAAAATTGTTTGCTCATTAGCCGAATGTTTAATACCACCGGGAACATTGAATAGGGAAGTACTCCCATAAGTGTACTAATTACATTGACACAGTAAAAGCAACAATGACCTTCCACACATTCTAAAATGTAGCGTTCTGGTGTAGAATGTATTCTATTTTGTGTTTCATGTTCGTTAAGTCACTGTTACACTTGATTATCTTATATATTCATATAATACATTTCTTTATACTTGATTAAATATATTATATCAAATGTAGTTAAATAATTTAGAATTACATGATGTTGCTATTGTTAAATAGGTGTTTCTTCAATGGAATATTAATACAATATATAATTAACATTTTAAATATGAATCTTGTTGAAAAGGAGATGATAATTAAATTAAATGTGAATATCATTTTTACAAAAAAAAATGAATTAATTAAAAACTTAAATTACAATGAATAATAATTACTAAGAATTTTTTTAAACTTTGAAATATGCGTAAAAGAAATATAAGCAAATAATTGTTTGCTTTTTAGACAAATTTTATATAATAAGTTCCAAAGCTTGAATTTTATAAAGGATAGTCGAATTTTATATAAAAGCATTTCGTAGAGTCGTCAATTTTAATTAATATACCTTGTATCTTAATTATTAATAATAATTAATATTAATAATAATTAATAAGATGGATGTCAATTGTGCCAAGAGCAATTGTGTTTGGGCTGACAATTGTACTGGATTTGGGGTAAGTTTACGTTGAATATAGTATTTATAATAGAAATCCTGAATATTAAATTTAATAATTAATAAACTCAAATTTATTAATTAAAAAGAGTGATGTAAAAATCAAAAGAATTATAATTTAAAATAAACAATAAAAAATAAAAACAAATAAACATTAAAATTTATAAACAAAATAAATTATGAAGCTTGATAAAATATTTAGAAATCGAGTTGAGACCTAATAGTATAGCATTCTAATAGTTATGGACCTTATCTTAAGGATATAACTATGAAACGACTCAGCAAATCACTCTAGGGATTCCCCGATGGTTTGACACGAGTGATTTGAACTTTGTCCACCAGAGGCGTGAATCATGGAACATTAATTAAACTTTTATCTAAATTAATTTAAATTAATAAGCATAATTAATATTCATAAGACAAATTGGAAGATTAGATGAATTGTGGTCACTCAGTAGAGGGATGGATGAAAAATGTGATTTTTGTAGTTAATAACTTTCGAGTAGTAGTAGAGATAGATAGATAAATGCAAGTGAATTGATATAAGTGGAAATTGATTTAATAATTTTATTACTTTTCCCTTCTCTCTCTCTCTCTCTCTCTTCCTCTCTATTAACCTTTTATATTTCCCTCCACCCACGTATATTTAAGTTATCTAAGTTGAAATGGCTGGATAAAATGACAGCTCGAAGTTAATGAAGCTATTCCATTCTGATATTAAAATTAATGTCATGATCACCCTGCATATTTCCAATATGCAAACTCTAAATGGGGGAGACTATTAAAAATAGCCGTAATATCAGTTGTGGTCATCACAATGGGGAATGTTTTTTTTTTCGATTTTCTACCGTTCAGTTCCGACTGACCTAGTTCCATATTAAAACACGAAATATTCTCTTTTCAATTCTCATGACGGTTTTACAATTTTTAGTGAAAAGTTGATTAAAAATCAAAATAAATAAAACTTTGAGGTTTAAAAAAGATCCACCAATTTTAAAAATTTTCAAATCATTAAAAACATTGAGATTGATGCCCTGCAATTATTCATTTGAAAATTCCTCTTTAATGATTCAGAAGATCACTTAACCTACCATATCATCTAAAATATTTATGGTATATCGGTATATATACAAGAATATATATTTATTTTTATAACTCAATACAGTTAAATTTACTTTAAGTAAAATTTTGAAATTATATAAGTGAAAATTTTATTTCTACAATTTTCAAATCTACTTTAATGGAATTATAAATATACCACATATACATCTTATATATATATATATTAATAAATATTTTATAAAATATTTTCTGATAATTTACATTTTTATTCAAAACATAACAATCAACTCATTGAAACTTTTAATTCATTTATATGAGAATAATATTTTCTAAACAATAAAATAATTCTTAATAATAAATGATGTTGTTGTTTTGGTTCAAGTAGAAAACTGGGTATAATCAAGTCTTTGACAAACTTAAGGAAAACTTTGAAAATTAATCATAAATAAATACGAATGAATAAATCATTTGTTGTATAATGGAAAATAAATTAATGAGTTTGGTGAATTAATGAGTTTATATATTATATATATATATATATATATATATATATATCTGAAGGTTTTTTGTCCCAACAATCATATTCCTCCAACTGTCTCCATTTAGAGCACCATCCATTTTCTACCACAATGGATTTTCTATTGATTACATGCCACATTTTCCCAATTGAGTTACCCTTAAACCAATTTCTTACAAGTTTTCCTTATTGATTCATGACTCTAATTATTCAATTATTCTTAAACTATTGTTATATATATACCTATATATAAATAAAATTGAAAATATCAAAACGAGCATTATTCATTTATATTATTATTATTAGATTTATGGTATTTCTATCAATCATTTTTTTATTCTTAATGAAATCAATATGTCAATCAATAAGGAATGAATCCGTTATACTGATCATATAACACCTCTATCTCGTTTAAGCGTCAATCGGCTTGTTAGGCAGTGTCCTTTTTTATAATATAAAATTTATATTTCAATTCTCATGTCATGAATAAATAATTATTAAATGGTAAGAAATACAAAATTTGATCTTTAATTAATTTCTTCTTTCTATTGAGCTTTGTTCCCTAAACTTAATATAAGAAGTAGAACATGACTGGATTCAATAACTTCACAAATATAACAATAAATAATTTTCTAAATCAGCGGTTCTCAACCTGGGGGCGTGAGCATATTCTAGGGGGGACGCTAGCATATTAAGTGCCCGCAAACTTTTGAAAATTTTGTTGTAAAAATAAAAAAAAAGCAAAATGTGCAGCATCGTACACGTGGCGGAAGTGAAACTTCTTACAATCTAGAGAATAAGATAAATTTTAGTTGAGAGTGTGAGTGAGAGAGAAATAGAGAAAAATAAAGGGATCATTTCGAAAGACATATAACAGTATAAAATTTTCGTAACAAATATTCGCTTTATTATTATTATTATCTACTCTATCATCATATCTACATTGCCTGTACTATTGTCGGTTGGTGCTTCAATTGGTAATACTGATATTAATGGCTTGTGATAACTAAAATAAGATATATATGTTCGTGATTCGATATTTTCTATATAACGTGTAAAAACAGCATCTATTGTAGTTCCAGATTTTGTTGTTGATTCCTTGGGATCGTTATTTATAAGCAGACCAAATGTTTCTCGAAGAAAGTTGATCAACGGCAACGAATCATCAGATCCAAAATTTACATTAAAATCTCCCCCGAGAATTAGAGGGATTTTATCTTCGCCTCGTTCAAGTGCATTAGCACCTGTGTGGCTATAAACCAGTAGTGAACGGTGTATGAAATAAATAATATCGTCTAAATTTTGGTCGTTATTTTTTTTCGGCATAGTGAAATCTGTGGAGTAGAGAAAAGCAGTTTTAAATGCAATAATAATTTTAAATTGATTTAGTAGTGTTAAAGTAATGTTGAGATTCGGATAAATAACGTGAATGGTCATCGACGCACATAACTGTATGAGTTGGCGTGTGAATCGCCGACCATGTTCACACTTCACACACACAATTACATGCGTCGGTATGCGTGCACGCTGTATATTTGACTTGAGAATTTTAATTATTTCACGATATATATCTTATCTTATTATGCTAGCTAAAATTGTATCTATATATCTATATATGTATCTATAACCATTGGTTCTCAAAAACCGCTCTAACGATTTTTTTCAAATTCACACTAGATATAGTATTTATAAAGAAAAATTGAGTTTTATTGATCACATCTCTTGAAACTTACAGCTTCATTATTAATTTCTTAATTGAAAATTATATATGGGTGACGTAAATGGCATCCATTTTGAAATTTTACTCCCGCCTTTTTTTAATTTTGTATTAATATTTTTTTTATATTTAAAATATTTTAAAATTTATTATTTAATTTCGAAATAAAATTAAAAATATTTATTTTTAATAAAATATATATATATATTTATTAATCCCGCTTTTTTTTTTAAATGATATTGTATTAACATTTTTTTATATTTAAAATATTTTAAAATTCATTATTTAATTTCGAAATTTTATATTTAAAATATTTTAAAATTTATTATTTAATTTCGAAATAAAATTAAAAATATTTATTTTTAATAAAATATATATATATATTTATTAATCCCGCTTTTTTTTTAAATGATATTGTATTAACATTTTTTTATATTTAAAATATTTTAAAATTCATTATTTAATTTCGAAATAAAATTAAAAATATTTATTTTTAATAAAATATATATATATTTATTAATCTCTCTCAAAAAATATGAAATACGTTTAATATTAAAAATAAATAAATATACATATGAAATTTGTTATTTAAAATATTTTAAAATTTATTATTTAATTTCGAAATAAAATTAAAAATATTTATTTTTAATAAAATATATATATATATTTATTAATCCCGCTTTTTTTTTAAATGATATTGTATTAACATTTTTTTATATTTAAAATATTTTAAAATTCATTATTTAATTTCGAAATAAAATTAAAAATATTTATTTTTAATAAAATATATATATATTTATTAATCTCTCTCAAAAAATATGAAATACGTTTAATATTAAAAATAAATAAATATACATATGAAATTTGTTATTTTTTAATATTAAAAAATATTTAATTTGAGATTAATTATATAAAAAATTTTAAAAAATTCAAAAAAACTTAGCTATAATATTTGACATATGATAAGGTTAATTACAATTTTTTAATAGACATCCTTAATAAATAGAAAAATAATAATTTTTAAATAATATAAATAATATTTAATTATAATCTAATCAAAGAAAATAAAAGTTTGAATCTATTTGATAGTTGATCTTTTTACATATAATTAATCTCAAATTAAATATTTTTTAATATTAAAAAAAAATAACAAATTTCATATGTATATTTATTTTTATAAATGTTTAGGCAAATTTTGAAATTAATATATATTTAAATTCAAATTGTATTTAATTGCGATATCTACTGGACAAGGTGGAGATCTCGCCCTCTTTTGATCATAAGTCATACTAATTTTTATTCTTTGACCCAGTAGAAGCTGAGAAATATTATTCCGGGTCAACGTACTCGCGCGCATGCGCGCCATGGACTTTGGACCTAGCGAGAGGGTATTAGAACGAAAGACAGCACAAAAGCAACACGCAGATAGCCTCTTTCTCAAGAACGAAAGACCGGACAAAAGAAAGACGCAGATAGCCTCTTTCTCAATAACGAAACACCGCACAAAAGAGAGACGGAGATAGAGGCTATCTCATTCTCACTCGTTATATCTATATCTTTTTTCTCTCTTGCGTTACGAATGCGTTACGAAATTTCAATTTTTCAATTCACTCTCCATTCTCAACCAAATGTCAGGATGCCGCTAAAGAAGTTTCACTTCAAAAAGATTAGATGATTTTCAGGTCAAACATTTCCGATATTTTTCCAATTTTTTTCAAAATGATTCTAAAAAAAAGGTCAGATGATTTTGCGATACTCTGAAACAGGGGGGGGGGCGTGACCTCACATATCAGTGTTCTAAGGGAGGGACAGAGCCTGAAAGGTTGAGAACCCCTGTTCTAAATAATTGCAGACTGGCTTCCTTTTAAATTTTTGATAACTCAATAAAACTAAAATAAATAAATATATAAATTTACAATTTTGCAATTTAATAAGAAGAAAACATTGAATTTTGATAAAAAAGAATCTTATTTGATAATATATTTTAATTAACAATATAAAAAATATATTTATAATGGCATATAAAATTTATAGTCTTCACGTTGTGTAGTGGGTAACACGCTTGTCTTGCAATCTCGTGGTCAAGAATTCAAGTCCCTGATCTCGCAAGATAATTTTCCTCTAGCTTTGTTCAACATTGGAAAGCTACTTGACATAGAATTAGCGATCTTTGATCAAGAAAACAAAGATAAAGGAATGAATCCGTTATACTGATCATATAACACCTCTATCTCGTTTAAGCGTCAATCGGCTTGTTAGGCAGTGTCCTTTTTATAATATAAAATTTATATTCATCAAAAAAATGAAATCGATTTTTTATGGCAATTTATATTCTCTTTTATATTATTTAATTGATCCTTTACTAAACTAATTATTATTTAATGAATTAATAAATTATTTAGAAACAAATGATTAATTATCTTTACTTAAATTATATATTTTATTTATTTACTAAATATATATGAAGGAATTTCGATTTTAAAAATTATTTTAAGTATAAATTCCATTTCTCTTAATAATTAGATAACTCTTAAATAATTTACTATGCTTATATATTCTTAAATTAAATTTTCTAAAAAGTAACCAAATGATGTTTTTATGATTGTAATCAATCAGTAGAGTATATTTTGGGTTTGTTTATAGAATAAATTGTTTTTCTAAATTCGATTAAATTCTAACTTCTATTTAAATTTGGAAATACATTATTAACCTTGTAGAATAACATATTTAAATTCATAATTAAAACAAAATCTATATAACTATAAAAATTTTAGATTGAAATGTTATATCATATATTTTTTCAAGATTCATTACTTATATAGATTGTGAATTGTATCTAATATGAATTTTGAAAATGTATTATTCGACAAAATTCAATTGAAATCAAGTGTGACAAGACCGAATCCTAATCCTGATTAATTATTATGTATGAGTTGGCTATACAGCTGATTGACAAGACACCGAAACATAACATTCAATCATTGTTCAAGTTTATTAGTGTTAGGATTGGACTTTAAGCACTAATTTCCTCAAAAACACCAGCATCCATTCTTTCAGGATTTACAAAACTACAAAACATAATTTACTTTAATTAATTCAGAAATTATTTCTTTTATTCTCAATATTAAATATTCAAATAAAATATTTTATTTTAAAACTTTTCAGAATACATGAAAAAATATATTTTTGGAGAAAATTGGAAAAAAGAATAATGGTTCTCGTTAGTCACTATGTTAACCTGTATATATAATATATATATATATATATATATTATATCGCATGAGTTGATAAGCTGTGTTGATTACCATCGAAATTAGTGTGCAAAGAAAAAATATGGATCTTGATTTGCAAATGGTGGGAGGATTGCATTGCGTGTTTTATCCAACTTATTAACGGCAATGTTGTTGATGTTATATATAATATTCTACTTGACACGAAATGAGTCAAAAGTTCAATTTATTTATTTAATTAAATGCATTCTATTTCACGATATAATCTTTCATTGGGAAAACACGAGAATAAAAAAAAAGCAAAATGTGCAGCATCGTACACGTGGCGGAAGTGAAACTTCTTACAATCTAGAGAATAAGATAAATTTTAGTTGAGAGTGTGAGTGAGAGAGAAATAGAGAAAAATAAAGGGATCATTTCGAAAGACATATAACAGTATAAAATTTTCGTAACAAATATTCGCTTTATTATTATTATTATCTACTCTATCATCATATCTACATTGCCTGTACTATTGTCGGTTGGTGCTTCAATTGGTAATACTGATATTAATGGCTTGTGATAACTAAAATAAGATATATATGTTCGTGATTCGATATTTTCTATATAACGTGTAAAAACAGCATCTATTGTAGTTCCAGATTTTGTTGTTTATTCCTTGGGATCGTTATTTATAAGCAGACCAAATGTTTCTCGAAGAAAGTTGATCAACGGCAACGAATCATCAGATCCAAAATTTACATTAAAATCTCCCCCGAGAATTAGAGGGATTTTATCTTCGCCTCGTTCAAGTGCATTAGCACCTGTGTGGCTATAAACCAGTAGTGAACGGTGTATGAAATAAATAATATCGTCTAAATTTTGGTCGTTATTTTTTTTCGGCATAGTGAAATCTGTGGAGTAGAGAAAAGCAGATTTAAATGCAATAATAATTTTAAATTGATTTAGTAGTGTTAAAGTAATGTTGAGATTCGGATAAATAACGTGAATGGTCATCGACGCACATAACTGTATGTGTTGGCGTGTGAATCGCCGACCATGTTCACACACACAATTACATGCGTCGGTATGCGTGCACGCTGTATATTTGACTTGAGAATTTTAATTATTTCACGATATATATCTTATCTTATTATGCTAGCTAAAATTGTATATATCTATCTATTTATCTATAACCATTGGTTCTCAAAAACCGCTCTAACGATTTTTTTCAAATTCACACTAGATATAGTATTTATAAAGAAAAATTGAGTTTTATTGATTACATCTCTTGAAACTTACAGCTTCATTATTAATTTCTTAATTGAAAATTATATATGGGTGACGTAAATGGCATCCATTTTGAAATTTTACTCCCGCCTTTTTTTAATTTTGTATTAATATTTTTTTTATATTTAAAATATTTTAAAATTTATAATTTAATTTCGAAATAAAATTAAAAATATTTATTTTTAATAAAATATATATATATATTTATTAATCCCGCTTTTTTTTAAATGATATTGTATTAACATTTTTTTATATTTAAAATATTTTAAAATTCATTATTTAATTTCGAAATTTTATATTTAAAATATTTTAAAATTTATTATTTAATTTCGAAATAAAATTAAAAATATTTATTTTTAATAAAATATATATATATATTTATTAATCCCGCTTTTTTTTAAATGATATTGTATTAACATTTTTTTATATTTAAAATATTTTAAAATTCATTATTTAATTTCGAAATAAAATTAAAAATATTTATTTTTAATAAAATATATATATATTTATTAATCTCTCTCAAAAAAAAAACAACAAAACAAATAAATGTCTTTGAAAGATGGTAAAAATATCTTTGTAATTATCAAAATATCATAGACCAGCAGTAAGAACAATTGTTTTTACTCCCCGAGTTCGAAGGATCGAAACTCGCCGCGTGCATTTTTTTTTTATCTATTTTCGTGATTTATTTATTCATTGTTCTTTTATTAATTAAGTTTTAGATAGTTTTATAATTTTTAATATTTTTTCAATAAAATATTATTTAATACATTTAATAATTGTAATAAATAATTAAAGAATTGTATATCAATATTTTTTAAAGGGTAGAGCGAGCTCGGTGTCTCAGGTATTAATATTACCAGCCAAATCCAATAATAATGAATCATTTTTTACTATCTCGCCAGAGATAGTATTGCGATCACGAAAATTTTCGATGTTGAGATTTTGATGTTTTTATACTTTTTGAAGGTTCCTGAATCATTTTCACTAAGGTTGAGAAAAATGTCTGTGTGTGTGTGTCTCTGTGTGTGTGTGTGTGTGTGTGTGTGTGTGTGTGTGTGTGTATGTAGGCAAGATTACGCAAAAACGGTTTGAGCTAGAATGATGAAATTTGGTACATGGACATTATTCAAAATTCATAGTTTTCTATCAACTTTTGAGAAATGTAGCTCAACCGGAAGAGGGTCATTACCTACAACGTTTTGATTTTTTTTCCTCTAAAGTGACCGTAAAAATAAAGATATATGTTTGATAATTTTTCACATGATTAATAATTGTATAAAACTGCTATATATAGAATTTCAGCTTGATTGATTAGCTGAAATTACCAGAATTAATTTTTTAACACTGCAAATCTCACGCGCCAACACGTGACGTGGTGCCATCAACAAAAAGCCAAACATGCGCTGGTTTAATATTTATTATTTATTATTTATAATTTATAATTAATTAAATTTAATAATAATTTTTAAATAATATAAATAATATTTAATTATAATCTAATCAAAGAAAATAAAAGTTTGAATCTATTTGATAGTTGATCTTTTTACATATAATTAATCTCAAATTAAATATTTTTTAATATTAAAAAAAAATAACAAATTTCATATGTATATTTATTTTTATAAATGTTTAGGCAAATTTTGAAATTAATATATATTTAAATTCAAATTGTATTTAATTGCGATATCTACTGGACAAGGTGGAGATCTCGCCCTCTTTTGATCATAAGTCATACTAATTTTTATTCTTTGACCCAGTAGAAGCTGAGAAATATTATTCCGCGTCAACGTACTAGCGCGCATGCGCGCCATGGACTTTGGACCTAGCGAGAGCGTAGTAGAACGAAAGACAGCACAAAACGAAGAGGCAGATAGCCTCTTTCTCAAAGACGAAAGACCGGACAAAAGAAAGACCCAGATAGCCTCTCTCTCAAGAACGAAACACCGCACAAAAGAGAGTCGGAGATAGAGGCTATCTCATTCTCACTCGTTATATCTATATCTTTTTTCTCTCTTGCGTTTCGTAACGCGTTACGAAATTTCAATTTTTCAATTCACTCTCCATTCTCAACCAAATGTCAGGACGCCGCTAAAGAAGTTTCACTTCAAAAAAATGTTAAAAAATAAAATTAATCATGTTATTTAGTGGAAAATTTTAAAATGCGGAATTACTGAACTCAAAGAAGAGAACCAAAATCTTATTAAGTTCAAATATAATCTAATATTTAATTTGATTAATTCATGAGGTTCAACAACAAAAGATTATTACATAGAAAGTGTTTATTTAATTGAAGAACGTATAATACCAATTGGATTACCCAATTAAGAGTCAGTTCTTCATCTATAATCGATGATTTGAACAATTATTTATTTATTCATAAATCTTCGAAGAAAATATTTACTTGAAAATTAATCTTTATTAAATATTGATTGATAATTTAGAAATGAATTCATTATTAAGTAATAATATTCTATTTGATTGGAAAATGAAAGTGGAACAATTGCAATGAGTGCATTCGTATGTGTAAATTATAAAACACAGATGCCAAATGGATAAAATAAATAATTAAATGATGCATGCATTCAAATAGCAAATATAATCGTAACTAGAACTAACTAATCCCTCTCATGGCTGATTAGATGAATGCAGTTGTTTATCATTTTGTTGGGAGATTATTGAACGTTGTCTATTCCAAATGAGGGCGAATAAATTAGGATTTTTTTTTTATTTATCGTGAACGTGATTAAAGGTGAAAGGTGGCTATTTTTCCTAATGGATGAAAGTTGAATGACCGAATCGAGATTGTGAATTCCAAATATACTTTTTATATATTATCTGATTTTAGATTTATCATGGTTTTAGTAGTACTTATTACTTAAAGTTTAAATATAATTTAGAGTAAATAAAATTCTTAATTTGGTTATGTAGGCAATTTATACACATTAATACATTTTCAAAAATATTTTTCCTATTTCAGTGAATTTGTTATATAATCTTCTATCTTTAAGATTTTCAAAATCTTATCACCTTGGGACATATGAAGGAAGGGAATATCAGAAAAATAAACATTATATATCTATCTATATATATATATATATATTCATGTTTCTATTTAAATTTGTTTTTTTTTATTTTTTTTTTTTGACTGTTAATCTTATTGTGAAAGAAAAGAAAAATATTACATATAATTATATCCGACTTGTGATCCCATGAGCCAGAAAAATGTTTTTTTGTTTTGTAGACGTGCCTACTTGTTTTGGTTGAAGATTAAAATAAATAAGCTGGAGTGCCTCCACTCGGCAATTTGAATTGGATTAAATAACATATATTATATTTAAATTAAATTTAATTAATTATATTATAAATTAAAATTAATAAATGATATTTATTAAACCAGCGCGTGTTTGGCTCTTTGTTGATGGCACCACGTCACGTGCTGGCGCGTGATTTGGAGTATTAAAAAATTAATTCCGCTACTTTCAGCGATTCAATCAAGCTGAAATTCTATATATAGAAGTTTTATACAATTTTTAATCATATGAAAAACTATCAAACATATATCTTTTTTTTTACTGTCAGTTTAGAGGGAAAAAAATGAAAACGTGGTAGGTAATGACCCTTTTCCCGATGAGCTACATTTCTCAAAAGTTGACAGGAAACTACGAATTTTGAATAATGCCCCTGTACCCAATCTTGTCTACATGATTACACACACACAGACACACAGACATTTTTCTCAACCGTAGTGAAAATGATTCAGGAACCTTCAAAACGTATAAAAACATCAAATCTCAACATCGAAACTTTCGTGATCGCAATACTATCTCTGGCGAGATAGTAAACATTCAACAAATATATATAGTTTACAATAAATAAATATTATAAAATTTTTGTGACATAAAATTAATATTATTTTAAATTAGCTTATTGCTGACCTATTAGACTTTTTTATTTTATGAAATGGAGATATTTTATTTTATTTTCTTATTTTTATATATAATGTCAATTTTAAATTTTTTGAATTTGGTGAGATTTGAACTCTCATTATCAAGATCTCTATGGCATGACTTTAACAACTAAACTACGAATATTAAATATTGTTAATTTTATTGAATTTATTTTTTTTCATCTAAAATACTACCACGCTAATATTTACCAATAAACAATTTTATGAAAAGAATTATAATTAATGTTATTTGTTAGTAAATTAGTCTGTTCAATATTTAACATTAAAGTTTCCAAAATACCTCTCTCTTCTATATATATAAATTAAATGAAAAATCATTATCTCTCTGAATAAGCATATAATCATCTGCAAATAACAGAAACTTTTCTATTAATAGGAAATGATTACAAACCACTTTTAATTTAAAAAAAAAATAAAGTAATGTTTAAAAAAAATAATTTAATCTTTGAAAAAAAAAATAATTATTGTATTTATTTAAACTTAATAAAAAAAAATATTCACATTTAGAATGCATGATTTATATCTGTACATATCTAATTTTAAATTATAATAAAAAATTAGTTAATTAGTTATTGTCTAAATTTTAATGTTTTTGTATAATTCTTAGTTATATTATTGGAGAATAATTGTTAATAAAAATAGCATTTCATATATTTACAATATTAAAAAAAAGAAATTATTCTATTTTTAGGATAGAAAAATCGTTCTCAATTCAATTAAAAAGTGCTGATAATTATCTTTTTCATATTAAAGTAATTTAAAAATACAAGATTCTTTTTATGTTAAAAAAAATAATATTAATAACAAATAACAACATGTGTGTCATTATTCTATTAATAACCATAATATTTCATGTTAGAATTTTTAATAACTTTAAATTTAAAATAAAAGCATATTAGTTATAATTCTGATTTACCAAACTTGATGGATCGAAGTTCACTTAAATTTAAGAAATAATTAATTTCAAATAATTGGGAAAGCTGGCTAAAATGAGCAAGAACCTAAAATCCATTGAAAGTAAAACCAGTTGAATATATGTTTTAACCCCAAAATGACTTTTCAACCACAATATAAATAGAAGTTTAATTATATTTGTATTCATTGGCTATTCTATTTTTAAATAACCAGGGTTTTTTTAATTTTTCTGTATCCATGTTAGAATCATGTTTCCATCTTTTGTTGTTTGGAAGAAAAACTACATATATGGAATCAGAATGACTTGAAACATGGAGAACTGTGAAAATACCGGAAATGAATTTTGAAATTTTGAAATTTTTTCGATTGAAATGTAAAACAAAACTTTAAAATAGTTTTATATTCATTTATATTACTAATATGTATTGGATACGAATTACATCATACAGTAAACAAATTTGAAAGGAATCATGTAATTCTATATTTAAAATTAATGCAACAAGTGTAATAATTAATAATAATTAATAGAATAATATTAGTTGTCGTCACTTATATTGTAAGCAAATACATTATATTTTATAAAGGTTTATAATAATAATTTGATATTAAATATTAAAAAATATTTTCTATGAATATTCTATCATTATTTATTTGTAATCTTAATCTTTATCTCTTAAACTTATTTGAAATCAATAACTCATTAAGTTTAATTGTTATATCCATTCTTTGAAATCAATCGATATGTCATCATATTAATTCATTCGAAACGGACAGGTTTATAAATTTCAATGACTATACAAATGAATTATTAATTTTATTTTATGACAAATAAAAGGTGTTTTTTTTTGTAGCCTTATAATAATTATAATTATTAATTTTTTTTTCTCTTTACAGATACCTATATTTAAACAAATAGGTTTTGTTATTAATTTAGTAAATATATTTTGAAATAGAACTTGCAACTATGACAATTTATATATATTCAAAATTGTGGAAGACTCAAGCTTGGAACTTTGGTAGTCAAACATTCAAAAGGTGTGATTCACTCGAATCCCTCAATTACCTAACGAACCAAGTTTCAAATTCAATTTCATTTTAATTTAAATTTCCATACAAAGTCGTTGAACAGAGTGATTAATGACTTAAAATGTATTTGAGTTCAATAACTTTAAGGTTTGCATGTTAGGTAATTGGTATATCTTTTATACACATATTTGAAGAATATTTTTTTGTAAATTTAACCTAAATAAATAAAATATATCAATATTTTATTATTTGTAATATTTTATTTTTTTATCTATTTTTGAGGATTAGTTTTAGTAGTCCCTTTACAGCCACCAGGTTTGTTAATATTTATTATTGGATATATAAAAATATGTAAAAGTATCTATTAATCTTTATATTTTTACACAATAATAATTTTCCGTTTTCATTAGGATATGTTTATTAAAGTGCTATATGAATGGCAATAAATCAAAAAATTTTTAATATATAAAAAAATAATATTTAATTCAATTTTGTATAAATAATCTAGATATATTAAATTATTTTAATTTCAAAATTTTATTACTATTTTACCATTAGTATATTTTCCAAAGTTAGCGCTCTTTAATATTTATTATAGTAATCTCGTAATATTTAGAAACCTATAAACATCATTAGTAAAAGTGTTCAAGGGCTGTTGTTATTACCAGATTAAAAATGTGTAATGCGTTTTGCAATAAATTAATTTAATAGAGAAGGAACTAGGTGTATAAACGCGAACCTTCTCTTTAGTATTAAACCTCTCTATTCCCCCCCTTCATCCAGTTTCTGAAAAACTCTATATTTATAGACCTTTCATTTATTTTATCCTTTTATTATTTTTTGTTTCTTATTATTATTTTATATCATTTTTTTAAAAAAATTAATCAAAATATCAACATTACATCACATTACATTTCAATTTTGAATAGGAGAAAGTAAGAAAATAAAATGAAGAGAAAAAAAATGAAATTCACGGACTTTGAGACTTTAGAATAGTATTTTAAATTTTAGGGACTTCATTTTTATTATTAATATTATTAATTTAATTAATGTTAGTGATTTTTAATTTAGATTGCTAACAGTTGGAAAGTCGATCGCGCATCATTAATGGTTGACTAAAAAAAGGTCGATCACGCATAAATAAGAAAGATATATATTGAACAAACGAGGATTAAGTTTGTTGAATCCAGAAATAGATAGTCACATTAAGGTCATATTTATAGATTTTAAAATATTTTTAATATTTAATGAGATAAAAAAATGAAAATTAAAAAGTAAATTTATTATTAGAGAAGCATGAACTAATTCTAATTTAAACAAAAATGAAAAACATAAAACAGTTGTTGGTTTAATTATATAATATAATAATATACGAAGAAAATTTAATAATAACTTTTAATATAATTTATCTTAGAGAGAAGAAAGTATATATAAAATATATATATACTTGCATTAAAAGAATTATTAAAATTTTGTTTTAATTAGAAATTTAATTTTCTAAATGAGAGTTTGAATAATTTTAAAATTAACTCTTCCGGTTTATCTAAATTTTATATTTGATAAAAATCTTCCATTAAATGTCACCCAAGAATTTTTATTAAGCTATTTTACTTTTTCGTTTTTTTTTATATGCAAGAAAGAAAGAAAAAAAATTGCTGATGGAATGGAAAATGTATTAACTTTAGATTCTCTTGACTTTTTCCACATTAAAGATTTACGTGTTCGCCAAGCCAAAGTAAAGGGATTAGAAAGCAAGAGAGTAGGGAATGGATGAAGTCGGAGAGTTTAATTATCTTCTAAGGGGCGGTTGTTAAAAAAGATTTAGCGATACGTTCACGAACAATATACATTTTTTTTTCCGGTTGTGATCTGACATTTTTTTTTTTTTTGTTAATTTTATCTCTTAATAATATTATTTTTTACTTTTCCTTATTCGTTGAGCTAACTAAGATTTCAATTTTAATTAAACAAAAATGAATATCCAAATAAATATCGATTGTAATTATTTTGGAATCAATATGAATATCTCGTTTTTGTTTTGTTTTATTCAAAATAAAGTAAAATTGAGAATTTTTTTATTAACGGCGACACGCAGCCTGAAGAGTAACACGCTTAACATTCGACTTCATGGCCACGAGTTTAAGTCTCGAGACTGACAAGGAAAATTTTCTCTAATTGGGGTCGAGATCTTGCAAACCTATATGATCAAAATTGGAAAGCTTTTTGAAATAAGAAGTAAGAAAATCAAGATAATGAATGAGATAATCCGTTGTACTGATTATACAACACATCTACCACGATTAATAGTCAATCGACTTGATAGATACTGTCTTTTCATAGGAAAAGCCGGAGGTAATGATTTTTTAATTCTATTTATATTTAAAATCTGGAGAAAAAGTTCTTTATTAAAATATTAAAATTATAATTAAGTTTATCTTAACCTTTATTAAATGGTGATAAAAGAAACAAAAGTAAAAAACACTTAAGAAATATTCTTAGGGAGTGAATTAAAATTTTATGATACACTTCTCTACCGCACCCATACAAATATACGAATTGAAAAATTTCACTATGATATTTAAATTTTTTTTTAACAGTTCATTGCACAAATACATTTATACCAAACAATAAAATAAAAATACAATATATTTGTTTAATGATATAGATACAACACAAGCATACTTAAATAAAATTATTTTTAAAAATCCTTTTTTTATGATTTTCAATATGCATAAAACAATATTTTATATAAATTCTTTCAGGGCCAGATAAAATGCGATTCTGCCCATCCATAAAATAAATAAAATTTCAATCCCTATGATAAAATAATTATCTAAAATGTTTTCATTTGTATTTCACAATAATCCAATTAATAAAAAAGAATGTATTCTCTCTAATTACTCTTTAATTAACTTAACATAAAAAATTCTTTAGTTAGTCTTTTGGGCACTCTAAGAAGTAAGAAGCGTTTAAGTTGCTCACTAATTTTCATCTCTCTGATCTGGAAATTTAACTTTTTTTTAAAATTTATACATAAATAGTAAATTTAAGAAGGCGCCACAGGGCGGGGGGTAGCATTGCTGCCTCACATTCTCGTGGTCCCGGGTTCAAGTCCCGGGCCTGACAAGGGAATTTCTCTAGCTGGAGTCTATGGGACGGACTCAACCTAGCCTCCGGGATCAACATTGGGGAAAAGCTACTTGATATTACCTCTGATCAAGAAAATCAAAGTAAAAGGTTGATAGGACCCGTTCTACTGATCATAGGACACCTCATTGATATAACCGATAGGCGTTGTCCTTGCGTAGGACGTACAAAAAGATTTTTTTTTTTATATACAGTAAATTTATTAAAAATTTGTTTAAAATAATTTTAAAAATATTTTCAATATAATATTGTTCATTTGATATTTTTATATTTTAATTAATTTATATTTAAAATAAAAATAATAATTTAAAAATAAAATAAAAAATTTATATCATATTCACATTCAATGTATATTTTTTATTTTTATTTTTTTTTTATTTTTATTTTTTTTTAAATATAGAATTTAAAAGTTTTAATTGTATTATCCGTATACGAGAAAACAAATCAACTCTCGGGCATATATTTTATACATCATTCGGAGTGAATAGAGTTTTGAGTGGCCACTCTTTTGAATTATGATAAAGATCTTGTTTTATTGATCGGTGAAAAACTGAAATGGCAAAGTTACACGAATCGAGGTTTATGAGTATGTATGTGTGTGGGGATATTTATTTTATAAACTAAAATAATTACCAATTACGTTGTGTTCCTATTTAAATATATTTTTAATCTTTATTATTATATAATTTAAATAAATAATAAAAAGAAAAATTGTTTTGTTCCCTTAATCGAGTTAATTAAAAATGAAATTAGTTTAATAATTTATTTATGATTTCAAATAATTAAAATTTTCATAAAGGTAATTTAAATTATATTGTATGGTATTAAACATTGACTATTACAATAAAAAGTATTCGTTGATTGGTTATTTATTAATAGAAAAATTATTTTATAAAATTTACACTCAATTACATTCATCTATGAATGAATTTGTATCTATTCTTTTAATTCCATAAATATTTATAAATACTATTTACTATTATGTTCACGAACAATACTCTATGGTCTTCACTAACAAATATTTTATAAACAAATTTGTTATAATGGTTATACATAAAATTAAAGAAAATTATTTTCTGTTAAAATAACATAAAAAAAATACTTTTATCATTTTATATTTGACATATTCACAGTATATATATATATATATATATATATCTTATATATAAAATTCTCGTGTCACAAAACTTTGAAATCATACTCCTCCGAAACGGCTGTCAGATCTTTTATTAAATCGCTAATTGGTAAGGTGTGTCCAGGGGGAGATATTTAAATAAAAATAGTTTAGTTACAATGCTAGATCATAGAGGCACTGCTGGCGATAATTTGACATGTATATATATCGTAATAGAAGACTTGCAAACAAAAGTGGTTCGTGGGTGAACCGTCTAAGGCGTTTTAATGACTTTGCACTCTCAGTTTGAAACTCGCAAAGGCACATTTTTTTTTTAAGTATTATATATTTTTTTTTACAAATTTATTAATTTTTATTATTTTAATATTTTATTAGATAATTTTATTTTATTAAATTCAATTTTATTATTAAATTTTATTTTATTAAATTAATAATTATGTCAATTAATTTTTTCTGCATAAATAAACATATATAAAAAACTATAGAGATGGGACAGGGTAGGAGTTAGATGGTTATAGCTCAGAATAGGGACACTCGGGGGGGTACAGGGGGCGGAGCCCCCGTCTAGGTGTGGAGAGCGCCGAAGGCGCTCGGAGCAGCTAGTATATATATATATAGATATATAGATATAGATATAAAGATATTGTAGATAGTTACTATGTTTGGAAAGAAATAATTAATTTACTATTATATTCAATTTTAATAGTATTTTGTTCTATTTTCTTTTATGATATATACAAAATTTTTTAATCAAAGTAAATAAATCGATAAAAACAAAACCCATAAAATTTTTTTTATAACATTCTTCTTTTATCATTTTATTATTTTCACGAGTACTGAATATGAGGGAGACAAAATTTATTCAATTTGGATTTTTTTTTTATTTAATAAAGAACAAAACAAAGATTATCTTTAAAATATATTTCTGCATATAAAATTCTGGAAAATCTCGTCTAAATATGAAATATTTATACATTTCTATAACCCCATATACTCATAAATAAATACAATATCTTTTAAATTTATTAAAACTATTGGAAAATAATAAATTTGGTTCTGAAAAAAATAACATGACCAAGTTCATAATAGATAATAATTCCAATTCCAATAAAACAGAAATCTAAAATAAAATCTACTAAAAAATCATATTCAGGGCATCTCACTGATAAAATCTCAAAATTGTAACCAAGAGATATTTAATTGTGATAATTTATAATTATTTATTGCACAATAAATAAATGATGATTTAGATCTATAAATTACCCGAGATTTTTAAGTTGAGAGTAAACCAAACTTTAATCTAGAAATTCCCGGGAAAAGTCTAATACTTGCTGATTACTATGCTCCCTTAGCTGTGTCCCATAAAAAATGGATCTATACTACTTGAGAGAATTGTTAAAAATAGAATTTAATTAGAATTAATTAAGTAAATGTATTGTATATTTAGCAGTAGATGTGTACATTAAACATCAATTAAATATTTTGTTATTGTGTAACCTTTATCATTTTCTTAGAAGTTTTAATTTCAACTCTATAAGATAGCAATTTACTTTTTAATTATTTGAAGATTTAAAAATGACTAATAAATGAATGAAAGTATAGAATTAAAAAAAAAAACTAATTTCAATGGATCGATTTCATAATATTTGTTCTAAAAGTTGTTTCTGTTCTAAGAAAGTTTCTTCCAATAGTATTTTTTTTTTAATTCCAAACCAAAAGAAAAAATTTAAAAGAAATGAAAGAAAGTGGATTTATAAACTAGCAAAGTAATATATTAGAAAGCAACAAAACGATAAGATAAACTTAATATCGGTTTTCAGATCGAGTATCGATTAAGTCGATAACCAAAAAAAAAAAATAGGGAAGAAAATAAAATAAACCTTCTCTAGAGATATTTAAGAAGGTGACTTTAATCCAGTTATTTATTTTTTTTTTCCTTTCAAACTTTATCATCCGACTAGTAGTGTTCTATAAATGAGGTTTTGTGTTGGTTTTAAGCGGCTCCCCGGCTTTATCGATCCTACCGTGTATTCTGTTTCAGGAGGGGGAGGGGGGGTTTACGGAAATTGGGGTAGAGTTTGGGGTGGCTTTCGTCGTGATAAGAAGAACTCTCACCCACTGGGAGGGGTGCCAAAACACTTGCTAACCTCTACAACACACATCTGGACCAACAGCCTCTTTCCTCAAAAACATCTCAAGAGGCCAGTCTTTTACTGAAATAACTTTTTTCACCCTCAAAATAAATAACACTTTTAAAAAAAGAAAAAGAGAGAAATATAACTGATGAAATATAAAATAATGATTTCTTATTGAAATAAAATCAATCGAATTGTACTGAAATTTTGAAATAGTGAATTTTCTTTACTAGCACGATATTCACGAAGATAGCAACTAAAATGTAATACAATATAATTAATAGTATCAAATGAACTAGCTAATACATATTTTGTTTCATTTAATTTCCAATAAGTAGAATATAAATTATTAATTTATTCATATAATGAATTTCAAAATATATTATAAAATATTAATAAAAATTTTATTCTCAATATATCATCCATTTGAATTCAATTTATTAATTGAAAATTATAATGTATATTCATTAAACTTATATTTTATAAAAAATACATTATAACAATAATAACTAGTAAAAAAACTAATAAACATAAAATCAATCAATAATAATACTTTTTATATTATATAAATGTTATATTCATGGATATCATGTTTTTTTATTTTTATCATTCTATATTCCTAAGTATATAATTCAATATTAATGTTAATATATAAAATTAAATTTTTGATATAATTTAATCAGCTTAATTCAAAATCAAACAGAAAATAGGTTTAATTTATTTCATTTATTAAATTGTTGGAAAGTTATTTTGCAGTGAAATTCTATTAAAATTTAATCTGTTTCAATCATTTTATACATAGATATCACTTAGCTTTCATAATTATCTAGTTACAAGAAGAATGTGGTTGATTTAAATAAAAGGTTGAATTCAACTAGTGGCATATTATCGATTATGCTGCCAACAAAATTGAGTTTATGCAAAACATGATAAATCCAATAAATCATAATATTCATGAAGTACGTGTCAGTGGTATTAACCTGTTGTGTACAAACACTTCCCATTTAATACCCACTAAATTACTAGTAAATAAATAATTGTGTTAAAAAAAAAATTATTTTTTCAACACTTGCTATCTCTAAATATAATAATAAATAAAATAATATGAAGTTAATAGAATTGACACCATAAGTACTTGTTGATAGATTGTAATTTATTTTGCAAAACATAAATTAAAGTTAAAAAAAGAAACATTTAGTGGCCACTTGTCAGGTGGCCTAGAATTGTGTAACTACTGAAATGTCCATTAAATAAATTAAACTATCAATTTGAAACTTCATCCCCTGTGTTTAAATTCAATTTATTCGTTAAAAAGTGTTTTATCTCTTAACATTTTCTTTTAAATATAAAATATTATTTAATTGTATAAAAATTAATATTTTAATAAAACATTTTTATTAAATGATTATTATAAATTAAAGAAAAAATATTATTTTCAACAATTCACATGTTAATCAGGATATAATATTACTAATACAAAAATCCATATGTTTAAGTTTTATGGAATGATTATAGTACTAGTGTTATTTCAAAATTCCCAATTTAAACATATTTTTCTATTAATTATTTACATATTTACATTTATATTTTATTTCTAGGAATTTATCAATTTGTCTTTAATTGAAATTAGCCTATAATTATGGAGGTTTCCATGCTTAGGTCAATAAAAATATATATTTTTTAAATTGATAAAATATTAAATGTTTGAATTTTTTTAGTTTAGTTTATATATAGATTTATATATAAATATATAAATATTGTTAAAAAGTTATAAAAAATTATTTTCTTAGTTTTTTTCTAGCTTACCCAACTGTCCTGTCAAATTGTCTTCGTACTAATAAAATCTTTTAAAAATATTGCCTAACCTTTAGGCGCTATATGGTTTTAATAATTTCTGAATTAGTTAACAACAAATGAAACATATTGAAAAATACAAATAAACAAAAATTCAAATTGCTTTTGTATTCTACTGTATTCTTTACTCGTATTTATATATTTTATTGTAAATAGTTGTAAAAAAAACATTCATTTTGTTTTTACGAATTTCCAATTATCTTGTTTCTCTAGAAATTCATTGAATAAAACAAAATTCAATGTTAATTTTTTCTAACGTTAAAATAAACATTATATATATATAATTCTTGAAATAAATAATTGAAAAAATAAACATATTTTCTTAATAATTTTATATAAAAAAAAAATTGGTATAATAAAGAAATGCAATTTTAAATAAAAGTATTATAATTTTGTCAAATTTTACCTGATAGCTAATTATTATTAACGATTGACAAGATACTCTTTTAATTGACTATGATAATTTAGCAATTTTCAAGACTTTTTAAAAAAATTATATTTTATAAAATAATAAAATCTCTAAATTATTATTAAGTATCTTTTTCTTTGAGCTCAAAAAAAAACAAAAAGAAAAAACCAGATCATTATTATAATTAACATGATCTTATTTGAACGAAATAAAATTTTTGTTACTTGTGTCTTTAACTTTTGTAGATAATTCAAAAAATAATATTTTATAATTACCCCTTGCTTTTTAGCAACCAAAAATACATATCATCTTTTTTGTTGAATAATCTTCAGTTATATTATATATTAAGAATGTTGCTATTTTATTTGATTCTTATTAATAGTATATTTTCTGTTTTTCATATTGGAACTTAAAATAAAAACTTAAATTTCTATTTTTTAAAAAATATTTTATTTATAAATATTAAGTTGCAAGCATGTTTTCTTAGTTGCATGTCAATTAATGTAAAATGACATAAAATAGTGAAGATTTTCAAAAGGTTGTCAGTTACAGAGCATAGAAAGTTTAGTTTATAAGACATGGTCATTAAATTGCCATATTAAAATTATTTAATCCTAAGTGAAACTTTCAAATATCTCATTAGATTTTGATGTGTTGTCAAATAAGCAAGTTAATTTTAATAATAAAAGTCTTTGTTGTTGTTGTTTTAATATTATATATAAGATATATTTATATTACCGTAATTGAGAGTAAATTTAAAAGTATAAGCAGTTTTAATAAAAGAACCATCTATTACATTTTTTTGTGTTTTACATACAATTTCTATCAGATCAAATGAAAAATAAATAATAATTTTCATATATTCTTATACACATAAAAAAAACCCAGATTTGTTTTAAATTTCTTGCTCCCTGAATAATTAAAATAAGTTATAATCCCATTAGATATAAATAAAATTTAAAAGATTAAAAAAATAAATGTGAGAATAATTAAAATGAATGTATAGTGGATGTTAAAAATCAAAAATACTGTTTAACAAAAAAGATAAATGCACTTTTTTATGGAAATGTAATGGAATTGAAAGAAAATTAAAAAAAATCACACATGTTGAATTTATACTTTGTAAAGTTATCTTTTTTATTCCTGGAAGGATATTAAATGTTGAATAATGTGAAATTCAAAGCAAGCACAAAAACATGTTCATTATAAGTGAATAATTGGATAAGAGGTGTAACTATAAAGCCTGGAAGGGAAAATACCCAGATTTAATCATTGTCCATCTATCCATGACTAAATACATTAAATAAACTTGGAATATGTTTTTTTTTTTAATTTTTATTCTCTTTTATTTTTTTTTATTAATATAATTTTATTGACGATCACGATCTAAGCCAATTTTAGCCAACCTTCGAATTTATTTTAGAATATAAATTTATAATTATATTATATTATTGATTGGTTAGATACTCCATCCAGTACTGTAACCATTGGGCTAAGCTGCTAATATTTTTTTTTTATTGTAAAAATTAAAAATTTAATAAAATTAATTTGTTTTTTTATCAATTAGATAAAGGAATTTAATAAAAATTAACCTGAAAGAAGTAAAAGGTCTATAAAACAGTCAAAATTATAAAAAAGACAATTACTAACAATACAATAAATCAAATTTTTTGTATATAAAATAAAAATAATTAGATTAAATAGAGTAAATAAAAACTATAATAAAATTTAATCCATATATTCCCTATTTTAATTAATAATTTAATGATCCACCCCTCCTTTTATAATCAAGAAGTTTTCATAATGTACTGACTTGTGATCACCTAATTCATCATTGAAATAAAAAATTATATTATAGAAAATTTGAATTAATTATTGAATATTTTGGACAAATAATAATTCTTTCGTTATTCGAATAAATTCGAAAAAAAAAAATAGAATTAAGTATGGAATTTATGAAATAATCTATTTTTTTAATATCAGTAAAATAAAATAAAACAAAAAATATAATAATTATTATTAAAAGATATATACTAGAATAATTAGTTGAAAACTTTCATAAACTATTATATTATATATAAATATTAATAATAATTTTTACACTTAAATTCAAATTTAAATAAATAATTATACTGAAATCGTTAAAAATATTATTTAAAAATATTAATCTAATATGAGATATTACATTTACATATTTAATTTAAAGAAAATAAGAGTATATAAGACATTCTTTTTAACATATGTAAAAAAAATATAATGGAGATATGAATGATATTTCAATGCTAAAATTTATTGAAAATAATATTGTTCATTATTAATAGTCTATCAATGGTATTTCTGTCTCTCTTAACATTAATACATATATTTAGAAACAAATACAATAGATAAATAATATTATATAAATAATTGAATGTTCAGATAAAAGAACAAGATAAATTTTTTATAAAAGAAAAATAAAATCCCAAAATCTAGTTTTGTATTGTATTATAATTATAATTTTAATGTCTCAAACATTCGAAAATCATAAAAATAAAAATAAATTTTCAAAAAGAGCCTAAAGACATGATAATAATAATAATATTTTAAAATCATATAAATAATATAATTTAATATAATATAAATAAACCCTCTAAAAAAGAAAACAAAATATAAAAATATTTTTCTTCTCAAACATTAAAAATTAATAGAAATAATAGAAAATAAAATTAATCATTACTTTTTCTAAGTAAATTAGAAAGAAATTTCGATCTTTGGATGATCATTACACGATTTCTAAGTGGACAAGATTTTACAAAAAATAATATGTTCTTGTTAATAGATTTTTTATTTTTTTTTTTAAATAGAAACGATTTGTCATTGTTCATTGGAATATAGTGGCCAACGAATTTTTTTTTTCTCTATATGCCGGTACTCAAGAAAAAAAATGGGGAAAAATAGGCACATTTGAAAAATTGTTTAACCACTAATTGAGCTTTCTATATTGATTTTTTGAAAATTTAAACCAGCAATTTGTAAAAAAAAAAAACAATTTTTATTTGCAAAAATGCATGCATAAATTTGTAAGTACAAGTTTTTAAAAAAATAGTATAGCAATTTAATTGTATATATTTCATTTCTTTAATCAAACGTTAAATTTATCCAAATATTCAGTGAATAACTTGTAAATATTATATTCATAAATAAAATGCTTCATTTGTACGTTACAACATTTCAAGCCTATTGAGTTCCAATCAAACAATTTAATTCAATTTTGGTATAAAAATCTTAAAATTTAAACTAATGGTGGTTTTCAGAATATATATATAAAAAAAAACAATTAAAAACTATTTTATTTTATTTTAATAATTTATTTTCAAAATTAATATTCAAATTTTAATTTATGTTATCATAGCCTATAAAAATAATATGAATTGCTGGATTTTTTTTTGCAATTTTATTTTAATGGAAAATTTAACATTTTTTTTTTTAATGGAAAGTCATGATGATTGATTGTGAATAAAAATTTTAACGATAATTGATTGACAACTGTTGTAATAATAAAATAAAACTAGAGAAAAGAAAATATTTTATATATTTGAATGAAATGTAATTATTTCTGATTGTTGTTGTTTACTATCATATATATATGAGTATATATATTTAAATTGTTTAAAAATTCAATTTTTACAGCAAATAGTATTTTTTTTTTTTTACTAAATTGATTTTTTAATAAAAGCGGATAGAAAGTGAAAAATGAAATACAATCCTTTGAAAGTTGAATCCTTTGCGATCAGGTGCGTGAAAAGCTTAAGTGCTTCATATAAAAAATATGTATTATATATATATATATATATATAATGGTGCATAAGTGATAGAAATATTTTAAAAGATACAATAAAAAAAAGAGTGAAAAAATGCAGTGATAAATATTAAGTTGGTGTGTTTTAGTGGGTGCTTAGTGCTCAGTGCTCTTGTCACATTTTTTTAGTCGGTCTCACCGGTTCGTTTCATGTTCTGGTGGCCGTACAACCGGGCCAGGTCTATCGCCAGTACTTCTTGCATGCATACCAGGCAGACGGCGCAGACCGTCAGCAAAAGCGGCAGACGCGCCATCCTCTCTCCACGATCCTCCTCTTTTATTTCTTTTCTTTTTTTTTTTTTTTGTTTTTTTTTTTTTGTTTTTGTTGATTTGTTAGTTTTTTTTTTTTGGGATGCCCACAGCTGGGCTATGAATCCACTGGACGCTTGCAAAATGCGCTGAGCAGCGCGGCCGTCGGTCGCATGCTCTTTTATCAGATCCTCCCCGCCCTTCCCGCACCCCTGTCAAAGGGTGCGCGCATGACCCAAAGGGGTGGCGCACCACGAACACCAATCGGTGACGATGCCAATGGGTGACGTCACCGTCGCCCACACACACTCGTTTTTTTCTTAAGGTAATCCCACCTCATTCCATATGAAAAATTACCACCAAACTAACATCTATTACTACAACTATAACCATTACGAGAATATATTCTTAACACCAACATTAAATTCACTCTTATAATGAATAAAATATATTCAGAATAATAATGACCATAATAATAATAATAACTCTCTCTTCATTAATATAAAAAAATATAAAAAATATAAACGTTCTAATTAAGAAGATTAAAAACAAAAGTAAATATTATTTTACTTCTCTATCCAGTTGATTATTCTCATTTCTAGTCCGTTTTATATGTTATTACTTTGTTTTTAACATTATAAATATATTTCTTTGAAGAGGGAGGAAAAATAAATGGACTTAAATATTGTCTGGGGTCAGGGTTGTATGATTCGTGAAATAAAATATCGCTTCTTAAAATAAAGCTTTTTAAAAAAATAAAAAAATTATGTAAAAATAAAAAATCAATTGAGAATAAATAATTAAATATCGTAATCACTATATTAATTGATTAATTTTTTTAAATATTTTATAATTTTAATGAAAAATGAATACATTTATTTTTATTTTTTTTGATTAATCAATTATATAATAATATTAATTACTTAATATAATATTTATATTTAGATTGTAAATAATAATAAATGAGGAAAATATACTGTGTTTTATTTTTCTATTTTTATGCCTATTTATAATGTCCACATTAAATTATGAATATGTAAATATTCTGTGTATATGAATCTTTTTAAATAAATTATTATTATTAATATTATTATTATATTTTATTTTATTTAATAAATGTGAATTTAACAGTATATATATATATATATAATGTATTCAGTTAAATATTCAACAGAATTTTGTTAAATAATATTTTCTCTTTGATATTCTCCCCCCTTCCTTTTTTTCTAGCGGCACTCTAGAGGGGCGCGCCCACAAATTAAGAATTGCTGGTGTAACTAGTATATATTTTTTAGAGGGACAAAAACTTATTTGAGGGATAGAACAAATTAATTAAAATACAATTTTGAAATTATTATTATTATTATTATTAAGAAGTATTGTTTTTAATTAAATAAAATTACATATAAAATATATCTAAAAAAATCTCTGATATAAATAATACTAAAAAATAAATAATTAATTTTAAATAAACAAATTCTTTAATAAAACTGTACAAAAAAAAAACAAATGAAAATAAAGAGGGTTTACTCTTTAAAATATATTCAACAAAATTGTTATTAAATATTTAAAAAAGAGAAATGTTTCAACTTTTTGGAGCAAATTGTTTCAAAAGTTGTTTCTTTGAAAATTATTTTAAAATTGTACTTTCAAATGTTAAAATAATTAATTTATTAATTTACTTAAATTTTTATTTATTATGAGTATGGATCTATAATATTAAGGTTAACAAAATATTTAGAGAGAGGTACTCAAATTATTTAAAAAGGCATGTGGGAGGGAGGAAGCAAGACCCACTAAACCCCCCCAACCATGGTCATATAACTGAAAATAACGGGGAATATTTTTTAGTTTAGAACAATGATCATTAATATAGTCTATACTTACATTATAATAAGAGCATATCAAGTGCGTAGAAATTGTTTTTTTTATTATTATTATATTTTATTTACAATCTGTTTAATTTATAACAATAAGTAAATTAGTTAACAATTACAATAGTGTAAAATAGGTAGTCTACAATGTTGTAGAAAGTAACCCAGTGGTTATTTTCTTTTTCTTTTTTTATTCTCTTTTTTAACTCATTATATTTGAAAAACGAGCTATTGAGTCGCAGGGTAATGTTTTTTTAGACTTTTTGAACTGGGTGGAATCATTAGATGTTTGACTAGTGCACTTGGGTGATGATCTAGTTTGTTTAAGTAGATTTTACACTTTTTGATGATTTCACTTTTTACTGATGAGATCCCCAAATCACGAGCGATAACTTTGTTTGGCACGAACCAAGGCGCGTTCACTAGTAGAAATTTAAAAAATTTAAATATCCAGTCTAATCGAAAATTTACTTTGAACTGTAATCATCCGAAATTTATTAAAATTCTTAGTTATTTGGAGGGCTTTTAATAAATGCGCGGATAAAAAAAAATTAAGAGAAAAGGGAATTACTTACTACCGAAAAAAATATTTTTTACACAATCCAATTTGTAAAAAAATTATCAAATTAGTTTCATAACAGAGAACGAACCCAATGGTATTGTGTCAGTTTTCTTATTTAATTAGTTTCTCTTGTTTTGAACATCTATTCTTTTCTAGTTTTATTAAACTCTTCTTATTTGTTTCAAAGTTCTTTATTAATGAAGAAATGTCTTTTGCTATCTTTAACTAAATAAAATTGATTAATCTCGATAATGAATCAAAGATTGTTTAGAGAAGAAATGCTGTTTCAGAATTTGAGGAACTATGGATAGTTGTTCTATTGTTGTCATTAAACACGATCTACTACTATTAATGACCAGGCACTTCTCGGTTTATCTTGGATCTTATTTAAATTATCAAGGTTCGATTCAGTCCCTCTTTGTTTGAGATAATTAGTTCTATATCTATATAATAACTTATTTAGATAAATTTTAATTTTGTGAATTGTCTGGACTACTGGAATGTGAATAATTGAATTCAGTATTTGAAAATAAATTTTTTCGTAACATTAATGGACCAAGGAATGATGAGATCATTGGGGAGTATACTAGAGATGGTTGGAGGAATGTAACTGATGGTTCAAATTTTTTCAAGTTCAGTAACGCCATAAAATTAGATAGTTAATTAACTTAATAAAATAAAGTGGTGGTGGTTCGATAGATTAATGGGGTAAATAAAAACTAGTGAGAAGTTTATTAACAGAGAAACCAAATGGGAAACGACCCACATACATAGACCAACAGTGGATTGACAAATAGATATAAGGAAAAGAATAGGAATTGGATGGAAGAAATTTAACATACTAGAGATGGTTGAATGAATGTAACTGATGATTCAAATGTTTTCAAGTTCAGTAACGCCATAAAATTAGATAGTTAATAAAATAAATATAATCTGTCTCTGTGGCTCTACAGTTCTTGGCCGCAGCAACCACATTTCTCCAAGTGTCCCGATCCTGAGCCACAACCATCCAAATCCTACCCTCTCCCATCTCTCTCACGACCCTTCCTACATTATCCACCCACCTCGTCCTTAGTCTTCCCAGTGGACGTTTCCCAATCGGTCTCCCCACCAATATTTTGCGCCATTCTTTTCCCTCCCATTTTAGTCACATGCCCTGCTCATCGCATCCTTCTCGATTTGTCTGAAGATGCATAGAGGACATGCAATACCTCATTAAGCAGTTTCCGCCATTCCCCGGTGACCTCATCTTTCTTTGACTCATATATACTGGGAAGAATCGTATTCTCAAATACTCTAAATCATAGGTTTCCAAACTTTTTTGTATCGTAGACCCCTTGCAATGTTTTTCGGTTTTGGGTAGACCCCCTACTTAACCTGAAATTGATTTTTTGTAAAAAAAATTTTACCTTTTTTTAGAGCCTTATTGAAAAATCGAAAATGTTTAAGCTATATGGAAAAAAAAATTATTATATTTTTTTTAGAGCCATATTGAATTGAATTATAAGATAGTATAATAGGCTTGAGGTCCACTATTGTAGACCCCCAAATTGTTTATTCGCTGACGTAGACCCCTTGCAGGTTACCATAGACCCCTGGGGTCGATATAGACCACTTTGGGAATCACTGCTCTAAATCTACTCTCGTCTCCGAGGTTCATAGACCATGATTTACACTCATATAATACAACGAAGAAAAAATAATTGTTTTATATATTTTAATAAAATAAATATACATAAATAAAATAAAATTTGAAAAATAATCATTATAATTATATAAATTATATATATAATATTGGACAGCTTTCAAAACATTTTTATTATATAAGTATAGTTAGTTAGTTCATCAGAACGATAATGTAATATATTTCTTCAATGGATTCAAAAGGCGTAGACCAACTAATTTTGTCCAGTCCCCTTCGGGGATTTCAAGTTAGGCTGTTTCTTTTTTCTTAAAAGAAAACCCAATTTTATATAAAATAACTTCTTTCAAGTGAAATTGTTAATTCAAAGTAACCTAAAAGTTTTCAAAGTGAAAACACCCCAAACAGGGAAAAATAATAAATTCTTAAGTTTGATGAGATAATTAGAGTCAGCTCAGTCATAATTTTTTAATCTTGTTCAAATAACTTTTTTATAGCTTTCAGGACTATAGGATTTAAAGTTTCACCCAATAAAAAAAATAATATTACTTGTTTTGATTAATTCTATTAATAACTTGTTGCTACCTTTTATATAAAAAATAATAAAAATAGAATATAGAAATGAAACCGAGAACAGAACTTAATGAAAAAAAAATAATTTGTATTAGTATTTGTATATAATAAGTAATAGAAATTTATAAATTTATAAAAATGTATATGTTGGATTATATCATAGTTATAAGGTGTACTTGTTATAAATTAAATTTACAAAATCTGCAGTGACTCCAAAAATTTGAATTGGATTAATTAACATATATTATATTTAAATTAAATTTAATTAATTATAAATAATAATATAAAAAAACAATACCTCCCTTACTATCGTCGGTCGGTAATAATGAAAATGAATTAAAATTTTTTTTTTTTATCTATATGTTAGAACACAATCTTTCTGTACCGGCGCCCCCCTTTTTCTAAAAAAAATTCTTGCGCCCCCTTAATTTTTGTAATAATCTAATTTCCTTTTTATACACTTTTACTTAACTCACTCTGTCCGGATGTTTGTTTGTCCGCGGCATTTTATAATCGATATTTCAACAACTTCCCGTCTTTCAATCAACTTGAAATTTTGCTTGCTCCTGCTAATAATACACGAATCAATTGAAAAATCCACTGAATTATTTATCTATTAGTGGTAATTAATTAACTAAACTTTCATATGCGGAATATGGAATAGTTCACTATTTCAATCATAGATGGCGATAGCAGTTCTAGAAGCGCTGATTACGACTAAAAAGTATAAAATAAATTTAAGTAAAAAGAAATATTTTTAAAAAATACACTTTACTTAAAATTGCACTAAAAAGTAAAAAATAAAATCACTTTAAAGTGTGTGCGCTCAAATTATAATAACACCGTAAAACATTTGCTTCCATTTGGTGTTATTATAATTTGAGCGCACACACTTTAAAGTGATTTTATTTTTTACTTTTTAGTGCAATTTTAAGTAAAGTGTATTTTTTAAAAATATTTCTTTTTACTTAAATTTATTCAATAGTCGGGCACATTTCTGAAATAATATAACAGGGGTGGGCCATGATTCTGACCTTTTTTTTAAAACCATACTGAAAAAAATCTGTAGTGTCTCCACTCGACTATCTCGCAAATTTGAATTGGATTAAATAACATATATTAATTTAAATTAAATTAAATTAATTAAATTATAAATTAAAATTAATAAATAATATTTATTAAACCAGCGCGTGTTTGGCTCTTTGTTGGTGGCACTACGGCACGTGCTGGCGCGTTATTTGCAGTCGTGTTAAAAAATTAATTCCGGTACTTTCAGCGAATCAATCAAACTGAAATTCTATATATAGCAGTTTTATACAATTTTTAATCATTTGAAAAACTATCAAACATATATCTTTATTTTTACGGTCACTTTAGAGGAAAAAAATCAAAACGTAGTAAGTAATGACCCACTTTCGGAAGAACTACATTTCTCAAAAGTTGATAGAAAACTACAAATTTTTAATAATGTCTATTTACCAAATTTCATTATTCTAGCTCAAACCGTTTTTGCGTAATCTTGTCTACATACATTCACACATACAGAAACAGACATTTTTCTCAACCTTAGTGAAAGTAATTCAGGAACCTTCAAAACGTATAAAAATCTCGACATCGAAAATTTTCGTGATCGCAATACTATCTCTGGCTAGATAGTAAAAATAGTCAATTAAATATAAATTGTACACCTTATTCAGCTGAAAATTTTTGGCATTTAGGTTGCTGATGCAGTGTTAGAGAAGTGTATATCAATTTAAATTTAAAATTGAATTATGGATAAATTATGATTTTTGTAAATTAATATATATATATATAAATAATTATTCTATTTTCAAATATAGATAAACATATAGCCTTCATATTCTTGTAAAATTTAAATTATTTATATATCATTTACTAAACTTAATATTGATTTATTCCATGAGGTAAACATTCTAATAAATTGAAGAAATAACAGAGAAGTCTAAAGTCTCCTAACAAAAACTACCCTAACTATTCTCTACCCACTCTGAAGTTATCCGATATCGATCCTAACTCAATTCCATATAATATGGGTTTTATAATGTTCCCTAACCACATTTTCGGTCTTCTCATTGCTCGTTTACCAATTGTTTTCTGCAATAAATAAATGTTTTTTTAATCTTTCTCTTTCCATTTGTGTCAAAATATGTAAAAAATGAATGTTTTTATGGTATTTTTGTTATTAATCAAATAAACCACAAAACGTTTAAATAAATATGTATTTAAATAAAATGTAAAATAAAAATCATTAAATTTTTAAAGAATTAGGTATGCAAAGTTATCATTACCCCTCCTCCTTTTTCACGTTTTAATTATACCTCATTAAGAAAGAATAAAATATGAAATATGAAAAATGAAAATTATATATTATCTAGGAATAAATTTTTATAAATTGAAATTTGAAAATAAAAATAGTCAATAAATATTTCAAATGAATTCATTACAAATAATAATAATATATACTTACTGTCATTATTAATTTCACTTCTTCTGTTATAAACAAATAAATTAATCTAACATTGGATATCGGAGACTTAGTATGGGTTGTGTTATTAAATAAATGAGTTTAAAATTAATAAAATTGATATTTAATTTAAGTGAAAACACTCTGTTTATTGTAAGGGGAAAATAGTAGGGGGAATCCAGCGAAGGTTGATCAGGGAGGAGCAGTGGCGTAACTAGGGGGGAGCAGGGGGGGACATATGTCCCCGGGCGCCAAATTTAGGGGGCGCAAAATTAGGGAAGCCAATTTGGAACAAAAGAAGAATTAATATTTAAAGTTAAACTGTATTTTGTGTAAGTCAATAAATATTATTTATACGCTTATTAAAATCTGTTAAACCTGTTTCGTTATTCGTCATTAATATTCTTTAAAAAAAATTAAATTATATATATATACGAAAGGGGCGCTGATTTCTCAGTTGCCCCCAGGAGCAAGAACCTCACGGTACGCCACTTCATGAGAAATTATAACTTATAAATTAACTATAAAATAAAGTTTTAGAAACATATTTCATCTAATTTTGTAAGGAATTTGTATGCTTATAATGGGGGGTCGAAAAAGTCTTTTCGTATTTTGTCCATAGATGTCGTTGAAATCGTATATCTCCAGTGCTACCAATCACATTGTGTCATACCATATAGTGTTGGAAAGGTGAAATTTCAAGCTTCATTTAACCTTAAAGAAAATTAAATTTGGTGAAGCTGAACAAAAGTTACAGCTTTTCAAAAATGAGTGAAAATAATGAAGAAATTCGCTATATTTTGAAGTTTTTGTATAAAAAGGAAAGAATGCCACGCAAGCCGCCAATGAAATTTGTGAAGTTCACGGAGACGATGCTATATCAGTTCGTGTAGCACAACAATGATTCGCTCGCTTTCGTTCTGGAAATTTCGATGTGAAAGATGCACCTCGTTCTGGTCGACCTATCGTTGAAAAAGTCGATGAAATTATGGAAAAGATTGACAAGGACCGTCACATAAGCAACCATGACAATGCCAAGGAACTAAACATTCATCATCAAACGGTTTTGAACCATTTAAAAAAAGCTGGCTACAAAAAGAAACTTGATGTGTGAGCACCACACGATTAGAAATACGAAAAGACTTTTTCGACTACCCTATATATTACAATATATGAGGTAAAGCCGATGAATATGACGCACAATTCGAGTTTCTACTAAATATTAAACGCTAATATCTATTATGTCATGATTATTGGTGTTACCAGTACATATTATTATTAAGTATTTATAGAAAAAATTACAGTTTGTAAGGGGAGGACCCACGTTCAGAATGCCAATCTGGAAGAGGAGTAGGTCCCCTACAAGGAGAGATGAAGAGGGGGAGAAGAAGAGGGAGGGAAAATATGAAAGAGAGTGGAGGGGAAGTGGGTGAGGGAAAAATAGACTTTATGGGGAATGGAAAAAGGGTTTAGGTCTCCACACGTAAGCAGGTGGGTATTTTCCTGAAGAGGGAAATATAATTATAAGAAGTTAAAGAGAATATTATATAAATTCTCCACCATAGGAGTCACAAATAATATAATTATAATCCAGTTACAGGGATTAATTGAATAAATATAAAAGGATATTCTCCCCAAACATATGGGATTACTTGAGAACATTAATTATAGAAAAAAGGTTACAAAAGATCCATCAAACATGGAGGATCGCCTTTAAACACTAGGACTCGCGTCTTTAGATAAAGAACGCTAAAAAGAGAATGAGAATAGAATGCCAAAGTCGTCAACCGCACCGAGGACCAGTGGGAATCCCTTAATATGTTGCTAACTCTGCCTCGGACGACTTTGTAATATTTATAATATATAAAAATATACATTCGTTACAAACTTTATATTTTTAAAATAAGAACTACTAAAATTTACAAAAATAAAAAAGTCAACTTTTCGGCAATATCCCTATTAGAGGTAGAGATATTGCGGAGTGGGAGTGGGGAAGGTTTGCCGGTTGCTTATGAGAAATTAAATATAAAACAAAAATAACAACCATAAAGTTGAAATGTTTAAATATTTAATTAGGTAAGTTTGAAGAATTAAAAAGTACATAAATTAAATAATATATTTACAAAAGCCATATCCCTAACCTCGCCATATCCTTCGGTTTTACCTTATATCATAGGTTCTTAAACTTATGTACTCCACGGACCCCCACTTGAAAAAATTTTTTTTGACGGACCCCCATCACAACTTTAGGTACTTTACGTCATTTTATTAATTAATTACTGGCTTACGATCTCATAAGGACAAGGATATATGATGAATATTTCTAACAGTGATTGGTGAATAACGATTTTTTTGCATATTGTAGAACACATTTTATTAGAAATTATAATATTGAAGAAAGAAAATACAAACATTGTCATAGCAACAAATCTCACAAATTATAATGGGTACTTACATTAAATTCATATAAATATTTTATAATTTTTTTCAGAAAATATTAAATAAGAAATATTTTAAAAAATAACTGCATCTATCTCATTAAATATAACTTACATATTTAATGAGATGTATGCAGTTGTTTTCTTGAAACAAGAATCTCAATATCTGGCTAAATATTGGAAACTTTTAATCTAAGATCCGGCTCTACATTTAATTTGTTTCTATATTTAGACTTAATATAAAATAGTACCGAAAAAGCTTGTTCGCATAAATATGTTGTGCAGAATGGAATCAAGTGTTGAAGTGCTTTATTTGCAAGCGCAGGATAATCTGACCTGAGAAGTAACCAAAAGTTGCTCAATTCAGTTTTGTTAAATTTTAGTTTATAAGTTGTATCACATGATAATTCCACGAGAATATCTTGTTCAGGTGCAGATAAATGTTTAGCATTTGTAATTTCCATATTAAATGGATCTCTGATCCAGTTATTGCAAGGATCAGGAGTAGAAAAATACTTCCTGAAGTTGCTTTTCAAAGTAATTAAATGTTCAACAAATAATTGACGCGTTTGATTAAGCAATTTTTCACTGGAGCTTTCTATGAAATCATTGAGAGTTGGAAAAGACTCATATACACCGTTCTGGATGCGTTTCGACCACAAGTCGATTTTTTTAATCATTGCTTCTATTTTATCTTCAACTTTAAATATATTTACAACAGTACCTTGCAGGCTCAAATTAAGTTCGTTCAATTTTGTAAAAATATCAGTCAAGTAAGCCACCTTAGCTAACCAGATAAAATCATTGAAACATTCGGTCAGTTCAAAATGCGCATCTATTAAAAACAATCGTATTTCATCTCGAAGCTCAAAAAGGCGAATGAGTACTTTCCCGCGGGACAACCAACGTACATCTGTATGTAATAATAAATGTGTATGTTGACTACCCATTTCCTCACACAAAATTTTAAAAACTCTGGAATTAAGTGGACGAGCCTTAATGAAATTGACAATTTTAACTACTTCGTCTAATGTTCTTTTCAAATCTGGTGACATATTTTTGGCTGCTAATGATTCTCTGTGAATGCAGCAATGATTCCAAACAACCTGAGGCGCAACATTTTTAATAAGAGCAATCAATCCAGTTCTTGTACCTGACATTGCACGAGCACCATCAGTGCAAATTCCAACACATTTTGGCCACTCTATTTCATTTTCGGTTATAAAATTATTCAAACTGTTAAATATGTCATTAGCTGTCGTTCGTGAAGGTAGTGAATCACAAAACAATACATCTTCTTGTATTTGATTTTCAAACTCATATCTAATGAAAGCTAACAAATTGGCATTATTAGTGACATCAGTACTTTCATCCAATTGTAATGAGTAATAGTGACTTTTGCGCACTCTCGATATTAATTCTTCTTTTATATTACATGACATGTCTTCAATCCTATTCTTAACCGTATCATTTGATAATGAAATCAAATTTATATCGTTTGCTGCTTTAGTTCCTAACATTATATTTGTAATTACTTTTGTAGCAGGAAGAATTAATTGCTCTGCTATATTATGCGGCTTTCCTGCTTTAGCAATAAGTAGAGCTACTTCATTACTGCTTTCTTACTCATACCACCAGATCCCGTCTTTACCATCAATTTCTGACTTGAATTAAGTTCTTCTTTTTTCATTTTAAAAAATTCGATAGACTTACTAACATGCTCGCTGTGCTTTGTTTGTAAATGACGTCTGAGATTAGCAGGTTTCATACTTTCATTGGATAAACTTTCCTGACATAGAACGCAGACTGGTCTTTCCACATCATTGTTGCAAATATAAGTAAATCCAAATGATAAATAATCATCCGAATATTTTCTAGTTTTGCGTTTCTTGGTAGAGTTTGCTGTTGATGCCTCATCATCTGATTCTTTCCGTTTCTGTGTTGAACCAGTTTGTAGCCAACGATCCATTTTATGGAGTAATTTATTAACATTGAACTACAATAATATAAATATAATATAAATATAACGAATTATTATTTACTAGCTATGTTTTAATATGATTTTAAATGAATGTTTTAATATCATTTTAAATGAATGTTTTAAATCATTTTAATAAATGTTTTAAATCATTTTAAATAAATGATTTAATATCATTTTAAATGAATATTAATTTATATAATAAATATATTTCGTAATTTGATTCTAAAATATTATTAATTTCGTAATTTGATTCTAAAATATTATTAAAATAAATATTTTTTATTCATAAAACTAACTTATACTTACTCTCAAAAACAGCCTTTCTGGGAAATTGCAAAATGTGTTTAGTGTTTTTATAAAATAATGATCATGCAAATTACACTAAAAATTAAAAAAAATTATTAGCTATAATAAACTATTATTAGCTATAATTTAATTATAATTAATTAAATTAATAAAAATAATTTAAAGATACAACTCGTTGAGAAATGAACTTATAATTAACATTAATAAAAATAATTTAAAGATACAACTCGTTGAGAAATGAACTTATAATTAACATTTGCTTTAAAACTGTTTAAAACCCCAGAGTGGACGCTGACAATTTGGGTTTTTCCGGGTAAGACTGTCCCCTCCCCTGGTTTTCCCCAATAACAAAGTGAAAGAAAATTCCCTTATATGCCTCCCCTTCCGAGCCCCTAAGAGGGGTTATTTTAAAGGAACAATCGAAAAATGATTTTAAATGAATGAATGGATGAAAATTCAAATTTTATATATAGTTTTTTATATATGTTTATTTATTCACAAAAAATTAATTGACATAATTATCAATTTAATAAAATAAAATAGTATTATTAATAGTATTAAATTATAGCCGTAATTCTCTAGGAGGATATAGTTAAACAATGAACTTTAAATATTTATATATGTATATATTTTTACGATGATTTTTTTCCGAGGACCGCGGACCCCCAGTAAAGGCTTCGCGGACCCCCAGGGGTCCGCGGACCACAGTTTAAGAACCACTGCCTTATATTGTAAATTATGTTAATTATAAAACAAAGATAAACTTCAAAAAAAAAAATTAACATTTTGATAATTATCTACGCTATAATTATTTTCCCAATTCTTTTCCCATAAACAAAGAATATAAATTTAAATTAATGAATTAAAAAATATTTTCAATGTTTAAATTAAAATTATTTTTATGAAATGTTTATTGTTTAAAGTTTTCAAAAAAAAAGAAGTGTGATTGATAAATATTATATTAATAATATTTTAATTACATCAATCTTGAATTAGAAATTTAATTATTAGAATAAAAAAAACTAATAAATTAAATTAGGATTATTATAAAGTAAATTCAATCATCAAAATTTTATATCAATAAAATAATTGATTATTTATTAAAAATTTCCTTATTTAGGGATGTCATTTTACTTTTCATTTACATATCTCTTGAGAAAATTTTTATTTAATATAAAACAAAAAAAAAATATTACTAAATCTTGCTCACCTATAGAGAATTTACCTTTTAAGCAAGTTATTACGTTGACAATTGAAAATAAAACAGAAATATAATAAATTTACACGATATTCCTTTTAAAAATAATAGATTTGAAGAAATAGTTTATCAAAATTTCAGAAAAAAAGTGATGATAAAAAAATATCACCCTTCAATTTTATTACACGTAACTGTAGAGAATAACGTTTAATATTTTAATCGAATTTAAATATGATATATATATATATATATCATTAATATCAATAAAACTTAAAAAAAGTTATTTATTTTACATATTACTATTATATAATATAATAATAAAATTGTTTTTATCTTTATATTTTACAATTATATTATGAATATATTGGAATTTTTATTTTGGAATTCAAATGTTATTTGTTTAATATATAATAATAATATGAATAAATAGTTAGTATTGAAATTTTTTTTTTATTTGTTTATAAAAGAATCGAATTAGCACCTTTTTACTATCTCGTAAGAGATAGTATTGCGATCACGAAAATTTTCGATGTTGAGATTTTGATGTTTTTATACGTTTTGAAGGTTCCTGAATCATTTTCACTAAGATTGAGAAAAATGTCTGTCTGTCTGTGTGTGTGTGTGTGTGTGTGTGTGTGTGTGTGTGTGTGTGTGTGTGTGTGTATGTAGACAAGATTACGCAAAAACGGTTTGAGCTAGAATGATGAAATTTGGTTCATGGACATTATTCATAATTCATAGTTTTCTATCAACTTTTGAGAAATGTAGCTCAACCGGAAGAGGGTCATTACCTACAACGTTTTGATTTTTTTTCCTCTAAAGTGACCGTAAAAATAAAGATATATGTTTGATAATTTTTCACATGATTAATAATTGTATAAAACTGCTATATATATAATTTCAGCTTGATTGATTCGCTGAAAGTACCAGAATTAATTTTTTAACACTACAAATCTCACGCGCCAACACGTGTAGTGGTGCCATCAACAAAAAGCCAAACATGCGCTGGTTTAATATTTATTATTTATAATTTATAATTAATTAAATTTAATTTAAATATAATATATTATGTTATTTAATCCAATTCAAATTGCGAGATAGTCGAGTGGAGACACTCCAGCTAATTTAATATATAATATGTAATATTGATTATTTACATTTTTTATATTATTATTTGTTAAAGTATATTAAAGTTGGTAACCCTGCACCTTCTTACCTGTATATATATTTATAGTATGACCTTAGAGTAAATGTTCACCTTGTATTAAAAACACATTCAAACTCGAACAGTGCATTTTCATTAAACACATTTAAAACTCCAACAGGTTATGGGCCCAGGTAAACACTGCGGGTAATTGGGTGATAATTGGAAATATTTTTTAATCTTAAAAGGATTTTTTTAAAAAATGGAATTTCTTAAAATTGAACCACTACACCGACACAACTATGATACCTGGAAGATTCAGATGGAAGCCATCCTAGTAAAAAATGGATATTGGAACATAGTCTCCGGAAACCAAAAAAGGTCAAATATTGATGAAAAAGATACGAAAGGGATTGAAAAATGGGATCTCCTGGACCAAAAAGCTAAGTCTGATCTAATTTTATCAATAACACCTAGAGAATTAAGGATAGTTAAAAATTTAAATAGCTCAAGTGAAATATGGAATAAATTAAAGGAAACCTTTGAAAGTAAAGGTCCAGCCAAAAAGGCTTATTTGTTAAAGAAACTAATTTTAAGTAAAATGAATATAAGTGATAATATGGATGACTATTTAAATACATTTTGTGAAATTATAGAAAAATTAAAAGATATTGAATTTATAATAAATGATGAACTATTATGTATAATATTATTATATAGTCTACCAGACGAATATGAAAATTTTAGATGTGCTATAGAAACAAGGGACACTTTGCCATCTTTAGATAATTTAAAAATAAAATTATTGGAAGAGTTTGAATGTCGGGGAAGTCAAGGCGATTCCTCAAATCAAAGTAACTTTATTAAAAATAGAAATAAAAATAGACCTATTAATAAAAATTATAATTTTAAAAATAATCCTTACAAAAATAATTCTTTAAATAAATAATAATAATAAATATAATACGAATAAAAAACATAATTTTTTCAACAGGGATAAAAGGTCAACTGATTATAATAAATTTAGTAATTTAAATAATGAAATTAAAAATAAAATTATATGTTTCCGTTGTAAGGGCGAAGGCCATAAAATTTCTCAATGTCCATCTAAGTCGACTCATATGTTAGCCCTAAAAGTCACTGATGATAAAAATGATTGGATTTTAGATTCTGGCTGTACAAATCACATGATAAATAATAAAGAATTACTGGAAAATATAAGACATCCAAAACTAAATTGTTTAACACTAGCCGATAACAGTAAAATAAAAATTGATTGTATTGGTGATATGATTATTAACATAAATAATAGACAAATTGAATTAACAGATGTACTATATGTTCCCAAATTAAAAACGAATTTATTATCTGTCGGGTCATTTACTGATAAGAATTTTGAAGTTTTATTTAAAAATCATAATGCATTTATAACGAATAATGACGAACTAATGTTTACAGCTAAGAAAAAGGAGAACGGATTATATTATTTAAATGAAAATATTAAAAATAAAGATAAAAATGATTTTTCATATTATTTAAATAAAAATAAATTATCAAAATTAGACATATGGCATAAAAGATACGGACATTTAAATGAAAGAGATTTAAAACTAATAACCAAATCAGATCAAGTTTTCGGTTTAGACCAAAGTATATTAAATGAAAATTTAAATAATTGTGAAATATGCATTAAAGGAAAATTATCTCAAACACCTTTTAAAAATTCAAATTCACAGAAAAATTTAGAAATATTGGAAATAATCCATACAGATATTTGTGGACCATTTAGAACCACGTCTATCGGTGGAAATAAATATTTCATTACTTTTATAGACGAAGCAAGCAGATATTGCGAAGTTAAATTTCTAAAATACAAAAGTCAAGCTTTTGAAGCATTTATTGAATATAAAAATTATATTGAAAACATGACAGATAAAAGGATTAAATATTTGCAATCAGATAATGGAAAAGAATACATTAATAATAGATTTAATAATTTTTTAAAAAAATCAGGAATTAAGCGAAGATTAACAGTTCCTTATACGCCCCAACAAAATGGATTATCTGAACGTATGAACAAGACTCTATTGGAGATGACGAGATGTATGTTAATACAAGCAAATCTAGAACATTCCTTTTGGGCAGAAGCAGTAATAACTGCATGTTATTTGAGGAACAGAAGCCCAACATCATCTTTAAAAGGACAAATACCTTATAACATCCTTACAAACAAAAAATTTAATGTCTCACATTTAAGAACTTTTGGTATGAGAGTACATTTTTTAAATAAAAATAATAAAAATAAATTAAATTCAAGAACAATTGAAGGAATTTTTATAGGTTATTGCGAGGAAAGCAAAGCTTATAGAGTATATGATCCCATGACCAGAAGGGTACATATTACTCGAGATATTAAATTTATAAACGAATTTCATAATAAAAATGGAGATAATTTAAAATATAATGATTTATTAGAAGAAAATTCAAAATACAACAGCTTGGACATAATGATTGATAAACATAATGATGATGCATCTTTAGAAAGTGATATAGACGAAAATAACATTGACCAACAGAGAGGAAGAGGACGTCCTAAAATGATTAAAAGTGGAAAAAGGGGAAGACCCAGAAAAGTCTATCAATACAAAAAATCCGAAAGTGAAAATGATGAAGAAACAATTCCCAGCTCTAGAGACAGTGATGTCTTAAGTTCAGAAGATGAACTCTCGATAGAAACGACCGAAGGAGAGGTCCAAGGACTTAATGTAGAACTGAAAATTAAAGATGCACTATTGCAAGAAGACTCGAACTTATGGAAAACAGCCATGAGGAAAGAAATGATTACATTAATTAAAAACGATACTTGGACAATGGTCAGGAAACACGAAAATCAAAATATAGTGGGTAGTCGTTTTGTCTTAACGACCAAAAATGATAATACTAAAAAGGCCAGGTTAGTCGCCAAGGGATATAGCCAAACTTATTCTATAGATTATTTTGATACTTATTCACCTGTCGCCAGAATGAGCAGCGTGAGGACACTAATGGCTAAGTCTATAGAAGAAAAGTGGTACATTGAACAAATGGACGTGGAGGCAGCGTATTTAAATGGTGAACTGGAAGAGAACATTTACATGGAATGTCCTGAAGGGTTTAACGACATATTGAAAGATTTAGTCGAAAATGAAAATGAAAATATAAAAAAGATTGCATTACAAATGATAAAAGACTTTAAAAAAGGGAAAAATATATTAAAATTAAAAAAGGCTATATACGGATTGAAACAATCCGGACGCCAATGGTACAAAAAATTAGACATAAAATTAAAAAATTTAGGAATGTCTCCATTGGAGAGTGATCCATGCATATATATTAAAAATAATAATAATAATAATAAAAACGTATTAATATTAATCATTTACGTGGATGATATAATCATAATAGGATCAAATAAAAAGGATATTAATGAATTTAAAAAGAATTTGTCTAATGATTTTAACATGAAAGACATGGGAGAAATAAATCAATTTTTTAGGCATAAAGTTTGAATACGATAGAGATAAAAACGTCTTAAGTATGCCTGCTGATTTTCTCACGAAAACCGTCTCAAAGGTCAAGCAAGAAGATTGTATGAGAAGACTCAAGCAAATGAATTAATTAAAAAAAAAATGTTTATATTGTAAAATTGTAATTATTTATATTTTTTAATTATTCACTTGAAGGGGGTGTGTTAAAGTATATTAAAGTTGGTAACCCTGCACCTTCTTACCTGTATATATATTTATAGTATGACCTTAGAGTAAATGTTCACCTTGTATTAAAAACACATTCAAACTCGAACAGTGCATTTTCATTAAACACATTTAAAACTCCAACATTATTTATTTCCAATCTTAAATTAAACTTTATATTATATATTTATTATTTATTTATTTAATTATACTCTATTTTAAATAAATAGAGAATAAAAGGACTATAAATTAATAAGTATTAATAAATTATTAAATTAAACTATTAATAATACTAATTAAAAATAAAAATTTGATTAAGAATGCCCTGAAATTAAGGGCATTTATATTTAACTATTAGCATTAAAAATTAATTTGTAAGTATATGATCTACCCCATATATAGAAAATAACATTTAAAAATATAAAAAAATAATAAATAAATAAAAATATTTTTATTTAATATAGTGGGTCTAATAACTACCATTGAATATTTCTATTAATGGTCGGAATTGATAACAGTTTTTTATTCATTAGTATTTTTCTTACTTAATGTATATTTGATTATTTTTTTATTATATTTAACTAAACAATTTTTGATAAATATTATTTTATTGAAATCAAACAATATCTACACATCTTCAACCATTTTAAACCACTTCCATTGAATTCTTATTTGCTTTTAATTTCCTAAAATTTACTTTTAAATTTTCTCTTGTCTTTTCATAAATCGTTTCTTATTTTATTTCTTCTGAAAAATTTATTTAAAATTTTTCACAACTTTTCTCCAACAATTCGATCAAAATTCGTCCAACTTTACCTTTCCGATTTAATAATTAATTGAAATAAAAAGTAGCTGCATCTAATCAAGAAAAAGAGAGGAATCGTTGTACTGATCATATAATATCTACCCCATTATTTTCTTTGATACGATGTACAAAATTAAGATGTTTTTTTTACACCGTTTGTTTTATTTTTACTTATCGATATTAAACATTATACACCTACATATCCAATAAAAGAGATCCCACTTAAACAAATGCTAATAAATAGTCAGAATACCGATATTTTGTCTCTTGAATGATTAATCCAAAATATAATATAACAATTATTCCCACCGGATTCAATTTGTACTTGTATTTATTTACTAATAAAACAATTGATTAAATTACCTCATTCTAATGACATTTCTTGATCTTTTTACGTTGATGTAATTTCTTAACTATTCATTTCATGGCCGTTTTTCCTCTAATTTCATTAATACATTACGCTACTGTATTGTTGTTAATGAATTTAATTGATCGATAATGTATTATTTAAACGATAATTAATTTAAGTGATCAAGTCAATTAGAGAATTTATTTATTATAATTAGTCAAAGTCGGAAATATATTTCTCTTATTATAAATTTACTTTGTAAAACTCTAAGTACAGTGTATCTCGAATGAGATACAAAGCATAGTTGCAATGAATATTATTTTTGTTATATTTAGTTACATTTAGTATAATTGTTCACCTTGTTCATAAATACACCTAGAATTATTAGGATAGTGAGGAATAATTAAACACATAATTATAATCTCATTTAATCATAAATTAGTAGAAAGGTGTTAGTTTATTTTCGCTTTATATTTTAAAAAAATTGTATTTCAGAATAGTGAAAATTAAGCATATTACATATTACATTCATGCTATAGATATTTTTATTTTTTTTTTTTTTTTAATTTTATTATTTTAATATTTTCTCAAATGTGTAGTTTTCAAATTCTGTAGTTCATCACTTTATTTGAGATACATTTGGATATTTAGATAAAAATTTATTTTCCATAAGACCATACGAATGACATTAACTTGAATGTTTTTTTATTAATTTATATTTTTCAATTATAATACATTCAATTTTTAATTCCCACTTAAAGCTTTGACTTCAAATTATGAAGCTCAAGACTATACTATGTATATTTGAGCTTTGTATACATCTTTGTATAAAATAATATAAAAATAACTTAGAATCATCAAAGAAGGTTAAATAACGAAGAAAAAACAATAAGACTTATTTTTAAGTTCATATAATTTTGATGTTAAAAAAATTTTAACTGAAATTAAAATCAAAAATTGGGTCCAATAAGAAAGTTACTACTACATTCCATCCCCTTCAACTTAGTAATGTAATCGAAAGGATCAGCAGCAAATGCAAATCTAATAATAACCTTTATATAAAAGCTATTATGTAAAATAGTCTCCCAGTTTTCAGGGAGGTTAGAAGAGAAAAGCAATTTAAATTTTAAATACTCAACTTATTTAAATATTAATTATTTTTTGATAGAATACGTTTATTCTGTTATTTTTTTCACAATATAAAAAAGTTAAATTCAATACTGAAATGTTATTGAAACATATTCATTCATTTATTTATTTATAAAAATTAAACTCGATTATTTGTTTATTCATTACTTAAATTTAAAAAATAAAAAAAAAACCCTATTTTAATATCTTATATTTATCGATTGGAGAAATTAATTAATCTTATATCTTTTCTGTGTATCTTATTTGTGATTTTTGAAAAAACCAAAAGGGACTGAAACAGATCTATATCCACCCTATTCTAACAAGTTTTCTTGTGATTATTATTATTATTATTATTATTATTATTATTCAGATCTTCCAATTTCAACTTTTGTCGGTTTCTTCCTTCTCTTTTTAATTTAATTAATGTGGAGAGGTGGTATTTATAATATAGTATGGTGGTGTTGTTTTTTTAATAGTCTGAAATTGTGTCCCAGTAGTTGTATATTAATTTAGCTGGTTGATTGTGACTCCCTAAATAGTACAGCCAGCGTTGGACAAACGCCTATGATATGCTTGATAGACTCGCCTGTATTCTACACCGGTCCTCTGTATTCATCTTTAGAATGTTTCTCATAATTTTTTGTTTTTACACTCTTTTATTTAGTTTCACATCGTGTTCTGTTGTTAAATCTTGCAAGGTGAATTTGACCCATTTCTAGTTGAGTGATTTCTATCAAATTTGAAACGTATATTGAAAGTCGATGATACCATATCTTATATACCAGTGATGAAACCTTCCGCTTCCGGGCAAGTCCCCTCCACAATCCATCTAATTGAGGCCCCATATTGGCATCAGATTGATCATTTAAATTCTGGAACTTTAGCACTCACCACACTTCCATTTCTTTAATTCCGATCCGTTGTTCTTGATCACTTAAATACAGTGGTGAGTTGTTTTGTCAACTCTCCTAACCATCTCAATCAATGCATCTTCAGAGGATTCAGAGTATTTTCAATTTTTTGTTCTTGGCTCTTACAAAGTCTATATATGTATATTAATACCCCCTTCTCTACGTGAAGTTTATAAACGAGTCACTGAAGAGTTTGGATGTAGATATCAGAATTTCGTCATTAATCTTCGGGTTGTCCTGTCCAAATTGTTCAGATCTGTGTCACTCCATTTTATTATTTTAAAGGAATAAGTTAAAACATGTACTACTCAACTATTAATGGCCGTAATAGTGATTCTATCTGTTCATTTGGTGTTTAAGATTTTTATACCCTTTCTGTGTAATGTCCACTAAATACTGTTTCGAAATTATTTTGATCAAATCCAGTGTTTTGTTCAATTCATAGATATTTATATTTCTCTTCAGGTTTAAATTCCTCAATGCCCACTATTCTATTCCCATGTTGTTCTGCCGTTCCTCGTTTTATTTCTATGGTAGCACATTTGTCCAGTTCAAGAGACATTTTGATATCCTCACTGAACATTTTAACAGTTGCTAGCTAGGAGTTAAATTTTTCACTATTCCCAGCGTAGAGTTTGAGATCATCCATAAACAGTGGGTGAGATATTGATCTGCAATTTCTCTTATCAGTTCTATATTCTACTTTTTCAAAATTTAATAAGGTTGAAAGGTTTGATTACAATTTATCTAGAATTTATTAAAAGATGGAAAAATAAAAACATAATTTATTAAAGATTTAAAAAAAAAATGATTATTTTTTGAGTTATTGTTTCGAAATGGTTATGACAGGCATAAGCTCGAAAAGAAGAACAAAGATTAATGAAAAGTTTATTTTTAGTAGACTAAGAACGCAATTGGCAGATAATAGTCAAAAGATAGATAGTAAGGAATTAGAAGAGAATAGGAATTGGATGGAGGTGGTTTAGAGTTAGAGGAGTTGTGGACAAGTACTTTCAATAAATATTATAAAGATCATCTTATTCAGTTATCACAATTGGCAGATAAAATCTACTAATTAATTTGTTTTTATTTTTTATATGAGTAAAATATTCTAAAAATATAATGTATAAAATTATTAAACCATGAATTATAAAAAGTTAATATTAATTCGACACTTTTAATTCAGTAGAGTTGAATAATTAAGTCCAAGTATTTTTTTTTTATATTCTTTACTCTTTTAACAATCTTAGGTGTAAAAAAAGTAAAGTTAAAATTTTTCAACCGCGAATTTATTTTTCTCTTCCAAAGTTTTTTATTGGAAGAATTTTATTAAATCTCACAAAAAAAAATAATTGAAAATGATTTAAATATAGAGAATAAATTCTGAAATTGTTCATTTCTATTCTTTTGAAATTAATATATTCTTTTTATTATCATTTATTAGCAATTTAAATATAAAAAAGGGGAAAAAATAAAATTGAAAATTTTTCAAGAATATATATTAATATAATATTATTTTTCAAATGAAATATTATTTATAATATAAAATTACTCTTAAATTAAAGTAAATTCGAATATTCATTAATTAAAGATATAAGAACGTAAAGTGTGTGTTGTTATTTTTAAGTGAAATTATATAAATAAAAGAAGTGATATTGATTGGTAAAATGTGTTAAAATATAACCCAGAATAAATAGAAAACAAAAATTGAAATTAAAAGTGAAAATCCAAAAATTGAAATACAATTCAAAAAAGAATAAAGAAAAATTTTATTTAAATTTATTTATATTTTTCTAATTAAAAAAAAAGTAATTTAAATAAATTTGAATATATTTTTTATTTCACAAATAGGGGAGAAACTTTCATACAAGTTATTTATTAAATATCGTAAATGGAAAATTTCATTGGTTCAATTGTGGAATCTTTTTTTTTTATTTTATATTTCTTGAGAAAAGTATTAATATAAAATAAGATTCTCTATAAAATTCAATTAAGAAAGTATTCTTAAAATATCAATTTAAAAAGATTATTTTATTATAAAATAGAATAAAACGATGAGGTTGACTGTGCATAGTGTTTTTTTTTTCATTAGAAAGCTCATATCTGAATCTTATGTTATTAACGCCGCTTTTTTCTTAAACAAAAATTATTATTAAATTACATAAAAATCCAATTTCTTTATTAATTTAGTTATATTATCTTACTACACAAATGAAATAAAAACAATTATGTTTTTTAATAAAAATATCATAATTTAATTTAATTTAATATAATAATTTTGTACAATAAATTAGATTTTAAAAAAGTCAAATGTTTCAAATAAATAAAAAATTAAAATTAATATAATTATAAATAATTAAAATAAAGTTAAAATACAAAAATATTTAGTTAAAATTTATCTTATTATTTTTTTCTTTTATGTATGCTAAAATAATGAACAAAAATGTAAACTTTTCAATTTTTAAATAAAATTACTAAACATATTAAATTGCTTTAAAATCAGATAAATATCGTTAAATTAATTAAAACAAATCCTTGTAAGAAACAGAATCATTTCAATTAAAATAAAAACATAATAATTAAATTTTTATAAATTAACTTAATGAAAAATAATTATTAAATTATAAAAAATAATATTTATGATCTTCACATTGAACATATATTCATTTTAGACAATTTTTAAAAAAGATTAATTAACCAATTGGATATTCATCACTAATATAAATAAAATGAAATTAAAATTTTTAAAATATTATTTAATTTGTAATTCCAAACAATAATTTTCATTCATAAATTAGGAAATATTTTGGTAGCCCCTGAAAGATTGGCAACCAGAAGAACAACAGGCATTTGATTCAAATCATTAGATCAGGGATGGGGAACCAATGTGTTTGCCACAAAAATATAAAAACTCACAATGAAGTAACTAACGTGCTAGAATAAAATTGCTATCACTATCGAGAAAAAACTATATTTTCTCTTTAAAGACACAAATTAAGTGTAAAAAATGTAAAACTACTTTTTCTATTTAAAAGAGACAAATGAAGTGTAAAAAATGATGTAGAAAACAAAATGAAAATTGTTATGCGACTTGTTTCTTCATATATTTGTTTTCATCTCAGTCGTTTCCAATAATTGATATGTTTTTGCTATATGGCTCTTGTATGCGATAAAATTCATCTTAACACAGTTTTATAATAATAATAATAATAAGTCGTATTTGGAAAAAATTGGCGAAGGAACGATATAAATCATTATAAAAAAAAAGCAAAATGTGCAGCATCGTACACGTGGCGGAAGTGAAACTTCTTACAATCTAGAGAATAAGATAAATTTTAGTTGAGAGTGTGAGTGAGAGAGAAATAGAGAAAAATAAACCACACTGCCCTCTCCTACAAAGAATATTTCCAAGCACATACAATTAACAAGTCCACCCTTGCAATTTTCAATTGAATGACTCTCGCCAAGTGTTTTACCTGCTAAATGCTAAGAACCTTAATTTTAAGAGGTTGATTGATACATTGCAAATTATGTCGAATCATAAACTTACTATTTCAATTGTAATGTTCACATGTGGAAGTGTGAACGTGACAAACTTAACTTACTTATTCTTAATTGTAATGGACACATGTGGGAGCTTGACATTATAAGCCTTTCTGGGAAATTGCAAAATGTGTTTATTTTTTTATATAAATAATGATCATGCAAATTACACTAAAAATTAAAAAATTATTAGCTATAATAAACTATTATTGGCTATAAATTAATTATAATTAATTAAATTAATAAAAATAATTTAAAGATACAACTCGTTGAGAAATGAACTTATAATTAACATTTCCTTTAAAACTGTTTAAAACCCCAGAGTGGACGCTGACAATTTGGGTTTTTCCTGGTAAGACTGTCCCCCCCCCTGGTTTTTCCCAATAACAAAGTGAAAGAAAATTCCCTTATGTTGCCTCCCCTTCCGACCCCCTAAGAGGGGTTATTTTAAAGGAACAATCGGAAAATAATTTTAAATGAATAAATAAATGAAAATTCAAATTTTATATATAGTTTTTTATATATGTTTATTTATTCACAAAAAATTAATTAAATTGTAATTTAAATTCTTATAGTTTTATTAAATAAATCATTTTTAGTTATAATTTTATATAAGCATTTTTTAATTGAACCTATTCAATCTTGTCATTCCCTAATCAGCATACGCGGTTTCAATAACCCTTTTAATTATTCTAAATTCAATCTTTAATTAAATCTAATTTAACACACAACAATTCCGTCTCATTATTGTAATACAAAGTTAGAAATATTAAGTTAATATAATTAATATTATTTATTTATTAATACCAATTAATAATATTAATTACTTATAAATAATTCATAATAATAATAAATTGTGATACCAACTTATAGGAATATTAAAATAATATAATTATTATTTTACATATATATGAATATAATATAAATATTTTTAATTTTATTTTAAGAATAGATATATATCTAAAAGGCGGTAACTGTGAGGTCACATACTAATTTTTATTCTTTGACCCAGCAGAGGCTGAGAAATATTATTCCGCGTCAACGTACTAGCGCGCATGCGCGCCGTGGACTTTGGACCTAGCGAGAGGGTATTAGAACGAAAGACAGCACAAAACGAAGACGCAGATAGCCTCTTTCCCAAGAACGAAAGACCGGACAAAAGAAAGACGCAGATAGCAAGAACGAAACACCGCACAAAAGAGAGACGGAGATAGAGGCTATCTCATTCTCACTCGTTATATCTATATCTTTTTTCTCTCTTGCGTTACGAATGCGTTACGAAATTTCAATTTTTCAATTCACTCTCCATTCTCAACCAAATGTCAGGACGCCGCTAAAGAAGTTTCACTTCAATAACTTATGACAGTTGAAATTGTTTATTTGCTTTATAAACTTAATACGAGTTTAATACTTTTAAAATTTGAAACGATTTATTATACCAGAGGTTCCCAATATTTTCTGGTTTGCGGCTCCCTAAATAATCGGATTTTTTCCGAGGCTCCCTTAATACATCCGATTTTTATATAAATTTTTACTCTCTTCCCTCCATCGGAAATGTTTCAGAGCATCGAAAAATCATATGACCTTTTTTTTTTAGAACAATATTGAAAAAAATTGAAAAAATAATCGAATATGTTCAAAAGTTTGCTCACTAAATCATCTTACCTTTTTTTTAGAACCAAAAATTTCAAGATTTAGAAAAATTTTTTGCGGCTCCCTCATTACAATCCAAGGAGCCGCGGCTTACAGTTTTCGAATCACTTTATTATGCTATAGAAAAAAAATATTGAATTTAATAAACATAGAATTAATTAATTCATTACATTCAAAAGAAATAAATGATTTAGTTTTTCTGAATATAGAAAATAAGGAGGAAATCCTTTTATGAAACGCTGAGAAAGGAATTATGGTCGAACCAGTGGAACTGGCATATCTCTCTCTCTCTCGCTTATACATTCCAACAAAATTTAAAAAGAGAGAAATGTCAGTTGAGACGAAAACAAAATTATAAATTCTTTTTATTTAAAATGTCTGACTGAAACTTTTCTATTAAAATTAAAAAAAAAATATTAGGATTTATTATTTTATGTTTTAACCAATTAAAAAGAATTTAAAAAAAAATTATATCACATTTTTTATAAATATCTAATAACTTTAAATAATAAATGACATAATAATTAATTTTTATTATTTAATTGCCAAAGACTAGAAAAAGAGGTGAACTGGCTTCGCGAAATCTTAACTCTTATAGAATAATACTATAAAAATCATATTTACCTAAACTTAAATGTTTGATTATTATTTAATATTGTTACGGACAGCATTTCCCAACATTTAAAAATTTCTAATACCCGAGGGATTTTCATCTTTTATTTTACCTGCCACTGGCTAATTTGGTGAAACATTTAATTATTAAGCTTGCTACCTTGAAATTAAAATTTTTATATACAATAATAATCTGTAACGGACAAAGTATTTATATTTTTATTTATTTTTTTTTATTATTCATTTTATTTTAATTGTCTATTTTGTCGCATTAAGGTTAAAATGTAATATGTGTATATGGAGTGGCACCCAACGTTGTGTGAAAGAATTTTCTTACAAATCTATATTATGAGCCTATTGGTAATTTTAGATTTGTACTTTAATAAATACTAATTTTTAAAATTAAACCCTGGTGGGGGGAGTCTCGGGATGTGTTTCCCATAATTTTCCCCATAATTTTTGCACAGTGAACTTTGTCACCCTTAACTTTACACAGAGTCTAACAGCGATAAAACTTGTAGCATGAAGGTAAATAACCGATCAAGTAGGTTGCCCTCTAAACTGAATAGATCTGTTGTATGATCATTACAACCTTTCAACCTTTTTTATCTTGATTCTCTGGATTGGAGACCGCTATTTTTTATTTTAAATTGATTCCCAAATTTGAACAAGCAGGTTGGGTGAACCTCGCACCAAATCCGAAAAAGAGAACTGATTAATTGATGAATATCCCTTGACAGGCTCGAGGATCGAACTCTGGGTATTAATTTAAACTAATGTCTCAAAAGTATACTTTAGGATTCTAATTTGATATAGCAGAATTTTTAAGTAATTTAAAACAATTAGAATTTTTATTCAGTCGAATTACCTTTTACTACCGGAACGGTTAGAGAGATCATGATCAAGCAGGAGGGAATAAATAAAATTATGAATTCTAATGCAATGCTAGACGAATATGCTGGTTGCAATTGATTTCTCTCTGCACAAATATGTTCCATTTTCTAATAAACTATTTCTTTCATTTCTGCCATCAAGAATTAAGAATTTTACAATTTGATCAACATTTATTTACATACTATATTAAATTTAATATATTTTAAAATATATGACACTACAATTTTGACTGTTTCTTTTAGATCAGCTGCTTTCTTTCTCTCTCTTGCCCTGTTGAACTGGACCACCGTAAAATCTTCCTTTCCCTCTGTTTCCATTAAGCACTCAGGTTCAAAACAAAGTACATAAAAACAAAGAAAAAGAATCAAAACTTCTTGAAAATACTCAATACCTTAACAATTTACGAAATAAATTTATAAATAAAAGAAACGCCTTAGAAAATCGTATTGAACATAATATTTTATGTAAAATGGTTAAATATAACAAAAATAAAGATATTAAAAAATTTAATGGTGCTACTATACAAACCCTAATTGAATCTGATACTTCAATTAAAAAAATAACATAAACAATATTAGGTTAAAAAATAAAACGTGGAGATTAATGTACGATTAACGATGATTGCTTTATTTTTTAATTAAGAATGAATAAAAGAACGAAATTTGAATATTTTACTTTTAGACCAATATTAAGAAAATATTATTTTATTATAACAAAATTTTGATCAGTGTTTCTCAACCTTTTAGTATCCACGGCCCAATTTTCAATCATATTTTTCATCGCCTCCACTCCCCACCGCATACAATAAAATGTATACAATAATAATGTATTTTGAGTATTTTGGCGCTAAACCTACATTACAACCTTAATTTTACAAATTACCAAGAATACTGAGAGTGTCTATTTCTAATATTAAACCCTCCTTCGAAAAACTTTGCTCTGCAAGACAGGCCCAAGGAAGTCACTAAAAATTATTAAATTTGTTTTTAATTTAGCAAGTTGTTTTAATTTAATAAGTTAATTATTAAATATGTCGAAATGTATTTTGTTTGGGATGTGTGTGTGTGTTCTTTCCTTTCAATCACTTAATCAATTTTTTTAAATAACATTTCCTCTTGGATATGCTCGCGACAACAGGTTGAGAATCACTGATTTAGATAATATCTTTTAAAATGTTCATAAATATGAAATTAAAGTTTAAAATACCGTATTATTGAATAAATTAAAAATAATTTTATGCTGGTGATTGTATCAAAAGTCAAAAATATAGACTGAAGATAAATGTAGGTAAATTACAAATATTAACAAATACAGAATAAAAATCATTAGGTTCAAAGAAGAAGAACCGGGAATATCTTGCGAAAAAGAAACTACTTATCTGGGACAAATAATCAGTTTTAAAGATAAATCATCTCAGGAGATCAGTAAAAAAGTTTTGGTCTTTAAAATATATTCTCAAAAATACAGAAATGCTGAATAAAAGATAAAAGTTTTTAAAGAATGAGTAATTTCAAAACAACAAAAGTAATGAATGTCGAAAATGCAATTTTGTGCGTTCCATTATTAGAGTCTATATACACTGAATAACTCAATAATACTATATAGAAAACTGTTATTTTATGAAGAGAGAGAAATGTCAAAACAACCAAATTTAATAGTTAGGTTAGTTTGTTTGTATTGATACTTCTCACCTTCACCAATAGATGTCGCTAATCAAAACACATGTAATCACCTATTATTTAGATACTTCTTGTTAAATTGTATTTCGTCAGAAATAAGTTGTATCTCTATATTTTCACAAATTGTTTCTACATATATTTGAATAATATTTTTTGACATGATTTAGATTGGCTGGCTGTTGTCCGAATATATGAATGAAAATTAATAAAGAAAAGATAAAAATAAATTTTGCTTATTTTTTTGATTCTTTGTTTAATTTTTTTTTTTTTGAATAAGGCTGAATATTTGTTATGAACTAGTATGGAAGCTAATATAAATATTCTATTGGTCATCCTTTTAAATATATTCATATATTGAATTAATGTGCTACTATACTGTCATTTTTTATAGGCATACTCAAATATTAAAAAATATATTATATAAAATAGATGATTAGAATTGTTTTTAACATAAGATACCATTTATTTATCTAATTTTATATTATTTTTTTATTAGAGTATAATATACAATATGAGTCTATGGTTATATAATATCTCTTTTATTAATTCTATTTGAATTTCAATAAAGTGAGATGGGGAGAGAGGTATTTGAGTGAAAGGAAATGCTTATTTATATTTTAATGAAGAAATAAGGACTGTAGATTTACAAAGAGTGCGTTGGAATGATACTACATATATAAATGTTTCATTTTGATGATAATTTATGAGCATTCATTCTGTGAAGCGGCTGCCTTCAACCCTACCTTCTTGCCCTTCCTCATTAAGCTAATGCCAATACCATCCTACATACACCCTGATCCAAGTCACTGCATACCAATTAGAGAGATTCCTCTTGATTATCAGAGCTACCTTCCTTTACATTTTAAGGAGAAAGTTGATAATATTGTAACCAATAGATTTAGCGTTACATTTAAAAAAAATCGGGAGTGTCCTCCCCTAGACTTTCCCGCATATAAATAGGTAATTAGGTTATTATTATTATGTTTTAACAACAATAAAAATAAACAAACTAATTAATTTAAATGGTTTAACACTATTATATATATTTATAATTTACACATAACGCTACTTGTATAGGTAAAATGTCACTTCCGGTAGTCAGATCATGATGAAATTTGGTATCTGAATTTTTTTCATATTTTTAAATCTATATACAAAATATGAAGCAAATATCTCGAAGCAAACTGGTTCTTTACTTGAAAGGTAAACGCAACCAGTGTAGGTAAAGTACCACTTCCGGTTAACCGATTTTGACGAAATTTTGATAGAAATCTACAAACTGTGAATAATATCGGTGTACCAAATTTCGAAGTCCTAGCTTGATTAGTTTCTGAGTAAATTTGCTCACAGACAAACATTACATACATCCATACATCCATACATCCATCCATACACACACAGACATAATTCGAAAAATGGAATTTTCCGACTCAGGGAGGTCTAAAACGTCAAGATCTATCGAAATCTCGAAGTCGAAATTTTTGACGATTCCATTACTTCCCTTATACGAAGTATGCGGGAAAGTAATAAGATGGCACGGCATGGGTAATTTCAAAAAAAAAGTATGTGGAGGTAAGTTTTAATAAAAATAAAATTTTTCTTTTCTGGAGGGAAGATTATTGGGATGCGGCTATTTTGGTTTAGTTTGTATTTAGAGATCGTTTGAGTTTTGATTTTTTTTTGTGTTTTTCCCTTCTGGAATGAGGGCGGATTTTTGTTGTAAATATTTTAGTTAGTGGAGGTTTTTTTTGGACTGTGTGTCCTAAGCATTGAGTGTCTGCCTCGACAAATTCTGTAGAGTTATTGTAAAAATGAAATAAAAGTATAATTGTTAAATAAAGATATTGTAGTAATGGATAATAAAGATTTTTTTTCCTTCTCTTATATGATATCTAATTAATTTATTTATCTTAGATTCCTCTTTAATAAATTAATTAGAGACAGATTTAGACAGATCCTTGGTTTGGTCACAAGGATTGTCAGGGTGTAAATAATACCCTATAATCAACCCCGAACAGTCAACAACATATAACAATAATAATAATAATAATAATTTTTCTTTTTATTTATTATAAAACGTAAAATAATTAGAACGGAAGACATTTTTCAAAATTTCATCAATTGTGTAAATATGTTATATGTTAATTTCTATAATAATAATAAAGGTCCCTCTTATTGACTTCTGAGTTAAATAAGCAAATATTCTATCTATATATATTTGTTCGTTTAGGTTTTTCCGTGAAAATTTTTATTATTATTAAACATTATTTTCACATTTTATTATAAGATTTGAGTCTCGACGTTTAGGCGCCCTTTTGGTGCCGTTTTTAAGAGAATTTATATTATTTAAGAAGGAATTTTTTTGAGTTTTTGATCGATCAAGATGCTCGACCTACATGAAATAAAAGCTGGAGTGTCTCCACTCGACTATCTCGCAAATTTGAATTGGATTAAATAACATATATTATATTTAAATTAAATTTAATTAATTATAAATTATAAATTAAAATTAATAAATAATATTTATTAAACCAGCGAATTTTTGGCTCTTTGTTGATGGCACCACGTCACGTGTGGCGCGTGATTTGCAGTGTTAAAAAATTAATTCCTATACTTTCAGCGATTCAATCAAGCTGAAATTCTTTATATAGAAGATTTATACAATTTATAATCATGTGAAAGCTATCAAACATATATCTTTATTTTTACGGTCACTTTATAGGAAAAAAAATCAAAACGTTGTAAGTAATGACCCTCTTCCGGTTGAGCTACATTTCTCAAAAGTTGATAGAAAACTACGAATTTTGAATAATGCTCATGTACCAAATTTCATCATTCTAGCTCAAACCGTTTTTGCGTAATCTTAGTTACATACATACTCACACACACACAGACATTTTTCTCAACCTTAGTGAAAATGATTCAAGAACCTTCAAAACGTATAAAAACATCAAAATCTCAACATCGAAAATTTTCGTGATCGCAATACTATCTCTTACGAGATTTTAAAGAGGTCAATAGAGAATAATAATATAATGTATACGTATACTACCCTCAAATGCTTCAAATGCAACTGCATAAATAGATCAGATTAATTGCAGTTGTTTTTGGAGAATTTTTGATATTACAATTTTCTCGTTTCTATTTTTTATTTATATTAAAAATATTGTTAACTTGAAATAAATCAGTAAATTATATTATCTTGGTATTCATTTTTAGATTAATTATTCAATTATTAATTACTAGTATATTTTAAGTGAAAAATTTCCGACAATGAATATAAAATTAATACTTTGTAATTTACCACTTCCGGTATTCGTATATACACTAAAGTTTAAATTAATGCTACTAATGCATTAAGTAAATATACCAAATTTTATCAAAATCCGTTGAGTCGTACGAGCTGTACACGTCTATACGGACACACAAAGGACAGACGGACAGACAGACATCATGTTAAAAACACTTTTTTCTGTTAACAAAATGTAAAAATTAAATTTAAAAGATATGTAAAAATCTCCACATGTGAAATTTGGAGTGAAAAGAATACATTCCCTTCCTATCGTCGGTCGGTAATAAGTCGAAGAAATTAACTTCAACAATTATAGATTTTTTTTTTAATATTAAAACATAATAATATTATTTTGAACTTCTTCACAAATTAAATTATATGGTTTGTGTATTTATTATATTTTTATGTGTAAATAGAATAATTATCACAAGATTATAAATAATGACTAAATTTAAAATTATAAATAAATTGAATAAATAGTAAAAGATAAAGACAGCATTTGAATCCCTCGTTAGATTTACTATCCTCTTATTAAGGACATTATCACATTATTCGCTTAACTGTATTTGTAAATAAAAGGCATTAGTGCTAAGTAAATATGTCTTACTTATTAATTACCATCTCGCTGAATGCTAAAAGTATCTTTTATATATCTAATTCACTCTTTCTCTCATATTTTATTTTATATATAAGATCTAACTACCTTTATGAGATTAGAATAATTTATAAAATAAATTTGTTATTCTTTAAAATTAGATAAAAGTATAATTCAATATTTAATAATATAAATAAATGAATTTTTCATTAATTATATTTATTGTATTGTATAACATAATAAAACGATATATAATATTTACTTCTTTAATCTTTTATTTAATTCTTGTATAATACATAATATATATATAATATATATATTTAAAATATAAAATCAATAGAAGTTCTAAAAGATGGACAAGCTTAATTAGCATTATTACCGACCGACGATAGTAAGGGAGGTATTGTTTTCACACCAAATTTCACTTGTGGAGATTTTTACATATCTCCACGAATCATGCACTTTGTTAAGCGAAAAAAGTATTTTTAGCATGATGTCTGCCCGTCTGTCTATTGTGTGTGTTTGGTATATTTAGTTAATGCATCAGTACCAAGAATACATCAACTTTTGGTGTATATCCGGAAACCAGAAGTGATAGTTTACAAAGTATTAATTTTATATTCATTGTCGGAAATTTTTCACTTAAAATTTATTAGTAACTAATAATTGAGAAATTAAACTAAAAATAAAAATAAAGATAATATAATTTAGACATTTTAATTCAAGTTTTAAATTTTATTTTATTTTTTTGATACTTTATATATATGTTGTTTGGAAATTAATTTATTTCAAATCGTCGGTCGGTTCTGTGCCTGGCTATAGCTTATATTTTTTTTTTGGTAATAAAAATAAACCTACATATGTAAATTTCAAAAGTCAAAACAATGAATAAATGTATTTAAAAATATTTTCTTTTTTAATATACTTTTACAATAGTAATTGAAAATATTTTATATAATTATAATTAATAACGAATTGATAGGTTAAACAATAATAAAAATTATCCAATTGGAAATTCATATGAATATGAAAAAAATCCTATCAATGATATTATATTTTGATATATATTGAAATGAATTTTAATTAATTAATATAATTTTCATATATATTTATACTATATACATATATTGTTATAACCAAGAGCATATTCAAAAGGTTATTAAATTTCATATTAATACATATTTCCTTTGAAATAGATAAATGCAAAAAATATTAGCGAATAGTTAATTAAAATACTATAATACTATAAATTTAATTAAATATTTATATAGTATATTTATATAGAGGGAAACATTGGACATTTTCCCGCTCTGTATAAAAATAGACGTCGGCGACAAACCGGCTTTACTAGAGAGTTTTAAAAATTTTTGGATGAACCTTGATTTTTCAGGTTACCTAATGAGATCTTTAGAAATGTTCTAGTGCTTAAAGCGACTTAGAAACAAAAATTGCCCAGAGTCTTCCTAGTTTCGTTGTAATTTACTTCGCTTAGGTGGCAACATATTTGACAGGCGCTGTTCTTTCGTACAAGTCAATTTTTTTCATTACTTATATTTACAATTAAAAAAATTGTTAGCAGAGGGGAAAGGTTTTAGCATTGCCAAAAGAAATAAAACATTGATTTGTAATGAATAAACTAATTTATTACAGTGTTTTATTTAACTTGCTTTGTTGTCCTTCTGTATTGTTCAAATCTAGTAACTCATTTTTAACACAGTTGCAGTTGACTAATCAAACTAAAACTTTGCACACTTTTCATATTTGGATGACAATACATGAATATTGAATAAAGTTTTCATTTTCTTAATTAATTAATTAATAATTTAATTAATAAATTTTAACCCATCATTAAATATCATTTATAATCTCAAAGTATATACAAATAAAACTTAAAACTTTAAAAATTTATTTACTAAAAAATTAAAAATAAAATAAATAATTAAAAAAAAAATTAAGTTACAGAGTTTTATTTATAAATGCACTAAAAACTAGAAAATATTTTTTCTCTTAGCCTAAGTATATTCTTCTTCATGATGGGTATTTACAATGGTCCGCCTATTTAACACTTCAACAACAATGGTCTAGATATTTTGAATAAAGAGCCTAATTAAAATGAATTAGTTAATTAATTTTCTAGGGATCTCTCAAATAAAACGCTTGCCGTTTATTGCCATTTAATTTTGTGCAAGCGTTTTATTTGAGAGATCCCTAGAAAATTAATTAACTAATTCATTTTAATTAGGCTCTTTATTCAAAATATCTAGACCATTGTTGTTGAAGTGTTAAATAGGCGGACCATTGTAAATACCCATCATGAAGAAGAATATACTTAGGCTAAGAGAAAAAATATTTTCTAGTTTTTAGTGCATTTATAAATAAAACTCTGTAACTTAATTTTTTTTTTAATTATTTATTTTTTATAATTTTATTTTATTTTAGCAATTACAATTACATATAATATTGAAAAATAATAATTAGTCCCAAATATATTAATAAGAGCTGATTTATCAATAAAAAAAATGTTATAATATTCTATTATAAAAAACAAACCATATTAATTTTTAATTTAGGCTTACTTAATTTTTAGTTTTATAATAATTTGAGTTTTTACAGAAAATAAGAAATCGGCCCATTGGACAAGTTGATAAAGCACTCCACATGTAAACGATTGAATCCCTATACCGTAGCCCTCTTCCAACTATATAATTATAATAATAATAATAATTCTATTTAGATATCAACTAAATTCGATATGCAAGACATGGGAAACTCAACAGTAGTAGAAGACGGTAATGGGAGGTAAGAGAAGGGGTTAATATTAGATTTGGAGAGAACCATTTGTCATGTCACAAAAGGAGATAATTCAAAATGGTTAAAGGTCACGTCCTCGCAAATATTAACATTTTGTACAATTAAGCCAAGGCATTTATGTTTATATCTTAATATAAAATAAATGTTCTGATGTGATGCATTATCATTAATAATGAAATTAAATGGTATAGAAAAATCTAATGCGTGCATCAAACTAATTTAATTTAATAAATTCAAATAATAAAGAAAATAATCAAGTTTATACAATATAAAATTTTTGTTAAAAGTTTATAATATAATAAAAGAATTACATAAAATAAAATTAGACTTGTTAATAATATTAATTAAATATCAATATTCAAATATATATATACAAAGAAAAACTTCTGTCTTTTTTACATCCAATAAAAGGACAGCGCCTAAATGGAATAAAGGTGTTGTATGATCCCTACAACGGATTATAATGTATAGATTTAATTATACAAAATTATTTTTTCATGTAATTAACAAAATAGGAGAATTAATTAAGCAATCAAAATCCCAGAGAGCGAATGAGGAATCGGAAGAGAGTATAATTTGGATGGAAGTGACTCAAGAATGGGACGATTGGTGGGTTGTTGCAATACACACACACAGAGAGAGATGTATTTAATGAAACCCTTGGATATAAATAGGAATAAAAGTCAGATTCTATAGAATCAATTAATCAATATAATCAATCAAATAATAAATAAAATTATGATTTATTATAATATAATAAAAAAAAAATAGATATATCATTTTCTATCAGATTTATGTCTATAATCCGTTTAATATTAGTTATTTCTGAACAATGAATTTATAATTATACGACTATGGCATAAAAATAAAAATGACACTCACACACAAGTTTTATAAAAAAAAATAGTTTTTCCTATAAGGTTTAAATTTAAAATTAAACTTTTGTCCTATCTTCTATCTATTAAATAATTATTATTTAACTTACTCACATTTTTTTAAATAGAACATTGTAGGTTCTATTGTTTTAATCTTTGCCCTTTTCTACTTATATCTACATCATTTTTTTTTATAATACTAATAATATTCATTAATAAATAATTTAAAGTTCACTTTAAAAAGACACAATTTATTGAATTGTGGTTAAAAACTTTTATTTTAAAAAATATTTTTACGAAAATAAATTTTCACATTTATTTATAAAATTAATAAATCAAATACTACTTATTTCACTTAATTAATTAGTAAATATTTTAAGAATATACATTCTTGATTTGGATATAACATAAAATCTGTTTGACTAATGCATTATATCGTATCCAGAAAATATTAAGAGGTTTATTGTAATATTAATAATTATTTAGTTTCTTTAACTCTGAGATGAACCCACCTTTTCTCGGTCGATATCAGTGGAAAATAACATTCGCTGCGTGACCTTTTCCACCTGCACGAAGGTTACTCTCAAAGGGAACGTTAAAAAAAATCAACTTTAAAATAATTATCATATTCATACATATTGTTTAATAATATTAATGAATTTAAAATAATATACAATGTTATTCTTTTAAAGAGATGGAAGAATATTATACTATTTTTAAATATATGTGAATATATCAAGTTTGTTGCACTCTATGTGAGGCAAAGATGTTCTTTGATCAGTAGAGCGGTTCGTCTCAACCTTTATCTTGATTTTCTTGATTGGAGCCGCTACTTTTTATTTCAAATAGCTTTCAAATGTTGATCACGCAGACGGACGATCTAAAGAGAAATTTCCAAATCACTGGACTTCAACCCGGGATTATGAGGATGTAAATTAAAATCTTATTTATTTATTATGTCTATTAAAATAACCTCGATTATCAATATTTGGCCAGATATAAAACTAAACCTATTTCTAGAATGTATTACAAAATAATAAATAATAGAAAATATATTGTTAAATTTGAAAATATTCATAAATTTAATATTGAGAAAGAACATAATGGGAGAAAGAAAAAGTTTAAGAACCTGTTGAGTTAAATTAAATATCTCAACCCAGGCAGGCATCCAAAGGATAGAAGTGATAGAAGAAAATTATTTTATATAATTATAATAAAGCATACAAATATAGTAAATAATTATAATACCTATTTATAAATCAAGTCTAGGTATATATATATATATATATATAGAGAGAGAGAGAGAGATACAAAAGTATATACATATGCGATTACTTACATAAAGTATAATAATTTAATATACACTTATATTATCATTTTATTGTTTTAGATAGAATAAATTTTTGATATTCTAATTTTGGAATGAATAAATTATGATATAAACAAACTGACATTAAATTCAATAATCCGACCTTTATAATATTTCTTGAATAATTGCCAGTAAATAAATTTTATTTTATTTTTTTAATTAATAATTAACCAGTTAGTAACTACAATATCCTTTAATATAAAAAATAATTACATGATAAAAATATAATATAATATTATTATAAGGTAGTTCAAATAAAACACATTTATTACTTTTATTCTAATTCTAATTTGAATTTAACAAAATAATATAAAAAAAAATTACTTGGATCGACTTTCATTTTGTTTTAAAGTTTAATTAATAATTTTTTTATTCAATTAATTTTTATTTTATTCTATAATGTATTTAATAAAAATTTAGTTGGAATATTACAGTTCATTATTAAAAAGTTCTCTTTAATAAAATAACCCCCCACCCTCCTCATAACGAATCAAAAAGATTTTAAAATATATCACTATTTCTCTCTTCTTCTATTCTTAATAAAGTTTAAAAAGTATAATATTTGAAAATCAAAACTATTTATTAAAATTCGAATATAATTTTAAAGTTAATAAATAATTGGTTTAAAATTTTATTTTATTGAGGTTTTTGACCAGTATCCATATTTATGTATATTCATTACTTAATATATATTTTTTCTAAATTTAAGAAAGGTTAAATATTATATTAATCACCCCAAATAGATTTTTAACAAATCTTTATTTTCCTGTTCGAGTTAAATAATCTACTGACCTTTTCGATTATATCATTCTAAACTATATAAGATAATGTTAGGATATTATGTAATTGTGTGTATAATAAAAAGGTAATCTCCAGCATTCCCTATTTTTAACTCATATTGCATTTAGATTTCTAGTTTACCAGGTGTATTAGTTGAAATATTTATATAAAATACTAGTTTCTCAGAGCGCCGGAGCTCCGCCCCCTGTACCCCCGATGTAATACATAGTAATTTGTTGAAAGCCTATGCGAAAGGTTTTAATTGATTTTAATTCAATCAGTATATTTTTTATTTCATATGGATTTTCCTTTTCACTCAAATTTGCAAATTGCACTATTTTTCAAAATATAAATTTAAATATAAATGATATTGCCTCCAGCGCTCTGAAAAACTAGTAGGGGAGAGTGGTGATAGTTGATCCCCACTTTGGTTTTTTTCATATATTTCGGGCTATATTCGTGAATTTGAAATTCTGTTTGAACGAGTTGATGACATGGTTCCTTACATTCCACTTGGCACCAGGTTTGTAACCAATAACTTTCACAATTACGAAAAAAGTGATGTTTAGTGTAATGTACTCCCAAGGATCAAGTATCCCTCATATGAGGGATACTTGATCCCTTGGAGTGGGATACTTGTTCCCGGGAATCATGATGTTATTTTGCCGACTTGCTTACAACCTTTCGTTGCTAGTATTTTGGTCGGCTTATGAACCGTTGTCAATCCCGTCTCATCTATACTCCAGACGCGCTCGGGGGGAAATTGAAATCGTATAAAAACATCTTTGAGTTTTCCAAAAAATTCCTTCACGCGGGTTCTATTAAATGCTGTGCTTCTAGCTAAACTAGTAGCTTCCGGTGTTCTCAGTGATAAGGTCCCATTTCTTTAAAAGAAGCCCCTATACCAATCTCTTCCTGCTTCCTTGTTCTTATCCCAAGAAGGAGGGTATATCAACTTATTTTTTGATGCATATGCGTAAGCTAATTGTCTAAATTGAAGCACAGTCAGGCCGTAGAACATTTTTGCCATATCTTTCAAAAACTTGCCCAGTTCTTTCTCCTGAATGCTGGTAAAAACCTGGCGCACTTTGTAGCCTGGAAGAGCAGTCAAACCATTCTTGCACAACCTCTTCAGTGTCATGACGTTGATCCCATAGTATTTTGCAGTTGTTTTGAACTTGCCACCTTCTTTTACAGCCTTAACAGCCTTCTTAACGATATCCGGATCAGGTGGAACCCTTTTCTTGGCTCCTTCCTTTCGTTTATACCTACGTCCCATCTAAAACAATAGGTACTGGTATTAACACACTATGAGCGGGCTGGTATTTGTACCCGTTGCGGTGACTGCCACTTATAAGCGGGGCGGACGCTAGCCGCTCATAGTGTGATAATATATATTTTCCCTTATTGTCACTTAAAATTACTTATTTTAAACGATAACAAATATATATCCCTCATATAAGTGGCAACGGGTATAAATACCCGCCCCGCTTATAAGTGGCAGTCCCCGCAACGGGTACAAATACCCGCCCCGCTCATAGTGTGTTAATATATAAATAATACAACAATAATAATTATCAAAATTGCCTTCTTAAAAGGAGAATCACGTGGTGGGTGATACTTGATCCCAGGATCAAGTATCACTTAACGCTAAGGGATCAACTATCCCCCACTTAACATAAAAAATTAATAAATTGGAAAATGTCAAAAAAGTCGGTGTGTACGAAAAAGCTATGTCATTTTAAATAGCCAATAAAAGGTGCAATTTAAATGTATCAACCAATTCTTTACAACATATAACACAAGAAAACAATATGACTTACCGTTAAGTTGAAAAAAAACTTTGAGGTAGCAGTTAAAAGAATATATATATTATTGGTCTATGTCATCAACTCAAGCGGTTACCATTACACGGATTCAATAAATAAACAACACTACCACCCAGTGATGCCAACAAAACGGCGACAAAACGTTCTAAGTCGGGGAATTTCAATGGGGATCAAGTATTACCCAGGATCAAGTATCACCACTCTCCCCTATATAATAATAATGTAAAAAGATAGAAAATAAATGCAATAGTGTTTTCTTCCATTTAATTTATTTATACAAATATATTATATATATAATGAAATATGTAAGCTTATTATTATTTCTTGCTAATGTACGAAACAATATATTCTGATGAATTTTATTTGTTATTAATTAAATAATAAAAATGATTACATTACAGTATATTTGTATCAATAGTAAATATTATATATATAATCTATTATTTATTTTAAAACATTATTAATGTTTTTTTTTTAAATTTAATATTAAGTATTTATTTATTTCAAACTATATATTGAAATTGTTAAAAATTTGGTTTGTAAAACAATATTGCTATATCCAAACCAATAATTAGATTATTATTATTATTACTTATATTATGTTCTAATATTTATATTTATAATACAATCTAACTATATTTCTCACATTATTATTTGATAAATGTTAGCTTATTAGTCTAATATAGACATGTGTAGGCGTATTAATCCTGTTTTCATCTCTATCCACAAATGGAACATAAATGAAGGCGTTTATTCAATTTCCTCTTCAATCAAATAAATACCCACACACACTTGAAGATGAAATTATAATCTAGTGTACTCATGACCAATCGATGTTTGATATAGGATAGACTTTCATCAATTGCAATTATACATATTGAATATATATATATATTCAGTATCATAATTTCATAACACAATATAGAATATCGTTAGATCTCTACTATTGAATATGTTCCTGGGAAGCTTAGGTATTTGTGTGTTCTAGATGCTTTATACGCTCCAATCTACTGGAAAACATGACTAGAATTGAAAGGACCTTTGAAATTTCAAGCAAGTATTTGAAATTCTACATAATCCACTGTAATGATCAAACACAAAAGATTCAATAAATTCGATAAATATTTTTATGAGATTATGTAATTTTTTCTACATCTTGAGAACTTATTCAAGTTATTGAGTTAAAATTTGATTTATTTTTAGGTAAGACGAGAATTTTGTTGTTGTTAAACAACAATCATTCAAAGAGTAAGTCTAAAATTGTTTATCACATTAAATAATTGTAATTTGTTGACATTATAGTATAAACACATATACATATTATAATATATAACAATAAATTCTAATAATTTTAATAATTAAAGAAGAAAAGGTAAATAATGATAATTTTCAGATAGGAGATTAAAGCAAAATAATATTATCTATTATTTACCTAATATTGTACTTAAATTATATAAAACTTATTAATCACCTTTTAAGAGAATTAGTAAATACAATTTAACACTCAGGCTTATAGTGCCACTTTATAATGGTTAATTGATACTATAAATCATCTCTAGATTTAAAGCCAATTAAATCTATTTCCTCTTTATTTAATTGCAATATAATTTTATCAATTATCTAATTACATTTTCATGATTATAATCCTTGAGAATCTATATGAATTTCCAATTAATAATTTTCAAATACAATAAATAAATAAGTTTTATATTAAGAAATATTGTATTTTTTTCTTTTATTATTTAATTTTTATTTATATTCTAATTATTAACACAAGCTCGTTAAAAATTATATTATTTACAATATATATTCACCAGCAGTCCAGCAGTCCCATATCCCACTCACAAGAGAAAACAAAATACCGCTAAAGATTTGATCATTTCAAGTACCATAAAATGATTATGAATTTCATTGAAGATCCTATAATGATAATTTTTTTGTTATATATGGTTTGATTCTTAATTTTTGTTATCTATTCATGCTATCACTTTTAAATAAAAAGTAATATCAATATGAAATTTTATACATATTATATATGTCTTAAAAAAAGTGCATCTTGAAGGGTCTGCGTTGAAAATGCTACATTCCAACACTACGCCATGCTCTCAATGAAGATGATTCTGACCGCAGAGTTCAATTTTGTGAGTGAAACCTGGAAAAATTTTCAGGGTTTCCATACAAAATTGTTTTGAGCGATTAGGCCACCTTTAAATTAAATGGCTCAATTAATCGCCATAATTGCACCCACTGGGGTGCTGTAAATCTTAATGGAAGAAAATTCTCTTCAGCTAGAGTTGGAAACCATTTAAACTTACCAGGGGTAACAGTGTGCTGTAGTATTTTAGCATTGGGACATAATATAATAGGACCATTTTTTGTACCGTTTCGTACTGTTATTGAATCCATTGCCTCACGTTGTCAGCGTTGTCTGGACAATAAAGGTCATTAATTTGAAAATTTGCGAACATAATTATTTTATTCTTTAACTAGATTTAAATCTTTCTTCTGTAATTCAAGCCTTTAAAATTGTCTTTATGTTCATAAATAATGTTTTTATATTCATTCAAAGTGTTAGTACTTTTTTTTTTGAGACACCCTGAATATTTTGAAGTTTCCATATAGCCTGGGGTCAAGTCCCAGACCTTCCAGAAGGTAATTCTCTTCAGCTAGAGTTTATGTGAATGACGTCCACCCATTCTATCTGATTATATTTGAAAAGTTTCATAAAATAAAAAAAGCAGTCTCAGATAAAGAAATTCAAGTTAAAGTTTGAGAGGATCCCTTTTACTGATCATTCAACACCTTTACCCCGCTTAAGCGGTAACAAACTTAAAAGGGACTGTACTAATCAGAGATTGATTTTTTTTTTATATTTTGAAGAAATTTACTTAAATTTACATTTTCAAAAGATGTAATAATCAAAAGTTTAATTTTCTTACTAAAGTATAATTATAAAAATTTATAAATTGCAACTTTTAACTTATAAAATGATTAATATTCAATATTTAATTGTTAAATATATCATTTTTTTTTTTGTTTTTCTTTATAATAAAATTCAGTTGATTTAAAATACTAATAAATAAATAAACATATCATGTATCTCTATTTATACATATACATATATAATACGTATACTTTTATGTAAATATTGTGGTTGAAAATTTGATTGGTTTAATCGAATAAACCAATGAATCTCTTCTTTGTATTCAAAGCTTTTTTAAAATTCATGAAACGTGTTTTAAAAAAGAAGAAAGAGAAAAAGAGATAGAGTGGGTGTGAGTGAGAAAGAAAAAAAAATAGAAATAAAAAAAGGATGAATTAACTTTATAATCCCTGATAAACTCATTAAAATGGAGTTAAAATGGCAAACAATGAAGATACATATGATATTTATGTTGGAATACTCAGAAAAACAAGTGGGAAAACAGTTTGAGATATATATGGTATATTTGTTTTTGTTTTAAATACTTGAAGATTGTAAATCTATTCTTTTAATTACAAACTCAAAAAAATTAATAGATAACAAAATACTTTTGTAACTTTGTATTCAGTTGTAATTATTATCTATTAAATTATACAATATATATTAAAGAGATTATAAGAGCAATTGAAATATAGTTAAGTTTAAGAAGTAATAATTTTAAACTTTAATTTGTTGTAATTTTTTTTTATATTGTATATTCTTTGATTTTTAAAGATATATGGAATATACAATATAATAAACCTACTTCAATTATTTTAGACATTTTACTTTATTTATTTTGATTATTTTTAATTATAAATTATCTTTGAATTAATAAAATTTGAACTATCATTCACATTAAAGTAGCACATTATTATATAATTGAGTTACGGATTTTTGTTTCATGAAATTCTTGTATCTGTGTGTGTTTTTAATTATTTTCTTTATTTAATTATCTCACGAAATCAAATGATTTATATATTGAAATTAAGTTTTCTGGTACAAATTATACAGGTTCTGCAATCATAATATTCGAGAAGAATTTAAATCGAGGTAACGCCTGATATGTGCAGTAAAGGGGTTTATCTCGTCAAACTATTACCAAAGAATATTGAAATTAAAATATATAAATGCATTATATTAAATGTATTATATGAGTGTGAGGCATGGTCTATGACCCTGGGAGACGACAGTAGATTTAGAGTTTTTGTGAGATTAGTATTGTTTGCAGCATTTATAATAGCTGATAATTATTATGCAGTAAAGGGGCTTATCTCATCAAAACTATTATCAAAGAGGATCAAAATTGAAATATATAAAACAATTATTTTTCATGTTGATCTATGAGTAGGGTGACCATATTTCGAAAACACCAAACCGGGACAAAGGGTTTACCTTTTTTTAAAGAACTAAATTGAAAAAATTTTGAAAAAGTACGAAATATCCTAAATATTGAAAAAACCGGACAATAGGCTGTCCCGAAGAAATATTTGGGGACACCGGGACAGAGCACCTAAAAACGGGACGTTTGATCACCGTATCGATGACCCTGGGCGACGAGAGTAGATTTAGAGTATTTGTGAGATTAGTATTGTTTGCAGCATTTATAGGCCAAAGGAAGATGAGGTCACAGGGGGATGGCGGAGATGGCATAACGAGGAATTGCGAGATCTCCAGATATAGTTAAGGTTATAAAATCAAGAAGGCTGAGATGGGAAGGGGACGTGGCTGAATGGGAGAAGCTAGAAATTGGGAGAAACCGATTGGGAAACATCCGGTGGAAGACCAAAGACCAAGGTGGGTGGACAATGAAGGAAGGAACAGTGTAGGATTTGGTTGTAGTTCAGTTTAGAGAAATGTGGATGCTGCGGCTAAGAACTTTCGAAAACTGTAGAGACACAGAGTTAGATAAATATAACAAATACAATAATAATATATAATTAATTTACTGATTAAATTAAAATATATTCTACAAAAAATCAAATAAATGTCTTATCTACTTATACTGATTGAAACAAAAACCTTTTACATACAGACTTTCAACCAAATACAATGTATCACTCGGGGGTACAGGGGGCGGAGCCCCCGTCTAGGTGTGAAGAGCGCCGAAGAGCTGGCTGTGAGGTCATGAATGGCTGGGTGACGTCATATAATTTTAACTTAAGATAAGTTGACCTGTGGCCAGGTCCGAACCGACCGACGGTTTGAAGTAAATTAATTTCTAGCTACAGAAAAAATTTCAAAAAATTTTAATAAATCTATTAATGTAATAAAAAACAGATATGGATAGAATATCGTTGGTCGGTAAAAATTGAATAATATTGGGTTTATTCACGGATGATATTATTATTTATGTAAACCGAGACATTTTTATCTCCCGGAGAATTTTTGCGGGGACTCTGGGACAGAATACACATAAGAATAAGCAAAATGATCGTATGGGATTTGTAAGTCAGCTAAAGAATAAGAGTATTTGTTCTATCAAAATTAAAAAAAATTTTAAGAGATCTAATTTTATTTATTTATTTAAAATAACTTGTACCACATATTTATAATTAACAAAAATTATACATTAAGTTAATTTTTTAAATAAGCTTAACTATATTTTATTTCTTTCCAAATATGATTTATCAGTACAATGATAAGAAAAAAATTTGTTAATTTATTAATATTAAATTATTATTGAGTATAGATATATTCGTTTACAATATATTTATATTCATATGAAATAATTTCCATAATAAAAAACAAAATATTTTTATATTTGGTAAGTTAAAAAGAAAGTTATATTTTTACAATATATATGATTTATTTTTTGTGATGTTTGCATTTTAATTTTAAATTGAGAAATTATAATAATATTAATTCTACCTATATAGTAAAATATTTAAAATATATCAAAGTTTAAATTATGAAATTGTATATTTCAAAATGAAAATAAAAAGTTAAAGAAAATTCATATTCAATTATTTTTTATTATTAATTAAATTAAAAAAAAACAATTGAATATTTAATAGGGTCTCCTCCTTTCCCCATAAATTAGCCCTTCCAAGCCTCGCCTTCCGAAATTTAGAAAAAAGTAATAATAAAGAAAGTTTGCCTTAAAAAAAAAGATTAAAAAAATAAGGCGTTTGGACTGTAGCCTCTTTGAATCAGCTGAGAGTGCCTTTGATTTTTTGGATTTCGAAATGAAATCGCGACATTCGGGGCAATCTGAAAGAAAACCTACCTAGTAGTAAGAGTGCATAGCCTCCATCATTAGGCATGGAAAGCCAATGCTAATCGAAAAAGCCCTGCGCTCAAAAGGTAACCAACAATTTGTTGCTGTTCAGGCTAATCCCATTTCGGAACTGTGCTGAATTACCTTCCCGAATTCCCGTTCATCCAATCCACATCAAATACACTCTCAGTAATACAAAATGGCACAATTCAGACCTGCCATGCAATTCATGCAATCCATCCCTTAAATAATAGCATGGCATTGTTTTATCCACCCACATTTTATTTATTTATTAATTCTAATCTAATCTATGAATTAGTATGATGAGAATATGCATGGATGTAGGAGGCAACCACCTGAAAATTCCTAACAACTATATATATATATATATATATATATATCAAAAAATAGCCACCCTCCCAGTATAACGCATCGAAACCTACTAATTCTAAAAATATCTTTGTCTCTTCTGCCTCCTTTATCAATGCTTCTTCTTGAAAGATGTACTCTGAAATTCCCTAATCTCACTAAATTCTGTCCTATAATTTAATATATTTCTCTATAATCTCCTAATGAATATTATCAAAAGCAAAAAATCATTGTAATTTAATTCTACTTTCTATATTATATTAAACTTTATTTTAAATATTATATTTACATTTTCTATTTTAAAGTCGCCATGCTAAATAAATAACGATTATTACTTACATTTGGAGAGCTGTATTTCAATCATTTCATCGTCATGAAGGATGGAGAAGATAATCAAGAATTCAAATCAACATTCAGTAGCAGGAACGAAGATTGAAACATGAAATATAAGAAGAAAAATAACTTATTAGTTTATAATCAATAAATTTAAATTGAATTAAAAATAAAATTAATAATAAATACTGACCTCGGAGTTAATAAAGGGTTGATATTTCTCGCAGATTAAACTCGAAGAACAGCTCGTAGACTTGAATTGATGTCCACCACTCTCGCCTCGATAAAGAAAAAAATAATTAAGATTAGATATTTATATTATATACAGGAAATAAAAAATAAGATATAAATAAATAAATAATATTAATAGGATTAAAAAAGTGTATAGATTTTTAAAAATATTATCTTATTTCTGTAATATTAAAATACTAAAATTATTTTACATCCTATATAGAACCATGATTATAATAAGTTATAATACGCATTTAAAAAATATCTTAGAAAACATCAGAAAACTAATTATGATTATATTATTAATTTCACGAAGATTTTATTCTGTTTCATTGATATATTATAGGTATTAGAAATATTATTCATTTTCAAAAGTGTTATAATAATATGAAATTCACAAAACAATATTCATATGAGATTGGAAAGGAACGGTGTGAGTGATAATGAGATTACAAAGAATATATAGAATATTTAAAATTATATATTCCTATATGAATATAAGAATTTTATATTTTTTTGATTTATAATTATATTATATGAATTTTGAAAATAATCAGCACATCTTAGTATTTTTTAAATAAATAAATTTTAATAGGATCAATATATATATTGAAATTTAAAAAATATTTCAATAAATATATTTAAAGAAAAATAAAATTTTGTAGTATATGATTTTTTAATTTTTAAATAATTTTAATTTAACTTTTAATAAAATTTAATTAAGATCTGATAGAATATTTAAGATTAATTCTTTTCAAAGATTGGAATGAAAAATTTATAAATTTATTTGTGTATATGAATAAAAAATTATAAAAATGCACTTTATAAAATCTAATTTTTATTGAAATATTTTTTTTTAAAGTTCACTAATCTTCCTTTTAATTAATAAAAATAAATAATAAAATTACAATTAATTCTTGATTAGCGACTGATTAAGGGATGATTTCAGTGGAGAGGCCGCTTAGGGTCTTATACGCAGCAAGGAAGGGGAACTGAGGGGAACTGAGTCGGCCGGCCGGCATGAGGAGGTCAGTTCAGGCGGCGGAGGGAATGGAGAGGGGCGAGCGGGGAGTGCAGAGGTGAGCGCTCTACTGCAAATTATTTCAAATAAAATACATATTAAAATAAAATAAAATAAACAAATATTAATTTTTAAAATGGTGTTTTAGAATACATCTTAAATCGAATCAATAAGTTTAATTCTATTAATTCTATTAAATCAATAAGCTTAATTTTATTCAAAGATCTTAATGAAAATTTAAAAAAAAATTATAAATATATCAGTAAGAAGTTCATTAATGAAATTATCATATTTTGAAAAAAAAATAAACAAGGAGGTAGCGTATTAATGTAAATGGTTCAATTTAAATTTAAAATTGTTTGCCGAATGTGATATAATTTTAATTTAATGTAAATATATTTCATAAAAAAGAGGGTAAATGGTAAGAATTGTTCTTATCTTGGTTGGGATACGGTTTAGTAAGTCTACATGTCATTTCGAAGATATCGATGAGTTATGATTTTCTTTGCTGTGTTCTTAGCAAATTACGTTAAACAATTCTTTTCTAGTATGAATTTCTATTTTAATTCTAAAAAACAGATATGGATATAACATAAATATTTTTAATTTTATTTTATTTATAATATATATGTAAGACCAGGCTGTGACGTCATGAATGGCTGAATGACGTCATATAATTTTAAATTAAAAAAAAACTAATAAAGATGATTTTTCTCGAGGATAAAACCAATACAAAGTGCATGATTTGTGGTGATATGTGAAAAATCTCCTCATGAGAAATTTGGTGTGAAAATAACCCTTCCCTTCCTATCGTCGATCGCTAATAATACCACTTCCGGTTTCCGGATTTGCACCAAAAGTTGATCAATCCATCATACTGATGCATTAAGTAAATATACCAAATTTCATCAAAATCCGTTGAGCAGTTCAAGCTGTACACATCTATACGTACTGACGGACAGACATCATGCTAAAAATACTTCTTTCTGTTAAGAAAATGTATGATTCGTGGAGATATGTAAAAATCTCCACATGTGAATTTATTCCTGAAGGGAGAACAGTAAATAAAGAATTGTACACAGAGATCTTAAAACGGCTACGAGATGCAATTCGACGAAAACGACCTGAAAAATGGGCAGAGAATGACTGGTGTTTGTTGCACGACAATGCCCCAGCACATCGATCCCTAATGGTGAAACAATACCTTGCCAAGCATAATGTTACCACTCTGGAACATCCTCCATATTCTCCCGATCTCGCACCACCAGATTTTTACCTGTTTCCAAGGTTAAAAATGGCATTGAAGGGACATCGTTTTGCTGATTCGTCAGAGATGATTGAAAATGCGACGGAGCGGCTGAAGGAACTTTCAAAAAACGGCTTTCAAGAGTGTTTCCAACAATTATATGAACGGTGGAATAAATGTGTAGATGCAGGAGGAGAGTATTTTGAAGGGAAATAATGTAAGAATGTTATAAATATTTTTAATAAATTTTTAATAACCAATTCCGCGAACTTTTTGACCATACCTCGTATATATGATTTTTAAATTCTAAAATAATTATTCAATACAAATATAAGTAATTTAAAAAAATATTAGATAATTAATGGATATTTTGCGATTTATAGTTATATATATATATATATAATCAAAACAATTACGGGGAAATTGCCATGTAAAAATAAAAACATCTATATTGAGTTGCCGACTTTCGAGTCGCACCCATCTTTAAGAAAAACAAATAATGTACAGATATGTGATATATCATGTTTATTCATATTATCATCATCGTTATTTTATGTGTAACCAAAACTATTACACTGGTACTTGAAACGTCGGCAACTGAATATAAAAGTTTTTTATTTTTACATGGCTGCAAAACTTCTAATAATGATAATAATTTTAACGAAAAAATATAAATCAATTATATCAAATAATCTGTCATAATTAGATAGTTGAAGTAACCAATAATAGTAGTTATATCTAATAAATTAATTACTTTTTAATATATATTATATATATAAATATATTATAAAACATTACAATATCCTAAAATAAAATACTTTCATATGTTTTATAATAAATAATAAATTCATATATATATAATTATATTAGTTAGATTTTAAATAATTCGTCTTCAACATCAATTATCAAATCAATACAAGGTTTACATTAATTTGAAACAAAAATATCCTTTGAATTATCAATGAATTAATAATAGCTAATCTTATCGGTTGAAAGGAGATATAAATATTTGATAAGGAGTCATTGATTGAGTTTTGTTTAGAAAATTTACCAACGTATCGGTTTTTGATCAGGACCCTCTTCAGGACTTGGAGTAGTTATATTTTTGCTTTGGATAATGACAATGAATGATTTTTATCATCATTGCTGAAATATATTAAGCGTCCCCCAAAAAATGAAAATAAAAGTTTAAAAAAAAATTATTAACCTTTACTTCCTACTGGATGCCCCCCGATTTTTAGTTCACTATTATTATTTAATATATTTATTTTATTACTAAAAAAATCTGTTATATAATATAACTATGTATTCTTCTGTATTATCATTTAATGCAGTGTTTCTCAACCTTTTAGTATTCACGGCCTAATTTTCAATCATAATTTTCATCGCGCCCCCCATCGGTAGGATGACCATATTTTGAAAACACCAACAAACTGTTTACCGTTTTTTTTAGAAGCAAATTGAAAAAATTTTGAAAAAAAGTGTGAAATATCCTAAATATTTAAAAAAACGGGACAATATCTCGCGCCCTCCCTGGAGTGTGCGCCCCACAGGTTAAGAATCGCTGATGTAATGTATTGTACTTAAATTATTATTTAATAAAACTTTATATCTTGGAAGAGGGATATTCTATCCCATTCATGTTAATATAAGGCTTCTTTTCACAAAATAGGAAATTAATTCCACTTTCAAAGAAGCCGCTCCAACATATCAATAATTATAGAGCTATTTTTTAAATCATATTTTTTTAATTAATTTATTAGCTGTATGTATTATTATACAGTGTTTATGCAATAAACAAATTCCCTAAAAAGAAAATTACATATTTTTATTAATTTAATTTTAAAAATTTATTTTTCTCGGTGTTTAGTTAAATAATTCGCTTCATTATTATTTTAAAAAATATTATTTGATTAGAATTATAAATGGTATTAATATTATTGAATGGATTAGATAAAGTAAATTCATCGGTTTTTGATTATAGAATAATAATAAGGGAAATGAAGGTGATTAAATTTAAATATAAAGTAAATATAAATTCATTTAACTTAATATTGAATTTTTAATAATTAATTATTCTATCAAATTATTGAAGGCAGCGACAAACGATTTCTTGACAATACAGAACAGTAATTTGTATTATATTACTGATTATATTTAAATTTGAACAAATTTATTTATTTATTCTTAAATGTTTTTGTTTTATAATTAAAGAATTTAAATTTTGAATTTCTGGCACATTAATTATACATTTTAGATGCAAACTTATTACTATATATAAGTTGACCATATGCATGCATTAATATATTAACATGTTATTTTACTAACTTATTACTCTTTATTTTAAATTATTTAGAAGTTTAGATCTTGGGGCAAATGTTGAATCCAATTGTGCCACTGCACAAGTTCTTGCATTGTTTATCGCAGTGGTTACTGGAAATGTGAAGATTTTACAAAATTTACTTTCAAGAAAGTGTAAACCATGTCCACTTGTGCAAGACCCATCGCTGCCTGGGCAGATCAATTAGAATGTTTATTCAACTTTGTGGAAATCCGGAATTTATTTTCGTTCTTTATTTCATAATAATAGAACCACAACCACAATTAAAATTTATAAGATTTTTATAAGTTTACATATAATAAAAAGGTTGCGATGATTATAACACCTGACAAGAATGAGTCATGTTCCCACGGCTACTTGTGCTCATATAACTAGAATAAGTTATTATAGGGATTGACAGAGTCCAAAATGTGTCAATCAACCTCGTAACTTAATATATTCTGACCCAACCCAACATCTGGTCAAAGGATGGTCCATCCTGACCCTCTCTTTAGATTTAAGTTATTATAGGGATGGACAAAGCCCAGGAAATGTCAACCAACCTATTAATTTAATATCTGCTAGCAATTAACGTCAAAACCCAAAGACGGTTAAGTGTCGTCCAGATGAATATCTTAAACCACCCACCGAAACAGAACCTTTTTCCCACAGCCCCTTCTACGAACCTCCTCAGCTCCTCAGCTCCCCCGTCCCCCATTCAAGTAATATATATGGAGAGCAGAAATTGCAGACAGTCAGTTGCTAGTCTTTAGTCTTAGTTTTAGTTTTAAGAAACTCAACACACACCTTTTCGGCCTTGTATGAATTTGTAACAAGTTCACAAATAAACTTCTATTTCCTTCTTTATAAAATTTGCCTTTTATTGTTACCTTTTAACTACCTACTATCCCAGTAGGAAGGTAAACTAATGGGAGAAGAAAAATATATTTGTGGTAAGAGAGACCAATTGGAAAGCGACCTGTTAACAAACCAAAGACACGATGGACAATGTAGGAAGGGGCGTAAGAGATATGGAATAAAATAGGAGTTGGATGGAAGTGGCCCAGGATAAGAATGTTTGGAGAAATATGGTTCATTCGGATCATTCGAGTTCCGTAGAGCCAAAGAGAGACATATAATAAACATTAAAGATAATAAATTAGTTTGGGAAAATAAACATTAATCATTTAAAAAAAATATTTTCTTTATGCGCATTTCACTTATCTTTTAGTAATTATTTTACTTGATAAAATGCATTTTTATTAAAAACAAACAGATAATTTGATAACCAAACTTGGTGGAAATTAGTTTTTCTCTTAATATTTATTATTTAAAAATCAATGCAAAAATAAAACAAAATTTTGCCTATTATCAAATCAATTAATTTAATAAATTATACCATCTCTTAAAGTAATAGTAATAGAATATTAAAAGAACAAATCATCATAAAAGATGTTAATCAATAAAATTTAAATTATTAAAGTATTAAAGTTATCATTTGAATGATAATGTATAGTTTCTGTTTTTCACTTAGATGTCTGTTAAATTAGAAAAGGAAAGTACCCCACTTCATATTGCTTCAGCTAACCTCAGTATAAAATGTGCTCGTTAAATCAGGAATGAATCCATTAAATGTTGTTGGGGAATTACGATTAAAAATTGAATCCAAAGATGGAAATGACAAGGATATGGATTGTTCATTTTAACAATATTTTCGGAACGTTCTTTTTTCATATAAATTTATTAATTCGAATAGGCTTTATCTAATTAATAATTAATCAAATAAAAATAAATAATATTTCAATATATTAATTTGAATTATAAATTGATTAATTGATCAAGTGATTAAATTTCCTACAATTAAATTAATTATTTTAGAATTTTTTAACAACTATTTAAAAAAAAATATTTTATTAACAAATAATAATATTCTATTAAATATCTAATTAAAATTCAACTGTTAATTGAAATCAAACGAAATACATACCTATATTTAAGTATATTTAAGATATACATTCGCACACAATTTCGAATTAAAATTACGATAATGTCTATATCTATTTTATTTTCTAAAATTTCTAAAATTAACCCAAATAAATATTAAAAGAACAAATCATCATAAAAGATAAAGGATTACTTTTTTCCTTTTACATCGTGTAATTGAGTAATCGAGGGTAATGATAATTTTTTTTTTAATTATAACATGTTGGTATAAAATAGTAAAAGTAAATTCGATTGAAATGTGTCACGATTCAATATTTCAATTCATTCCTGTTTACACAACGCGTTAGTAAACAAACATGACTGTCATATAAAATTAAAAAAAAATTATAGTACTTAAATGTAAATATTATTAAATAAATAAAAAATTAGATACTATAAAAATAAACAAATAAACAGAGAGATAAAAATTAAAAATAAAATAACTATATCACTATCAATATTTAATATTTGAAGTGTAATAAAATATTATGATATTATCAATTGAATACCAAAGAAAAAATTATTAATAAATTCATCAATAAATCGAGGATTAATATAAGTTTTCTTAAAGTAGGTCCACGTTGAATCCTATTCTTGTATAGGACTAATATAATAATAAAAACTATCGTCGGTGGGTGAAAATTATAAAAATCAAAAAATAATTAAAAAGTAAATTATAATTATAGAGGTGAATATCAAATAAAATGAAATACTTTCATATTGTGAATTGAAACTATGAATTGCCTCAAATAGAATAACAATGAAAGGGTTTATTACACATTTTTCAAATGTTCTTTTTATAAACTATTTTTTACTATATTACTATAATTAACTTCAACTTTTTCAAGAATTCAAAATGTTAAAAATATATAAAATCATTAATAAATTATCAAAAGGTGAAGCCTCCTTTCCTTTCGGTCAGTTAATACATTTTTTTCAATAATATTTTCTCTCAAATATTGCCTCCCCACTTAGTCTACTCTCCCCCTCTCCTACTGGGACTCACCCACTGTTCAGAATCGCTTGTGTATGTAATGGTACCAAAATTTAAATATTTAACAGTATAAATACATTTTTCACTCTTTTTATTATAATTTCCACCGTTTGATATTTAAAAATTCCATTTGGCTTTACTGTAACTCAGAATGGAGTGGTAAGGGATGGTTTTTAAATTTTTACTAACTATAATATAAAATTGATAAAAACGAACAGTATAGGAATGAATGACTGGTTAAATCGTTGACTATGATTTATTAATGCGTTGTGAATCGATTTCTTAAGAAGAGGAGGGTGATCTATTAAATCAATTGCTCACTTAAAATATTATTTCAGATTTTACTCAAAAAATGATCTCGCTCTATTATTTAATTTGATTATCTTTCAATCATCTATATACTTATATATTTTTTTTTAATTTCACTCGCAAAATGATTACGAAAAAAACTTTCCTGACAGTTGAATAAATTGAAAATTGGAGAGGTCAAGGGTGGAAGAATAAAAAAAACGGCATCTGTATTTTATAAACAAATGGCAATATTGTTTTTAACAATTTATTTTTTCTTTTTATAAAAATAATCGCTCTTTTGCACGCCATTCGCCAATCATAATACCGAATATATATGTATTCATTTGAAGTGGTAATAATATTTAAAATAAGCTTCACAATTCAAAAATATGAGCAATTGAAGTTTTAAAAAATCTACCAAATATAAACATAAAAATTAAAAAATAAAAATGAATTCTTTATTTTTGTTTATTATTGCTAGTACCTGGAACACCGAGCTATCGCTCGATCCTTTAACAAATTTATACAATTTATTATTATAAACTTTAAAAATTTTACAATTTTTTTTTATTCATTATAATTGTTAAAAATGGGTTTTCTAAAAATGATCCATCAAAAATTTGTTCCCTAAAATGTTACAAATTAATTAAAATAATTTGATTTTCATTTCAAGATGAAAAATATATTCAAATATATTTCAAAATATTTGATCATATATTATATATCTTCGTTGTCGATAACTTCCTAGCGGAAGTGTCGTGGCCCTAATAACTCCACAGGAGTCATAGGGTGTTCATGGGAAAATTTGACCGAAGTGGTTTCCCCTTGCCTTCTTCGGTGGGGCAGCCGATGTTAAATTGAATTAGATTTTTATATTTATTAATTTATTAATTAAATAAATATATAATCTTGAGTTCTATGCTGGGATTCGAACTCAGGCTTCCTGTGTAGAAGTCTAGTACTCTACCCACTCAGCCATGCTGCCCCTATATTATATATATGTTGTTATAATTAGATGGCTTCAGTTTTATATTTTTCAAAGTGGCAATACCTTATAGACTGTTTCGCCCAGAAGGATTACTACTGATAATAATATAAATTCTGAAATTATATTGACACCTGTACTTGTCTATATTGTAATTACGAAAGGAGGATTAAGAAAGAGGTTATATTTTTCTCTTTTTACTTATAATAATCAAATATCATTTATATATTATTTATAATTTAATCTAAAAAACATTTTAATTAATATAATATAATTTATTTTATATTATTAGATTATATTTAATCAACAATCTATTTGAAATTTCTTCCTTTATATGTTGCTAACTTCATTAATATATTTTTTGTTTTGGTGGGGGAATGATAAATATATTTCTTAATTTTTTATTCTACGATATTATTAAAATAAATATTTTTAACTTTATTTCGAAATTAAATAAAAATTTTTAAAATATTTTAAATATAATATAATATTAATACAATATCAATTAAAAAAGAATGGGGAAGGCAAATTTCAGTATGGATGACGTAATTTGTGACGTCATATAAATTTACTATTTTAAATTAAGATAATACTAATAAAGTTGATTTTTCTTGAGGCTGAAACCAATACAGATCGATTTTTCTTTATAAATATTTTTTATGGTGAGAATTTCAAGAAATCCTTTGAGCGGTTTAATATCTCAAAAATATTCAAAAATATATATATACAATCTTTGCTAGTATAATAAGACAAGATAATACAATAGAATTTATCCAGAAATTAATATTTTTTACAGCTAGTAACTAGGGTATTGGAGGCATACCACTGCCATGAGCACCAACTGGGGAGGACGCGAAGAAACCTAACTTAAAAATATTTAAATTGATATAAATATGAGTATAAAAATATGAATAAAAAACTACGTAGAGGCAAAAGAGAGGAATTATATAAAATAATGAAATATCTTGTTCCAAAAAAAACATCATACTTTTCGGAGAATGAGGGGTGCAAGGTCGGTGTTTGTCATAGGCGTCATTTATCCTAGTTACACCTGTGGTTATAAGTACTTATATGCAGGTATTAAATTACCAAATGTCAGTTAACTTTTTGGAAGATCAAAGTATCAGTTGAATTATCAATTCTTATGGAATATTTATTATATGAGTAATTATTGCATATAAAACATTTTTTCCTTCCTCCTTTTTTAATTAATTTTTCAAAAATTTTTATCTATCTATGTTTTTTGTTTTTTGCATCATCATTTCTGTCATTATTTATATGAATAATAATAATAAATTAATAAACAAATATCAATTAAATTTTAATTAGCATATAAATAACGTCTAAAAATATTAAATAAATAACAAAAAAAATTCTCTCTAATTATAATTCACATATCACAGTATCATCAAAATTCTCTCAAACTTTATCAATAAATGATGCTTATTAAAACTAGTGAAGTATTTGTAAATGGACAATTCTTAATATAACACTAAAATAAATAAATTAATAATAAGTATAATTTAATAAATATCTGAATTGAAGTGTCTCCACTCGACTATCTCGCAAATTTGAATTGGATTAAATAACATATATTAATTTAAATTAAAGTAAATTAATTAAATTATAAATTAAAATTAATAAATAATATTTATTAAACCAGCTCTCATGTTTGGCTCTTTGTTGATGGCACCCACGTTATGTGTTGGCGCGTGAGATTTGCAGTGTTAAAAAATTAATTCTGATACTTTCAGCGATTCAATCAAGCTGAAATTCTATATATAGCAGTTTTATACAATTATTAATCATGTAAAAAATTATCAAACATATATCTTTATTTTTACGGTTTTTAGAAGAAAAAAAATCTAAACGTTGTAGGTAATGACCCTCTTCCGGTTGAGCTATATTTCTCAAAAGTTAATAGAAAACTATGAATTTTGAATAATGCCCATGTACCAAATTTCATCATTCTAGTTCAAACCGTTTTTGCGTAATCTTGGTTTTATACATACACACATGCACACACATACACACACACATAGAGACATTTTTCTCAACCTTAGTGAAAATGATTCAGGAACCTTCAAAACGTATAAAAACATCAAAATCACAACATCGAAAATTTTCCTGATCGCAATACTATCTCTGGCGAGATCATTTGTTAAAATAGATAGATATTTTTATATATAAATGCGTTTAATCCAACATTATGAATTCATTCATATTCTCCTCAATTTTCGGTTTATAAATGCTTCGCGAGGTTTGTATTTCAAAACTTTTAAATTTATTCTCATCTGTTAAAGTCATTGACTACGCCTTACGGCCTTCTCAATTATTTTAATACTTAATTTAATGAAACATCATTTTTTTTTTCTCAATGAAATGCATTTATTTTTTTAAAAATTTACACTTTTGGAAGCGGTGAAAAGTCTCCTGGAAGCGAAAGCCCGACCTACAATAAACCAAGAAGAGTTGAATAAATTCCGGACAACATGCCTTCATACGGCTGTAGAGATGCGTTCTCCGGAGACGATCCGTTTGCTGGTGGAGGCTGATTCAACCCTATACTACAATCTACAAGGGATGAACCCAGACCACTGGGCAATCCATCACCAAAACGAGGAGGAGCTTAAGGTGGGCGTTGCAATGAATTATTGCTGTTAGAAAGAATAGAGATTTATTACACGAACAAACTAGAAAATCTGATTTTCTTTATTAATCTTTTTTTAATAATACCAATCTATTCTATACAATATATATATATATATATATTTCTTTTCTTTTTTTCAGTTTTATATCTTTAGATTTAGAGAAATATAATATGATAAATTATAAAACAGAATTGTTGATAACATACAAACATGATGGAGTAAATAAAACCACACTTTTTTTTATTTTAATAATTTATCTTGGTAAATCAGATGAAAGCAGAGAGTTCTATGAGACATGAATTATTTATTTTTTTTACAACCTCTTTTTAAATGTTTATATATATATATAATTAGTAGAGTTGAAACTGAATAATTTTAAGTAAATATGTTTTTTTTAAATAAGAAATATTTTTGGATTAGTGATATTTCGTTTTACATCATTTTTCATATAAATTTTCTTAATATTAAGTATATCATACTATGATCTATGATATATATAATATAATAATATATACGAATGATATTAAATATTACGTTCCTACAAGTGAACTTAGGCATAGGAACCATAGCTCAGGATCTATGTTTACAGACGGCGGCAAAACCCCGAACCGACAGAACAACGTGGAGGAGTACATACAGCAGAATGGTATGAGGATGCAAGCAGAAGGACGTCGATTATGATAGTTAATCCTGCACTCAGTGTGAAGAACATGGAACAAACAGAAAGCAGCATCGTATATGTAAATACTAATGGAGTAGGCATATTTAGTTGCTTCTTTTCGCCCAACAATAAAAGAGAAAAGTTTGATGAAGAACTGAGAGAACTTGAAAGCAGAGGCAGAACAGTAGGAAGTGATATAATTATCTCAGGAGACTTCAATGCTAAGTCTCCGCTGTGGGGTTAATGGCGACACGACTAGAGAGGCCAGTTGGTGGAAGAGATGATAGCCCCATTGGATTTGTAAGTCATGAATGAAGATAATGTTCCCACATTTAGAAGAGGGAAAGCCAACTCAATCATTGATCTAATGCTAGTTAGCCATCAGGTGGCTAGAAGAATCTCAGTCTGGAAAGTTTTGGAAAGAGAAACACTAAGCGATCATTCCTATATCCTTTTTCATCTGGTTATTAAAGCGAAACAAGAAAACTCTCTCGAAGTAAACAGAGTTAAGTCTTGGAACGCTAAAACGATAAATTACACAGCAATGGAAGAAGCTCTAGAAGAGATGAAACTCCTTGACTTAATCAACAAAAAAGATCGAATAACTGGTATTAGAGAACAAGTTGAAGGTGTCACAAAGGCAATATCTAGATTATGTGAAAGGTAATGAGTAAACGCAAAAAGACAGCTTGTAACCGAAAATCAAAATACTGGTGGTCGGATGAAATCGCAGATATAAGAAAAGAATGTCTCAAAGCCAAAAGAAGACTACCAGATCTCGAGGGGACTCGAATTTGATCGACGAATACAAGAAAATGAGACAAAAGCTTACTTACTTTTGCGAATTCTTATTTTCTCAAATGAATGTAATTTTAACCAAAACCAGAAACAGAATACATGTAATATTGCATACCAAATATAGACCACTTAGCGTCACAATTTTTACAAAAAAGATCTCATACTGGGCAACTGTAGAAAATATAGTGTTTCTTTCTAATTGAAGTAAACTTTTATTGTTTAATTTTTGATATATTATTTTTTATCTTTTAGTTAGTTCTTGATATTTTTGTTTTGTTTTGTTATTTTTTGATTACATATATAGGAGTTTTGAATAAAATATAAAAACTAATAACTACATTTTAATTTCTGATATTTCAATACTATTTTATTTTATAAATATTGGTTTGAACAGAAACATCTTTTTTGGCACGATACCCAAAATCTAATTGCGACCACTGTTCTAGAAGATGTCTAAAACGATTCGTTGAGACTTCCTTATAAATTGGTTAATAAAAAGTTAGGAATCAATACGAAAATTTCAACGCTTAACGATGAAAACTGGGTAAGGAAGATCATCAAAGCCTTTTTTTCCTACTTCTCTATCACTTATTTTCATAGTGCATATTAAAATTTTCATGATATTGGAACAGTCCAGATTTGTTTCAATTAACAATTCTATTAATATATACACAAAAATTACTTTTTTCAAAATATTTACTAATTTATCAAATTAAATTGTTTCTTAATTCATTAATATTAACAAAAAAAAAATTGGGAGTGCATTTTTATGAACTATAAAGATATAATTTTTTAAAAAAATATTTCCATTCAGTTTATCTTTTTATTTAAAATTCAAAAGATTTTCTTTCTAAGAAAGGTGTAATTCAAACATTTAGTAATCTCTCTATTTTAATTTTCCCTAGATTTATTTGTAAAGTTGTGTACTATGGTTTATACAAATGTTTATTTTAAATTGTTAAGAATGCTGTAAAATTAAATTATTTATTAATAGTTTAGTTTATCATTAGAATTAGTATTAGGTATTAGTATTTTTATAAGAAATTATAGAAAATATAACAAAACCAAACCTCTGACTTTCGGACTTTCTACGTAAGGACAGTGCCTATTCAGTCGATTTTTGCCTAAGCGGGGTAAAGGTGTTCTATGATCAGTAGAATGGATCTTTTCAACATTCACCTTGATTTTCTTGATCTGAAATATATAAGTATATAATTAATACTTATATATTTTCAGTTAATTAAGCTCTTTTGATATTATTGATTTAATTGAAAATTATTAATTAAATACTATCATCAAATATGTTTTAAACAAAATTTAATCTGAATATATAATATATTAATATTTGTTTTATTATAACTTACCTTCGAAACGTTTTAACAGATATTTATATAAATCTATATATCATAATCAAAAATAATGAATAATTAATTTTAAATATGTCAATAAATTAAAAAAATTACTTGATTTATTTGTATATAATTGAATTGGATGAATGAGGCTCCCTTGACCCTTTCTACTCTGAGCGTGTCTTCACTTGTCAATTGAGTTGGGAGTTTAGTGGGGAGGCAGCGCCTGGTATAAAATGAGTGGCCAAGCGTTTGAGTCGGGAGGATAATGTGAGTGAGCACGGAATATATATATTATATATCAAATAAATAGATTCTTATATATTCAAAAAAATATCGCCTGTTTTTTGATAAAATATTATATGATTTTTCAACGTAGTTTCCTTTGTGCTCTATACCCTTGGTCCAACGTGTCTTCAATTATTTTATCCCTTCCAAAAAATAATATTTAGATAAGGACATCAAAATAGATTTGTTCGTGAGATGATTTCATCGTTGGACCCAAATCTCTTTCGCCGAGTCATTGCTTCACGTATGGAAACAAGAAATAATCACTCGGAGCTAAATCCGGAGAATAAGGCGAATGAAGGAGCAATTCGTATCCCAATTCATGGATTTTCAAGGAAATTCACTTTTTTCCAATTTCTTTTCAAAACACAAGGTTCTCTGCTATTAATGGATGACAAACAAAATCTAAAAGACCCAGCTGGTTCAAATTTCGACAGGAGACAGCTGATGGTTGCATATTGATAGGAGCAGTGTTGCCATTTCATTTAAGAGACGGAAATTCAAAAAGTCACGGACTTATTGATCTGCCTTCGTATATTAATAAAACTGTAACATAGTAATTTATCTATTATTTTCTATAGAAATTTGAAATCATCATTTCTATAAAAATTGATATTAATTGATTTCAATCAATATAGGAAATTTATTCTAGTTGCTCTTAGCTAATATTCTATCTTATAATTGCATCTGAACTTTCATGGAAATTGGTAAATTTTGCCTAAAGGTAAAACTAGAGTTTCTATTCAGATTCAAGCAAGAATATTTCACGCCTATTCAACTTCTCATATTATACATAAATTTTGCCTTAAGCTTGAATTTAATTAATAAATTAATACATCATGGTTAAAATAAATCAATAAAGTATGACTATAGTTAAATACAATTATAATATTACATATTTAATATAAAATAAATGTTATTATACTAAATGTTATACAAATCAGTGTGAAAATGAACAATAAATATTTTACCAAAATTACCGTCGATTGATGTAAAAAAATCACATATTATTTTATTAATTAATATTTATTTTATATACTTATATATAATTTCACATATTATTAATAAAATTATTTACTTAAAATTAAAGTTTTTTATCAAAAATTAAATCACCATTTAAAAGTCCATGATAGTAAATTGAACGAAGAAAAGAAGACCAAGAACTTTAGAATTCCATAGAGCCACAAAGATAGATAGATACCATATATTGCCTAGAAAAACAAATAGAATTAATTACCTTAACCTAAACAACCTAAAGGGTTATATGAAAAATAATAAATGAGTAATATTCTTGTGAGATTAAAAAAATTTTGCTATAACAGAACTAGATATTTTTGGATTATGAGTCTTTCTCATTAATTCACAAAATTTCTTTCTTCTTTCAAATTCCATCAAGTAAATTTTTAAATTTAAACTATCTTCCTATCTTTTTTAAGGTTTTTCTCTATCTATCTTGATATTTATAGAGCACTTCTCTTTTGCCAATAGTGAATGAGCATTTTCATATTTTTTTTAAGAAAAATATTTCAATTTTGCATAGATGTGACTTATATATGACTAGCACTCTTTTTTGTTCATTCTACTTATGGATTCTACTATGGATCTTTGAAGACTAAATTTTCTCTGCTCATGTTTAAACGACCAACTTTAATTAAACATAGTATACACAATGATTTGGTCGTTAGAATACTTATGATGAATTTTCATTTTTTAGGTTTTTGAGAAACAACATATTCGAGGAGCAACTCCGCTGTTATGTGCTGTGAGTAGTTGTCCATTGGGTTCAGAAGGTCCCAGTGAGATTTTAGCTGCCTTACTGAATATTGGAGCAAAAACTGATGTTCGCTCGCCGAATAGTGAATTTACTGTCTTACATCGAGTCACAGAAGCCCGTTTGCCAGGTGTACTCAGGCAATTGTTGAATAGCAACTCGACTTCCGAAATTATCAATTCTTGTGATCAGTTATCTTCATCTGGATTGTGCCCACTTCATATAGCTGCTCAAAATGGTTTTCATGAATGTGTTGCTATTTTACTTGAGTAAGTAAAATTATTGATTATCATAAATTATCATATTATTTTTAAGAAAGATGATTTTATAAATAAATAAGAATATCTGTATTAGTTCTCAAAAACAAAATTTGAAATTAAATATGATTTAAGGATAATGAGGAGAGAATTAAAGAATGAATTGAAATCTATTAGAATCTAAGTCCATTTTTTAATAATAAATTTGTATAAAGTGATTTAAATGCCAAAATTGAGAAGGGTTGAAAATTTGACTAAATATAGGAAAAATACCCTTAATGAAATATGAAAGATAACTCAATGTTTTATTAAACATGGGATTATATATTTAAGACAAAAGTGGAAATCATCAAGCTTAAAATTCTAATGAAAATAAAAAAATTAAATTAAAAAAAATCATGAATATATATATATATATATATATATATATATATAAATAAACTAAAAATGATTGAATAGAGAAGATGATTGATTTTATTCATTGAATTCATTTCTGTCAGTAACGCCAACTTTCTTTTTTTTAAGGTGATTGATAGATTACATCAAAAATATAAATTGAAAAATAATGAAATGAAACCTATCCATATATTAATACTAAATCAATTTTAATTTATTAAATATATATATATAGGATATTTATGTATGTAACATTTTTATTGTGTATGTTATTAAGAAAACATAAAACAAAATTAATATAATTAAATGAATGAAAATAATATTTTATTCAATTGATTAACATTTACTTAACTAATTTATGGTGGGGACAATAGCTGGGGTCCTAAATGTTGACAATAATAGAATGTTAGAGCTATGTTAGCGCGTTTGGATGGAGGCTTTATGAAGCTTCAGGGCATTCATGATGAATGAATGAATGTCAGTTTTAACGCCTTTATATATATTTATATGGTAAATATATATGTAATAATTAAAGTTGCATATATATATATATAGATGAGGGATTTCGTTGTACTCAAAAAAGGGTATTTATAAATCCACAACAATGGAAAATTTGTGTATATTTTGAAAAAATAAAAAAGTGAATGTTGTGTATTTTAATTAAAAAAAAATAAATAAATAGGAGTATGATTGTTTTAAGTGAAAATAAAACCCAGTCGAATTTATGTGGTAGCCCACATATGAACTTTCAATCAATATGTACACTAGTTTAAATATATGGTATTTGTTGGTATATTTAAATAAAAATGTTTTAAGCAATAAAATAGTAAAATATTTTTAAAAAATCTGAAGTGTCTCCGCTCGACTATCTCGCAAATTTGAATTGGATTAAATAACATATATTAATTTAAATTAAATTAATTAAATTATAAATTAAAATTAATAAATAATATTTATTAAACCAGCTCATGTTTGACTCTTTGTTGATGGCACCACGTTATGTGTTGGCGCGTGAGATTTGCAGTGTTAAAAAATTAATTCTGATACTTTCAGCGATTCAATCAAGCTGAAATTCTATTTATAGCAGTTTTATACAATTATTAATCAGGTAAAAAATTATCAAACATATATCTTTATTTTTACGGTTTTTAGAAGAAAAAAAATCTAAACGTTGTAGGTAATGACCCTCTTCCGGTTGAGCTATATTTCTCAAAAGTTGATAGAAAACTATGAATTTTGAATAATGCTCATGTACCAAATTTCATCATTCTAGCTCAAACCGTTTTTGCGTAATCTTGGTTATATACATACACACATACACACACAAACACATACACACACACAGACATTTTTCTCAACCTTAGTGAAAATGATTCAGGAACCTTCAAAACGTATAAAAACATCAAAATCTCAACATCGAAAATTTTCGTGATCGCATACTATCTCTGGCGAGATAGTAAAAATATATTGAAAATATTATTTAAGTTTTAAAAAATCTGGAGTGTCTCCACTCGACTATACAAAAATTTGTATATACATTTCTTAAACAAATATATAAAAGAAATTTATATAAAAAAACCTGATTATAATAAGAAACGAAGCCAGAAAGAAATAAAAAAACTTTATAATCAGATGCCGATGTTTCGTGTACAAGTCGCACTCGTCTTCGAAGGGCTTTAGTAAATTCAAACCGAAAAATATATTTTCAAGTTTTATATAATGAAATTTCTCTGAATACTGTTTTATTTCATCGATTATAATTTTTATTCAAACCAATCCCTCTTATTAGAGTATATATGATTTTTTTTATACCTTTTTACTTCATGCAGGCAAGATTAAAATCAAATTTAATTAAAAATCAATAAAATAATGAATATTTAATAAAAAAAAATCAAAACATAAAATTATATACTACATAAAGAAAAATAATATATTTCATTAATAAACATTATATATATAGATATGATAATTAATAAGGAGAAAATTTTCGGGATTTTGGGTTGAATAGGTCGGTTGGCCACGAACTGTCGTACGAGCTAAACGATTTTTTTGTCAGTGCAAGTGTCGAGGATTTAATTGAACATGTACTCTATTTGATTAGAAAAGTGAATGATAGAGGAATCCCGAACCAATTATTATTTAAAAATAGAACCATCATCAATTGTAAATCTGTTTTATTTTTAATTTTTTTTTTATCAAAAGAGATAAATTTTTGATTATATCTACATAAAACAACTATGAAATTAAAAAAGTTTAATTTTTTTTTCACTATTTTAACATTTTCATTTGTACTAATGAAAAGCATTTATAATATATATCTATATATAATATATCGATGTGTAGATATATTGAAATAATTTAATTTACTGTTGAACCTCATCCATCTTTGTTTAACTAATACATTCACATATAAAATAAAAATGATGCCAGAGTCATTTTCCAATAAAAAAATTATTTCTATTATAATTAGATTTTTTGTAGATATTTATAATGTATAGATATATATATATACACGTTTGACATTTTTATATATATTTTCAACATCCCCTAAACTTCAGGGATTCAATTTTTCATCGATACAAAATGAAAATTGAATGACATTAATAACCAAAAGGAAGAAAAAAATACAATATTCAATTAGGGTAGATAAGAATTATGGGTTTGAAAAATTTCATCATCGTTTATAAATTTACACCAAATAGAAAGAACATTTTTCTTTTTGTTTAGAAATTTAATAAAAAAATTATTATAAAAAAATATACTCTTATATTTTCTTTGACAACTACAAAAGTTATGTGAGCGAATTATTTATTAATGTTTCATGATTTTAAATAAAATAAAATTTCGACTTTTCTAATATATCTATCAAAATAAATATGTATTTCACTATAATTTGTAATTTATTTAATAAAAATTTATTGTGTGTGTATAATTCTCTCTCCATTATTTTCCATAAGATTAAATAGTATTCATAATAAAATTAATCAAAATTGCATTTTATTATACTTTTTTTATTGATTAAATTCATAAAAATTATAAAAAAAAATTCAAACTTAGCTCAAAATGGTGAAATTATGAGTGATGACTTGGGTTCGAACCACAGCAAATACAAAAAATTATAAATAGTGACTAAATAAATAAAAATAAAATCAATAATTATACAATAATGTTTATGATTATTGAAAATAGATTTTGATCCCAATAACCTTATATATATATAAATTTAATTAGAAAATATATATTTTGAAAAATTAAAAAAAATATAATTAATAATTTATTCATTTAGAAATATTTATTTTACTATATTAAGAAACGATATGAATTGTGATATTATGATAAAATTAATTAATTAATTAAGTATATTAATATGAAGGCAACATAGCCGAGAGTGTAGCGTAGCAATTTTCTACACAAGAAGTCAGCGTTCGATTCCACCTAAGAACAAATTTTTCTAATAAATTCAATTTTACATCAGCTGCCTCCGGCCCCAAAAACTTTTAGTTCCTGGTTCTATACATGCGGAAATCAACGGGAAACGATCGCATTAACATTCCCAAGAAAAATCATCATGGCTGGGCAGTTTTTAAGGCTATCCTAGTCATGATGATAGCCAAACTCCGAAAGGGAGACGCCACGTTTATAAAGAAAAAAATATTAATATAATATATGTAGATAAAAATTATATAATATATACTTTTTTTATTATATTTAGATGTGTATTCGTTTTATTCTATTCTCTAATTTAATTAGCTATTTAATTGATTGATCGATTATTCTTTGTTTTCAATGTTATCAGGTTTAATGCTAATGTGATGATACGTACCCAGGGAAATGTATTTCACAAAGATACTCCACTGCATCTTGCTGCAACGGAGGGCCATGTGGATACTAATCGAGTACTCGCACAGACATCCTACCTCGTCAACGCCCTCGGTACATTATTCACTCCAATATTTATTTGATGCCTCTCTTCATAAATTCAACAATATTTTTAAATAAAACATAATCCCATTTTTCTTTAGAAAAAACACCCAATATAAAAACAAAATTGTAATTCATCTAAAAGGTCTATAAATAAATAATTATTTTTTCAGTAATATATATATATATATATATATAGAATAAATATTTTCAAAAGCCTAAAATTAATTTATTTTCTAAATTATTATTATAGTTAAATTATATTTAAATGGATTCCAGGTAAAGTTTAAATAAAAAATATTTTTTAATGTTTTTTTTTTCTTTAAATATTTGTTTATTATTTTCTAGTATATATAAATTTTTAGATGTATATTTTATTCAAAATTTACATTCACTTTTATCACTTTTTAATAGAAAATAAAAAATTGGATCGAAAGCTAAAAATATATTGATAAAAAAAATAATTGATTAAAAATATTTTATACAGTTTTCTATCGATGTATCATTTAAAACTATTTATCAATGTTTTATTAATTTTTACAAATAGAGAAATAATAATATAATCAATATAAACTTCACAGATGATGAGATGACTTGAATTCTTTTGAAATTGTAAATAAATAAGTTGACCTGTGGCCAGGTCCGAACCGACCGACGGTTTGAAATAAATTAATTTCCAGCTACAGAAACAATTTCAAATAATTTTCATATATCTATTAATGTAATAAAAAACAGATATGGATACATAAATAATAAATATAAACATTTTTAATTTTATTTTATTTATAATATATATGCAAGACCAGGCTGTGACGTCATGCATGGCTGGATGACGTCATATAATTTTAAATCAAGAAAAAACTAATAAATATGATTTTTTTCGAGGATAAAACCAATACAAAATGCATGATTCGTGGTGATATATAAAAAAATCTCCTTTGGTGTGAAAATAACCCTTTCCTTCCTATCGTCGATCGCTAATACTACCACTTCCGGTTTCCCGAATTGCACCAAAAGTTGATCAATTCATCCCACTGATGCATTAAGTAAATATACCAAATTTCATCAAAATCGGTTGAGCCGTTCAGGCTGTACACATCTATACGGACGGACAGACGGACGGACGGACAGATGGACGGACAGACGGACAGACATCATGCTAAAAATACTTTTTTCTGTTTAGAAAATGCATGATTCGTGGAGATATGTAAAAATCTCCACATGTGAAATTTGGTGTGAAAACAATACCTCCCTTACTATCGTCGGTCGGTAAAAATATTATTTAATCTTTTACTTTTAAAACATTGTTAAAGTTAGGAAAAGAATTTATGAATAATATATTTATAATTAAAACCTTTAAAATAATAATTAATTAAACTACCATCTAGAAAACCTTTTTAAATGACCCTCGTATATTCTTCTTTACTGTTAGGCAAACATTGGTTAACAAATATGACGCCCACATTCAGGTATATTTTCAGGTATATTTACCTTTATTAAATTGTTTAATAATAATCATTCACATCAAAATTTAGATATTTTATTTTGCTTCCAAATTCATTCTAAAAGTTTACATCAATTGCTCACTTTTATGAACATTTAATTTAAACTCATTTGGTCTTCTATATTTAATCAAGTAAAGGAAGATATTTGGACAAAAGAAGAAGAAGAGAAGATAATAATCATGTAAATTGGTTTATCTTCTATATATATAAAAAAGGTTTTTGTCTGCACATTGATCAGAATTTAAAAATTTTTGCATATCTTCGCGTTTCATGACCTCTAGAATCCAAAAGTGACTTTAGAATTTTTCATGACTGTCTGTTTGTCTGTCCGGAAAATTACTATTTTATAGACTCAGAATTGGCTGAACCGATTTCTATGAAATTACATCACAATATTCTTATATACCTCTAGAGCAGTGGTTCTTAAACTGTGGTCCGCGGACCCCTGGGGGTCCGCGAAGCCTTTACTGGGGGTCCGCGGTCCTCGGAAAAAAATCATCGTAAAAATATATACATATATAAATATTTAAAGTTCATTGTTTAACTATATCCTCCTAGAGAATTACGGCTATAATTTAATACTATTAATAATACTATTTTATTTTATTAAATTGATAATTATGTCAATTAATTTTTTGTGAATAAATAAACATATATAAAAAACTATATATAAAATTTGAATTTTCATCCATTCATTCATTTAAAATCATTTTTCGATTGTTCCTTTAAAATAACCCCTCTTAGGGGCTCGGAAGGGGAGGCATATAAGGGAATTTTCTTTCACTTTGTTATTGGGGAAAACCAGGGGAGGGGACAGTCTTACCCGGAAAAACCCAAATTGTCAGCGTCCACTCTGGGGTTTTAAACAGTTTTAAAGCAAATGTTAATTATAAGTTCATTTCTCAACGAGTTGTATCTTTAAATTATTTTTATTAATGTTAATTATAAGTTCATTTCTCAACGAGTTGTATCTTTAAATTATTTTTATTAATTTAATTAATTATAATTAAATTATAGCTAATAATAGTTTATTATAGCTAATAATTTTTTTTAATTTTTAGTGTAATTTGCATGATCATTATTTTATAAAAACACTAAACACATTTTGCAATTTCCCAGAAAGGCTGTTTTTGAGAGTAAGTATAAGTTAGTTTTATGAATAAAAAATATTTATTTTAATAATATTTTAGAATCAAATTACGAAATTAATAATATTTTAGAATCAAATTACGAAATTAATAATATTTTAGAATCAAATTACGAAATATATTTATTATATAAATTAATATTCATTTAAAATGATATTAAATCATTTATTTAAAATGATTTAAAACATTTATTAAAATGATTTAAAACATTCATTTAAAATGATATTAAAACATTCATTTAAAATCATATTAAAACATAGCTAGTAAATAATAATTCGTTATATTTATATTATATTTATATTATTGTAGTTCAATGTTAATAAATTACTCCATAAAATGGATCGTTGGCTACAAACTGGTTCAACACAGAAACGGAAAGAATCAGATGATGAGGCATCAACAGCAAACTCTACCAAGAAACGCAAAACTAGAAAATATTCGGATGATTATTTATCATTTGGATTTACTTATATTTGCAACAATGATGTGGAAAGACCAGTCTGCGTTCTATGTCAGGAAAGTTTATCCAATGAAAGTATGAAACCTGCTAATCTCAGACGTCATTTACAAACAAAGCACAGCGAGCATGTTAGTAAGTCTATCGAATTTTTTAAAATGAAAAAAGAAGAACTTAATTCAAGTCAGAAATTGATGGTAAAGACGGGATCTGGTGGTATGAGTAAGAAAGCAGTAATGGCATCATATGAAGTAGCTCTACTTATTGCTAAAGCAGGAAAGCCGCATAATATAGCAGAGCAATTAATTCTTCCTGCTACAAAAGTAATTACAAATATAATGTTAGGAACTAAAGCAGCAAACGATATAAATTTGATTTCGTAAAAATATATACATATATAAATATTTAAAGTTCATTGTTTAACTATATCCTCCTAGAGAATTACGGCTATAATTTAATACTATTAATAATACTATTTTATTTTATTAAATTGATAATTATGTCAATTAATTTTTTGTGAATAAATAAACATATATAAAAAACTATATATAAAATTTGAATTTTCATCCATTCATTCATTTAAAATCATTTTTCGATTGTTCCTTTAAAATAACCCCTCTTAGGGGCTCGGAAGGGGAGGCATATAAGGGAATTTTCTTTCACTTTGTTATTGGGGAAAACCAGGGGAGGGGACAGTCTTACCCGGAAAAACCCAAATTGTCAGCGTCCACTCTGGGGTTTTAAACAGTTTTAAAGCAAATGTTAATTATAAGTTCATTTCTCAACGAGTTGTATCTTTAAATTATTTTTATTAATGTTAATTATAAGTTCATTTCTCAACGAGTTGTATCTTTAAATTATTTTTATTAATTTAATTAATTATAATTAAATTATAGCTAATAATAGTTTATTATAGCTAATAATTTTTTTTAATTTTTAGTGTAATTTGCATGATCATTATTTTATAAAAACACTAAACACATTTTGCAATTTCCCAGAAAGGCTGTTTTTGAGAGTAAGTATAAGTTAGTTTTATGAATAAAAAATATTTATTTTAATAATATTTTAGAATCAAATTACGAAATTAATAATATTTTAGAATCAAATTACGAAATTAATAATATTTTAGAATCAAATTACGAAATATATTTATTATATAAATTAATATTCATTTAAAATGATATTAAATCATTTATTTAAAATGATTTAAAACATTTATTAAAATGATTTAAAACATTCATTTAAAATGATATTAAAACATTCATTTAAAATCATATTAAAACATAGCTAGTAAATAATAATTCGTTATATTTATATTATATTTATATTATTGTAGTTCAATGTTAATAAATTACTCCATAAAATGGATCGTTGGCTACAAACTGGTTCAACACAGAAACGGAAAGAATCAGATGATGAGGCATCAACAGCAAACTCTACCAAGAAACGCAAAACTAGAAAATATTCGGATGATTATTTATCATTTGGATTTACTTATATTTGCAACAATGATGTGGAAAGACCAGTCTGCGTTCTATGTCAGGAAAGTTTATCCAATGAAAGTATGAAACCTGCTAATCTCAGACGTCATTTACAAACAAAGCACAGCGAGCATGTTAGTAAGTCTATCGAATTTTTTAAAATGAAAAAAGAAGAACTTAATTCAAGTCAGAAATTGATGGTAAAGACGGGATCTGGTGGTATGAGTAAGAAAGCAGTAATGGCATCATATGAAGTAGCTCTACTTATTGCTAAAGCAGGAAAGCCGCATAATATAGCAGAGCAATTAATTCTTCCTGCTACAAAAGTAATTACAAATATAATGTTAGGAACTAAAGCAGCAAACGATATAAATTTGATTTCATTATCAAATGATACGGTTAAGAATAGGATTGAAGACATGTCATGTAATATAAAAGAAGAATTAATATCGAGAGTGCGCAAAAGTCACTATTACTCATTACAATTGGATGAAAGTACTGATGTCACTAATAATGCCAATTTGTTAGCTTTCATTAGATATGAGTTTGAAAATCAAATACAAGAAGATGTATTGTTTTGTGATTCACTACCTTCACGAACGACAGCTAATGACATATTTAACAGTTTGAATAATTTTATAACCGAAAATGAAATAGAGTGGCCAAAATGTGTTGGAATTTGCACTGATGGTGCTCGTGCAATGTCAGGTACAAGAACTGGATTGATTGCTCTTATTAAAAATGTTGCGCCTCAGGTTGTTTGGAATCATTGCTGCATTCACAGAGAATCATTAGCAGCCAAAAATATGTCACCAGATTTGAAAAGAACATTAGACGAAGTAGTTAAAATTGTCAATTTCATTAAGGCTCGTCCACTTAATTCCAGAGTTTTTAAAATTTTGTGTGAGGAAATGGGTAGTCAACATACACATTTATTATTACATACAGATGTACGTTGGTTGTCCCGCGGGAAAGTACTCATTCGCCTTTTTGAGCTTCGAGATGAAATACGATTGTTTTTAATAGATGCGCATTTTGAACTGACCGAATGTTTCAATGATTTTATCTGGTTAGCTAAGGTGGCTTACTTGACTGATATTTTTACAAAATTGAACGAACTTAATTTGAGCCTGCAAGGTACTGTTGTAAATATATTTAAAGTTGAAGATAAAATAGAAGCAATGATTAAAAAAATCGACTTGTGGTCGAAACGCATCCAGAACGGTGTATATGAGTCTTTTCCAACTCTCAATGATTTCATAGAAAGCTCCAGTGAAAAATTGCTTAATCAAACGCGTCAATTATTTGTTGAACATTTAATTACTTTGAAAAGCAACTTCAGGAAGTATTTTTCTACTCCTGATCCTTGCAATAACTGGATCAGAGATCCATTTAATATGGAAATTACAAATGCTAAACATTTATCTGCACCTGAACAAGATATTCTCGTGGAATTATCATGTGATACAACTTATAAACTAAAATTTAACAAAACTGAATTGAGCAACTTTTGGTTACTTCTCAGGTCAGATTATCCTGCGCTTGCAAATAAAGCACTTCAACACTTGATTCCATTCTGCACAACATATTTATGCGAACAAGCTTTTTCGGTACTATTTTATATTAAGTCTAAATATAGAAACAAATTAAATGTAGAGCCGGATCTTAGATTAAAAGTTTCCAATATTAAGCCAGATATTGAGATTCTTGTTTCAAGAAAACAACTGCATACATCTCATTAAATATGTAAGTTATATTTAATGAGATAGATGCAGTTATTTTTTAAAATATTTCTTATTTAATATTTTCTGAAAAAAATTATAAAATATTTATATGAATTTAATGTAAGTACCCATTATAATTTGTGAGATTTGTTGCTATGACAATGTTTGTATTTTCTTTCTTCAATATTATAATTTCTAATAAAATGTGTTCTACAATATGCAAAAAAATCGTTATTCACCAATCACTGTTAGAAATATTCATCATATATCCTTGTCCTTATGAGATCGTAAGCCAGAAATTAATTAATAAAATGACGTAAAGTACCTAAAGTTGTGATGGGGGTCCGTCAAAAAAAATTTTTTCAAGTGGGGGTCCGTGGAGTACATAAGTTTAAGAACCTATGCTCTAGAGTAACATAGGCTATAAATTTTATTAATAGATAATCAATAACCGCAGAAATTAATTTTTTAAAATTTATATAATTCTCCGTGTTGTTCATTCAAGAGCAGCTCACTGTCCCTAGCGGAATCATTTTAATCAATGAATTATCATAGCGATTCCCAATCAAAGAATTATTATAATATTTCACTTTTTATTTTAAATTCTAATATTCAAATATCAATTCAATTAAATAATTTATTGTAAAAGTTCTCATTTTAATTAATTTAATAAAATATTTAGATCATATTTAACTTAATTTTTATTTATTCTTTCTATATATTTGAATATTTCTTCTTTTCTATTTGAAAGTGAAAGGTTAAAAAAACAGAATATAATATTTTTAATGTTTTATGAATACAAAAATATTTTCAAAACGTCAATTAAAATGACTAAATTATATTATTTTTTGTTTTTGTCTCAATTATTAATTACAACTATATTTTAAGTGAAAAAATGATTTCTTGGTTATATAAAAATTAAATTATGATCTTTTAGAAATATGATATAAACGAGATGTTTTAAATTTTGAGTATTTTTTTTAAATTTGTTTTAAATCAAAATTATTTTTTTTATAATAGGCTTCTTTTTTGTTTTTACTTTTTAATAAATTCTCTTTTTTGATATGATATTAATAAAGAATAATATTAAATTGTATATAAATTTAAAAATTAGAATATTTGAATTTTTTTAAATTTTAACACATGTAATCAATCATATGCATTAAGAATGGAAAATTTTGAAAATCAACTTGGTATTAAATTCAGAAAAAAATACTGATATATAGAATATAATAGACTATTGGAATATAATTAGAAACTCTTTCTCACCTCTATTTTAAATTTAAAAAAACGTAGTGTTAAGAAATTAAGATGCCTTATCCAACATGGATGGGTAAATGAATTGGGCTGGAGAAGGAGGCAATTTATAATTTTCTTCTAATTCAGATTTAGGACAAATCGGACAACATTATATCAAATCTCGCTAAGAACATTCAATAGTAGACAAATTATTCAGACTATTGACTCACAATCAGTTTAAATTGAAATTTATATAAACAAAGTGAAAATTTTTATTTGTTTAAATTTTATTACAATGAATCAAGAAAAATTAAATATATAGATCACATGATTAAGAGAAGCAAGAAACTTGAGGGAAATAACTGTTGGATGGAGGTCGGACATGACAGAAACTGTAAGCGAATAATAATTTTCAAATCCCCTAGCACCACAGAATTAGATAAGTTTTTTTTAAGGGAGGAAAATAACTATGATCTAAAAAAATTAATAAATGAACTTAATAATAAAAAAAAAACAAATAAATCAATTAATTTAAATTAATACTACTAATGAATGTATATATTGGTAATTTATCTATAGTTTTATAACGTTAATTATGTTAATTTTATTTTATAAATTGTCTCAAGAGTCTCTAACTTTAATTTTATAAATTAACTGATCAGATGTTTTTTTGTGTGTAATTATAAAAATGATAACATGAAAATATATATATTAGTTCAATAGCTTTATAATCAGTTGTATTTTTTTTAATGCAGATTAAAAATACTTTGAAACTGTTGTTAATCAATGTATCACATATTAATTTTTCGTTATTATAACTTTTAATGAAATAATAATATTTACATATATTTCAAAGACACATAATAAAGTTCTTGTTTAATAAATCAAAGTATTAAAAACTGACCTTTTCTATTATCTATAATTAAAAGAGAATGTTAAAATGATTTCTATTTCAATTTCAATTGATTTTTGATTTTGATAATCATGTAGAATTCTCAGAAAATAATTGATATTGAAAGAATAAATATTTATCAGAATTTATCATTTTTTTAGATAAATTAAACAGTAAATTACAAGATAAAAGAAAAAAAGAAAATAAATTAGCCCTGCTGTTTGGGCGTCTCTAGAATAAATGACACTTCAAATTGAAAATAAAAAAATTATATTTACTTAAATGAATAATAATATCCAAATATATATTAAAATAATATATATATTAAAAAAATCAACTCATATTGAATAGAAAATATTAAAAAATAGAATAATAATAATAAATAGGAATATATATACCAATAAATATATATATATATATATATATATAGGGTACGATATATAATATATCCTATTATATTAAATGACATGAGAAAAATTAAATAGAAAAGAGATTAATTAGAAGAAAAGAAGATATATACATTTTCAATTTCTAATAAAATGTGTAAATAATTTTAAATTAAATTTTGAATAATGTGCAGATATATCACGTTAAATATATATTTATATATATATATGTAAGAGCATTCCTGAGCCACCTTTGTAGAACTAATAAGGATCAAGACACAGTGACAATAAACAAACTTTTAATCGTTCTAAATATAAATAACCAAAACAAATGTTTAATAATTTAATGTTGTTATTATAATAGACTCAACTGTTGTTTCTTTGTATTTAGGTAACTATTATAATTAACTAATGTATTATAATTTTATATATAATTATAATAAAATAATAAAATCATTCTTTGTATTTAGAAAGCAACACACTGTGGATTTATTTAACATTATATATATATATTAATAAATAAAATATCATTCATAATATGAATATGAAATAAAAAACAAATATGATATTTTTCTATTAAAATAATTATTAAAAAAAAATCAGTAAATCATTTGAGACTTTATTACAATGATGGTAGAGGTGATGTTAATTGATCGCTTTATATTGGTGAATTATGATAATTTCAATAGAAAATACACTTACGCTTTTGATATAGTGGAGAGAAAGAGAGCGTCATCGCCGCCCGCCTGGTTTGAGTTGGCATGCGCAGTCACACAACGAAATCGACTGACTGACTGAGTGAGCTCGTTCATTCAACTAGGAGCCCCTGGCATTTAGGCAACCAGCAATACAAGCCACCCAATTTAAACTTGAAATATTTAAATAGTATATTCTATTATTAATTATTAATCGTATTAATTCTGCATCTAATATTTACATAAAAATTTTAAAATAAATTTATATATTTGAATTTTCTAATATAAGAAACGAATGGTTATCAATTTTAATGGAATTTAGAAAAAAAATAAACAAATAAAAATTTTAAAAGAAACTATTGGAAAATAAAATATGAATTATAGTATAATATCAAGATAATATCAAAATGATAGATATATCATATATATTAGGTTTTTTTGGAATAAGGTTTTGATATTTTCATAAATGGGTTTAAATAAAATTAATAAAAATAGAAAAGTAAAGAGCTATCAAAAGATGATTTAATACGAGATAAAAAAAGAAAATTTAAACAAAATTGATACAAAATTGATTAAGGTACCTTAAGTCTATACCAGTCATGCCAGTAGGTATAGATGATTATTAAGAATAAGTAAATTTGAAAATTTACTTTATTTAATAAGTTAATTAGTGTATCATATTTTCTCTCTTTTAAAGACAGTGAGGTAAAAAAGATCATCCACCCCCTTTTGTATTGAATGAGGTGTGTGATTCTATCTATCCGATCATAAGATTTAAAGATGAGGTCACCGGAAAATGGCGGAGACTGCATAACAAGAAATTGCATGGCCTCTCTGCATCTTCAGAAATAGTTAGGGTTATAAAAGGGAAAAAGCTGCGATAGGCAGGGCACGTTGCTTGAATGGGAGAGGAAAAAGATATTGGTGGGGAGACCCAATGGAAAACGTCCGCTTGGAAAACCAAGGACGCGTAGGAAGGGACGTAAGAGAGATGGGACAAGGGCTCAGGATAGAGACACTTGGAGAAATGTGGTTGTTGCGGCCAAGAACTTTCGAGTATCTTTGAGTCACATAGATAGAGAGATATAACATATACAATAATAATATATATAATTAATTTACTGATTAAATTAAAATATATTTTAAATAAGAACACAAAAAGAAATGAATGTTTTATGTAATATACTGATTGAAACAAAATGGATGAAAACCTTTTACTACTCTCAACCACCAAATACTATGTACCACTCGGGGGTAATTAAACCTTGAATATTATCGTTTACATATGTCCAACAAAAAAGCGTGAACATAAAGTAGTGGGTAAAGAATTTAATATTATTATATGCGCCCCACGCTTTTTTGTTGGACATTTGTAAAGGATAATATTCAAGGTTTAATTAATATTTAATTTCTATTTTCTAAGTGCATTTTTTTATTAAAAAGGGTATATATTAAAAAGTTTTTTTTTATTATTTTATTTTCAAGTTTTTAGTTGTTTTTTTATATTTTTTATTTTTAATATTTTATTGTTGCTTGCCAGATGTAAAACATTACACTATTGACTACTATTTAAATCTGTTATTCTTGAACATATATTAGGTTCTTCGCGAAGTTTCTAGGGCTTTTCTAGATGACATTGATTATGCAAGTGGCTTATTAAGCCATCGGCATACTGCCGTGTACTATGCGGCACTTAGTTCTTTTCGGAATCACAGAACAACACAAGCACATTGTATAGAAAATATATACTTTAGAACAGGGGTCGGCAACTAGATACCCGCGATGCCTTTTCAAGTGCCCACATTCAAATGTTTTTGCGATCAGGTTCTTAAACCTTTTCGACTTTTTTAAATTTTTTGAATACGGTTTTTTAAAAAAAGGTAATATGTTTTTGCAATCAGGCTCTTTATCATTTTCGACTTTTTTTAAATTTTTTCAATATGGTTCTAGAAAATTTTTTTTTTTTTCTAAATTTTAGAATTAATGGATAACAGGGGTCTCACTGCATTACATTATGCAGCACACAATGGTCACAGATATGTATTTTCATTTTATTAGAACAGGGCGCTGATCTTTCTGAAAAATCTAAATCCGATGGCCATGAGAGTGGAGTGGATGCTATTCTCAGTTATATTCCACGTCCAGTAGAATTACTTGAAGAAATTTTAGATTCAAGAATTCGTAGCAACGGTCTCTCTTTTAATGATCGAAATTGCAAGATCTCACTTGATTATGCTTTACTTGAGCCGAGAAGTGAGGCTGGTCAAATGCGTGTTATCCATGCAGTAACCCCTCTGGAAATCCTCTGAATCAACAACGACTTCTTATCCATCCCCTCATTCAATCATATCTTTATTTAAAATGGCTAAAGATGCAATATTTTTTCTGTTTTCGTTTTCATTTAAGCACTCTATCCTGGCACTTTCACTGGTTTTGTTCTTAATCGATATTATAAAGAAGATGCAGCCCTAATTTGGTACTTTAATACTAATGCAAATGATTTCGCTTGACATTCTTTTATTTCAGGTATTACAAAAAGTATATTATTTTTAAAACATTGCAGACTAAATTGTCCATTGCTAATTCCAATTGTAACTTATTCAATACTTTAATAATTTTTAAAAAAATTCTTAAGTTAAATTTTTAAAGGAAATTATATTTATTGAGTTTTCAAATAGAATTAAAATTATGTTGGTCAAAGTAGGAAAAGATCTATTTCAAAAAATAAATTTTGTTAGATAGATAGTATAAATTTTAAAATAAAAAATGGTATTTTATTAGTCTCGGGTTCATGACCCATGAAGCAGAAAATGTTAGAGTTATTCAGTGAAAAAGATATGTGGGAAAAAAACCATTAGAGATTTTTTATTTTTATTTTTTATTTTTGCACAAAAGATAAACGTATATACTTATTCTAATTTATATTTATTTATTTTAATTTATTCTGCCTAACCCTATTTAAAGACAGGACAATGGATCTACCGCTATAATACAACTACTTCATTCCTCCAACTATTCTTATACTGAACCATTTTCATTTAAACAATTTGTATTCTCTCCTACTACTTTTTTTACCTGATTTTTTATACTATTCTCTCAGCTTTCTTGATCTGTAGAAAATTATTTTTTTTTTATTTTAGTTTTATATTTTTAATAAACTACACCTAATTTAGTTAGCCTTCACAATTATTTTCAAAATTAATGTATTAATTTTATATTATAAATATGTTTTTGAATTTAGCCCGTTTATAATTTTTACTTACCATTGGTTTCTTTAACCATTAAACCAGATGTTATTAAAATTTCAAAAAATGTTTATTTTGTTTTTTAAATATTTTTCTTATTTTCGATTGTAATTATTTTTTATTTTAATATAAATACTTGTTTTATTTAAATTTAGATTTATTTTTATATAATAGGGCAACGTTTTTTTTTGTTGTATTAATTAAAGTTTGAAATTAATTTATATAGACGTATCTATTTAACGTAATTTCAACGAGTATATTTTATTTTATATATGAAAAAACAAATCACCAATGAATTTATATTTCTTTTTTAATTTTATTTAAGTTTTGGGTGGATAAAAACAATGAGTCGAGTGGTTTGAAATGTTTTATTTTTCAACTCCTCCCTCTTTCAGTTATTTTTATTTTCTTTCACTTTATAAATTCAACTCACGGTAAAAATCCTTACCTCTTTTCACCCTACTCACTTTTTTCTATAAATGTTGGTTAGATAATTCATAAACCCACTTTATGGTAAAAGCATCAAACATTTTCTAGTTTCAGTGAAGGCGAAGCGAAGACCAATCATAAAGCAAAATGAAACAAAACAAAACGTTTTTCAAAAGAAAAAGAAAAAGAAAAAACCTGATTAATCTTTTAAAAAAAATATTTTTCTAGATTTATATACGATCATCTAATAAAAGTAACTCAGAAAATAAATTTCCCTGTTATAACATAAATATGCATTTGTTTTTTTTAAAAAATCTATAAATAAATAAATAAAAAAGGATATAGGTATCCACATGAAATTTATTTATATTTCATAAATTAAATTTTATAAAATTCATACTCCCCCGAGGTCATAAAAATCGAATTGGAAGAAAAGAGAAATTGGATAGAAGTGGCTCTATGATGGATGGAGGAATGTGGTTGTTGCAACCAAGAAATTTCGAGTTTTTTACCTTACAAAGATAGGAAATTTTTTATAAGATTGGTAGATTTAACCATTCTAAATAAAGATTATTCTTAAGATTATTATTTTTTTTAATTGTTCAAAAGTTATTTTACCATTTCCATTAAAAAAATATTGTTTTTTATTATTATTTTGGTTTTATTAACTATTGGGATATAATTAGTGGGCCTTTGTTTCTATTTAAAAAAAAAAATAAAAATAATTAAATTATTAAATTTTGCAAGATTCAAGCTCGTCATCCTTTAGTTTGGCGAACCATGAGATATCATTTGTGCTACAGTTTTATTATTTATAAATTTTGTTTATATGTTCATGTATTACAAGATAAATGTAATGACCTTTTTAATCAAATTATTAAATCATTAATATGAAGCTCATATCAGGGATCAAACTTCAGAAAATTTTATAATAAAAAAAGAGTTAATTTTGTAATTCTATCGCAATGAAAAATTCATAGGAAGGTTTAGATATAGAAATAAGATAATTTATTATATATATATAATTTTGATACTTTAGATTTGATTTTCAAACTCTCTTAACTAACCATTTATAAATATATATATATATATTTCAGGAATCTTTATTTTTTATAATCTTCCAAAAAATATTATTTAATGGAATTGGAATCGTGGCATAAGTTAATTAATTTTACCTTGTCAATTATCTCCATATCTGTATCAGACAATTTAAATCAATTTAAAGTCGGGTGACTGAAAATGTTTTTAAGGTATGTATTTAATCATAATAGAGTATTATCAATTTTTAGTAGGAATTATTTGAGACAGTGTTGTAACCTGAATAAAATTGGAATGTTAAATATCTTTGGAAGAAACTGGAGAAGAGTATACCACCAAACAAATAATCTCAAATATAGGTATATTACTGTTTATCTTTGAAATCACACAAATCATAGAATTCTGGATTAGTCCAAACGATGATTTTAGATGAGATTTGAGAGATTAAGTTGGAGGAGTATGGTTTATGTGGGCTGGTCTTTTTAATTCAGTGGCAAGTGATATAGGTATAGTTTTAAGAAAGATTTATCATTATATTTAGGTCTTCTAAGAAACTATAATTTTAATTCTTTAAAAAAATATAATCATGAGTATTTTTTAAATAATAATCACACACAACTACTATTATTATTATTATATATACGAGGGGGTCAATAAGTCAGTGACTTTAAGAATTTCCTGTCTCTTAAATGAAATGGCAACACTGCACCTATCAGCAGGCATCTATCTGCCAACTTCTGTCGAAATTTGAACCAGTTGGGTCTTTTATTTTTTGTTTGTCATCCATTAATAGGTGATTTGAGAGGAAAATGGGAAATAACAGAATCTCCATGAAAATCCATGAAGTGGGATACGAATTGCTCCCGCCTCCGCCCTATTCTCCAGATTTAGCCCCGAGTGACTATTTCTTGTATCCAAACCTGAAGATTTGGCTTGACGGAAAGAGATTTGACTCCAAAGATGAAATCATCTCACAAACAAATCTATTTTGATGTAGCCGACAAATCTTATTTTTTGGAAGGAATTAAAAAAGTGTAAAAGTGTATAGAGTTCAAAGAAGACTACGTTGAAAAGTAAAATAATTTTTTATCCAAAAACCTGTGTTTCATATAAAAAGTCACGGACTTATTAATCTATATATATATATATATATGTATATTATATTTAGATAATTCTAATATATTTGATTTATATGTATATAATTTGCCTTTAGTAAATTTTAATCAGTTTTTTTATAGTAAGATAAAGTTAAAATATGGTGCTTTATTCAATGATTACTTCTCCAAGAAATAAAGATTTTAATAGTTGTAGAAATAAAATAATATTATAAAAACCTTCGAGGACGATTTAATTACTCTCCTGTTCATAGTTAAATATCTATTACTTAACCAGTTTTTCTCTTTATGTTTCCTTTTAATTATACCATTAATATTCTTCACTCTGCCTTACTCTTACTAAATATGGTGTATCTTCTATCCTCATTTTACGTATATTTATATAGATATATAGCTATCTATATTTATCTAACTAATAAATTTAATATATAGGTTTAGAAATACGGTGTAATCAAGGAAAAAAAAAATAGAAAATTATTTTATTTTAGTTGACGTTTCGAACATTAATCATATTCTTCAGGAGCTAAAATCGTTAATAACTAATTAAAGGATACATTTAAAATACTTTTAATAGATATTGTAAATATTTAATTTATTCAAGTTCATTAAACAATTTATGATATCTAAATTAAAAAAAAAATATTTTATACTACTTTAATGAGAAATGTCAAAATTTTCTAAGTTTACACAAGTTCAATAAATATAGCATATAATACGATTTTATAAAAAAATTGTATATATGTAATTATAAAAAAAAATAAGTTGACCTGTGGCCAGGTCCAAACCGACCGACGGTTTGAAGTAAATTAATTTCCAGTTATAGAGACAATTTCAAATAATTTTAATATATCTATTAATATAATAAAAAAGAGATATGGATATAACATAAATATTTTTAATTTTATTTTATTTATAATATATATGTAAGACCAGGCTGTGACGTCATCGTCCGCCCGTATAGATGTGTACAGCGTGAACGGCTCAAAGGATTTTGATGAAATTTGGTATATTTACTTAATGCATCAGTTCAATGAATTGATCAACTTTTGGTGCAAATCCGGAAACCGGAAGTGGTAGTATTAGCGATCGACGATAGGAAGGGAAGGGTTATTTTCACACCAAATTTCACATGAGGAGATTTTTTACATATCACCACGAATCATGCACTTTGTATTGGTTTTATCCTCGAAAAAATCATCTTTATTAGTTTTTTCTTAATTTAAAATTATATGACGTCATTCAGCCATTCATGACGTCACAGCCTGGTCTTACATATATATTATAAATAAAATAAAATTAAAAATATTTATGTTATATCCATATCTGTTGTTTATTACATTAATAGATATATTAAAATTATTTGAAATTGTTTCTGTAGCTGGAAATTAATATACTTCAAACCGTCGGTCGGTTCGGACCTGGCCACAGGTCAACTTATTTCTGTTAAGAAAATGCATGATTCGTGGAGATATGTAAAAATCTCCACATGTGAAATTTGGTGTGAAAACAATACCTCCCTTACTATCGTCTGTCGGTAAAAAATTAGCTGACAATAAAAAAGATAAATCAATCAAAATATTTATATAAATTTTATTTTTAAAATAAAAGTATTATAAAATTTTTATGTATATTTACATAATAATTAATTTTATTAAATACCTAATATATAATGATATAGAAAAGGATGGTTCAGTTTCTAAAATCGTCAATCTATTCGTTATCTTATATTGAGAAACCAAGTGGCTTTAGGAACAGTAACTGTCCAAGTTGATTACTTGTCATGCCTACCAGGCCCATTTTTCTTCGAACTAGAAAAGATGTCCGGTGATTTATTTCTGAACATGTTGGAAACCTGGTTGTGATTTACAGGAATGTGAACCTATTTATCGTGTTATTCACCATTGCTGGACGAGATATGCTGGAAAAAATGTCAACAACCTGATACCCCGGCCTTCACATTCGCCAGATTTAACATCTTACGATTTCTTTTTCTGGGTGTTTGTTAAAGATCTAGTTTATGTGTCGTTAATAAAAGCGTCTCTTAATGGATTGAGTGGCCGGATAAAGCATGCAGCCCCGGCTACAACGTGTATGACTACAATTTGATTACCGCAACGATGTAGATCATAGGTTCTTAAACTTATGTACTCCACGGACCCCCACTTGAAAAAATTTTTTTTGACGGACCCCCATCACAACTTTAGGTACTTTACGTCATTTTATTAATTAATTTCTGGCTTACGATCTCATAAGGACAAGGATATATGATGAATATTTCTAACAGTGATTGGTGAATAACGATTTTTTTGCATATTGTAGAACACATTTTATTAGAAATTATAATATTGAAGAAAGAAAATACAAACATTGTCATAGCAACAAATCTCACAAATTATAATGGGTACTTACATTAAATTCATATAAATATTTTATAATTTTTTTCAGAAAATATTAAATAAGAAATATTTTAAAAAATAACTGCATCTATCTCATTAAATATAACTTACATATTTAATGAGATGTATGCAGTTGTTTTCTTGAAACAAGAATCTCAATATCTGGCTTAATATTGGAAACTTTTAATCTAAGATCCGGCTCTACATTTAATTTGTTTCTATATTTAGACTTAATATAAAATAGTACCGAAAAAGCTTGTTCGCATAAATATGTTGTGCAGAATGGAATCAAGTGTTGAAGTGCTTTATTTGCAAGCGCAGGATAATCTGACCTGAGAAGTAACCAAAAGTTGCTCAATTCAGTTTTGTTAAATTTTAGTTTATAAGTTGTATCACATGATAATTCCACGAGAATATCTTGTTCAGGTGCAGATAAATGTTTAGCATTTGTAATTTCCATATTAAATGGATCTCTGATCCAGTTATTGCAAGGATCAGGAGTAGAAAAATACTTCCTGAAGTTGCTTTTCAAAGTAATTAAATGTTCAACAAATAATTGACGCGTTTGATTAAGCAATTTTTCACTGGAGCTTTCTATGAAATCATTGAGAGTTGGAAAAGACTCATATACACCGTTCTGGATGCGTTTCGACCACAAGTCGATTTTTTTAATCATTGCTTCTATTTTATCTTCAACTTTAAATATATTTACAACAGTACCTTGCAGGCTCAAATTAAGTTCGTTCAATTTTGTAAAAATATCAGTCAAGTAAGCCACCTTAGCTAACCAGATAAAATCATTGAAACATTCGGTCAGTTCAAAATGCGCATCTATTAAAAACAATCGTATTTCATCTCGAAGCTCAAAAAGGCGAATGAGTACTTTCCCGCGGGACAACCAACGTACATCTGTATGTAATAATAAATGTGTATGTTGACTACCCATTTCCTCACACAAAATTTTAAAAACTCTGGAATTAAGTGGACGAGCCTTAATGAAATTGACAATTTTAACTACTTCGTCTAATGTTCTTTTCAAATCTGGTGACATATTTTTGGCTGCTAATGATTCTCTGTGAATGCAGCAATGATTCCAAACAACCTGAGGCGCAACATTTTTAATAAGAGCAATCAATCCAGTTCTTGTACCTGACATTGCACGAGCACCATCAGTGCAAATTCCAACACATTTTGGCCACTCTATTTCATTTTCGGTTATAAAATTATTCAAACTGTTAAATATGTCATTAGCTGTCGTTCGTGAAGGTAGTGAATCACAAAACAATACATCTTCTTGTATTTGATTTTCAAACTCATATCTAATGAAAGCTAACAAATTGGCATTATTAGTGACATCAGTACTTTCATCCAATTGTAATGAGTAATAGTGACTTTTGCGCACTCTCGATATTAATTCTTCTTTTATATTACATGACATGTCTTCAATCCTATTCTTAACCGTATCATTTGATAATGAAATCAAATTTATATCGTTTGCTGCTTTAGTTCCTAACATTATATTTGTAATTACTTTTGTAGCAGGAAGAATTAATTGCTCTGCTATATTATGCGGCTTTCCTGCTTTAGCAATAAGTAGAGCTACTTCATATGATGCCATTACTGCTTTCTTACTCATACCACCAGATCCCGTCTTTACCATCAATTTCTGACTTGAATTAAGTTCTTCTTTTTTCATTTTAAAAAATTCGATAGACTTACTAACATGCTCGCTGTGCTTTGTTTGTAAATGACGTCTGAGATTAGCAGGTTTCATACTTTCATTGGATAAACTTTCCTGACATAGAACGCAGACTGGTCTTTCCACATCATTGTTGCAAATATAAGTAAATCCAAATGATAAATAATCATCCGAATATTTTCTAGTTTTGCGTTTCTTGGTAGAGTTTGCTGTTGATGCCTCATCATCTGATTCTTTCCGTTTCTGTGTTGAACCAGTTTGTAGCCAACGATCCATTTTATGGAGTAATTTATTAACATTGAACTACAATAATATAAATATAATATAAATATAACGAATTATTATTTACTAGCTATGTTTTAATATGATTTTAAATGAATGTTTTAATATCATTTTAAATGAATGTTTTAAATCATTTTAATAAATGTTTTAAATCATTTTAAATAAATGATTTAATATCATTTTAAATGAATATTAATTTATATAATAAATATATTTCGTAATTTGATTCTAAAATATTATTAATTTCGTAATTTGATTCTAAAATATTATTAATTTCGTAATTTGATTCTAAAATATTATTAAAATAAATATTTTTTATTCATAAAACTAACTTATACTTACTCTCAAAAACAGCCTTTCTGGGAAATTGCAAAATGTGTTTAGTGTTTTTATAAAATAATGATCATGCAAATTACACTAAAAATTAAAAAAAATTATTAGCTATAATAAACTATTATTAGCTATAATTTAATTATAATTAATTAAATTAATAAAAATAATTTAAAGATACAACTCGTTGAGAAATGAACTTATAATTAACATTAATAAAAATAATTTAAAGATACAACTCGTTGAGAAATGAACTTATAATTAACATTTGCTTTAAAACTGTTTAAAACCCCAGAGTGGACGCTGACAATTTGGGTTTTTCCGGGTAAGACTGTCCCCTCCCCTGGTTTTCCCCAATAACAAAGTGAAAGAAAATTCCCTTATATGCCTCCCCTTCCGAGCCCCTAAGAGGGGTTATTTTAAAGGAACAATCGAAAAATGATTTTAAATGAATGAATGGATGAAAATTCAAATTTTATATATAGTTTTTTATATATGTTTATTTATTCACAAAAAATTAATTGACATAATTATCAATTTAATAAAATAAAATAGTATTATTAATAGTATTAAATTATAGCCGTAATTCTCTAGGAGGATATAGTTAAACAATGAACTTTAAATATTTATATATGTATATATTTTTACGAAATCAAATTTATATCGTTTGCTGCTTTAGTTCCTAACATTATATTTGTAATTACTTTTGTAGCAGGAAGAATTAATTGCTCTGCTATATTATGCGGCTTTCCTGCTTTAGCAATAAGTAGAGCTACTTCATATGATGCCATTACTGCTTTCTTACTCATACCACCAGATCCCGTCTTTACCATCAATTTCTGACTTGAATTAAGTTCTTCTTTTTTCATTTTAAAAAATTCGATAGACTTACTAACATGCTCGCTGTGCTTTGTTTGTAAATGACGTCTGAGATTAGCAGGTTTCATACTTTCATTGGATAAACTTTCCTGACATAGAACGCAGACTGGTCTTTCCACATCATTGTTGCAAATATAAGTAAATCCAAATGATAAATAATCATCCGAATATTTTCTAGTTTTGCGTTTCTTGGTAGAGTTTGCTGTTGATGCCTCATCATCTGATTCTTTCCGTTTCTGTGTTGAACCAGTTTGTAGCCAACGATCCATTTTATGGAGTAATTTATTAACATTGAACTACAATAATATAAATATAATATAAATATAACGAATTATTATTTACTAGCTATGTTTTAATATGATTTTAAATGAATGTTTTAATATCATTTTAAATGAATGTTTTAAATCATTTTAATAAATGTTTTAAATCATTTTAAATAAATGATTTAATATCATTTTAAATGAATATTAATTTATATAATAAATATATTTCGTAATTTGATTCTAAAATATTATTAATTTCGTAATTTGATTCTAAAATATTATTAATTTCGTAATTTGATTCTAAAATATTATTAAAATAAATATTTTTTATTCATAAAACTAACTTATACTTACTCTCAAAAACAGCCTTTCTGGGAAATTGCAAAATGTGTTTAGTGTTTTTATAAAATAATGATCATGCAAATTACACTAAAAATTAAAAAAAATTATTAGCTATAATAAACTATTATTAGCTATAATTTAATTATAATTAATTAAATTAATAAAAATAATTTAAAGATACAACTCGTTGAGAAATGAACTTATAATTAACATTAATAAAAATAATTTAAAGATACAACTCGTTGAGAAATGAACTTATAATTAACATTTGCTTTAAAACTGTTTAAAACCCCAGAGTGGACGCTGACAATTTGGGTTTTTCCGGGTAAGACTGTCCCCTCCCCTGGTTTTCCCCAATAACAAAGTGAAAGAAAATTCCCTTATATGCCTCCCCTTCCGAGCCCCTAAGAGGGGTTATTTTAAAGGAACAATCGAAAAATGATTTTAAATGAATGAATGGATGAAAATTCAAATTTTATATATAGTTTTTTATATATGTTTATTTATTCACAAAAAATTAATTGACATAATTATCAATTTAATAAAATAAAATAGTATTATTAATAGTATTAAATTATAGCCGTAATTCTCTAGGAGGATATAGTTAAACAATGAACTTTAAATATTTATATATGTATATATTTTTACGATGATTTTTTTCCGAGGACCGCGGACCCCCAGTAAAGGCTTCGCGGACCCCCAGGGGTCCGCGGACCACAGTTTAAGAACCACTGATGTAGATCGTGATGGTACATATTAAAGGGTCGTAAATGATGCTTGGAAATTTGCCGTTAAATGCCATAAGATTTCTCAATATAAAATAATCATTAATTAGTATTTTTTTTTTATTTTAAATTAAATTTATTTCATTGGCCAAATTTTATATTTTTCATTGTCTATTAAATACAACAATTGTAAACAATTTATAGGTTAAGATTTTGGTAATATAAAACGTGGCATGACTTCGTTAAAACGGTTTAACGAATTTAAACAATTCAAATACTGTCTTGATGCCCTATGGTGTTATTGGAAAAAATTATAGAATTTTATCGACAAGCTTTTGAATTGAAAAATTGAATTTTTATGTGCTTGTGCTTTAACAAATATTATTTTCTAAAGTTATCTTGAATCATTAATTTGTATTAATTTTTTATTAATTTTATTAATTAAATAAAAGCAGCTTATTAAAATATTTTTAAATGAACATTAAAGTACTTTCAATAAAATATCATGATTATAATTTAATACATCATTATTACAATTTTACTTTATATATATATATGATTAAAATATTTTTTAAATAATTGTTTGCCTTTTAAATTTTCATATTAGTTCACTAATATATATTTATATATATTTATACAATATATGTATATATAATAATAGAAGTTATTGAAATTATTTTTAAATTATTTATTTATTTAAAATAATTCTCATTTTTTATGTATGTAAAATTCAATTTTTTTTTCAAATATTTTTAACATTCTCATTTCTATTGATTGGCTTTTCTTTGGCATTTCTTGTACAATTTCCCTTCCAAGGAAATTTTTCATCTATATTTTTATCAATTATTAAAACCATCGCTATGTCTGCAGAACTCGAATATAATGGCACTTTTGGTAGATGTAATCCAAGTGAGGCTTCACCTTACGTTCTTCTCATCTAAATTCTTTGAGTCGGAAATGTTTTAATGAATTTACTGGTGGGAAAGGCTGTTAGTGATATTTCCATTCTAGAAACTAAAGATAAAATATTTGTTAAACATTCTTTATATTTACAATTGTATTTTGATAATAAAATTGAAAATGTCTCTAAATATAGTAATAGATTAAATTAATTAATTAATTTCATAAACTTTGTCTCATATACACAGTGGCCGACTAAGGCTAAATGGGCCCTAGGTAACATTGTAATTCCAGGCCTATTTATCAGAAATAATATTATATAATACAAGAATATTAAAATGTCTTCCACCACGGATTCGTACACTCCATGATGTTCCAATTCTTTTTGAGATATTTCCAGGACATCCGCGTGGTAATAATATTTTTAAAGAAGTGGCGTACCTAGAACTTTTGCCGCCCGGGGCGATCTCCAGTTTGCCGCCCTTTCTCTTATAAGTCAATCAAATAGTGGTTTTTATAAATTAATACACATAAATAAATTATTAAGTTATTTAATCAATATTAATTAATACACAGAGTAAATTTTTTTACACATATGCACTCGTAAACATATTTATATAATATTTACTCTTCTAGCTTTCATACTAGAAAAATCGTGTATAATGCTCTCAAAATTTATATTATTTGTAATTTCTTGTTCTATTGACAATATTGCAAGATTTTGTAGTCTTAAGTGACTCATTGTAGAACGAAGATAATTTACGAATTCAATGAATTTTAATGAATACAATAAAATAAAATTATTATCCTGTTCTTGGAATTAGAATTCAAAATTTACACTAAAATGCATCTATATACACCGAGGAATAATATTCGAAATCATATAGTTGATCATAATTTATATAAATCAAATAGTAAACTTATAATAATCATTTATTATTCAAGAAAGAAAAAAAAATATGAAATGAATAAGTTGCTTTTTACAACTATAACTAAATATTAAAAATGCCGCCCCAAGATAAGTGCCGCCCGGTGCGGACCGCACCCACCGCCCCCCCTAAGTACGCCACTGTTTTAAAGCCATTTCCAGTGAAATTCGTGAAGCCATCCTTGAGAAGGTAATTGAAGAAAATATTTCTTAAAATAGATCACACGCCTTAAAAGGGTATTTGCTGACAAAACCTTTCCAATCTATTTCTTCTACAGGTTCACTGTTGTTTAGTATGCATCTCACTTGGAATTTCCCCACTATTCTTATTCAATTCGCTTTTCACGACCTCAACTTATTATCTTGTATAGTGTTTATCGAAAAACCTTAATCCGACCATTTATAAAACCCCATTATTGTATTATTATCATATATATATAAAGGAATGAGAAGTTCATGAAATAGAATGGAATTATTATCAAGTTGAAATAAAAATAAAAGGGAGAGGAGAGGCAATAACATTAAACAGATTTTCTCTTTCCCTTAAATAAAAAAATCAAGAAAATAAAATAAAATAATCTTTTATTAATAAAATAAAACAAATGAAATAGGAACGATATTTTATTAGAGTTCGCTCCATGGCCTCATAATAAAATTGGATCAGAAAATGACAGAGACATTTTGATAAAAAGATAGAAAAAACCCTCTAAAGATATAAATAATGAAATAAACTAAACGGGGAACAAATGTATTTTTAAAAAAATAAAATACAAATTATGATAAAAATTTTAATGATCTTTATGTGGGTATAGATTAAAAAAATGTTATTCTTAATTTTGAATTTTTGAAGCATCAGCGTCCGCTCTAGCATTTACGACGCCCCGAGCAATATAATAAATAAATTAAATAATAGAATTGCCGCTCCTATATTCGTAAAATGTATTACATTCATAACCAAAATGCCGCGCGCGCGCCCCGGATAAATTTCCGCCCTCTAGAGCTGGCCCTGGAAGCATATTCAGAAAGCATGAGGAAGTATTCAATTAGTCTATTTTATAAAAAAAATTACAAAATATATATAAAATTTGTTTTAATTTGTTTGATTGGGATATTTGGTGAAATAGTACAAAGTTCTGATGATATAACTATTGAAATGTGATCATTAAGTTTAATAAAAATTCACCTTGAAACGTAAAACCTAGTGTTTTTAATAATCTACCTTTAACAACTGAATTTATTATTTCATTTTCAGTTTAATTTATAAAATTAAAATTGTTAAAAAAAATTTCAGGTTAAATTTCCAAATAGATATAATGTTTTAACGAGAGCTGTCAGTACAATTTTCAATTATTTTTTTAAAATTATTTATATATTTATAATAGATGCCAGTTGAATTTTAACCTGAGGAGTATTCTGATACCGGATCGAAACGTCGAACATTTGTTGAAAAAGAAGTTAAAGAGTGTCATTTTTAAAACTTTATTTTCCTCCTGATCGTGCCCTTATTCGTAATCCATTATATACTTATTTATTAATTTATTTTATAGGTTACAATTAATTTAGTTTAATTTATTAAATATTCATGGGGGACCAAAATAACTTGCATAATAATTGAAATAACTTTGAAAACTTTGAAAAAGTTTTATTTTTATATCTTTTAGATGCTCATTCTCAACATAAAATTATAAATGTATGTCTATATATATTTATTTATTAGTTTTTTTGTGAAATCCTAATGTGTTCTAAGAATTCGTTTTTTATCTTTTTACACGCTTTTATTTAGTTTCACATCGTGTCCTGTCGTCAAATCTTGCAAGGTAAATTTGACCCACTTCCCAATCAGTGTTCCCTCTAATTTTTCGTGACCTGTGTGCGCACTTTTTTATATGTGTGCAGTGTTTTCCAAAATAAAAAAAAATTTGTGCGGCAATTTCAAAATGCGTATATAAAAAAAGTCAGTACAAGAATAGTAGTAAATTTTTTGTGCGCGCGAATAATTTTCATGTGCGCTATATTTAAAATTTGTGTGCGCGCGAACACGCGCACAGCTTAGAGGGAACACTGTTCCCAATGTTCGAATGAGCTGAAATTTTGCAAACATATGAAACTCCGATGATAATACAATATTTCTAGGTCATAGGTGACCTCGGAGGTATTATTAATTAATTAATAATAATATTATTATTATTAATATTATTATTAATAATTATTAATAAATTAATTAATTCTTCAACTATCACCTGAAATCATAAACCGGGCAAAATTTCTGTTAAGACTAAAAATTAAGAAATAAAAAAAATGTAAAAAAACTTTTTAAAAACACGCTTTTCATTAAATTGGAACTATCTTTACGCTAGCCAACTTCCACAGTGATTTCAGCTCCATAGCAAGATTTTGGTATTTGTTGTATTTTTCCTTCTCTGTTTTTGAGATGTTGTGGGATAAAGGGATCCCCACCTCTATTTTTGCCTTTTTCTCTTTTATCAATCAACAGAAGGTTAGAGTGGTTGTAATCGATAGATTTATCGGTTATCATGGAACAATCCCAGTATAGCTCATAGGAATCGGATTTCTATCGAGTATTTATAATAGGATTCAGGGATAGTAATAAGATTGCACTTAAGGGAAATTTGTATGTGGAGGATCTCTCTTTGCCACTTGGTTATGTCTACAAGTGTAGAAATTATCCGCTAGTACACTACAACCACCCGTAAGATGTTCTACTATCTACTGTTTCCCCAGATTTCCCACATCTCCTACATCGATCAACTACGTCCAACTTGAGGATGTTTTTCTCATAATTTCGCGTTCTAATTGTCTTATCATGATAAATCCCTCTGTTGGTGGGAATAGGTAGCCCTTTTCAAACATTGAGAGTGATATCCCTATCGACATTGGGGTCACTCAATTGAGTGGGATATTTCTCATGGAGTATTTTCTCTCTCCATAATGTTATGAGGCTGTCATATGGTTCCATTACATCGTCTATTGCTTGTTGTTTTAGTTGCAGCGGGGTAAATTTGTCTGTTTTTACTAATTTATCGATCTTAGGATTAGCATGACTTTGGGAATATGAGCGCATCTTTCTAATTTGCTTTTTGCTTAGTTGCGAGATGTTTAATAGACCACGGCTACCATCTCTCCGAGAAAGAGATATAGGCGTTCAATTGCTGACTTGATGCTGGGTGATGACAATTGTTGTATAGCATTCGGCGAGTTAATCGGTCTAACTCACCCAAAACCGCTTCGCTTTGCTTTGCTTTATTATTATTATTATTTTATAATATTGATATATTTTTAATATTATATTATTTTTCTTCTAATTTCTACAATATTAAATTAAATATTATTTAAAAAATAAACAATTTTTTTTCAGGAGAAAACTTTAAACCAAAATTCCAACGTTAATGAAAAACCAACCACTACAATGTTACCTCCAAGGAAATCAATTCCCCAAACGTTTGGCCGCAAATCATTGTCAAAAGCATTAAAACGTGGGCTTAACTGCCCCATCGGCGAAGAAAACTTCCCTTTCGAAAGGAGCCGCCCCCAATGACTTTCTTGCTTTATGGTTCTAGTCCACCGCTTCTTCAATGGAAGCTGTCCAAAGGATTTTTCAGGCAATGAAAGTGATCCGACCATTGGTTATGAATAATCCGCATGCTCGTGAACATTTTGACAAAGCCAGAATGGAATTACGACATGTAATCAATCAATTTGATCTGGACAATCAATGAATAGGGAAAGAAAAATTTATAATTAATTAAAACATATTATCAAATATTGATAACTTGAAAATAAATAGCATCGATTGAATTTAATAATAGTTGTTAAAACATCGCTTTAAAAAATATTTGAAGAATATATAAGCAATCATTCATTTAATCCTAATCTATTTGAACAAAATTTTATTAGATAATGTTTGATTTTAGTTTTTGTTCTTTTTTCTATTAATAGTATCTGTGATCTAAATTGGTATTTTAGTTATCAAAATGTAAACTTTAATTATTTATTTATTTTTTTAATTTTGTTGGTATCAAAATTATCATCTAGGATTGATCATTTTATTATTTTTTTTTTACTATTGAGAAATTGATAAAGATTGATAAATATGATGAAAAGAGCTGCATTCTGAATCTCATAGATATTTGTCAAGTAGATTGGTTATTTAACCAGTGGGTGGATATCTTCCTTGCTCTAACAACTGTGCAGTCCTTAACACAGTTAAATTTATTAATTTGGAAGAATTATAATAACATTAGCAAAAGAGGTTAGAGGTTAGCAATTTAGAGATGACAAAATGATTGACTCAAAATTGATCTAGAGTATTGTTTTATTTATGTTTTGTTTATCTCTAAAATACTAACCTGACAAGGCAATTATATTAACATATGCAAAATTAAAAAAACAATTTTTAAGTGTTTATTTTATTTAAGTATTCATTTATTTTGAAGGCGCCACAGGGTGGCATCGCTGCCTCACATTCTCGTGGTCCCGGGTTCAAGTCCCGGGCCTGGCAAGGAAATTTCTCTAGCCGAGAGGACACCTTATTTATATACCCGACTTGATTGGTGCTGCTCTCGCGTAGAATATACAAAAGTCAGAGGTTTGATTTGAGCAATACCATTTTAATGTTAGATGCAGGCCCCCTAAACTCTATTGTTCTCCGTGAAACAAAGTTTTTGGCGCCATCCGGTTATGCTACACAAGTCCGATTTTTTTTTTCAATTAGTTACTGCCAGCACTTTGTTTCATCGAGAACAATAGAGTTTAGCAGTCTGTTAGATGGTCTGTAGTCAGATGTCTGACCATACGCAGTAATGGGGCATGGCTAGTGCGTTAATTATTCATAATATTCTTAATATTTTAGTTTTATTTACGTTTCTCGATATAAAATATTATTATTTGAACCAACATGCCTCCCCACCAAAGTATAGATACTGAATAAATTCCTGGCGATCCTACTAACAGATTAATTAATACTAGAGGTGAAGATATTTTTTCAAATTTTTCTGAGCAGTGCTCTTAATATTTATATAATATAAAACAAAATCAATTGTATATTTATGTTTAGCTTTTAAATAAATAGAATTAATTATTAAATGATTATATATTTTATAGAATTAATGTTTCGAGACTTCAAGCTCTCCCCACCCTCTTCTGAATTTTTTATTTACATAATATATTATAGAAAACATATATAAATTCATATTTCCTAAATAAACTAATTATAAATTTCAACTATAGTAGGTATATAATATTAATTCAAGTTTTTCCTGTCACTCTTTTGATCTATGCTACTATGAAATTCCACAACCTTAGGATAATCCAGCATCAAGGATCCTGTTCAGCTAAAATATATGCATTTTTTTGTTTGGGATCTAAGCCCATATTAGCCAGTTTACACATATAGTTTACATTAAATATTATATTTTATATTTTTGAGAACTTGGTTTATATCAGCGTTTCTCAACCTGTGGGGCGCACTCTCCTAGGGGGGTGCGAGCACTCCAAAGAAGGGGGGAAATGATAGTATATCTAAAAGAAAATATTATTTAAAATAATTAACTGACTAAAAGGGAAGCACACATACTCTCTTAATTTGAATGTTAATTAAAAATAATTTAAAAACGGAATCCAAAATACTCAAAATACATTCTTGTTGTGTGCATTTTATTGATCAAAATTATAATTGAAAACTGGGCCACAAATACTGAAAGGTTGAGAAAGGTTTGTTTAAATTATATATTACAATTTATCCACTCATAAAAAATCTTTATTTAACAAAACAAAAACTAATTTTATTTTTGTTTGTTTATTTTTTGCCGTATTTATATTTTTATGTTTAATTTAAAGTCTTTTACATACATTTTATTTAATTTTTGTAGATTATTGTGAGTCAAATTAAATCTGTTTTTTATTTCTTAATTTTTTTGTTCTTTAGAATTTTCATTAAATAAAACTCGTTAAATCAAGAGCACTTAAAAAAACTATAAACAAAATGTGTGTATACATTTTAAACTGCAGATATACATATAATACAAAATGTTTAAAATGCGTTAGTCAAAGGAATTGTTTCAAAAATAGAAATTTTAAGCCTTGATCAGACAGAATAATTATGCAAAAGTGAGAAGAGACCCCCAAAAAAGCAACTGAAAAGGACTTAAGGAAACAAAGGGATCTAAATAATATGCAGAACAATAATAAGAGATTAATGTAAATATGATTAGAATTTAAAAATAATAAATTAATATTTATTTTATTTAATTAAAGGGAACATTACGTTTAACTTTCAAACTCGTGAATTTCTCTCGAAAATGAATGAAATTAAAATGATGGAACTACTTGAAATGAAAAGTAACGCCCAGTGAAGTAAGGGAACGCATAGTGGGACCAAAAAAAAGTCCTATTTTCAGCAAACTATTTTTTTCTATATTAGTTTTTATTTTTTCTTATTCTTACCATACAAAATATTTACGAACACAAAAAAAGAAATTCTAACAGTAGATTTAAGTGGGAGTTGTCGGAACATGAAAAAGTACTGGAACGCGTTTCGGTTCTAAAAAAAGGTAAGGGAACGTCGTTCCCCCGCGTTCCCCTCCCAATACACCACTGGTAACGCCTCTGATTAAGAAAATCAAGATAAATTCGATCTACTGACAATACAACACTTCTATTCCGCTTAGACTTGCCGATTTAATAGACGTTGTTATTTCATAAGATAAAAATTAAAAATTTTAATTTAATTCGCTCCACATCTGATTCTAAATTGTAATAACAAGTTTTTCAAATCTTAAATTATATTTAATTTTATTCAAAACTAAAATTATTTCTATATAATACTTTTAATCAGTGGCGTACCTAGAACTTTTGCCGCCCGGGGCGATCTCCAGTTTGCCGCCCTTTTTATTATAAGTCAATCAAATAGTGGTATTTATAAATTAATGCACATAAATAAATTATTAAGTTATTTAATCAATATTAATTAATACACAGAGTAAATTTTTTTACACATATTTGTATGCACTCGTAAACATATTAATATAATATTTACTCTTCTAGCTTTCATACTAGAAAAATCGTGTATAATGCTCTCAAAATTTATATTTATATTTTTTCCACCGGCCCTGCTTTTCAAAAGAAAAATCGATGATTTAAAAAAATATTGGTATATCATTTCAAAGTAATCATATAAACTTTTCAAAAGAAATGACATTTATAAACTGATATCAAAAAATTTTAGTTAGGAAAAATTGCTGAACAAAATCGTAAAGATGCGTTTACGAATTCAACGAATTTTAATGAATACAATAAAATAAAATTATCCTGTTCTTGGAATTAGAATTCAAAATTTACATACACAGAGGAATAATATTCGAAATCATATAGTTAATCATAATTTATATAAATCAAATAGTAAACTTATAATAATCATAATAATCATTTATTATTGAAAAAAGAAAAAAAATAAATATGAAATAAGTTGCTTTTTACAACTATAACTAAATATAAAAAATGCCGCCCCAAGATAAGTGCCGCCCGGTGCGGACCGCACCTACCGCACCCCCCTAGGTACGCCACTGCTTTTAATAAAAACTTTAAATGAATAATATTATATTATGTTATGTTATATATATTATATATAAATCTGAAATGTTATTTCGGATTTAGCGCGCCTTGGATTGTTCTTATTGTTGCTCTGGATCATTAGGTTGGCAACAATACTAATAATAGGTTCTCGAGTTAAGGTTATAGAAATTATATATTGTATAAATTGTTCCACCATTAACCAAAAAATTTACAATTAATCAATTCTATTATTTTAGGTAAGAATTGATTTTAAATTTGTAAATATTGTAAATATAAATACTAATAAAGATCTATTATTTTAGCAATTGAATATTATTTTAGTTTTAATTCACTTACTTACATATATATGTTATAAGTTATATAAGTTATATATTTATATATTATAAAAGTTCTTCAATGACCAAGAGATATATTTTTTAACCTGGCGTTAATTGAAGGGATAAACATTTATATTTATGCATTCCTTTTCCTTTCCCTTCTTTGCTCCACCCTCTGTTTCTCTGACAGTCTCTGCAATACAGACGCCTAGACAAGGCCCTTTTGTAATTAAATGTAATTTAGACACGTTGATGAAAATCGCTCGGTTGACCCAATTAATTGATTTAATTTTCCTGGCATATGCCCTACCCTACTATCTCTTTCTCTCTCTCTCATACACATACACACCTATTAACACATTTTATACTAATATTTATTTTCCTAATATATGGATAATATTAAACGTTGAAAAATGAATTTTTCACCACAGTTTTATTTTATTTTTATTTTTAATTGTTTTTTTTTTGTTTAAATATACTAATGGCGTTTATAAAATATTTTTTTTTCTTTTTTTTGAATAAAATGAATTTTAACGAACAAAAAGATAATTAAATTTATAAAAAAGGAAGGAAGAAAATTAAAATCCACAATGAATTTACTCTCTTTTTTCTAAATATATATATATATATATATGTATTGTTTTATTAAATATACTTAATTAAATATATTTTTTTAATTTCCAATCTCATTTGAAATTCAAGCTCAGGGCAAATAATCTTCATGACATGGGTTCAAACCTCATCAAGTTCAAAAATGTGTTTTCTATTTATTTTATTAATAATTAAATGTAATATATACCTATTGGTATACTAGTATATTACATTTTAACTATAAAGCTAAAAGAAATTGTGATTACACTTTCTTTCTCTGAAATTTTTAAAAATTTTTTATTTTTATTATTTAATTTTAGTAATAGTAAAACACATATATACCATATACCATATATGTATATAGTATTAAGTTACAATTTAGGAAAAGTTTATTATATTTTCATAGAAAAGAGCTTAAATTTAGAATATATTCTTCCGAGAATGTTATTCTTCATTTTAATGAAATTCACTTATTTTATTATATATTCACAAAATTAAATTATAATTGATTTTTTTTCAGAATTGCTTTAACATTCATATATAAATAAAAAAAAATTGTGTCCATATTTGTTAATTCTCTTTTAAGCTATCGGATTTGAGTTCGACAGCAAGATCAGGAAAATTTAAATAATAGAAGATTAAATAGAAATTTAAAAAACAAAAAAAAAGTCAGAAAAGTGTATAAAATATAAGCGTTAACACTCGTTTCGAAATAATTGAAAAACGAATTAATCTAAATAAATGTCCTGATATCAATATCACCAGGGCCGTCTTAAGGAATTCGGCGCCCATGGGCTACTAAAAATAATGCGCCCTTCTTCCTAAGAAAATACACAGAATGGCAAATGGAATTAGGAAAAAACTATTTATTACTTTTATAATAAACTGTTATCTTTATTGTAATTTTTCTTTAAAGTCACTTATTTAAAAGATGGGTATAAATGTTTACCCAGATTTGAGGGGATTATCTCAATAATGACAGTTCCGATCAGTTTTTAGTCTAATCCTTAGAACTTGATCGGAACTATTATATGATTGGTAGTCTTATATTAACTCCAGTACAGCTCCGACAGTTCAAATTCGACTGAAACAAAAGTACGATCGGTAGGGTATTACTCCTATTTCGCGTTGCCCTTCTCTATCTATCGTTTTTCAGCACATTTGGAAGAAATAAAAATCAGTTTAATATTTTAAGAAGTGTTTTAATTTAAAAATAAGTAAAAACTAATAAAATGAAAAATAAATTTTTACTATATCGCAAATAAAAAATTGGCGCCTCAAAAGGCTTGCGCCCTGGGGCTATAACCCATTTAGCCCTGTGGTTAGGGCGGCACTGAATATCACACATTATAAAATAGAAATAAAAAAAAAAATATTATAAATTACAAAAGAAACTTGAATTGATTTTTCTTACCTTTTAACTAGCCCAAAATATTTTTTTTTATATTTGCCACCGTCCATTGAAAATACAATAATACAAAATAAATATTGTTAAATTATAGCACAAAAGAGAGAATATTGCTATAAATCCTTAAATAAAATTATTTTTAAAAATCCTTTTTTTTAATTATAAAACATTAATTATTACCTTAGAAATCCATACAAAAAAAAATTATTTACAAAAATTCATTAGACTTAATGATAAATTTGTGGATACATTCTCGAAATATAAAAATCTTAAAAAGCATTAAAAAATAAAAATAATTTAATTCATCTCTCCCTCTCTGTGGCTCTACTGAACTTGAAAGTTCTTGGCCGCAGCAACCACACTTCTTCAAGTATCCTTATCCTGAGCCACAACCTTCCAACCCCTACCCTCTCCCAACTCTCTCACATCCCTTCCTACATTATCCACTCACCGCGTCCTTGATCTTCTAAGCGGACGTTTCCCAATCGGTTTCCCCACCAAAATATTTTTCACCATTCTTTCATCTCCCATATAATTTGATCCATATTACATATTTATAAAACAAAAAACAAAAAGTCATAAAAAAAATTAAGTAGTGTACAGTAACATTAATTATGTTTATTGAATTATGTATTGCAATCTAGGAAGTGAACCTTGACATAAAATATTACATTGAAGAAATAATTTCTGTGTTGAATTGCAATATATAACAAAATAAAGAAAACAGGGAATATATATTAAATTCGGGTATTCCCTCAACTCCTTAATACAAAATAAACAAGCCATGAAGACACTCATATATGTATGTGTTGGCATGAACCAACCATTTTCTGATTAAACTGTCAAAATTAAAATTAAAACGAATTTTTTGTTTTGTTTTATTCTTGTTATAAGTTAAAGCAAAACATTCGATTATAAAAAAGTATATTGGTGAACCGTGTTATTTTAAAATCGTGTAAAAAGACTGTTAAAAAATGTATTGAGTGTAATTGAAAAAAACAAAAAATATTTATAAACGAAAATAAGTAAAATATATTTATTGGTGTATTATCTAAGATGGATGGATAGTATAAATGAAAGAGTAAATTTTCTAATTAAATAATAATTTCATTAAAGAAAAAAGTTAACATAATAATATAATAATATAAACATAATTATTATCATTTTTCTTATTCTTAGTATTATTATTATTTATTTATTTATTAAAAAAATCTGAAAAATTCAAAACACGAACTTATCGACTCATTTATTCCATAAACAAATTATTTGTTTTTTTTTATTAATAAACTATTAATATAATTATATATTATTTGAAATTTTGTCTGTACACAATAATTTAGAGGGAAACCAAATATACTAATGTTCCATTTATATAATTTAAAATATTTGAATTTGTTTGTAAACCTTGAAAGCCTTCACCAATATTTTGAAATTAACATATATTGAATCTATAAATATTAATTAATTAAATGAAAATTCAAATTATTATTTTTAATTTATATAAAAAAAAATTCATTTTCCATCTTGTTACATATAAATTTATTTAATTTATTGTTATTTGTTAATATTAAAATAATTATATTCTTCATCAAATAAAAAAAAAATCTAAAATTTCATTAATGTACATATATCATTTACAACAATATTTATTTATTTTTTTTGGAAAAAAAAGATAAATGAATTTTTAAATTTTTTTTTTTTTTTTTTTTGAAAAAAAAAATTTCTATTTACATCTTTTTTTTAGTGACGATAGAGTTGTTACAGATTAAATAGATGTCGCAAACGGCTGGAGTGCCAAATCGGTTCTGTCGGTTGCAGGGTCAGCAGGGGTCACGCGCAAGCGGACTGCCAGATGCCCAAGTCGACGATCAATAGCTGGTCTATATTGAAGACAAGACAAAGGGCGCAAGGGCCATCTGTTCAGACATGCCGTGCAATTGCACCCGACACCAACAAACACCAGATCACCCCCCAACCCACCCTATCATCATCCCCCTACACCCACACACACACACACACATGAATTGCGATAGGATGTTTCCTAAAATTAAGGAATAAGACACGAATAAAAACATTTGTTTATTTATATAAGTAATTTAGGTAAAGTATTTTTGTTAATTACAAAATTTAATTTTCAAATAAGAATGTTGTTAAAATAAGCTGGAGTGTCTCCACTAGACTATTTCGCAATTTGAATTGGATTAAATAACATATATTAATTTAAATTAAATTAAATTAATTAAATTATAAATTAAAATTAATAAATAATATTTATTAAACCAGTGCATGTTTGGCTCTTTGTTGATGGCACCACGTGTTGGCGCGTGAGATTTGCAGTGTTAAAAAATTAATTCTGGTACTTTTAGCGATTCAATCAAGCTGAAATTCTATATATAGCAGTTTTATACAATTTTTAATCATGTGAAAAACTATCAAACATATATCTTTATTTTTACGGTCAGAGGAAAAAAAAATCAAAACGTTGTAGGTAATGACCCACTTTCGGTTGAGCTACATTTCTCAAAAGTTGATAGAAAATTACAAATTTTGAATAATGGCCATGTACCAAATTTCATGATTCTAGCTCAAACCGTTTTTGCGTAATCTTGTCTACATACATACACACACACAATTTCGACATTGAAATTTTCGTGATCTAAGGCGAGATATTAAAAAACCACAAAGAGGAATAAAACACAGGGAGATGGCACCTTAAGCATCATTGTTAATCCCTTAATTATTATTTTCTTATCAGTTTGTTTTATTTATTTTTTTTTTTCTAAATTGTATAAAATAAATTTAATAAACGGAATCATTAATATTAACTAAAAAATAAAATAAAGTAAAATTTGTGCTGTAGAGGGTAGGAAGAAAATGTATGAATAGCGAAAATTCTTAGCTTAGAAAATTAGTTCAATTGTGAATTTAGTGGTGGACAAAAACGTTAATTGTATTCTTCATTAGTAATCCCGTACTCTTTTTTCTCCAATCTTCCTTTAACCATTCAATGGTCTCCTAACAATACAAATTGATTTAATATCTCTATAACTTATTTATATTTATTTAATTTTATATTTAGATATTCCATTCTATCACACAAATAATAAATATTTATTAAGAGAAAAATCTGCAAATTTTTCTTCATGGAAATATCTGTATCTTACATTAAAATATTTAATATTTTTTTTTAAATATTTGATAATAAATTATTTTTTATAAGTTAATAAAATGAATAATTATAAAATAGTTGTTAATCAGCGAGCTGTCAAATGATCTAAAGAATTGTGATAAGGGTGACAAGCTTCGTTTCAAGATTTTTAAAAAAATAATTTCATTTCAAATATTTTTAATTTGTGTTATTGAAATTCAAATAAATTCTTTATTTTTTAAAATTTTCTATTTTATTATTTGTCTATTATAAGAATTTAATTTGTCATTAAATTAAATAAAATCAAAATAAATAATAGGTTTATATATGTATATATATAGAATATATGAAAAAATTGAATTTTACTTATTAGATGAAATAAATAAATTATTGAGTACTCAGACTAGAAGGGTTGTTTTCCTATGGGATTGTTCCTTAATAATTTTAAGAAAACGAAGATACACGTATTGCACAAATTGTATATTTATTAATTCATGATGTATCGAAACTTGTTGCGCATGGTAAAAATTATCCATTAAGAAATTTCTATTAAACCTACAGACAGCTTGAAAAATAAAGTAAAGAAGATGTAGTTTAGGTGAATAAGAAAAAAAAAATTTAACAATTCTGGAAATGTTATAATGGTTTAATAATACAAAAAATTCAAGCACCAAGAAGAAGTTGGGTTAGGTAAATAACATTAAGATGCTTACGTAGAAAATCATGGTGCTTATTATGATGCCACTATTTCACTTTTCCCTCTTCTCGCACAACATTTTTTTAATCTGTAACCTGAACATAATAATAATATAAATATATTAGTGGAAAAATCAACAAGAAGAATTTGGATTAGCGAAATTAAATTTAGACTAAGAACTTAAAGTATTTACTTTACTATATGTTTTATATTTACCGGGCACAGAGTGGCGTTTGGATTTTTCCGCTAGTATATTATATAATATTATAGAAGTTATTATTACCTTTGTTTGTAGTCATGAGGTAATGTTGAGGGATGTTACCTTACTATCTGTTTATACTTCCATTATACATTAGATATTAATTTTAACTACTTCAGATCAGATTAAGTAATTAAGCTACATGATTTAGTTAATCTCCAAACGAAAGTACACAAATTAAGAGAGATGGTAGAGATATGTATTGCTATCGCATTCACCATCCTCGCCATATCTGGCTCCCTGTACCTTTTTTTTTTGTTCTCCTTTGAGTTACAGATGTCGATTTCTCTGATTTATATATATTATAGTATTATTATTATTAGTAATTTATATATATGACTAGAATATGTAATGATTTTTGTAATTGAATCATATCATTTAATTTCTTTCATAAATTTTTAAATTTATAAATATTTTAATTTTTATTATATTTATAACAAACTGAAATTTATTTAATCTAATTTTATTTATTTATTATTTTTCTAAATTGGATTATTGTTTTGATGTTAACTGTATTTCCGGTTTTTAAAATAAATTTATCAATTAACCCAGATCAAATTCATCATTAATTTTGGATTTTGAATTGTGCCCCCTTCTTTTAAGATTTGTTGTGAGTGTATTAGGGAGAGGGCATAACAAGAGGGGAAGAGTAGAATCTACATATTAAAAAATTAATTTAAATTTGTAATATATAAAAATTAATGAGCATTATAAAATATTAATTGATTTGTCAATCCACTTATTTTTTAAATCAATTTATCGATATAATTAAGTAAGAAAATTAATTATAATATATATATATATACATATGTATAAAATAAAATATTATTTTTACGAAAATCCGTAAAAAGATTATAATTAAAAAATAATAAAAATAATAATTATTAGAATTCAATGGTTGATTAAAAGTTTTAATATATTAATTACAATTTTTATTATAAAAGAGAATTTTAAGTTATTTAAAAATAGATTTATATATATATTATCAATTTTATTTTTTTATTTTATTTTTTATTAAATTTCAAAATATTTTATTAATTTTTAAGTAATAAACAAAATTTAATATTATGTATTCAATTTTATCACAACTTTTAAATAAATCTAATAACATTTAAATATAAATAAAATAAATTATTTTTAAAAAATTTATTTAGATGGAATTAATTATATGATCACTTGAACTATTTGCATATCTTTAATATTTGAAAATCACTCTAAAAGATTGTATTTAGCGGGCTAGTTTTTCGAAGAATATTGAACTGCCATCTATTAAATTTTTAAAAAAATAATTTCAAAACATTTGATATAATTTATTTCTAATATTATTTAATAAAAATGTATATATTTATTTAAATATTCTATTTTATTTAAAAAATAATTTTATCCTTTATCAATGACTAAATTTTAAATTTTTAAATTTTTAATACATTTGAGTTTATCTTTTAGTGTTTGATTTGACTAAAGTGGTAGATATGTTGCTGTATAACTTGGGATGGTAACAGGAGAGAAAGTATAAAAGACCAACAGCTTGTGTACTTGTTGGCTTCCTTGAAGCCCAAAAGTGGAAATTAATTTGTATTAATTTATTTTTATTCCTTTTTTTTTAATTTGTACTTATTTGACATATTCCAAAAAATGACACAGAACCCAAATAGTGTGGTAAGTAAAATTATAATTGCCTAGAATCTTTTATGTTCATTAAGTTATGACATCAAATGGTCGGTTGGACGATCATCACCTTGAATCAATGACTCGTGATCCGGCAAATGTGTTTACCTAAAACCACCGCGCAACTGGTGGTCCGCTTATGCAAATTAATCACAAAATTTATATTAAATAATTTAAAGACAATTAAAAAATATACTATATATACTATACTATATATATAAGTAGTATTATTAATATAACACATGCAACTTCACGATTTTATTAAATTTTTATATATAAATATATATATTTATTCCATGAAGTTAAGAAAAATAAATTTTAAAATTTAAATTTAAACAAATATAGATTTATATATAGATTAAAATACATGTAAGAATTATTTTCTTATTTTTTATTTTAAATTATTGCATATTATTTTTTTATTTTAAAATAAAAATCAGAGAGAAACTAAAACAATGAGTTTTTAAATTTTGTCTCTTCAAAGTTTGATATAATCATTAAAATAAATTTCTAATTCATACATATCTAATCTTTGTTTTTTTCAATAACAAAAGAAAATAGGAATTCAAGATTAGATCAAATTGCTTTTATTATTAATAAATCATAGTGCACACATTTGAATTTAACATTATTCTAAATAAAATGATTTTTTTTTCATTTGAATAATTATATATATATATAAAAATAAACACATTAGAAATTAAATAATATAATTTTTTAAAAATATTTTTACGTTATTTTATGTTTGTTTTTCTCCAAAATATTTTTTAATTATATATATGCTTGGAGATAAATGAGATTTATCTTGTTCGATGGATGAATTCTTTAAAACAAATGGTCTTTGTTACTGAGGTGCCTCGATTTCCAAATAATAATAATATATATATATTAAATGAAAATTTCCGACTGTATTTATTTATTCTTATTTCCTATTACCATCTCAGATAGATTACAAAGACTTAAACTCGTAAATTTTACACTTTATTTTAATTAAAAGAAAAATAAGTTTTAGATGTAATTTTCCGAAACATTATTGATAGATAACTTAGGATTTTATCTAACTCACCTTTTGGAAAAGAAATTCAGTTTAATTTTTAAAAAAGTAAAAAATTGCATTAAGCCTTGTCCAGAGCATCATTGAAAATATAAACCTTGGACTATTTGCTATTATATATTTAATCGATTGAGATTTTAAGGGTGGTTAAAATTTGTAATCAATATATTCAAACCAATCCTTCCCTCTGAGAGTAAACATAGAAAGTGAGACATTATTACAATGCTTTTATTCAAATACTATTTAAAATTTTATTATTAATTTAAGTTTGAAAGGGGTTTAATAAACCATATGTCTCTCTAAGTTAATTAATTAAATTATTAAAAGAAATTAAACTAAGCCACTCAATTCCAGAATCAAAGATGAGGTAATCGTGGTTAAAAACTTGTGATCCATTTTTTTATTATCTTTTAATTTATTTAAATTAAATTATATTATAAATTTCTTACATTTTTTGTTATATATTTTATACATATATAAAATTCTCTGGAATATTTTTGTATTTCGTTTTATAATATTTTATGGATGTTATTAAATTTGTAAATTCACCGCCACTCGATTTTATCAGATTTCTATTCTTATATCAGTGAAGGATTAAGAATTTGTCACCTTTATATATATTATATATACGCCTAATGATATATAATTGTATAATTTAAAAAAAAAACAAAAAGTTTTCATCATATAATTTTTATAAAATATTAATTGGTGTATTTCAAAATTTGATATACATATATATATATATATATTATTTTTTTTAGTTAAAATTATACAAAAGTATAATTGAACATGTCATATCAGAAGTGCGGGATTGTTTTCTTGATGAAGGCGTGGATGAACAAGTTCTTCAAGAATTGAAACAAATATGGGAAAATAAATTAACAACAAGTAAAGCTGTAGAAATTGAAGTAGAACGTGAGCCACAACCACCTGGACTGTTACAGCATAAACAAACCAAAGTTCTTAACCCAATTGTACAACCAAATACACAAGTAATCAAGAAAGCAGGTATACATTTATATTATATAGACACATATCTATATATAATTTTATTATAAAATATCAATATAATTTAAAATTATTGTCAAATTAAAAATCAATAGTATTTCCTTAAAGTGGATTAACTTATATTTTTTTTAATTACTATAAAATATATTATTAAATTTATATTCAATATATATAAATCATTTTATTTTTGTTTATTGATTTCTCTAATAATGAATACTTTTTATATGGGCTATTTTATTAAACTAATTTTATAAATCTGTATATCTTCTATTATACATTTGATTGGTTTATCAAAGTATATGATATATATGGAGCGCAAACGATTATTTCTTGGATTTTTAAAAAAATTAAACATTTTAAAATTTAAAATTTTCTTTATTTAATATTTCAATGTATAAGAGAGAGAGAGAGAGAGAGAGAGAAAGAAAGAAAGAAAGAAATTGTGCAAAAACAAGAACAAAAAATTTGTAATAAATATAAATTCAAAAAAATATAAGAATCAAATGTCAAAACTATAAATCCAATAAACAAAATATTAAAATTAATAACAATTCAAAAATAGGGGTTGATTCTAGTTCCCTTCCTTTAAAAATCGATACAAATTGTTTTATAATTTACTTTTTTTTCATTTGTATATTTTTTTCTATAATCTTGTAAACAAAATTAGAATGTTTGTATATCAAATATAGTTAGTACTCCTATGTGTTATAAAAATAAAAATAAAGTAAATAAATAAATAAAATAAAGGGGAAAAGAAAAGAAAATAAGCTTATAATCTCTAATAGCACTGCTATTATTATATATAATATTCTTAAAATTTTGATTTTTAATTCTTACAAATTACCACTTTGGACTATATTTCCTCCTTGATTTATTATTAAATATTTATTATTCATTTATAATATCATCAAATTTAAATCTTATAATAATAATAATTGTTTGTTTTAAGGTAACTTTCCAATATCTGGAAATCAAACTATAATAGGACAACAAATGCAACATACTCAAGTAGTACAACAGCAACCAAATCAAATTCAACAAACTCAGGCGCAAGCACAACAGCCAACCCAACAAACCCAAAGTGTCCCTCAAACTATTCAACAATTAGCGCTTGATCCAAATCGTCAAGTGCCTTTGCAAATTACACTTCCTCCGCAGGCAGGATCTTATGAAACTCAACCAAGAGTGTTAACTATTCAGGTGCCAGCCTCAGCCTTAGCAGGTTTGTTTCATTTTTTTTTTATTAATTTACACTCACTCACTTATCATTTAATTCCACTTCCTTTTATTTAATTCTATTTAATTTTATTAGGAAATGCGCTTCAATCAATTTTAACTGGTCCTGTAATCTCTGCTACAATGGCATTACCACAAAACTTGGCTTCCTCATTATTACAACAACATGTCAATGCCGCTCTTCAAGGACAAGCTACTTCAACGGCAGGAGTTCAAGTAATTCAACAATCACAAATTCAAGCACAACAAGCTCAGTCAGCCCCAGTAAGTATTTACCTATATCGATTAAATCGATATCGATATAAATATTTATGTAATAGCCATTGGGATCTAGACTCTTGTTAGACAGCCTTCGATATTATCATTAATATTATTATTATTATTATATGCATATTATAAATATTTTGATAGCAGTGATGTAATACCCGGTCCAGACTATTTCTATCATATCAATAAGTAACAAAAAATTTAAATTAAAATAATTTAAATAAGATCAAAAATTATATATGATACAAATTTAAAATAGCGTGTTTTTTTTTGTTAGATAAATATAAAGAATCCTATTAATATTATTTCCTACTTAAAATTTCAGAACATATATTTTTATTTTGTTTCATATCTCAAACATTTCAAAATTTTACTTTATCGTTTTTTATTTATTTTTTTTCGTAATATATATATATATATTTATATTGAGAAATTAATTCTAGACTCTTCTAAACATGTTAAGCATATTTGGAATATCAATATACAATTTATTTTATAGTGTTTTAAAGAAATTTAAAAAAAAAACTTATAAATCTTATATTACATAATTCTTTAAAATTTATTGATTCAGATAATAAAAACTAGTACCGATATATTTTCTCTTTCGCACTCGCGTTCATTATTATAATAAAATTATTAATCTTATTATAATATTTAATAAGTTATTTTAAAATAATAATCTAATAATAATTTTAAAATATTTTACTTTTATTTATATGTTTAATAAATCAACTATTCACTTTCTTATTTCAATATAAATTTTATAAAATCAGCTAAAATTTTGCTTATTAGTTATCTATAAAATTATAAACAAAATGCAATACATTGTAATCTATTTCATATATTACTAATGTGTTAAAGGTTCTATTAATCAAAAATGTTTTATCATATTTCCGTTCTTTCTCACACTCTTATTATCCTAAAATTTAACAATTAAAATAAATCTAATTTCTTTTTTAAAAAAGTTATAATTAACAACAATATCTTATCAATATATATTTTTAATTAACGATTAATAAAGAGAGGCTATCATTGATTAGGATTATTATTTGCATAAAAAGGGTACATTAAATCAACATAACTTTTCTATATCAAGGCCGTAGCTTTTTATTTATACAGGTTCTCACAGATTAAAATCTAACTCAATTGAATATATTATATTAGTATTGTATAATTAAATTATTTAATGTTATTAAATATTATTTTTTACTTTTATTTATTTAATTAATTTGTTGATGCTAACAGTTTATATAATAGATAACAGCAAATTTTTAGAAAATATAATCATTAATATTTACTATTTATTTTTATCAGAGCCAACAAACTCAACAAGGATTTGGTGGCATTCGTCAACTAGATGGTGGTTTAGATTCGACAGATGATGAGGACGATGATGCAGATGATGATGATGAAGATGACGATGATGCTGATGAAGATAAAGATGAAGATGAAAATGAAGAAGAAAACGATGGCGGACAGGAGGAGGTAAGAGTTTTTTTACGATCAAATAAACGAATTTTATGGATTAAATTCATACATTATAAAAAAAATTTAATTATTTATAAATATACTATGTAGTTTTTTTATTTTTGATCATATAATATTTAATGAATAATGTATTCATATGTATTTTTAATTATCAATATCCCCCCTTCACAATATATTTACAAAATTGATTATTATAATTGAAGAACTATTTTACTTTTTATTTTTAATATTCTTAAAATAAATGATCATAATAGTAAAATACTTGAGCTACAATTATTTTAATTTACATTTAAAAATACTTTAATTAATAAAAAAATAGGTTAAAAAGTGTTAATTATTATTTATGCGAAATAATATAAATTAAATATTTTTTAGGAGCCCCTAAATTCTGAAGATGACGTAAGTGATGAAGACCCTCAAGAGTTATTTGATACTGACAATGTAGTGGTTTGTCAATATGATAAGGTATAATAAATTTATTATAATATATGTATTACTTCTTTTAGAAAGTTACTAATAAACAAAGCCAATAAATTCCAAGAGTTTGAAACTTAAAATTATACTTTCATTTATATATTTATTAACATATCTATCTATATTTAAAATTTTAAAGGAAATAATACTAAACCTTATATTATACATTTAAAGTTTTATTAATCATGGATAAATAAATTTAAAAAAAAAATCCTTAAATTACAATATTTAATTTTAGTTATTCATCGTACAGTTAACTTGGAAATATTTACTCATATCATTTTTACATTTGTTTTAGATAACTCGCACAAGAAATAAATGGAAATTTTATTTAAAAGATGGAATAATGAATCTTGGCGGAAAAGATTATGTTTTCCAAAAGGCCAATGGTGATGCTGAATGGTAGCGATTATGTCTTCCATATAATTTTGGGTTCTCTTTTTTGGCTTTGGGCTTTTGATCTTTGAATATTTAATTTAATTTTTTAGCTCCTGTTGTTTAACTGTTATCAATCATTTTTTTTATTATTACTATTATAATTATTTAATATTTATGTCTTTAAATAATTTTAAAACGTAAAAAAACATACCACGATTTTTAATTCTTATTCATTTTTTTATTTTGATAAAATGTAGTGTTGAAAAGCTTTTTATTGTAAATGTCAATTTATTTAGTAATATATATATATATATATATATTCGACATTAACATAATTCATGTATTTTGTAAATTAAATAAATTAAAATTTCCAAAATAAGAAGCCATAAAGCATTACATCTTATCTGCCTATTTTCAATTAAATTTCAAAAAAAACATCTACATCAATGATTTACCCCTTTTTTTATTTATATTATCTATCTTCCGGAAAGAGATACCATTATATCACTTTCTAGTTAGCCTAGTCAAATAATTTGCACTAATACAAAATAAGAAAGAAAAATCATGATCAAAAGATAAGAAAAATGAAAATATTGAAAGGCTGATTATGATTATATTTATATACATATATGTATATGCTGGAGCTATTTATATAAAATATTTAATTTCCGTTATTATTTTATCTATCATAAAGAACAACAAACAAAGATTGTAAATAATTTACTTTGTGAATAAGATAAATGTATACTGAAAGTGGTACTTGCAATTTTTTTTTTTTTTAAAGTACTATTGTATGATTGTTAAAAAAAATAAAGAGGCTAAAATTTAAAAAATTTTACCAACTGTTTATTTATTTCTTCCTAAAATCCTTTAAATTAATTATTGCTTATGTAATTTTATTTTTTATAAACCATTCACTGTACAAATCAATTATCTTCATTCTTTTATTTGTCCTAAATTTTGTGAATTTTAATTGAATAAATCATCATAAATATACTAATTATTTATTTGAAACTTTCTCCAAATGTTTATTTGCACAAATCTATATTTAAACATTAATTTAATTTGTTTTGTTTTTAAAAATAAATCGATTTGTGAAATAAATAATTAATAATTTTTCATTTAAAATAATCTTATTAGATACATTTACCATATAATTTTTTTTAAATAAATTCAAAATTAAATTTAAAATAGAAATATAATCTTGAAGTCATTTCCCAACTTACAATTATTATGTTATGTAAACTAAAATCAAAACTAAAAAAATAAAATTTTAGGGAATTTTTGTTAGGTTTTATATTTTTCTAAGTTCAGTTTATATAAATTTTTAAAATGTTTCAGCTAGAGCAACAAAATAAATTTAAAAAACGGAATTATTATTATTATTATTATTTTCAATATAAAATTTTACTTTTTGATTACATTTACAAATGATAAATTCATAAATTTTTATTTTCTTCAAATATAATATTAAAATATAATTTTTTAAATCTTGTATTGATTTTATAATAAATATATTATAATTATTTATTAAATTACTACCAAATAATTAATAAATTCCTCTTGGAAATTTATTTTCTAAAATATCTGGCTACTGTCCAAAAATAACTAACTTCAACTGGACCACGCAGACTCTGTTCCTTCATCTCCTCCCTGATCCCCTCTTCCACCCACATCTCAACGAAAAATCAATACATCCTTTTAATATATATAGCTTTAAGCAAAATTTTGATTAATTAAACGTCAACAGATCGCTCTGCTTGCAAAACAGACATTCATGGATTCATTCAGATACTTTTTTCATCCATTTTTCTGGTTAAAATAATAAACATGCCGGCTCGGCAGACAAGCCCCGTCCAGCTCCAGACCCGGAGGGTCTTGCCCGGGCCAGGCGAGGGCTTAGCAATGGGGACGAGAGCAGCTGCTTGTAAGTTGTTACATCTCGAATCGACATTTCCCATTATTTATAATACTTTTCAATATATCAATGATATATTATTATTAATAATTTATTTTTATTTATAATTAATTAATATTCCTCGTAGTTACTGCGAAAATTCGCAATCTTCTTGATTACCAATTACGCCTACTCCATGGAATCATGCCTGTCCCATCTGGAGTAGATATAGCAAATACATTAAAATATTTTTCAAGTACTTTACTTAGTAAGTAATTTTATAAATTTATTTTTGAATAAATTACTATAAAAAAATATTATTATTGAAAATGAATATTCATTACAGCTGTATTAAAAGATGTTCCAAATTCACCTTTAGAAATGCTTAAATCACGCGAAAGGGATTCAATACGTTTAGGTCTCTATCCTAATTTGGATTATAAAGGATTATATAATGCCATTAGTCAATTAGTTGAAGTGGCAACATTAATACAATTCGGTTTACAAGGTTGTCCAATTTATTAATTGGTTTTTAATTTTTTTTTAATTAGTGTTCAATTTAAAAGAAATATATTCTATTAATAGCATTTGGAAGTGCAATGCTTCAAACACTCGGATGTCTTCTTCCGTTTTTGGAACATGATATGATTGATTCCATGCCTTATCTAGCTGCATCAGCCATGGCAGTTTTGCCTGTTGCTCTTCATCAAGAAATAGTTAATTATCTTTGCTATTATATTTTACCCTTTACAGTTGGTAGGTAAAAAAAAATATAAAATATGTAAAAAATTAATAAATTAATAATATTAAAATAATAATAATAATATTAATAATAAAATAAAATTTAGTTAGACGCAATGATGAAGATCTTGAAAATTATGCAAGTCAATCTCTTGCTGCTGTTATTATGATGGTTTTTCAATACTCCGATAATCCTGGTATTTAATAATGAATGCATATATTATTTAAATAAATATCTATTAATTAATTGTTCTAAATTTCTAGCACATCATTGTCAATTATTAGAATGTTTAATGACCACAAAAAAGAGTGTAGTTAAGGATTTATTATGTGTTGTTGCTTATGGTACTGCTGGTGCAAGGGCTTCTGCTGCCAAATTACTTTTTTATTATTGGCCTACTTTTAATCCTAATCTTTTTGATCGAAGAGTGGTACTTCAAAAATTCACAAGTAATATTCTAAAATAATAAATATTTATTTTATTTAATTCTATTTTTTTTTAATAATCTTTAAGAAATTAAATGATTAAATTAAGTATAGAATATTATTATTATTTAAAAAAAAATTCAATTTATACATCACATATACTAATTCTTTAAATTGATCCAAACAATATTGTTGATGAATATTTTATATTATTTCTTCTTTTAGCCAATTTGGTGCCATTTGTATGTCAGAGGGATATGTGCCCCAATGCAGGAAGCGCTGAAGCTGCCAAAGTATGTTACGATCATTGTATTTCTATCACCTTTGCCTCTGATTCTCCACCACCACTCTATTTATGTATCGAATGTGCTAACGAAATTCATAGAGAACATACCAATCAAGTTTTTATTGATATTCTCCATCCAATGCAACAAGTGTCAATGACATGTGAAAATAAAGTAAGTATTATATTTATGAGTCATATAAAAATACTCTACGGTTCTTTGCAACTAGATACTATTGATCCTTATATATTCAATGACATTCATCAAATTATCTCAAACGAACATGTGCTTAAAAGGTGACTTTTAAGCTTAAATTTTTTGTGAAAATATCTTTCTTATTGGTTACAATTGTAAAAAACATATCCAAAGAAATACGCAATGTGGTGCTTTTTACTATAAAAAAATAAAATGCTTCTAAAACTTGTCGAAAAAATTTGTGAAATGTACTGAGTACTAAGAATGTTTTGTGTCAATGAAGGGTCCAGGGGTGGTTTCAAAGATGCACCTCGCTCGGTTACGGCCAGTTATTAAAAATATCGATGAAAATTTGCAACTGGTGGAGCAAGACCAGCACGCAAGTTATCGGAAAGAGCGGAAGAAGTAAACATCAACCACATAACAATTTGAAATCATTTGAAAAGAGCAGGCTACAAATTGAAGCTCGATGTATGGCAAAAAACCGCTGAGAATTTTTATATGACCTATTATATATATTTATAATTATGTAATAAATATATTTTATTGAGAAAAAAACATATTAATAATAATAATGTTTTGTCTTCATGGTTAAGTAAAATAATTATTTACTTAGGATAGAATATTTACCGACCGACTATAGGAAGGGAAAGTATTGTTTTCACACCAAATTTCACATATGTAGATTTTTACAAATCTCCACGAATCATGCATTTTATTAACAGAAAAAAGTATTTTTAGCATGATGTCTGTCCGTCTGTGTGTCCGTATAGAGGTGTGCAACTTGAACAGCTCAACGGGATTTGATAAAATTTGGTATATTTACTTAATGCATCAGTCGCATGAATTCATCAACTTTTAGTGTATATCTGGAAACCGGAAGTGGTAGACCGACGATAGGAAGGGAAGCATTGTTTTCACACAAAATTTCACATGTGGAGATTTTTACATTTCTCCACGAATCATGCATTTTATCATGATGTCTGTCCGTCCGTCGGTGTGTATGTCTGTCCGTCTGTCCATTGTGTGTCCATATAGACGTGTACAGCTTGAACGGTTCAACGGATTTTGATAAAATTTGGTATTTTTACTTAATGCATTAATCAGTAGCATGAATGCATTAGCTTATGGTGTATATCCGGAAACCGAAAGTGGTAGTTTACAAATTATTAATTTTATATTCATTGTCAGAAAATATTCCACTTAAGATATAATAGTGATTAATTAATTAAACTAAAGATAAAAACTAAGATAATATAATTTAGTCATTTTAATTCAAGTTTTAAAAATATTATTTTTTTTATACTTTATATATATATATATATATAATGTTATATATAGCTATAATGTTGTTTGGAAATTAATTTATTTCAAATCGTCGGTCGGTTCTGAGCCTGGCCACAGCTCATATTTTTAATAGTATGATCTAATACAAAATTTTATTAAAGTTTAGATAGTAACTTAATTATCGATTTTATTAATAATTTTTTATTTAAATCATCAAATTATTTTATATCTTCCTTTAAATTAAAAAAAAATTTACTAATTAATCTACTTTTTTTATAATAAATATGTTTGTTTGTTTTTTAAAGAATTGTCGAGCCTCGGATAAATATGCAATGACAATTTGTTTCTCCACTGAATGTGCTAGTTATAATGGTAATCGTCCAATTCGTTATTGTCAACAATGTCATAACATTCGACATAATAATCGTCGAGGTGGTGATCATATTTTTCATAGAAGCTTACCACAAATTTGGGATATGAGTCCTGAAATGCAAACATATTTAGTCGATGCAATTATGAGGTAAGAGTTCTTTAAAATATATTTATTATATTTTTATTAATTTCTTATTATTACTAATCAAAATGATTCTAATTATAATATATGGATTTGAATTAGTGGAATATACGATGAATGAGTATTTTAATATATTTTTAAATTGAATTCCAACCAATTTTTTTTTTGTTACTGTATCCATAAATAATAAATACTTTATGTTTGAAATAAATATAATACTTTATCTTAATTTCTATTTCTTTATTGACTCTCCCATTAAACACATTACAATAGCATTAACATTTGATGGAATGATTTTGTAATATATTCCCAAAAATAGAAATAAAATAGAAATTAAAACATCCATTCTTAATCCAAACAAAGCAAATAGATTAATTCAACGCATTTTTAAATGAAGCTTTTAAATATTAAATGATAATATTATTTTATAAAATGTTTTGCTAGATAAAAATTATAATTACTTATTTTTACCGGATAAATAAATAAATGCATTTGTTTTTGAATTCAGAATAGATAAAATAAATTTATTAGAATTTTGATCTTTTCTAACAATTATAAGATACTTTATAATAAAGGAAAAAAAGCAAATGATAAATGCTTCAGTGGGTGAACTAATTTAACAAAATATATATTTTATAGCCTTTTAAAAGAAGCCAAACCATTATCATCGGAATCATCCAAAGATGCTTCCCCTGATTCGGCAATTAAAGCGAGTTTATTAAATACCCCTGAAATATCGGATCCAATGACGACAGAAGAACGACAACTTCTTGGGCGATATGGTGTTTGGCTTTTAGTAGGTTTATGTACTCCAAATGATAATACACCTCCAGAAATTTTAGGTCGTCTTCTTGCCATGCTTTTCTACTGGTTTGATGTGACTTCTTTCTTTGAAGGTAACTTTTTTCTTTTTCCATTTCAGTTTCAGATTTTTCCTATTTTTTTTTTCTTCTTTTTATTTTAATCTGTTGTTTAATGTTCTATTTTAATTTATAATTTGGATTATTTCCATTTTTATTCTCAACTTAATCAATTCTAGAAACACAAGAAAGCACAATCGAACGTTTAAAAATGGATTTTGTCTGCGATTGGCTCTCTGGGGTTTGTAGTACTCATTTTGACGTATTCGTTTCTTGTCTGGTACCCCATCCGCCTGAATATGCCCGAGTCGGAGGTCATTGGGATCATCTCATCTCTCGTGTTTGGCACCTGAAACATGGTCTTCATAGGCTTCTATGTCTTGTCCCTTATGAAATTATTACCTCAGAGATTTGGGATCATGTCATGCCACACTGGATGGAAGCAATTGTTAATGATGTTCCACATCGAGAACTTCATGAACTTAAAATTCTATTAAGGTGGGATCAAAATAAAAAATTATTTGATTTTTTTTTGTTATTTTCCTTTGTTTTGATTTATTTCAAACAAAGTCGTTGTTTTATAAAGAATTTTGCTCTTCTTTCTTTCACAATTAATTAGAGTAATTATGAATTTAATAATAACTATTATAATTAGTTCTTTTTTTCTGTTTTGTTCTGTTATTATATTTCTTATCAATTTATTAGAAATGCCTTTCAAATATTTGATTTTTTTATTAATCTCTTTAATTTCAGTCAATAAGAATACATTTTGAATTTATTATATAATTTACTTTTTATTAAAATTAATTTTAATTATTTTGTAAAATGAATTTCTTAAAGAAAAATATAACTAATTTATTGATAGATTTATATTAATTATCATTCAAAGAAATAAATATATCATCAATTAAAATTTTAGTTTCTCTAGGAATAATATTGTTTTGAATAATTACTTAATTGTCAAGATGGCTATTGAATAAGTTATTAAGACCAGAACAATATAAACTTGTATTTTCTTTTTATTTGAATCTTAATTGAATAATAATTGCTCTAAAAACTAATTTTAAAATTCATAAAATTATATTTGTTAAGTATTAATATTTTTTTAATAAAATAAATTATACTTAATTAATCATCCATTAAATTATTTCCCATATTATTATAATTTATTTATTTTTTAATTAATGGATTATTTTTCTATTATATTATGTTTTTTTTTAATTCCTTTAACAGTAAAATTCTTGATCCTGACATGAGTCCCCTCGGCTTTGATGCTAAGAAATTGTATCATTTTGTGTCTATTCGTTTTACAAAAACTTCGGCTAAAGTCCAAGAACAGGCTCTTAATTGGCTTCAGGTAAAAATAACCACCATTCTCCCACACATCATCATAAATCTCATCATGTTCAACAATCGCAATTTTACCTTCTCCCTTACAGAGCCTGACTGTCCTGGAAATTGTTATTCCATTACCATTGATGTTTTCAATGTTTGCCGATGGCGTAAAAATGATGCGAGGCTCTAAAGAGGAGCAAGAAAAACCATTGGATAAAACAACTAAAACAACAACCAAGCCTGAAGAGAAGAAAAGCCCTATAAGTACGTGATATTAACTAAGAGCAATTAAGCGAGCTTAAAAATATATGGGAGCTTTTATTTATTTATTTTTTATTTATTTATTTCTTACCTTTTGGCTTAATTAATTTCATTTTAACGCGTCCTACCATCCTTTTTCCTTCCATGGAGATGAACATTTACTAATGAAACTAAAAAAAAATATTAATGCACATCATTCTACATTATTCTAATAGTCATGCAAGTACACTGCTGAAAAATCTTGGCTTCGCTAGATTGTTGTGTATTTAGCTTTAATTAGAAACCCTGGCGTTTGCTTCAGCATCTTCGGGGACCGTGTGGCAGGCGACACTAACACTGTGGTTGTCCACAGCGCCCGTTGTTGAGGACGACTCCGGAAACACGTCAGTATTATCGGAAGATGACGCACCTGAATCACGCAGTCTTGAATTCGAGAGCGATGCTGAACTTAGTCTTTCATGCTGTGTTCTAATGTTAGACGTTCTTCTTAAACAGGTATATTAATGATTCATTAAGTACTATTATAATTTTTTTTTTTTTGTGAATTTTAATAAATAACAAATTTAGGGATTATCGATTTATATATATTTATATATATATATATATATTCGTTTATGAAAGTTTTTATTTATATGAGAAATTATTTACGGGATATTTTCACGTTTAATTTTGAGATTTGATTCTCGACGATACGGCGCCCATTTTGGCGCCATTTCCAAGAGAATTTATTTAGGAGGGAATAATATATATATAAATTAACATACAAAGTTAAGATTTTATCTTTCCCACAATCTTTTAATTGTTTCTTTAATTATACTGCAGTCCAATCTTTAAATTAAAAAAAATGATAGGTAAAAGATGAATAATATTTTTTAGGTTGATCAATTCTCATTGAAACCAAAAGACTCAAAAATTGTTAATTATTTATAAAAAAAATTTTTCTTTAATGTATCTATGTTCTTTTGTTTTAACTATAAAAACAGAAAAATAAGAATTTGATTTCATTTTACTTAGTCATTTAATTATTTTTTTATATCTTATAATATCATTTTTTAAACAAAAAATTCTTTGATTATATTTGAAATTTTATACCTGGCTTCCCATCCTGAATTTCACGTCGATTCGACGTCTAGACAGACCTTTTAGACGTCGGCTAGACGTGAAATTCTGACTGGGTTATTGGAACAAAAATACGACATAATTATATTTATTTATTTATTTTACTAAAAAATATTTCTTTAAATAAATAAAGTGATCAAGAAAATTTATATATTTTTAATTTGATTTAAATATATATTTATAATGGTTTTACATATTTACAGATGGAACTTCAAAATGTTGAACGCCATTCTGGTATCCACACTTCTTTGGCCCAAGATGTATTTAAATTATTACACAGTCAGATTCAAGTATCCTCAGCATGGACAGGCCAGCATGCTTGTGAAGATGATGAATGTGCCTATTGTGAAGCGGGAATCATGTGGTATCAACTTGCCTTGGAACTTGTTCTCTATCTTTGCCCGGAACATCCTGTTCGGCCACCTGATGTAAGTGTTTTAAAGAAATCCCTAATGAAAATACCATCCTTTAAAAATTTGAATTACAGTTTTAAATATATATATATACATATATATATATGTATATATATATATATACATAAATACAAGGATTTTCATTAGGTAAATAAAAGGTAAAAAAAAACTAAAGGCGTCCTTTTTTTGCTCATGAAATTTACTTCTAAAAAATAATTTCATAAGAATTTTGCAACTTGCAATTTATAAATCGTCTGGCTTGTATTAGCATCTTTTAATAATGGCTTTTTTTGGCTTTGATATTGTTCTTAATAATATATAATAGAAATGTTCTACATCCAAATGAATTTATTTAATATTATTAGAATATTTTATATATATATTTTTAAATTTTCTATTGAAAACCAGTGAGATTGTTTTGAATGAGCATTTTTGAGAATAATTATTTAATCAAAAACATAAATATAGCATTTCAATCATTTATATTATTATATAACAAAAGTTTTTTGCTTGATTTAGTGCCTGACATGATTTTATTAATCATGAATATTACTAATTTTTTTATTTGTTATAAAATGTATTGTTTATCCAAAGAAAGCTGATAACTATTTATTTATTTTTTCAAAATATAATTATTTTTGAATTATTTATTAATTATAATCAACAAATACTAATGAAAATGCAATTTTGAAAATTAAAATTAAAAAAATTTAAATTGCATTAATAAAACGTATAATATATCTAAAATAATATTATTATACCTATATATTTTTTTGATAAAATGTATTTTGTTTATTAATTCAATTTTATTTAATTATTTTTCTTTTGAAAGTGACCTCAATATTTTAATTTATAGGTACTTTTCTCAAGTTTTGATTGAAATATTTTAATATTTAATCTAATTAATAAAAATAATTCAATTTGTATTTCAATTTCAATTTTTATAAATCTACCTTTAAGATAGTAATAAAATTGTTGTTTTTTTAAATCCAATCTGAATTGCATTTTCAATTGATTTTTATGTAATTTTTTTTTTATCTATTTTTGAAATAATAGATTTTCATCATCAAATATTATTTTAAATTGTGTACCTAGGAAGAAAAATATCATCAAGAAGTTTAAGGCTAATGTCCACGATTATTTTCAGTTACATTTGGATGATAATTACGATGAAAATCGTCGAAGTCCAGGAGCAGAATGCGACACGAAAAAGTCTTCGAGCGACTCAAAACCGGACGTGGTGATCAACATGCCTGTTCAGGATACCCACGGCGTGGGCTCTGTGCTCGCCAACATGCCACATGTAGGTTTGCTGGCCGCGATTCTTCAGGAAGTCGCCGTCCCAGGGCCTCAGCCCCGAACGCCCGCCCGCCGCGCCAGCCCTTAACGATTTAATAGCGCCTTTTAGGGCCGCTTAGAGGGGCCTAGCCGTAGCCTAGACGCCCGCCGCCCCAGCCCGACGCCCTCCTTCCTGCGCCTGCCTCATCCACGGAATGCTCTGTATTTTTGGATTGATTTTATTCTGTTGCTTTCAATATTTCTATCATTAGATATGCAATTCTTCATTCAATTTTTTAGTTAAAATCCTATTCCGAAAATCTTCAAAATTTAATATTTTTTAGCAAAATATTTTTATATTTTAATATTCGATGCAAAAATTTATTTATCATTAAAGCAATTTAATTTATAAAAATTCAAGGGTATTTCAGTAATATAATAAGACTTTCAATTAGCTACATAACTTGAGAGCAAAGTTAAAAAAAATAATATGATTATGTCAGTGATTCTCAACCTGTGGGGCGCGAGCATATCCAAGAGAAAGGCTCTCAAACAACATTTCCGACTTTTTTTCAATATGGTTCTAAAAAAAAATGTTTTCATTTTATTGTATGCGATGTGGAGGGGAGGGGAGGGGGCGCGATGAAAATTATAATTGAAAATTGGGCCGTGAATACTAAAAGGTTGAGAAACACTGGATTATGTGTATATATGTATATAGATAATATTAAAATAAAATGAAATTCATTTTATCCAATATTTGATATATATTTTAAATTATTTTTATAACTTTTAAAATTAATTTCAAATTTAATATACATATAAAATAATGTGAGAATTATATTAATATTCCAAAAGTTAAATCCTTTTAAAATTATTCTCCTCACTTGATTATGTTATTTAGAAATATGTATTATAAATGTAGTTTTAAAATATATATATTAATATATTTATATTTATTTTCCTTTATGTTTTTATTAGATTTTTATTTATCTTGCATTTAAATGCATGTAGAATCTCATTTTAATGATATTTTATCTTGCATGTTCTTATCATGCATCTTTTTTTTATGATATTTATTTGAATTTATTTTGTAGTGTTCAATATTGAAGCATCATTTTGGTAATTCCTTCCTGCTTGATTTTCCAGCTTAACGCTTTTGCTTGGCTGTGTCACACCATTTCATTCATTTTAATGACATTTAGAATTTTACCAAAAAAAAAAAAAATTAAAAAAATCATTTACAGATTTATTCTTCTTATATCTTTTCTTAGCCTCACCAAATTTACTTGTCTACACAATTTAACTAACACTTATTTTTATTAATTCAATTCATTATTCTTATCTATAATTCTCTTGTGAAGAACATAATTCATTAAGTCAATGTTGCAGTGTTTCAATGTTCACCGATCCAGGCCTGCTGTGGCTTGTATTATTTAACGTGTGTTTCATTTTTTTTTCTTTCTCTATATTTATAAATGAATTTCTTTTGTATTGTTTTACTGTTTTTACAGATAATATTGTTTTTAAATTTATTTAAAAATACAATTTTTTTCGAACATACAATATAAACTATCAACAATAAATACAGATCATTGAAAAATAAAAGTAAGTTTTTAAAAAATATTATAATATTCTTTGATTTGATTATCTATTAGTAATAATTTATAAATATTTATGTTTATTAATACAAATATAATTTAAACTATTTTTTATTTAAAAATTAAAATTAAACAATTATATGATAAAATCAATTAACACAATATATTTAATTCTATTTTAAGAATATGATATAGATTTGATGGTTTATCTTGTAATTTGTGTATTTTTAATAGAAATTAGTTATATATATAATATATTATTTTTCTATAAATTATATTATAAAAAGAAATTCATTTAAAAATCTCCTCAATGAATCAATTTAAAAAAGTGTCGATTATCTCCAATTTGGAAATTAAAAATGAATTATTTTTTTTTAATAAAATGATTGAAAATATTTATTATTTATTTATTTTTTTCTAGTGTTTTTTTTTATATATGTATATACTTTTCCGTGTAGTATATAAAGAAGGTTACACAATTGCTTTATATAATATCTAGTATTTATCCAAGAGGAAAAAGATGTCATTGTGATTAAATCAGAGAAATATTTGAAAGGAGATAATCCACATTTTTATTCTTATTTGATCGTTGTAACTTTTCTCCTTTTTCTGAATGAATGCCACGGCAGGCAGGTCTTCCTAATCCTCAATCCCCATTCCTGATACCCTAACCCAGTTCCCCCCCGTTGGATGGTTCCGGCTCCCTGATTGATGTCGGCTGCCATGTGCACTGGAGGCGTTCGGCGTCGGGGGCGGCGGCGGCTGCGGCCTTCCGGGCAGTGCGTTCGGCGCGTTCCTCAACGGGCCGGCGGGCGGCGGCGGAGGCCCCGGGGGCGGAGGCCTGGGGCTGTCATTGCCGCCCCCGCGGTCTGACGTCGCCGTCTCCTGGTTGTGTCGTCAGATCATGACGGCGACCGTAGAGACGGTGACCGAACAACTTGACCTGGCGCCTATCCTGCCTGCCGAGCGGGTAGTCGCCGCCGTCGCGACGCCCGTCCATATGACTGAAGCGGACCTGGGTGGGTCTCAATGTTGTTTATCTCATTCTCTTTTCTCTTTCACTCTCTCTCTCTCTCTCTCAATCTCAATCTCAATCTCTTCTCCTTTCTTTTCCTTTTCAAATTATTTATTTATCTAATTTACTATTTTCTTTTTAAGTTCGAGATAAAACTAGGTCACAAAACGGAAAATCACCAATCCATTTTTTATATAATGGTACTAAAATTATCTTTTAGTAAATAAAAAAAAAGGAATTAAATTAATTAATTAATTAAGTTAATTAATCCAATGACGCATGCTTTTTTTAATTTTTTTCTAATTTACCTATGAAGTTTTAGAGAAAAAAATGCCTCACGATATTATCATAAAAACATTTCTAAAACTTCATATGTAAAATTTTCAAAAATATATTTATTTAATACTATATTATACTTTTAAATAAGTTTTTTTTTTACCTTGTGTGTGTAATAAATTAAAATAATTTATTTGCCAAATTTTTTTTAATGTTTGATTAAACTAACATATATTTTAATAAATTGATTTTATATATAGAATGTTAAAAGTAAAGCGATTTAATGAAAATCTTTCAATAAACCATGCAAAATATTTAAATTTAAATGGGAGAATAAATCTTAAATATTAAAATTTAAATTATATGGAATTTTTTTTCATCGAATATTTATAAATATTTGAAAAAAATCAAAATATTAATTAATATTTTATTTAAACTTCCTATTATTTTTATGTTATACTCTCTTAAAACAAACCGATATAAATACAATAATAATAATACTAAATGTTTAAAAGAGATACTATTTACTTATTTGCTAACTAAAGAATTTTATATATTTAGGAGTCCAAGAGAGTCAATCATGCTCTTGAATCCCCTCTTTAAGGTTTAAATTTTTTGATTTGTTGTTTGTTAGTTTTATAGTTAGATAAACGTATACTTGATAAAAGTTAACTTATTATGTAGAGAATATTATGTAAAGAAATTTAAATCGGCAAAAAAATAAATTACAATATATATATTAAATAATATAAAACAGTTCGGTCATACTACAATATTATTTTTTTCTATAATCTCTTCTTGGTTAATTAGGATTAGTCAAAATAAAAAAATAAACCCCTTTTAAATGATTTAAAAAAAGATAAAATTGAAAGAAAAACAATAAATTTATATATTTAATAGAAAATAAAGATTTTACATGAAGTAGAAGAAAATCAACTAAAAATTAATTTGATGAGGAATAATAAATTGAGTATTATTAATAAAAATCTAAAGTTCATGTATTAATAGAAAACGTTGATAGATTAATGTTTTATATGATGTGAAAATAGAAAAAATCGGGTAGGCAGGAAATAATTAAAAAAAAATAAATTAATTAATGGTTTAATTATCAATTTGAATTATATTTGAATAAGAAATCACCAAATTGTATTAAAGGAAATAAGTGAACGGAATTGAGGAAGTGAATGACTTGGAATCGGTCTTTCATAGTTCGTAATGCATATCTACCAGGCGTTTTTTATATATAATGACTATTTTTTTTTTTCTTTTGTTTTATATTATTACAAATAAGTAACAACACATTTTTCTTCATCAACTTTATTTTAATTTTATTTGATTTTTCTTCTATTAGTTCAAAATATCATTATATTCTATAACATTTATCTAAAATTATTTAAGCCTTTTGTATTTATTTCTAACTTATCCCTAAATAATTTTAATTTTATTCTCTTTGAATATATATACTTCTCTGTTCTTATCTCTATCTCTATCCCTTATCTTTCTTTTCAAATTAAAAAAAAGAAAGCACAACAAAATTAAAAAAATGTTTTTTATTTTATTTTTGGCCAATTCAAGTTGTGTTTTCTTACTAGTCTTAAGAAGTTAAATTAGTTTCTATAATTTTTAGTCTAACTATATTTTATAATTTATTCACATGTAAAATTATACTAATAATTCCGATATAGATTGATTAAAGTTGTTATAAACCTTATTAAGAATAATTTATTATAAATTAATAAGATAAAATTTTATTTTAAATGATAATTAAAATTTATTGAGTTTCAACAATTAAAGTCAATCAATATTAATATAATCAATATTTATAATAGTTTCTTTTATTAACTTTTATTCTGTGAGTATCACTTTTTAACAACAAACAATTATATTTAACCATAGTTATTAGAAACAATATATATTTTTTAATTCGTTAAACATATTGATCTAGTAAATAAATAAATTAATAATATTAATTTTTAATTTACTTCATGAATATTAATTATTTATTTATTTTTATTTTTTTAAGATTCAATTTTTTTTTCTTAAAATAAACAAAAATAAACTTATAATAATTTGAAAATATAAAAAAAGAGATACTCACATTAACTTTGTAATTTTACTATTATATATTAATTTTTATTCAATAATATTGATATAAAAAGTTTATCGCTTTAAATAATACTAACTAAATATTTACGGTTTTTTTCTTTTAATAAAATCATGCTTAAAATAGTTAAATTATATTTTCCAGAGCATTTACAAGGTTGTATATTTATTTTTTTGTTTTTTTATCTAAGAAATTTTGCATTTAATCAGCTATGTCTTTGGATAATTTGGAATGTTTATTTTTTTACATCGATTTTTACATTTTTTTTTAAATTTTGAGCAAATATTAAATATTTTATAAACCTATTTGAGGGTATAGGACATGCTGTCTCCTTGAAAGTTTTTATGTTCTCAGCTACTGCCAAAGTTCAAGTGGCAAGAGCTACTCTTGTAGGAGAAGATGATGCACCAATAGAAGACGGTGATGATGATGATGATGCTGATTTTTGGCATACAAGTGTTGGAAAATTTCGTTTTTCATTAGAAGAATTACCCCAACAACTTCAATTTATTCATCAACTATTAAAGGTTATTTATATTTAATTTAATTAGAGAGTAATAAGTATTTTTCACCAAAATTATTTTATTTTAGGAACTTCCAAATATAGAACAGCCTGATATTATATATCATTCATTACGATGCCTACATGCATTAACATTGCATGGAGATGCCCTTACAAAAGCAGCCAAAGATCATAGAGGTTTTGTCATCTGGTGCCAAGAAAATTTATTAATTAAAAAGTAAAATATATTTATATATATTCTCAAAATTATTCCTCTTCGATTTTCTACTCTAATATCCTTTATTATTATTATTATTATATTATTATTACTATTTTTCAACAGTCTTTGGGAATTAAGTAATGCTGAACACTCTCATATGAGTGCAGTGAGTGTACCGGTACTACTTCATTGTATAACCCTTCCCTGTGGTACAGATGTCTTTTGGAGTGTCATTCAAGATGAATTTCACAGTCACGATTGGAGAGTTCGATTTATAGCAGGTGATTTTTTATAATTATTTCAATGGAACTAATATTATTATTATTGTAAATATTAAATTAAAATAATTAGTTTTTTGGTATATGAATTATTTAATTAATTCAAAATATATTTGAATCGGATTATTTAAAAAAAATTATATATTTTAATTATTCTGGGAAGTGATAGAATTGATATTCTTTGTATTCAATGATTCTCCTTATCGGAGAGTGTAAATAAATCTTTATGACTTTTTATCAAAATTAAATTTAATTAAATTAAATATAATTTTCCATAAACCACATCCATCCACCAGATGCGCAATATCACCACCCCCGATAGGAATATTTTGAAAAAGTTGACTAGGTACCATCATAAAAGGTATTAGCGTTTGAGATATTTGACAAAAACCAAAAGTGTGTGTCATATCCCTCGGTTTTACCTTAAAGGGCAAACATGGATAAAAGAAAAAGAAAAGAGGAAAGCATAATCTAAATTCGTAATGTAAAAATAATTAAACAAAATTAAATGAAATTAAAAAACAAACAGAATGATAAGAATAATTAGTTATTGCAAAATCCCAGGGAAAGAATTCTAAACTAAGAAAGGAGAATAAAACAAGAAAGATTTTGGCGATATAAAAAAGTTTAAGTTCAATTGATCATCATAATAACATTTTCAAATTGCACAGTATCTTTTAATTTAATTTAATTTATTTAAATAAAAAAAATCTAAAATTTTTTTTTGAATTATTAATGTTGGAAACTATATTTTTTATTTTTTTAGTTGAAAGAGTCACTATGATTGCTAGATTTATGGATTCAACACCTTTACGAACAGCTTACGATCTTCAAGGGGCACTTTCCAATGCATTTTGTTATTTAATTTCTTCAATGGATGATTCAGATGTTCTGGTTGCTCAACGAGCAACCCTCTATCTTGGAACAATCCATGATTCAGCGATAAGGGTATATATTTGTCTTAATGTTATATATATATCATTTTTCTATTAAATATATTCTGGTTTACTTTCATTTGAAGGCTCTTATCCACTGTTTGGAAACACAATTTGATTCAGTAATAGTCGATCGACCGATGGTGCTTCAATCGCTTTATCAACTGCATAACTGTTTAAGTGATCGAAGAATTCTTACGTGGGATTTTTTTTTGAACCGGTTTGATACTCTCTTTCTAGAGGCACAAATTAGTCTTGAGAAATCGGGAGATATTACTTATTTAAGAGGTAATTTTTAATCAATTTATTTCTATAGACCAGGCGCGCGAGTATCCTTCATTTGTGTAATGATTTTTGATGCTTAAAAAAGGGATAATCATACATAGGACAAGATTCTATACATACATTTCATATTCAGTTGCTAACACACCAACACCTTTTCATTTGCGAATTTATTTTTTCAGAATAGTGAATTGGTGTCCATGGTCAATACAGTGTTTTTCTTTTCATTTTACTAATTATTGTCTCTTATTAGACTGTTTAAAGTGAAAATAGTGTCATTAAAATCAGAACTGCTACAAGAAGGAGGGGCTCGAGGGTGACGTTCCCTGACGCATTAAAGAAAGGGGCACAGGAGGCGTATATTAAATAAATGATAATATTCATAATAATGTTTTTATTTCAGATAAAAATTAACAAACCAAAAATTTTACTCATTATTTTTTTTGTTGAATTACAAATATAAATGTTTTTTTAATCTTGGCCCAGGGTGCATGTTTTCCTTGGTGCGGCCATGATTACAATCAATGAAGCTTATGCCTACAATGTTGCCTCGCCCACAACTGTCTAATAGCAAATAACATTAAATTAGACGATTTTTTTACTTGCCAATCAACAAAGTATCAGACTTTCCAAAAATGTCTGATTCTCGCAATCCCTGTGTATAGTATACATATAATAACTACTCCTTATTTTCAACTCTTTTCTACTGAAACATTTAATTAATTTATTTTTAAAAACAATTTAAATTCCCCTCTTTTTCTTCTAATTTTGTAGATTTAAGAAATACTGAAATGAACAGCGAGATTTTTGTAAGGAAATTGCATCGAGCCCATGAAGCGCTTTCGCAGTCTCAACAGAGTGACGGCAGCACATCAAGTGGGGTAAAAACTTTAAGTGCAAGTTTTGGTCCAAAATGGCCTTATAAAAGGACCATGTCGGCCCCAGCCACAATGGCTCCTCGACAAGAATCAAAACAAGGTATTCATGTTCCAAAATTTCTAACAATTAGCTCGGCTTTTATTTTTTCCAAAAAAATTGGGTTACTAATTAAAATGTGTCAGCAATTTCGCTTTTTGTAAACTTGGGTATTCCTCATCTTCTCTTTATATTTGTAATTTAGCTGATATATATGTAGCTTAGTTGTTTATAAATAAATATTAGTAGTTTTGGGTTTCTATAGTCAAAATTTCTTATGCTAAAAATTATTAATTATTTATCGCTTTTATTCTTCATCTTTAAATATATTTCTATATTTTTATAAGTTTACATAATGTATATTTTGTGATTCTAAATAAATTATACAAAAATTATAGTAGTATCGCTATTTCAATGTAAAAAATTAACACAATCATGAATTACATATATATATATCTCTCTCTATTAAACAACCTCGGATCTATTATTATTTATTATAAAATAATTTTAAATTATATGAATAAACTGAAAGTTTATTTAATGTTCATACCCTTTTACTGTATTATATCATTTTTTTTTTGTAATTATTTCATTCATATTCATTTCGACAATTTATTAGATACCTACAAAAGATACCTTGTAGAGATTTTATATTGAGCCAGGTCTATGGTCCCACTCTATTTTACTAACACATTCAAGATGTGTGTTTTTGCCCAGAAGAGATTCCTGATTCCAGACCCTTTTGAAATGAGAAATTCAAAATGTTTACTTTTTACATTAGTGTGAATATTTTTTATTTTTAATAAGTATCAAAATATAAACAAATGTGAGTATTTCACAATGATAAAAAATTGTTTATTTTTAGACTATTATAATATATATTTTTTTTTTTGATTTAGAGTGAAGATGAGGATTATGCCTTTTAAATGATAGCCCTTATCACTCATTTATTTTTTAGAAAATACTCTCATTTATTTATTTATATAATATAAATATTAAAATGATTATTTTTGGTTTTACTAATTTTTTCTCATTAATATTTGATTGAAGATTATTGTCATTAATTATTTAAAATTGATTTTAAATGAATTTTATGAATTAATTTTTTTTCTAAATCAATTAAATATCTTGTAATAAAAATATAAGTCTATTAAAAAAAATTTTTTAACATAAATAAGTATGTATACTAGTCCTAGGCCGTAAATCGAAAACGTGCCTTAATTAAACAGGGCCCTTATAGCGAAATGCCGTATAAAGCGGCCGTATAGCGAGGTATGGGTGTATTAGATTCAAGCCCTCTCGCTCATTGGTATAGTGTTGTTCTAATGACCTAGAGTGTAATAATTTCCAAGTTCATTTCATAGAATAATATTATTACCAGCGCCTGATAAAGGGGCGGGCATGCCGGGCGATTTCTCGGGCGCAAAATTGTGAGGGGCGCCGATATAAAAATAAAATATTTTTTTACATTCGTTACTTTTTTGTAATTTTTATTTTTTGACTTTTTACTATTATTTTTTTTTTAATTTGTATATTCTTGTATGAAAGGGCGCCAAATTTTTTTTGCTCCGGGCGCTCAAAACCCAAGAACCGGCCCTAATTATTATATATAGTTAATATGTAAATGTCACAGCTGGCCAAAATGGGCTTATATTCTGATGACTATTAATTAAAAAAAATTGTTACAAATTTAATAGTTTGCAAAAGTATAAGTGAATGAGAGTATGGTTTTATCGAGGGCTTAAATTCTTATCATCAGGCTATTATATATAAATGTTCTATAATGATTATAAAGAATATTTATATGATGATGAGTAGTCGATGCCCCTTTGAAAATTTCTAAATTTTTTTTGATGAATTTTGTTTATATTTTTAATTCATTTTGTTCTTGATTTGTTTGGCCTCACAATTTCTAACATTTTATAATGCATTCGCATGCAACATTTTGCTTATCGCTAAGCGCTGACCCTAATAATCATAAACGTAGGGATGAAAAATGTTTAGGGGATTAAACCCCATTCCATTATCCGTCTCTTCTTATTTTAAGAAATTTTAACAAAAATAAAAAAAAAATATATTTTAAATAGAAATTACAAATAATAATTTTTGATTTCGAAAATGTTGAGACTATCACCATTCTGTTAAAAAAAATAAATAAATACAAAAAAACTGAAGGAAAAATGTTCGAAATTAAATGTATTTTTAATTATTCTTTGCCTATATAATATTTAACGTTAATATTAATATAGGAGTAGTTTTTATATTATAAAACAACAAAAACATTATTAAATTATAAATACTTAATTAAAGTTTTAATCATTATCATTCAAAAATTATCTTTTATTTTACTTTGTATTCTTTTATTATAATTGATAAATAGAAAAAATATAGATATATATTTGAATTATGATTAATTTGTGCTTAAAATTATTTTTAATAACACGTTTACTATATAAGTTTCTAAGTTTAAATTTTTCTTTAATTATATATAATAATGATATTAATTCAATTTTTTTTTTTTTTTTTTTTGGAAAAATTTTATTTTTTTGAATTTTTGGCTTCTTGATTTTATTTATTATTTGTTTAAAAAAATCTTCAATTTGTTAAGGTAAGCTCTCTCTCTCTCTCATTTTTTTAAAAAAAATATCAGCTCAAGCTAATCTTGTCTTTATTTTGCTGCTTTAAAGGAAACCCAAAAAAAAAAAAACTATAAAAAAATATATATATATTTGTTTTTATTTTTATTTTTTTAATTTTCATCAAGTAGCCTTTCTATATCTTTTTCCTTCCTCTGAGCTCTGGTGATCTCCTAGTGATTGTATTTTTCGGGATTGTGAGCCGAAAATGGTGTTGTCAGCAGAGAAAGAGAAGGTGTACAGCCGCCAGTACTCGGCACCGATCCTCAAACGCAAGTCGTCGAGGTTCGGACTGGGTCAGTTGCTAGGCACGGTGCCCGCGTCCGCTAGCATGCCAGGTAGCGTGTGTGCCTGCCAATCTGCCTGAATTTTGCTTCCACCCTTTTTACACGCAGGCCTCACCGTTAGACAGCACCCATTCCAATCAATCAGCTCAAACTTCAATCAATCAACATTTTACAAAATACAAAACTTTACAAAACAAAATATACTTAGTAATAATATGTAATATTCACCAATATATTTATTTATTTTTTTCTTTTATTCAAAATAAATTTTTCAATTAAATATTTATATTTCATATATACTCTTTTATATTTCATAATACATTAAAATAATCAATTTTGAGCTGTTTGTTTAATTTTAATTTTAAATACAGAGACTCGGATTTTTCAAAAATTATATATATATTTTTTTTAATATTTAAATATTAAATAAATTAATAAATATGATTCTGTTGAAAAAGTGTTATTATAATTTATCACTACAGAAAAATATAAAACTATTTGTAATTTATTTACATTCTCATCACATTAATGGTAAAATTTTGAAAATAAGTTTATTTTTTATAATTCATTTGTTTGTTCATCTATTTTCATTTTTTCTCTTTATTGAATTAGGAGACTTATTTACTTATAACTTTTTCAGCAGATTATATAGGTAAAGCCTAGTCAAATCAAATTTTAGAACAATATTATTTCGTTAATTTGTATTTATTATATGCTACCTATTATTATTTAAAGAATCAAATATATAATTATTACATTTCATTTTTTATAAAAAAAAAAATGTTAATATTTTAACTTAGTGTACGTGAATTTTACAGTAAAAATACATTTATTTACAATCAATTTGTATAATTAAAACCAATTTCTCTAAAGAAACTTATACTTCTTTACTTTTTTCAGATTTCTTATTTAAACTTGCAATAATTTAATCAAATTTAGGCATTGAAAAACAGGGATCATTTTTATTTAAAGTATAAAAATTATTAATAGTTTGGTGACAAGGCTGTTATCTATAAATATATTTATTTATTTAATATATATTAAAAATATATATTTAGTTTTCGACAAATTCAATTATTCAAATTTTTAAATTTTATTTTTTTAAATGACATAAATTTTTAATAATAAAAATAACTACAATAATTAAATCCGACTCTGTGTATCTACATATATATAAATAGATCAAATATTTTTGTTGTTGTTTTGTTAATTCAGTCAACTATCTAAATTATTTTCTAATGGTTCTGTTCAGAAAATATTGACGTTTTATAAAAATGTATATATATTTATATATTTTATATAATACTATAATAATTATTTAAAAAAATAATTTTTAAATGCAAAAATGATGATTTTTTTTTTTTTGTTTTGATTATTATAATCATATATTTTTTTATTTTATCTTAAAATTCTTCAGCAATATTCTTTAAATACCTAAAAATAATTACTTAAAAAAAACAGTTTTATCAAAATCATTTTAATCTTTTTTTTAAACAAAAAAAAAATGCTAATGATTAAAACACAAGGTTTAAATAAAAATTTTTGAACCTCTCATTCTGATTTTAAATTATGGAAATTATTTATCCATTAATAATAATAATAACCATAAGTATATATTCTACTTTTTAAAATCAATTAATTTATTATATATAATAAAGAACGTTCAATTAGTATTTAGCATTGGCCGAGTCTAAATCGAGTGAGTAAAAAAATATAAAACAATAATAAATTTAAAATTTAATTAGAAATGATATTCTAGCTTATTTTATCCAAAAATTCCCTTTATTAGATTATTTTAGATATTCAATATTTTTGCACAATTAATCTTTTAAAAATCATTTGCTTGCGTTTTGTATTCAAGTAGATTAGTATTTTGCAATCTAAAACTTTATTTTTTTAGAAATATTCTATTTACCTATTCTTCAAACCCAGTTGATAAATTTTTTGAAATATAATTCTTAGATTTGTTAAAGGCATGCAGATATATTTTTTCTTTTAAAATCTAGTAAAGCATTTTGAATATATATATATATATATATATATATATATATATTTAAATATTTATATACCTGCTTATATATCTATATATATATTTATATATATATATACATATATACTTATTTAATGAATAAGAAGCCGCATTTAGATTAGCTTTGCATCTCTTTTTAAGACAACTCCTTTATCGCCCATTTTTTAACCTTTTTAAATCTTTCAGCTAAATAAAATTAATATCTAATCTATTATAAATTATTCTTATTAAATAATAAAATTTATATTAATAATTAATATAACCGATTTTTAATAATAAATACCACTTTTTCTTTAATAAAAAAATTATTTGGGGGAATAAAATAATAATAATTATATCTATTTAAATCTTTAAAATTGAATTTAAAAACAATATGAAAATTTTTATAAAATTATAAAATTTCATTTTATACATATGAATATATATATATATTAATTTATTTTTTAGTTATATTATTATTATTATGATTTATTTATTTATTATTTTTAAAAAAAGAATATATAGCTCTGATAGCTATTTGAGTGGTTTTTTCCGATATCTAGTTTATAAGATGAACTGGGGGGTGGTTTTGGTCCAGATGGTCATATTCATTCTTTGAATGCTGGCGGTGAAGAGATGGTTGGCTTCTTGCACCGGGTCATCGATTTGGAGGAGTCCGACAGGGAGACGATGCATCTACTCGTGTTTCTTTTAATGCAATTCCTGAGTCGAGCTGATCAAGCATATCCCACTGACGAAAAACACATAGCTAAGGCACAAGGGATTGTTCTTCGTCACTTATACCTTTTATTAGGGTATAATCATAATGAAAAAGGATTTCATATCCCACCACAAAGACTTAGGTATTGTTCTAGTTTATTTATAATATAATTATAATATATACAAATAGTTATTTAAATGAAACATTACATACCATTTGGAATTCTTTAAAAAAAACGAGATACAATTGTGATATAAATCAACTTGGTAGTGTAAAGTTTAGACTGTAAACAATTAGAATAAGAGTATCTTAATATAGATAATTTTATGAAATTAATAATTTAACATAGTCATTATAGTTGGAACATTTGAATAAGTTATGTAATCTATAATTAAACTTAAAAATATAAAACTTAATAAGAATAATTATTAAGTACCGGGACCCCGAGCCTCGGCTCGGTACTTAAGTTAAAAAAAATGATTCATTATTATTGGATTTGGCTGGTAATATTAATACCTGGGACACCGAGCTCTCGCTCTACCCTTTAAAAAATATTGATACACAATTCTTTAATTATTTATTACAATTATTAAATGTTACACATTTGCATCAATCTGATTAAAATTAATGAACTTGTGCTCCTCAATAATACATAAATATATAATATATAGGTACATATATTTTTTTTCTATAGTGTTTTTTTGAAAAACTGTTTAGCGCCCCAAGTGGTTATAAAACAAACTAAAGACAAAAAAACGTGCTTTGCAGCTTTTCGGAATTAAAAAAGCAAAATTGGCAGTCGTGGGACTGGCCGACAGAAGTGAAAACTTCTGCGTAAGAAATTTTAAAACAGACGAAATTCGCGCTATTTCACGAGAAAGATGAATTTCATATGCATGTATATATATATAACTTATATATTATTTTAAACATATATTTTAAACAAATTTGTAACTTATATTTATATATATATAAATACACAACTTTGTTTAAAATATTGCAATACGAACTGTTTTATAATTCTTATCTCTAACATAAAATATATATTTATTATGTGAAGTTCATTTCGTATAATTTTGATTATATATGTATATATGAAATGAACTTTACATAATAAATATATATTTATATGTTAGAGATAAGAATTATAAAACAGTTCTAATGACAATTCAAATTTCGCGCTCTGTTATAAGAAATTTGAAAGCAGACGTAATGTGCTAGCTTCATGGTGTTGGTCACGATCACGCGAGTTCTATACTTTTTCCCCATCCCGCAAAAGTGCTCAACGCCGCTAAAGAAGTTTTCACTTCAAAAATTATTTAATATTTGGAAATATATCTGACTTATAGAAAAAATGTAAATTAATTAAAGAAAGAAATTGTTTTTAAAATATCCTGAATAATATGTAACAATTTTCAAGATAGAAATTTATTACAATATTACAATTATTAACTGTTGCATCATTGCATCAATCTGATTAAAATGAATGGAACTTCGGGTACTCAATAATAATAAATAAAATAATATTAATAAATATATTAAATAATATTTTATTGAAAAAATATTAAAAATTATAAAACTATCTAAAACTTAATTAATAAAAGAACAATGAATAAATAAATATAGAATAGTAATTTATTAAAAAGTAAACAATAGATAAAAAGAAAAAAAAATAACAAAATCATTATTTTCATTTTTAAATAACGATTCACCCGGTGAGTTTCGAACCGACGAAATCCACTCGTTAAAACATCAGTCCAACCTCTGGACTATATGTATTTAGATAAAAAATTGTCATTTTTTTACTGTCTTAGCAGTATTTGATGTTTTTTATTTATTTTTTTTTTTTGAGAGAGATTAATAAATATCTATATATATTTTATTAAAAATAAATATTTTTAATTTTATTTGGAAATTAAATAATAAATTTTAAAATATTTTAAATAAAAAAAAATATTAATACAAATAAAAATGGATGCCAATTTTGACGTTTTCCATATATAATTTTCAATTAAGAAATTAATAATGAAGCTGTATGTTTCAAGAGATATCATCAATAAAACTTAATTTTTCTTTATAAATACTATATCTAGTGTGAATTTGAAAAAAATCGTTAGAGCGGTTTTTGAGAACCAATATATATAGATAAATAGATATATACAATTTTAGCTAGCATAATAAGATAAGATTAAAATGTAATTTCAAGTTTATTTATATATTTGCTTTATGCGCATTTCGATTGTTTCGAATAAAGCTTCTGAGGCTGGTATAAAAACCGAAATGCGCATAAAACATATATATCAATAAACTTGATTCTTCACAAAGTATTTCATTAAAAGTTATTCTTATTATGTTTTATATTTTTAAGAATAATTTTAGTTTATATAGCTTATAGAAATTTACGCTATTCTTTACACTTCTTTTTTTTGATATTCTACAATTTAGATTCTATATCCTTGATTGATTATTGTTCGATTAAGTAATTTTGCTATAACTACTTACTGATTCAATTCCTTTATTATCTTTCTCATATCTATAACAACAATAAGCATATGAGTCCATTTTTGTTACTTTCAGAATGTCTCCAGTATTCAATGTCTTTTTGGCAAATCTTCCACAAGTTTTTGACCAAAATCATGAAATGGCTTGGTTACTTGTTCCTACTGCTCTTGTTGTTCTTCAATACTGCCCATGTCCTCATCAAGGGGCTAATATCGTACAACATCAACAACCAGATTATAGTCTCTGGTTTCTTGAACCTCACTGTAGAAAATCCTGGCTTATGTCTATTATTGTTCTTTTATATAAGGTTATTATTTATAAAATATTTAAAATAAATAATGAATATTTATCTTAACTTTTTTAATTTTTAGTATCAATATAATCAAACACCATATTCTACACAAATTCAAGCTTTAGTTCGAATTGTTTTAAATACATTGGATACTCAACATCATAAATGTAAACGAATACCTTCATCCATGGTTTTAGGAACAGGAACTTCCCGGTCTAGAGGTATTTTTAAATATGTTAATAATTAAATAAAACACATTAAGTGAATTTTTTTTAATTCTAGATGTTAGTCAACCTTCTCTTGGAGGAGAACCAGATCATGAACGTTTCGATACACCTCCTTTAAGTCCACTTTGTTCTGTTGATGGAACTTCAGGAGGTGGAAGTTCTGGAGGGTCAAAAATCAAAGGTGTCTTTGGGGCGAAATCACCTGGAACAGCCATGGCAACACATTGGGAAGAATCTGTACGACCTCCTACTAGTGGACCTAAACTCCACAAATATCCACCAGAATCAAGGTATATTAAAATATTAAGGGATATTTGTTACTTTTATAGATTCCAAATATTTGTTTGTTCCATAATTTCGTTTCATATTTGGTACTAATTTTTAATGAAAGTTATAATAAATTAATTATGGAATCTTCTTTGTTGTTTACTATCTATTACATTGCATTAGATTTGATAATACTCAGAAAAAGTTATAATCGGTTGGTACAATCCCAATGCTGAAGAATCTTCTAATTGAAATGAATCTTGAAGTGAATTGAATATGTTAGTTTAAAGGTTCCTCATTTTATAAGATTCACGAAATTATGGAACATTAAATTATAAGTAATGTTCCAAAGTTTTTAATGTACTCATTAACTTGATTAATTTTAGTTATTCAATTGATGATGATGACACAGAGTCTGAACTAGCTGCCATTCCAGAAAGTCCAAAGTCTGATAGTACATTACATGGCAGCGTTCAGGTAAGTATCTTTGATAATAAATATTAATTAAATATTTTATTTATTATTCTAATTTAAATATCTTTTTACATCCAAATAAAATTTATTGCGGATTTATGCTCTCGTCGTTTATGAGCCTTAGGTTTTATATTATTGTTTTCATATGAATCTTTTTATCTTTTTTTTTTTAATTTATTAATAAATTGTTTATTTTTCAGGGATCGTTTGAAGATTTTGCACCAATAGAGGAAACGTGTTGTGCCCTTCCAGAAGAAACTTCTACCAAACCTGCTCGACCAGTCATTGTCGAGCCAGCGGAACGTCCTGTTGCAAAGGCAAAGCTTGAAATTACAAAACCCTTTTGGTCTTTAGGCTCAGATCAAGCGAATAATGAGAAAAAATCTTCAGGCCCTTGGAAATGGAAACTTGTAGGGGAATTTTATAAATTAAATTAGAAAAAGTTGATTGTAGTTGCTTATGACATTTTTATATTAAACTTTCATTTGTGTATATAATGAAAGTAACATTTTTATTATTTTCAGCTTATTATATTAAATTAAATTTATAAAGCTTATACAAAAAAAAAAAAATTAGAAATTTATTTTGAGCTTTGATAATATTATAATTTTTTTTAATTATGTTTGTTATTTATTAGTCATTATATTTACTAAAATTGATTGTTTATTAATAATATTATGTAGTTATTTTTAAAGTAGAAGATAAGGCTGATATGATAAAAATAATTAGTTTAAATCAGCTATTGTCATGTGCGAAATGGTTAGTGAATGTTTTGATTCGTTTTCACTTGAGTCCTTGACGTCGGGGTTTCTATTTCATAGATCTTCTAAATAATAATTAATATTTCTCAAAGTTATGTTTGAAATTACGATCCTTTTTCTTAATATAAACAAAATTACATATAAGCATTACAAATTTCAGCAAACTAATAATTTATATTTTTTTTTATCAATTCATAAAATTTTGTTTTTATTTTAATATCATTCATTTATATTAGGACTTCAATAATTTTGTGGTTTCCAACTTTTCCATAACTCTATATTAAAAGTTATCCTTTTCACCTGAATGAATTACTTGAGGGAATTATTTCGTTTTTTACAATATTCTTAACAAACTAATCTTATAAATACTGACCTAATTTTTATTTTAATAGACTATAAATTATGGTATAAAATAATGCATCTCCAGACTTAGGGTCCCAAAATCGATAAGGTTGAGATGGGCAGGACACGTAACAAGAATGGGAGATGGAAGACTGATGAAACATCTATTTGTGGGAAGACCGATTAAAAGACCAAGAAGGCGGTAGGCAGAGGGGATGGGAGAGAGATGGGAGAAAATAGGAATTGAATGGGAATGCCTCAGGATAAGGACGTTTGAAGAAATGTGGTAGCTGCAGCCAAAAATTTTCGAGTTCCATAGAGCCACATAGATAGATAAATAGAGAAATTATGGTATATTATGTATAAAAGTATATTTAAAAATATTTTTTATTAATAATAATTTTAAATATAGTAAAAATAAATGAGTAAAATATAAGTAAGAGAATACATAAACAGATATCACAGCATCATATTATTTCATTGCAATCAATGGTCGGGTTAGTTTTTCAGCATGAATCAGAGATTTGAAATAATTCTTCGCGTCAAAACAATTAAATATTTTCAGCGTTTTTCAACCTTTCAATAATCGCGGCCCATTTTTACCGCCCGACGATAGTAAGGGAGGTATTGTTCAATAATAATTTTAATCGCTACCCCCCCCCCCCCCCCCCACACACACACACAAATAATATATATACAACAAAGATATATCTTGAATCATTATTTTCAACTAAATGCCAAATCAGGAGTTTTTTCAAGTCTTATATGTGTACTTATCTTTCAGTCAGGTAATCAATTTTTTAAATAACATTTCCTTTGGATATTCTACCGTCCCAAAATTTGCAAATCGCTGATTTACATATTGTACACTACACAACAGATTAATATATAAATTATAGTCTAATGGTCTAATGCATAATATTTAGACTTAAATGAATAAACTACCAAATTGAAACCATAGATGATAGTTGGTGAATCAATCTGATTTCGAATTTATCATAAAACAAAGGGCACAAAATAATTTTCAGCACAAGGGCGCATAACATAACAGCACTGATCCTGATGTTAAATAGTAGAGAATTTAGATGTAGAGAATGCAAAATACACTTTTAATTTTATATTAAAGCAAAAAATAACACTCACTCGCTTTTTTATATTTATATTTAGTAATGTTTGAATTGTTTTTTTTTAACTTAGATAAATAATGACTCTAATATGAATTTAGCTTTTTGATAGATCCTCTAGAATATTTTCATATATTTTATTTGTATACACTTGTTTAGTTTGTTTTCTTTGTTTTACCCTTCTTGATTTAGGGTTCGAATGAAAACCGTTGTGGATTGAAAGAGGGAATGAAGATGATGGTGGCATCGCCCCTGCTGTCGATTTCGCAAGCTCAAGTTCAGAAGTCAGTGGTGGTTTCACAGAATAAAACTCCTAATGTTAGCACGACTGTTTCTAATACAATTCCGAAAGGAAATTGTTCAGTGCCAGGACCAAGCATGCTCCCTATTATTATGCCTATGCCGTCAACACCCCGTCCTTTCGGCAATGTTGGAACTTCCTTTTTTGGCGGAATGCAGAGTTTGGCGACTGCTGCACTTGGACTCGAGCCTCCAAGGTTTTGTTTTATATTTCTTATTTTTTTTTAAATACACGGGACGTCACTTTTCGGAAATTATAAAAGAATATCAAGGTTTTTCTAAAAAAAAAAAATAATTTATCGTCGTATATTGTCCTGGAAAAAATATATTTTTGATCTTTTTAAAATAAGAAATTTTCTTATTAATATTCTAGGTTATCAATTAATATTTTTGACTAGAATAGTATTATTCTAACATTTTTGTAGTTGGATATACCATTGATCATTGATATATTCAAAAATTTCAAAATTTAAGTTATTAAATTAAAACGAGCCTTAAAACAAAACATTTTAACAATTATATTTTTCATTCATACGAGGGTCTCTCAGGAATTTTTGAGATACAGTTGAAAGAAATATTTCGCCATTTTTCCATTGCGCATTATAAAGACGCTGTAACAGTACCGCGCTGCTAGTGTCATTCTTACAGCTATAAAGTGCAGTTGAATTGAAAGAAGTATGAATTTAACGCATTGTCGTGTTATGGACTTGTAAATGAAGGGCAATAATATTTAGATGGTTTCAAGAATTCTGCATCGAATTATTTCTAAAGTTGTAACGGATTATGAAACCTACAAATTATTTTATGACACCAAGAAAGTAGACTGTAGATATATGAGGATGACCCACTACCAACTATGGTCAAAAAACAGCGTACAATTAAAAAAGTTATGTACCAAGTTTTCTTCAGAAGCACAGGCTTAGTCATAGCAATTAAGCTAGAAAGCCAGAAGGATGTTGCAGCTAATTGGTAATGTTTGCCTCAAGTTCTTAGAGATCTCCGTATCAGAGATTTAATGTTTCACTACGTCAATGTCTCGTCGCATACAGTTGCTGCAACGTTGAACTATTTGAAGGAAAACAATATTAAGCTTATCAAGCATCCCCCTTATTCACCGGATCTAACAATGTGTGACTTATGGTTGTTTTTAAAAAAAATTTGTTGACGCCAGTGGCTGGTTTCATCAATGGGAAATTCGTTTGAAAAAGTCCATTGATGCACGAGGAGACTACTTTAAGCACACCGAAAATTATGTAAATTTATTCTCAAAAATTTCAGAGTGGCCCTCGTATTAAAGAATATATATGAAATAATTTGTTAAGATCAAAAATAATCGATATTTTTTCCAAACCTCCCTAATATCCGAATTTAATTACGTTATGTTTGTTATATGTTTATTATATCTAAATTATATGTACAAGCATATATATTTTTGTATTAAATGTTAAATGTTTTCCTACCATTAGATGAATGATGAAGAGTAAAAAAAATCACAATGTGATATTTTTAATTAATATTAAATTTTTAAAAATATTTTCATTCATCTTTATCTTTATATTTATGTAAATGTTTTCTAAATGTTATTTGATTATTTATGTTTGCCTGTTAATTGTATAAATGTTGTATATTATGGATATGCCGATTTTTAAACATTTGAATTTTAATAGTAATAAAATGATTATATGGAATACTCTTATCAATTAAAAATGTATTTCTATAAGACATAAAAGAGTTACATATAACAAATTGAATATAATAAATAATTTCAAGATTAATTTACCACCGTAATGAAGTTCAAATTATGTATTAATTAATTCTGCTAAATTTTCAATTAATTTAAAATTTTTAAAAATTTAATAGAATTATAAACTTTAATATGGACTGAATATTCACCATACTTTTAATAATTTTCATAATTTTTTCATAGAGCTGGTTGGTAGATCATTTTAGGATTTCCAAGTTAAAAATAAATTAATTAATTTTGTATACAAAATCGGCAAATTCAATGTCTGTGATACAACCTAATATCTATTGGACGTATAAATAATCTCTAAACGCATGAGCGTATTCAATGTTTCAAGATTCTTTGATTTATGCAAAAGATTCAATGTTTTTTCCTGGTGTCCTAGTTAGGAATTCAAGTGTTATTGTTTCAAAATTCCACAAATCTATATATATATATATATTCTATATTTAAAAATAATAAATAAATATTTATATTCATTTCCTATTTGAATATTTTATTTAAATTTGAAATGTAATTTTTAATAGGCCATCTGCTCCGGCTATTGAGTCATCTCCTGGAGGAATGAATGAGAAGTGTGATGAAAAAACGCGAAGTTTGGAAAGATGGCCTGATAATCCGGAACATGGATCGCCTATTCCCAGGCCACTTGGACGGCAAAAACGTGTAAGCGAACCGGCAGTCTCCGTTGCAGGGGTTGCTACTAGCTCCACTGGCGGCGGTCTCTCATGGCAAATTGATTTAAATAAAGTAAGTTATGATGACATATATTTATTACTTTTCCATTGAAAAAAAGTATTTTTGTTGGTAAAGTACCTATAATGCAGATTCAGTATGCGTATACTTTTTTTAACAGATTTCCACGTTTCAAGTCATTCAAAGTGATTTTCCCCTTGACATATATATTCTAATTAAAATCACACACACACTTTTTTAAAATATTTTACTATTTAAAAGAACAAATTCAATTTGCTATTTATAATTATTTTTATTGCTTGGTTCTCAAAATTCTGTCGATTTTTGACTTTCCAGCTTGATATACAAAGGCTAAGATCTCATGCTTTAAAAATTTTGAGAAAAATTAAGAAATTAAAATTAAGATATAATTAGGTTAAGTTGTTTTTACTAAACATTTTTTTTTTCAGATTAATCAACCAGCTTCTACGGCACCAACTAATTTAATAACCACTCCAATAACTCACCTTCCTTGGCAGCTTGATCTTCATTCACAATTTTCAAAACCAACACCACCAATTGCATCTTCCTTTAATCAGCTTAGGGATCAACTAGATAAATCTTCAAATGGCGGAAGTGCTACAATCCATCATGCCCCAATAATGGCACCAGCTGTAGAACGATTACTTCCGATTGGGAACAGCAGATCGAGTAAAATTATTTTTATTATTATATTTTAATAAAAATTTAAATCAATTAATTAAATTATGTAAAAGTTAATTTTCTAAAAAGCATAAAGATTCAATCATTGTATAATATAAATATTTGTTTATATATATATAACAGTTTATATGCTAATTTAACAATTTTAAGAAGATAAACTTACTTTTTTTTAAATTTTATTTTATTTTCTATATTTTCTATTTATGGATATTAAATTATTCTATATAATTTATAATTAGTGATATATTTTCCCAAAGTCCAACCCTAAGTCCTCGTTATGGCCCCCCCCCCCCCAATGAAAAAATGGAATGAAAAAAGTAAAGGATTGTCTGTTTGGGGGAAGTGGGATCTTCGTGTCCTCGAGCCGCTACGGTAGCTGTGAAGGTCAAACAGGAACCTCAAAAATTCTGGCTAACTAGTGGCTCTGGTGAAGGAAGTTTCAAGAGGATCCCATATTGGATTTAGGCAGCAGCGACGCCATCTCCATCTTAATAATGTAGAAAAGAGTGGGACCTTATTACACTATATTCCCATTCCCCGTCCTAAGAAAAGAACGTGACCGAATAATCGCCTTCGAGATGTGGTGCTAGAGACGGCTGCTTAAGATTTCTTAGACGGCTCATCGCACCATCCATGAAGAGTTGGGAGTGAAAGTGGGACTGGGGACAATCGTCTCGGACCGCATCCTACTTCGGCCACATAATAGAGAAAACGCCCTCAGAAAGATCATTATAGAGGGTAAAGTCCAGGGAAAAAGACCACGGGGAAGATCACCATCAAGATGGATCGACCGGGTGAAGACACTTAGGGATAGCCCACTTCATGTCACTGCTGAGAGGACGCTGAATACAGAGGAAAAGCGGCTTCCCGTTGCAAGGACGATATTTCCCGATTGACACTTACGATTAAGAAGAAGAAGAATATATTTTCCATATTCATTTATTTTGCTTTATTAATTAATCTTATTTCATGAAGATGAGAATAATATCTCCGAAACTATTCAATTATATTAATGATAAATACCAACCAAAGTTTTAGTAAATGCTATTCTATTTTAAAACAATATATTTTTTTCAGCCCCAAGAAATATTCCTCAAACTGTTAAAACTGAAGAATATTATGGATCACCAGAATCTCCTCTCTCTAAAATGGATTTAATGACTGTTGGTTTGTAATTAATTTTTTAATCCATATTTATCATTCTTTCTCTTTTTTTTCTACAATATATTATAATTGTTTTTAGGCTCTCCTATTGAATTGGATAGTGAAAATAATGAAAATAATGACAACAATCTTTCATCAGATGTGACTTCAACTTGTAGTGCAAGTCAATTAGAACCACCTCCTCAGGAACGATTGTTACCAATAGGACAACAATCCAGCTCTGGTCAATTTCAAAGTGTACGAGGAGGGCCTGATCAACTGAATGGACTTGTAGAAAGAGTTAAAATGGCACTTGGCCTTCCATCGCCTACTTATGATTCATCGCAACCGATCAATTTACCTCAACCATCACAAATTCCACCAAGATTTAATAACGAACATGGTTTAATTGTTGGAGGATATAGCCGACAAGATAGTTCTGATAAACCCAGTGAATCGGTATGCATTTTATATTATTTATATAATTAATATATAATTGCTGTTCCTCTATTTAGAAAGTTCGTTTAAATTAAGAAAGATAGATATATAGATGGAATAAAAATAAAAAGGAAAATTATTTAAATAAATTTTAAAAAAATGATTAAATTTTAAAATATAAATATAATTCAATTAATTTTTAAATTATTTTTGGTAAATAAATGCAAGGTATAAACTTGAATAATTTTTTTCTTTAATTTAATTTCCAGTCAATATCGCCAGCTCATCCTCGAGAAGACAGTAATTTCCCTTCTCGTGGAGTAAGCCCTCGAAGATTAATCAAACAATTAGCCCTTGATTCTTCCCCTCCCCAATTAAATGATTTGGATGAACAACCTTCGCCATTTTACCGCTCCGTTCACTATGATCGTAAACCACCACCAGGTCTGTATATTTTCTATTTATTTTTGTATTTTTATTCTCATTATTAAAGGGTTGTCCAGAAAGCTCCACTTGAATTTGGGCAAAGTTCATTTATTTTTCGGAGTTGTGTGAAGACGTTTTTTTGATCAGCCCCCATACAGACCAGACTTAGCTCCTTCATTCTTGCATCTGGCGTCTCAGCTACTCCCCAATGACGAGGAGCTTTAAAAAGCAGTAACTTTGACTAAGTTAACAGGCTAGAGAGGGTATTTTGAAAGCTTTTCACTCTATGAATTAAAGTTATGTTGAAAAGAAGAAAAATATAATAGTTTTAAGATTTTTATAATCAAATTGTTGTTTTCAAACAGGTTCATCTTTTATTTCAAAATGCATGTTCCTACTTTCTGGACAGTCCTCTTATATAAATATCAAAGGAAATATCTATTTTATGAATATTTTATATTCGTTTTATGATATTTAGCTCGTTCTGAAGATCAACTACGTAATTCACAACAACGAAGGGTACGAAAAGTGGGTCTTTTTAATGCTGGGCCACCTTCCATGAATGATTTTACACGTCGTCCGGGCTCGTGGTAGAGACGTCCATTAATTTTTATTTTTTTTTTTTCTTAAATTCAAAAACTAAAATTTAATTTCTGTTTAGTTATGGTAACTTTCAACCTCTACTTGATGCAGCAACACAGGCTGCATGCCACGCTGAATTCGATCTTAAGCAGAGCTCACTCCGAATTGGCGAAGATTGTGTTTATCAGAGGTATACGGTTATTCTTTAACAATCAATAATAATGTTTTATAAAATAATAATAATAATAATCATCATCATTTTTAACAGATGCTCAGAATGCGGCCTTATTAAAGAAGAATATTCCGATGAAGAGCTAGGATTGTGTATTATTATTTTGGCTACATTTATTCATCGGGAACCTGCATTGGCTGCTCCACTTCTCCCTGAAATGCTTAGTGTAGTAGCCACGTATGTATTATTTATTTATCATTTATTATAACTAGAGGACTTGAAAAATCGTTTCCACTAGTTATAGCTGAGAACAAAGGTTGATTAGGGCAGATAGGGGTTACTTCAAAACATATTAAAAGTTTATGTTTTTCACAAGATCTGTTCTGGAGTTATTAAACCAGTCCTGGAAATTAATAGCCACTCCATATATATTTATTTTAATTAATTTAAATAACTTTCTTTTTTCATTTAGTGTTGCATTAAATGCCACTTATCCATGGCAAACTGAAGCAAATATCCATCTTCCGGGTGGAGCTAGTAGTGTAGCCCATCAATTTTTACGTTGTGTTCTTCATCAACTTGCACCTAATGGAATATTTGTTCAAATGTTTCAAACAAAAATAGACGGTAGTTATTTATATATATATATTCATTAATTAATATTTATTATTATTATTTTTAATGAATTGAAATATTTTTCAGACTCAACGAGAATGCAATTTTTTCGAAGTGTAGCTCAAGCGCTTCTTGATTTCAATGAATTAAATCCAATTGCGCCTCTTCAACTTTTACTTGAAGGGCTTAATTCTAAAAAATCTCTTCCAACAGACCATCTTGGAGTTATTCTTCATAATATGGCATGTTATTTAGATTGCCTGCCATTGGAAGTTGGACTAGGCCCAGGGTCTTCTACCTGGAGTGCTTTACTATCTCAATTAGAAATTTTATTTCGTCGTGTAATTCTGCTTTTAAATTCTGTTGAAGATATAAATCCATTAATAAGAATTATGGTGTCAGTGCTTAAGGTATTTAATTTATTAATTAATTATTATTTTTCTTAGTTTTATAATCTAAAATTAAAAAAACAGCTAATATTAATTACAATTATGTCAGAATTTTTTTTCTCTTTATTTCAATTTAGTATTTGAAAAAAAAAAAAAAAATTGCTTTAATTAATTTTTAATTCTAATATACTCATTTAATTCAAATTTATACAATATTTTTTAGGTTCCCGGAATAGCAGGATTTCGTGGAATGCTAGATCCTTTTGGAAAAGTAGTCAGTTATGCGATACAAAATTTTATTATTAAATACCATTACTTGGTAGATTTATGTTATTTATGTAATAGAGCATTCACACGTGTAAGTAATGATTTCATTAAATAAGTTTTTTGTTCTTAATTAAAAATCAAAATTTTAATTTTTTAGGAACGTGAAAAACTATTTTTGAGTAGAATAGTCGTTATAGAATTAGTTCAAGCTCTTAAGTTCAAGACTTCTCTACCAGATTCTAATTTTCTTATGTTAATTAATTTTATTTTACAAGTAAGTTTAATTTATTTTTCAATATATAGAATTGGTTTCTGTTTTTAATATTCAAGATAAAATATGAATAAATTTGAATTTATTATTAGGATGTTGGCGGTGCACTTCCACTAAATATTGTAATGGAAGATCAAATTTCTTTGGGCCATGAAGGCGGACCTATTTTTACAACGAATGCTTCAGAATGTATGAAACAGCATATAAATGACGCTGTGGAATTTCTAGCAGATTTTCATACAATTAGTAAAGTTAAGGTATAAGCATTTAACTATTTTATTTTAAATAAATCCTTCATATCAATACATTATTTAATATAATATTTTCATCGACAAAATTGATGGAACAAAATGTTTTAAATTAGATCTTATCAATAGCGTTCCTTTCAATTAATCAATCAAATCATTTTTTGTTCACCTCTAAATTTAATAAAATTTCTTTTTTAGAGTTATTGTAAAGGTTTAACTGTTGGACTAAACGAAGATACGTTGGGTGGCGTTTTAAAAAGTGGTATCGCTCAATATTTGGCCTTAGAAATTAGCCGAGGATCAAGTCGCGATAACAGAACCGTTGCTCGTTATTTACCCTGGCTGTATAATGCACCATCTATTCTTCAACAGGGGTAAAATATATTTTTCGTAATTTTGTTGATATTTTATTTAATTTTATAGCTGGAAACTAAACAATAAACATTTATCAAGTAATAATTTCGAATTTAAACTCTATATTTTAATTCAAATTAATTAAATATTTTAATTTTTATTAAAAATGCATATAAAATGATAAACATTTTTTTTATAGACCACGCGAGTTCATTGATTGTGTTGGTCATATCCGTCTTTTGTCATGGCTACTTTTGGGCGCTTTGACTCATTCAGCATTGCACGGGACACCAAGCGCACACCACACTCATCCTCAGAGTCCTTGTACACCAGTCCCTCAAGAAGCATCATGTCATATTGCTGATCATATTCAAGTGATTTTAGCTGGCTTTGCGGAACAAAGCAAAGCATCTGTTCTTCATATGTCATCGCTATCTCATGCTTTTATACTTTGTCAAGTAAATTTATTATTACCTATTAAATTATAATTTATTTATTTTTTTATCTATTTATTATATTTATTGAAAAATTTGTTCTAGCTATGGACAGTCTATTTAGAACAGACAGCAACAAACAATTCTCCAAATTCGGAAGCTCATGCTGTTACCCTTTCAATATTGTTTGAATTTTGGGGGAAAGTGACACCTTGTATTCTTACTCTTGTTTCAAATTCAAGAGTTGTAAGTCAATAATTAATATTCAATAATAATAATAATATTAATAATTAACTAATTAATAAATGATTTAAAATCAAGTTATATAAATTGTAAATAAATATATTATTGGTCAACTTTTTATATAAGTATCAATTAAAATCATAGTAACTTAATCAAGTTTTTTTTTTAAATAAAATTGAATTATTATTTTAATTTTGGGACAGCATATATTACTAATGTCCCATTTTATCCCACTACCAAAATGTTTGAATGTCACTGTTATATATTAATATTAACTATCCTTTTATATATTTATATCTTCTAGTAAAATTACATAATATTTAGGCACTTTGATAATTTCTTTTCTATAAAAATAATTCAAAGTATAAAAGTAATCAAATTTTTGTAAAATATTTAAGTATTTAGAATAATCATATATTATGCAAATAGCAATTTATAAATTTTAATAATATAAGAATTAAGTTTTATTTATCTCTAAATACAGAATAATCATGGGACTATTATGACTAATGACATTTTTATGATTTATAATGATTTAAATATTTTTTTTAGCTGGCTGAAATGGTTAATCTTCATTTTCTAAGTCTTCTTGAAGCATTACATGAAAGTAATAGCATGATTTTAGGAAAATTACTTCCACTTTGGAGTCCTGTACTCTATGCACATCATGTTCAGGTAAAAAAATTAATAAATTTATTTCCTATAAGGGTATAAGAATTTAAAATTTGTTTAGTATAAAAAATTAATTTACCAATTTAAAAAGACAATATAAATAATAAAATTCAATTAAAAATAGATATATACGCCTATCTTTATAATAATTTAATATTTTATTTTAACAAATTTATTTTAATTTATTGTTTCAAGTATCAATTGGTATTTTATAGTTGCCTGGTCACCTTCAAGTGAGATTGCAAAATTGCCGAAATGCTCCTCCATGGAATATCCCGGCTCCTAATAATATAGCAGCAAAAAATCATTCTCCAAATACAAATCTTGTACTTTTGAAATGGTTACAACGATTACAATTTAAAATGGGTCAAATTGAATTGCAATCTTCAGCTGCCACTCAATTTTATTCAGTTTAAAATCTTAAAAAATATTTTTATTTTATTTATTTTTTTATATTTTCAAAATATATAATACAACATAATAATAATGGTAATAATAATAAAAATAATTTAAAAAAAAATATCCAAGGGAACATGATGAGCTTAATTTTAAACTATTATTGACATTAATAGTATAATGAAATAAAAGTATTATTTATTGTATTTATATATAAAAAGAATTTGCGGTCACAGAAAGATATATCATGAAACTTTATACAATATAAATATAAAATATTACATGTAAAAATATACTGATTTTATTGGATCATAAGTACTATATTTTTGGAATAAGTCAACTAAAATATTTTTTTACAATCATTTTTTTTTATATATAAGATAATATAAATATATTTTTATGAAAATAATAAATATAAACTTTAATAGAGTTAAATCTAAAAATATTTAAGTAAACGTTGCATATAAAATATTTAGTTACTGATATGAATGATTTTTTTTCATTCTTCAATATTCATTCATATTAGTGCAATTTGATTAAAGTACCAAAAAATACTCAAAATATATTAGACTATACAATATATTCATAAAAGTTAACTCAAAAATATATGTGACAAGTGATTATGATTTTTAAATATATATATTTCAAAAAAATTGTACTATTGATGATAAGTATTGATATTATTATAATTTGAATTAATTGAAAAAAAATTAAAGAAATATATTGTATCCAATTAAAAAAGTAAATGTATAAACCCACTTATTTATACTAATTTTGTAATAAAAATTATTAATGAATTTATAAGTATTTGATTTAAATAATTTTATATTTTTAAAGAAATCTGGAAGAGTTCAGATTAACATCTTAAATGCATTCTTAGGTTTGTTGAATAGATAGTTTTAAATTATTTAATTTAAATATTGTATTCATTATATTAGGTGAGTGCAAAAGTTCTTGCGGAGCACAGACCATCAATAGATATAAGCGTCGTAGTGTTATCATAAATAACTTATATCTACATATTATATAACCTTAGAAAGGTGACGTCTTCAGCTTTTATTAAAAAAAAATCATGTTTTCATACAAACTGCTTCGAGAAATATCACTTTAAAAATGAGTATCGATAAGGTACATTTACGGCATGTTATACTTTAGGAGTTTCGGAAGGGAATAAACGTTGCCGCAGCAATAAAAAAACATTCAGGATGTTTATCAGGATCAAGCACCAGCTAAACGAACTGTGGAAAAATGGTTTTCTAAATTTCGCTGCGGAGAATTTAACCTTGAAGACGAGTCACGCAGGTCACGCTCTGGTCGACCTTCTGGCATAGATGACGATGTTTTGCGTAATTTAGTGCTCAATAATAAACAGAAGTTGTTTCAGCACTAAACGTTGACCGATCAACCGCATTTCGGAGTTTAAAAAAGATGTGATTTGATTTGAAGCTCGATATATGGATGCCCCATTTGCTGACCGAGAAGAACAAAATCAACGAATTTCTGCAGCCGTTTCTTTACTTACGAGTCGTTTTTAGATCGATTAGTGACGGGCGATGAGAAATGGCTCCTCTATAACAATGTTCAGCGCAAACGGACATGGAAACAGTCAGGTGAGCATGGTGTCGCAATGCCAAAGGCCAGTTTGCACCCGATGAAGGTGATGCTCCCTGTTTGGTGGGATTGCAAGGGCATAATCTATATCGTGCTACTCCCCGCTGGCGAAACGATTGATTCGGACAAGTACTGTCGTCAATTAACCAATCTGAATCGAAAAAAATGTAAGTAAAAAGAAATCTTTTTAAAAAATACACTTTACTTAAAATTGCACTAAAAAGTAAAAAATAAAATCACTTTAAAGTGTGTGCGCTCAAATTATAATAACACCGTAAAACATTTGCTTCCATTTGGTGTTATTATAATTTGAGCGCACACACTTTAAAGTGATTTTATTTTTTACTTTTTAGTGCAATTTTAAGTAAAGTGTATTTTTTAAAAAGATTTCTTTTTACTTAAATTTATTTTATACATTTTAGTCGTATTCAGCGCTTCTAGAACTGCTATCGCCATCTATGATTGAAATAGTGAACTATTCCATATTCCGCATATGAAAGTTTAGTTAATTAATTACCACTAATAGATAAATAATTCAGTGGATTTTTCAATTGATTCGTATATTATTAGCAGGAGCAAGCGCGTATGCAAAATTTCAAGTTGATTGAATGACGGGAAGTTGTTGAAATATCGATTATAAAATGCGGCGGACAAACAAACATCCGGACAGAGTGAGTTAAGTAAAAGTGTATAATAATAATAAAAGAGAAACGTCCAATTTTGTGAAATCGGAAGGGAGTCAGTCTTCTTTCATCACGACAAAGCCAGAGCACACGTTTCGAAAAATCCGCTGTGCAAACTGAAGAGCCTGAAATGGGATGTCTTAACGCATCCACCGAATTCTGATATCGCACCATCTGCCTATCACTTGTTCCGGTCATTGCACAATTATTTAAAAGGAAAAAACTTTGACTCTTTGTGGGGGCCTTAAAAAACGGCATCCTCGTTCTTCGAATCTAAAGCGTCCAGTTTTTAAGATCGAGGCATGCGTATGCTGCCAGAACGTTGGGAAAAGATTATAGAAAACGATGGAGAATATATCATTGATTGAATAAAGATTTGTTTGCCTAATCACGGCTTGACTTTTACTCACAAACTCCGCACAAACTTTTGCACTCACCCAATATATTATAATTATCATTACATCGATCAGACATTTTTTAGTTTATTATTTATTGCCTTTATTTGGTTACATAACACATATATATATACAAAAATTTAATTGAATTTATTTATTATGACAGAACCAGGCCCTTGCGGGCATAGGCCTCTCCCAAAATTCTCCAAGCGGTTCTTCGTCTTGCGATCCTCTGCCAATCCGTTCCCGCTGTTTCGTGAATTTCATCCGGCCATCTTTTTACTTGTCTGCCTCTTTTCCTTTTTTCTTCCAGTATATGCCATTCCAAAATTCTCTTAGACCATCTTTCGTCATGTGTTCTTACTGTATGTCCGGCCCACTTCCACTTTATTTTTCTTATATAAATGTTGATGTTGTCCATATTTGTTATTTTATATATTTCTTTTATTCTTTTCCTATCTCTTCTTGTAAAACCAAGAATACTCCTTATTATGGATCGTTGAGCTGTTTCCAATTTATTCATGTTTTTCTTTGTTAATGTCCATGTTTGTGCACCATAAGTCATCACTGTATAATACATTTTTTAAAAATTTTGATTTTTGAGTCTAAGTTTATTTCTTTATTTTTTAGTATAAAGGCCGTAGACCAAAATTTTTTCCAACCTAAGTTTATCCTTCTATTTATTTCCAACGTTGTTCTATTTTCATAACGTATTGTTTGACCAAGATAAACCACTTCTTCTCTACACTCTATGTATTTTTTATCATCGTATTTTATTTTTTCTTGAAAACCATTTGTAAGTATTACTGACTTCTTCTCATTTATCCTTAGACCCACTTTTTTACTTTCCTTGTTCAAGTCTCTCAGTAATTCGGTTATTTCCTCTTTGCTTTTCCCAATCAGGATTATGTCGTCCGCAAATCTTAAGTTGTTCAAGAAGGTACCATTGACATTCAATCCCCTCCCCTCCCAATTAAATTTTCTAAACATTTGCTCCATTGTACAATTGAATAAAATTGGTGAAAGTGGATCTCCCTGTCTTACGCCTCTTCTTTCAGGGAAGAAGGGTCCCGGTTCATCCAAGAGAATTCTAGCCTCACACTTCTTATATAGATTCTCGTAGTAGTTTATATCTACTCCTTGAGAGATCAGAGCTTCCAGGATGCAAGCCTGGTTTATAGAGTCAAATGCTTTGGTAAAATCGATAAATGCTAAATATATTGTGAATTGATATTCTCTAGATTTTTCTAAGATCTGTCCTATCACGTGTAAATGATCTATTGAGGAATATCCAGTTCTAAAGCCGGCTTGCTCTATTGGTTGGTTGTTAATTATAGTTCTCTCAATTCTTCTCTGGATGAGTTTTGCAAAGATTTTTCCCATATTTGATGTTAGAGTAAGTGGTCTATAGTTGACAATATAGTTTATTATAGTTGGAATTAAATTGTAATGTCTTTAAAACATCTTTTCATATTTCCAAGAATAATCCAGAATTATAATGTAAATATTATTTACGATTTCTTTATCCTGAATTAAATCAATTGAAATCTTATATAGGCATCAAATAATTAACTTTTAAAAAATAATTTTTATATTATTTACTAATAAGATGATCATTTATTAATTTAGTCCAATGCGTGAGATCGCCTAACTTTTATTTCAACAAATAATTTTTATTTTTAATTTCTTTTTTCTTTATAAGGTACAAAAGATAAATTTAATATTTGAGATGATTTCTAGATTAATTGGCTTATGTTTCCTCATAATGAACTAATTCCAATTTTTATCTGTTTATTTTTCTATTAAATGCTTCACTATCAGAATTGTGTTCATGAATGTGATTTGGTGATTTTTCGACGGTAATGCCGCTTCGAGGGACAAACAGAGGCGGATTATCCGTAAGGCAAACTAGGCACGTGCCTAGGGGCGTGAAGTTACAAGGGGCGCGCGAGCTCAGAATTTTTAAATAATAAAAAAAATAACATATCAACGATTAAGAACTAAATGCTGATTATATTCTAAATCTATAATAGATTATATTACACAAGCATCTATATAATCGATGCAATATTGCGCGTTTGTTGTGTCGTCGCGTCGTTCTCGAGCGTCGGACAGGGTAGAGGCGCTGCCAAGCCCGCTTTTTCGACAATTACTTAGTCGTAAAGCTCCCAGAGCTAAAAGCAATGTTTCAAAATTTAACATTGACTGTCATACCCATGGTCGTCAGTCAGTTACGCGCGCTTCTATTGTTTACGTTTTCGCTGTGGTATTTGTGTGTATCCATTACCTTTTAGAGTATTTCTCAAAGAATGAGTGAATTGGAAAAAAAAACCTAGTGGTGCATCATATAAAAGGAAGGCTAAAGAAAAAGAAGAAAGACATCAAAATGTAATAAAGCACACGAAAAATATTGTGACATATTTTTCAAAACCAAAAAGTGATGATTCGGAATTGTCTAACGCAATTGTGCACAGTGTGTCTATAACCGACCCTGTTCAAAGCGAAACTCCTAATATAATAGTTCTAGACAGCCACAAGATTTGTTCGTGACCACGCCGTCTACTTCGTCAGCAGTAATTGTTGTTCAGCAGTCGCAAAATACAATAATTATCGTGGATTGTCACCCAGCCAAGTAGAGTATTAATAACGAAATACAAGAATATATTGCACTAAATGGTTTCAATCAAAATATAAACGTAGATTATACATTGAGTAAGAGAATATATGAAGATAAAGTCTTACGTTTTTTGACAAAAACAATGTTTGAACGGAAATTGTTAAATAGAGAAAAACGTCCAAAATGGCTTATTTACTCTCCAAGCACAGGGAAATTTTTTTGTGGACCTTGTTTATTATTCGGTGGAGGAACTAGCTTTGGAAAACAAGATGTAGGTTTCAATGATTGGAAGAACGCGTCGATTCGATTAGAAAGTCATGAAAACTCATGTGAACATAAAACATGTGTTTTGGCTTTGCAACGTAGATCTGACATTGTCGGTAGTGTCGATCATGAGCTCGTCGCTCAATTTCAAGAAGAGCTAACTTATTGGCGTGAAGTTTTGAAACGAGTGGTTGTGACTGGAAAATCTTTAGCATTGCGTGGATTATCTTTTAGGGGGCATGAAGAAAAACTTGGGTCTTTTCATAACGGAAATTATTTAATGACGTTGGAACTCATAGCGGAGTTTGATCCGTTTTTAAGTAAAATATTGCTCAATATGGCGGCAAGGGAAAGGGATGTACCAATTACTTGAGTTCTACAATATGTGACGAATTTATTGAGTTGATGGCAAAAAAAATTTGATCCCTCTTGATTTCTTCTCAGTTATAACGTCATATTTCATTCGCGCATTAGCGTAAGTACAGGGGCCTGGTCTACTAAAGTCTAGGGTTTGATGATACAACGTCATCGTAATTGCAAAAACAACTAGTTACAATTTATAGTATTATGATGGCCATTTATGGCCGATACAGGGGCGCCGATAAAGTGATTGCCTAGGGCGCTCTGGACCTTTAATCCGCCTCTGGGGACAAATAATATTCATTTGCTTCGAATGGAGAAAATTTTAACGGAGCTGAACTGAACCTTTAAATATAAATTCTATTCTTAAAATAATAGGGGAAGATGATTTTATGCCGATTTCTTGGCATCGATTAATTCACTCTAATATCTAAAAGAGGTTTAATTAAGATATTATGAAAAGTACCTCTCATTCGATTGAATGAACTGTAGGATTAACACTGCTTAAGATCCCTTCTTGTTGGGTTCGGTATTTGGTGATTTGTAATAACAATAATAACATTAATTCATTATAATTGAAAAATGTTCACAATTCTCACAATGGAGGCGCAAATTTCAAAACAAATCATCCAATTTTTACTATCTCGCCAGAGATAGTATTGCGATCATGAAAATTTTCGATGTTGAGATTTTGATGTTTTTATACGTTTTGAAGGTTCCTGAATCATTTTCACTAAGGTTGAGAAAAATGTCTGTGTGTGTGTGTGTATGTGTGTGTGTATGTGTGTGTGTATGTATGTAGACAAGATTACGCAAAAACGGTTTGAGCTAGAATGATGAAATTTGGTACATGGACATTATTCAAAATTCATAGTTTTCTATCAACTTTTGAGAAATGTAGCTCAACCGGAAGAGGGTCATTACCTACAACGTTTTGATTTTTTTCCTCTAAAGTGACCGTAAAAATAAAAATATATATTTGATAATTTTTCACATGATTAATAATTGTATAAAACTGCTATATATAGAATTTCAGCTTGATTGAATTGCTGAAAGTACCAGAATTAATTTTTTAACACTGCAAATCTCACGCTGACACGTGCCATGGTGCCATCAATAAAAAGCCAAACATGCGCTGGTTTAATATTTATTATTTATAATTTATAATTAATTAAATTTAATTTAAATATAATATATTATGTTATTTAATCCAATTCAAATTGCGAGATAGTAGAGTGGAGACACTCCAGCTAATTTCCTTAATTTTCCGTTAAATAGAAAATCTAATTTCTTGTAATATCCATTTTATTTTAGTTCTTTTAGTTATCGAGATCTAGCCAATTTATTTTGTATATTAATTAATTAATTATTAAATTAAATTTTTAACCAAGTGAGACTTGATCACCTCCTTCTTTCCGTTAGATTATATTATTGTGTTGAGTTTAATGAACTATGATTCAGGTATAGAAACATTTTCAATATTTTCATTTAGTCAAATTTTCAAAAAAATTGTCCAGTGCTAATATCGCAAAATTCACCTTAAGAAACAGATATCATCTCAAAAAACTGACAATGAGATTACTACAAGAAAAAGCCTTTAAATCACAGTACTTTTGCAGATAAAATGTGGAATTCAATATTTTTAAATTTTTAAATTTGTCTTTATATAACATGATTCTGGTAGGAATAGAATTTGTTACATTTGTCCATGAAATCCATGGAATAATTTGAAACATGTACCAACACAAAGGTAGGGTTTGCTTTCACATCCTGATCAGTGAAAGATGGTTTCTTTCCGCTTCTTAAAATGATTATAACACCAAACAAATCGCCTTGAAATAATTTTTCCATTATTCCCAGCAGGGTTTTTTTGAGGATAATGATTCAGATCCTCGAGCAAGAATGACGCTTGAGGCTTTTTAGGAAATAGATTTTCAATAATATGATTTCTAAAATTGTAAATTGACATTTTTGTTTTTGTACATTTTTTAAATAACAAATACGAATTGATTAACAATATATGAAAAATGTGTAATCCAAATTTTTTATACCAGCGTAAGCACTTCTTGTCCAATGAATAATAAGCCATTATTTGATTTTGTCGATACACACCGTCCATAAACTTATATTGAAATACTGGTCTAGGTTTTTCTTTTAAGTCATCGTGTTTATTCCTAAAATTCACGATTTTATTACTAAACTCAGTTGAAATGTAGATTACATCTCTGTTACCATTACTCCATTTTCCGACTAACATCGATGTATAGTTTCTCCTTTTGTTAGTTTTTACCGACCGACGATAGTAAGGGAGGTATTGTTTTCACACCAAATTTCACATGTGGAGATTTTTACATATCTCCATGAATCATGCATTTTCTTAACAGAAAAAAGTATTTTTAGCATGTCTGTCCGTCCTTCTGTCCGTATAGATGTGTACAGCCTGAACGGCTCAACGGATTTTGATGAAATTTGGTATATTTGCTTAATGCATCAGTGGGATGAATTGATCAACTTTTGGTGCAAATCCGGAAACCGGAAGTGGTAGTATTAGCGATCGACGATAGGAAGGAAAGGGTTATTTTCACACCAAATTTCACATGAGGAGATTTTTTACATATCATCACGAATCATTCACTTTGTATTGGTTTTATCCTCGAGAAAAATCATCTTTATAGGTTTTTCTTAATTTAAAATTATATGACGTCATCCAGCCATTCATGACGTCACAGCCTGGTCTTACATATATATTATAAATAAAATAAAATTAAAAATATTTATGTTATATGCCTATCTGTTTTTTATTACATTAATAGATATATTAAAATTATTTGAAATTGTTTCTGTAGCTGGAAATTAATTTATTTCAAACCGTCGGTCGGTTCGGACCTGGTCACAGGTCAACTTATTTATACTTAAGTTCAAATGGATAATTTTTACTGACAATTTTATTATCATTTTTCAATATTCCTGTGCAGTATGTTTTATAAAATGATTGATTCATCTAGTGATAGATTTTTTTCTGGGTAATACACTTCTGACATTTTTTTATTAAAATAATAATCAATCAATGGTCTGATTTTGAAAAAATGATCTATAGGCTTTGGATCTTGTGGAACTGGATTACGCGCAAAATGTAAACATTTTAAGATCAAATGAAATCTGTCCTTGCTAATTGATTTTGCAAAAAACGGAATAGAAAACAATCGGGTGGTTTTCCGGTAGTCATTAAGGTGGTTAATACTGATTGTTCCCATATATAAAAATACCCCAAAAAACAAACGTAATTCTTCAATAGTTACATCATGCCACCGATTAATATGGGCACATGGAAGGGATGAATTAAATAACAGTTCCTTAGCATAGTTATTTATTTGTTCTGCGATAATTTGGTAGAAATTTTTACCATCAGGAGTAAGAAGTCCCCAATACTTGGTGAATTGAAATTGTTTCATAGTGAATGTATCCTTTTTCCAAATTCGTGATGATGAATTGTTTTCTGAATTTGTCAATTGTGGCGATTGACTCGTAACGTCGAAAACACCAAATGGTGAAGGTGAATGTGGGTTTATACCTAAATTATCATCTTTATTTTCTGAGGAATTAAAATAATCATCCGAATCTGAATCTTCAATATTTATTTATCATGATCCTCAGACTCTTTTAGAATTCTTCTCAACTCTTCTAAATCTCTTTAAGATTTAAAATAATGGAATTTATTCTTTGAAAATTTAATTTTCTTAGAAGGCCCTGCTTAATCGTCTATCATGATTAACACAGTATGTTCTTTTCATTAATAATGTTATTTACAAAACTTACAAACACAAAATACAATTTTTTTTTATTTATTTATTCAATCTGAAACAACTGTTTATAGTCAATGACGGTTAATACCGTCACGACGGTTACATAAAACCATTTATGTTGTTGTTTTTTCTAATTAATAAAATAGTTATATTTATATATACATATATTTATTATATTACATATATAATTATATTCTATACAAGAAATTTAAATGACCTTTTATTTATTTGTATATTCATGGCGGCATTTTTAAACATAACAACATGTAAATATTTTTTAAAAAAGTTAGATGTTAATTAATATTTTATAATCATTTTTTTTTTTTTTTTTTTTTTGGAAAGAACAAAATGAAATAAATTCTACGAAATTATTTTTTTTTTAATTGTAATTATTTATCATATGTTGGTGTTTCTTATTTAATGGCGCGGAATCGTTTATTAAAAAACTTTTGTATACTTAATTTTGATAATTTGAAATTATATTAATTTTTTTATACTATTAAATAAATAAAAAACAATATCAAAATGTCAAATCTCATAAATCTTTGTGAAAAATATTTTGGTAGTAAAGATTTTTATCAAATATTAAGACTTGAAAAAGATGCAGATGACAAAGCTGGTATACATCTATATCTATGAAATATTTATAATTTTCTTATTATATTAAAGTATTATATATAATAACTTACATTTTAATTTTATTTTAGTTCGTAAAGCTTACCATAAAATATCATTATTAGTACATCCTGATCGGGTTGAAGAATCTCTTAAAGTTGAAGCTACAGAAAAATTTAAAGTTTTAGGCAAAATTCATTCCATTTTAAGTGATAAAGAAAAGCGTAAAATTTATGATGAAACAGGTATATAATTTTTATTTCATCATTTTTACAAACAATTATAATTAAATATTATTTTATTATTTAATAATTTTTTTTAAAAAATGACATTTGTAAGTAATATTAATTTTTATAGGAAATTATGATGAGGATGGTGATGAAAGTATTGATCGAGATTGGACAGATTATTGGCGAAAACTTTTTAAACCCATCACTAAAGAAGATATTATGAATTATGAAAAAAATTATAAAGGATCAGATTTGGAATTATTAGACTTAAAGAAGGCTTATCTTGCTGGAAAAGGAGATATGGATCTTATTTTAGAATTGGTTCCATTCACTAATACTGATGAAGAACCTCGAATAAAGGAACGAATTGAAGAATTAATTAAATCTGAAGAAGTTCCTCGTTATGAACAATTTTTTAATGAGAATAAAAAAAAGAAAGAAAAACGGAAGAGAAAGGTTAACTAAGTGATAAATTTCATTCCAAATATTCTCATAATTTTAAAAGATATCGTTTCAAATTTAGATGTTACAATTTAATCGAATTTGATGTCTTTTCAAATCAAAACAAACATTAATCAAATTTAATTTTATAATAAATATAATAGAATCCTTTTAGAAATTGAAAATTAATAAGTAAATATATAATATATGCGTATATTGATTAATAACCATAATTACCAGTCTTGAACTAAAGAAAACTTTTTTTTAATCTTTAATCTTTATAAAAAAATTAGTTTTTAAAATTATTGCTTAAGGGTTTTACTATAACATTAAATGTTTACTTAATATAAATTAGTCTTATAAGTATATAAGTATAATTATAATAATAATGCTTTAATTGTTTATAAAAGCTTTTTTTATAAAATAATTTATTATTTTTTAGTGGGCTAAAGAACGCGAAGAAGCTGAAAGATTGGATCTTTCGAAACAACTCGACCAAGAAAATGATAATAATGATTTAGTTTTGGCAATACAGAAGAATCGAAATACAAGGGTTAGAGAAATGGATAATTTCCTGGATAGTCTGGCTCAAAAATATGGAGAAGGAAAAAAGAAAAGAACCTCTCGAAAGAAATAAATATTTATCATAAAAATTTCGTAAAATAAAAAAAATTGAAATTAAAATGTTTAGTGTATTTAATGGCTATTTATATATAAATGTGTATCACAAAAATAGCTTTATTTTGGATTTTGGGAACTTTGAACAATTTCCCTTAATTTATTTTCTAAATATTTAACTCTTGTTAGAATTTTTTCTCTAGGACTAAATTCAGTATATGGAATTTCTAATATTTGATATCCTTGTAAAGACAATAGATCTTTATACAATTTGCAGATTCCTCCAAGGTCCTTCGATCCAATACATAAGTCGTTATAATCCCAAACTAATATTCCAATTCTATAAAGAAAAATTTTAAACATATTTCATTTTTATGTGATATATTTTATTAAATAAATTATTTTAGATATTTATCAATAAAAATCTTTTTTATGTACCTGATACACTTTTTAGAATCATTTCCCTTCTTTTCGATTCCTTTAAGTGGCAATGGATTTAATTTATCATCCAAACAACATTCAGCATCTATAATAGAATTATTATATTTTATTAATTTTTAATCTTAAAAATTCTTGCTAAATTATGTATTACCTAAGAAAAATCCCATTTTTGTATCAATATTCGTTTTTAAATATACTTCTGAAGAAATTAAATTAGAAAATGTATTAAGAATCGATGAAACCAATGTTGATTTGACTTTTGATCTTGTTAAAGGAATTTGCCATTCTTCAGAGCTGAGATCAAGCAGAGGTCCTAGTAAATTTAACAAAATCGTTATTTTAATTGAATTATAATTTTTAATAATCATATATTTAAAATATTAAGGGAAAATATCTCTGTAAAAATATAATAAATTTATTCATTGTATTTAAATTATGTATTCAATTTTATTATATTCGTTATAACCAGTATTCTAATAAATCTAGAATTTAAAAATATATTGTTATATACAAAATCTATATTTATAATTAGAATATTACCTTCCTAAAATTAGAAGTATAAATTGACATATTTCATCAAAAATTTTTAAAATAGTAAATTTTTTGCTTTTTATCTAGATATGATTAGATCATAATAATGACGAATGACGAGAAAAGTTTTAAAAAATGATTGTCATTTTCAAATTTCAATTTAAAATTCATATATAGAAACTATCGATTATATTTTCTGGGCAAAATACATTGAAAAATCATTTACATGATATTCCACATTAAGTATATTTGTTATTTTTATAAATAAATTTAATCTTATATCGATTTGCTCATATAATTAAATGAATCATTTACTCTTTTGAAATAAAAATTACCTTTATATTCTTTTATAATTTTCGCATATCCATTGAGATTAATTAATTTTAGTTTCGCTGGAATAGGAATCTCGTTATCGAAGGATGATACTCTCAATTTATGGATAAAATCCTTTGATAAAACATTATTAATTTGTTCTTCACTACATTTTCCTAAAATAGCAAGTGACCAAACCATCTGAAGCCACTCCATTGAACTAGACATTTCTTGTTCAACCAGAAGTGGCTTCAGCGCCTGGAAAAGAGCTTGCTCATTTGACGGAATATATCCCACTGTTGCTAAAGTTATAATTAGTGAAAGAACTTCCCTTGTACTACATTTATGTAGATTATTATGTATCCAATTTGACAAACAATCGAGTAATTCTGTTAAAAATTTTAATAAAATTCCATTATTTACATAATAATATATATAATTTAATTTATAAGTAAAATAATGTAAATTAAATTCTTACGTGTATTTTTATATTTCAGATGCCCCACACTGGTTAAAATAGATTTAATAATAAAAGGAGGCGTGTTTTCCCTTAAATTATATACCAAATCATTACTAGCTTTTTGTAAGAGGGGTTCATCTGGAAAATGTAATATTGCTAAGGCATAGAAAATATCTCCAATTTCATTTGGTAACAATTTATAGGGATTTTGTAATATATTATAAGATATTGTCCTTAAAATTGGGGGAGATCTCTTTTTACGAATTGTCATTGATAACAAAAGCTAGAATAATATAAAATAATAATTGAATGAATGAAAAAATAACATATTATATTCTAAGTTGTAGAATAAAAATACCTTAATCATTTGAGAAACAGAATAAGTATTTAGATTATGGACAAATTGACTTTCGTCTTCATTTCCTAATATATTCTCAAATTCTTTTCGTTCTTCCTTCACAACTGTTTTGTTCTCATTTAAAACTTTTGTAAGATTTAAAAATCTAGGATCATTTTGATATTGAGAAATGTTAATTTTTTTATTGATAGTCCAATCATTTATTATTGAGAGGATATGTAATACATTTTTTTTATTTAGAGAAGCATGATTTGAAAATGTCAATAAATCATTGATATTTTTGGCTGAATTAATATCATTATCAATAAGTTCTCGTGAGTCCTTATTTATGGTATTTAAAAGACTTGGTGTGATAAGTCCAGATTTATTTTTTTTTTTTGAAGTTTCATTAGTTAAAATCTTTTCCTTAACATTCTCTATACCAAATGATGAAAAATTACTTAAAGTTGAAAGATTAAAATTATATCTTCTTGCTGGAATACAAAGATATCTAAACATCTTTGAATCGTTGAATAATACACACAAAATATATAAATATTTATAACCTATAAATTAAAAATTCAGAATAAATTAAATTATCTTAAGTTTTCGAAATAATTAGATAATATTTACTTACTTTAATATCATAAATATAATAAATTAAAACTTTCTTATAAATTTTTGTTATTACATTTCTTATTAATAGATAAAATAAATATTAAATTTGTTCAAATATTTATAAACATATATATAGTGATTAATTTTAAAAATAATAATTCATATTTTTGATTAAGAAAAATAGAATAAATTAAAGTAGGTTTAGGTTATGATTTTAAATAATAAAATCTGAAAGAGAGAAAAACATAGACTTTGAAAATAATAGATAGCAAATTACGAAAATATTCCCTAAAGGACTTGCCTAAACCTAGGAATTTGATATGTCAAAAGTAAAGATAGTTTTTTTAAAATCATGAAATATATTATATTTAAAATTTGTTAAGAAAAATATTAAAAAAGTAAAGTGTTCTAAGAATATAGAGAAAATTAATTTAATTTTAATTAATTTTCTTAATTGAAATTTGTTAAAAATTTAAATAAGAAAAATTCGAAATCTAATAAAAATATTTTATAAATACATTTTAAATAATATATTAAATTTCACATAAATTCTTACAAATCATTTCTTTTTATTTAAACATTACTATTATTTTAATAGAAATTTTGTTTAGTTTCGAGGAATGCTCAAATGGAAAAGACAGGACAATCTGCAGAGAATCGGACAAAAGATGGACTAAAAGAGTCACAGAATCACACAGAATGGTACCCACAGAAAGAGGAAAAGAGAACAGATAAAACCTTGTTCAAAGGACATTAATAAATTTGCATGCTCGACTTAGACCGGTGAAAGCCATAAAAAGGAATGAATGGGAGAAAACGGGAGAAGCCCATGCCCTTAGGGGCCTGGTTCCACAATGATTTTATGTAAATAAAAACTAATATACTAAAAATTAATAAATTTAATTTTTTTTATATGTAAATAAATTAAACAGCAGTGGTGTATTGGGAGAGGAATGCGGGGGAACGACGTTCGCTTACCTTTTTTCAGAACCGGAACGAGTTCCAGTACTTTTTCATGTCCCGACAACTCCCACTTAAATCTACTGTTAGAATTTCTTATTTTGTGTTCGTTAATATTTTGAATACTAAGAATAAGAAAAAATAAAAACTTATATAGAAAAAAATAGTTTGCTGAAAATAGGACTTTTTTTGCTCCCACTATGCGTTCCCTTACTTCTTATTTTACCAATACATCACTGTTAGACGATTTATGTAAATAATTTCTGAAACCAAATAGGACCATAGATAAATAAATAAAATTATTCGTAACGGATTGAAATAAAACTTTTACTTTATTTAAATCAATGTCTATCATTGCAATTTTATAATTTTAAAAAATGCAAAATTCTCAAAATATCCTATATTTTCATTCATCTTATTTTTATTTTTTATTTCTCAATTTTAAAATAAACTGAACTGAATTTGATTCGTATTTAAAATAAGAATAAATTATTCTATTTTTTTGCTTTAATTTTGAATTTTAGTAAAATAATAAAAATAAAAGAAAACTAATAACTAAGGAAATATCGTAATACACATATGATCAATTATTTATTTTATATTTATTATAAATTTTGTATCATAATATATTATAAATTAACAGTCAAAAATATTAATCTAAAATGTGATAAAATTTATTTCTTTATAACTAATCAACAGGAAATACTCTAATTTTTCTTTTATTATGTTAAATACAACATTTGTGTTTATCTCAGAAAAGTTAACTATTCTATTATTTAATTGATTAATAAAATAATAAGATTATAAAGTTTATGATTATAATATTATTATGCTCTTTGCTTATGATATTCCCTAATTATATATTCTTTTATTAATGGTTGTCAAGCATTGTCAAGTTTATAAAATAATTTAATTAATTTTATTTTTTAAAATGTCTAATTTATATAATAAAATAAACATTTATTTTTGAACAATTGTTTTTCTTTCATTTTTAGGTTGCTATCTTAAGTTTGCTTTCAAAATTGTGAATAGTTTCACTTTCAATTTTTATGTAAACAAGTTTCAAAATTCAAAATTGTTAACCAAATATTTTATTAATTTGTCAATTAATATAAAATGGCAGATGAAAAATCTATAAAAGATTCATTAAACATTGATAATTATAGAAAATTAGTACGAACATATCTTGATCTGGTTAGAATAACTTTAATATTATTCCAAAGTTCAAATGTTTGTGAGTTATATTAAATATTCTGGATCTTTTTTTTTGTAGAATTTAAATAGTGCTGCATTACTTTGGGCAGATAAAGTTGTAACTCTTGCCAATTACCAGCCAAATGACGTTTATTGGCTTGCTCAATGTTTATTTCTTACAAAACAGTACCATAGAGCTGCTCATGTCATCAGGAGCAAGGGTTTAGAAAAAGTAAAATCAATTATATATTATATATATTTGTTATGAATATAATATTGTTAAGAAGATTAATATATGTATTTCTTTTTTGAATAGTCTGATATGCGCTGTCACTATTTAACTGTCAAATGTTTAATTGAAGCTAAAGAATTAAATGAAGCCCTAGAAGTATTAAACGGAGCAGAATTTGATTTAAATTCATTTAATACTAAACATCAAGATGATTCTTTCATTTCAACTCAAAATTGTGTAAGTTTTTATTTTATAATTTTTATTTTCAAAATAATATCTTTCTATTCAATTCTAGTTAAGAGCTTCTCTTCTTTTTCTCCGGGGTAAAGTTAATGAGGCTTTGGACAAAAGATTTTTAGCAGGAGAAAATTACAAACAAGCTCTTTCGTATGATATAGGATGTTATGATGCCTTTGAAGCTCTCACACAACATCAAATGCTTTCTGCAAATGAAGGTAAATTATTTTATTAATATTTATTTTAATTATTTTATATTTTATTATTTATTTATCTCTATAGCATTGTAACACAAGACTTTAGGTGTTTTTTTAATAAATAAAAAGACCAATAATCTATTTTCTAATTTATTTTCAGAACGTGAATTATTAGAATCCCTTCCATACTCTCAACAATGTTCTCCGGGTGATGAACAACTAATTCGTCTTGTATATGAATGCAAATTAAAAAAATACGAAGCTCCCAGTGATAATCTTTTAACCCCACCACCCCATCTCTCAGCATTACAGACAAATAATGATATACTTGCTGCTCAAGCGGAGAGACTTTATTATAATTGTTATTATAATGAAAGTTATAAACTTACATGCAAGTAAGATTTAATGTAAAAAATTTTATTATTTATATAAATTCTCTTAAAATTATTTATTTTTAGAATTTTAGCAGCAGATCCTTATCATCCAGAAACTCTATTAGTGTATATAAGCTGTCTAATCGAATTAAATCGCGCTCCAAGTATATTTTTTTTATTTTTTAATTAATATATTAATATTTTTTAAATTAATTTCATTTATGATATTATAATTCACATCTTTTATTTATATTTTTTTTCATCTGTTTACATTTGTTTAGGTCTTCAACTCTTGGCTCAAAAGTTAGTGGATCATTATCCTGAAGCTGCCATTTCTTGGTATGCTGTTGGTTGCTACTATTATCTTATAAGTAATTAATTCATATAATTTAATTCTTTTTTTTCATTTCTGTATAAAATAAATTATACAAATTATAAATAATTGAATAAATTATTTTCTTTATTATAGAAAAACGTGACTTAGCCCGAAAACATTTAGCAAAGGCAACATCTTTAGATCGACTTTTTGGACCTGCTTGGCTTTTATATGGCCATTGTTTTGCTGAAGATAATGAACATGATCAAGCGATGGCATCTTATTTCAAAGCAACACAATTAATGAGAGGATGTCATTTACCCCTGTTATATGTAGGAATTGAAAGTGGACTTACTAATAATTTAAAACTAGCCGAAAAATATCTACAGGTATTACATAATTATTATTACCAAATTATTTCTGACAAATATACAAAATAATTTCTTAATATTTTAAATTTATTATTCATTGTGAATATAAAAATTCTAAAAATTGTCAAAATTGTTTCTCAATTTTTAATAATTATTATTGAATTATTTTTTTTTACAGGAAGCTAAACGAATAGCACCTGACGACCCTTTTGTAATGCATGAACTAGGGGTTATAGCTCATCAAAACAAAGAGTAAGACATAATTTAATTATTTTTATAATCATTCCCAAATATTGAGTTAATATTTATCAGCAACTCTAAAATAAGATTGTGAATGTCTGTTTAATTATTATATTCATGAAAGAAAATATTTTATTAATATTATTATAACAAATATTTATATTTTAAATTTTTAGTTATTCATTGGCTGAGCAATTATTTGAAGAATCATTAAAACGAGTTCATTCGATAAAAGACTCGATTTTACCTTATAAATGGGAGCCCCTTTTAAATAATATTGGTCATAATTGTAGAAAACTTGGGAAATATGACGAAGCTATATATTTTCATCAAGAGGTAATGATTATAATTAAAAATTTATATGCTTTAATTATAATTAAAAATTAAAAATGTTTTTTTAGTATTAAAATTCGCAACTTGTTTGAAAATATAATCATTTTAGAGTTTTTTATTAATTAACTTAAAATTTTTATTTTTATTTTTCATTTAATTGTTTATTACAGGCATTAGTATTATGTCCTCTTAATGCTTCAACATATGCATCAATGGGATTCGCTTTAGCTTTAAATGGAAGATTTCATGATGCTGCAGAAAAATTTCATAAAGCTTTATCATTAAAAAGTGAAGATACATTTAGTACTACAATGTTAAGTAAAATCATGGAACGATTAGCAGAAGAAGAAGAGCCATTTCAAGGTATAATTAAATTTAAATTATTATTTTTAAATTTCTTGTAAGACACAGAACTTTTTTACTTCTCTTAACAAAAAGGAATTAATGACAGTCAATAATTATTATGATAATATAGTTAAGAACTTTTAATTGTTAAAAAGATCAATTCTTATTTTTAATTCTTGCTTAGTGATTTATTTAAAAATGATCTAAAATTTGTAAATTCTTGTTTTCTTGAATGCTATTTTTGTACAAATATATCTGTAGAATAAATCTGTAGAATAAAATATTCATTATTTTTGAAATTATTCTAAGAGTAAAATTAATTTATTAATAAATTGTCCAAAGGTGCTGCTGATGTTCCTGGCATTGGTTTTACTGACATAGTTATGCCATCATCATCAACAAGAGTAGGAACAAGTTCTGGGGGGTCTGCAAGTTTAATTAGTACTGATAAATCCTCGACACAACAAACCGGCTCAATTCAAATTGTTGAAGATTTCCTTTTAAGTTCAACAAAGAGTTTCGAAAAACAATTATTGTGTTCTACTGTTGTTGGTACTGATAACAATACCACAACCACAACAACAACAACAACAACGACGGCAAGTCAAGAAGATAATAATATAGACATGAGTTTAGATACTTCAAGTGTTAGTGGTTCCGAAATAGCACCTAGACGTGTTTTAAGGTTTAGTGAATTGGATGACACTTCAGGACTAGATATTGATTAATGTGTTCTGTTGAATAGAACCTAATTAAGTATGAACATTATCAAATACACAAATTTTATAATTTCCAAAATTCATTTTATTTTATGGAATTTTTTAATTTATTTATTGTTTTTTTTTTCTTTTGAAAAATTATATTCTACAAAAATGGAAATTATTGAACATGAATTTATAGATATATATATTTATTCTATTAAAAGATATATTGTATAAATAAATATAATTATTTTTTCCATTTTAATTTGAATTATCAAATTTATTATGCTTTTATAAATAATATTGGTATTTATGTTTCTTTTATAAATTTCAAGGTATCATTACGGAATAAAGGATAATTATTTCAATGCGTATACGTTTTGTATAAAAAATCGAATGGAAATTTCATATAAGTCAAACGAAAATTAAATTTCATATTAAAAAAGAAAATCATAATATTTTCCTACCGTTTGATTATTTACTCGTCTTTTACCTTTAAACTTAATAAACCCTTCTACTTACCTTCTAAAAATATTATACTAATGAAAAATCTAGAGTTAAAAAAATTAAATATTTAAATTTTATATTATTAAATATTACAAAATAAAGTTATATATATATATTCATATTAATTATACTGATTTAGGAATTTGCCTGTAAAATAAAAAGTATTTATTCGTAAAGAAGTCTCATTTTAAAGTATTTTAATAAAGAAATTAACTAAAAATATAAAAATTATAATTTAAAGATATATATGAGTATAAGTGTATATATATATATATATATATATATATATAAATTAGATAAAAGTATTTATTATAGTATAGTAAAGTATATAATATATATATTACAATATTGATTACTTATGCCATAATTTGCGTCAATCAAAAGTTACCCACCCTGTTTCATAAGGGCTAATTTATATAGGCGTAGTAACTAATCATTAGTACTATAATTTTTAATCATTCATTTAATATAATTATAACAACGTTGATAGAAGAGCTTGATTCGGAATCGGAAAAATAAAACAAGCCCAATAAAAATTTGTGGAACTTAAAAGCACCACGATCTGCTTAAAGATTAAAAGAAAAACTCGAAGATATTTTGGACTTTAACAAATGCATTTTTGTAATTGGAAAAAATACAAATTAAAATAAATAAACAGGTCAACAAAATTTTATAATTCGTTGTTTTTAACACTAACAAAAACTATTGAGACAAGAATGGTTAGAGTGGAAAGGAGAAAGATTCATGCTTGACTATAGGTCATTAATAAATAGAAAGTATAAGTACTACGCTCTTGTAAACAAATCAAATGCGTAAATGCTACTATTTAAAATATAAATGATCCATGAAATTTCACAAATACATTCATATAAATATTCATAATTCATTATTAAAATAAAATGTTTAAATTTGAACCTAAATAGTTCATATTTCAGATAAACAGCAAAAATTAATTTAGAAATGAACAAGAGATAGATATGATAAGAGGTAAATAGAAAAATAATAAATTAGCAGAAACAGATAGAACACCTGTGCAGAATTAATTAAATATAGTGGAAAACCTTTTATAGAATGGATGTACACATTTATTTTTTCAATTTGACCTAAGATTATTAACCCAAAGAATTTATTATCCTTCTTTTTAAAAAAATCAAAATAATTATTTGTAATAATTATATGGAAACATATTATAAAATTATTACAAATGTTATTTTGTTAACATCTAAATCTGGTTTAAGGGAAATACGTTCAATTAGTCTTTAGAAATTCCGAAGATGACGTAGTATAAACAAAGGTTTGCATTTATTAGGCGTCATTCCTCATTAAATAGGATAACCATATTGTCTAGTACAGTGGTTCCCAAAGTGGTCTATATCGACCCCAGGGGTCTATGGCGAGCTTCAAGGGGTCTCCGCCAGCGAATAAAAGATTTGGCGGTCCATGAAATGAAAATGGGGGTCAACGATATTTACTTACATTATACTATCATAATTCAATTCAATATGGCTCTAAAAAAAATGTAAATTTGTTTTCCGAATGGGTCTTAAACATATTCGATTTTTCAAAAAGGCCCTAAAAAAGGTAAATTTTTTTTACAAAGAATCAATCAGGTTAAGTAGGGGTCTACCCAAAACCGAAAAACATGGCAAGGGGTCTACGAAACAAAAAAGTTTGGGAACCTATGATCTAATAGATTAGGTATTACATAGATTAATATTTTATTAAAAAAAGTAATTTTAAATTAATAATTGTTTATTGTTTTAAATATTTAGAAATTAAGAAATCTATTAAGAACTTAAAATGATACGAAAAATATTTCCCCTCTCAAAAAGTTAAAAGTAATTTAAAGAGCAATGCTCAAAATTACCAAATTTTGGCCTGGAAATTATTTATATTTATACCTTACTCTTAAAAATATTCACACAATTTTAATTTATTTAATACAATTTATTAAAAATATGGTTCAATAGAATATTTTTGGATAATTAATAATCAACAAATAATTAAAATTTAATGAAATAAATTATGCAATTCTGAAGACATGAATAAAAATAGATAAATTTTACTTTATATTTTGTTCTATATGTATTCTTTTATATTAATGATTTATTTTATAGCAAAGAACTAATTAATATTTTATTTTGAGTAGTTTTAATTTAAATTAAATTAATAAATGTATAAAAAATGTGTTTTTAACACTAAACTTCACTAACAATAAAGTTAGAAATTTACAACTTACATTTTACTATCTTATAATTCAATTAAATATGGCTCGAAAAAAGTAAATTTGTTTTCCGATATGGGTCTTAAACATATTGGATTTTTCAATAAGGCCCTAAAAAAGGTAAATTTTTTTTACAAAAAATCAATCAGGTAAGTAAGTAAGGGTCTACTCAAAACCAAAAAGGTGCCTACGACACAAAAAAGTTTGGAAACCTATGGTCTAGTACTAGTATAATAACAAAACATTCTAATCCCAAAAACGAGACGGTGTTATAAAATGGTGGGTTGCAAATTAGGAGAAAAGGTTATAATGACATATTCTCAACTCTTAAAATATTACGAATTCATAAAAAAATAAAATGATAAAAAAAAATTTATTATATAAACATAATAATTCTAAACACAATTCTGTAGTAATATAACATAAAAATAATAATATAAAATAATATACATATAGTACTAATATAAAAGTTTAGTTAGATATAAATGTATTCTACGATGATGTATTCTTACAAATCATAAAAATTCTCACACTCAATAACACAATTTCTTACTAAGGTAAGTTAAAAACGGAAGAAATTTGATATTTTTATTAAAACGACGGTTCAAAACGGTACGTATACATCACCCTATCATTAATCTTTTGTAATTTCAACTCTAGTATCTAGGAATCTGATTTTCCTCGAAAGAAATTAAGTTAGAAGAGGCAATAAAATATCTGAAATATTTTAAATTTGAAATGGTCTAAAATAAGAGGAGGCCTTATCACCTATTCATATTCTATTATTGGAATGCGTGATTAGACAAAGTGAGGAAAAATCGTAGATAGCATGGAAAAATTGATCTTTTCAGGAAAAGAAATGGATACAAAATATTAATATATGTAAATTCAAAACGTGGAATTTTAAAAATGTAGAAGTGTTTAATTAATTAATCATAATAATAATAACAAAAAATAATATACTAGAAGAATTTAAAGGATGCCATCATATAGTACCTGTGGGTAAAGAAGGGTATTTTTTTAATCAAAATTAGATTAACAATATTTGAAACTAAGATTCTTTATAGAATTTATGAACCGAAAAAGAAGAAATTACAAGAGAAAGGTGGAGATTACATAACAAAAAGAAAAAGACATCTTTGCCTCTCGAAATAAAGTTACCATAAAATTTAGAAAATTGTTTAGCTATCTGGGCAGAATATAATTGATTGCATAAAAACTGAATATAATGGCTAAAAATTTAAATAAAAAAAATTGGATGTGATTCATCATAATGACGACTACAGAAATTTGGTTGCTGCAACTAAGAAACATCGACTTCAATCGTGCAAAAAGGGATAAATTTAAATTCCAAAGAAATGTTTAAAAATAAAAATGGGGGATGGTCCGAAGAGAGAAATTTGAATAAAATGATTAAATTTAAGTCAAACGCGAGGTACATAAATGTTCCAATCTACATTTTTTACAATTTATTTAGGTATGCTATTTCAAATTTTTTTTAGAGTGAAATAATTTTATATAACCCAAAATTTTGAAAAAAATATAATACATATATAATTTATTAATAATTAAGAATTAATGATTAATGTTATTTCCAAAAATTATAAATTTATCTTTTGTTTTTCTAATATAATCAAAAAAGGAAAAAATATATATGAAAATAATATAGACTTATATCTTATATTTATATATATATATATATATATATATATAAGATGACTTTAGTTCAGGGTTTCTCAACCTTTTTTCTACGCCGACCCCTTCTTTCTTCTCGTTTAATAGGCCCCTAGGCGTACCTAGGGGGGTGCGGTGGGTGCGGTCCGCACCGGGCGGCACTTATCTTGGGGCGGCATTTTTTAAATTTAGTTATAGTTGTAAAAAGCAACCATTTCATATTTATTTATTTTTCTTTCTTGAATAATAAATGATTATTATGATTATTATAAGTTTACTATTTGATTTATATAAATTATGATTAACTATATGATTTCGAATATTATTCCTAGGTGTATATAAATGCATTTTAGTGTAAATTTTGAATTCTAATTTCAAGAACAGGACAATAATTTTATTTTATTGTATTCATTAAAATTCGTTGAATTCGTAAACGCTTCTTTACGATTTTGTTCGGCAATTTTTCTTAACCAAAATTTTTTCATATCAGTTTATAAATGTCATTTCTTTTGAAAAGTTTATATGATTAGATGATTACTTTGAAGTGATAAACCAATATTTTTTTTAAATTATCTATTTTTCTTTTGAAAAGCAGGGCCGGGGGAAAAAATATAAATATAAATTTTGAGAGCATTATACACGATTTTTCTAGTATGAAAGCTAGAAGAGTAAATATTATATAAATATGTTTACGAGTGCATACAAATATGTGAAAAAATTTACTCTGTGTATTAATTAATATTGATTAAATAACTTAATAATTTATTTATGTGTATTAATTTATAAAAACCACTATTTGATCGACTTATAATAGAAAGGGCGGCAATATGGAGATCGCCCCGGGCGGCAAAAGTTCTAGGTACGCCACTGCCCCTATTTTTTGATGCAGTTTATGTATATTAGTTTAGAACTATGAGCATTTAACAGAGTATATTTCTAACAATTTTACAATAAAGTAAATATTTTTATTTTATTAATAGTAAAGGAGCTAATAAATTATTATTTAAAAGAAACTTACAATTCAATATTTTATAAATTAATAATTTCATAAATGATTCCTGATTGAAAAAATTAATATGAAAGTTGAGGATGATCTTTTTTCATATTTTTGATAGAAGGTTCAAATTTTGATTAATAATCATTGCCCTAACTTTCACATATGATAATATAGCTAATAAATATTAGCCAAAATTTTATTAAATGTAAATTATTGGTTAATATTAATTTTCAAAAATATTGCCTCAATCAAAAAATTATATAAGTAAAATGGTATTTTATTCAAAAAGAAAATTTAAAAAAATAATTCCACTAGGAAATTCCTTAAAAAATACCTTACACATGGACGATTATATAAATATTTAAAAGTGTAATAAACATAACTGGTATTGGCACTTGTTTGTATTTACTTTTTTGTTTAGGTTTTATTTCAAAAAGGGATCTTTTACTTTTTTATAGAAATTGAAAGAAAAAATTAAAAAATATAGACCACAATAGCCCCCTCAGGTTATGTCTACCCTATCCAAATAGACCTCCAAGGGGTCCACCTGGACCCTGTTGGGAATCCCTTTATTAGATTATTGGTTCAGGTAAACGAACTCACCCCAATTTTGCCCTGTTTTTTTTGTTAACTAAAACTCAAATTAATTTTTAATAGTTAAAAAAAATATTAATTGTCTATTGATATAGTGTGTGTTTGTGTGTGTGTATCCTTGTTATTATTGTTATACTTGTATTATATTAAAGTAAACAAAATTATATTGGTGGACACACACACACATGACTTAATGTTTATGTTAAAAAAGAAAACGTGACACATTCATTGTCACAAAAATTGGAAAAAAAAAATATAAATTGAAAGTCCTTTTAAAGCCATAAATCCTTCAACTCTGAAAGAAAGGTTTTTTGACTTTATTTTTTAAGAAATTGACTATAAAATATTGATAAAATTTTGGAAGTAAAATTGACATTAGGAAGAATAATTATTTCAGGAATTGATATTTATTTTCAATTTTTGGAAACTTTTTTAGAAGAGTATTGTATAAAATTTTCTTTAATTTCTCTTATATAACTTTCAGGTTTTATAAAAATTAAAAGTGGGTTTATGTCGGAATTTTGGAAGATAAATATTTGAAATACTTATACCTATTTTTATATTTGAAATATCTTATGATTTACCACTTCAATACATTTATAAGTTTTCTTTTTAGTTAATTCCATTATTAAATACCATTAATAAAGTATGATTAATTCATACTTATTATTTTCATTTATTCAAGGTTTAGCTTCATGATTTGATCTAAAATACTTTCATGAATTTTATTTTTCAAAATTTAGAAGTTTAAGTACATCATGTTTATTTTATTTATTATTATTCAAGTTTATTAAATGTGATAGTACAGAATTTATAGAAAATCCAAACAAAACATTTTATTTTTAATTAAAAAAATACTTTTTATTTTATTTTAAATGACAAATATAAAAAAGACACAATATATGACGCAATTTAGTTTGATTATTTAATATTAGTTCTATTTTGTATACTTTTAGAATAAAAAAAATATTATTTTAAATCAAATTTTCATTGATTATTTGTTTATTTATAAAAAAACAATTTGTAAAATCAAATTAGCCAATTAAATTGGCATAATTAAAAGAAATTTGGCTCTTTGGCATGGATCAGCATGGATCAACACCCCAATTGGTCGGAGGGGGACATGTGACGTGGCGCCGCCCCCACCCTCGACCCCGGGGACCGCCCCACTATCATCCATCCTCCACCGCCCAAAGTCCAAATTCGAAGGGAACTGTTCGGCACCGCCGGGCGTCTTCGCAGAACTGTCGCAGCCGCATTTGAATTCACTCTTTAAATTATTTGCTCTATTTTATACCTTATTTTGAATTTGAATTTGAATTTTGAATTAATCCAATGTGAATTTTCTTCTATATTTATATCTCTTATCTATTTGTAACTTATGTGTGTAAAAATACTTTTTTCTCAATTATTTTATCAACACAACAGGTGAGTGTAAATTCACGACTTCAAAATTAGAAATTAAACAAATAAAAAAATATCTAGCATCAATTTTATAAATATATCGATTTAATCTAATTAATATTTTATTATATTTATTTTAAATATATATATATATATATTATTTTTATACTGAAAAAGAAATTGAAATCCATAAACATAGTTATAATATAAATATATATTTATACTATAATAAATTCTAAAAAATATTTTAAATAAAATGTAATAATACAAATAATAAATTAAAATGTTTTGAAATTTTACTTCATATATACTTAATATATTGAAAATTGCTTTCAATGATTCCCCCCCTCGCATTTTTTTATTTGAAATTTTCTTGTGTATTAATAAAAATAAAATCAATCTGAATTTATATTCGTACGATATAAAAAACTTAATTTATGCGTTACATTGTAAATTTCTATTTATTTTTAATTAAAAAAAAATTCCATTTTTGTTCAATTCAGAGGAATTATTTGCGTCCTTATTTTAGAACTATTTTAGGTGAATTTATAGACTAATTTATATTTAAATTGATGAATTAGTATTTTATTCTAGAAATGGTCTTTTTTTATTCAATTTAAATATATAATATAAAATGTAATAATTTCCACATTCAATAGCGCAATTTCTTTGTAACTCAAATTAATTTTTATATATCTTATATATATATATATATATATCAAATTTAAATTAAGTAGTCCATTATTTTTTATTCTGATAAACGACGGAATAAAAAATTACCATTTATTCTTTTTTTATCCTTTAATATGTTTATAATTTAGTTAATTTGTTTATATATTTTTAAGGCTGAGATCTGACTGATTAAATCATTATAAACGATAATAATTTATTCCCTTGATATTTTTCTATATAAATATAATTATAATTTATGATAAAAATATATATAACTTTTACTTTAGGCAACTTATCGAAATTTCTAGAAAGTATTGATATATATTTTTTAATGATAAAATAAAAATTTTACGATTCTTAAATTAATTTATAGGCATTTTCATTAAATAAAAATTACCTCAAATAATTTAATGACAGATATTTAACAAATGATTAACAGGTGTCTTTAACAATTTCATGTGTTTTACTAAATTCTATTTAAATTAATTTTCTATTAGCTTGATTGTGGTTAGATTATCTTTTAAATTCTTATTATATCAATTATAATTTATATATTTGTCAAAACAAAGAAACAAATGCAAATATTTTAATGTTTACAGAAAAAGAAATTGTGTGGTCAAGTTTAATTATAAATGATAATAATTAAAAATTAATAATCATAATAATAAAATATTTGTTAAGATTAAACTGTGAATTAAATTGAGGTCCCTAATCCGATAAATATACATATACATAATGAAATAATAAATAAATATAAAGTATTATGGATAAATTAATGTAATGTAATTAATCTGGCATTTAAATTAAATTCACAAATTTCTATTTTAATTAATTCTTTTGATAATTTTTATTTATTTATTCATAATGCTTTTGTATAATTTTATATATTTATTTACTGACATTTTGATTTTTTATTCTATTAGTCTAATGAATCTGTTGGAGACTTACAATGGCGAGTTTCCACGTCAATAATTTTTACATACTATTTTTAATTATTTAATTTTTAGCGTTAAATATCACGAATGTATTAGTTAGATAATCACCCTGAATCAATAGAATCTTTCTATTTCAACTTAAACAAGAAGTTTACCATTAGGCAAAATTTCAATCAAATATTGGTTGATTAAAATTGTCAAAATAGTTGATTTCAAGTTCAATAATTATTAAAATAGAAAAAATTTAATTTTCCAGAGAATTTTATTATCGGTAATTTTCCTAAATAAATATTTAATATTTCTAATAATTTTAAAGATAAATACAAATAATAAAATATAAAAAACCCTCATAGAAATTAAATTTTTATACTGATTTATTCATCTATGAATCCAAGGTTTATTATATCTATCTATCTATCTCTGTCTGTCGCTCTATGGAACTTGAAAGTTCTTGGCCGCAGCAACCACACTTCTCCAAGTATCCCTTCTGAGCCACAACCCTCCAATCCCTACCCTCTCCCATCTCTCTCACGTCTCACGTCCCTTCCTACATTATCCATCCACCACGTCCTCCAAGCGAGCGATTCCCACTCTGCCTATCCATCAATATATGTTTGACCATTCTTTCCTCTCCCATTCTAGCCACGTGCCATGCCCATCGCAGACTTCTCGATTTTATAATTCTAACTATGTCTGGAGATGCAATGGAGTCTCTGCCAAGGTAACCGGCCTCACCTATCTTTGGCCCATAAATGCTTCGAAGAATCCTATTCTCAAATATGTACTCTAAATCAGGGGTCGCCAAGGTAATCTTTATAGACCCCCAAAGGTCTATATAACAACAGTAGGGGTCAATCTGACCCAAAGGGACTCGAAAGAAAAAGTTTTTAATATGCAAATCACACATACCTAAATGCGTTTTTTTTATAATTGACTTAATTTTCTTTATTGATAATTGTTTTGGTTGAATAAGCCCCTTTATTGCACGATAACAAGCGTTATCCAATTTCTACCTCGTTTTAAATTCTTCTTGAATATTATCCTACGTAGTTTCAGAACCTAAGTATTTAAATTTTTCTACATTTTTACCGATCGACGATAGTAAGGGAGGTATTGTTTTCACACCAAATTTCACATGTGGAGATTTTTACATATCTCTACGAATCAAGCATTTTCTTAACAGAAAAAAGTATTTTTAGCATGATGTCTGTCCGTCCGTCCGTATAGATGTGTACAGCTTGAATGGCTCAACAGATTTTGATGAAATTTGGTATATTTACTTAATGCATCAGTATGATGAATTGATCAACTTTTGGTGCAAATCCGGAAACCGGAAGTGGTAGTATTAGCGATCGACGATAGGAAGGGAAGGGTTATTTTCACACTAAATTTCACATGAGATTTTTTTACATATCTCCACGAATCATGCACTTTGTATTGGTTTTATCCTCGAGAAAAATCATCTTTATTAGTTTTTTCTTAATTTAAAATTATATGCCGTCATCCAGCCATTCATGACGTCACAGCCTGGTCTTACATATATATTATAAATAAAATAAAATTAAAAATATTTATGTTATATCCATATCTGTTTTTTATTACATTAATAGATTTATTAAAATTATTTGAAATTGTTTCTGTAGCTGGAAATTAATTTACTTCAAACCGTCGGTCAGTTCGGACCTGGCCACAGATCAACTTTTTTTATGTTAAGATTTTGTATGTTAATACTGTTCTTCTCTGTAACTAAATATTTTGTCTTATCACTATTAATTTCAAGCCCAACTTCTTTTCAAGCGCCTATTAATTTTTAATTGAATTTATTGAGATTCGTATTATATTTAAATCGCCCCCTTAACCTAATTCTTAAAGGTTAATTTTATATATATATATATACTACTATATATATATTAAAAATACTCTAATTTTTATAAGGGAATTTTGTAAATAAAACCTCATATTGATATTTTTTATTGTAAATTTATTCAATTTATTTTTTATTGCAAATTTATTCAAAAAAATATCAATATGTGGTTTTATTTACAAAAATCCCTTATAAATAAAAACAGCCACCAAAGCTTTAATAATTTAACTCTAATTTTTGTATCTGACTTTTTAATTCAGGATAATAACTATATAAATTAATAATAATTGTTTTATTTAAAATCAATACTATAGATATTTATTAACAATGCTGGTAGAAAATATTGGAAATTAATAATTTTAATGATTTAGAATCATTTCAGAAAGTATTTATAATTCAAAGAATTGATTTTCTTTAATACGATAATGTGTCTAACATATAGATAAAAAAAAATGTGTATTCTTAGAAAATAACACCTATTCCGATTCAAGTAACTTAATTAAATTCATATTTGATAATATAAAAAATAATGAAAATAAATTAATTTATTTTAATAAATTAAAAAGAAAATAATTAAGTTACTTGAATCGGAATAGGTGTTATTTTCTAAGAATACACATTTTTTTATTTGTTTGTTTGTTATATGTTCATCAATCTCAAGCATCTTATGGTATTAGGAAGGGGAGAGTAGGTTATACAATTAAATTTTTAGAAACAAAATTGATGCAATAAATTATTTCTAACATTTTCAATAGACTTATATTCATTTTCATAATATTTTATAAACAATCAATAATTACTAGCATTTTCTAGTAATAAATAAATCATTAAATTGGTATAAAAATTATGTATAAGTATTATATAAATTAGATCTATTATTATTATTATTATTATTATTATTATTACATATACCAGTGTTTCCCAAACTTTTTTTGACCGCGACCCGGTTCGAGGTCTTAAAATTTGTCGCGACCCACTTCATTAAAAAAAACATTTACTTAGAACACAAATTTTATTTTTCAATAAAAATCAAGTTTATTTCATACACAAAAATTGCAAAATAATTATACAAGAAAAATAGTAGTAATTAAAAAATTAACAATTATATTCATTTACAATAGTTTAGTAAAAAACTAAACTTTGTTTTACCTATTTTGTCCTTAATCCTTATTTAGAATGACGAAAACACAGGCCATATATAAATCATATAAATAATAAAGACTTCAAATATCTACTTTTTTAATAATGTAAAAAATAATAAGAAAAAAAATATTTTTTGTGTTTCTAATGATGAAAAAAATAATAGGAATTTTTAAAAAAATTTCGCGACCCACTCTGTCATATTGTTTGCTAATTATACATCTGGACTATATAAATATAAACTATATAACTATAAATCAAATATTTCTAAAAAAATAATTTACTTAGTTTAATGTTTTTTACTCTACTGTCTTTCTGTGTGGGTGTGTGTGGACAAGATTACGCAAAAACGATTAGAATAATGAAATTTAGTACACGAGCATTATTCAAAATTCGTAGTTTTGTATCAAATTTTGAGAAATGTAGCTCATTCGGAAGAGGGTGTGTATGTAGACAAGATTACGAAAAAATGGTTTGAGCTAGAATAATGAAAATTATTCTAGCACGTGACATGGGCCATCAACTAAGAGCCAAACACGCGCTGGTTTAATTAATATTTATTAATTTTAATTTATAATTTAATTAATTAAAATTAATTTAAATATAATATATTATGTTATTTAATCCAACTCAAATTGCGAGACAGTCTAATGGAGACACTCCAGATTTTTCCAAAATAATTTTAACAAAATATAATCTATAATTGTGGGGGAAGGGATTTTTTAAGCAAAATTAAACTTTCATGTTTTATATATATATATATATGCATATACATTTATCAGTTTTCAAATATTTTGCACAATTATGATATATAATTGAATTGTCCATTTTTTAGCAAGCCTTGTAAATCAAAAATTTTATTTTAATATTTAAAATCTACTTTCTCATAAAAAATAGCTCTCATCATTTGATTGTCTAATCAATACTTGTTTTTATATCACAAATACTTTTATTATTCTATGTTCTTTTATTTTTATTAGCCTTTTAGTGATCTTTTAGTGTGTTATTTTACGCTTTTTAAGTTTTTTTGGTCATTCCTTAGCTAGGCGTTCAACCATTCTATCCATCTTTCGATTATTTTTTTTTTATTTTTTTACAATCTTTATTTGGCCCGAGGCCAATGAACAATTTCGCATTGGTGTAAACACGTGTCATTTGTATTAAGGAGATGAGGTCCGAAGGATATGCTTACTGCCCTTTGCAATTACTCCCACTGCGGCTCTGTTATTGTCCTACGATCGATAACTACCTGTTGAATGTTTTCTTCTTCCCCTACTCCCTTCCTCTCATCTCCGTTTCACGACTAAATATCTTATATTCTATCCGATAATAGAATAAGATTAACATTTCAATTTATTGTTTGAAATAATCCCTGTAACTTGTTCTATAATTATTTTATAATTATAAATTTATTATATTTACAAATACTATGCTTCTTAGTATGATATTTATTTGTTGCATATTTAAATTATATCATTTAAGAATATTTAAGATGATTTTAAATAGTCTTAATATATTTATTTAATATTTTTCTTTCATTTCAGTACAATTTATTACAAAGTAGAACTATTAGTATCAACTTATTTAGTATGATTTCTTTTGTTCAGTTCATTAAAGGTTATTTTATATTTTGATTTTTTTTTTTATATTTATTTAATTTCTGTGACTTGTAAGCAAACTGTGCCTGGTACCTCTCTTTTAATGTTACAAAAAGATTTTCATTTTTGAAATGTCGTTTTCCTTTAGAGAGTCATTTTAAAAATGTTTGTATATTAGAATTCTAATTCAATTTTTCCAAAACTTATATTAATAATTATATTATATACATATTTTATAGCAGAGATTCCCAAACTTTTTTGTGGCGTAAACCCCTTGTTAGGTTTTTCGGTTTTGGGTAAACCCCTTACTTACCTGATATTGATTTTTTTGTAAATTTCTAACCTAAGTGAAGTTTAGTGTTAAAAACACATGTTTTATACATTTATTAATTGAATCTAAATTAAAATTAAAAATAAAATATTGAAAAATGGAAAATGTTTAAGAGCCAAATCGGAAAAAAAATTTACCTTTTTTTTTTAAGAGTAATGAAAAAATTTTACCTTTTTGTTTTTTAGAGCCATATTGAATTATAAGATAGTATAATGTAAGAAAATAGGTACTATTAGTGTATGTTTTCACTTTATGAACTCCCAAATTTTTTTCGCTGAAGACCCCTGGGGTCGATAAAGACCACTTTGGGAATCACTGTTTTATAGTAACTGGACTTCTCTCTTTTACCCATGGTCTTTAAACTTGCGATTTTGTTGACATCTCTCCATTGCAATTTATTAATATTTATTTTATTGAAAAATAAAATCTTTTATTATTTTCATAAATCATATATATATCCAAATATTATATATAATTACAAAAAAAATTGTTTTTTTTTTTATTAATTTTCCAATATTATATGAATATTTATTTTTTTGCAATTTTAACAGATTGGTTTAAAAGCGCTTTTTGACTATTGATGTTCTTGAATATGTATTTTGCAATAAATGCAGATATTTCAGCTCCTGAAGTACAGAATTATGCAAATGCGGATGAATTAGGTTGAAAGGAAAAATAAACAAAATTTTTATATTTCAGTGAAAAATATAAAGTTCTTTTTAATTTTTTTTAATTAATAAATTTAAGTTTTACCTATTTTCATTATTTTTTAGTGTTTTAAATTTTACTTGTTTATTATTTTTTAATAAACTTATAATAGATACAAATTTTTATATAAATTTTGTTTTTCTATTTATTATTGGATGACTTATATAAAAGTAATGCTACACACTCTACAAGTTTATTGTATTTTTTCCTTTGAATTCAATAAAAACAAACCATAAATGTTTAAATTTAAACTAATATAATTTCTATTTATTTTACAAAAGTTCATTTCAAAATACATATACAAAACAATTTTTAAATGAAACCTCGTGTCCTGTCCATCGCAGCCCTCTCGATTTTATAATTCTAAATATTTCTGGAGATGCATAGAGTTCATGCAGTCTCCGCCATTCCCCGTTGACCTCATCTTTCTTTGGACAATAAATGAAGCGAAGAATTATATTCTTAAATACTATAAATCTACTCTCGTCTCCTAAGGTCATAGACCATGCCTCACACCCATATAATACAACCGGCAAAATAATTGTTTTATATATTTTAATTTTGATCCCATTTGATAATAATTTTGACCAGATAAGCTCCTTTACTGCATGATAATAGACGTTTCCCGATTGCAACCTCGCTTTAAATTCTTCTCGAATATTATTATCCTTCGTGATTACAGAACCAAAGTATTTAAATTTTTATACATTTTCGAATTCTACATTTTGTATGTCAAGACTGTTAATACTATTCCTCTCTGTTACTAAATACTTTGTCTTAGCACTATTAATTTCCAGCCCCACCTCTTTTTCTGCTTCGATTCATCTTTCTACGCTATCTTTAATAGCAATTCCCGAATCTCCTATTATATTTATCTCGTCTTTTTTTGTTTAATTGGATGCCGTTTGATTTTTCCCCAATTTGCCTAATTACATATTCTAGTACTAAATTAAATAAAATTGGTGATAATGCGTCTCCTTGTTTTAACCCATTCCGTATTTGGAAAGTTTCTTAATTTGATTCAAGATCAAAATTTAAAAAAAATTTTCTTGGTCTATTGAGTCATATGCTTTTGTATAGTCTACAAAAAATTGGTGAACAGAAATATTAAATTCGTTTTTTTTTGTTTTTCTAATATCAGCCTTAATGAAAATATCTGGTCAAATGTTGATCGATTTTAGAAAATAATATATTACACGCGCGAATATTCTTTTAAATATATTTTCTTTAAGCGCGCTCCACGTTAGGTCATATTTACCCATATGTTTTGACATAAAAGCGTTTTTTTTACCTTTGGGCCTTATTTGGAGTGCACCCTTTAAATCCTTATAAGTATTCTTTTTCCAAATATAATTTTTTAAGTCTAAATGAAGACATTCTTCATGGTTTGCTACAAATTGGAGAAAAAGGAAATGTTTTATTTTTACCATTTGTTTATTTGCTCAACATTTTTTTATTACTTCCTTTTCGTTTGAAAATGAAATCGGTATTATAAATTTTCGTTAAATAGACTTGACAATTGTATTGAATAGGGTTTCAAATTTTATTTTAAAAATTAATGAATTGATGTGAAGTTTGATAGAATGGAATTGTATCAACGACTTCAAACTATCAAAATGGAATACTTTAATATCAAATCTTAAATTATAACGATTTGTCATCTCTAGGCATATAATTATAATATAATATTAAACTACTATAGAAAAATGTCTACCTATCTCTGTGGCTCTACGGAACTCGAAAGTTCTTGGCCGCAGCATCCACACCCCTCCAAGTATTCCTATTCTGAGCCACCACCTTCCAGTCCCTATCCTCTCCCATCTCTCGCTCGTCCCTTCCTACATTATCCATCCATCGCGTCCTTGGTCTTCCAAGCGAGCGTTTCGCACTCTGTCTCGGCATCAATCTGTTTTTCTTTCCTCGCCCATTCTAGCCTCGTGTCCTATTCATCGCAGCCCTCTCGATTTTATAATTCTAAATATATCTGGAGATGCATAGAGGTCATGCAATTCCTCGTTATGCAGTCTGCCATTCTCCGTTGACCTCATCTTTGGTCCATAAATGATGCAAAGAATTATATTCCTAAATACTATTATAATAATTGTTTTATATATTTTAATTTTCATCCCATTTGATAATAATTTTGACCAGATAAGCCCCTTTACTGCATAATAACAGACGTTTTCCGATTGCAACCTCGCTTTAAATTTTTCTCGAATATTATTATCCTTAGTGATTACAGAACCTAAGTATTTAAATTTTTCTACATTTTGTATGTTAAGACTTTGTATTTTTACTAAATATTATCATCATTAATTTTAAACGTCATCTCTTTTCCTCTTTCGATTAATTTTTCTAAGCAATTGCCGAATCTCCTATTATATTAAAGTCGCCTGCGTAACCTAATACTTGAATTTTTTGTTTAATTGTATTCCTTTTGATTTTCCTCTAATTTGTCTAATCATATATTCCTTAATTAAATTAAATAAAATTGGTTATAGTGCGACTTCTTGTTTTAACCCATTCCGAATTTCGAAAGTTCCTGATTGATTCTCCCAATCTTACTCTTCCTTTATTACTTTCAAGGCAAAATTGTATCATATTAACTAGTTTTTTTGGAATTCCCATTAAGATCAAAAAGTTTTTCCTATCTATTAAGTCATGATTTACTAAAGTCTACAAATAATTAATGAATTAATTTCCCTTCTTAAAAAGTGGGATAATAAATTCCTTCAGCGATTCTATTGGAATCTTTTCCTTATGCCAGATCAAAAAAACTAATTTGTGCATACACTCTACTAAAGATTTTCCACTAAATTTGATTAGTTCTTCCGTTAACCCATTTATTCCCGCTGCTCTATTATTTTTACTTTCCCGCATACTTCGTATAAGGGAAGTATTGGAATCGTCAAAAATTTCGACTTCAAGATTTCGATAGATCTTGACGTTTTAGACCTCCCTGAGTCGGAAAAAACCATTTTTGGAATTATGTCTGTCTGTGTGTGTGTATGTATGTATGTATGTATGTATGTATGTAATGTCTGTAAGCAAATTTACTCAAAAACTAATCAAGCTAGGACTTCGAAATTTTGTACACCGATATTATTCACAGTTTGTAGATTTCTATCAAAATTTCGTCAAAATCGGTTAACCGGAAGTGGTACTTTACGTACAATGGTTGCGTTTACCTTTCAAGTAAAGTACCAGTTTGCTTCGAGATATTTGCTTCATATTTTGTATATAGATTTAAAAATATGAAAAAAATTGAGATACCAAATTTCATCATGATCTGACTACCGGAAGTGACATTTTACCTATACAAGTAGCGTTTCCTTTTTACCGACCGACGATAGTAAGGGGGGTATTGTTTTCACACCAAATTTCGCCTGTGGATATTTTTAGGTACATATCTCCACGAATCATGCATTTTCTTAACAGAAAAAAGTATTTTTAGCATGATGTCTGTCCGTCCGTAGAGATGTGTACAGCCTGAACGGCTCAACGGATTTTGATGCAATTTGGTATATTTACTTAATGCATCAGTATGATGAATGGATCAACTTTTGGTGCAAATCCGGAAACCGGAAGTGCTAGTATTGCCGATCGAAGAGAGGAAGTGAAGGGTTATTTTCATATCAAATTTTACGTGAAGGCATATCTCCACGTGTTATGCACTTTGTATTGGTTTTATCCTCGAGAAAAATCATCTTCATTAGTTTTTTCTTAATTGAAAATTATATGACGTCACCCAGCACTTCATGACATCACAGCCAGCCCTTATATATTATAAATAAAATAAAATTAAAAATATTTATATTATATCCATATCTGTTTTTTTTTACATTTAAAATATCAGTTAACCGGAAGTAGCACTTTATTACATTCTAAATATTCATTCACAACTCTTTATACCTATTTATATGCGGGAAAGTCTAGGGGAGGACACTCCCGCTTATTAAATTTTCCCATTGTCATTTCAACCTCATGCTACATCGGTTCTCCAAGATTAATTTTTGCTAATGTAATCTAGGTTAAATTAAAAAATAGTATTTCATATATATTAATTTTTTTTTTTATTTAAATTTTTCAACTTCATAGGACTTCATTTTATATTTTAGAAATTATTTTATTTTAAATAAATTATTTCATTTATAGAGTTTAGATGAATTTTATATATAAGATAAAAACAAATACAAATACATTTTTTTAAATATTCTTTGAACAATTAAGGTTGGCATAGTAACTTGATTAACAATTTGAATTGCAAGTTGATTGCAAGATTATTTTCTCAATTTTATTTTAATTATATATTTATAAATGAATCAATGTTTATGCATAATGATGATTTTAATTCCTTCTGATATAGGAGTTCTTGTCACGGTAAATTTATATTCATTTTATTTATATTGTTAATAAAGTTATTTTACTTATTATATAAATTCTATAAATGCTCTTATTATTTGTAACTTGTTTTTAATAATTTAAAAAAAAATTGTTTCTACTAAAGTTAGTTCATCTTAACTTTACATTTAGAAGTGAAATTATAGGATTTAATAAATTTATTTATTATCATGATTTTTATTTTAATTTTTAGTTTTGAAATTACTTCTATAATATAATAATTAAAACAATATTTTGGTTTGTATTTACATTATTTTCATAATCTACTTAAACGATAAATCTAAAATATCATAATTGTATGTTATTAAAATTACAGAATTATCTATCTATTATACTTGTTTTGCCGTAATATTTGGTAAACATTCAACATAGTTATTACATATTTTTTTTAAATAATTAACTCATTTTAAAAATAAAAAAATCTTTAGTTTTTATCTAGTATAAAAGTATCTTTTTAAGAATATATATAAATAATCAGACATTTCTTGAAAAAAATAATAAATAAAATTTTTGAACGTAAATAAAATAAACAATAGGTAAACATCCAAATATTAATACTTTGTCATAAGCTTTTTTAATATTTAATTAGAAATAAGAATAGAAAAATAGATTTGTAGTCGTAAATACATATGATTATATATTTTTTACTAACTTTTTTATTTGATTCTTCCTCATTGAAATTGTTTATTTAAAATTACACTAAATATACTTGTATATAGGTAAATAATAACCGTTGCAATTATTAAATAAATTATACAAATCTAATAATATATATATATAATATATGTATATGAAATATACATTTCCGTTTATCTCCTTTGAAATAATATTGATCGATAATTTCTCACCCCACAAATTGAATTTGCATTAATACTTCTATTATACTCATAAATCGTCTTCTTGGTTTTTTTAAAACCACATTTGAATATCAAATGTTGATTTACCTATTTTAAGAGCTCCTAATTCAAAATTAAAAATTGATTCAAATTTTTTCTTGAAATAATTTATGAATCGTAATATAAAAATCATATTTTATCAAAATGGTTTTAACATAAATTAGTTAAATCCGAATTTATATTCTCTTACTGTTTTAAAATATTATTTTATATGTAACCAATTATTTGATTAGATAACCAAAAGAGATTTTCTGTATATATCTCAATATGATTTGGTATTTTTTTTAGGTGAGTGAAGAATCGGCTACACTGGATGCTCTTTTTGATCGAACCCCAACTTCTAGTGTGACAAGTACTATTCAGATGTCTACTTCATTTAATCCTCTTGAGGCAGCTGCGGCAAAATTAGATATGAATGCTATAGCGGCTAGTGCCGCCGCAACAGCGGCAAATGGAATTCATTACAATTCCAATTCGACATCAACATCTAACTCTTCCCTTACTTCATCCCCTTTAACACCTCCCAACAATCCATTTAAATCTTCCAACATTGATCACAATCAATATTATAACAATCTTATACAAGATTATGGAAATTTCACATCCGAAAGTAAGTTTTTATTATATATTTATGTTAATTATAAATATAAAAAGGATAGTTAATATTATAAATCTATACTTAAAGTTAATGGTTTAAGGACCTCATATTATTTACAAAAATATTGTGAACCTCTAAGAATTTCAGCCATTTTTTTTATTTTTGAACATCCTATTCTAGATTCGTTTTTTATTTTTTATTTTATCGTTTTGAAAAAATCACTAAGGTGAATTTTAATAATGTATACAAGTATCCGTTTTCCTAAAATTTCCAACCAACACTTTTAAGAAACTTGGACCTAAAAGTATAAGAATGAAAATTTATATTTGTCACTCGTTTTATCTTATACAGGGGTGTCAAAATCGCCGCCCGCGACAACTATTATAACTTTCGACTTTTTTAAAAAAAATTTCAATTTGTCTCTTTAAAAAAAATGGTAAAATGTTTTTCACGATCAGAATTTTACACATTTCCCACTTTTTGCGGCCCGCCTAAAGTTAAACCTCGTTTGTTTGGTCCAAGTGTACCTATGAGTTTGACACCCCTGATCTTATAGAATCATATTTTTAAATTTAATAAATTCATTATGAAAAAGTTTTAGATATGTTTATTTCATCAATATCAATACATAAAAAAAAATTATGATTAATTTCGATTAGATTATAGAATATATTAATTTTAAATATTTATTCGAAACCATGGGGGTCCCCAAACTTTCCGAAATCTCCATCGGCCTCCATAAATGTAATTTTCTGTTAATTAATATAACACTCTATTAGATGCTGTTTTTGTACATTTATTTTATGATTTTAAACATTTATTAAAGTAATAGTACATTATGTAACAATAGTTTGATGAAAAATATATTAATGTTGAAATTTAAATTCCTTAATATTCATTCGACCACTGGATCAGATCGACCCTCGCTTTTGTTAAACAGACCCCTGGGGTCTATATAGACCACTTTGGCGACCTCTGTTCTAAACTTACAATATAAATGTATTAAGTATACCGTACTCTCCACTTTAAATCTAATTTAATGGGCATTATATTATATTATTTTCAAAATGTAAAAATTTATTAACCTTATTTAATTTATAAATAAAATTCTTCACTCCACATTTATCTGCAGAAAATAGATGAAATCTGAATTTGTCGGGATTGAATAAAAAAATCCATGTCATCTATTCATCTTTAAATACAGTTAAAAATATTAAATCGAGGTTTCAAAAGGCACGGATTGAAGGGGAAAAGTTAGAGAAAAATTTATTATGGGGAAACCAATTGGCAAAAGATTATTTAGTCGATAGATTAATTTCTCAGAGGGGAGATATGATAATGATAAGAGAAGGATTGCCTGGAGTTGGTGCGAAAAGAGATAGTAAAATATTTTTAAAAATTTTCAAAAAAATATATCGCAAAAAAAGGTGTTATATATAATTTATTTAGAAAATGAATCAAAAGTATTATTTTTTTAATATTTTAATATTTGTTATTAAATTAAACACAATATAGCATTTGTATTTTTTATTATAAAAGTGGTAATTCGAAGCATCAAAACTTGGCTCGCTTCAAAGGAGAAACAAAGATAGCGCAGAGGGGTGGGTTGAAGTGAGTGGAGTGGCTCCAGCCTGGCTGCTGATCCAGCCCTCTCGTTCTTTTGATTTGGAACTAGAAGAAAAGCTCATGATTTCTGAATTGCTGGAACCGTAGAAAAAAGAGGGAGAAGATCGAAGAACAAGGGTTGGAGCGGAGGGCTAATGGCCGCTTGTAAAACTGGGTTGGGGTAGGGGAATACATTTTACAGCGCGAGCTCTCTGCCCTGCGGATAAACGCATTGCAGTCTCCAATAAAAAGCCCTGCCCACTTGGCAACTTCACTATTGGCCAGATATATCTATACATATTTATATAGACATACAGACTCAATAGAAATACATCTACAAAATAGAACATCAACAATTTGCTATCTTTCCTTTCGAAAAGATAATATCAATATTAAAATTATATGTATAATTTATTATTATTTTATTTTTAGTTTTAAGTAACTTCATTTAAATGAAATTAAAAAATTGTAAATAAAATTTATTTGTTGATAAGATAAATAGAATTTAAAATAAAAAAAATAAAGAAATCATGATATAAACAGATTAGGACGTACAATTCGTTGGGGATTTATCATAAATTAAACGACTTTCTCATATATTTTATTCTATATATTTCCGAAGAAAATTAATAAAAGAATTAATATTCATGTTTTTTTTAATTGGTTCAAATAGACTTACTCATTAATATATAAACATTTGACATAAAAAAATAATTTTTCTTTTATATTTTATATACATAAATTGTTTAGATTGAAGTATAAAATGTTTAAAATATTTTTATTTAATTAAAAATTAAAAAATAGGTTATAAGGATTTCAAAAACATCCTTCTGAAAACATAATTAATAAGTACATTTTAAATTGAGTATAAATATTTATTCTAAACACATTCTATATTCAATCGATCTTAATAATTAAAAAAAAATATATAGTACATATTTAAAGGAATATTTACTAATAAATTTATATTATATTAAAATAGATAGGTTATTTATAATCCATGAAAAAATTATTAAAATCACAAATAATTTCAACTTATTTTTAAATATTATTTCTAGTTTTTATTATAAAAAGTAAATATTTTTTTTATTTCTTTGTACATATATATATATATATATATATATAATTAATTTAAATCGTTAATTATATAATAAGTTCATATTGAATAAAATATTTACTTTAATGTTCTTTCGTAAAACTTTTCCATTCATATTTCCGAAAACTTTCCCCCTCCCCCAATATATATTATCGAGATCTTTTAGTCCTCAAAAATTAACAATAAATAGATAGACAAAATAAATCTTTATTTATTTATCATTTTTTTTATTGTATATCAATATTTTATACTGGTATAATTAATTATATATTACATTTTTAATTTGCTCTTAAAAATTCGAAATATGTGTTAATTATTTATAATTATTTTTGTTAAAACAAAAAAAAAAGAAAACATTTCACAAATAGCTGCTGATAAAGTGTTGCCAATTTTTCCCTCTCCTCGTTTGGATGCCTTTAGTAATCAATGAATCTATTCACTTTAAATCTGCTTGTTCTACTATATGTTTATCGACTAACTGAATTCAACTCCATCCCCATTCTTGCTTTCTATTATACTGTTTTCTATGTAGTTGACCTCTTTTAATTTCGATATTTCTTCAAACGAAATTTAAATATAAAATTCAACTTGTACGATATTTCTAAAAAGTTTCATTTAATAGTATTATTCTTTTAAATAACTTTATTTCAATTATTTTAATATATTCTCAATAATAATAGTCAATAAATACATATATCACTCATAGATTTTTTATCTCCACTATCAATATTATTAAAAAAAAAATATAATCAATTAAAAAAAAACTATTTTTATAATATAGATTTTCTTGAATAAATATTTATATATATATATATATATATACTATTTATGTTTAAACTTGGTTATTGAAAATATTTTTGAGATTTATAATCCATCCCCTTTAGACGCAAGATTTCTCTTCTTTTGGTACAATGCCAAAAGTTATATGCATATTTGTGTAAACAGAAAATCATTTTTCTTTTTTTATTCATTAAAATAAAATTTATTCAAGTTTTTTTCTAACTAATTATATTACTTATTGTAATATTAATAATTATTCGGAACTATTAATCCTAAATGTTTGACTTTTTATCTTATTATTAAATAAAGAAATGAATAGAAATAATAATTATTTATATATACATTGATCCCAAAGCGATGAGGTGGAGAATAAGCTTGTTTACATTATAAAAAAAAATATTTTGATTTATTTTAAAAAAGATTAAATTTTTAAATTTTAAAATGGTTTTCATTGTTAAATTTGAAAATATCAATATTGCCCCTTGAAGATAGACTATCAGTGTTACAACTAATTGGAAGATAAGTACAGTGCAAGTCGATTTCCAATAAAATAGAATTTATTTTTAATAATAAGAATAAACCCAATTTGCTATATTTAATATTATGATCTTTTTTAAAAAAATAAATAATGTATCAATATCAAATAAATAATAATTTCCAATTTTTAATCAAGCCTTCTATGGAAATTTTTTTTTTTATATTAGATTAAGATTTGTTTTTTTAAGGGATGAAATGTGTGAATAAATTTCAATATTCGATCTTTTTTAAATTAAAATAGCTAAAATTCTTTTTTTAAAATATAAAATAAAAATTATACTAATTTCTTGCTCTAAAATTATTTAGAAAAAATTTCCTTCTATTAAAATTTTTACTATACACCTTGTTTGAAATTAATATTAATAATTCACTAATTAATATTAAATAATTAACCTTAATATTTTATTTATTAAAAAAAATAATAATTTATAAATTTTATGAATAAATATATAATATAATTAATTTAGTTAAAAAAATGACCTGAAGATTGCGTTTGTTACAGTGTCGATCAGTGATATGCTTGGGCTCAATCTTCCTCGAGGTACGTCCTTAGGAACTACTAATTACAGCTCACTCATGAGTATTTCTCCCTCGGAGTTTGGTACGGCAGCCCCTCAGCGTCCGTGCCATTTAAATCGTTTCAATAACAATAACAACCACAACTATACTAGCTGCAATAATAACAGCACGAATGGCATTAATAATAAAATTCAACAGCCGCAATCTCACTCATCTACGCAACAGGCTCAAAGACAGACTTGTCCTAAACAACCACCTGCAACGCCCCAGAATCAACATCTCAATTCATATTGCCAAGGGGCACCGACTCATGCGGCAAATGAAAATCTGAATTATATGAATAAATCTAAAACGCAGGTAAAATCAACTATTATTAGTCATTTTCTTTAATTAAATAAATTCACATTCACATTACTTAAAAAAAAAAATTTATTTTTGTAAAATCAATCAAATCATTAATTTGAATATTGTAAATTATTAATAATTAAATATTGATTAAACTATTCCATTTGATTATTTTTGTAGTGCTTTTTTAAATTCTTCGAAATTATATATATTCGTTGAAGTAATTAATTCTATACGTGGACAATTATTTGTTTATATCTATTTATATATATATTAAAATTTAAACCTATTCTTTTAATCCTAATAAGAAATTATTTTTATATTATATCTTATTTTTAATTAAAGATTAAAACTTTATTCAGAAAAATAGTTTAATAATTTATATATATATATATCAAAAAAAAGATAGACTAATTTTTACATTTTAGTTGATAAAAATATTAATTATATGCGATACCAAATATCACAATATTTTTCTTCATTATTTTTCATTTATTTAAAAATTAGAATACAATAATAATTCAGAGATATTTATGTTTAAATGTTTTTCATTAAAAGATAAATTGATATACTTCCTTTTTTTTAATTAAAAAGAAAGAGAATTAGAGAAAGTAGGATGATTCATTCTATTCTTAAAATAAGGATTTTATATATATAATAAAATATAAGAATTATAAAAAGTAAATATGTTATCATTTTTAGATAAAAAAATTAAAATAAGTCCTCTATAGCTATAACTAGTAATATATTATAAAATTAAAAATCAAAATTTATGATAAAATAAACAATCTATAAATTATATTCATATCATTATTACTTTTCTCATCTATAATTTGTAAAGTCCTCAAATCCCTTATTATAAAAATATTAAAATTATTATTAATCTATTCAAATTTAAAATTAAAATTCTCCTCAAATACCAAAACTTATTTTATTTTTTAAATATCTATCATTTACTAAATAGTCATTATAGTCTAAAAACTTTATATTTTTAATTATATATATATTTATTATAATTTTAATTAGTTAGTAGATTTTACTTTGTGAATTTTTTAAATTTTTATTATATTATATTTCTATTAATATATATATATAGTAATATAAGTTTAACAATTTTTTGATAAAATTTGAAAATAATTATATTAAATTTCTATATAATTAATTTAAATTTTAATTAAGTAATAATTGATTATCCATATATTATTAAATATACTCTATAATAGTTAGTAAAATAATTTCATATGATTAAATACATCTTGCAGCCAATGTCCTCTCAGCAACCTTCAGTACATTCTCCAATGTTTCCAAGGGAACAAATACAATCTAACAGATATTCGGAAGTACCTCCATCTATGAAATTACCCCAACGGAATTGGGATTCTATTTTGCATTCTGTACCCTATTATCCAAGAGCTTATAAGAGTGCTTCTCCTTCTTATAGGTAATTTATTAAATTGAATTTATATATCCTTTGTTTAATAGATTTGTCATGTTAGAATTTATAATCCTCGATAATAAAATCAAACATGAAAATTAGTTCCAGGTTAACCAAAAGTGACTGTGTTACTGTATAATAATAAGATTTTAGGTCGTAAATATGGTGAAAACTTTTTATTTTATTCTTATAATTCTCAATAACCCAACACTTGTTAAACCCTAGTTTGTCGCCCTTTCTTAAAATGAAGTTGCATATTTTCAATCCTTGTTAAAAAATTATAATTGTAATATATACGTTTATATCTCATTTTTTTTTTTACTTTAAGAGTCGGTAATTGACTAAAATTATTAGTTTTTTTAATATTAGTTGATGTTATAGGAAATCTTTAGGCAAAACTTTTTTAATTCTGGATAAATATACTTCAGGAAAAAAACAAATCGATTTTACAAAATGGAAATTTATTTTCTGTCATATCTAAATGGGATGAAACTAAATTGTAAATCAATTAAATAATTTCCAAATATTAATAATATTTATTTTAATTTTATTTCCATAATAATTTTTTAACTGATAAAGAAAATTTTTATCCTCTATTGATAATCTTTATTTATACAATCAATAATATTAATATTACATAATAAAATAATATAATAAAAATAAAATAAAATAAAAATAGCATTCCTAAAATTTACTTAGCCATATAAAGTTATAATACTTGTTAATTTAAACAAAAATTGATAAGAGGGATACGAGTTGGACAATTAATTTATAATAATTCTAATTGTGTTACAATTTTTTTTTTTGCTTTGAAAATTTAATTACAATTTCTGATTTTAAGAATAATAATTAATCTTTATTTCTTGAATTTTATTCTATAAAATTTTTTATTTATTTTAATTTTTTAGTGATTCTGGAAGCCCCACTGGATTAGAAACAGGTTTCATGTTAGGTTCAGGATCCCGATCGCATTCACCTGCTGATTCAGAGACTAGCGCAAGTAGTTTTGGTGAATATGTGGTAAGATAATAATTTTAAAGAAAACTGATATTTTTATTTATTTATTTATTTTTTATTTAATTTTTTTTTTAGCAAAATAATTATCCGATGGGTCAGATCCCATCAACGCGAACCCGAGTAGCAAATCAATTATCCCATCCCCAGAATGTATCACCAAATCTACTTGATCTTTCATCTCCTGATATTGCATCCAATTTCACTCCTTCACCATTTCATCCACTTACTGCTCTACGATATCCTTTACCACAAGCAAATTTATTAAATTCACTTTTGCAATATCAGACTTTTCAAAGTCCCTTAATAGACAAGCCTCTGTATTTCAACAATTCGTTGGGTTATAACGATACCAACCCATTAGAAAAAGCTGCCAAGTTTTATAGAAATTCAGCTTGTAAGTATATTATAAATACAATTTTTTCTTTAATTTATTTAATATAATTTTCCAATATTTTAAATAAATGTAATAAAAACATAATGTAAATTAAATTATTTACTTTTATTTATTATTTTCAGCTCTCTGTGATCCTCACACAAAGTGGGAAGGCTCATTACCACCGAAAACTAACACCAAAGGGCCTTATTCATGTAAAGTAAGTAGAAAATAAAATTAATTGTTATTTTGCATCTTTTGTATTTGATTATAAATATAAAGAATTTTCATATAATTAGGCATAAATCAAAGAAAATATATAACAATTAACAATGATTAAAAAATAAAATTTAGGTTAGTTTTTTTATTTAAATTTCTCTTTAATCTTTCTATTTAGTATTTTATTTTACAAATTATTTAATTTGTAACATTTATTAGAAATGGATTTATTCATTATAATTTTTTAAAATAGTTCATCTTTCCTACATTTTGCTACTCTCCTCCCCCCATACATAACCCATTTGATCATTATAGATACAATATATTAATAATTTAAATACTTCGAAATTCAAATCCTCGTTTTTTTTCATCAAAAATTACAATAAATTATTAATACTAACAGTTGATTTAATAATCATTAAAATTTTATTTCTGTTTTTCCCATTTAGGTATTCCTTGGGGGTGTTCCTTGGGATATACATGAAGCAGCATTAATAAATGCTTTCAAACAATTTGGAGAAATTCAAGTACAGTGGCCTGGAAAAGATCAAGGTGTATCTCAAACTAAAGGATTCTGCTATATTATTTTAGAATCTGAAAAACAAGTAAGGGTTTTAATTTATTTTAACTTAGAATTTTTTTTTATTATTCTTTAAACATTTATTTTGTTTTATAGTTAAAAGCTATGTTAGCTTCCTGTAATCATGATGCCAATGGAACCAATTATTTTTATAAAATATCATCCAGAAAAATGAAATCTAAAATAGTGAGTTTTAATTAATTTATTTAGAAATCTTGGTTATTTATTATTTATTTTAATTTTTAGGTTGAAGTAATTCCTTGGCATTTAAGTGATAGTAATTATGTTAGTGCAAGCTCTCAAAAATTGGATCCATTAAATACAGTATTTGTTGGGGCGTTACATGGTATGCTCACCGCAGAGGGGTTAGCTCATATTATGAATAAGTTATTTGAAGGTGTTGTCTATGCGGGTACGTTAGTGGGATCTTTTTTTAAATTGATTTTTTTTTTTATTAATTCCTATATTTATGTTTTGTAGGCATAGACACTGATAAACACAAGTATCCTATTGGTTCTGGAAGAGTTACTTTTGATAATAACAGATCTTATATGCGAGCAGTTGCCGCTGCTTTTATTGAAATTAAAACTTTAAAATTTACAAAGAAGGTAAGAAGTATTGACTCATTCATTCTATTATCATTTCAAAACAAATTAAATTAAATTTATTTAATGATCAAATATAAATGGAAATTAAACAGGAATATGTTTCTCTTAATAAATTTATTTAAAAAGAAACTACTTGGAAATAAATAATTAAAAAAATAATTAAATTAAAAGTGAATTACTACAAAAGATTTCAATTATTTTTTTAAGGTTCAAGTTGATCCCTACTTGGAGGACTCTTTATGCTCTGAATGCAATTTGCAACAAGGCCCCTATTTCTGTCGTGAAATGGTTTGTTTCCGCTATTTCTGTAGAACGTGTTGGCATAATCAACATTCCCGTGAATCCTTCGCAACTCATAAGCCATTGATGCGAAATTGCAAGTCTCACGGCCTCATCGGATTTAATCGACGTCCTTCCAATAATTAAGAATTATCTTGAAATATAATAATTAGCTATTAGCTAAGTTAAATCAATTTATAAATATGATATATAGAGGTCTCTCTATAAAAACACTAAATGTGCCAAATCTACATAGCCACTTAAAAGATATAACACAAATTATATTTTATTTAAACATTATATCCAGGGAGATGGATCCACCCATTTTACGGTTATATCAAAAACTAAAACACCGACTTATGTTTGAATGAGATTCTTTTTATTTATGATTATTTAATTGAACCATTAATATTTAGGTTTTTAGAATTATTTATAATTCCTTTAAAGTTATTTATTATTAGATGGATAACATCACTAGATTGATTATTATATTTATAAAGATTTTATTTCTGGTTCAAATCTCAGATTTTTATTTCTAATGATTTAGGGGCAAATAATCGCCAATATTTATTTATCTCAAATCAATGTATATTTTCTTTAAAAAGAAATTATTTTTTCCTAAAGGGTGACTACTCTTTCTTTATGATAGAAACATTGATTTAATATAATTTTAAAATTTTGTCCTATCCAGTAGATATGTTTATATATATATTTATACATATGCATATATGTATATATATATATTAAAGTGGAAAAGATAAACAAACACAAAAATAAATATCAAAAAAAGAATACTCAATCGTGAAATTTGTTTTACGCAATTAGTTTTAATTTTAATAAAAGGCCAGGCTAACTTTGTTGACGTTCGCTTTATCACAAATGGTTTACGATTTAATGGACTTTTTATTGGTAATTGTCAAATTTTTTTTCATTAAAACGTTATATATTTATTTTTCCTATTTGTTGATTTCAAATTATGTTGTTGTCAAAAATTAATTATTAAATTCTTTATTTTGCCATAAAAGGAATTTTCCATCATGGAAAGCCTCTTTATTTCGTTGGTGTTTCCCCAACCCTCAAAAGTCTTTCCAGATTTTTGTTTTTGTTTTATTTTTAAGTTTTATTTTTGTGTTTTTATTTGTTTTTTTTTTTAGTTTTTGTATCCTATTAATTTTCGTTTGTTTTTACAATTTTTTTTTCATTTAATTCTTTTTTAAATTCCTTTTCCAAATGCTTATTTTTACATAAAATTGCAAATCTAAACATTTTATTTTCATTATATATTATGTACTTAGAATTAAAGTCTGATCTTTTAATATCATAATTAAATAATTAGTATTTTAAAGGTTTAGTTTTTAAAAATTGAATATTAGATATTTTAGTGATCAAAAAATATGCCCTAAATAATATTAGCATAGACTCATTTTACCTCTTTCTCTATTCGGATAAATATTTTAAATTGTATTATTGTTAAGGGTAAATTTTAAATTATTCCTGAAATTTGGCTCAAAATAAAATAGGGATTCATAGAAATTAGTCAGAATTTAAAATTTCAATGTCTTATTATCTCTTATCTTCCCCTTATATATCGTCCCTGGACGTAATGCATTTTAATAAAAACAATACTTAAAAGACTGAATATTACATTAAAAATTGTGGCTTAATCATGACAATAAATTAAAAAAAAACGAATCTCTGATTCATTTTTTAAAATAGTATTTCTTGTGATTTACCAATAAAATAAATATTATAATTTTTAATAATAAAATTTTAACATATACTTGAACGATTATATATATAATATAATGTTTAAAGATAGTACATTTTAATGAATTTTCACTATCAAATTTTCTATATACAGTGAACTTGTAATTTTTATTTTTGGCATATTTGGGAAAGGAAATCTTGTTTTTAATGCATTTGGTGTTAATTAAAAATATAAAATTTTTACAATAAATCTTTTTTTTATCCTTTTTAATACTTATTTTTCTTTTATCTTAAAATTATTTATAATCTTTTAACTTAATATATTAAAATGAATTTGTTTTCAAATATATATATTTTTTAAAAGAATAATAGTTGGACATATCCTTTGATTTAATTAATTATGTTCACTGTATATAGCAGTTAATTGCTCTCTTAATACAATTTAAGATTTTATTAAAATATTAGAATTTCATGTGCTTATAAAATTTTAATATCACGATTAAAAATTTCATTAATTATAAATTTAAAGTTTTATTAAATATATTTTCTTATTTCATTATTCGTTATATATACAGGTGATTCAAAAGTAGGTATGCAGTGAATAACATTTATTTTTAGATTACACATACATTTACTTATATTTAATAAAAATAATTATAGTGATATTAAATTTTATAAAAATATCGCTCCTAAAACCCCAGGTTTTAAAAAAGGAAAAGGAACCCAACATCAACCTGATAAGTTGTACTAATAACCGGAGAATTCGAAAGAATCTTGCATTCACATTGTGTATTATTGTTCACAATAAAATTTTCATTATATGTATATGTAAACTCAAAATAAACCTATTATTTCATTTACTTTTAGAACACCTTGTATATAAATAAATATATATAAATGTACCATAATTATAATTAAAAAAAAAATCAATGAACACATTTTTATAATTGGACAATAATTCTTGATAGTTTCTTAGAGAAATTGCAAGCTAAAATATTACAATAATAATAAAATATATTTTCAATATTTATATTTGAAAAAAAAAATATAAATTGTACCTTTTTTTAAAAAAAAAGTTTCTTAGATTGCTATTTGGGATAAAATGTTTTTTATTTTAAATATGTGTACTTTCTGGTTATTATCAGTTTTATTCTGATATCTCTTTAAAACTAATATAATTTGTTTAATAAAATTTTAAAATATACCTTATCCATAAATATATATTCATTTAAAAAATATCTATTTTTAGGAAAAGAATAAATAAATTATAAAAAAAATGCAATAAAATAATTTTTTAAATAATTTTGTATTATAAAACATACAAATTTAAAATGGTTTTACAACACACAAAATGACAATTTAAAATTCCATACCCATAAATTAAAAATATTAAGAGTTTTATAAACATAAGACATGTTTAAAGTGTGCTTATCTCATGGTTTACTTTACATTTGCATTATTTGTTTTAATTTGGCATTAATTATTTTTGCTGAATAGATTTATATAATTAGCCATAAATTAAAAAATAAGTTATTTTAGCTATTAAAATTGATCAGAGAAAATATATATTATATACATGCAGGGTTCTATTTATAGTTGTACAGTATTGCTATTTCGGAAATCCCAATCCAGACTTGACTAAATTAGCAAACTTTCTATTTTAGGGGACTATTTTAATGAATTAAAAAATTTCATTGGTGGTTCTAGAAATATTTTTGATCTCAACGATATAACTTCATGCCTTTATTCATTGATTTTATAAAAATAATTTATTAAAATTCAAATTTTGATAATTTAATTAACTCTTAATGTTTCCAAGATCGCAATTAGTAAAACTTAAAATGAACCCCTGTAAACATGTAATGAAAGTATTCTGGTAATATTCAAAATAAATGTCCACGTAAAATATTTATAATATAAATTTCATATATTTTAAAAGAATTTTTATTAAATATTAGAATATTTTTAATGTTATTAAATTTGATAGCTAAATAAAACTAGGCTGTGAATTAAAGTGAAAGTAGATTAATTTTCTCTTTTGGCCTTGACAGTCTGAATAGCTTGATACAGACTTAAAATGGATGAAATGGTCCCAAGGGCACCTACTTGCCAGACCTGGAGTTTTCCTGACCAAAGAATTCCGGGTGGTAATGAATTAATACCATGGCCTAAGTCTGCCATACATTTTAAAATTGTTATTATATGATGTCGTTGTTTTGCTTTTATTTTAATTAGTTCTTTGCTATAAAATAAATCATTAATATAAAAGAATACATATAGAACAAAATATAAAGTAAAATTTATCTATTTTTATTCTTATCTTCAGAATTGCATAATTCAATTCATTCAATGTTGATTATTAATTATCCAAAAATATTCTATTGAACCATATTTTTAATAAATATTATTAAATAAATTAAAATTGTAAGAATATTTTTAAGAATAAGGTATAAATATAAATAATTTCCAGTACAAAATTTGGTAATTTTGAGCCTTGCTCTTTAAATTAAATTTTTGTGAGGGGAAATGTTTTTCGTATATCATTTCAAGTTCTTAATAGATTTCTTAATTTCTAAATATTTAAACAATAAACAATTATTAATTTAAAATTACTTTTTTTAATAAAATATTAATCTATGTATTACCTAATCTATTAGATATTAAAAAAATATATATGACCTTGGTAATATCTTAAGTATTGTAGTGATTATAAAACACTTCATCTTTTATATTTATACCTTATCTAACATTTATATCGTATCTCAAAATATTAAAAACTTTCTTCTAGACTTAAATTTTAATACATTTTAGATATATTTAAAATTTATGATGCTTAATAATAATGAATTTTAAAATTGTTAATATTTTGGAATTTTAAACAATTTTTTAATTACATTTGGAAAATTAAAAAATAAAAATATTTTAGAACGTTTACTTACAAAGGTCAAATGTTTTTATTAAATATTAAAAAAAGAAGAAATTAATTACCTTACATCTGTATCGACTTGATTTAAGTATCCTTTTTGATAGTGAATAAGTAAAGCATGTCTTGCAGCTCTTGGGGGTAAAACAAAATAAAAAAAATTATTGTTTTATCCTAATCTTTTATGATAAATTAATCTTGTAATCCTTACTTCATTAGTCCTAGATAAAGTGATAAAACCCAACAAATAGTATTACCATTTGACCATGGATCTGGATTTATAGAAAGAATTTTTCGACTTGCTGCCCATTCTATATGTTCAATGGGATAAAGTATTTGATCTATAAAATTTTCTAGTAATGTAAGAATTCTTATAAATGGATCTGATTCCTGATAACAAAAAATAATCATTTTTCATTATTAATTAATAATAAAGATTTTTAAATCATTTGTTTAGAAATTTATTTAAACCAATGTTTTTATTATTAAATAGTAGATGATGTAAATAAAAATATATTTTCTTATTCTTGCTTTAATGGTCTTTGATGCAAATTTTTCTTTAATAATATATTATTAATAATAATAAGACTTTCTCGCTTATATTGTTGGTGTTCGCTCTAACTCACCTAGATGGTTACGCATTAAAGTTACGAACACTGCCCTTGATGTATGTCAATTTTCATTTAGGACAAATATTTTTCATTTCATAATAATTGATATCAATAATATTAAATATAATGATTTGCTTATAACATTTAATATTATAGAGTTCGAACTTTTTCTTATACAATTTCAAAATAATTGTTTTTATTATATTGATAGAATATAGAAATGATTTTTAAACAAAATATTATGAATAACTTATTTCATAAAAAATAGTAATCAATAACATTTTTGTAAATATTAAAATTGTTCGTATAGAATAAAAAAATTCAATAAATTGATTAGGACCTTTAGGTCTTTTCAAAGAAGCACTATTTTATTAGATTTAATAAAAAAACCAGTAAATATATATTATATAAGTTTTTAAATATATTTACATCACCTCTTTTCCAAATCCATAATCCAAAGTGCATTTTATCATTGGTATGTCATCAAAAAGCCTAAGTGTCATTCTACAAGCACTTAGTTGGCTAGAAAAAATTCCATATTTCCTTGCTAATTCTTTATCAGATGTTAATCCGGATATTAGTTTACTAGAATAACATAAAATTCGTATAATTTTATCACGACCACTGTAAGTTTGGAGAAAATTGGACAATTCAGATAGATCCATGGTTTAGGCTTGTTAAATAAAGTTAATAGAAATTTGATATAATGCGTTCTCATCCGAGTCAAAGCCTATAATAATCTATTTTCCATATCTTACATTTTCCTTTCACTACTTGCCATTCTGTTAAGGTTAGAAAAGAGGGGAGAATGTCACGGTCACGTGAAAAGAGTAAATAGACGTAAAACCTACGTCAATGGAAATTAAATATAAAGAACTACAGACCATCCATATCCAAAGAACTAAACTACAAAGGAATAGTGTCTAGTTGTGAGAACAAGGAAATTTATTTTGAAATTATACAGTTGACTTTAATATAATATATTAATTATTAATGCAGTTATAATGCAAAAACCATCACTATATGGTAGTTAATTGTAGTTAATGTAGTTAATTTAATGTGGGATCAGAAAAATTAGTTTATTTATAGAAAAAAAAAACAACCATCAGTTGGTGTGAAAAATATATACCTATATAAAATCAGATATATACATATCAGATATCCTTTTATATAATCGGGTATAAGAGAATTAAGATAAAATAATTATGGTATAGAAATGCCTCAGTATAGGAATGTTAGGTGAAATGATGTTAGTCAAAATCTTTTGAGTTCAGTAGCACCTTTAAGATAATTAGATGGAGAAATTAATATACCTAATAAAGTATATGAAAACATTTTTTTGAGAATAAACTAAAATATAAAAATTGAAATAAAAGATAATATATGAAAATTACAAGAAAGTGGTCACAAGATTAGTCATAAAGTAATTTTCTAATAATATAATCGTCAATGGACCACATCTTCACTATTCTCGGCAATAGTATTGAAAATATAATTTAATTTATTAATTATAAGAGAAAAAAATGTATATATTAATTTATTCATTATTTTTATAATCTTAAATATTATCGGAGTATCAATTAAATTTTACACAAAATAAAAGTGCAATTCCTACTATTTAAAATTTTACAATCACTTTTTAAATGTTTTTGAAACACAAATGATGGAGTTAACCCATTTTATATAAATATTAAAACATGTTATCAATCACCTTTAATATAATATTACTTTAATATATATAAATATACATCAAATTGTCTACTAATGAAAGTAGTTTTATTCAAAAATTTAATGTGAAAAGTGGACGCCCTCTAACAGATAACAAACAAATGACTTTATCTGACATTAAAATGACAACATGATTCTTATTGTTTATTTCTAATTTTTGTTATTTTTATTTTCTAAATTAATCCTATCATCACTTTTTTGTATTAGTTTATTTGTTCATTATTTTATTACCCAAAGAAAAATGGCATTATCTTTAGAAATGGAACAAATGAAAATAGAAGAAGAATTTGACAATCCGGGTTTAGGATGTGCTTTAGAATTGTTTTCAGAAATTGATGAAATCATGAATATGATATCTGATTTAAAAACTATTTTTCAAGACCCAGTAAAATTTGAAAATGCCCATGAACGATACACACATATATTATCACAATATCAAGAGCAACCCCATTTACTTGATCCTCATTTAGATAAAATGATAAATTCTCTTTTAGATTATATTTTAAATGATGATATTTTAATGCCACTTAAGCATGCTGCTTGTAAATATTTATATTTTATTATAAACGTACGGGGTTTTAAAATTGTATTAAGACATTTACCACACGAAGTATATAATATTATATGGACGTCTTTTTTTTGTTAAATATTTTTTTATTTTAAATTTATTTACATTTTTAGGTGTCTATAGTTGATTCAGTTTTAAAAATGCTTGAAGATCAAAATCCAAATGATAAAGATACTTGGCAAACAAGACATGTACTTTTAATTTGGATGTCAATAATTGTTATTATTCCTTTCCCATTATGTAGATTAGATCCTTTTGATCCAAATGTTGAAGTCAATAAACCTACTACAATGCAAAGGTATATTCATTTTTTCTTTATCAATAAAAATAATTAATTTGGTTTTTATTTTTAGAATTATGAATCAAATCAAATTATATATTCCAAGTGGGAATATGACTCAAGTTGCTGCCTTTTTAGCTGGCAGATTTATTAATCGAACTGATGTGAAACAAATTCACATGAAATCTTTTCTTGATTGGTGTTGTGTAGTATGTAATTTAAAAAATCATCTATCAAATAATTATATATATATATATATATATTAATTTTGATTTTTCCAGTTAATAATGAAAGATCACATAATAGATCCACGAAAAATTGGAGGACTAGCCTGCATTGCATCAATTCTTAAACATGGAAAACGAATTGATCTTTTGCCTTATGCTAATGAACTATTAAGTTATATGCTTCAATCAAATTATAGAAATGATGTTAATGTCTTAGCAAGAAAATATGGTGTTAAAGTCATTCAACGAATTGGTAAAAATTCTATTAAAAATTAAAATTGTTTTAACTAAATAAATTATTGTACTTAAGGAATTTTTTCCAAAACTTCAAAATACTTGTGAAAAAATATTTGAATAATAGTTCAAATAACATTTTTTAACATTTTCAATAATGATATTTTTACAATAATTTATATATATTTTAATGTGATTAATATTTATTTAGAGTTATTATTTTACATAACATATGGCTCAATAGATCGTGAAATTTTTTCAATTCTAATTTTAATGAGAAAAACAATTATTTCCTATGATTCGGATTTGTAAAGGCATTAAAGGAAAGGTTAGATGTGGGATTCATGTATCAGAAATTAAATTTGAAATTTATTAAAACCAATTTTATCTAATCTAGCATTGGAATACATGATTAGTCAAATTGGGAAAATTGATTGAAATCCTATTAGACAAAAAAATTCAAGTACATATTAGGTTATTCAGGTGACTGAAATAATGTAGAAGATTCGACATATTGGAGATTTAATATTTATTTTAAAAAATTGACAACATATTCAGATTTTATTTTTATAATTTTTAGGATTAACATTTTTAAAACCTCGAATCGCTAAATGGCGTTATAAGCGTGGTTGCCGATCCCTAATGGCTAATCTTGCAATAACTTCTGATCATTGTGGTGATAGCAACAAAATTAATAACATAAATGAACAAAATTTATCTGTTGGTGATAATTCTGGATTAAACTTGGAAGAAGATGAACCTTATGATGTTCCAAATGAAATTGAAGAAGTAATTGAAGAACTCCTTCAGGGTTTGAGAAATTCAGATACCACTATAAGGTAGTTTTTTCTATTTTAATTTTCTAAATTAAATCGATGCATTTTTATTTAACTTATTGTACTACATTTTAGGTGGTCTGCAGCTAAAGGAATTGGACGTATTACAGGTCGACTTCCACTTGAATTAGCTGATGAGGTGGTGGGATCAGTATTAGAATTATTTAGTTTTATGGAAGCGGATAGTGCTTGGCATGGTGGTTGTTTAGCCTTGGCAGAATTAGGTCGTCGAGGACTGTTATTACCATCAAGATTGCCTGAAGTGGTCAAATTAGTATTAAAAGCTCTTGTTTATGATGAGCCGCGTGGTTATACTTCAACAGGCCGTCATATTCGAGATGCAGCTTGTTATGTTTGTTGGTCATTTGCTCGAGCTTACAGTGTGGAAATAATACGTCCTCATGTTCAAGAAATTGCTGGAGGATTATTAATTACAGCTGTATTTGATCGTGAGGTAATTTTTTTAAATTAAGTATATAATTTTATAAATTAAATTCTATATGCATTTTTAAAAATAAAAATTCTTAAATATTCATAAAATATGTTTCTAATTGCAATAGATTCATTGTCGCCGTGCTGCTTCTGCTGCCTTTCAAGAAAATGTTGGTCGTCAAGGTTCTTTTCCACATGGAATTGAAATTGTAACAACAGCCGATTATTTTGCTGTTAGTGTTCGTTCGAATGCTTACCTTAATATAAGCCATTTTATAGCTGGATTTTCTGAATATACACATAAATTAATTAATCATCTTGTAGAACGAAAGGTATATCCAATCTTTTTATTTTTATTAATTAATTCTTGTTTCATTCATTTTGATTTTTTTCTTAAGGTGGAACATTGGGATTGTGCTATTCGTGAATTAGCTGCTCAAGCATTAGGTAAATTAACATCCCGCGCACCTGATTATCAAGCACATCAAATATTACCTAAACTTTTAAGTCGCACAAAAGCAACAGAAATTAATGCTCGACATGGAAGTGTTTATGCTATTGGACATATTATCTTAGCCCTTAGTGAAGAAGGTAGATTATTTTTTTTATATTTTATTAATTAAAATATGTTTTTGATTTGTTATCCTTTACTCTATTTATTAGTCATCAAGTGTCACTATGTTTTATTATAAGGAAATATATTTAATTTATAATAACTTTATTATGGTTTAAACTTCTCAACTATTAGAATAATATACATGCTGTGAATTTTAAAATCAGATTTATTAAATATATATTTTTTTCAGGTCCTATTGAAAATTATTTATCTTCCGAAATTATGGAACAAATTTCATTAATTGTTCCTAATTTCAAAGAAAAACAACAACTTCGTGGTATTGGTGGGGAACTCCTTAAACAGGCATGTTCAGTTTGTATTGAATGTTGTTCGAAAGCAGCGCTTCCATTTCATGATCAACCGATTATTGAAGAATGGTTAACTCTTTTGGCTGATTGCCTCACACAAGAAGTTCCAGTAATACGCAATCTTGCCACTAAAGCCTTACTTGCTTTAGCACTTCAGTATCTTAATGGTCCAACAAGAGAACATCGGCGCCGGGATCTTATTAATGAATATACAAAACAATTAAATTCACCAACTCAAGTTGTTCGAATGGGTTTTGCACAAGCTATAGGATCCTTGCCAAGTTTTATAATGGGCGCGTCTATAGCAACAATTGTACCAGCATTAATAGAGAGCACCAGAATAACAGAGGCGACTTTGAAATGGGCAGAAAGTCGGCGAGAAGCATTACGAGCCCTCGCTTCTATTATTGAAAATGTAGGTTGTAATAAGAAAGAACCTACATGTCTATCTTATGTTGAAGAACTTTTTAAAACATTCCTTGAAGGACTACAAGTAAGAAATATTTTAAAATGATTAATTACTTTATTTATATAATAATAATTAAGTCATTTGAGATTATCGATAGTAGTATTTTTAAATGTCAAATATTTTTATTCTTTTTTATTGAAAAAATATAATAATACTTTTTTTAATATTTATAATGGTTGATTTATTAAATAATAAATATAAAATCTTTAGGTGATTAATTATATATATATAATATTTAATAAATAATATATTTAATTTTTTTTTCCTTTCTATTGCTATCATAACATTGGTCCTAGTTTATACTTATTTATAGTTTATACTTATTTACTTTAAATTACACTAAGATTTTATATTTTATCTGTTGCAATAATTACAAAGATCATTAATGAATAAACATAAATAATAATAATTATTAATTAAAATTCTTTAATTGAATATTTAATTATTGTATAACATTAAAAAAAAGTAAATTATTATATTATCTTAAGGAATATACTCTGGATGCTAGAGGAGATATTGGTGCATGGGTACGTGAAGCTTCGATGTCCGGACTTTGGTCACTTACAAATCAATTAAATAAAGAAGCTCCGAGTTGTTTGACGGAGGAGCGAATGAAACTTGTAATTGGTGGTTTAGCACAACAAGCTGTGGAAAAAATTGATAGAACTAGAAGTCATGCTGGAAGGACATTTGCCCAAATAATTCACAGGTAACATTGATTAATATTTAAAAATTGAAATATGAATATATAAATTGTATTTTAATTCTAGTGAGCCTTCAATTACGACAATACCACATTTGGATCAACTTTTAAACATTTTTCCAAAAACTACACCAGAGCACGAAGTACAATGGTTAGTTGAAGCTGAAACGTTTCCTCGTTTTGTTCAAATGATCTCAATGCGTGATTATACTTATAATTTAATTTTGGGATTTGTCCTAAGTGTTGGTGGCCTTTCTGAAACTTTGGTAAATATTTATAAATTTTATTCTACAATTATCTTGTAAATTTATTTTAATAATAATAATTACTATTTTTAAATTTTAGGTTAAACATTCCAGTAGCTCGCTTTTTGCTTTTATTAAATCTATTCAATCAAATAAAGAAGAATTAACATATATAGCAAATATTATCATAGAAATTTTTAATAATTATCAATTTAATTCACGAGTTATTCAACCGTTACTTGTTTTTCTTGACCGTTTATTAGGTAATAATAAATTAAATACAAATATAATGCAAATTACTTTAGAAATAAAGAATTGTAGATATTTATAATTGAAATATTTTTTTAAGGTTCCGGTACTTTTCAACCACTTCTAGAAAATGAAGAATCCGATTTCCCAAATGAATTATTGAAAGCAGTACGTACAGAATTAAGTAAATGTAAAGATATTCCAAAACATTTGGCTGCTGAAGACGTTTTATGTCAATTAATACAGGTTTCTTCTTTTCTATATAAAAATATTTTTTTTTATTTAACCTCAGCTTTTTAGTTTTATTATTTGGTCAAAATTATATATATTTAAAATTATTTATTTGTTTAAAATAATTATAACTGATTCTTATTTTAAAGGCAAAGACTCAAGTATGCACCAATTCATTAACAACACTTTGTCGTTTCTTGGGACATCGATTTATTTATATACGGAAATCTACAGCAAACAAACTTTATGAGGCTTTAATGCTATATGGAGAGGAAGCAAATTTTGTAGAAAGTGAACGTTTAGAAAAAGCAATGAGTCTTTTATGTGAAACTTCATGGGATCAAGATCTTCAAATTCTTATTCCAATCAGAAAAGAAATTTGTGATCTATTAGGTGTTCCAGAACCAAAATTACGTACACCTGCTTCACAACTAACCACTTAATAAAATTATTTATAAATATATAAAAAAGTTTAAAAAATAATTTATAAATATATGAAAAAAAATTGAAATTGTTCATTGACAATTCTTTTAATTTTGATTGTTAAATAAATAATTAAACACATTTTATTATTATAATTTTATATTAATTTATATTTAAATTACGCTTTATAAGATATATTTTTTACTAAATAAAATTGTACTATTACTTTAATTTATTATTGTTTACATCTATATTTATGTTGAATAATACCTAGAGGCCTTAAAAAGACTTATAATAACTAAAAATAAAACAAATTTTTAAACTTTACAAATTTATAATTTTTAATAAAATAAATTTTTTACTTATATTTGAAAAGTATATCCAATTTTCTTTAAAAAAACCTTTTAGATATGATGTTAATTTTTTACTTTTATTTTCTTAAAACAATATCATAATGTTAAATTACAAATAAATAAATATAATTATTAAAATAGTATTATATATTATGATAAAATTGGCTATGGATAATTTCAAACAATTTCAATTCAAAAAAGTAATCAAATAAATTAGAACGGTTAAAAGAAGAAAAGAGAATAATATTAAAATTGCGGGAATTATCTTTATATATCTCTTTGTCTATACCAGCGGTTTTCAAACTATAGTACATGTACTACTGGTGGTACCTACATTCATGTTACTAAAAGTGGGACCTAACAGTTACTTTTAGTTACATTTTAGTGGTTTGAATATTTTGATGTAAGTTTCTGTGGTACCAACTTCAACAAGTTTGAAGACGGCTGACATATGGGATATGTTTCTTTTTTAATTTCACCTATTTTACTTTCTATTGAAAACAGATTTAATAAATTTTTTGAACTGTCCCCGGTAATAAATGAAGCAATTTTAGCTTCTTGTTTTCATCCATCTTTCAAAATGAGATGGGTCCCAGAACATTTAAATGAAAAAAAATAAGAATAAACAATTTATGTTTGAATATAATTCAAAATCATAAAAAATTATTAAAAAAAGAATAGCCTTCTGAAGATAGTTCAGAGGAAGATGAAAACATAGTGATTAATATTAATTTTCTGTAAAATTTCCTCGAGGCTTAAATATAATAATATCATTAATATTAATAAATCAGATACTTTTGAAATGTAAAATTAAATCAAGATTTCCTCCAACCCAATTTTTACCGACCGACGATAGTAAGGGATGTATTGTTTTCGGACCAAATTTCACATGTGGAGATTTTTACATATCTCCACGAATCAAGCATTTTCTTAACAGAAAATGGTTTTTAGCATTATGTCTGTCCGTCCGTCCGTCCGTTTAGATGTGTACAGCTTGAACGGCTCAACGGATTTTGATGAAATTTGGTATATTTACTTAATGCATCAGTATGATGGATTGATCAACTTTTGGTGCAAATCCGGAAACCGGAAGTGGTAGTATTAGCGATCGACGATAGGAAGGGAAGGCTAATTTTCACACCAAATTTCACATGAGATTTTTTACATATCACCACGAATCATGCACTTTGTATTGGTTTTATCCTCGAGAAAAATCATCTTTATTAGTTTTTTCTTAATTTAAAATTATATGACGTCATCCAGCCATTCATGACGTCACAGCCTGGTCTTACATATATATATATATATATATATATATATATTACCACTGTTATATATATATATTATAAATAAAATAAAATTAAAAATATTTATGTTTTATCCTTATCTGTTTTTTATTGCATTAATAGATATATTAAAATTATTTGAAATTGTTTCTGTAGCTGGAAATTAATTTACTTCATCGCGGGTTCGGACTTGGCCACAGGTCAACTTAATTTTTATGAACCAAATTGAAAATATTTAGAAAAAACTGGACTAGATTTATGAATTAATTTGCATATATAAAAATTATTTTGGAAATAGTTCCTCCAACTGAAAAATATACTGGAACCAAAGAAGGTTGAGATTTATAAAATGTTAATTGGGTATGTAACTAATGTATTACTTACTAAATTTTTTTTAGAATTAAAATAAAAATTCATACTAGAAAAGAATTGTTTAACGTAATTTGCTAAGAACACAGCAAAGAAAAGCATAACTCATCGATATCTTCGAAATGACATGGAGACTTACTATACCGTATCCCAAGCAAGATAAGAACAATTCTTACCATTTACCCTCTTTTTTATGAAATATATTTATGGGTCATTCCACGTCAATTCAACCAGAAAATAGTCATTTTTTCACCCAAAATCTAAGATTTTTATGAAAATTGGTAAATATGTTCTATTTATAAACATGAAAAACACCACCAAATTTTAATTTTTTATCTCACATAGTTTTTGAGTAATGGCAGTTTAAAGATTGGCGTTTTTAAATTTCCGAGCCTCGGATAAGGCCAAATAAAACGTGTATTGGAGAAGAAAATAATTTCTCATTCACTTATTTAACCTCCTATCTTGTTGAAATTTTTAAGGCATGTTCTTATAACTATGAGGAATTGTAAAAAAAATGTAACGGACCCCAAAATATTTTTAAAAAAATTATATGTTGGATATTATAAAATTTTAAAATTACAAACAAAGTTTAGCGTAAAATGAAATATCACGACAAGGGAATGAGATAATCAAGAACTTTTTTTTTGATAACGCTGTACCTCATCTTGAATCACAAAAGAGAAATTCTCGCTGAAGTCAATTGATTGATATAATGGCTTGATTTGGCGCGCAGTTATCCTTTAGACTTTTAAAATAGCTCGACTAACTTTTTGCAATATAAGAATTTGGGATCAATTTTTCTATTTTTGTTGTTAGTTCATCAATAAATTCATCAATGGTTGAAGTTTGAGTTATCTTCTGTGTCCTGTCTGTAGCTACCCACTGTTTGAATTCGATCCTATCTTCTTCCTCATAGTTTTCAAACTTTGTTTGTAAGGTTGCTGTTAAACTTTCCTTCGATGGACATTTTTAGGTAAAAATATTTTATTTAATATTAAAATGTCTAATTATTAACAAAATTCAGCCATTGAGACTCTCATATTGCTCATAATTAATGTGTTGTAACTTGCAGTGGTCTTAGTAAATAGAAGGAGGCAAATACACAAAACTTTTATTTTATTAAATTAAAGCCCATTTCATGTAGATAATTTAGGAAAAAAAAAGTTCTTGATTATCTCATTCCCTTGTCGTGATATTTCATTTTACGCTAAACTTTGTTTGTAATTTTAAAATTTTATAATATCCAACATATAATTTTTTTAAAAATATTTTGGGGTCAGTTACATTTTTTTTACAATTCCTCATAGTTATAAGAACATGCCTTAAAAATTTCAACAAGATAGGAGGTTAAATAAGTGAATGAGAAATTATTTTCTTCTCCAATACACGTTTTATTTGGCCTTATCCGAGGCTCGGAAATTTAAAAACGCCAATCTTTAAACTGCCATTACTCAAAAACTATGTGAGATAAAAAATTAAAATTTGGTGGTGTTTTTCATGTTTATAAATAGAACATATTTACCAATTTTCATAAAAATCTGAGATTTTGGGTGAAACGGCCTGGATGAGTTGACGTGGAATGACCCTTATATTAAATTAAAATTATATCACATTCGTCAAACAACTTTAAATTTAAATTGAACCATTTACATTAATACGTCACCTCCTTGTTTATTTTTTTTTCAAAATATGATAATTTCATTCATGAACTTCTTACTGATATATTTATAATTTTTTTTTAAATTTTCATTAAGATCTTTGAATAAAATTAAGCTTATTGATTCAATAGAATTAATAGAATTAAACTTATTGATTCGATTTAAGATGTATTCTAAAACACCACTAATTTTAAAAATTAATATTTGTTTATTTTATTTTATTTTAATATGTATTTTATTTGAAATAATTTGCAGTAGAGCGCTCACCTCTGCACTCCCCGCTCGCCCCTCTCCATTCCCCTCCGCCGCCTGAACTGACCTCCTCATGCCAGCCGGCCGACTAGAACGATTCAGTTCCCCTTCCCTGGCGAGTGTAAGACACGGAGGGCCCCTCCACTGAAATCATCCCTTAATCGGTCGCTAATCAAGAATTAATTGTAATTTTATTATTTATTTTTATTAATTAAAAGGAAGATTAGTGAACTTTAAAAAAAAATATTTCAATAAAAATTAGATTTTATAAAGTGCATTTTTATAATTTATTCATATACACAAATAAATTTATAAATTTTTCATTCCCATCTTTGAAAAGAATTAATCTTAAATATTCTATCAGATCTTCTTAATTAAATTTTATTAAAAGTTAAATTAAAATTATTTAAAAATTATAAAATCATATACAAAATTTTATTTTTCTTTAAATATATTTATTGAAATATTTTTTAAATTTCAATATATATATTAATCCTATTAAAATTTATTTATTTAAAAAATACGAAGATGTGCTGATTATTTTCAAAATTCATATAATATAATTATAAATCAAAAAAATATAAAATTCTTATATTCATATAGGAATATATAATTTTAAATATTCTATATATTCTTTGTAATCTCATTATCACTCACACCGTTCCTTTCAAATCTCATATGAATATTGTTTTGTCAATTTCATATTATTATAACACTTTTGAAAATGAATAATATTTCTATTACCTATAATATATCAATGAAACAGAATAAAATCTTCGTGAAATTAATAATATAATCATAATTAGTTTTCTGATGTTTTCTAAGATATTTTTATTATATGTCTATTAAATGCGTATTATAACTTATTATAATCATGGTTCTATATAGGATGTAAAATAATTTTAGTATTTTAATATTACAGAAATAAGATAATATTTTTAAAAATCTATACCCTTTTTTAATCCTATTAATATTATTTATTTATTTATATCTTATTTTTTTTATTTCCTGTATTTAATATAAATATCTAATCTTAATTATTTTTTTCTTTATCAAGGCGAGAGTGATGGACATCAATTCAAGTCTACGAGCTGTTCTTCGAGTTTAATCTGCGAGAAATATCAACCCTTTATTAACTCCGAGGTCAGTATTTATTATTAATTTTATTTTTAATTCAATTTAAATTTATTGATTATAAACTAATAAGTTATTTTTCTTCTTATATTTCATGTTTCAATCTTCGTTCCTGCTACTGAATGTTGATTTGAATTCTTGATTATCTTCTCCATCCTTCATGACGATGAAATGATTGAAATACAGCTCTCCAAATGTAAGTAATAATCGTTATTTATTTAGCATGGCGCAGTTTAAAATAGAAAATGTAAATATAATATTTAAAGTAAAGTTTAATATAATATAGAAAGTAGAATTAAATTACAATGATTTTTTGCTTTTGATAATATTCATTAGGAGATTATAGAGAAATATATTAAATTATATGACAGAATTTAGTGAGATTAGGGAATTTCAGAGTACATCTTTCAAGAAGAAGCATTGATAAAGGAGGCAGAAGAGACAAAGGTATTTTTAGAATTAGTAGGTTTCGATGCGTTATACTGGGAGGGTGGCTAATTTTTGATATATATATAAATATATATATATATATAGTTGTTAGGAATTTTCAGGTGGTTGCCTCCTACTTCCATGCATGTTCTCATCATACTAATTCATAGATTAGATTAGAATTAATAAATAAATAAAATGTGGGTGGATAAAACAAATGCCATGCTATTATTTAAGGGATGGATTGCATGAATTGCACTCCAGGTCTGAATTGTGCCATTTTGTATTACTGAGAGTGTATTTGAGGTGGATTGGATGAACGGGAATTCGGGAAGGTAATTCAGCACAGTTCCGAAATGGGATTAGCCTGAACAGGAACAAATTGTTGGTTACCTTTTGAACGCAGGGCTTTTTCGATCAGCATGGGCCTTCCATCCATATTGATGGAGGCTATGCACTTCCTTACTAGGTAGGTTTTATTTCAGGTTGCCCCGAATGTCGCGATTTCATTTCGAAATCCAAAAAATCAAAGGCACTCTCAGCTGATTCAAAGAGGCTACAGACCAAACGCCTTATTTTTTTTTAATCTTTTTTTTTAAGGCAAACTTTCTTTATTATTACTTTTTCTAAATTTCGGAAGGCGAGGCTTGGAAGGGCTAATTTATGGGGAAAGGAGGAGGCCCTATTAAATATTCAATTGTTTTTTTTTAATTTAATTAATAATAAAAAAATAATTGAATATCGCGATTATTTTCTTTAACTTTTTATTTTCATTTTGAAATATTCAATTTCATAATTTAAACTTTGATATATTTTAAATATTTTACTATATAGGTAGAATTTATTATTATTATAATTTCTCAATTTAAAATTAAAATGCAAACATCACAAAAAAAATCATATATATTGTAAAAATATAACTATTTTTCATTATTATATATTTTTAACTTACCAAATATAAAAATATTTTACTTTTTTTTATTATGGAAATTATTTCATATGAATATAAATATATTGGAATCGAATATATCTATACTCAATAATAATTTAATATTAATAAATTATCAAATTTTTTTCTTATCATTGTACTGATAAATCATATTTGGAAAGAAATAAAATATATATATATATAGTTAAGCTTATTTAAAAAATTAACTTAATGTATTATTTTTGTTAATTATAAACATGTGGTACAACTTATTTTAAATAAATAAATAAAATTAGATCTCCGAAAATTTTTTTTAATTTTGATAGATCAAATATTCTTATTCTTTAGCTGACTTACAAATCCTATACGATCATTTTGCTTATTCTTATGTGTATTCTCTGTCCCAGTGTCCCCGCAAAAATTCTCCGGGAGATAAAAATATCTCGGTTTACATAAATAATAATATCATCCGTGAATAAACCCAATATTATTCAATTTTTACGGACCGACGATAGTAAGGAATGTATTGTTTTCACACCAAATTTCATATGGAAATTTCAATTTCCATCAAAAGAGAGCGTAATGCGAAACAGCGCTAAACGAGTAAATAATGGGGTTAGGGGAAGATGGATAGAAAATTGGTTAGTTGTTAAATTTAATAATTCTGTTTTTTTTTAATAAAAATAAAACCAAACATTTATTTCTTACAAAAATAAAAGCAATATAAACGAAAATATAAATAAAATTCTAAGTCAGACAAATCATTCAGTCTATTCTGTGTTTCTAATTTTCTGCCTTTTTATCAAGAAGGCATCTAATGTAGTTTGCGTTTTCCTTGTGCGTTCTGTTAGAAGTTGTTGATAAGTGGATAAAGCATCTATAACACCTCGTCTTGCTTTTGAACTCGTGTCAAAATTTGGATCAATTTCAACAAATTGGTCCATAATTTCAGTTATAGTGGTCAAACTTCTTTTTACAAACGCCATCGAAAGTTCTTTTTGCTCTTCTTCGGAATCATTACTATTAATATTTTTGTTTTCTTCTTGCTCAGTTAATTCCTTGAGCTCATCATTAGAAAGACTAGCTGCTGTTTCTTGAACTATTTCTTCGACGTCTTCCACATTTACCTCATCTAAACGGGTTTGTTTCGCTAATTCCACCATTTCTTCCAAAATTTTATTCATATCGACGGAGTGTCCAATGTCTTCACTCTTACTTAAATCTGGCCAAATGTTGCAGTTGCCGATGAGAGTATCTTTTCTTTATTCTTAAGAATTGTTCTTATTGTTGAAGTTGCCAAATTCAATGTAGCACTAATTTGAGATTGACGTTCACCAGAATCTAATCTTCTAATCACTTGCATTTTAGTTTCCAGTGAAATGCTTTTTCTGGTTGCTTTCTTTTCTTGTTTTTCGTTATCACCCATGTTAAAAACTAAAGATCATAATATTTGTCACTGTATTAATCGTTATACATATTATATAAATTTATACCTACAATAATGTCACCAAATGTTTCAAATAATAAAATTGCGTTCGCACAGCACCGTACCAAACAAAAAACACAACTACACTGTTTGGAAAACCTAGCGCTGCGAACGATTTCGGGGAATCCCCGGGTTCAAATAAAAGAGCGCTAAACCGAAACAGCGCTAACCGAGACAGCGTTAAGCGGGGTCTTACTGTATTTATGTTCTATCCTTATCTGTTTTTTATTGCATTAATAGATATATTAAAATTATTTGAAATTGTTTCTGTAGCTGGGAAAAAAATTTCAAATAATTTAAATGTATATCTATTAATGAAATAAAAAAAAATCAAATATATGAATATAATATAAATATTTTTAATTTTATTTTAAGAATAGATATGTATATATCTCACAGGCGGTGGTTGTGACGTCACATATATACATTTAAATTTAGAAGAAAAAAACTAATAAAGATGTAGTTTTCCTGAGATGTGATCAATAAAACTCAATTTTTCTTTATAAATACTATCTCTGGTGTGAATTTCAAAAAAATCGTTAGAGCGGTTTTTGAGAACAAAGAAACAAAGAAACAAACAATTTTTACTAGTATAAGAAGATAAGATATATAATAATTTAGGGTAAAAGAAATCCAGTTTTTCGGATGATGGCTGTAGTGAACGATATTTCATAAACTATCGATCAAACAATTTCAAAATTTATGCTCGTTTTCAAGGTGACATTTCATACTAAAAAATTTTTTTGTTGTTTTTTGTTTCGTCCATTCGGTTGAGTGTTAAAAATGGAAGTTAACAAAGAGAAAATTCGGTATTTTTTACAGTTTTTCTTTGATAGCGGCGAAAATGGGCGGCTGACATTGTGAATGGTGTGTAACGTGCAATTTTGATTTCGTCGATTCCGTTTATGCATTTTTGATGTTTAAGATGCACCTCGCACAGGCAGGCCCGGCGTCGAAAATGTCAACTAAATCACATAAATAATCAAAGTTGACTGGCATGTTAGTAGTCGCACCATCTTCCAGAATCTAAAGATCGACTATAAAACAGTTTTAAACCATTTTCGCAAAGATGGATTCAAAAAAAGCTCAAAATGTTTGGGTGCCACACCAATTAACACCGAAAAACATGTTGGATCGAATTTCCATCTGTGAAGTCTTGGTCAAACGGAAGGAAATCGATCCATTTGGTAACATGGGAGGAGAAATAGATCATATACGACAATATTGTGAGAAAACGATCATGGTCAAAGCGCGGTGAAACAGCTCAAACGGTGACCAAACGACTAACGAAAAATGGATTATTAGAATTTTTCGCCAATAAAAACCAAAACTTTTATGAGAGAAGCATTGCGAAGTTACTCATAAAATTTACAACACATTTCCAACAAAACAGTGCATATTTGACCAAAATCGGACAATCCAAAACATGTTAAATAAAGTCATGAATTTCCAGAAAAAATAATAGATTTTTTTTTCCCCAAATTATTTATTATGGAGTTTGTAACGCGCTACCCATTCGGCGGGGAGATAAGGATCTCCTTCCCAAAACAGAGGGATTCCCGATCGGGGACAGGAAAGAGGGACGACACGAGGACTTCGCCACCGCCATCGATTCGAGACCCTACGACCTACGATCTAGCCTGCTACCGTTCCACGCCTAGTCAGTTCTCTCTTTCCTCTGCATCTATTCGTTGTAAATAAATTATATATATAAAACAGTCTCATGTTTAGACTTCGTTTGTCCACGTCTTCTCCTGCGCCCACAATACATATATTTAAATAGTTTACTGGAAATAAATATTTCAGGCAACGTGTTAAAATAAATAAAGATTCTATTTCAAAAATAAATTCTTTAATAGATCTAAAAAATAATTAAAATAAAATATACATGTCATCAAATTATTTTAGATTATATAAATTATAGATAATATAAATAGTAAAATGTTAATAAGATTTAAAAATCGATAAATATTATTTATTCTATTATTATTTATTTTAGTTATTGTCATTTTTTTTTGATATTTATAATTTATATAATTTAATAACTATTTTAATAAAATATATATTGGAGTTTTTTGTTATTTTATTATTTTTTTTGTGTTTACTTCACTTTTGAAATTTAACTTAAATTATAAAAATCTTATTACTAGTTAAATTAAGCGTATAAAGATGCCTTAAATCTTAAATATTATTTTCTTTATAATTAGTTTATAAATTATTACCACCAGTGTTTTCCCAATAAGAATTTTCCCAATTCGGAAAAATACTTTTAAAACTATTTGGTTCATCCCCTTGAAATATTGTAATTATAAGATTTCCACTATGATCTCTACCATATGGGTCATCTCTCAACAAATTCTGAAAAAATATATATATTAATATTAATAATAATTATTAAATAGAAATACTATAAAAAGGAAGGGCAAAGAGGGAGGAGAATAGAATTCAAAATATAGGGTGATTACAAAAGCGCTTTACAACTTTGAAAGCACATACATATTTATTACATGATATACACCCTCCATTCCAAAATAAACCGAGCTTTTTAAAAAAATAGTATGCCATCTGTTGTAATATTTTACCTGTAGATGGCTTAGTTCCTCATTGACAACTGGTATAAATTTCATGACATTTGGATGCATACAACAAAAGTATTTGCGTTTCAAATGTCAGTGTATTTTGTACATCGGTCGGAAAATGAGTTTCAAACAAAGAGCTGCAATTGATTTTTGTGGTATACTTGGTAAAACTTTTACTGAAACGCACCAAATGCTGCAAAATGCATATGGTGATTATTGTCTATCCCGTACGCAAGTTTACGAGTGGTTCGGGTGATTCAAATCGGGTAGAGAGACGCTGGATGATGACGAAAGATCAGGCCGTCCCAGAAGCGGATTTTTACGATTCAAAAGCAATTTATCCACAAAGAACTTGTTCCACCCGGTCAGACATTCACTGGAGAGTTTTACTTGGGCGTCATAAAGCGTTTGCTGGCAAGAATTCGTCGTATTCGGCCAGAATATCGAGAAATCGGCAGTTGGACTCTTTTGCACGATAATGCACCATCACATCGTTCGCGACTTGTAACTGAATTTTTGGTCAAAAATCACGTTATTCCTTTACATCATTCGCCCTATTCACCATATCTGGCTCCGTGGGACTTCTATCTGTTCCCTAAACTGCATTTGGCGATGAAAGGAAAGTGGCACGCATCGATTGAAGCCATTGAGAAGGCGACGACCGACGTCCTAAAGACCATTCCAATAAAGGACATGGAGAAGTCGTTTGACAACTTGTTGGAGCGTGCAAATTTGTGTATCGATACAGAAGGGGAATACATTGATTAATAAAAATGATTTGTTCCAAAATGTACATTGGTTTTTTGTTTTTTTAAAAAGTTTTTAAAAATTCTTTTGGAATGGAGGGTGTATTTAATGATCAAGTATCATTAAAATAGTATAGAAAAGGTATCGATGATTAAATATGTTTACTGGTATTTCTTTGGGAATAATTATTTATATATATATATATATATATATATATAATTAATTAAATAACTAGTAGATATAGATTACCTCAATTAATTTAATACCCATTTTCTTTTCTTCCGGTGAAGCATCATTACCTACCCAAAGGTAAATCTCATCTCCAGTATCAAGAATCATTATATCATCTTGTTCTAGATCCTACAATGAAAACATACATAATATAATTAAATTATTAGATTAATTAAATAAAATAATCCAATTGAAAAACTGAATAACTAACCTGTTGTGTAAATTGAAAGATTTCTTCCCATTTAAATCTTCCCGATTCTGTTATATAGGCATGCAAAAGCCTTGGTTCAAATAATGCCATCTGCGATTCATATTCGGTTTTATAATTGTCCTTTCCCCCTAAAGCATCCCAAAATTCAGAGGGTTCATTTTCTTCATAAATAATTTGAAATTCACGATTAGGAGTAATAATCGTTGATACGGATGTTGCATAATTTGCTTCTTCTGCAGATGTTTTCTAAATAAATAATAATAAAAAAAATCAACAAATAAAAAATCTGAAGTGTCTCCACTCGACTATCTCGCATTTGGAATTGAATTAAATAACATATATTATATTTATATTAAGTTTAATTAATTATAAATTATAAATTAAAATTAATAAATAATATTTATTTAACCAGCGCTTGTTTGGCTTTTGGTTGATGGCCCCACGTCGTGTGCTGGCGTGTGTTTGGCAGTCAACATGTTAAAAAATTAATTCCGGTACTTTCACCGATTCAATCAAGCTGAAATTTTATATATAGCAGTTTTATACAATTTTTAATCATGTGAAAAACTATCAAACATATATCTTTATTTTTACGGTCAGTTTAGAGGAAAACCACGTGGCGTGGTGCCATCAATAAAGAGCCAAATATTATTTATTAATTTTAATTTAAATATAATATATGTTATAATTAATCCAATTCAAATTGCGAGATAGTCGAGTGGAGACACTCCAGCTTATTTGTAGAGAATTGAATATAGATTCCAAATATGCGTATAGAATTTATAATCCTAAACAAATCATCTAAATGCGATACTTTTGAATTATTTAAAAATTAATTTTTAGTATTTTTATTTATATTTCTAAAAATTTTATTCAGAAAGAATTATCATCATCAATCAAAGAACAGCGTTTCTCAAATTTATTTCTCTTTCCGCCTCCTTTGAAAATCAATTATTTTTTTTCAGCTCCCCCCATTTTTTATACACTCTAAAACTTAAAAACTATAATTTCATTACTATAATTAATTTAGTTACAGTGTGCTATATTAGTTGGTTCTGTTGTTTAAACTTACATTCTAAACTAGAAATTTTTACCAGTGAGAGCAATTAAAACGCAACTTTATAATATTAACTAGCTGCTCAGAGCGCCTTCGGCGCTCTTCACACCTAGACGGGGGCTCCGCCCCCTGTACCCCCGAGTGGTACATAGTATTTGGTTGAAAGTAGTAAAAGGTTTTCATCCATTTTGTTTCAATCCGTATATTACATAAAACATTCATTTCTTTTTGTGTTCTTATTTAAAATATATTTCAATTTAATCAGTAAATTAATTATATATATTATTATTGTATATGGTATATCTATCTATCTATGTGGCTCAAAGATACTCGAAAGTTCTTGGCCGCAACAACCACATTTCTCCAAGTGTCCCTATCCTGAGCCCTTGTCCCATCTCTCTTACGTCCCTTCCTACGCGTCATTGGTTTTCCAAGCGGACTTTTTCTAATCGGTCTCTCCCCACCAATATATTTTTCAATATATTTTTCCTCTCCCATTCTAGCCACGTGCCCTGCTTATCGCAGCTTTTTCCCTTTTATAACCCTAACTATTTCTGAAGATGCAGAGAGGCCATGCAATTTCTTGTTATGCAGTCTCCCCCATTCCCCGGTGACCTCATCTTTCTTTGGTCAATAAATGCAGTGAAGAATCCTATCCTACAGGCAAAATAATTTTTTTATATATTCCCTTTGATATAATTTTGATGAGATAAACCTGTTTATTTCAAGATAACACGCGTTTCCCGATTGCAACCCCGATTTAAATTCTTCTCAAATATTATTATCCTTTGTGATTACATTCAATTTTTCAACATATTCAAATTCTACATTTTGTATCTTAAGATTTTGTATGTTAATACTCTTCCTCTTTGTTACTAAATATTTTTTCTTATCACTATTAATTTCAAACCTCCATTTTTCCTCGCTATCTGTAATTGCAATTGCCGAATCTCCTATTATATTTAAGTCGTCTGGGTAACCTAATATTTTACAATTGATTTCCACATCTTACTCTTTCTTTACTACCTTCAAGACAAATTTGAAGATCAAAATTTGAAAAAGTTTATGCTGATCTATATTGAGTTATGCGTATGTTTTACTAAAGTCTACAAATAATTAGTGAACAGAAATATTGAATTCGCGATTTTTTTCCTAATATCTGTCATAATGATAATATCTTAATTAATGTTGATCGATTTGGCCTGAACCCGCAATGATATCTCCTAATATTTCCTCCGCCTATGGTTCTTAAGTATTTTCTATGTTATAATAGTATAATATATCTTGATCATTACATTTTGATATTTTATTTTCATTGTTAGATTATTATTGAATATTTTTAATTATAATGAAACTTGAGAAAATGCAAAAATAGAGACTTGATACAATTTATAAAAATTAACGGTATAAAACTATAGATAAATTATCAATATATACATTCATTAATAGTATTAATTTAAATTAATTGATTTATTTGTTTTTTTTTATTATTAAGTTCATTTATTAATTTTTTTAGATCATAGTTATTTTCCTTCCTTAAAAGAAACTTATCTAATTCTGTGGTGCTAGGGGATTTGAAAATTATTAGTCGCAATATGAAGATTTCGCTTACAGTTTCTGTCATGTCCGACCTCCGTCCAACAGTTATTTCCCTCAAGTTTCTTGCTTCGCTTAATCATGTGATCTATATATTTAATTTTTTTTGATTCATTGTAATAAAATTTAAACAAATAAAAATGTTCACTTTGTTAATTTATATAAATTTCAAATTAAACTGATTGTGAGTGATACGCTTTGCCAATACTCTGAATAATTTGTGTATAGAAATATTGAATGTTCTTAGCGAGATTTTTTAACCTTTCACTTTCAAATAGAAAAGAAGAAATATTCAAATATTAGAAAGAATAAAAACAAAATAATTTAAGTTAAATATGATTTAAATATTTTATTAAATTAATTAAAATGGGAACTTTTAGAATAAATTATCTAATTGAATTGATATTTGAATATTAGAATTTAAAATAAAAAGTGAAATATTATAATAATTCTTTTATTGGGAATCTCTATGATAATTCATTGTTTAAAATGCTTCCGCTAGGGACAGTGAGCCGATAGACGCTCTTGAATGAACAACACGGAGAATTATATAAACTTTAAAAAATTAATTTCTGCGGTTATTGTTTAGATATAAATAAAATTTATAGCCTATGTTACTCTAGGGGTATATAAGAATATTGTGATGTAATTTCATAGAAATCAGTTCAGCCAATTCTGAGTCTATAAAATAGTAATTTTCCGGACAGACAGACCGACAGACTGACAGACATGAAAAATTCTAAAGTCACTTTTGGATTCTAGAGGCATGAAACGCAAATATATGCAAAAATTTTTAAATTCTGAGCAATGTGCAGACAAAAACCTTTTTTTATATATATAGAAGATATTATATTTTAATCAAATTAAAAGAAACAATATAAATAGGTAAACAATTTTAGTTTTTTAAATTAATCTATTGGGGTGGGATGAATTTGATGATTTTTAACTAGATTGTTGATATCAGGTTCGCGATTTTACTCAAAAACAGTTTTAAATTGCTGCGTTTGTTAACTTGCAAATGATTTCTCTTTTTACGTTGTCAAACCCCTTAATCCACGTTCACACAAATATGACAATGGGAATGCTATAAAAAAATCTTTGAACTTTCGACCACAATCTAGGATACAACTGCAGAATTGACTTTTGTAGCCAAAATTGTTGGTGGTCATTTTTGAATTGTATTTTTATTTCCTCGTTCTATAAGATCATTCAATCAAGCTGAAATTCTATATATAGCAGTTTTATACAATTATTAATCATGTGAAAAATTATCAAACATATATTTTTATTTTTACGGTCACTTTAGAAGAAAAAAAATCAAAACGTTGTAGATAATGACCCTCTTCAGGTTGAGCTACATTTCTCAAAAGTTGATAGAAAACTATGAATTTTGAATAATGCCCATGTACCAAATTTCATCATTCTAGCTCAAACCGTTTTTGCGTAATCTTGGTTACATACATACACACATACACACACACACACACACATTTTTCTCAACCTTAGTGAAAATGATTCAGGAACCTTCAAAAGGTATAAAAACATCGAAATTTTCGTGATTGCAATACTATCTCTGGCAACCCTGGGAATATTTTTTTTAAAAAAACAATTACTTACGCTTCCAATCCATATATAAGTCTCCTTAACTGTTTCAAGAATAAATGTATCATTTGAATTCAAAGATGAAGCCTTTTCAGGCACTTGTTCTGCATGGATATCGATATCACAAGTACCACGAACCTGAATGAATATTTAATTAATATTATTAAAAATAACCTATGTGAATATAATTAATTAATCTATTAAATTACTTGAAAAAGACGTGTGCCATCATTATCAAAAGTATCGACATCGTTCCTATTGCGAAACCCAGATGCTTTGCCTCCAGTTAAAATAACCAGCCTTCCTATTTTCAAAAAGATTATTATTATTATGATTATTATTCTTTTGTGTTTGTTTATGAAATATTTCAATTTACAATTAAATTACAACACTTTTTGTTTGCTTTTTTATTAAATTTGTAAATATTTTTTTAAGTGTCTTAAATTTAATTTATTATAATTATTTCTTTTTCTAAAATTTTAGAGCTATTTCAACAGGATTTATCATTTTTTTTTGTTATTATTTGATTTCATATTTTTTTTTTAATTTCATTTTTTTGGCTCATATATATATATATATTATATATCGTATATTTTGATTTTTTTTTAAAGATACATTTGATTAAAAATCAACTAATTATTAAACCAAGGAAAATATTTTATTAAATGCATTTTACTCTGAAATTTTTTTATCTAATATCATATAACAAAGAATTTATCATAGATATTAAATAATAAATATTAATGTATTAAAATAACGCTTGTCAGTTATGCAGTCAGCAATACGTAGAACTCTTTTCGATCTCTTATCATTCTCAAAATTTTATTTTCGTTTGAATGTTTTCCGATCTTATTCAATGTAAATTTTTAATTAAGAATTAAAATGAATTCTTTTTCACCTATTAAATTAAAAATCAAAAAAATATTTTTTTTTAAAATTTTCTAAAAGTATTAATATTAATATTTTTAATTTTTGACTAAATGAATGCCTTGAAAGCGAAAATTTAAATTTAGATTATATTATTTTTAAGAAATAAATTCCCAAACGATGTAATAATGAATTAACATTTTTTGTATAGACATCTTATTTTTATTTTAACGACTTGCAAAATATAAACTTTATATGGAGAGATCTTTTATTATTATTATTATTATTATACTCAGGGCCGTTCCTAGGGTATATGTCACTTGGGTGCGAGAATAATTTTGCCGCCCCTTCCCTAACCCAACCCCTTCCCCCAAAGTTGTTAAAAATTTATAAATAAAAAAGATAAAGTAAATTTAATTTAATTTAGTTTTTTTAGAACCATATTAAAAAAAGTCGAAAGTATTTAAGATCCTGATTGCAAAAACATTTTACCCTTTGTTTTTTTTTAGAACCATATTGAAAACCATATATAAAAAACATATAAAATGATAAACGCCCCTAGGTTGGCCGCCCGGGTGCCCCGCACCCTCTGCACCCCCGGGTCGGAACGGCCCTGATAATACTCGTATATTCAAAAACAATAATATTAATTAGAAATTAAAAAATATTATTCAAGAAAGTAATGAATGAATGATTCTAATAATAAGTATTCCATTTTAAAATATAAATGATAAAACCTCTGAAAATCCTCATAAAATGTTGTGGTTCATTTCCTTGAAGGACTCGAATTTGAGTTGAGCTTCCACGCAATTTTGAAGCTAATACAGCCGTTTGAATAGTGGCAGTTATTTTTTCATCTCCAGAACTTGTATTACCCTAAAATAAATAAACAAATAAATAAATAAGATTAACTATCACAATAATTCATATATAATAAATTATATTTTTTTATACCAGCCAATAGTAAAAAATATATCGGGTTTGACCATTTTCATTTTGATATGTGTATTTGATAACATACGAATCACCACCAAAAAACATTCCAATGATATCTTCAGAAATGGGTACTAAATTGAAATTCTCCACGCGCCACACCTCCACTTGACCAGATCCATCATCCGGAGAGAAAGCAAATGCCTTTCCTCCATTTTTACATATCTGATTTAATTTTTGATCGGTAAGTGCATTTGAGTCAGAATAGACTTCCAAAGCAACTGTAAAAAAATAATAAAAAAAAAAAAAAAATATAGTAGAGATATGAAAAATAATAATTTTTGTTTATATAAAAATATATTTGGAAGAATAAAAAAACGGATTCATATTCCTCCTCTTAACTTTTCTGTCTAAAATATATATATATTTATTTGTTCGTTTAAGTTACCGTGAAAGTTTTTATTATTATGAAAAATTATTTCCGGGTTATTTTTCATAATATCATATATATAAAATGGCGTCGGGCCAGGGGGGACACGTGTCCCCCCAAACATTGTGCAAAAAATAAATTTAAAAGTGATTAGTTTTGTAACTGAGAACCCAAAAGTAAAAAAAAAAACATCTTTAAATTACGTATAAGTATAGTCTAAACTTTTAAACTGAATAAATAAATAATTTATTTTGTCAAAATTTTTTCTGGGGTGACCTCCGGTCCCCCCCCCCAAACACGCTACGCCACTAAATATATATATATATATATAGAGAGAGAGAGAGAGAGAAAGAGATTTATAAATTTATAAATTTTATAATGGTATATAATTTAATAAATTATAAATAGAATAAACTAAAAATTGTATAAAAATAGAAATTTATATTTTTTTCATTTATTTAATTTGTTAATTATATAAGTATATATTCTATATATTATGTTTATTTTATATTATTTGTTTTATTGAAATAAAATATTATTAATAAATAAATAAATTATATAATAATAAATATAAAAATTTTATATAGTGCCACACCAGATAGTGTTAATAGTCATAATTCTCTAGTATTTGTCACTAGTTTTTAAGTTTTTTTTTTAGATATTCCTATTTTCTTAAAAAAAAATAGTTTAATTCAAATTTTTTTAGTTTTACTTAAACCAAATCTGTTATCTATGTTTTTCACGTTAATTCTAAATTTATTTAAATAATATATATATATATATATATATATATATATATATATCAAAAAGTCAAAATTAAATATTATTCATTAAAATATTCGTCAATAAATAAAAGAAAATATTCTTATTTTAATAGTTTTCAAAGTTTTCAGATTATATACTTGTGTAAGGGATATAAGGGGAATAAGATTACATCCTGTTTAGGCACATAAACAATCTAAAAGTTTGATAAGTAATATAATTTATTTTATTTATTTTATTTAAAGTAACTCAATTTTTAATCGTAAAAATTTGAATTAAATATTTTATATTATATAAAATTAATAAATTTATTTTAAAAATATTTATTTTTTAATAATTTAATAATTTAAATATTTTTATTTAATTTTCATTTTATTTCTTATTAAACTTCTTCCCTAATGAGTTTTCTATAATCACGACTTCAATTCAAACTTTGTAGTTTGTTGTTAAACCTCTCTCCTCTCTCCTCAATTTTTTCAAATTTTTTTTATTCATAAATTATTTGTTTTTTTTTTAATTTCTTTTCTTCTATTCTACGAATTTCAATTTTTCATTTTGAATTCTCATTTTTATTAACCCTTGAATAATTTTATAATAATTTTTCTAATTATTATAATATATAATTATTTCACTTGTTTTCAAATTATTTAATAAAATAATAAAAATTAATATTTATTTAATGTTTTTTTATTTCTTTATTTATATCTAAATAGAAAATGCATTTATATTATTATTTAACTGCTTTATTTGATAAACTTTGACTTATCTATAGAATATATTTAATTTAATAGTATGAATCTAATTTTAATAAAATAATATTCTAATTATATAATTTGTTTTTTTTTTCATTAAAATTACTTATTAAATTTATCTTATTTATCAATTTCTTACTATTATTATTATATAAATATTACTATCACTTTGTGTTGATATAATTTATTTTATATAAATTTAATAAATCTTTCTGAAATAGAAATAGACCAGAGTGATGTAGATGAGTACTCTTTTATTGTTCTAATATGTAAGTCCCGAAGATTCTAACATTATCTAATGCAATATATTTAAAAAGAATTTCTGTTTGAATCCTGTTCAAATCTCGACGTTGAATTTGTAATACATCAATGAATAGTTAGCATATTACACATAATTTTGAATTTTCAAAAATGTGTAATAATCTGTAATATAAAAACAAAATGAGAATAAAAGTAATAATAACAGTATGAAGATATAAACGATCCTTTTCTATATTGAAATAAAAAAAGGAGAAAAATATTAAATAAATAATAAATTCTATTATTTATTATCATAAACGCCAAAAGATATACCTTTATTTTAGCACAAGGAGGGTATCTTTTATTTATATAATTTAAATACATATATATTTTCACTTTCTTTTATTTATTTTTGTATGTGTGGATTTTGAAGGTTTGTTTGAGTTTAATTTAAAAAAAAAACTCAGAATTGTATAAAATTTATTGATATGTATGACATATATGACATCTACATTTGAAAGGTGCTTTTTTCTACAATTTCAATAAGTATTTTAGGTATTATGTAATCAAAATAACTGTGAAATGAGCTCATATAATCCCTCACCATTGTTATATCTATCCTTATATAGGAGAGAACACGCTGGTTGGCCAAGAATCCAGCAGGGTTCCCTATTTTGTAGCGTATGATTGTGAAAATATATTAATTTTTGTAAAAATATGGATTTTGTCGAATTTCACTATCTCTAAACAGTTGTTCAATTGGGTCTAAAAATTTGATAATCAGTTCAAGTTTTGAGAAAAATCATTGTCTCTCCTTATCTCAGCAACCATCCATTGCCAGCATCCTGCGATATGCCTACCAAAAAGGGGCATTTCTTAAATAACTTGATTAGTTTGTGATAGGTTCTCACTTATCTTTTGACATTTATGATCACAAGGAACTTTAATAATATATTTTATTTATATTGATAATTCAAGGAAAATAAAAGGAACTTGGATAGGTGATCGATTTAAGAAATATTCCTTATGGAGTGGGAATGATCTAACGTTTATACTTTCATGGTATAATTATTACTGATCCTTTTGTTTCTGATTTTTTTTATTACTATATAATTTATAAAAACTTTATTTTACAAAATTTTCTTTGAATTTATTAGCAGCTTTGAATATTATCACTTAATTCATATATGTTTTTTTTCAATTTCAGTTTATCAACCATGAATTCACATGCATATCTTATTTTATCTTATTATACTAGCAAAAATTGTATATATATTTGTATTTTTGAAATATTAAACCGCTTAAGGATTTTTTTGAAATTCACACCATAGATAATTTTTATAAAGGAAAATCGATCTGTTTTGGTTTCAGCCTCGAAAAAATCATCTTTGTTAGTTTTTTCTTAATTTAAAATAGGAATTTTCATAATAAAAAAAAAATGGCGCCGGGCAACGCCAGACAGCGCTTCCTTAAATACAAAATTTATAAATAAAATAAAATTAAAAATATTTATGTTATATCCACAGGCCATACTTTTTTATCTTTTAGTGCATTAACACGTACGTTTAAAGCTGTATGTTTTATGACTATTTTTTGTTTAATTTATGTTCTTTTAAATTATTTCATATATTTTGTCGTTTATTTATTTTAAATAATAATCGTAATCTTAAATATTTATAGTTCAATTTTTTTAAAGTACCGAGCCGAGGCTCGATGAACCAGGAACTTATTATAAAAGGAGAATTATAATTGATTTCAATTTTTTAATTAATAATAAAAATAAAAAAATATAAGTATATATATATATATATATATAAAATATTAAAATATTACATTTTCTTTATTTTATATTTTTATCATGAAAATAGATACCAAAATGTATTTTATTTGTATTTACATTAAATTAGATTTAAGAAGAAAAAAATATATTGAGGGTTAAAAAGATAGAAAATGTATTAAGACAAAATATATTATATAAAAATCGAAGGAATATTTTTGTTTTAGAACGAACAATGAGCGACTAACCACCAATAGCCTCTCGTCTAAGTCTTCCTAAACCAGCCATATCAGCCGCTTCTCTCCAACCAGCAAAGTATTGTTTGAAATCACTTGTTTCACCATTTTGGATGACTCTTGTAACCTGTAAAGAAATTAACAAATTTTCATAAAAAAAAAAAATTATATTCAATTTTATATGATTTCATTATTATTAATATTATAATTAGTTTTTACCTGTGTCCAGCTTGGATAACCTTTCGTTGTTAGGAAACTTTGGGCTTTTTTCATTGCCTCCGATCGTTCTTGGGAATTACAATTTTTACCAACCCAAACATACAAGCCCGAAGTTACAGTATCAAGAATAAAACAATCCTAAAAAAAAATTAAATATTATTATTAAATGCAATATATGAAATATAATAGATGATTTTAAATGACAAAATAACATTTTTTTTCAACAAAAATTAAAAAATAAAAAAATGTTTATGAGAAATTGACTACACTTCTATTTTAAAAAAATGAATCCCATGTTGTCTAGATAAATAATCTAGTGAAGCTACTTGATTTTGGGAATTTTTATATATTAATTTTTTTGGAGATAAATTATTAATTATCCTAAGAAAAATCATTTAACTCTGGGCTTAAATACCATTTTTATGTAAATTTGTTAATCTAAAAACAGCTATTTTTAATTTGTTTTTTAATTATATATAGTCATATATTGGCGTGCAATTAGATATGTTTTGAACAATAAAAGTAAACGGATTACGATCTTAGTTAACTTGCTGATTTTTAATGAGTTTCATAAATGCCATGAAATTAAATAATATTAAAATAAAAATAAATTATATTTAAATATTATACAGGAATAAATACCCCTGTCTGGTTAATCCGTTCCGTCAATAACCCGGACTATGCGAGGCACTAAATACATGCAAAATTTGATAATTGGTTCCAAAAATACACCAATTTTACTCAATATAATGTCAAACGCAGTAATTATTAAACATAAAACTATATAATTATAAACAATATGTACATGTAACTTTTAAAATTTACATTTTCTTCTCAAAAAATTGTAAAATAGAAATCTGTACGTTTTTCTTTTGGAGCATATTTTCTTCATACATTACCTCGTACCAACGAATTGCATCTTTAATTGTTCGAAGAACTGTTTGACCGCGATTCATATTTGTATCAACTTCCCTAATAAGGTCATAAGATCATAAATAGTATTTTTATCATAAAAATTTTAATTCTTTTGAAACTAGTGCTGGTAAAAGCTAACTGAACTAAAACCGACGCTGCGCATAGCAATGGGAATAAATCTGTAAAGAGGGGAACCCCAATTGATTGAACGACGCAGCTATTTCAATAAGCTTCGTGTAATAACCGAATTTACCCAACGTTAAAATTACACAAACATAAACCATACAATAAGCGATTATGGGTTTAAAAGACTGAAAATCATGTTTGTAAAAATAAATAATTTCATACGCAACATTATATGAATTAAATTTTATTTAAAAAAAAAAAATTTGTTTCTAAAAATTTAAAAGAGAATCTGGACTGTTCAAATCCGAACTCAATTGGGTATGTCTGTATATTTATTTAAATGGAGGAATAAATTATATAATGTATTATTTTTTGATAAAAAATAAAAAATATGTAGATATATATAAAGTATATACAGGTACACTTAAATCATGTGAATAGAATATATTTAATTGTACTTAAATATAATTATTAATAACATAGTTAGGGTTATAAAAGGGAGAAGGTTAGAATGGGAGAGGAAAGAATGGCGAAAAATATATTGGTGGGGGGACCGATTGGTAAACGTCTGCTTGGAAGACCAAGTGGGTGGATAATGTGGGAAGGGACGTAAGAGAGGGATACTTGGAGGAATGTGTTTGCTGAGGCCAAGAACTTGCGAGTTCCGTAGAGCCACATAGATAGATAGATAGATAAAATTATTAATTTTGTTTTATTAAAACATTTCAATTTTTAATCAATAAATACCTCTTGTTTAAGTTGATTTTGATGTAAAGGTCTTTGAGCGATTTGATCAACTTTCATTTTTCCACTTTCATCACTAACTTTATATAAAACCACGGAATTCTAAAAATATATACAATATTATTAAATAAAAGACAAAACAATTCGTAATATATTAAAAAAAAAGAAAAAAAAAACTAAAATAATCAACAAACCTCAGCTTCCTTTTCGAATTGTTCATCATCTCCTCCAGCAGATTCTGGTGGTACTTGACTTGGTGAACCAGATCCAAGTTCTTCAAAAAATTTCTTCACTTCTGAATCTGTGCTTGATGAATCTAAAATAAAAAAAAACATGTTTAAAATGAAAACAAAACAATTATTATTTTTATAAAAATTCTATTTGCTTATATTATTTTTGTATTTCAACATTTAATCCAATGTGATATTGGGTATTTATCTTTTTAACTTACCAACAATATGAACTCTTGATCTTCCTGAATGATCTTGATCCCGAATTTGATTGGCTGCACTTATAGCTTTAAGTCTTTCTGTACGTTTGCTATTTTCTCCAGTGTAAACATAAATATCCCGGCCAACATCCAAAATAAAACAATCTCCTTTATTCATTGCTTGTACTTTGGCTTCCACCTAATATTAATATATTTATAATAAGTGATACATCAACCCTTTTATTAATATATATATATATATGTATGTATGTATATTTACCTGTTTCACACGAACATTACGTTTTCCTTTTATTTGGAATAATCGCTTTTCAAAGGCATTTCTATCAACATGTTTGAAGCCAGAGGCAACCCCACCAGCAACATAACGAATTCCTGAAATGAAAATATACATTTTATTAGATCCTCTGATCTCTAATCCTATAATAATAATAATCAAGCTGAAAGATTGATATCATAATTTACAATGGGATTTAACTTTGAAGAAATAGCAAATGAAAACAAGTTACTTAATTAAAAACAATATTATAGTATCTATATAGTAGTATAAAAGGCGCCATTGGGTGTCTGCCTCACATTCACATGGTCCTGGGTTCAAGTCCCGGGTCTGGCAAGGGAATTTCCCTAGCTGGGGTCTATGGGACGGAGTCAACCCAGCCTCCGGGAACAACATTGGGGAAAAGCTACTTGATCAAAAAAATCAACATAAAGGTTGAGAGGACCCGTTCTACTGATCATAGGACACCTCATTGATATAACCCAGTGGTTCTTAAACTGTGGTCCGCGGACCCCTGGGGGTCCGCGAAGCCTTTACTGGGGGTCCGCGGTCCTCGGAAAAAAATCATCGTAAAAATATATACATATATAAATATTTAAAGTTCATTGTTTAACTATATCCTCCTAGAGAATTACGGCTATAATTTAATACTATTAATAATACTATTTTATTTTATTAAATTGATAATTATGTCAATTAATTTTTTGTGAATAAATAAACATATATAAAAAACTATATATAAAATTTGAATTTTCATCCATTCATTCATTTAAAATCATTTTTCGATTGTTCCTTTAAAATAACCCCTCTTAGGGGCTCGGAAGGGGAGGCATATAAGGGAATTTTCTTTCACTTTGTTATTGGGGAAAACCAGGGGAGGGGACAGTCTTACCCGGAAAAACCCAAATTGTCAGCGTCCACTCTGGGGTTTTAAACAGTTTTAAAGCAAATGTTAATTATAAGTTCATTTCTCAACGAGTTGTATCTTTAAATTATTTTTATTAATGTTAATTATAAGTTCATTTCTCAACGAGTTGTATCTTTAAATTATTTTTATTAATGTTAATTATAAGTTCATTTCTCAACGAGTTGTATCTTTAAATTATTTTTATTAATTTAATTAATTATAATTAAATTATAGCTAATAATAGTTTATTATAGCTAATAATTTTTTTTAATTTTTAGTGTAATTTGCATGATCATTATTTTATAAAAACACTAAACACATTTTGCAATTTCCCAGAAAGGCTGTTTTTGAGAGTAAGTATAAGTTAGTTTTATGAATAAAAAATATTTATTTTAATAATATTTTAGAATCAAATTACGAAATTAATAATATTTTAGAATCAAATTACGAAATTAATAATATTTTAGAATCAAATTACGAAATATATTTATTATATAAATTAATATTCATTTAAAATGATATTAAATCATTTATTTAAAATTATTTAAAACATTTATTAAAATGATTTAAAACATTCATTTAAAATGATATTAAAACATTCATTTAAAATCATATTAAAACATAGCTAGTAAATAATAATTCGTTATATTTATATTATATTTATATTATTGTAGTTCAATGTTAATAAATTACTCCATAAAATGGATCGTTGGCTACAAACTGGTTCAACACAGAAACGGAAAGAATCAGATGATGAGGCATCAACAGCAAACTCTACCAAGAAACGCAAAACTAGAAAATATTCGGATGATTATTTATCATTTGGATTTACTTATATTTGCAACAATGATGTGGAAAGACCAGTCTGCGTTCTATGTCAGGAAAGTTTATCCAATGAAAGTATGAAACCTGCTAATCTCAGACGTCATTTACAAACAAAGCACAGCGAGCATGTTAGTAAGTCTATCGAATTTTTTAAAATGAAAAAAGAAGAACTTAATTCAAGTCAGAAATTGATGGTAAAGACGGGATCTGGTGGTATGAGTAAGAAAGCAGTAATGGCATCATATGAAGTAGCTCTACTTATTGCTAAAGCAGGAAAGCCGCATAATATAGCAGAGCAATTAATTCTTCCTGCTACAAAAGTAATTACAAATATAATGTTAGGAACTAAAGCAGCAAACGATATAAATTTGATTTCATTATCAAATGATACGGTTAAGAATAGGATTGAAGACATGTCATGTAATATAAAAGAAGAATTAATATCGAGAGTGCGCAAAAGTCACTATTACTCATTACAATTGGATGAAAGTACTGATGTCACTAATAATGCCAATTTGTTAGCTTTCATTAGATATGAGTTTGAAAATCAAATACAAGAAGATGTATTGTTTTGTGATTCACTACCTTCACGAACGACAGCTAATGACATATTTAACAGTTTGAATAATTTTATAACCGAAAATGAAATAGAGTGGCCAAAATGTGTTGGAATTTGCACTGATGGTGCTCGTGCAATGTCAGGTACAAGAACTGGATTGATTGCTCTTATTAAAAATGTTGCGCCTCAGGTTGTTTGGAATCATTGCTGCATTCACAGAGAATCATTAGCAGCCAAAAATATGTCACCAGATTTGAAAAGAACATTAGACGAAGTAGTTAAAATTGTCAATTTCATTAAGGCTCGTCCACTTAATTCCAGAGTTTTTAAAATTTTGTGTGAGGAAATGGGTAGTCAACATACACATTTATTATTACATACAGATGTACGTTGGTTGTCCCGCGGGAAAGTACTCATTCGCCTTTTTGAGCTTCGAGATGAAATACGATTGTTTTTAATAGATGCGCATTTTGAACTGACCGAATGTTTCAATGATTTTATCTGGTTAGCTAAGGTGGCTTACTTGACTGATATTTTTACAAAATTGAACGAACTTAATTTGAGCCTGCAAGGTACTGTTGTAAATATATTTAAAGTTGAAGATAAAATAGAAGCAATGATTAAAAAAATCGACTTGTGGTCGAAACGCATCCAGAACGGTGTATATGAGTCTTTTCCAACTCTCAATGATTTCATAGAAAGCTCCAGTGAAAAATTGCTTAATCAAACGCGTCAATTATTTGTTGAACATTTAATTACTTTGAAAAGCAACTTCAGGAAGTATTTTTCTACTCCTGATCCTTGCAATAACTGGATCAGAGATCCATTTAATATGGAAATTACAAATGCTAAACATTTATCTGCACCTGAACAAGATATTCTCGTGGAATTATCATGTGATACAACTTATAAACTAAAATTTAACAAAACTGAATTGAGCAACTTTTGGTTACTTCTCAGGTCAGATTATCCTGCGCTTGCAAATAAAGCACTTCAACACTTGATTCCATTCTGCACAACATATTTATGCGAACAAGCTTTTTCGGTACTATTTTATATTAAGTCTAAATATAGAAACAAATTAAATGTAGAGCCGGATCTTAGATTAAAAGTTTCCAATATTAAGCCAGATATTGAGATTCTTGTTTCAAGAAAACAACTGCATACATCTCATTAAATATGTAAGTTATATTTAATGAGATAGATGCAGTTATTTTTTAAAATATTTCTTATTTAATATTTTCTGAAAAAAATTATAAAATATTTATATGAATTTAATGTAAGTACCCATTATAATTTGTGAGATTTGTTGCTATGACAATGTTTGTATTTTCTTTCTTCAATATTATAATTTCTAATAAAATGTGTTCTACAATATGCAAAAAAATCGTTATTCACCAATCACTGTTAGAAATATTCATCATATATCCTTGTCCTTATGAGATCGTAAGCCAGAAATTAATTAATAAAATGACGAAAAGTACCTAAAGTTGTGATGGGGGTCCGTCAAAAAAAATTTTTTCAAGTGGGGGTCCGTGGAGTACATAAGTTTAAGAACCTATGATATAACCGACTTGATAGGCGTTGTCCTTGGGTAGGACGTATAAAGTCAGAGGTTTTTTTTTATTAGTTCAAAAATATACAGCCGAAATAGAGAACTCGAAAATAAGAGGCCAAATCTTACCGATTTTACATAATATATATAAATGCAAAACAAAATTAAATTAAATTAATAAATAAAAAACTTAATATATATATATATATATATATATATATATATACTAATAAAAATAAAAATTAGTACTAATGATATTTAAATGTTACTATTGATGATTGGCCGTAAATCACGGTTAACACTTGATAATTTATAAAACAATACTCAAGCCCGTTTAGACATATGGAGTACAACTGTGGGGCTTGTTTTTGCTAACTCCAACAAAATACTGAAAAGATTTCAGAATAAAATCCTTCGTATTATAGTGGATGCCCCCTGGTTTGTCCCAAATGCCGTCATCATTCGAGATTTAAATATTCCATCAGTCAAAAACGAAATAAAAAGATATTACCAAAAATATTCTAACCGCCTTGTAAACCACCCCAGTGATTTAGTAAAAAAACTTAATTTCGCTTAGTGAAAGTAGACTCAAAAACAAGTTCCACAAGATTTTAAATCCAATCTCAAACAATTGATTATAAAGTAAAGGAAACATCCACTGGGATGTTTGCTACATAACTTATTAATAATAAACAAACAATTTATTTAATGTTATCTTGTAACAGCTTGTAAATTTATATAACATAAAAAAAATTTAATTAATTAATATTAATTCAAGAATCAGATTATTAATTTTTAGATTGGAAAATATGTGAAAATATTAGTCTTAGATGTAAACCAAGTGTCTAAGGCAGTGATTCTCAACCTTTTTTTTTACCGCGGCACACTTTTAACGGTTTAAAAATTTGGCGGCACACAAAGAAAAAGATAAGTGTAAAAGTTTATCATATTGAAAAAACTGATCCCAAAAACGGTTCACCTTTTTTTTAGAACCAAATTGAAAAAATTTAGAAAAAAGTCGGAAATGTTTAAGAGCGTCATAATCTTGAGGCACACTTTTGAAAATCAAGCAGCACAGTAAAGTGCCGAGGCACATTGGTAGGGAATCACTGGTCTAAGGAGAGGAGAGTGGGTAAGTTCAGCGCTGGTTGTCAAAATACTAGGCGTTTTAAAAAAAAAAATTTCTTAATTAAAAATACAACAGGAACGATTTTGAACCTCATTTCCTCCCAATCCAAATAAAACGATCAAAAAATGCTCACTTGATGTTTTAATAGTCTAAATTTGGTCTCATCAATTATTTTCAACAAATATTGATTGAAACAACTTTAGAATATATTTTTCTAGATTACAGTTCTTTTTTGGGCTTTTAAAAATTGTTTACCTAAATTATTAATTCAAAGATCTTTTTTTATTATTTTTATTATTATTATTTTTCTTGGGATCTAAGTTCATTATAATGGTATATTTATTTATTAATTATAATTATTATTAAATTTTTGAACTTGTTAAGGTTTTTTTACTATCTGTCTCTCTTTCTCTGTGTGTGTGTGTGTATGTAGACAAGATTACGCAAAGACGGTTTGAGCTAGAATCATGAAATTTGGTACAGCGTCCCTATCCTGAACCATACCATACAATCCCTACCCTCTCCCATCTCTCTCACATTCTTTCCTACATTGTCAACCCACCGTGTCCTTTGTCTTCCAATGTTTCTCAATCGGTCTCCCCACCAATATATTTTTAGCCATTCTTTCCTCTCCCATTCTAACCACGTCCCCTGCCCATCGAAGGTTTCTTGATTTTATAACCCTAACTGTCTGAAGATGCATAGAGGTCATGCAATTCCTCGTTATGCAGACTCCGCCATTCCCCGGTGACCTCATCTTGGCCCATATATGCTGCCTTGTTTTTATATTTTTTTCATGAAATGATCACATTAATTTTTATTAACTTAAATATTTTTGTTTTTTTAATTACTGTATTTCATAACAAATTCAAAAATATAAAATGTAATTGAAACATAATATTATAAAATATAATAATAATAATTCTAAAAATTGTATTTAAGCGTTTTTTCGAATTAAAAACAATGAATAATTTTTAATTATTTTGGAAAGTATTCTAAATTATATCAGGTTTTGATAAATACCTGATTTGAAATAAGAAAGGAACAGTTGTGACTCATGTTCCTGTACTTCACGGTGTTGAACTGGGTCCCCTCCAAGGCCATCATCGAGCTGAACGGCCATCGCTGCTGCAGCTCCAGATTCATCCTTAAAAAAAACATGAGATACGTGGGTTATAATACGACTTATACTTTAAACTTAATAAAAAAAAATTATATAAAATATAACATACCTGTGAGGTTTCTTTTCCTAGCCAGAAATGAACATCCCAAGTTTTCTTGCCATTTTTATCTTGTTTTGTCTGAAAATATAGTTTAATTTTTTAATCATTGATTATCTATAAACAGCAGAATGACTTTTTTTTTAGTTTATACTACGAATTCATATTTTATTTTTGTATTTCTTTTGTTTTTTTTTTTATTTATTCTTTAATCTGAAGAAATACGTACAAATTTGAAAATCTAAAATTATTTATAATATTATGAATTGTTTTAAATATGAATTTATTGAATTCATCATACTTAAACTATCTAAATTAATTTTTTTCAATTTAAAAATATTTAATATTTATTAGTCAAAATAACTTATGACATTCGTCTTTGTATGGTATTTTAATTATATTAATTTATTATATTAATATTTAATTTTTATTAGAAATTAAATTTTTGAACTTGGCGAAGTATAAACGTTCCTTTGCTCTCAAGATCACGGATTCAAGATAAGTACCAGTTTAATTTCTGGAATTAATTAATTTTTTCATTTTTCTATGAAATATACATCATTAAAATATATGATCAAATTATTTTTGTCTTTTTATTTTGCATTTTAATTGGAAATGAAATATATAAAAAAAAATATTTTTCATAATGCTCATTTTTAAATTTTACTCAAAACGTAATCTACTCTCTTTTCATTTATATTCTCTTATAATTTAGAAATATTTTTTTATTTTTATTATGTCTTCCTATTGTATTATACCTAAATAAATTTTTTACAATTTTTATGAAAATATTTTTAATTATATTTTTATAATTTCAGTCAAAAGATTGCCCACTATTCGATTCTTTACATTTTCATTTGTGAAATTTCTATAATCTAAGTATAATGAAAAATAGTTTAAGTTCCTTTTGGTATTTAATTTAAAATATCTATTTTATATATAGTTTTTTTTTATATAGATTTAAAAAATATTACTTACATTCAATACAAGATAAGAGTCTCCGCTATAAAATTTTCCATAATCATTTTTGGGATATGGAACTGGTGCAAAATTCTGAAAATTATTAAATTATTATATAATATAAATCAATATATAATTTATAATTATCTTATAAATAAATAAATAAGAAATCATATCTTATCAGAACTTATTAATTGTAAATTTATAAATAATTAATAATGATTTATAAAAATCCTAGGAAAATTAATCATTATATGTTTTAATTAAAAAATAACTTATCATAAGTTTTTTTTTAATTGAATTAAAAAGTAAATATTTTGATATTTACTTAAAGATAGTGATACACATATAAAAAAAGAAATGAAAAAAAAGAAAATAGAATGATCTATTCATCAACAAATTAGTAATTAGATCTGGAATTGATTTGTTTAAATGAATTAATTCATCGATTCAGATCGTGGGAAAAACTTTTCTAAGGAAACAAAAATATCCACCCAATCTGGTATTTATTTTAAAATATATTTGAAGGATTCTTTTTATACGAAATTTATTTTATTTATAAAAATTATTTTCTTCAAATTTAAATGGTATTTATTATGTTTGTTCATTGTATGTAATATATATGTTATATTGTATATAATATATATATTATATTGAAAGAGTATCTTCTTTTGTAAATGCCTGGATATATATTTAGATCATACGTGATTGATAAATAAACAAATATGTGTACATATTTATTTATATCTTACGACGAAAACGAAGAAGATCATAAATATTTTTAAAAACTAGATTATCAAAAAGACTTGATTCAGTATAGAAATATATCTATATCTATATATATATATTCTTTGTATTAACATAATTAGTTTATTATTTTATAATATGTAATTCAATCTAAAAATTATATATATATATATATATATATATAAAATCTCTGTGAAAGAATTGAGGAAAAATATATTTACAATCACAGACTTAAATTGAAAACATTATTTTTCATGATATTTAAAACCATTTTAATTCTTAATGAACATTTTATAAAAATCTCTCTTTCTTTCTCTTTCTATATATACTTATATATTATATTAATAATATTTATTCTTTAATGATAGGCTATTTTCAAGATTTTTTTACAAAATTTTTTATTTTAAAATCAGACAGAGAACTTCAGTTAAATAATCGATTTTATTGTTTGGTTTATATTTTTTTTGTAAAACTACTCATTCAAATCTGCATAAATAAAAATAGTTAATAATCGTCATTATGACTATAAGTATTTTTCTTATTTTTTTAATTAATTTTGTTAAAAAAATCAAAAAGTAAAAATAATATCATCTTGTCTTATGAATATCTATAATATTTAATAAAAATTCTAATATTTAAAAATATAAATTAAGAAATTACTAAGTGTTTGTGCCAAATTTACTTGACATGATTTCTTTGTACCTATATATTTTATATATCCCTTCTTCTCTTCTCCTTTACCAAATTTTACATAATTTTAAGTACTTCCAAAAAACGAACAATAAAATTTCTGTAAATGCCAAAGTCAATATAAATAAATCAAAAAACCTTAAGATATTTTTAATTCACCAATTATATACTCTATTTCTCTAGAATTTTATTACATTCAACTTTCAACAGATTTTCATCAAAATATTGTACTATGTATCACTGAGGGGATACAGGAGGCAGTATAGGAGCAAAGAACGCCGAAGGCAGGTTAAGCAAATATTGTATAATATAAATAAAATAAAATTGTTTAAAATGTGTAAAAAAAATAATATCTTAATAAAAGCTCGAATAAAATATATAAATAAAATCACATCAAAAAAAAAAGTAAAGTTGAACTGTGATTCATCAAAGCTACTGTTAATAAATTTAAGAATAAAATCCAAGGTTTAAGGAAATCCGTACTTATTTATAGATAACAAGCACTTAGAATAACACTATCCTTAGATTATAACATAAAAACTATAATGATTTTATAGTACTAATTATAAACATTTGAATAATCCATGTATGTATGTTGAATGAATTTAATATTAAAAAAAATTTAAATATATTCTTATATAATAAATAAACGTATTTTTTTATAAAAATACTGTTTAGATGAATCATTTAATATTATACATATCTGTTAATATGTTCATATGGATATACTAATATACTATTGTATTCTCGAAGGGTCTGAATGACGAATATAATTAAACGTTATCTAATTAATCTCTTTTTATCATTCTTCAAACACTTTTTTTTAGAAAACAATGCTTATTATTATTTTCATGGATTATTTTAATTAACCCAATTTTATGAAAATAAAGACCTTGATTTATCAATTTCGCGTCCTGATAAATGGTATAATAATAATAATAATAATATAAATTATCAAAATTTGTTATAAAATTTTTATCAATCCACTTCCAAAGTAATATTAAAATTGTTTTATTTACACAACTGTTTATTATGAATTAAGAAAATTCATAAATCGTTTTCTCTAAAATGAAACTATATCTGAAAAATAGAACAAAAACTTCTACATCCATTTTTGAGCTGGTGGCGGAACCAAACATATATAGTATACATGGCCTTTGTTTCTATTTAATAGAATAAGATAAAATATAAATTAATATTATTCATAATTTTAATAGATTATAAAAAAATAGTAAAAAATTGGAATTTTAGTCCCACTAAGTGTAATTTATTGTTCTTAGGGTAGAGATATAAAACCATGATTAACATATGATAGGTAGAGATATAAAACTATGATTAACATATGATAGGCTCTTGTGTCGACTTTTATTATAATAGACTTTTATATACTCCTGGAGATCACTAAATTCTCAAATTTATAAAGAAAATTTAATTTTAAATATTTAATTTTATATTCATTGGTAAAATAATTTTAGAAATTTCGATCTTTAGAACCCCATGGACCCATAAAATTAAAAACTTGGTCAATTTGTTTATTGAAAAAAAAAATCATTTTAAATATATTATTTTTATTTTAATTTACACCAACCATTGGATTGGATAAACTTTTAATCGATCAATTATAATATAAGCTTGTTCTGTTTAATATTGTAACCAAATTTCACTTTAATACTTCAAATTATATGCAATTAAAAAAAAAATAGAAAATATTTTCTAATATGTACTTTCAATATAATATTAATAATAATTTGAAATTAAAAAAAAATATATTTCATAAAAAATAATAATTTAAAAATTATTATTTAAATAAAATTTTAAATATTCTATTTCGTAAAAAATCATTTGAACAAAATTTTTATTTTTTTATACTATTAAATTAGTCATTGAAACGTAAAGATCTATACAAATTTTCATTCTAAAATTGAAATATTTTTTATTTAATTTCTCTATGAAATAAAAAAAAAATTAATTCTATAAATAAATAAATAAATTTAAATATAAATAAATAAATTTAAAAATAAATAAATAAATTTAAAAATAAATAAATAAATTTAAAAATAAATAAATAAATTTAAAAATAAATAAATAAATTTAAAAATAAATAAATAAATTTAAAAATAAATAAATAAATTTAAAAATAAATAAATAAATTTAAAAATAAATAAATAAATTTAAAAATAAATAAATAAATTTAAAAATAAATAAATAAATAAATTTAAATATAAATAAATAAATTTAAAAATAAATAAATAAATAAATTTAAAAATAAATAAATAAATAAATTTAAAAATAAATAAGTAAATAAATTTAAGAATAAAAATTTAACATTATATTTATACAAATACAATTAACCTTTGAAAATGTATAAGTTTTTAAATTATTATTTATTTATTGATTGATTGATCTTTATTATATTTTGTTAAGAATAAAAAATAAATAAATTAAGAATGACTTACCTCGACGCGCCATATTTCCAGTCCTGGCCTCTGGCCGGCGTTCTTGAATGCTTCCGGCATCGGATGATGTTTCTGTTCGTCTTTCTTTTTCTCGTTGGTGTTTGCCGTAATGGATTTGGCTTGGCAATCGAGCGACCTGAGGAGGCAGATCAGCGCGAGCGCAAGCGCTGCCTGCCGAGTCCAACCCAACACCATTTTTCGTTCTTAAAACAGATGGCAGACGATGCTCACTTTATACGATTACTATAGTATTCATTCACCATTCATCGAAAACAAAACAAAAATACATATATTGTAAATACAATAAATATAGAATATAATCGAATTATTCTGAATAGAAAAGAATAGACAAGATAAATAAATATAATAATAATACATAATTGATTTATTTTATAAATTTGATTCATTTGAAAATTCAATTCAATAGGTTTCTTATGTAATTTATTAATGCATGTATGACAATGAATAACAACTAATACCTAAAACCAATAATTTCGTAACAAAAAATTTCCGAATAAAATTAATATATTTATATAAAAAAAATTTATTCAGCGCAATTATAATTATCACAATAATATTGATAAATTATATATAGTATATATATATTTATTATATATATACAGCATGACAAAACTAAAATTAGTTGGAATATTTTTTTAGATTGACAACTTTTATTATTCCGTTCATTTATAATAAATTAGTATGATTATAGGTTTAAAGAATTCTCCTAATTAAAAAACCTACTATACTTGGTTAATTATTTATTTATTGGTATTATTTATTTACAAAATTAAAAACAAAAATCTACTTAAACAGCAAAAATATTAAAAAAATGTGTGTAGGGGAGAGCGTCAAAACAAAGCTATTTTAAGAATTTTACATCACTTATATTGCTTTAGTGCTCTCAGACAATATTTAAATATATATGTATATATATATCTTCGTTTAGGTTTCTACGTGAAATTTTTATTATTAGAAGAAATTATTTCCGGTTTATTTTCACCTTTATTTGTGAAATTTGGGTTTCGACGTTTCGGCGCCCATTTTGGTCCCATTTTCAAGAGAGTTTATTTTGGAGGGAATTACTTACTGTCTACTAATACTACCACTCGGGCTGTCGTCAGGCAGTGCCAAGGATTCTTCGGAGCTTCCAAACATAGTAAATTCAAATTCTCCCACTCAATTAACTTAAAATCCCAACATCGACTTTTTGTCACACAGACTAAGACCCAGAATATTAAAAATATAAATAAACTCTTTTGAAAATGGTGTTAAATTGAGCACCGAAACGCCAAATACAAATCTCACATTTAATCCTGAAAATAACCCGGAAATAATTTCCCATTATATTTCTAATGGGATTTTATCTTATATATGTGTATTTTTAATTAGTAATTATACTATTAATAAATATATCTATTTTTAATTAGTTCATCAGTAGTTTTAATTGTAATTCTAAAGCAGAAATGTTCAAACTACTGTACGGGGTATAAATTTGACTGATCCGAATGATTTTTGAAAACTATTGTTTTATGTTTTTCAAAATTGTGATACTTATGTATATAAAAAAGGTTATTTAAATAATAATTTTATCTTCCCTTTATACAATTATAATCATAGTATAGTAAGGGAGGTATTGTTTAATATTAGTAGTAGTAAGGGAAGTACTGTTTAATATTAGTGTATTTGCAATGCACTGTTATAAAAAAAATTTATAACTAAATAACATAATAAAATTAATTTAATCTCACAACTTCTAATCCGGTCCTCAGGCAAAAAGTTTGGGCAAGTTCCCTCTTTCAGACTTCAATTGAAGAAATTGAATAAAAGTTTAATTTTTTATTTATTATAAAGAAATTTTTTAAGATATGTAAAATTAATATTAATGTATAGGTATATAATAATTATTTTATTTTAAAATTTACTTAAAAATTTTCAACTATAAAATTTATGGGATAAATTATTTTTTTATATTTTATTTTTAATTCAAGCCATCTTTATCCAACAAGCTAATTCCAAAACGATGTAATTGATTCAAAAATTTAATTTCGACTTTTTAAATCACATGATTTAGAGTTCTCTGACTCTTTCAAACAAGTTTTTAGAAATCGGTGAGAGTGTGTTTTCATACAGAAGCAAAAAAATTATCTATTCACTACAATCTATATAAAAATTTTTCGTTATTGTAATTTTAAGTTTGTTTTTGTTTTTTTCAAAAATTGCTTAAAATATATTGATTAAATTGTATGATCATCCTTTAAAAAGTGTTTTAATTCATCTTTATAATTTAAATAAAAATTAAATATCGACCTGTGGTACGTGTTATAAGAAGATACCTACTTTAAATTTAGAATAATAATAGGTATATGTAAAATTTCTGAAATCTTTGTAAAACTAAAACTTTTAGAATGTATATTTAATCAAAATTAATAGAATATATTATCAATAATTAATCATTTTCATTTTATCTATAATTGTTTGTTTTTTAAATAAATCGAATGATATTAGTCACTGTGTAGGAGGATTATAAACAGGGGAATGACCTTTAAATAATTATTGCAAATAGACTCCAACTTCAAAATATTCTTTGTCATAATAACATGAATTTTAATATAAATATCTAAATTATTTTGTTTAAAAAAATTCACTAGCTACCTTTATAATTAGAATTATATATTTTTTTTTTAAATATAACTTGTTTTAAATAAATATTACAATTATTTTATATTTTCCTCATGAGTTTTTTATTATTAATTTTAAATTGATTATTTAATTGTATGATCAAATTATAATCTTTTTTATTTAATTATATTTAAAAAATTATTTCATTTTAGATTTGACCAAAAACCTTATTATTAATTTGCAAAACTAATAATAAACGATTGAGTACAATTAATTTTTCTAAAATAATCCTTCAATTATTTATTTCCGGTAAAAAATATAAACGCATTTTTAACAATTTAAGTGAAACTATTTAGTATATAAAAAATATTAAAACAATATTCTTCAAGTTACAAATTTGTAAATTAGTCTGATCATTATATTTTTTTATATTTCTGTTCACCTCAAGTTGGGCCTCCCCTTTTCCGGGGGCTTGAAATTGAGTAATACGCGTATTGGCTTAATCGTTTTATTGAAACAAAGAAGGACAATTTTATACGATTAATTCAGACACAGACGAATTATAATTATGTTGAAATCAGGATTTAAATTGTTCTTTGTATACAAAAAATAGCCTTCTTAAAATAATCTTTTAGAAATAAATAAGACATTATTTATCATTTTTCTTGTGTATAAATTAAAATATAAATTATTAATTACTTCAAATTGGGACTATAATACATAGTTTGTTTTTTAAGAATAACAAACTATGGATTATAGTACTATATATTTAGAAAAACAAGAAAATAAGGGTCCCACCACATTTGTTATATTTTACTAAATCGATAAGCATTAAATAAATTAATAAAATATTATTTTTGACAATTCTAATTTTCTTCACTTAATTTATCAATCATTTTATAACTATAGTTTCTCCTAGAATATCTTTTAAACAGTTTTATGTTTACTTTAAAACTTCATGGTTCATTGAATTCATTCTTAATTGTTAATTATAAAAAAAACGAGTATATTAATTAGGAAAATATATTGAATGAACAAGTCCTATTATTTTCTTAATTTTACCTAGATTTTATAACTAGAATTTAAATCAAATTAAATTAATAAATTATTTTTTTAATATGTTGAAATATTTTAACAATCAAATAATAAAATTATTTATTTTTTGTTTAATAGATAAAATAATAAGAATCATTAAAAAAAAAAGTTATATTCATTGAAAAATTTATAAAAACATTATTAAAAATTGATGACTCGATATTTTTTTGATTTGCATTCTAGAATATGTATATAAATTGATTAAAATTTTGTTTCTATTTTATTTCCAGAGATGTATTGAATATATTTTTATCATAGTTTGTTTTCTACTATGATGATTGTTTATTTATAAGCATTAGATAAATAAAAGTGTATATGTAATTAGATAGAGATATTTCAATAGAAACAAACATTTATTATTTATTTTTTGATTAATAAATAATCGTATATTGAATTAATATTATTTATTCCTTATAAGTAAACAACTTAAAATCTTTTAATATTATACCTATAACCATAGTATATAATTAAAGCAAGGTTTGTTAATCGTGTTAGAAATATGATAATAATTAAAAGACATAATTTGATAATGGCTACTCTGACACTATTTACAAATATCATTCAATTCCAAAAGATTTTCGAAGTCGAGATTTTGATGCTTTTATACGTTTTGAAGGTTCCTGAATCATTTTCACTAAGGTTGAGAAAAATGTCTCTGTGTCTGTGTGTATGTGTGTATGTATGTAACCAAGATTACGCAAAAACGGCTTGAGCTAGAATGATGAAATTTGGTACATGGGCATTATTCAAAATTCATAGTTTTCTATCAACTTTTGAGAAATATAGCTCAACCGGAAGAGGGTCATTACCTACAACGTTTTGATTTTTTTTCTTCTAAAGTGACCGTAAAAATAAAGATATATGTTTCATAATTTTTCACATGATTCATAATTGTATAAAACTGCTATATATAGAATTTCAGCTTGATTGAATCCCTGTAAGTACCAGAATTAATTTTTTAACACTGCAAATCTCACGCGCCAACACGTGACGTGGTGCCATCAACAAAGAGCCAAACAGAGCCAAACATGCGCTGGTTTAATAAATATTATCTATTAATTTTAATTTATAATTTAATTAATTTAATTTAATCTAAATTAATATGTTATTTAATCCAATTCAAATTTGCGAGATAGTCGAGCGGAGACACACCAGATTCTTTTTAATAAAAATGATTTGACATATTTTTTCTATTAATTTTATATGATATCGAAATTTTCTAAAAGACAAAAAATCAAACAAACAAACAAAATAGGCTTTTAAGATAAATAAATCTTAAGCGCTACAAATATATAATATATGATAAATATATGATAAACAATAAGTATTTACACAAATAAATTAATGTGTTGATTATTATTTTTACATTAATTATTATACCATGTAATGTAAGAAATTTATTAATAATAATAGAACATTAATTTTCAGAAAGAAGTGAATACTTTTTATAAATTTAAATATATTTCAATAAAATATAGGAATTGTTTGATTGAGATGGATTGATCTCAATGTAAAACTCGTGTCTACTTACCCGACCGGATAGATGTTAAATGTAGTATATATCTTAACTAATGCCTGTGTCTTCAGTCCCACCAGTTGGGTTAATCTCGGTTGCGAGATCAACTTTCGCGTTTTATATGGTCCAACTCAATAAGGGGTCAGCGTGACGCCAGCGATATTAGCCTTATGCTAATAACCTTGAAAAGGAGCAAAATTTTTTTTTTTTTCAAGATTCCATTGAAGACATTCATAGAATTATACACACACACGTTTTCCTATAATTATTAACCTTGTTGATGGTAATATTACAATTATAATGATAATGAATCTTTTGATCTCCCATCATTAACATTTACTTTAAATTCGAATGTATTAGTGATTCGAAGAGCTTGGCATTTTTATCTTGAAGTCAGAGGTTGACTGACTATGTTATAAACAACAAATGTATATATATCATATTCATAGATTAAATAGAATAATAATAATAATAATAATAATAATAATAAATATAAATTTCCCCAAGAATATAGTTTTAATCAATAAAGAATGAAATTGGTTTTATAATTAAAAACATTTTTGTTTAATAAAGAATGCTTTTATAGATAAATAAGAGGTAAAATTAATATAAAATTAACGTATAGAAAACAGTGCTATTCTTAATCATAACAATCAAATCCTTATAATTATTAATTTCTCAAAAATTTAATATTTAGTCATTTGAAGATTTTATACACCCCTACTCGCACACCTCTTCGAATTTATTTTCATTTATTACACACTTTTATTTAGTTTCACATCGTGTCCTGTCGCCAAGTCTTGCCAATGTTCGAATGAGCTGAAATTTAGCATACACATGTAACTCAGATTCAGCTCCATCCCAGGTCATAGGTAACCTAGAAGGTATTATTTTTATCAATTAATAATTACATAATGCATGATATTGAAAAATAGTAATTATCTATAAATATATTCGAGTATATTAATAAGAGCTAATTTAATTTTTTATCCAAAAACTTCTTCATTCAAAAAGTCACGGACTTATTGACCTGCCCTCGAACTCATTTGAATTAAATAATTTATTTTAAAAGTTAATATTTTAATTAAATTAATTTAAATCATGTTTAATTATTTTGTAGAAATAAGATACGTCATTTTTTAATTTAAATGAATATCAAATAAAGAAATGGCGATATTGTTTTTGAAAAGTTATATGTATATAAAAAGTAATAATTTAATAATAATAATAATAATCAGTCCCCTATACCACCGATTTGATATATAGTATTTTGAGGTGAAGAATCGACCTGAATTAGATTCTTTCAACATTCACACTTTAACCTGAAATCATAAACCGGGCGAAATTTCTTTCAAGACTAAAAATTAGGAAATAAAAAAAAAATATAAAAAAACTTTTTAAAAACACGCTTTTATTTAAATGCACTAAAACGGAGAAAATAATTTGTCCAGACACACCACGATTTCCTTACAATCAATCATATTTAAAAAATGAAAGCGCGGGCGCCAAACATGCAATGAAAAATGTAAATTCTACTTCAAAAAGACATAGTTATCAATTATAGTGGAAAAGGAAAAAAAACAGAAAAATTTATGCATTTTCAATAAAATGTCTTTCGTATTCGTTTCCTTTCCCTGCATATTTGGCGCCCACTCTTTCATTATTTAGATATGATTAATTGTAAGGCAATCGTGGTGTGTGTGGATAAATTATTTTCTTCTTTTTAGTGCATTTAAATAGAAGTGTGTTTTTAAAATGTTTTTTTTTTTATTTTTAAAATTTATATTATTTTTATTAAACAATTATTTTCTTCTTTAAAAAAAAATTTAAAAATATTTTTATATATTTTTAAAAAAAATTTCAATTTTTTTTCCAAATTTAAAATTACTTTAAAAATAATATATTCTTTAAAAGGATTATAAATATTATTTTCTAAACATATAGGTATACTTAAACGTAATATAGGAATATCCCAAAAATTATGTTTGTTTTTTAATCACATAGATATTTGTAAGTTAACTACAATATTAGGCGAGAAGTAATCATCATTACTTCTCTTGAAGTTATTTAAAACTTGGATGATATTTTTGATTTATCTTGGTATTGTTATAAATATGATGCTACCGGTCCGGCTGCCGACTGTCACGCTCTGGTTAAATTGTTTACTGATGGAATTTGTTTTTAAATTTCATAAGAGTAAACTTGAATGTCATAAAAACTATTTTTATTTTAATATTCTTAAATTGCGATGAGAAATGAATATTTGAAAATTAAAGTATGACTACTAGAACATAGTTAAATTGTTTTATAAAATTATTTATTATTTTAAATTACAAATAATATATATGTATATATACATATATTACATACTAGCTGCTCCGAGCGCCTTCCAGGCGCTCTTCACACCTAGACGGGGGCTCCGCCCCCTGTACCCCCGAGTGATACATGGTATTTGGTTGAAAGTCTGTATGTAAAAGGTTTTCATCCATTTTGTTTCAATCAGTATAAGTAGATAAGACATATATTTGTTTTCTTGGAAAATATATTTTAATTTAATCAACAACAAATTTTCCTAGTATAATGAGTAAGATTTATTGACTATTTCATATTATTATTTATATATTTACTAATATATTTGTGGCTCTTTGCATTTATTTAAGTAGATTTTAATTAATTAAATAATTAATATTCTAAGTTTATGAACATTATTTTTTTTTATAAATTATATTAATTAAAATTTATTTTCTTATTTCTGTTTGTTCTTTATTTTACATATATATGTACAAAACACAAAACAATAACACAGACAGACACACAGACATTGCCTTTTATATATATAGATTAAAACCTTCCCTGGGATGCCCACAACAATCCCTGAAAGTCTCACCGTAATCGGATGGGTAGTTTTTGAGTATTTGACAGACACACAGACACACAGACATTGCCTTTTATATATATAGATTTTTAAGTCAGAATAATTTTAATAACAATAGAAATAATAATTAATTAATAAATTAATTAATAAATAATTAAATTATTTATTATACTATTTATTAAATATAATTAATATTTAATTTCTAACTAAACCTTAATTATTCTATTATATTCTATTAACTTTAAATTATACACTCTAATTAGAAATATATGGATCAGTGTTTAAGCCACATATGGAGATTTTTACATATCTCCACCAATCATGCATTTTGTTAACTGAAAAAAAGTATTTTTAGCATGATGTCTGTCCGTCTGTCTGTCCGTTTTGTGTCGGTATAGAAGAAGTGTACAGCGGCTCAGCGGATTTTGATAAAATTTGGTATATTTATTTAATGCATTAGAAGCATAAATTCATCAACTTTTAGTGTATATTCGGAAACAGGAAGTGATAGTTTACAAAATAATAATTTCATATTCATTGTCGAAAATTTTTCACTTAAAATATAGTAGTAATAAATAATTGAATAATTAAACTAAAAATAAAAACCAAGACAATATAATTAAGTCATTTTAATTCAAGTTGTAAATATATTTTTTTTGATACTATATATTTTCGTTATATATGCATATATTAAATAGCGTTTCTCAACCTTTTTGGACCAAACGCCCACTTCGTAAGGCCGGCTTCATAATATTAACACATAAAAATTGCATGATAATCCCTAGTATAAGGAAGGTACACTTGGTGATACTTAGAGTAGGGTTGCCATAATTGTTGGACTTCAGACCGGGACACCCAGCTCCCCAAAAAAAAACACTTGGCAAATACGTACGCTTACGTCTTTATTAATTTCAAAGCAAAAATCAGAAAACAATAATAAAACAACAAGAACAAAACAACAATACTGGGTATAATTAAATAATTATATGTTTGATTCTCTGATTAATGGGATGATCAGTTTGATTCTTCCTCGTTTGATTCTCCTTTCTTATCGTATTTATCAGATTTTGTCGCTTTTTCAAGCAAATCCTTTTGTCGATTGAGAGCAAATTGCGCTCATCTGTCCACTGAGCTTTAATTAACGAAAACACTCGTTCAACATGGCATTGTGGAATGGCGTACAAATATTGGCATATTTTAAGTAGGTTCGCTTTCCTTTCGGACTCTTCAGTCTTTGTAAAATAGTACTGCCATTTGCCGTGCACATCCTTGCTATCCCATTCTTTGCAGATTTCATTATGAATAAATGACTTCAAATACATTACTTCCTCATAAATTGAATCCGTAAAAAATATACCCAGTTCATTTAAATACCCAACGGTTTTTTCAACTTGTTCCCATTCGGGTTCTTCGTGGAGAAGCATCTAAGAAAAAACATCATATTTCGCCAGTGGAACTGACCACCTCTCTAAGTAAATGATACCAACGTTGAAAAATTTCTCTACATTATTTTCAAATTCGTCTTTCTGTGCCTTCGTAATTTCCTTATGCATTTTCAGTTTATTATATTTCTGGCTGGTTTGAATACCCAGGAATTTGCTGGTCAATCTCTGCATTAATTGTCTTTTTGTGTCCTCTAAAATATTTTTCACTTTAATGACGCTTATGATTGACTTTTCAAGCTTTTTAATTTGCTTCTCAAGCAAAAACATTTGACTGTGTACAAACAAGGTATAAATTTCGGATAAAGGATTTGAAAAAAAAATCATTATAGCCTGTGGAGGATTTTCTTCTTCCAGAAAAAATGTTTTTAATGGCTCCCACAATTGTAGAATTCTTTCAATCGCTGGAAGGAGCGATAACCATCTGCTTCTTGAATGAGATTGAATATTTGCATATGTGACCCCAGCAGACTCGCAGAAATTTTTAAGACGTTCATTCCTCACAGTATATATTGAAAAGAATTTGTATAATTTTAAAACGACAGATTCGACATCAATCGATAATACATCGGCGGCAGTAGAAGCTGTATTGTGTATAACATGTGCAGGGCAACCGACTCCTTCTATGTTTGCTGACAATGTTTGGTTCAATTTCTAATAAACATTATTTGTTCCACTCCTCTCCCTTCCACCGAAATTTGTATTTGTGTTATCAGCCCCAAATGCCACGAGGCCTTTCAACGGAATATTATATCTTCTTATTGTACCCATACAAAATGCTGTTATTGTATCAGACGTTTCATTGGGTAAGGTTTGCAATTCTAGGAGTTTCACTTTCAAGCCATCGTTTTCCGTGAAATAATGGATGAGCAGAGGGAACATTTTCTTAAGCGTATGATTGCTCGAATCTGTAGATATTCCATAAAAAGGAATATTTTGCATTTCATTTTGAATTCCATTTACAGAATGAGGGGCCAATATGTTTTTAATTATCGCAGTTGCTTTAGTCCGCCCACATGATTGTTTCTTCGCAATTTCGGAATCGGGATACATACTACCTATATAAATTACAATAATTAAATACCCATGCAATCTTCAGTTCCGTCTTCACAACAATAATAATAAAAAAGTGAATTTATTAGTTATTGTAAGATGTCCTGAAATTTTACATTATGATATGCATACGCTTCAGTCTCCATAAAACAAGCAACAATACAGAACCACACGAAAAACGCGAAGAGTTGAATTCGACTGCCTGTGTAAGTGTGTGCCGCGTGCGCTTTGCAAGTAATACGTGTTCTTGTGGGGGGGGGGGGGGTTGAGGAGTGAGAACTTTTGAGTGGTAGGACTCAACGGATGCGATGTCCGTGGCGTCGGCGCGGCGCTTTGTTTCAAAGTTCCAATTCCAATACAGTGATAGTGATATGCTTAAATTTTTGATGGACCGGGACAATTAAGGCTTGGACCGGGACACCGGGACATTGGGCCAGAAACCGGGACATGTCCCGGTGTACAGGGACGTATGGCAACCCTAACTTAGAGCCATATTGAAAAATCGAGTTTCATAACTTTTTTTACTTTCCCGCATACTTCGTATAAGGGAAGTATTGGAATCGTCAAAAATTTCGACTTCGAGATTTTGATAGATCTTGACGTTTTAGACCTCCCTGAGTCGGAAAATACACTTTTTTCGAATTATGTCTGTGTGTGTGTATGTATGTATGTATGTATGTATGTAATGTCTGTAAGCAAATTTACTCAAAAACTAATCAAGCTAGGACTTCGAAATTTGGTACACCGATATTATTCACAGTTTGTAGATTTCTATCAAAATTTCGTCAAAATCGGTTAACCGGAAGTGGTACTTTACCTACACTGGTTGCGTTTACCTTTCAAGTAAAGTACCAGTTTGCTTCGAGATATTTGCTTCATATTTTGTATATAGATTTAAAAATATGAAAAAAATTGAGATACCAAATTTCATCATGATCTGACTACCGAAAGTGACATTTTACCTATACAAGTAGCGTTTCTTTTTTACCGACCGACGATAGTAAGGGAGGTATTGTTTTCACACCAAATTTTACCTATGGATATTTTTAGGTACATATCTCCACGAATCATGCATTTTCTTAACAGAAAAAAGTTGACCTGTGGCCAGGTCCGAACCGACCGACGGTTTGAAGTAAATTAATTTCCAGCTACAGAAACAATATCAAATAATTTTAATATATCTATTAATGTAATAAAAAACAGATAGGCATATAACATATACATATTTTTAATTTTATTTTATTTATAATATATATGTAAGACCAGGCTGTGACGTCATGAATGGCTGGATGACGTCATATAATTTTAAATCAAGAAAAAACTAATAAATATGATTTTCCCGAGGATAAAACCAATAAAAAGTGCATGATTCGTGGTGATATATGAAAAAATCTCCTCATGTGAAATTTGGTGTGAAAATAACCCTTCCCTTCCTATAGTCTATCGCTAATACTACCACTTCCGGTTTCCGGATTTGCACCAAAAGTTGATCAATTCATCCCACTGATGTATTAAGTAAATATACCAAATTTCATCAAAATCGGTTGAGCCCTTCAGGCTGTACACATCTATACGGACGGACAGACGGACGGACGGACGGACAGACATCATGCTAAAAATACTTTTTTCTGTTAAGAAAATGCATGATTCGTGGAGATATGTAAAAATCTCCACATGTGAAATTTGGTGTGAAAACTACCTCCCTTACTATCGTCGGTCGGTAAAAACTATTTTTAGCATGATGTCCGTCCGTCCGTATAGATGTGTGTACAGCCTGAACGGCTCAACGGATTTTGATGAAATTTGGTATATTTACTTAATACATCAGTAGGATGAATTGATCAACTTTTGGTGCAAATCCGGAAACCGGAAGTGCTAGTATTGCCGATCGAAGAGAGGAAGTGAAGGGTTATTTTCATATCAAATTTCACGTGAAGGCATATCTCCACGTGTTATGCACTTTGTATTGGTTTTATCCTCGAGAAAAATCATCTTCATTAGATTTTTCTTAATTTAAAATTATATGACGTCACCCAGCACTTCATGACGTCACAGCCCTTATATATTATAAATAAAATAAAATTAAAAATATTTATATTATATCCATATCTGTTTTTTTTTACATTTAAAATATCAGTTAACCGGAAATAGTACTTTATTACATTCTAAATATTAATTCACAACTCTTTATACCTATTTATATGCGGGAAAGTCTAGGGGACGACACTCCCGCTTATTTTAGAACCCTATTGAAAAAATTGAAAAAAAGCAGAAATGTTTAAAAGCCTGATCAGAAAATTATCTTACCTTTTTTTGAATTGAAAATGATTTCGCCAACTAAAAATAACTATCGCCCCCAAAAGCGTATAGTCAAATAATCGCCCACTTTATGATGTCGATCCCCCCCCCAGGGGCCGATATAGCCCAAGTTGAGAATCACTAATATAAAATGTTGTTTGGAAATTAATTTATTTCAAATCCTCGGTCGGTTTTGTGCCTGCCCACAGCTAATTTTTTCCTTACATAGATACTTTTCAAATTTTTAAATTCTTAAAAATATTAGAAACATTTAATTTTTTCCTTGAGAAAAATAAAAATCAATTTTTCTAGAATAAAATATTTTTACCATCTCCCTCTCCCTTTCAACTTATTTTAAATAAATAAATAAAATTAGATCTCCGAAAATTTTTTTTAATTTTGATAGATCAAATATTCTTATTCTTTAGCTGACTTACAAATCCTATACGATCATTTTGCTTATTCTTATGTGTATTCTCTGTCCCAGTGTCCCCGCAAAAATTCTCCGGGAGATAAAAATATCTCGGTTTACATAAATAATAATATCATCCGTGAATAAACCCAATATTATTCAATTTTTACGGACCGACGATAGTAAGGAATGTATTGTTTTCACACCAAATTTCATATGGAAATTTCAATTTTCATCAAAAGAGAGCGTAATGCGAAACAGCGCTAAACGAGTAAATAATGGGGTTAGGGGAAGATGGATAGAAAATTGGTTAGTTGTTAAATTTAATAATTCTGTTTTTTTTTAATAAAAATAAAACCAAACATTTATTTCTTACAAAAATAAAAACAATATAAACGAAAATATAAATAAAATTCTAAGTCAGACAAATCATTCAGTCTATTCTGTGTTTATAATTTTCTGCCTTTTTATCAAGAAGGCATCTAATGTAGTTTGCGTTTTCCTTGTGCGTTCTGTTAGAAGTTGTTGATAAGTGGATAAAGCATCTATAACACCTCGTCTTGCTTTTGAACTCGTGTCAAAATTTGGATCAATTTCAACAAATTGGTCCATAATTTCAGTTATAGTGGTCAAACTGCTTTTTACAAACGCCATCGAAAGTTCTTTTTGCTCTTCTTCGGAATCATTACTATTAATATTTTTGTTTTCTTCTTGCTCAGTTAATTCCTTGAGCTCATCATTAGAAAGACTAGCTGCTGTTTCTTGAACTATTTCTTCGACGTCTTCCACATTTACCTCATCTAAACGGGTTTGTTTCGCTAATTCCACCATTTCTTCCAAAATTTTATTCATATCGACGGAGTGTCCAATGTCTTCACTCTTACTTAAATCTGGCCAAATGTTGCAGTTGCCGATGAGAGTATCTTTTCTTTATTCTTAAGAATTGTTCTTATTGTTGAAGTTGCCAAATTCAATGTAGCACTAATTTGAGATTGACGTTCACCAGAATCTAATCTTCTAATCACTTGCATTTTAGTTTCCAGTGAAATGCTTTTTCTGGTTGCTTTCTTTTCTTGTTTTTCGTTTTAAAAAACTAAAGATCATAATATTTTACACTGTATCAATCGTTATACATATTATATAAATTTATACTTACAATAATGTCACCAAATGTTTCAAATAATAAAATTGCGTTCGCACAGCACCGCACCAAACAAAAAACACAACTACACTGTTTGGAAAACCTAGCGCTGCGAACGATTTCGGGGAATCCCCGGGTTCAAGAGCGCTAAACCGAAACAGCGCTAACCGAGACAGCGTTAAGCGGGGTCTTACTGTACATAATAAATCAATTTTTTTCTCAATAATTCATGAATCAAGTAAGTTTTATAACTCATCAGAGGGTAGAAATGTTGAAAAATTAATTTAAATAAATTGATAATAGTGAATTAATAGTAGAAAAAATCATGTAGGTAATTCTTCATTTATGAATTTTTCTTCATTCTTTAGTGATTTAGTTTATTTTCGATTATAATAATTCATACATAATAAATCAATTTTAGTCCCATTAAGAAATAAGCGATTAGATATTTAGATAATAATAATAATAATATACGTATATTTACGTAAAAATACGTATATTTTTGTTCAAAATTCTGTTGTAAATTTGATATAATTTTTATTTAAGATGGCTTCGTTGGGCGGAGCCCATCTAACTAATTTTTTCTTTAACATAATATACTTGCATGCGACTTTCGATTTTTAGTCTGGCGCCTGAGAGTCCAATCAACCCCTCTTGCACCCCCGAAGCTTGAAATGTTGCTGCTCTCTCTGTGACTTCTTCCTCCGAAGATAATTTATATATTTTGGAAAAAACTAGTAAATTTTCCTATATTCTGATGAATATATGATAAAATTATTAAATATTAAATTAATTATTAAATACTATTTAAAAAAATAAAAAATAAATAAATAAAATTAATATGAGAGTTAAATTTGACTAATTTTGAGAAATAAATTTATTTAAAAATAACTAAGCTTAATTATCTTTTTGGAATATAAATTTAAATAAATTTAATATAAATTTTTGATTGATTTTTCGAATTTATTTCACCTTGATTTAGAAAACAAAAGACCTAGGTCTACCCTTGAGTACAGGGACAATAGATGACATATTAACAATTTATAGTCACCTTTAAACTAGGACAATAAGATTTCACAAGCTTTGTCTTTTCTCTTGTAGAATAAGTATAAATATGTATTTTATTCGTTTGTTTTAATATCAACAGAATATTTTTGTTTGTTATGTTATTTTGTTATTATATATATTATATATATAATAGAATAAAAAATCTTTTAATCAGACTGAAATAAACAAAATTACAAAATGAAATATCTAATCTGTTCAGAATTTGAAGGTGTTATAAGCATTCAAAATGAATTAGAAAAAGTGAAATAATAAGAATAATACATATTTATTTTCCTGAATATTATTTATTTAAATTTATAACATAAAATTACTTTTTATCCAATGTTAGGTATACTTAATGTAAACTAAAATTAAATTTAAAATATATAAAACTTAATAAGAATAAAATTTTTAATTAAACATCTGGTAAAAAGTTTCAAATATTATAATGAATATATTGATAACGATTGCAGAAGTAGCAATCGAAACGTTGTGTATATGTTTGTATTTTTTTGAATAAATTTACAATAACAAATATCAATATGTGGTTTAATTTAGAAAATTCCATTATAAATAAAAACAACCACCAAAGCTTTAATAATTTAATATCTAAAAAAGGATATATTCATTATAATAATATATTATTGATTTAAATAAATTAATAAATAACATTATAGTACATTATGAATAAGAATTTACAGTTGTTTATTTTAAATCGACCAAAACTATATGTACTGAAATGTTGAATCATGACATAATTTGACGAATTTAAAAAGATTGCTCGCCATTTTCGATGTCGAGATTTTGATGTTTTTATACGTTTTGAATGTTCCTGAATCATTTTCACTAAGGTTGAGAAAAATGTCTGTGTGTGTATATGTATGTATGTATGTACAAGATTACGCAAAAACGGTTTGAGAATCATGAAATTTGGTATACAGGCATTATTCAAAATTCGTAGTTTTCTATCAACTTTTGAGAAATGTAGCTCAATCATTTATTATCTACCACCATTTCATTTTTTTTTCCTCTAACGTGACCGTAAAAATAAAGATATATGTTTGATTTAAAAATTAAATAAAACTGTATATATAAAATTTCAGCTTCAATTGTAGGCTTTAATTTTAATTTTATTTTTAAACTATTAGAAAAATACAATGAATGATTATTTTAAGATCATACGGGTAATAAGTTAAATCCGAGGGGTTTGACGCTGTTAGGGATATGACATGTTTTCTATATTTCGAAAACTAACCCTTTTGGTGTGCTTAAGGCAGTGTTCTCCAACCTGTGGGGCGCGAGACTGTTGTAAGGGGTGCGTGAATGTATTAGAACCAATTTTTTTTCTAAAGTCTATAATAATCTATACCAGGGGTGGGTAACCTGGTGCCCGCGAAGCCATTTCTGGGCGCCGGTTCAGAAAGGTTGGAACCACTGGCTTAAGGCATTGTGGGACGATCGTAGTCATCTACGGCATCTAATGAAGCGTATCTACTTTAGTTTTAGGCGAACCGTTGACTAAAGAGGATTTTATCGTCCGCCATCTTGAAGATAAAAACGAGCGAAATATCATCATATTTATTTCAAAGGTTCGTTATTTTTATTCTTTTGCAATTTGTTAAGTATAATGTATTCTACATTCTTTCACATTCTTTAAAATAAATATTAAAACTTATTTATTCTCATATCCGTATTGTTTACTATTTGCAAGACCTAAAATTGTGTCTAAGAAATGTTATGACGTATTGTACATACAAGGGAGGGATATGGCGCATGTTTGCATCAACTTAACAGTGAAAAATTGAACCCACTAAACAATTTAGTAAGAGGAAAATATTCATAGTTCCAGTATTGCGTAAATATATTATTTAAGTTATAAACTCTTTTAATTATTAAAACTTATCTAATTAAGTATTTAAACTTTTATTTTAGTTTTACATGTAATTTCCTATAAGCAATATCCCTCACACGGGCTTCGCAATATCCCCACCTCTGTTAGTGATGTTGCCGAAAAGTTTGCTTTTATTTTTGCAAATTTTACTAGTTCTTATTTTAAGAATAATGCTGTAATTTATGTTATAAGTATCTAATCTAACTAATCTATCTAGTCCTAGGTGCCATTAACACTAATAAACATGCCAATAGGTATTAGTGTTGAGATTTTGCAAAAACACGAATTGTGCTTTGTATCCCCTCAGTTTTATCTTATAAGATGTTTTTCTAAGTAAGATTAATCATTCAAGAATCATTGCGATGTTTGTGATATGTTTTAATAATTAATATATTACTTTAATTAAATAATTGTGTACTTTACACAATTAAAATGATTTTATTCAAAAACGGTTAAAAATTAGGCCCGGTAAAAAACGAATCTTACTATAAATTGAATATTCTTAATAAACTCAGATTTTTGATATTTCTTTATTCTATCTCTTAGCTTTATAGATCTTGAAAGGTTTTGGCTACAACCACTTTCCTCCAAACGTACCTACCTTACCTATCTTGAGCTACTTTCATCCAACTCATATTTCATTCTTTATTAGTAAAACTATATTTTTTAAAATTATTTGTAATAACAATTTATTTTATAACATTTTTAAGATAATCATTATTTTTAATTTATCAAATTTAATTTTATTATCTTAATAAAAATTGATTCTATAATTTATTTGAATGGAAAACTTTTATATATGTACGCAGAAATAAATCAGTAATCGAATTCATTTTTTTTATTTTAGTTAATTAATATTTAATAAGAAAAATGACTAAAGGGATTTGCCCATATATTTGTTTTTATTGAAATTTCAAAGAATCAGTTTCTTATCATTTTAATATAAAATAAATATTTTTATATAGTATCACTTTATCAATCATATATATATATATATATATATATATATATTTAATAAATAATTTTTTTTTATAGATAATTTTGAAATTTTATAAATATATTTCTATATATTCATGAAAATGAAATTATATTCATTGACTTTAATAAATTATATTCAAAGAGATTTCTTTTTAATAATTAATTAATATATTATTTAAATAATTATTTCTCCTATTAACTATTAGGGTATATTATATTATTATTATATTAATAATAAATTGAATATTAAATATTGATTTTTAAAATGAACTGTATCGAATTAAATAATTCAGATGAAGCAAATGAAAAGGAACAATATGAATATTTGGTATGACATTCATAAATACTAATGTTTATAATCGTTTCATAATATTTATAAAATGATTGTTATAAAACAATTTGTTTCAAAATTATCTTAGTTTTTATCATTATTTTTAGATAACAAAATTTTCAATTTGAACTCCATAGGTAAATTACGAGAATGATTAGATTATTTTCATCTAATTTTACATTATTTTAATGTACAAATTTAATTGATTATAGAGTGTTTATTATTTTTCTTATCTCTCTCATTGTTTTTAGAAAGAAACGAATAGTATTCTAGTCTCGGTGGCAAGGAACCTACATGGTTTAATTTTGGATTTTTCACGTCCTCCTCCTCAACTTAAATTTTCATTGGAAATTGAGGAACTTCAAAAACAACTAGGAACTCTTCGTTGTTATACTGAAGATATTATTCAATATTCATTAAAACTACGAGAAGAAAGTAAATATATATATAATTATATTTAAAGATTCTAGAGTAATTTAATATATTTTTTTTAACTAAACTTAATCAGAAATATGATTTTTCGTATCAATGTTTTGTTCTGCACAAAATTTAATTATAAGATGCTTAATTTTTCTTTATTTTTATATATAGAATTATTTTTAAATTAAATTAAGAATAACAATTATATTATAAACATTAATCAAATAAATTTTTTAGAAGTCAAAATGGATTGTGGATATGATGATATGAAATGCAAATATGAATCCTTACAAATTGAATGGGACAAACAACAGGAACATCTAGGTCGGTTCCAAGGAGAAGTTTACAAATTACGAACTCAACTTCAACATCAGAGTCAATTTTGTGCTTCTCTTGGATCGATCCTTGGAAATTTGATCTGGAAAGCATCTAGAATGCCAGCAGTAGTAGATATGCTTCTTTCTGGGGCAAGTTTTTCATATTTTTCAAATATATTTTTACCGACCGACGATAGTAAGGGAGGTATTGTTTTCACACCAAATTTCACATGTGGAGATTTTTACATATCTCCACGAATCATGCATTTTCTAAACAGAAAAAAGTATTTTTAGCATGATGTCTGTCCGTCCGTCTGTCGGTCTGTCCGTCCGTATAGATGTGTACAGCCTGAACGGCTCAACCGATTTTGATGAAATTTGGTATATTTACTTAATGCATCAGTGGGATGAATTGATCAACTTTTGGTGCAAATCCGGAAACCGGAAGTGGTAGTATTAGCGATCGACGATAGGAAGGGAAGGGTTATTTTCACACCAAATTTCACATGAGATTTTTTTATATATCACCACGAATCATACACTTTGTATTGGTTTTATCCTCGGGAAAATCATATTTATAGTTTTTTCTTGATTTAAAATTATATGACGTCATCCAGCCATTCATGACGTCACAGCCTGGTCTTACATATATATTATAAATAAAATAAAATTAAAAATATGTATATGTTATATGCCTATCTGTTTTTTATTACATTAATAGATATATTAAAATTATTTGATATTGTTTCTGTAGCTGGAAATTAATTTACTTCAAACCGTCGGTCGGTTCGGACCTGGCCACAGGTCAACTTATTTTATTTGATAGATATATTGTAAAGAGATTACCAACAAAATGAAAATATATATGATTAAAAATTTTCAAACTAAGTTCTTTAAACTACATCTAAAATTTTCTTTTTAAAAACAAAAATACAAATTAAAAATTTGTATTTTTAGCTAAGGATGAATATTCACAATTTCACAAAAAAATCAAAATATTAGTAGTCCAAAAGAAATGTTAATTTTAGGATTATAAATTAAATTTTCAATATTTTAATAATAATAATAATAATGCATAAATATTAATAAGTTCTCTTAAATCTTAATACCTTTTGATATATTTATATATATTTTAGAATAAAGTGGGAGAATTTTTATGTATTGTAAATGGTACATTAATGTCATTCATGGACACATATGAGAAAAATATGCCTGGACAAACAGCAGATGAATGTCAATTCATCATGGCTTTATCAGGAATAGTTACCAATATTGCTGCTGCGCCTTCTGGTCGACAATTTTTGGTAACAAATCAAAATGGAATTGATTTAATTTTACAATTTTTATCTCTTATACCACGTATTCCATCTCCTTCGGGAAATTGTCTTAAAAGGTATGTATTTTAACGAACATACTTCTTCTATGTATCCTAAAAATTAAACACTTGGATTTTTATGATATAAGGATTTTTGTAGACTCATGTTGGGTGTGTGTATCTTTATTTGTAAAATAAATGGTGATATTATAAAATAGAATAATTCCCCACGTCAAGTTAACTTGTAAACAAATAAACTGCTGGACAAAAGTATTGCATAAAATTTAAAAATGTTGTAATTTGAAATTAAAATCTATTATTATATATTTTTTTTTGTGAACTCGCTGTGAAAGAATTCTAGTTTATGGAGAGTGGTGAAAAAAGACAATAAATTTAGTACAAAATTGTTTATTAACACAAATTAAAAAAAAGCTCAATAACGTAAAAACATAGTAAATTTGAAGTACCGATTAAAAAAGTTCTTGTACTTTTAAATTCCTAATTTTTTTGGTCAATATTAAGTGACACCTCCTCTTGCTTTGATAACCGCTTTAACCCTCCTCGGCATGGAAACAATAAGATTTTGAATGATCTCTTGAGAAATGCCATTCCACTCTTCAACAACCGCTAGACGTAGCTCTGCGAGAGAGCTAGGGCAATCTGGACGAAGCCTGAGCCGTCTTCCTATAGTGTCCCAAAGATGCTCTATAGGAATTAGGTCTGGACTTCTTGGTGGGGAAACCAAACGATTTATTGAAACGTCTTCTAGGTACTGAAGTACAACTCGAGCAGTGTGACATCTGGCGTTATCTTGCATAAATTAAAAATTATCACCGACTCTTCTGGCAAATGGCACAACATATTGCTGGATAATGTTAAGATACCACTGGACATTTAATGTACCAGCATTAACAATGTGCAACTCTGTATCAAAACTTATTCCTCCCCAAACCATGATCATACCGCCGCCAAAACTCACTCTTGGGGAGATGTTAACTTCTGCATACCTCTTCCCTTGTCGCCTCCATACTCTCATCCTTCCATCTGGAGAGAATAGAGTGAATCTCGATTCGTCTGTGAATAATAGACGTTTCCTATCTTCTAATGTCCAATTGACATGTTCATGCGAGTATTGAAGTCTGGCAACTCTATGGGCTCTGGTAAGAAGAGTGCAAGTTGCGGGTCTCCTGGAAGCCAAATTTGCTTCATTTAACCTTCTTCTAACTGTCCTACTTGAAATATGGACGTCACGAACGACAGCGATAGAATGTCGTAATTGATTACTAGTGAGAGACCTGTATCGAAGAACATTTAGCTGAAGAAATCTCTCATCTGTTCGGTTTGTACTTCTAGGGCTACCCATTACTGGGGTCGGGAGTAGCTACCAGTCTCCCTGTGACGTGCTAAAATTCTGGAGACAGTGGATTGATTCATTCCTAGCCTCTGAGTAATCGTTGTTTGATTTAAACCTTCCTCGCGTAATGTTCCCACTCGAATAGCAGTTTCTTCAGAAAAATTACCCTTTCGGGCCATATTAATTTTTAAAAGTATAAAACTAAAATAGAACTTAAAAAATAATTGTGTAGGGCAAGGAAATTACATTAAAAAAATTGATTAGGAAGAACTGAATAATGAGTGTTTTATTAAGAAGTTGTTTAATTTAATTCGCGTTTCATGTTTAGTCTCTTATTTTTCCTTTAGTCAGAGTTCATTTATGATGATTATAAGTAAATATAAAATAAATAAATAATTTAAAATGAAAAATTGTTTTTATAATTAAAATTACAACATTTTATTACACTTTTAGATTTTATGCAATACTTTTGTCCAGCAGTGTATAATAGAAATAAAAATAAATAAAAAAAACATATTAATTATATAAAAAATTTATATCTATTATTTATAATCTTAAAATATACATTTGTAATATAAAATTGATTAAACTTACAGATTATTATTAATGACTCTTTACAATATTAGTATAAATCAACATGGTTTACAAATACTTCAAGAGAGTCCTACTGTACTTAAAATTTTAAGTCAACTATTAAAGGATGAAAGTAATCTAGAATTAAAATTAATGGCGATGCGAATATTGCAGTCAATTACTTATGAAATTGATTCAACACAATTTCTTGTAGATATTGAAATGGCTGTGAGTTAATTATTATTTTCATTTATGAATAAATAGAGTAGATATAAAAAATATTTATGATTATTTTTTTTTAGGTTCCAACGTGTTTAATACAAAATTTGACTTTGTCTTCGTGTGAAGAAACTGCTTTGACTGCCAGAGAGATTTTAGAAAATTTAGAACGAGCTTATGCCAGACATGGAACTTGTGGACCTTCCAATGTTCCTCCAGAACCAAATCCAGCTCCATGTGATCCGCCTCTGGAATTACCAGTAAACAAATGTTATTTTGTTCAACCAGAAGAAAATAAGTCTAGATGTTGCAATTTATAATATATAAATATATATATAAATATCTTTTTTGTATTAAAATAAAGAATTTATTGAATATAAAAGTTATTAATATTTTTTTTATTGATTATATAAAAAAATTACTTACAAATATATTTTTATGATTTTTTTTTACTTTTAAATTTAGCTTCGGCGGCATCTGAAGCTTGAACAAAAGTTCTTTTTAATTTCCCCTTTCTCGTTTCTCTAAAAGAAAGAACAATTTCTTTGGAAAGATGTGCAATTTTCTTCATTGTCTCTTCTGGGTACCTAAAATTTATTTTAAATTAAAACAATTATATGGTAGAAATTAAATTTTGTTGACTTTGAAAAATTACCTGCATCCTAAAAATTCAACATTTGTAAATACTTGAGCCAAACAAATTAATTGTTCTTCTGAAAATTTATCTTTATGAGTAAGCATGAATTTTTTTCGTAATTCCCAATGATCGTCTGGTTCATATTCAGTTTTATACGAATCAACATCCCATTCCTCTTTTGATGACATATTAGTATTGCTTGGACTGATTTAATTAGTTATATTATTTTAATATTTTTAACTTTTAACAAGTATGTCAAATTGTTTTAAATTCTGTGTGATTAGTTATGGAGTTACCAATATCAACTACCAATATACAAAATTTTTATATAAAATATTTAGATAATTGTTTTTGTTCTATTAATTTATTAAATTTATTGAAATATTAAGTTCTGGTAAAAAACAGTGAGAATTTTTACATAAATTAATAAATGAAATATCAAAATTTTTGGCGGTAAATTTAACTTATTACAAAGTTATGAATATACAAAATTCTTCTAATAGTAATATAAATATATATATATATAATTTAATATATTATAAATAATTGTATATTTGAATTATTATTATAATATAATACGATTAAATATGTTTAATATATATATTATACTTTGATTTTGAAATTTTGTGTAAAAAATACATTATTTATCAATACTATAGTTATTCTAAAAATAGTTTTTTTAGTTATTAAATTTTTAAAACATGGAATTTTCAAATTATTGTAAAATATATGGTGAATAATATAATACGAGTTTAAAATAATTAGTGCAGGGACAAATATTATATACATATATAAATTTTTTTCTTTTTTTTTTGTAATTATTTATCATAACAAGTACCATTTGATTTTAGGAAATGTGAAGTCAGTTTGATCCATTAATTGAATTGTAAAAAACTTAATGCACTCTTTTATTAATTTATTCTAACTTACTATAGAATAACATCAATGTTCCAGATAGTTAGAGAATGATTCTATAGATTATTAATGATCTTAACATTAAATAGTGTAAAGTATATAAGGGTATATAGAGCATATTTAAAGAAATAAAAGTTAATATCAAAAATTTATTTATTATTAATATGAACAATTTACATAGAATATTAAAAAAAAAATTTTTGACTTAGAATATATATAATATAAAATATATATAATATATATTACAAAAATAAATAGTTGTTTATTATTATTTATTGGCATAATTCCCCTTAATTTTATGTTGTATTTATATATCCGGGAATATACCTTCCTTTTTTCGCAGCTTTTTTCATTTTGTTCATTTTATTTCTGCTCTTTCGTTCTTGTAAACTTTTAGTCCGCTTTTCCTGTTTTTCTTGTTGCTTTTTCTTTACTACTTCTTCACGTGCCTCCCATTTCTTTTTACTTCGATTTTTTTTATCTTTTAATGTTCGAATCGTCTTTTTTAGTAGATCTGGATTATCTTTAACCTTCTCTCCAGCAGCTTTTTTCAAAGCTGCGTCCCAAGATGCCTTTTCTTTAATTTCTTTTGCTTTTTGTGCATTTCCATGTTGTTCGAGTTTCTTGATTCTCTCTTTTTTAATTTCTAGTTTTTCCAAAATTTTCATAGGATTTTCTTTCTTTTTCTTTACAGTATTACTATTGGAAAAATCAAATTTACTAAAAACCATTTTTCCTTCATCAGTGAATATAGGTTTTGTGGGAATTTTAGGTTTATTTTCACTAATATTTTGTTTTTGTAAATTTCCATGTCCATTTTGATTCTTAGTTTTTTTGTATTCTTCCTTTTTCTTTACTTTATTTAATTTCTTTTTTATATTTTTCTTTTTTAGAATGTCTTTATAGGAAGATTTTTTACCTATAAGAAATTAAATAAATTCATTTAGTAATTAATGTAATATGATATTTACAAAATTTATTAATTTTTAAATAATATAAATAATAAAATCCATAAATATATGTTATATACCTTTTAATTCTTGTAATTTTTCATGCAATTCTTCTAATGTCTTTGCACGTTCTTTAAAGGAATTTTGATGATTTGATTTGTCTAAAAAAATTAATTAAAATTAATCAATATCATAAAATAATTAATAACTTAGTCAAATATAATTTTTTTAGTTTTTCCTAAAATAAAGTTTATTTCTGAAAAATTTGAATTATAAAAAAATAATTTCAATGATTGTCAAGTATTTTATTTAATTAGAATAATTATATTGTTTCAGTTCCTAATGTGAATTTTTTTAAAAACTAAGTTCTTTACTTACTTTTTTTACTCGCAACAACCACCGAATTTATATCCGAATCTATAAAATAAAATTATACACATGTGTGAAATGTTTTTTTTTATATTAATGTATTTTAATAGAAAAAACATAAACTTACCTTCATTATAATTTTCCATTTTAATTGGTAATAAGTTCCAAAGACTTGATATGAATTCATTTTCTTTAGTAAGAATTTGCTTTATTTGACTAATATTAACAGATTTGGATTCATCATTAATCTTCATTTTTATTTATTAAATAATATAAAGATATATAAAGTCACACGTGAATATTTCTATGGTCTGTGATTTCTAACCAATTTAGATGCCAAATTTTTTCTTGTGACTTGGCGCTCGTGTTGAAAATTTTTTTAACCGGACTTTTTGAAAAATTTATATCACATAAATAATAACTATTAAAATTTTGATATTAATATAAAATATCTCCATATATCCAAATATATATATATTTATATACAAATATTAATTCAAATAATATATGAATAATTTTATGAAAATAAATATATTTGTATATATTTTAAAAAGTTAAAGTTAAATTTATCTTTTTTATTATCTAAATCAGTTCACTGAAGTTTTTTGTAAGAAATGATTTTTCTAAATAATATTAGTAATAATATTTTGATGTAAGAAGTACTGGATGATATTATAGAAATCAATAACAGATTAATTTGATAATAGGATAATATAATTTTTCTTAATATTTATAGGGCAAAATTAGATAATTGCACTGACAAATTATATTATTAGTGATTGTTTACCAATGAATTGTTTAATTTCAATGCGCCTGCTAATATTATTAAATTTTTAAAAATTTCCAAAAGTAACATTAGGGGGAACGGGTAATTTTTTTACGGTTTAAAAGGCATAGTAAATTATATACTAGTCTCAGAATTTTTGAAACTAAAATACTGTCTAATAATTTTATAACAAAAATTTTATTTCTATTCATTACTATAATAAAGAAAATGTTTTACTGCACTGGAAGAGGACTCGCACTGAGCAGATAGAAGATAAATTAAAATAACAAAAATTACATATATATATTGTAAAATTCAATTGACAAATAATTAATATGCTTTGTAGTAGACAATATTATTTTTATTCACTAATAATGCTACAAATAAAATTATCTAAAAATCAAAATTTTAAATTTCTAGCCTTCCATAATGGTTGTTTCTATTCGAATCTTTAAATTTTACTTTATATTCTAAAACATACTATTAAAAATAAAATCACAAAAAAAAACCATTTAATTAGAAATAAAATTTCCTTCTAAATGTCTAATAAAATTGAACTATTTAATTTTAATACTCTCAAATATAGGTATATATCTATTCCCTAAAAGGGCGCACCCAGTGTTTATAATTAGTACTAAGTATACTCAGAAATGTCATTTCTTTTATAAATAAAAAAACTATTTAACGAGATGTCATTTAGACATTTAAATCATTTTCATTCCAAGCCTTAATATGATTTAATTTTTTTCATCAGAATGATAAATAAATTTACACGGTGCTTTTTATTTTTATTACAAAGTTAATATTAATAATTATCACAATGTAAGTATTAAAATAAAACGCCGGAAAATTTAATGATAAATAATGTATTATATTTTTATTTTCATTTTTTTACCTGAATTACTAATTTAAGGTCTGAAACAAATTGTCAAACCGATATTTTGCTTCATTTTAATAAATTGCTTGACTCGAAATGGTTGAAGATGGATTTGCAAAAAATGCTCCATCCAGACGAATTAATAAATATGTGGAATACTATGATTAGTGAAGGCGAGGTGTCTAGTTCATCTAATTCCGGCATACCAAATATATCGGGATTTATAGCTCATAAAGGTATAATTAATAATTAATGGTAGAAAAATCTTAATTATAAAATGGTATATATTTATTCATATTTTGTTATCTTATAAGGTGAGACTGGTCATTATTATTGTGGTCAAAGAGTTCTCTCATGTCCTTGTTGTGATGGCATTTGTGGTCCACAAAACGGTTGCAATTGTTCACCTTGTCAAGAACTTGATAAAGATGAAACAACTCGTCAATCTGCTAATATCATAAATTTATCTTCCAATATATCTCCTTGTCCTTCGCGTACTGCACAAGCTTTTATTGATTCTTGGACATGGGGGCCACTTCCAAGTAATTATTTTTTAATTTTGATCTATCATACTATTTTATTAATTACTCTGAATTGATATAATTTAATTAATGAATTCATTACATTTCAGCATCTGATCATTTATCTCTTTGTGTTGCGACTTTACGACGAGATCAACTTCTACTCTGCCATGAAGCTTCTAGTTCCACTCTTAGTTCAGATCGTTTAAAACATATGCTTGTTGTTGCACATCGTTATTTTTTAACTCTAGGAACTTATGCTCGTATTGATGACCGGCAACAACCCTGTCAAACTAATAATACTTTTCCAAAATCATCATCAATTACTGTTCCTGTTTCAACAGGCGTTCCCAATTTTTCAAATAACTCTACTAAATGTCCATTGAACAGTAACAATTATGAAAATGCTACTTTTCGACTTGCACAAGTAGGTTCTCGGGCTGCATTGAAATTTGCATTTGCACATTTGCGTCGTGCATGGCGAAGCGGTGAAGATGCTGATCTTTGTAGTGAATTATTACAAGAATCATTAGAAGCATTGCAATCCTTACCAGAAGCAACTTTATTTGGAAATGTATCTATTTCTCCAGTATGGTTAGAGATAATGGACCGGTCCAGTAAATTTTTAAAACAAGTTGTACTTGGCGATGATGAAAAAGGAGTTACTGGAGTTCAAGTACCTTTGACTGATAGGCACACTGCTTTAGGTCTTCTTCTAGAATTAGCCACACAACGCGGTTCACTTGGACATATCTTAGATTCAGTACTTTTGTTATTAAATCTTTGGGAAAAAGGGCGATATCCAACAGACAATCGCTCGAAATCATCTTACACCAGTGCTCCTCTGGTTCCAATTTTAAACCGGTATGAACGCTTAGCAGCTGTAAAAACACCGATTATATCATTTTCTTATGAAGAACAAATAACTCCAACGAAATGTTTATTGAAATTTGTACAACTACCAGACAATGAAGAAACTCCTATTGATCTTCGCCAAGCGGCAGTAATTATATTATCTGCCCTGGATTGTATGGCACGAAATTATTTAGAAAAAAGAGATCGCCGACAAGAAGTATTTACTTGGAGTAATGAAACTTTAATAAACAATAGCCATCAAATTCAAACCTGTTCATCATTAAGTGGACTTGATATTAAACAAATTGTTTGCTCGGAAAGATGTTTTCTAGTTCTTATCCAATCTGGCCAAGTGTATTCTTTAAATTACCATAATGAAAACCAGGTTAGTTAAATATTACATCAATTATGAATTATTATTATTATACTTATTATGTAAATTAAATTTAAATATATATATATATATAGTTTAATTATATATTTGTTTTATGCGCATTTCTGCTGAAAAAAGCTAAGTGTATCAACCGAAATGCGCATAAACCAAATATATCAATAAACTTGAAAATTCACTGAGTGTTTAATTAAAAAATTATTTTAAAAAGTTGTTTATTTTTTCAAGTTTAATTTTAGTTTATTTAATTTATTAAAAAGTTTTAACTAGAACCTACCGTTAAATTTATAGGTTTGATAACATTACTTGTAAGTATTTGTATTTTTAAAGATTTTAATTCATTTAATTACACTTTTTCAGTCTACAAATTTAATAAATGGTTTTGGAGGACAATCAATAATTCATATTGCCACACATCCTGAAGGACAGCATTATTTAGCAGTTACACGTGATGGAGATGTTTGGTCTTGGGGTTTTGGGGAAGGAGGTCGTCTTGGTCATGGAGATACAGCTGATCGAGAACAGCCAGCACCAGTTTTGGCTTTGAAAGGAAAAAACATTATAAGAGTTGCAGCAGGTCCAACTTATAGTGCTGCAGTATCCTCATCTGGAGAGGTTTATACATGGGGATTAGGACCACTTGGCCATGGGGAACTTTCTCATGTACCAAAACAGGTTAATAATAATAGATAAATTATATTAACTTTGAATATTTAATCACTTTTAATATATTTAGGTGGTTGGCCAAAGAGCCACCGATATAGCCTGTGGACCATGTCATTGTGTCATTGCATCCGTACTTGGTGAAGTATGGGCATGGGGTAATGGAGCTCGAGGTCAATTAGGACGTCCTCCAGAAATGTTTAAGGTTATTTAATTTACTCTATCGAATTATCTTACTGTATCTTGTAATAATATATATATTATCGATGAATTTTATTTTGTTTCTAGTGGTCTTCCACACCTCGGCAAGTATTTTCACTTCGGGGTCAAGTATCAAGAGTTTATTGTGGTCCTCGTTGTACTTTTGTAATAACTCACGCTGGTGCTCTCTATGGTTGGGGTGAAGGTTGCAATGGAGGAATGAATCCAAATAATGAAGCTCATATTCCAGTAGAATTACTTGCATTTGAAGAAAGTCGAATACTTGAACTTGCCATTGCACCAAATGGTCACGTTCTTGCTTTGACTGAAACAGGTCGAGTATATGCTTGGGATCGTCCAGCCGAAGCAGAAGCAGGCATTGGAGATGGATCTGCTCCTTGGCATATATTGAATATTAGTGATATTCCCACTGCTGGTATTGCTGCTGGATCTAGTCATGTAAGTTTATAATAAAAGAACAAAAAAGTTTTAAAGGATTTATAAAAGTAAATGTTCAATATGAAATTATATTAGACAGAAACTAAACCTAATTCTCATGATAAAACATCATTAGGTTTTAGTTTACTAATGATCTTGATGTGTAAACAACATCATTTTTCTGTTTTCTAAATATTGCACTTTTTTCCAATTTTAATTTTTATACAGATAAAAAAGTTATGGTGAAGACAACATTTAAAGATGTATAATTCAAAGTGTTATTAAAAGAAGACTCATTTCTCATGATTTGTCAATTATTTAAGTAATCTATTTGTTACCATTTATGCACACTAGAGCCAAGATTTTCACAAAAATCTTTTACAACTTAATTGAGACCATCATAGAAACAAATATATATATTTTTATGATTTGTATTATTGATTCTAGAGGTTCGCATGGACATCGTCAGGTCTTAACACGAATCAATCTTACCCATGTAATATACCTCTTGTGAAAGGTGGTCTTCACATTCCATTGGTAGTTGATGTTTGTCCCGACACATTTCGTATGTTAGATCAACTACTTGCTCAGGTAAAATTTATGGTCATAAAAATAATTTTTTTTTATATATAATTTAATATAATTTTAATAATCTGCAGGTATTTCCTTCCGTTTGTGGAGGGTCAGGACAACCATCCTGGCCACCGAGTCAAGATAAAGAATGTATGGCCGTTGCATGTCTTAATTTACTTCGTCTTCAGTTACTTTCTGTAATTGGGCATGCAGCTGACCCTTCACAAGTAGGCCTTGCAGCAAACTCAAGTCTTTTGTTAAGTTTAAAACAACAGGTTGTTGCTCTTGCTAGCAATGGTGGCGTTTTAGATACAATTCAATCAGCTGCTCAGTCTACATTACAAGTGAGATAACCACATTTCCATATTTCTAAATATTTTTTAAATAATATACATTTTAAAAAATTATGATTTCATCAATATTAGGTTGCTTGGAGCATCCTTTTACCTACAGCTCATGAGCGTGCAAATACACTGTCCTCTCTCTTAGCAAGTACTGGTTCTAATCCAGCAAATATAACAGCAGGACATTGTTTCATGACAGCTTTATTAGTACGATCCCTAATGGAAGATGGTGGTCTTGAAACTGCCTTACGAACTGCTCTTAAAGGTGGGATATAAATAAAAATTAATATTTGTTTTTCATTCAAATTTACTTATTTGAAATTTTGAATATTTTATTTTTAGCTGAACGTGGGGAATTTAATGATTCAGAAAAAGAGACTTCTGAAAAAGTCAACTCCGGCATGGTTCCGCTTTTACATCTTGTTCAACTTCTTTTAAGGGATGGTTGTAATCTTACTCATGCAAGATTACATGCACACTCTCCAACACAAGATAAAGCATTTAGTTTAGATTTATTATTACGATTTCAAAGACTTCTATTTGCACAAATTTACTGTCAACATGGTATATTCATATTCATTAATTTAACATGAAATATAAAAATGAATGAAATTTAATATTTAAAAATAATTTATTTTTTTTACAGATGAAGAGATAAGTGGCGCTCGTTCTTTAATGACTAAATATATGTCACTACTTATTTCCCATTTAAATGAGACTCTCCCACTTGCTGCTTCGATTGCATCTGCAAGCCCAAAACAATTTGCTCATGTTGCATCTATTTTGCGAAAAGACATTGTTGCTGTCTTACTACCCGAACTAATTATATGTTTAATTTTAATTCAAATACATTCACCTCAGTTAGTTAATTCAGAATCTTGGTTAAGAATGCTTCTTCCATTACTTGATCATTTGGATGCATTTAATCACGTAGGACCTTTGTGTGAAAGAGAGGATGCCGAAGACCTGGCATGGCCAGGAATTATTGCTCGGCACTATCCTTCCGATAATAGAGAAAATGATTGTAGAGGAACCACTACAGGAAACCCAATTAATTCCACTGAAAGTTGTTATAATTTTGATATGGGTCCAAGAGTATCAGAATCTCTTTATACCGTTGAAGACGATCTTCCTATTATAAGGCGATGTGATATTGAAAATAATAATCGCGATGGTGGACTTTGGGTTGTGATTGATAGAAAAGTATATGATATCCAAGAATTCAAGTAAGTTTATTTTTATAATTTATTAATAAAAAACCTATATTATAAATTTTTCTTTTAATATATTATATTTAATATATTTAATTTATTATATATATTTGACAAAGTTTTAATTTATTGGAGAGTTATTAAAGCTTTGGTGGTTGTTTTTATTTATAACGGAATTTTGTAAATTAAACCACATATTGATATTTGTTATTGTAAATTTATTCAAAAAATACAAGTGTCACTTGTCACTGGACACTCGAACAGTGCAGTCGCTTGATAACGATTGCAGAAGTAGCAATCGAAACGTTGTGTATATGTTTGTATTTTTTGAATAAATTTACAATAACAAATATCAATTATAGGAGTGTTGTTTCTTTTAGTAATTATTATAATTAATTTTAGTTATAAAATATAATTATTAAAATCATTGAGGGTAAAATATAATCTTCAATTGAAAATAATAAATTTTGATTTATTTTTCTAATTTTTTTCAATAAAATTTTTTTAAAATAATTGTTATTATATAATATTATTTCAGAGCTCGATGTGGAAATAATGTTGTTGGTGATCCTACTCAAGCATTCTTGGCTGCTCGACATGCATTTACTACCAGTACGGTTACACCTACCTCCTCGTCAGGCACGTCTGACTCAACTATTATTAATCCAAATGATCATTTAATCGGACATTATATGGTAGATGAATTGGAGGATCATTTTAACAATGGTCCAGATGGTCAAGAAGAACTTGTTGCATCCCCATTATTTGATATTGAACGTTCACTTGCTTTATTACTTGGACTCCATGCCCATTCTTTATACCAAAGTTTACCAATTCAACCTGCCGAAATGGATTGTGCTAGATGGCGTGGAGCTTCCTTTCTTCGAGGAGGATTACAGGTATATACAAAAATTAGTTTTTAAAGAAAGAAAAATTAGCTTTTGATTGTAGTATTCATATAAACAATGTTTTCTCTAATTTTCTCATTGATTTCACAGTATGAAAGTAGATGTGATCAAAAATGTATTCAAAAGACCTGCGCCTGTTTTTGAAACTCTTCAAAATTAATTTTAATATTTTTAAAATGAGAAATTTAAATTTTTAATATTTTTAATATTGTATAAAATTAATTAATAAAAAAAATATTTTGTACAAGCCCCTTGTACAGAGAATTAAAAAATTTTCAAAATATTGATGCGCATCCAAATAGTCTAGAAGGAACTTAGTTTATAAATATTTCAACTTTATTTATCTTTTTGTATTTATTATAATTATTTAATTTTTTAAATTTTTTTTATTAAATTATGGGAAAGTTGATGATTAACATATAAATCCTTCAATTCGGAAGCGCCTCAAAGATAGAAAGATAATGATATTATTATTATTTTCTATTCTATCAATGTTAACTATTTTAAATAAGGCGTATAATTTGTTCAATAAATGATCATGATTGTATATTAAAATAAAAAAAAATATTATTTATTTCAATATAAATTTGTAGGTGTTACAACCTCCTAATCCTTATGAAGAAGAAAAAGGAGAAGCTAGAAGTGCCAGTTCAACTCCAGTAACCACTCCAACAAATTCCAAAGATCTTAGTTTAACAAATGAAATTCCTGCTATTCAAGATAATGAAGAATTAAGTGTAAATCAAGATCCTGGTTTAATTTTAGTTAATGCTCTTGCTGAAAATAAATTACAAGATACTCCTGTTCGTTTATATAATAATTTTTATGAACGATTCTGTAAAACACACCATTTAATGCTACATGGACACCTTGCAAATGAGCATCCTGTGGAAGAAACTGGACGTCTTTTGGCAGCTGCATTACTAAAACATCTTTCACTTGCTGGAATTATGGCACAGCTCCTTGAACAGGAATATAATTTATCATTAATACCTAAATCAATAGTCGATTTAATTCGTTCCATCCATCAAACGAAATGGAATTTAATTAAAACAAAACAGGACCTTAACCGATCTTATAAAGAAGTATGCAGTCCTATTATAGATAAATGTAGATTTCTATTATTTGAAATGAGACCAGCGACTACAATTCCCATCCAGGTAAAATATCATTTTATTTATAAATTTGGTTATTTTATTTTTTAATAATTTCCACACATATTCATTTTTCCTATTGAAACATTTATTCAAAATAGAAAATGGACCATATGAACTACTTGCATACAGAAGCCCGATTTAAAAGAACTGCTCGTCGGATTTTAGAAGATATTCGATCTTCTAAACAAACAGATAGTACTAATTCTCAATCAAGACATGAAACACTTTCAACCGAAAATAATGAAAATAATGTTGAAAATGATATAAAAATGCTTAATAATCTTATTCAATTTGTTACTCAAGATGGTACAGATGTAGAAACTTTACGTAAAGCATTGTATTGTCAAGTGAGCAATTAATTCATAATATTTGAAGAATACAATTTTTTATTAAGAGAATTAATTGTAAGCAAATTTCTTAATAAACATGTCATGGTGATATTTTGCAGGTACGCAGAGCTCAAATTCGCCTTGAAGGTCTGGAATTAATGTCGGTTCTTTTGCGTAAAACCTCTCTACTTTCTTCTGTTAAATATTGGCTATTAAATGGATGGTTAGGCATTGTTCCTCATCGACAATCGAATTTAGGGTTAGTTAAATTGGAATAAACCCTTTAATTCTATAAATTAATTATTTTATTAATTTCTAGAGAAGAGATTATAGCTCATTGTTTACATATGGTAGATTCGATTACACCTCAACAAAAGATTGATCTTTTAGTAGCACATTCACGTGTTACTGAATGGGTAATGAATGCTTTTCGTGAACATGTTCTTTTGGCTGAACCAACCGTTGTACCATCAAGCAAAACCAAAGGAAAAAGTACTCTTAATCGAGGAACATATAGTTGGTTAAGAAAGCTTCCTTGGGCTAGGTATAAAATATTTTAATCATAATTTCTATGAATTTTCGGCATCATTTCGTAAAATTTATGTCTATTTTAAATTTAAAACCGTCGTTTCTTTCATTAATAACCATATCATCATTTCGTTTTTTAGATTTTTATTGACCTTTCTTGGCATGTTAACTAAAAGTCATAATGGAACCGAATTAACATTATTAATACATAACGGAGTGTTAGCTTTAGTACAAACCCTTTTACGTCAAATTGGACCTGACACAGACAATACAGAAAATGGTCCTAAAAATAATCCAGGAACATTACCAATATCTACAACCATTTATGCTATCTATGAAGATGCTTTGCAACGCTCTGCTCCAGCGGCATTAGATCTCACAGGTCCTGAATTAGCAGCAATGATGAAAATTGGTACTCGAGTAGTTCGAGGGGTTGACTGGAAATGGGGTGATCAGGATGGTCCTACTCCTGGGGAAGGACAAGTGATTGGGGACTTAGGAGATGATGGTTGGATACGAGTGCAATGGGATAATGGATCAACCAATTCCTACCGAATGGGTAAAGAAGGAAAATATGATTTGAAATTAGCTGAACCTCCCACTCCACAAGATGCAGATTTAAGCACTGAGAGTGTTGAAGAAGTGCAAGGAAACGGAGATTCATCGCGACGACTTCTTTGTAAAGAAGTAAATAATTGTTTGTTATATTAAAAATAATATTTTATAAGAAAATAAATTAAATAATGAATATCTAATTTTAGGAACATCCTACTAAACTTTTACGTCGTGCTTGTGTTACCTTGCTAAGAACATTATCCCTTTGTGCTGGTTTAGAAGCGTCTGAAATGCAACCTTCTGCTCTTCATATATTAGCCTCTCTTTTACATCGTCTTTCAATATCATCCACTTCTTTAACTTCAACAACTCAAACAACTACATTGCTTTCATCCAATTTATTACCGCCTCCTCCTTTTCCTGCTTCTATAATTCCTCCTTCTAATTCAGGAACCTCTGCTCCTTTAGTAAATTCCATTCCAAATATTATAGACATCGCTGACATTGAATGGTGCTCTTTAGGTTTTGTAAGAGCATGTGCATCTGTTTCTCCCGCCTTTAAACGTGCTTTTACCTCACTTCCTTGGTTAAGGTAATAAAATTACATTGATTTTTGTTCTTTTTAACCAATAAACGATATTTATTACGATTTTATTTCAATATAGATCTTTGCTTGACATCGCTTCTAACGAAACAGTACCTCTTCCTCGAAAAATACAAAGTTTACGACTTCTTGAAACAATTCTACCCAGTTGGGATATTTCCACTACTGAAAAATTAAATTTTCTCGAAAAACTTTTTCATCTTTTAGGTACAATGACTCTAATATGTCATTCTGATCCATCACTTCGATTCACAGGTTGTTTATTTATTTATTAAATAATCCAATAATAAATTAATCTTTGAAAAATATTAAATATATTTGTTTGTTTTATTTTTATTTAATTTAGATTCAACACCAGAAGCTATACCCTTATCAGGTAATACGAATTCAGCTCCACGTTATAAAGTATCTTTAACTGCCTCCCATTCATCAACAATAGCTGAGCAATGTGTACAATTAATTCGTCACCTTCATAGTTTGCCTTCTTGGGTTGATCCCTGTAATAATCTGATTGCTTCGAAACTAACTCTTGCGGCTGATATGTTGGCTGCTGATGGCAATCTTTATCAGGTACTCTATGAAAGATAGTTTAATAGGATTGATTAATAAATGTTTAAAAAATAAATTCACAAATATTCGACAAATATTAGTCATTTATTTCAATTCATTTATTTTTTTTTACGCTCATTTAAATATTTCATTTTATCTCTTTTCTTTTTTTTATTGATATTAACTTTATTGATATATTTTCATTTATTTTAAATGACAAAATGTGTTTATGAAATCATTTAATTTATTTTAATTTTGTCTATAACATTGTTCTTTAGTTAAGAATTCATCAAAGCGGTGGTGGTGAAGATGACTTACTTGCTGTACAAGCCTCCGTAATGGCAGCTCTTTGCATAGTTGGAGGTGTTGATACTCGTTTAAGAATTGGCGGAGAAGTATTAATTGAGGGGCATGGTGCAGGTGATCAATAGAAAATAGTTTTATTATAATAGATATTATACAATAAATATAAATAATATTAAAATATATAAATGAATTTACTTTTTTCTGCTTATCATCAAACTTTTAAAAACAAATAATTTGAATTTTCTAAATAAATAAATAATCATTTTCTCTCTCTCTTTAGTGTAGTTTATTTAAATAAATTATAATATTTTATATTTATGAAATTATTAAAAATTACTAAAAATATGATTAAATGGGAACATAATTTTGTTTAATTTAAATCTAAATTCAATTTGAATTTTATACATTTGTTTAATATTATCTTAAAAAAATCATAATTTTTACAATTTTTTTTACTTTTTGACTTAAGCTTTGATAAAAATAGAGTATTTCGTTTATTCTTTGATACGGTCTTAATATAATTCAAAAAAATTATAAATGAACTATTTTCTTTATAGGTACTGTTGCTTCCATTAGAACCGACGGAAAAATAATGGTTCAATTACATACGCCAGAAGCTCCATTTAAACGTGTTTTATTTTCTTCTGCTTCACCTCTACCTTCAGAACCCTTTCGAATTGACAAATCTCTTCGCTCCGATGATATGCTAGATACATGGGCCTCTCTAGTGTCTTATGCAGATCGTCCAAGTGTGTACAATTTACTATATAAATAATTTTAATTATTATATTATTTTTTTAATATAATTTACTTCTAGATAATGTTAGCGGCTCTCTTCTTCGTTCCCAACAAATTTATGCCGCTGCACTTTCAGCAAGTACGGTCCTATTTCGCCATCAAAATCTATTAAGAAAAGTGTTAAGGCATCGATCTTGGTCTCCAAATATAGAAGATGAAGTTGCTATTGATACGAATACTTCTTCTAACAATCAAGAAAATCAAATTTTACTCATACAAAGCTTAATAAATAAAGCAACAAGGCCTTCTCTTTTAAAACCAATTTATGGAAAAGCCGAACTTGAAGTATATAAATTTTATTTTTACCTCAAAAAATATTAAAAAGATAAAAAAAAAACAAATTATATGTATACTATATATATATTTAATTTATTTTTTAGTGTGCAGCGCTTGTAGTTTCACAACATTTGGCTAGTGAATGTCAACCAACATCTTTTATTCACACAAATTTACGACCATTATCAAATAACAGAAAAAACTTTTCTTCTAATAATGCCTCTAATCAATTAAAGAATAATATAAGTAATGGTTTATCATATGCTTTTCAAATAGAACAACTTATGGAAATGGGTTTTGCTAGACGAGCAATCGAGGCTGCTATTCAAACGCTAGGTTCAATATATTTTTTACTTAGTTAATATTCTATTCAAAGATGGATTGCTAATTTAATTAATTATATTATAGGAACAGCTCATGCTGATACACTTGTTAGTTGGCTACTTGAACAACCTGATCAAGGCGGCGCAGGCGCAATGGGAATTTCTGCATGGAGCTCTCTTGAAATTGGAGCTGTTCCCTTATCTTATTCAGTGCCAGGACCGGATTCAGACTCTTCAGATTCTTCAATAGATGCTTTATCAGATTCGGATTCATTTAGTGAAGAAACCACTGGTGTTTCAAATATTATAAATCAAAGAATTTCTTCTTCTGTGCAACATCCTCGAACAAGAGGTAAATCATTAAAATATTAGTACATTAGTAAAAAAAAATAGACATTTTTTTATAAATTTAATTATTTGATAACATATATTTAAACTTAACTTTATAATTATTACAAATATATTTCATACTTCTATATGTAGGAGCTTGAATTCTAATTCATGAACAATGAAATTACTACTATATTCTAATACATTAAAACAACATAAATGTATTGTATAGAGCATTTTGAGTTAACTACCAATTAAGTACATTAAAAGACCAATGTGTTTTGTTGTAAAATAATTAATTTTATATTATTTATATAAATCATTTTAATTAAGAAATTAATGAATAATAAGGATATTCCAAAATGAAAGCTTAAGCGTTTAAATTTAAATGATCTTTATTAAATTTAATTATAGTTTTTAAAAAATATTTTTATAACCACATCTATATTTTGTAAAAAATTATGAATTTAGATTTTTTATAAGATAATCATTTATATGTTTCAGGAGGAGCTTCATCTTCATCCATTACTTATAATAAACCTGGCGATTTCCTTTCTATTGATGAATATGCTGAATATGTACGAGAATGGGTCCGAGAGGGACAAAGTGTAGTATGTTGCCGCGCCATTGATGATGTTCAAATTGGTGATTTTGGTAGAGTATTACGCGTTCAACGAACTTATGGTCTACACCACTTCAATGTCCAAGTAATTGTCTTATTATTATTAGTATAATGAATTAAAAGATACTTACCATTAACTTTTTTTAAATTAGGTTAAATGGCAAAAACTAGAAATGGCAATTTGGGTACGCTTCGTGAATATTGAACTGGTAAATTCACCAACACTTGGATCCGCCCAATCAGAGGCTAACTCTACGAATAGCAATGATCAAGTGTCCGTCTATTCTAACACACAAGTGAATTCCATGGTACATTCATTTAAATTGGGTTCACGAGTTCGTGTAAAGTCCTGTATAAAAATTCCACGCTATAAATGGGGATCTATAACTCCGGATTCTATTGGAGTTGTCACCTGTAAGTTATATACATAAATATATATTTCTTTTCTATTTCACTTATTTTTATAAGATTGCATTCATTTTTATTAATTTATATTATATATATATATATTCATAAACCTAATATAAAATACTATTATAAACATGATTTAAATAAAAATTTTAAATATTAATTTTTCAAACAGATTCTTTCCCCTCATGTTAATATTGATTTATGCTAATTTAGATTTTGAAATTATTTATATAATTTTCAAATGATTTTAACATATTTGGTAAAAAGTTTTAAGTATTCTAAAATTTTGTTTGTATTTACTTTATGATATAACTTTATTTGGTAATTTGTTTCTGCTTGGGATTATGTATATATTAAAAGTATTGAACAAAATGTTGAAATTTTGTATAATTACATTAGTTTTAATTTTGTTTCATTGTTCATCATGAAATAATAGTTTGAAATTAAATATTCAATATTTAATTAATTTAATTTTTTTCGAATATTGATTAATGATTAATTAAGTGTTGAATTTTATTTTTAAATTATTTGAGAATTTGGATAGAGGAAGGACATTCAGATGTTTCTTTCTAAATGATTTATTACTGAATTTATTGAGGCGATGATTTATACATTTTAATACATCTTGGTTGATATCTCGAGTTTGTAAATAAATAAATAATGACATTAATTAATTTAATTTAAAATACTTTCTAGGGCTTAGTCCTACCTGCAGTCATATGAGTGTTGATTTTCCACAACAACGAAATTGGACAGCATTAGCCACTGAAATGGAATTAGTTTCCCCAGCACCCAGCAGTGAGGGCGGCAATACCCCTACGCATTCTATCTCTGCAGACGGACCTTCTCTTTGGACCCCAACGTCTTCAGTTCCAGGAATATTCAAATTTAATGATCCCTCATCCATAAATCAGCAAACAGAAGAATTAATTGACCAATGGGATCAATGTGTTAGGCATATGACTGTATCTAGTCATGAAGATATAGCTCATAGACTCATCGATGGTACTAATTCTTATTGGCAAAGTGCAGGAATTCAAGGAAAGGTATATTATAGATATTTATATTAATATAATATATATTATATATCTATATTAATTATATTCACTTCCTTATTTTTTATTTATCTTCATAGCATTGGATACGATTAGAAGTATGCCCAAATATTATAATTCACCAATTACGAACATTAGTATTTCAATCTGATAGTAGTTATATGCCATCTTTAATCGTTGTAAGTGCAGGAGACTCATGGACAAGTTTAAAAGAACTTGCTACTATCAGTATAGCAACTACAGATTCAAATGTGATTCTTCTTAAAAATGTTCGAGAGGTAAATTAATAAAATTTTAATATTTAACTCATTCATTACGCATTGTTATCTTTATTTAATTGAAACAATATACTTGCTTATGAAATAGTTATTTAATAAATTAGAATGAAATCAAATATATATATATATATTTATTTATTTTTACACGAAAACATTATGAATTCTTATTTTATAATATGTAATAAATATCTATTTTTCTTATTTTATATTTATTTTTATATCTTGGGTTTATTAAATTATTTACAAATTATTTAATTATTATTTATTGTTATTTAATTATATATATATATATATATATATATATATATTAATAATTTTTTTTAGTTTTATTCTTGTATTGAAATAAGTATTCGTCAATGTCGAAATGGTGGTATTGATTGTCGAATACGAGGATTATCAATAATTGGAAAAAATAAAATCATAGACGAAGAAACAAATACAATGCTATCATTTTTGGCTAACGATCGTGAAGAACTTTCCGAAGCAGCACCTCCCTCAGTTTCCTCCACTGCAGGATCAAATACAGTGACCGAAGTTAAACGAGTTTATGTGTGGGGTTTGAATGATAAAGATCAATTGGGAGGACTGAAAGGAAGTAAAATAAAAATCCCCGTTTACAGTGAAATGTTAAGCAATCTTAAACCCATCCATATTGCCGGAGGTTCGAAATCCTTATTTATTGTTTCTTCGGATGGAAAGGCAAGAAAGAAATAATAATTATTTTTTTATTTCTTAATGATTTGGAATAAAATCAAATATTAACAGAGAAATTATTATTTTTAGTTATTTTCTTGTGGAGAAGGAACAAATGGAAGATTAGGACATGGTTCTTCAGCAAATGTTCCAATTCCGCGGCAGGTCACTTCATTAAGCCAATATGTAATTAAAAAAGTTGCTGTTCATTCAGGTGGAAAACATGTTCTTGCTTTAACTTTAGATGGAAAGGTATAATAAACTCTTTTTCTAAAATTTTCTTTATTAATAAAAATTGATATTGAAGATATCAAGATATACAATGTTTTGAGTTTAATTAATTTATTATTTTTAGGTTTTTTCATGGGGAGAAGGTGATGATGGTAAATTAGGTCATGGTTCAAGAGTTAGTTTTGATCGACCTGCATTAATAGAAGCACTGAAATCCCGAAGAATTCGGGATGTTGCCTGTGGAAGTTCTCATTCAGCCGCTATAACCAGTAGTGGAGAATTGTATACCTGGGGTTTGGGTGATTATGGACGTTTAGGACATGGTGATACTGCCACAGAATTAGTTCCAAAATTGGTTAAAGCTCTTGTTGGAACCCGAATTGTCCAGGTATGGTATTTTCAAAAATCAATCAAATGGATAAATGCCTAAAAATATGGTTTCATTTTTAGGTTGCTTGTGGAAGTCGTGATGCTCAAACACTCGCACTTTCCGATGAAGGACTTGTTTTCTCTTGGGGTGATGGCGACTTTGGCAAACTTGGGCGAGGCGGAAGTGAGGGATGTAATATTCCACAAAACGTAGAACGTCTCAACGGTTTAGGTGTTATTCAAATTGAATGTGGTGCTCAATTTAGTTTAGCATTAACTAAAAGTGGCCAAGTTTGGACTTGGGGAAAAGGAGATTATTTTCGATTAGGACATGGTGTTGATCAACATACAAGAAAACCAACATTAGTCGAAGCCTTACGTGGCAAAAGAGTAGTCCATGTGGCGGTTGGAGCTCTTCATTGTCTTGCAGTTTCAGATCATGGCCAAGTATAATATATTTAGAGATTTATATATAATAATATTTTTAAATAATTTTGTATGTATTATTATTAATAAAACCATTATTTTAGGTATTTGCTTGGGGAGATAATGATCATGGCCAACAAGGAAATGGTACAACCATTGTCAATCGTAAACCCGCCTTAGTTCATGGATTGGATGAGGTCAAAGTAAATCGCGTAGCTTGTGGTTCTAGTCATTCACTTGCTTGGACAGCAACACACCCTTCAACAGCAAGCCTACATGAACCGGTACTATTTCCTACTGGTCAAGACCCACTTGGAAGTTCTACAATAGGAATTGATATTAATACACCAATCGGTGGTGAAGAAACCACCTCAAACACGATCCAGACAACTCCACAACAAACTTTAACTAAACTGCCTGCTATTTCTTTAGCCACCTTAATTTTATCTTTAGAATCAATGATGGCACGGCAACAATCCTTGCAGCATGTTCTTGCAGGTTTACAAATTATCTATGCAAGAGAAGCTGTTGTTGCAGCTTTAGCAAACCATTCTGTAGGAAATCCATCTTTTATAAATATTCAACAAGCTAGTTCTGAAACTCTGACTAGTTCTGCTGCTGATGATGACGATGCAGAGATTGCTCTTGGTGGAGGAGAGGCACCTGCTAATGCTGCCGAAGCGGCAGCTGCATTTAGTCCTAGAATGTCCCCAGAATCAGAACAGCATTCTTTAATGATTGCTTTTCCATCATTAAGTTGTTCATCTTCAGCTAGTCTCTCTTCCAAAATCTCTCCTACTGCATTAAGTGTAATTGCAGCAACAATAACATCCCATGCCCAAGTTATTGGGCCTACGGATGAAGCTCCTCCGGTAGCTCCGGATGTTGACGAATTTACAAGTCTTTTAGATTTGAATGATGCGCATAGTCTCGTTGATTTATTAAAATTAGCAGTTGCTGGGCGATCAGGTTTTCATGCCTCTGAAACTCTGGCTGATGTACTGACAGCGTTGTCAAATTCTTCTTCAAGTATAAGAGATATGCTACTTGAATTATGTGTCACCGAATTAGAAGATGAAGCAACAAGTACCCACGCTCTAAGACTTACACCTCAACCAGTTACTCAAGAAAGTAGCCATCCATATGCAGATGATTCCAATCAAATAGGTCATGTTAAAATTCCTGGAGCAAAAGGACTCAAGGTATGTGGGATTTTAAATAAATAAGAAAACACGAAAATAAATTAAATAAATATGAATGAAAATTTAACTCAACCCACTAACATTACTAAAAATATATAATAATGATTTTAATTTAGAAATTGATATTAGAAATTTATTAGTAAAACTATAATTTCATTATTTTAAATATATATTATTATTAGTATTATTAAAAAATTGTATAAATTGAAGTTTATTTTTAAAATTAAAAAAATTTAAAGATTTTTATGTACATTTAATTTTTCTACTTTGCTAATTCTAAGGTGAAAAATGATTTCTTTTTTAAAATATTTTTTATTTTTACTATCTCTTGCGAGATAGTAATTTAATCACGAAAATTTTCGAAGTCGAGATTTTGATGTTTTTATACGTTTTGAAGGTCCCTGAGTCATTTTCACCAAGGTTGAGAAAAATGTCTGTCTGTGTGTGTGTATGTATGTTGACAAGATTACGCAAAAACGGTTTAAGCTAGAATAATAAAATTTGGTATACGAGCATTATTCAAAATTTTTTAGTTTTCTATCCACTTTTGAGAAATGTAGCTCATCCAGAAGTGAGTCATTACAAACCACGTTTTCATTTTTTTTCTATAAAGTGGCCGTAAAAATAAAGATATATGTTTGTTAGTTTTTCACATGATTAAAAATTGTATAAAATTGCTATATATAGAATTTCAGTTTGATTGCTGAAAATACCGGAATTAAATTTTAACACTGGAAATCATGCGCTAGGACGTGGCGTTATGCCATCAACAAAGAGCCAAACGCGCTGGTTTAACATTATTTATTAATTTATAATTTATAATTAATTAAATTTTATTTAAATATAATATATGTTATTTAATCCAATTCAAATTGCGAGATAGTCGAGTGGAGACACTCCAGATTTTTTTAATTTATTTATTTTCATTAACATATTTCCATTATAAAAAATATTTATTTCAATTTTATTTTTATTTTATATGGGTAAATTTTTAGAGAAGGTAAATATAATTCTAAGGGTTCAAATTTTCTTTTTAGGTTGAATTTGACCGACAGTGTTCAACTGAAAGACGACATGATCCTTTAACTATCATGGATGGAGCTGGAAGAACCGTCTCAATTAGAAGTGGAAGAGAATGGAGTGATTGGAGTACTGAAATAAGAATTACAGGTTAATTTTTATTTTTTTAACGTTTTAGAATTTTCCTTGTAGAATTATACTGTTAAATATTAGAATTAATTCAATGTTAGGTTTTAATATTATATAATACATTTAGATATTATTAGTATAAAATTCCTAAAATAATGAATTATTTTAATAATCAGTTATATAAGTTCTATATGTAATTTTTACAGGGGATGAATTACGATGGAAATTTGTATCGGATGGCTCTGTGAATGGCTGGGGTTGGAGATTCACAATTTATCCAATAGTTGAGTTTACTTGTCAAACAGAACTGGGATCTGACAGAGCAATACTTTCTCTTCCTTCTGTTGAATTAGTGAAACGTTTGTTAGATGCTGGTCTATCTTTAACTTGTCTTGAAAGAGGCCTTATTGCTCGTTTAGCTGCAGCCTTAGCAGCATGCATTCAACTAAGTTCATTAGGTAAATGTTTGCCTGAATTTGTTTAGAAAAGAAGAAAGAAAAAAAATAAAACAAAAAATAAAATGAAATTTTCATTTTTGTTTAAATATTTAGCTACAACACATCGAATGTGGACATTACAACGCCTTCGTCAATTAATGGTATCCCGGCATGGTCGCACCTTAAATATCCCTAATTTATTAAAAACAGCAGAACCAGATTCTGCTTTAAGTTCTTTGTTACATGGATTACCTGAATCCTTGCTCAGACAATATCAATATGAGGAACCTATCGTTCGCGGAGGAAAACATCTTATGCACAGTGCCTTTTTTCAGGTATATGATTATTAATCATCTAAAAATTATATAAAAATATAGATTTATTATAAAAAAAAATACAAAATAATTTTAGGAACTCGTTGCATTGGCATGCGATCTGGGATTGGATGCCCTTCCATGCTGTTCAGAGGGTCATAAATGGTCGTGGTTCAGGCGATATTGCCTCGCAGCGCGTGTCGCATCTGCTTTAATTAACCGAACTCAATTGCCCCACATATTTTGTATCGAGGTAAAATTTCTTAGATTTAATATAATCAATATTTTCATGATAAATCTGGACGAATAAAGCTGTTTCATTGTTTTTTGCTCTGAAAAATAAATCTTAAAAATTTTTTTATGTCCTAGGTACGCAAAAAAATTTCTGAAATGATGCGAGAAGGTGAACCACAAAGTTACGAACATGAAAATCATCAAATATTCACTCAAGCACATGATCAACAACTTTTATTATGGCTTCATCGGTAAGTCACTGTTTCATTGTGTATTTAATGAATATTAAAACTTTCGTTATAAAGGATTTTATTTTTAAATTGGATAATTTAAAAAATAATAATTACTATCACTTAAATTGTATTAAATTATTTTTTTTAATTTTTAAGAAAACCTGAAGATTGGACATTGTCGTGGTCAGGAAGTGGTACAATTTATGGATGGGGTCATAACCATCGAGGACAACTCGGAGGAGTTGAAGGTGCTAAAGTTAAACTCCCTACTCCTTGCGAAGCTCTTTCTGCACTCCGACCTGTTCAGTTAATTGGTGGAGAACAAACTTTATTAGCAGTAACAGCAGATGGAAAAGTTTATTCAACAGGTAAAATTGTTCATTTTAATTAAATATTGCAACCTTAATTTTTTTCATATACAATTTTACTTTTAAATTGAAAAATAAATGACAAAAATGGTTAAAAAAAGAAAGCATAGAACCAAATCAAATTATTTTTTTAGGTTATGGTGCAGGTGGACGTTTAGGAATTGGTGGAAATGATTCAGTCCTAATGCCTACATTATTAGAATCGATTCAGCATGTATTTATTAAAAAGGTCGCCGTGAATTCTGGAGGTAAACATTGTTTGGCTCTTTCTGCAGAAGGGGAAGTATATTCTTGGGGAGAAGGAGATGATGGAAAACTTGGCCATGGAACTCGAAAGTAAGGGATTTTATAATTTAATTTAATTTAAATAATTCTCGAAATATTTATCATTTTTTAAATATAAATATTAGTTGGTGCGAACGGCCTCGAATCATAGAAGCATTAAGGGGAATAGAAATAGCAGATATTGCATGTGGGGGTGCACATTCTGCTGCAATTACAGCACATGGAGAGGTATATACTTGGGGTAAAGGTAGATATGGTCGTCTTGGTCATGGAGATTCTGATGATCAACTTAAACCGAAATTGGTAAGCATTTAAGAAATTAATTCATCAAACTATTCTATCATATTTATTTTTATTAATTTATTTTTATTAATAAAAATAGGTGGAAGCTTTAATAGGAAATCGAGTAATTGATATAGCGTGTGGTTCAGGAGATGCTCAAACTCTTTGTATTACGGATGATGATAATGTTTGGAGTTGGGGTGATGGTGATTATGGCAAATTAGGAAGAGGTGGAAGTGATGGATGTAAACTTCCAATGAAAATCGAATCTCTCGCTGGTTTAGGTGTCATTAAAGTGGAATGTGGATCTCAATTTTCCGTTGCTTTGACGCGATCAGGAAGTGTCTATACATGGTATAATTCATTTATTATTTATTATTTAATAATTAACATACATCTAAATCTATAATTAATAGTTTTTTTTTTAAAGTTTAATATCATAACTCTTACAACTTTAATAATTTTCATTAATTTTTTTAAATTGAGTTAATAATTAATAATTAAAATTATAATTAAAAAAATAAATTTAACCTTTTTATCAATTTAATTATTTATATTAAAATATTTTTTGTTAATGAAATTTAATTTAAGCAATAAAAACAGTTATCGATAAAGACCGATATAATTATTTCAGAGTTATTTGTTTTGTTTCTTAGGATTAATTTATAAATTAATTTAAATTGATTTATTTTAGCCAAAATAAATATATAAGAAAATAAACCCAACTATTTCGATTCTTTGAAATATTTACAAAGACTATTCAAAATAAAAAAAACATTAATTTTTATATAAAATATTTAGAAACACATCTACGAATATAAATTTAAATCTATTAATAAATTATGAGTTTTATTTATTATAGTATATAATATTTTTTTATATTTTCATATTTTATAAAAAAAATAATCTTTTCAGGGGCAAAGGCGATTATCATCGATTAGGGCATGGCACTGATGAGCACGTAAGACGTCCTCGGAAAGTAGCAGCTCTTCAAGGAAAGAGAGTGATATGCATAGCTACAGGATCTTTACATTGCGTTGCTTGTACTGATCAAGGGGAAGTATATACTTGGGGTGACAATGACGAAGGTCAATTAGGAGATGGAACAACAAATGCTATTCAAAGACCACGTCAAGTAATTGCTTTACAGGTAAGTCTCTGAAACAATAGTAATAAAAAAACATTTTGAATAGGCTCAAGGAATATTTAATTATTGTTACACTGGATTTTAATAATAAATATAAATAAAATCAAATTTGTTCAATTAATAAAACAAAATTAAGTAATTATTTTGATAATTTTTAACGTTAAATTCATATGTTTATATTAAATTTTGTTATATAATGATTATAAATTAATTATAATTGATGATATTTCATAGAATTTAGGCATAAAATTAAGTATCATTTTTAATTAATTAATTTTTTTATTAAACATATTTTATTTTTAGTCGAAAAAAATAACCCAAGTCGCTTGTGGATCTGCTCATACACTTGCTTGGAGTACTAATAAACCAAATTGCAATTCTACAAGTAATGGCTCAGGCAATTTGCCAACTAGCACCCCACTTGAATATGATCTAGTTCAAGATATTCCTTTAAATGTTCTACGAAATCGTTTGGTTCTTCTTCATCATTTTAGTGAACAATTGTGTCCAACAGTTGCAATGTTTAGGCCAGATTCTGTTATTGCTGGTGGTGAGGTCAGCCTTGATAAGCTACGAGGTCTGCTTGTTGGTTCTATTAAAGAAGCCACTTTTAAAAAGGTAATTTTTTAAAATAAATTCTTGTATTTTTTGAATTCATTTACATTGAATATCTTGTATTATTTAACTGGATAATCAATGGGGATATTAATCGACCCTTCTCTCTTCATAACAACTCTTTGAAATTAATTGAGCAAGGTTTCAATATTTTTTCAAAAGAGAAGAAATGTCCTTTCTTACATTTGAATTTACCTTTGTAAATACCTCTTTTGATGTTTATATTTTTAATTTATTAAAATTTCAAACTTCATTTATTTATATTTATGCTTATAAGAAGAAAAATGTATTTTAGAAAGAAATATTTTCATTTTCACGAAGTTAAATAAACATAATATTATATAGTCAAATACCATTAAGATATTTTATATTTTATATTTAGAAATTATTTGAATCTTCAACAAATTTCGTTGTTCATCAATTTAACATGAGCAAATTTTTATTATCTCTTGTCAAATAAAGGTTATACAAGCAACAATGGTGCGTAATCGACAACATGGACCTGTGATCGAACTTAACCGGATTGGAGTGAAACGGCATCGAGGTGGAAAAGGAATTGGATTAGCAGGCCCTGAAGGCTCTAAATCTGTTTTTGGCCAAATGGTGTCTCGAATGGGTCTACTTAATTCTGAATCGCTCTTATTACCACATAGAGTATGGAAAGTAAAATTTGTAGGTATGTAATATCGTTACAAAAATATATTTCTAATATTTGTTTTTTTATTGAAGATTGCATTGATTTAAAATTATTTTAGGAGAAAGTGTTGATGATTGTGGTGGTGGTTATAGTGAAAGTATTACAGAAATGTGTGATGAATTACAAAATGGATCGCTTCCTTTACTTATTCCTACACCAAATGGACGTCAGGAGGCTGGAGCAAATAGAGATTGCTTTTTATTAAATCCATCTGGAAATTCCAGAGTTCGACTCGAAATGTTTCAATTTCTAGGTAATTCAATAATTTATTTTAATTTTTTTTATAACATATTTTTCTTTAGTGTAAAATTGACGTAATATTATGTATTATAATTTGTTGTCAAAATTGCATCTTTTATTTGATGTTTTATATAGATCAATAATTTTGTTAGTAAAATTTAAATTATTCTAATTCTTATAGACAGGGTCAGATCATTGTACAGACAAATGAGATAAATTTTGAGATCCAGGTCTATTTTGAAAAGATTTGTAATTAATAAAATTCAATTCATATGGCTAATAGAATTTGTTGGGGCTAAGAACTTTCTAACTTCAATCATAGAAAGATATTTATCAACTCTCTTAGAATGGTCCATTTGTATAAAAAGAGCTTTATATAATATTGTTATTGAATAACAACTTTTGTTAGAAATTCCATAAATAATAATAATTTAGTATTACAATAAATTTCATTTTTTCAAATTTATAAAGAAATTGTTTAAACTTTTCCATTGTTCTTTATTGTTGTATTGTTGTATATTCCTTTCACATTATATATTTAATTTTTCTGTGGCTTATATAGGAAAGAGGGGTTCAGTAACAAGAAAATAATTAAATAGATAAGATTTTAATTTTAATCTTTTATTTTAGGTATTATAATGGGAATCGCAATTCGAACTGGATGCCCATTATCATTGAATCTTGCAGAGCCAGTTTGGAAACAATTGGCTGGCATTGCTATTACTGCTGCAGATTTAACTGAAATGGATCGACATTACGTTCCTGGATTACTTTGTATTCGAGATATGGAACCAAGCGCTCGAGTTTTTCATACGCTTGAATTACCTTTCGCAACTCCCAGTGCTGCTGGTCATGAGGTCCTTTTAAGTTCACGTTATCAACGAGTTACTGCTGAAAACAGACACGAATATGTTCGATTGGCATTACGTTATAGGTAAGTTTCATGTTTGAAGCCTCTTCGAGCAACAAATATATCAATTTCTTCTCGAATGAGAAAATTTAGCGGCTCGAATAGCCTGAATTAATTTAAATAAATTCAAATTTTTAGTTAATTTATTCCCCAAGAAGGCTAAAAATCCATTACTATGACTCAACATGCCATGCTGGGTTTAAATGATTAATTTTTAATATAATTTTTCTAAAATTACAAAATTTTATTAAAATTTTTATAATTTTATTATTTCCTAAAATTTAAAATTCCTGGAAAAAGCTATCAAGTTAGCCCATTATAGTAAAAATATTATATTAGTTTATAAAATAGAAAATTTGAAAAATGTCCTTATTATTCCCGATAGTTTCATTGTTACCCTGTTTGAGATAATTTACTTCGGCAACTGATATAATATAATTTTTGGTTATTTAAATAAAAAAAAAAAAAAAAAAATATATATTTATTAAAATTTATTTCAGATTGCGAGAATTTGATGAACAAATATCTGCAGTTCGTAATGGTTTAGCTCGTGTAATACCAGCTCCTCTTCTTTCATTATTTGCTGGGCATGAATTAGAAACGATGGTCTGTGGGTCACCTGATATTCCATTAGCATTATTAAAATCAGTTGCTACCTATAAAGGTGTTGATGCCCAGTCACCTTTAATAAGATGGTTTTGGGAAGTAATGGAAGAATTTACAAACCAAGAAAGATCTCTATTTTTAAGATTTGTTTGGGGAAGAACAAGACTTCCACGGACAATAGCTGATTTTAGAGGACGGGATTTTGTAATCCAGGTATATATTTTAATTTAAATATAGTATAATTTAGAATTATCAAAATAAATTAACTATGTAAGTTTTGTCAATTAACATTTTTTTTATTTAATCTTTTGAGTTAATTATTAATTTTTAATTTTGTTTTTAGGTTCTTGATAAATATCACCCACCAGATCACTTTTTACCTGAAAGTTATACATGTTTCTTCCTTTTAAAAATGCCAAGGTATTCTTGTAAATTGGTTTTGTTAGAAAAACTCAAATATGCCATCCATTTTTGTAAATCTATTGATACTGATGAATATGCAAGAGTTGCATTAGCTGGCTCTGATGCAGCAAGTAGTAATTGTGATAGTGATGAATTAGAATCTCTTGCAAGCGATCCACCAAATTAAATAAATTTGTTACTAATTTATATTTGCATTTCTTTAATTATGTAAAAATATTCTTATTTATTTTCTTTTCTTTTATGCTTTCATAAGAATTCTTTAAACATTATAGAAAAGTTATAATACACGTTGTGGCTTAATGACATCGCTCATTTCTGTTTTAAAATGTAAGACTTCATTTCAAAAGAGAAATGTGCGACTCCATTATGCCTTATCCTGTATAAAATAAATAATTTAGTAATATATATATATATATATATATATATATATATATATATTTAATCTAATTAAAAATAAAAATAATTGTTGCATTTTTTAAAATGATCTCAAATAAATGATCTCTTATATAATTTTGTTTCCATTTGTTTTATATTCATAAAAAAATTTAATCTCTCTCTCTCTCTAATCTAATTTATTTTAATTATATTATATAATTTATAGAATACAGAAACAAAAACCTTTTAAATTTACATTCAAAGACTATTTATGTGAATTAAAACTATTTTATTTGGTAGATAATATTTTTTTTTATTAAAATTTTATATACATTAATGTTTTTATAACATGATTTTTATTTTGCATATTGATATAGTAATTGAAGAAAACGCATCCCGATTAGGATATAGTTATTACATAAAATTATTAATTCATAAGACATTGATATTAAATAGTTATTTTCTAGAAATAATTGTATAAAGAAAAAAAATATTTAAAAACATAATGCCTATATCACAGAAAAAGTAAAAAATAAAATATCAATTTATTGCTTTTAAAATCACAATTACATAATATCTATTTATGTTCATTTAAAAATTTCAAGTATTTTAAGTAAATCTTTCAAATATTAAGAAATTTTACTATTATTTTGTACTATAAATATATTTAATATATAATTATATTTATTATCATAATAAATATTTGTTAACTGTTATTTATTGCTCACTTATTTATTTATTTTATTTTGGAAAAAAAAAAATATAAATTTTTTATCTAAAAGTTTTAATAAAATTTTTCTTGTTTAATATTAAATCCATCTTTCTCAATTTTAACTTTAACATTTGCTTCATTTAAATCTTGAACTGTAAAATGTATTTGTGGGGAATTTTTCCAAACTTCTTTTTCAGAATCAAATGTGGTATTATCATGAAACATTTCGTGAATATATTCAACAATTTCTTTATCATTCATCTTTAAATCATCTGCTGTAGCAGCTATTCTTTTTGCCATTGTTTTAAAAGCCATTCGATTTTTTAAATTACCTACTTTTAAATAATGCATTAAATTATCTACTATAATTGGAGCCAATTGTTTCCTGTATACCATTCTTGATTGTTCTTGTTCAGATAATTTGGACATGTCTTCATCAAATCGTTCCCCTAATAATTGATAATATAAAAGACGAATCTGTTCAATTTGTTGTTCAGATTTAATAGACATTCGATAAGCTTGTCTCCGAGAATAAAACTTTTTGATATGTTTCCAATGATTGGTTAAACGCTCATTATCTATCCGTCTCTGTTTAATATCTTCTTGTTTCTGTTCCTCTTCAAAAGGATCAATACCTGAATGAACCTAAAAATAAAAATTTCCTTTATTAAATAGTTTGTTTTCTTATAAAAAAGAAATTAAATAGATGGAAATTGATTTGTTTTTAATTTCAGAATAATTATATATCCAATATTAATATATTACTATTAATGATAATAATAAAGATTTATTTTATTATTTATATGATAATTTGTTTGAAGTTTTCATATATTTGTTAAGTCAAAGTCTGAGTATGAATTCACTATTTTGATAAAAGATTTAAATATTCGAATAAGAAATTAACGAATATTTCATAATAAAATATCTATTAAATAAATAAATTGACCACTTATGACTTAATTCTTTTGTCACATTTAAATAAATTGATAGAAAATTACCTGTTCTAATTGGCGTTCGAGTAATTCATCCAATGATTCTTCCGTCGATTTTTTCATCGGTGCTATTTGCTGAGGTGGATCCTCTAAATCATTGAAAAGTTCCTCAATTTTTAATTTATTTTTACAAATATTCTTTTTTTTAAATTTTTTTTTAATTAAAGTTTTATGCAATTTTTTATTTTGTTCTGATTTATTGATTTTTTCTACATGTTCTTTTTCATAAGTAAAAGGATTAGTTTCAATAAGATGATGATGATTACTATTATTATTACTATTATTTTTAATATTATGACTAGGTAAAGATCTTTTATTTTCATCCGCTGGCTTTATAAATTGATCTTCTTTGGTGTCTTCTTGGACGAGTGCAGATAATACTGGAATTTTCCCTGCGTAGATATGCTCCAATCTTTCATCTAAAGACAAAACAGAATCCGATTTTTTTGTTAAATATGGATTATTTTGTTTATCAGTCTTTTCATCGAAAATTAATTCTTTTTCATTGGAACGTTCATTCCAATTATTTTTCCCGATATCATTTAATATATTAATATCTTTTAGTGCCGGTACCGATTTTAAATTAATAAAATCGATGAATTCTTCTTTATTCATTAAAGATATTTCTTCTTCATGATCAAAATTTTCATTTAAAACATTATCATTAGTATGGGATACAGATTCTACCAAATTTGGTAGAGGTGATGGGGAAAGTTGTTCAAATTCATCCGATTGTGATAATTGAATATATGGATCTAAAAACGTTTTTTCATCATTTGATGGAGGAGATGTTAAAGTACAAAATAAGTGCAGCCGGCCCTCTTTTGTATTTCTTTTAATATCAGAAATAATAGCTTTCATTTGTCGTTGATAAAGTGCAACAACCATAGAAGCTCTTGCCGCTGCCAATTCCAAAGAAACGGCGATTTTACGAGTCATTTCAATATCATTATTTGTATTTCCATATTTTTTTATGTTCTTTTTTAATATCATCTCTAAATACTTCAGGTAAGTTTTTCTTACCTTCAAAAAAAAAAGCAAAATAATCTTATTCAGGTAATTTTTAATAAGTAATAAAATGAAAAAAAAAACTTTAATAAATAAAATAATTAAATATATTTATAAAATTATGTTAATTGTCTCAAGATAAAGTTATTTATTATAAAAAAAATTAAAAATATATAAATATATTGAGAAAAATAAAACTATCAAAAACAAACTAATTTACTTCTTTAAATAGTTAAAAAATAAAGGAAACTTAGATTTATTGGATATCAATAAAGAATCAAAAATAAAACTTACTTTATTTTGAAGTCGCGTACTGTCAATAAGTTTACTTGTAATATCAATATTATCCTCATCGCTACTTAGAATATTTGGAATTTGTAAGCCGGAGTTTACTTCCATTTTTATTATTATAATTCCATAAAAGATTTTATTCAATTATTTGAAAATACAATTTATCTAGCCAAATTTTCTTTCATTTAATCAAAAATTCAAAAGTTAATTTACTCATTTTTCAATTTGCTTTATATTTTACAAAAATCTTTAAAATAATATGATTTAATATACTTTTTTTTCGAGATAATAAATATCATTTTTTATATTTAAATAAAATAATAATTAATTTCAAAAGAAGGAGGCTCACTTGTTTCATGTGAAACTATCAACCTAATTATTGTTTAAGAAATAGACTCTTGATTTTAGTAATGTTGCTATCATAACTACGGTACGATAGCCATGTGTTTAATGGTTTAAAATCATAGCATCATAGACACAGACCATCACTATAAAATAACCTATAAATTGGATCAAATTTAAACTTTATAAAAGAAATGCCTAAATTATTAGATTTAAGTGATTCTGATGATAATTCTAAATTAAAAATAAATACTAATTATGCTGAAGGATATAATAATTGGCGGAAAAAAGAAGAATTACAAAAATGTAAATAATTTTTCTTTAATTAATTGATTCTAAACTTTCCCATTTTTTTATCATAATTGTTATTTTATTTCTAGTTAAAGATCGATATGGAGATAAAGCCAAATTTGATTTTGATGTTTCAAACGAAGATACTTCTACCTCTGAAGATGATGAACACGCTGAAGAGATTACCGAAGAATTTGAAAAAAATTTTTATAAAACTTTGTCTTATTTAAAAAATAAAGATCCGAAAATATATGATTCTCAAATGAAGTTTTTTTCTGAATTAGAATCATCTAACGAAAATACTAATTCTTCTAAAAAAAAAGAAAAACCTCTTTTTCTCAGGGATTATGAAAGAGAGTTAATTTTAAATCAAAATGGTCAATTTGTCGATGAAGGTATTTTCTTCATTAGAACTTAATAAAATTATGTTATTTATATTTATCTTTTTATCACAATGAATTTAATGAATAATCAATTACAATATAGTCCTAGCAATGAGATAGAAATATTTAAATTAATTTTATTATTTATTTGTAACTTTTTAGATGACAAGCCTAAAACATCTAGAACTCCAACTATTGTTGAAAAAGCAATGGCCCTAAAAGAGAGTTTTAAAAAAATAGTAATGGAATCTGATGAAGAATCTGAAAATACATTAGGTGGCTTTTTAGTTAAAAAAGAAAAAACTAGTGAAGAAATAGTAAGTATCTTTTTATTAGCTGCAATTATTTTTTCATTTTGTAAAAAACACTCACGAGCAAAGAAATGAAATTATTCTCTTATCATTAAATTAATGATAATTCTTACTTTTCATATTATTTATTAGAAATATAAATTCATTTTTCAAAAAGTATCATGTTTAATTATTTAAAATTAATGTAAAATGATAAACATATTGAACTACTTAATTAACTTATTTTGTCTACAAAGTAATGATAACATTTTAGCTGATTATAAGAGATATTATGTGATTAAATTCATTCAGTTTAACCTTTTAATTGCGCAATATTTTTACGTTGCAGATCCCATGAGTGACATTTACTGTATTTTAGAAAATATTAAACCGATTACAATGATTATTTTTACATTTTAATAGAAATATTTTGAGTTAAAATCTAGACCTGTAAGTCTGATCTGACCTGGTAAGATCATTTTACATTAAATTAGATGACCAAAATAATAAATAAATTAATTTTATTTGCAAAAATGCACAAAGATAAACATAAAAATTTAAATTTGATTTCAACAGAAAATAATTGTATTATATGCTTAGAAGAATACGCCCAAAAAGGAAATTTTAAATAAGACAATTTGTACAACTTACACAATCCAATACATTAGATAAAAATATATTTACATTCAAAGTTTTTTCGTGTGTGATAAATTTTGAAACAAGTTTCAATGCAAAGTCCAACCTTACATGATGAACACCACGTTGTTACCAGTTTTCTTTTTATATTTTGATTTAAATATGCATACACATAACACGTACGCCTTTCTTTGAATAAAGTAGCCGTTGCTGAAACTGGTCACCACTGATTCTCCCAAATCTAGTGGCAAATTGTCTATGTTTTCTAAAATTTGAGAAACAAACTGTCTTGTGAAATCTTTTAACTTCAAAAAGCCATTTCCAGTCTTTATAAGGTATATGTTCTAACAATTCATTATAACATTTTCTACCAAGTTCAACTGGAACTGAGGCAAGTTCGAGGGTTTGCTGTTAGTGAATAGTCAGTCAGAAGAAGACTCAAGGAAGCATACCTCAACTCAAAAAGGTCTGTCTCAAATCCTAAACTCACTGCAAATCATCAAGATATTTTACTCGCGAGCATGTCAATTAAAAAGTTGATCAATGGAGCAACATTCTGTTCTTGGATGGGTGCAGAATGTGTTTGTATTGCAATGATTGAAGAGGATTCGTCCCCGAGTATTTAAATCAGTCGAAAGATTTACAAAATGCTGTTTTGCGGCAACTGTCCACTATGGGGTTGGTTCTTATATGATGTGGGCCGGTGTTTGTATTGATGGAAGATTTGATCTTGTTTTTATGCCGGTTAGAGGCAGAGGTGGAGATTTGACCTCCAAAAAATACATCAGAGTCATGTCATCTCATAGGCAGGCTTTGTTGGAGATAATTTTATGTTGATGCAAGATAATGCCCGTTGCCACAAATCATAAGAGACCATCTGCTTTTTAAATGAAGTCCATATACCAACAATAAAGTGGCCCGCAATGAGTCCATAGTTAAATCCTATTGAGCACTTATGGGATGAGCTCAAACGAAGAGAACATCGATCAACTAAAGACTGCTTTGTTAAAGGAATGGAAAGAGATTGATTAAGAGACCATCAAGAAACTTATTTATTTATTTATTTTGTCCCCTAATTCGCGTTCTAGAGCAAGCTATATTAAATATTAAAATTTTAAATAAAGAATTTTTTCTTGTTTTCTTGTTTTTTTTTATTGTATTCGAATAATACGTAAAGTTTTCATTTATTCCTAATCTTTCATTTCAATTCAAATAATTCTTAATTTAATGATTGTTTATGGGCATCATTTAAACTGTAATTTTTGTGCTTTAATAGTGTATATAATTTATATTAATAAAAGATCATATTTAAGAATAAAAATTACATTTAACAGCTTCCAAGGAAGATGATTCCATATCTTTGCTCTTGAGTGTATTTAAAAAAAAAATTGTTTCATTCTTTTGTTTTAAAATTATTATTGTACTTTTAGGAAAAAGAAGAAGCTGATTATATTGAGTGGCTAAAAGGGCGAAAAAAAGATTTGGAAGATAATGAGTCCAAAACGGCTTTAAAACCTCTTCATGACTATTGGAATGATCCTAATTTAGATTCAAAAGAAACTTTTCTTAAAGATTATCTTTTAAACAAAAAGTAAGTCTTTCTTTCTAAATTTGATAAAAAATATTTTCTCTAGATCAGGAATGAGTAACTCGCTGTCCACTAAGCAGTAATGAATATAAATAAAATTTAAACCATAGTACAATATCATCTTATTTATATCCTAAACTTTTTGCGGACCACTTCATTTCTGTTAAGTTAAATATATACTAAAATAATCGCTATAACAATGAAACGATTTTTTGAGACCTTGAATGAGATATGTATTATGGGAAATGCTCATTAAATATTTAAATATTTAAGGTTTAATAATTAAGTTGTTTGTTTATCTGCGGCACTTTAAGAAATGTCGAACTTTCGTCTGACGCTTTGATAAAAATGGTTGCTGACCCCTGCTTTAGATAATTGTGACAGTCATACATATATAAACCCTAAATTGCTTGTGTTTCGATATTATAACTTTTTAATTGAGATTTATCTTTGGAATATTAACATAGAAAAATCATTACTATATATATATATATTAATAATGTTAATAGAGTTGTTTTTATATTTACTTTGGATGAAATTTATTTATTAAGGCAAATATTAAAAACATAAAATATAGTGACCTTATTTATCTATTTTTCCACTTATGTGAAAAGAGATTTTAATTTCGAAACAATTACATACAACTTTTGTTCTTATCTACTTCCATTTCCAGTGTTTAGTAACAAATTATTTTTTTAATCCTAGAAATTATAAATAGAAGAAATTAGACCTTAAAAAATTCTTATAAAATCAGAAAAAATATTAGATAGACAAAGAATAAATTAGTAAAAATAAATAATATTTTAATTTTAGATTTTTAGAAGAAAATGAAAATGAAGAAACAGATGATGAGGATGAAGAGGAACAAACAATATTAGATAAACAGGAAGAATTTGAACACAAATACAATTTTCGTTTTGAAGAACCTGATGCTGAATTTGTAATTAATTTTAATTTTCGTTTGTTTTTTTGATTTATTATATTATATATATAATTTAATTTTCTGATATATACTAATATTAATTACACTATTAGATTAAACGATATCCAAGGACAATGGAAAATTCTTTGAGGAAAAAAGACAACAAACGAAAACTACAAAGAGAAAATTATAAACAGCGTAAAGAACAAGAAAAAGCACAGAAAAAAGAGGAATTAAAACAATTAAAAGCTATAAAAAGAAAAGAAATAATGGATAAAATAGAACAGTTGAAAGAAATTACAGGAAATGAAGATGTTGGTTTTCAGGTATATCGGTTCATTTTATTATTTTATAATTTTTAATTAATCTAATAGATAACATTTATAGGAAAATGACTTTGAAGGAGATTTTGATCCTGACGCTCATGATAAACGTATGAAAGAATTGTTTAATGATGAATTTTATCAAACCCCAGAAGATGAACAAAAACCTGAATTTAACGAAATTGATGAACAACTTGAAATCGGTAAAAAAAATTTAGTAATTTTTTTTTTTGTTTTATTAATTTGATATGTGAATTTTGAATTGGAAGTAGATCAGAAAATATTCGGGATCATTTATTTTAATAAATTGAAAATTTTAAATTTTAGAAAATTGGGATAAATGGAATGGTGAAAAAAATATTGATGATGATGAATATAGTGATGATGATACTAATGCAAGAGACACTACAGTTCCGTTCTGCGAAGATCCTAATTTCAATGTAAGTTAATATTATTTATTTCTTCTCTTTTAAAAAATGAAGATCAATTCTAGAATTATAAAAAAATAATTTTTCAATTTCTATGAAAAAATATTTAATTTCATATTGATTTTTTTTAATTTTTAGATGGATTGTGATTATGATCCAAATTCTAATAATGTTCAAGATGAACTAATAGAAAATTCAAAAGATAAAAAAAAGAAAAAAAGAAAAAAATCAAAATTAAAAAAAGCTCTTCTTAATGAAAAACCTGTATTTAATCCAGAAGGAGATAAATCATTTGAAGAGTATTTTGATGAATATTATAAATTAGATTATGAGGATATTATTGGAGATATGCCCTGCAGATTCAAATATCGTCAAGTTCAACCCAATGATTTTGGTCTTACAATAGATGAGGTATTATTTTTCGTTAAAATATAATTTGTAATTTCCCTAATAAATTCAAATTAATTTTATAATTTAATTTAAATGATTATTTTAGATTTTAAATGCAACTGATAGAGAGTTAAATAAATGGTGTTCTTTAAAGAAAGCTGTTCAATATCGTGACGAAAAATCAGAATTATATGATTTACATGTTTTTAAAAGGAAAGCACAAAATATTAACTTAAAGAAAAAGATTTTCACTTCACTTTATCAAAAGTAAGTTTAAATCAAAGATTTAGTTTTACAATTTAAATTAAAAAAAATAACATCATTTATGTTATCTTTATAGAAATACAAACGAAGAAAAAAACCAAGAAACATCAAACTCGCATGTGAAATCCAAGAAGCGTAAACGATCTAAAAATAAAAAATTATCCATTGAAGAAGGAAATAAAATTTCGGATAAAATTGAAAATCCCGAAAAAAAAATAAAATTAGAAAGGGTGGTTGAGAAAGCTGAATCTAATAAATTAGCTAGTGAAATTAAATTAGAAGAGAGACCATTGAACGTTGAAACGAAGGAAGAGGTTAAAAACCAAAATTCTATTAATAACAAAATGAACCAAAAGAATAAATGGAAAAATAAACAAAATTCAAAGAAATTAAAATCACTTAACCAAAATAATAAAATCTTAAACAAATTGGAAGAATCGGAGAAAATCACATTCAAGTCTGATAATCAAAATAAATCATCGGATAACTTTGAAAATCCGGGAAAAAACATAAAATTAGAAAGTGTGAATAAGAAATCAGAAATCAAACTAGAAGAGAAACTATCAACCGAAGAAAAGAAGGAAGAGATTAAAAATAAAAATATTAATAAAAAAATGAACCAGAAGAAAAAGCAACATTTGAAAAATAAACCAAATTCTAAGAATTTACAACCAGTTGACCATAATAAAATAATATTAAACAAATTGGATGAATCGGAGAGATTGCAATTTACATTATCTGATAATCGATTAAAAGCTTATGGTTTCAATCCTAAGAAATTTAGAAATAAGATCAAATTTAAACCCCAATCCAAATAAAATGTATATATTAATTTTTTATATATATAGATTTGTAAATATTTTTTTTTATTAAACTTTTTTTTAGTTCAGTTACCACATATTATCGTTTTTTTACGTATATACACTTGCGTGCAGCTAAATCGACTCAACCCAAAAGCGCGAATACAAAGTCTTATTTTTTTGAAATGGCTAAGCCGATATTTATAAAATATTTATATTTTTCAAGCTTGTTTATTTAGCTTTACGTTGATATCAACATCAAGCAAATTGGTTGATTACTTTTTAAATTATTTGATCTGAATGACTGAACTGGAAAAAATGTTGTTCCTAGCTGCCTCTAATGCTTATTTTCAATTGCTTTATAAAATTTCATTCAACCAATTATTCTTATTAATCGCATTTCATATGTTTTTTGGATTAAATTTACACAAATTGACAACCATTTTTATCAGAAAATCATGGATACAAATCCAGAGGTTGCCTCTCAAGTTGTTGTTTTGATAAAACAGGGTCATTGCCAAAGAGAAGTCGCTCGACTGTTGAACTTAAGTCGGTGCTGTCTCAAGGATCTACAGGAGGTTTCAGCAAACTGGTGGCTTTACTCGGAGACCAAATACCCGCTGCCGTCGGTCAACGTCTGCGAGAGATGACCGTTTTATCGTTACGACGTTTCTCCGAAATCGCCATCTCACTGTCGTAAGTCTTCAGCAGCAGCTGAGATAAGTTCGAGGTGTGGCTGTCAGTCAGTGGACAGTGAGAAGACGCTTGAAGGAAGTCAACCTCACTTGCAAAAGACCTGCCACTGGCCCGAAATTAACCACAACCCACCGTGTAACTCGACTTCAATTTGCTCGAGAGCATCTCAATTGGAGTATCGACCAATGGAGGGGAGTTCTATTCACTGATGAGTGTAGAGTGTACCTTTATGGTAGTGATAGGAGAAGTCGAGTGTACAGGCGTCAGGGTGAGCGATTTTCTCAATGCTGTTTCTCTGAAACAGTCTCTTATGGTGGTGGTTCTTGCATGATTTGGGGTGGCATTTCCTTGGACAGAAAAACAGACATTGTTTTTGTGCCTGGCGGAGGCCGTGGAGGGGGTCTAACAGCTGACCGATATATTGCGGACATTCTCGTGCATCATGTTGTTCCCTACGCCGGATTCATTGGCGAAAATTTTTTATTGATGCATGATAATGCCAGGAGCCACACTGCGGTGGCCACTCGGCAATACTTGACTGAAGTTGGTATCGAGACCATGGAGTGGCCAGCAGTCAGCCCGGTCATGAATCCAATAGAGCATATGTGGGACCACCTCAAACAAAGGGTACGATCAAGAAATCCCGCACCTTCGACCATTGTTGAGCTCCAAAGAGCTTTGTTGGAAGAATGGGAGAACATCCCCCAAGATTTTATAAAAAATCTTATAAGGTCGATGCGGGATCGCATGAGGGCTGTCATTAAAGCTAGAGGAGGGAACACCAATTATTAAGAAAATAAATTTTCTTTATTATGATTAAAATTATTGTTTTATTTAAATTTTTAACATTCCTACTTTTCCTTTCCTTAACATCGTTTTTCACTTTCATTGTCATTCAGATCAAGAAATTTAAAAAGTAATCAACTAATTTGCTTGATGTTGATATCAACGTAAAGCTAAATAAATAAGCTTTAAAAATATATACATTATATAAATATTGGCTTAGCCATTTCAAAAAAATAAGAATTTGTTTGCGCGCTTTTGGGTTGAGTCGATTTAGCTGCACGCAAGTGTAGTATATATATATCATCTCTTGCTGAAGTAATAATGAGATCAAATCAAAATTAATATATAAAACAATTATTTTGCCGGTTATATTATATGGATGTGAGGCATGGTCTATGACCATCGGAGACGAGAGTAGAATCGAGTATTTGAAATAAGGATTTTTCGCAGCATTTATGAAAGATGAAGTCACCCCCCCTGGTAATGGCGGAGACTGCATAAGGAGGAATTGCATGACTTCGATGCATCTTCAGACAGGGTTATAAAAACGAGGTTGCGATGTGGCTAGAATGCGAGATGAAAGACTAGCGAAAATTATATTTGTGGGGAGATCGATTGGGAAACTAGTAGGGGAAGTATAGCTCAGGATAGGTGTACTATGTGGTATGTGGTTGCTGCGGCCAAGAACTTTCTAGTTCCGTAGAACCAGAGATGGATAGAAATGTATTCCTGGGAATTATAAAAATCGTTTCTTTAATTTTAGAGAAAAACATCGTTAAATATTTGAAAAATATTTAAATCTATTTTTAGTGTCACAGATTTTGAAAAATGTATAGACCAATTAAGTTATTTAATTGTTTGATTGGTATTCCTTTTCATCTAATAGTTTAATAATTGAATAAAAAATATTTTGAAATAAAAACGATAGGAAATAATGAATAAAAAAAACGAATTTATAATTATTTTTTTTAATAATATTATGTTTACACAATTTTAATAAATAAAAACATTTTTTAAATCTTATATTATACATTTATATTTATTATGTATATTTTGATATTGATCTTTATCTTTAGGTAACCTCTAGAGAAGATTTTTGTATAATATTAATAATAATAGGTTAAACAAGATATTTTTAATGAAAAATCTTATAAAACAATTGAAATATTTCTTTATATACAAAAGCTATTTATTTTACTTTTCATAAAATAATGTTCGATCCAATATATATTATATATTAGAAAACTGATAATTTTTCAATTTTTAATATTAAATAATAGTTATTCGTAAATATTATATTAATCTTTTATATGAATGAATAAAAATTATTTATAGATGCATTTGAAATTATAAATATGAATCTACAAAAATGTTCTGTATAGGTTAATTGTCGGAGCAATATCAAAGAGCATGTATATATTTTTATAATACAAAAATATTTTTTTTATATTTATATAAATATATCTAATAAATAATAGATATAGTATATAAATAAATAAATATATTTTATAAACATATTTACATAAAGATACAAAATTATTTTTGTCTTCCACTCAGTGAATTAAATAGAGGTCTAAAACAAAACAAAATATAAATAAAGATCATTGATTGAAACATGAAATAAATGGAAAAATAAAAATTATATTTACCTGTGCATATAAATAAATACATAGCCACTTTTTTGACTTTGTCCAAGAACATTTTCTTCGGTTACTTGATTTACTTTTTCATCATCATATAAATACCATGAATTATCAACCAAATTATATACTTTAGCAATATAATGTCCTGAATTGAAAACAATACAATTAATTCAAATAATGAAAAAAATAATTATAATTTAATATACATATAAGACCAAAAGTTAATTTTAATTAAAGATCAAAAAATTAATTATCTTTCACTAATTGGAATACAATAAGGCGATATTTATTTACCAGAAAGAGGCGTTGTTCCATGATGAGATATGACTCCCATAATTCTATAACTTGTTTCTATCTTACTATTAAAATCTTCTTCTTCTGGTTCATCAGTTTCATTCTAAAAAATTATGATAAGTTATCAATACAATATATTATAAATATATAAAAAAGTAAAAATAATACTTACATCAAGATCAACTTCTTCATTGAAATGTGTGTCACCTAAACTTAATTTAATAGCCTCTTGGATATCTAAATATTCTTGATTTTTTTGTGTTTCATCAAAGCTATTGGCATCTCCATCACTTAAATCCAAAGCTAGTTCACCTTCTAATTCGTCAAAATTATTACTATAAATAAAAAAAAATATTAGATCATATATTTTTTTAAAATAGTCTCTTTAGAAAATATAATTGTTACTTACTTGGTCAAATCATCAGGTTTCCATTCGAAAGGTAATGACGCATCTTCTGATAACATTGTTTCTAAATTTATATGGAGTGGGATTTTCATTGCATCCGTTAGTTTTTCAGGTACAGTGTTTTGAAATGCAAATCTTTTGACTTGTATTATTAGAAATCTATTTAAAGAAATAAATGAAACATTACATATATTTTATTTTAAAATGATTAATAAGTTATATATTGTTTGTACTATACCTTGGCAATTTTTGAAAATATGTCCGAACATTAATATTTAATCCAGGGCATTTGCTACATTTAAATTCACGATCTTCAGGATTTAAATAATCTTCTAAAGCTTTTTGTAAACTTGGCTTAAGACCATTGGTTGGTGGGATATTCAGAAAAAGAGCCAAATAATCTTGATTTCGAGAGCTCTTATGAGAACATCTATAAAAAAATGTGATTTATTTTCATTAAAAACAAACAAAATATCAAAAATAATTTTATGTTATATTAATTTTCAGAATTAATTCATAAGTGATTTGATGTTGGATAGAATAAGAAAAACAACTTTTCCAACTTACGTTTTACAAGTGTATTTTTCTGTAAGCCAGAACTCCACACTATCACGAATTGGATTTCCGGATACACCAACTAATTCTGAATAATTAGTGATGAAAGGTAACGAGCCAGCAGTTCCAGCATTACTATTATCTCCGTCGGGTATTTCTTTTAAAGGATCTCCCAAAGGCTCTGTTTTAGTTACAATTCTCTGGCATTCTTCTCTTAAATTGTCAAGTAATTGAACAAGAAATTCAGAAGCATCTTCTTGCCCATCAGAAGAGAAGATAAAATCCAATTGATTTAGAGATAATGACATAGATCTAAAATAAATTAAATTCATCTTAAAATGAATATGATATACATAATTACAAATTTTAGCTTTAGGATATGAAAATAGTAATTATTAAAGCAAATAGTTCTATTTATTTATTATTAATAAATATATTATTCATTTAAATCAAATTTTAAAATAGAATCAGTGTGATATATATATATATTTCAATTTCAATTCTAAGTAATTTAATAATAATATAATAATTTAATAATAATAGATTTCAATTATTTCACAAACTTATAAAAAATGTAATATTGAATTTTTATATACAAAAAATTAAAATATTTAATTTTTTTTTAAATAAAAGGTAATTATGGATTTAATAAACATATTTATAATTTAATTGTAAGAAGATAAGAAGGCACTTACTCCAAGGCTCTATGCACGGCCAATGGTTTTCCTTTTTCTCTTGTTCGAACAACTTCCGCAAAAGCTCGGACTACTGAAGAAGATATTCTTTTGCCAATAAACAAACGTAAAATATCTCGAATAGCTGGAGAGAGTCCAAGAACAGCTTGGAGTGCAGCATTTAACCAACATCGATTAGTTCCAACCGGATTGGGAAATCTATATAAAAAAATCAAAATAATTGATTTGATTAAATTAAGTGTATTATCGGAAAATAGAGAATTATTTATTTTAAGCTTAATGATTAATAAGGTTCTTAAGTATTACTAATTTGAACATATAAATAATAAATTTAGTAACAATTATTAGTTTTCTTTAAAATTTAATTTATTCTAAGGGTCAACAATGCAAAAAAGTAAGTTGTTGCCTTTAAATTATTATTAATGAAATTAGTAAATTACAGTTATAAATTATTAAAGTTTTTTCCTGAGATAAATAAAAAAACAATTTAATATACATATTTAGATTATGTTTCATTTATTAAATTAAAAAAATAAGGATTTTGCAAAGAAAACATAATTATAATTTTGAAGTTGTTAAATTTATTATATTAATTTGGCAATTAAATTTGTTCGGTTTTTATTTCTGTTCCTTGTTATATTTATTGCAATAAAACATTAAATATTACAAGAAACAATATAAGAGACAAAGATGATATTTTACTTGTTTATAATACACTTCCGAAATAAAGTTATTTAACTAAAAATAAAGAATTTTATTAACATACTTGCTTATGTATATTTAATTTGTTTTTTGGAATAAGCATTAATTTTTATGAGACTTCTTAAGGGAAAAAAAATCACCGATAAATGCCAATGTAATGATGAAATGTAATAAAATTTTTTTTTTTAAATAATGAAATAATTTGTCCATTCTTACCCAATTTCATATGGTTGTAATGTTAAACAGGTTTTTTCATTCGAGTTGGTTGAACTTAACCATGGCCGAAACTCATCTGACCTGCCCCTTGGATACTCTAATGCTTTTTCAGTTGGACGGAATGTTCGTTTAGTCGGTGTGACATCTTCTGTGATTTCAAGAATATCATTTTTCTTCTGAGCTAAATTCTCTTTATCGTTATCAAATTCATAAATTTTCTCTTTATTTTCGTTCTTTTCTGCATCAATAAAATTATAATCAAGTGATCGTCGAACTGTATTTTCTTTGGCATCAAGTCGTGTAAAAGTTTTGTTGATTATTGGCATGCTGTAACATTTTACTCGACGCTTTTCTACAATCGGTGAATCAGGTTCATATGGTACTTTGGATGAAGATTTACTTAAATAAATCTTCTTTTTGGGCTTCTCGATTCCATTAGGTGACTTATTGTCTTTCGGAGATTCCGAATCATCTCGATATTTTCTTTTACGAATAGGAGATGATCTTCTTTTATACGGAACCGATCTAAAAATAAAAACATATATATATATTAATGAACAAATAATCAGAAAATAAAATAAATTTATTTATATTTATAAATTTATCATCCAACCATTGTCTTCATTAAATTAAATTTTTTAAAAAAATCTATATAAATAAATAAAAAATAATGATATTTGAAATCCGGGATATAACTTATTTGTATGAATTTGATAAATTCTGATGATATATTATTGAAATATTTTTCTAACTATTAATCTATATTCATATCTTTAATTTTAATAAGAAATATTTATCATTTTATAAAATTAATTATCTAAATTAAATATATATATATATATAAAAAATTATGATGCATAAGTATAATATTAAAATAAAATATAATAGAATTTAATTAATATTTTGTGAATTAATATAGAATGTTGAAATATTTTTGTTAATGTGATTTATGTTCGATTTTGATGCCAAATTTAATGTTTGCATTTTAATAACAGGGTGAGTGATAACAGTTAATATTTTTTAATATATATATATATATATATATTCATAAAGAGTACAATTTTATATAATAATAATAATCAATCATTTTATTTAAAGTCGTTTGTTGTGCAAACACCTTTAAAGTACATATTTTAAAAATAATGATGACAAAATTAGTAATTTTTGAGTTATAAAGCTATTCACAGAGAAATGTCCCATAATAAGAATGCTATAACAAATAGTAATATATCGATGATGAGATGAATTTAATATTAAATTTATAATTTTATTTTTAGACAAAATGAATGTAACAAAATATCCATACCATAGACATTAAACAATTAAACAAATTTGTAAAAAATATAGTGAATAAAATACTGATAAAAAATAATTAGATTTAAATTTTCAATGGAAGAGGTTTATGGTCATTGTTGATGAATACTATATACAATCATGGTAACTTTTTATCAAAGGGCATTGATTAACAAATTTTAAAAGGACACGAAAAATGGCGGGAGAATATTGCAGCAAATTAATATAGAAAATTAACCTAAAAATTGTATGAAATTGTCAAACTTTGTCAAGATCTAAATTATTTTGTTTATTTTATTAAATAATTATTATTCAAACTATTATCTTCAATTACATTGCATTGAAATTAAGTTCTTTTCAAGTATATTATCTTAATTTTTGAAAATAGGTATATTTTTTAAAGTATTTATGAGAAAAATTCATTTATTATTAACATTATTGAAGATGTGTGTGTTTGAGGGTGTGAAAGTTTTTAATATTAATAATTTAATAAAATTATTTAATTGATCATTCATTCGTGTGCTGGTATCATTTCTGTGATGAGTGACTAAGTTTTCATCTTCATTAAGATAAAGATATAAAATATGTTATTTTGTGATATTTATCATTTTTAACAATATTTCTATAGATGCCTATTAATAAAATTAATTGAAATGAAATAAATAACGTGAAAATAAAAACTGTGGTTCAAGAAAAAAGTTTTTAGATCAATGATTATATATTTGATATTATAATTATAAATAATAAATAATATAAATAAAAATAAAAAATATTTTAATAAATATGTAATGAATAATAATAATCAATAATTATTGTGAAATGAATTATGAATGTTGATCATGAATGTTATGACAAATATTGAAAGAAAAAATAACAACAAACCACATGTGCTTCTGTATGGCAAAATTTAATTTGTTAGTATTTATTGGAATTAGAGAATTACATTATAATTACGAATACAGTGGATAAATTATTTATTTTATTTGTGATAGCAAGTGTTAATAAAAAAAAAAATTAAACAGAAAACTCACCTAAGTATATTTGCTTTTGTGGGCATGGTTTTTCTTGAAGACTTACGATAGTCTGAATAAGTTAATGAAGCAGCTCCATTTAATATATTATTGGATTTATTCATCGCACGTGAAAGAATATTTTTTGAATCTCCGGACATTCCACTTTGCCTCAGTTGGGTCATTTTGAAATACAATTATTAAAATAGAGTAAAAATTGTTGGATTAACCAAATAAGTGATTGGCAAACTATAATAGTAAGGCATTGGCAATTAAATAAAACATATAAGATTAATTAAAAGTAATGAGATAAAAGGTCCATTGACAAAAATGAAAATCATATGCGAGTATGTGAATAATAAACGGGAAATAGAAGACGTGGGAGGCTTGGCGCCAAATTGGCCGGCGGGGTCTTGGTCATTAGAAGACGCTATCGATTACTACTAGCGCCACCGCGGCAATTTTAATTTTCAATATAATTCGATTAAATATTTTATATAAACTGTTCCAATTTATATTTAAATGAAGACTTAGTAACTCAATTTATAAATAAGAAATATTTGAAATTTTTAAAAATTTCTCATTTTTTTCGTAACATAAATCGCTAATAGCTATGGCTTTTAATGTTTTAAATAATATTATTGAAGAATAATTGTAGATGATTTGTAATATTTATATATGTTTAAGAAAAAATTGAATATACTTGATGAAGATTTTAAAAAATATTTTAATAAATATGCAATTCACTGGTTCACTGTTTAGTAAAATTTATAATCGATTCATATTTATTTATTAATTTCACCATATTTTTACTAATAGGATTAAGAGGTGCACTCAAATTGGATTTTTTTAAGAAGAAAATTTATTTTTTTTATTTATAGCCTTTTATATGGTTCATTTATACATTTTTTTTTACAATATTTACATTTATAATTTTTTTAAGATTGTGTAGGGCATAGGCCTCTTCCAAATTCTTCCAAGCTCTTCGCTGTCTTGCCACTCGCATCCAGTCTCTTCCAGCCATATCCAAATAAATAATTTTTAAATTAACAGAAAACTCCACCATCTTTTATGTAATTTACATAAATAAAATAAATGAATAATGTTCTTGTTAATATCTTATCTTATTATGCTAGCTAAAATTGTTTGTTTGTTTGGCCATGGGTTCTCAAAAACCACTCTAACGATTTTTTTGAAATTTACACTAGATATAGTATTTATAAAGAAAAATTAAGTTTTATTGATCACATCTCTGGAAAAATACATCTTCATTAGTTTTTTCTTAAATTTAAATTTATATATGGATGACGACACTATGTCATCCATATTGAAATTTGACTCCTCCTTTTTTTAAAGGATATTGTATTAATATTTTTTTTATATTTAAAATATTTTAAAATTTTTTATTTAATTTCGAAATAAAATTAAAAATATATATTATAATAATATTTTATAATTATAAATTACGATATATATTTATCATTCTTCCAATAAAAAATAAGTTGACCTGTGGCCAGGTCCGAACCGACCGACGGTTTGAAATAAATTAATTTCCAGCTACAGAAACAATTTCAAATAATTTTCATATATCTATTAATGTAATAAAAAACAGATATGGATATAACATAAATAATAAATATAAACATTTTTAATTTTATTTTATTTATAATCAGTGGCGTACCTAGAACTTTTGCCGCCCGGGGCGATCTCCAGTTTGCCGCCCTTTTTATTATAAGTCAATCAAATAGTGGTATTTATAAATTAATGCACATAAATAAATTATTAAGTTATTTAATCAATATTAATTAATACACAGAGTAAATTTTTTACACATATTTGTATGCACTCGTAAACATATTAATATAATATTTACTCTTCTAGCTTTCATACTAGAAAAATCGTGTATAATGCTCTCAAAATTTATATTTATATTTTTTCCGCCGGCCCTGCTTTTCAAAAGAAAAATCGATGATTTAAAAAAATATTGGTATATCACTTCAAAGTAATCATATAAACTTTTCAAAAGAAATGACATTTATAAACTGATATCAAAAAATTTTAGTTAGGAAAAATTGCTGAACAAAATCGTGAAGATGCGTTTACGAATTCAACGAATTTTAATGAATACAATAAAATAAAATTATTATCCTGTTCTTGGAATTAGAATTCAAAATTTACACTAAAATGCATTTATATACACCGAGGAATAATATTCGAAATCATATAGTTAATCATAATTTATATAAATCAAATAGTAAACTTATAATATTCATAATAATCATTTATTATTCAAGAAAGAAAAAAATTAAATGTACAATGAATAAGTTGCTTTGTACAACTATAAATATAAAAAATGCCGCCCCAAGATAAGTGCCGCCCGGTGCGGACCGCACCCACCGCACCCCCCTAGGTACGCCACTGTTTATAATATATATGCAAGACCAGGCTGTGACGTCATGAATGGCTGGATGACGTCATATAATTTTAAATCAAGAAAAAACTAATAAATATGATTTTTCTCGAGGATAAAACCAATACAAAGTGCATGATTCGTGGTGATATATAAAAAAATCTCATTTGGTGTGAAAATAACCCTTTCCTTCTGTAAGCGGGTTGTCCCCTGGTTAAATCACAAATTAAATATAAAATAATTTAGATTTATTTGAATCCAAATTTTAATTACATTTATAAACTCTAAAATAAATGACAACTTAAAAGTAATTATTAAAAAAATAAATGTCTCAATTGAGATAGTCACAAGTCTTCTTTCTTCTCGGGCCACACTCTCTTCGTTCCCTTCCTCTCACCTCAGTGTCCGAGCTCGGTCTGTCTAACCAGCAGCAGGCAAACGCCAGCCACCTTCACCAGATCAAGGGTCATTTTTCCCACTATTACATCGTTCTCCCTTTAAGAAAGATTGTCCATTAATTTCTTGGACAATCTTTGTCATTTATATCAGCGAGAGCGAAGGGACTCCGATTCGACATTAGCGAAACACCCCTCCGTCTTCGGTATCTCTCTTCTTTCTTCTGTCTTAAGGTTTATGTTAGTTTGAGAGTTCTTTTCCTCAGTTAGAATCACCACTATTATTATTACACTGCGTTAAACTATCTTCTGTTTCACAGTCACTTGCTACAGCGAGAGGAATGGAATGAGCTGACATTGCTAATTCTGTTTCAGCACGATTGCCTAAAGTATTCCTAACTCTTAGCCCATAGGGAGATCTATTAACTTGACCGATATTTCTGCCTGGAATCCATTGAGAATCTTCAATGGAGGGACTCGAGCTGTCTTCTACCTCTTCTCTGATGGTGCTTTCAATTCTTTGCTCTCCTTCTACTCCTGCAATCTCATTCTCTGAGCATAAATCTTCCCCAACCACCCTTCTAGAACTTCTAAGGAAATAAGGAGATCTTTCACGGTGAGATGACTCTCCTTCCGGAGTCCACTCTGATTCCGTCAAAATGGACCCATTATTTGAAGGCGAAGAGGTAACTTGAGTTTCATTATTATCTATATTTTCATTTTCCTCTCTACTCAGAATCGGATCGTTTATAGCTACTTCTTCTATATTATCCGTTGAACGAGCTTGATTAAAGGAATTATCTATATTTGTGTTCATTTCCTTCGAGTGTATCATGTTTGGTTCTTCATAAGGAAAGGTCTCTCTCATACACTCCCAACATTCAGAATCTATAGGATTTTCTTCTAAATCATTTAATGTTTCTGTATAAATGCGGATTAAAATCGAATGATGTTTAATTTCTTCTAAAATAATTTCTCTAACTTTTTCCCAAGTTAATCGATCTGAACCGCAGCCTATGCGAGGTAATGCTATTTGTTTTATCCGTAAATTTTTAGCCTGGACTATCATAGATTTGATGCATTTTCTTAGTTGTTCAATTTTCACTTTCTCATCTATCGTTTCTTTTAAAATTAGATGAAAGATAATTCTCTCAGGGTGAAACTGAACAAGTGTATCACCTACTTTGGGAGTAGGTTTGATTTCTAATGGATGACGAGGGTATACTCTTTTAATTTCCTTAGCAATACCACGTGACATTACTAAGTCGGCAGCAATTCCATAACCCAGCGCGAAATTCGTTGGTGCTTCTATAAGCTTACCTTCCACTTCTTCCAATCCGACGCTGTCTTTTATTTTCGAAGGTAATACGCTCGATTTTAATCGATTAACATGCACGTTCATAGTTTTATTTGGTCCGATAGCAACTTCATAGACTACCGGAGATTTTACCGAAACGATTACATACGGGCCCTTCCATGGTTTATTAAATTTTTTTGCTTGTTTTTCACCCGTTGCGGGTGTTAATAAAAATACGGAATCTCCTTCAAAAAATTGACGCATTTTTCTTTTTTTATTTTTATTTTTATGTGATAGTTTCAGCTCTTGGCGGGATTTATTTAGAGATAAATAATAAGCTTTTTCCAAACGATTTATTAAATCTTCAATATATTTATCTCTAATGGAATCGGAATAATGATACCGATATTCGTTCGCACAAGGTAAGTTTATTTCCCTTCCATATAATAAAAAATTTGGAGAGTAACCTGTGCTTCCATGTGGAGTGGAGCAATAGGCCATCATGGCATGAGGAAGCCACTGATCCCAATCTCTTCCATCAGGACGTACATAATGAGACATCGTGTCTATTAGTGTTCGATGGAATCTTTCTAATCGCCCATTAGATTCCGGGTGATAAGCTGTAGTGTTAATTTTCTTTATACCCAATAGCTTACAAAGGTGAGATAGAAGATTTGACATAAAGTTTTTACCTTTATCACTTAGCAACTTTTCAGGAGCCCCAAATCTACAAATCACTCTTTCTACCAATGCTCTTGCTATACGCTCCGCTGTTTGGTTAGGGAGAGGAATTGCTTCAGCGTATCTGGTAAAATAATCAATACAGGTAAGAATGTATTTATTTCCTCTTTTTGTAGTTGGTAACGGTCCAACAATATCAACTGCTACCATTTGAAATGGTCTAGAGGTGTCTTCGTGTTCTTGAATGGGTACTTTTAGACCAACCGGAGATTTTCTCAGATTACAACTTCGGCAAGTTTTCACATATTGCTCCACATCTTTTTTGAGTGTTTTCCAAAAGTATAAACGTTCTATCAGTTTTTGTGTGGCTTCAATACCCCGGTGACCTGCCATAGGATGATCATGATGATTTTTAATAACTTGAAGAACGTATGATTTAGGTACTATTAATTTAGGTTCATCATCATCTTCTGATTTTAAATATATAATTCCTCTTTCATCCTCTACAAAAGGTAAGTGTTGTTTTATCAATTGGCAGTCGATATCTTTCAATTGAGCCTGTCTTAATTCCGTAGGATTATTATTTAATTCAATTATTTCAACCATTCCAACCGAACGACTCAATGCATCGGCATTTTTATGTAATTTTCCTGCTTTATGCTCAACTTCATAATTAAATTCTGCTAGCTTTAAGGTCCAGCGTGTTAATCTGGATGAAGCATTTTTTAAGCTTAGCATCCATTTTAATGCTGCATGATCAGTTAATAATTTAAATTTTCTTCCATATAAATAACATCTGAATTGTTGGGTAGCCCATACTACCGCTAATAGCTCTTGCTCTGTAACCGAATAGTTTTGCTCTGCCTTATTCAAATTTCTACTTGCAAAGGCCACAGGTCTTTCATACCCATTCCTTAGTTGAGAAAGTACGGCTCCTATCGCTCTACCCGAAGCATCTGTCGCGAGAATAAAGGGATCTTTGAAATCTGGATAAATTAAAACATTATCCTTTATTAATTCAGACTTAAGTTTATTAAATGCAACTTCCTGATCATCATTCCATTTAAACGGTTGGTCTTTTTTGGTTAATTGGGTCAATGGTCGGGCTATATGAGCATAGCTAGGTATAAATCTCCTATACCAACCAGAAAGGCCTAAAAACTGTCTTACCTCTCTGATATTCTTAGGTCGAGAATATAGTTTAATTGCTTCTGTATTTTTGGGATGCGGTTTTATGCCATCGGCAGAAACAATATGACCCAGATATTCTACTTCGGAGACTGCAAAGTTGCATTTTGATATTTGTAATTTTAAATTTGCTTTTTGGAGCCTATTTAAAACATTTCGTAATCGAACAAGATGTTCATTCCATGAGTCTGAGAAGATGATAACATCATCTAAGTATACGAAACATTCCTCTCCTTTTATATGAGCCAACACTCTATCCATCAGCCTTTGAAAAGTCGCCGGTGCTCCTGCTAGGCCGAATGGCATGCGATTGTATTCAAAGTGCCCTTCAGGAGTAGAAAAAGCGGTCTTCTCCTTATCCCGAGGGTCCACTAATATTTGATGATAACCACTGGCGAGATCTAAGGTAGTAAAAAGGCTTGCCTTACCAAGTGATTCTAACGTTTCGGTTATATTAGGTATTGGATAGCTTGCTACTTTCGTTATTTGATTCAATGATCGAAAATCTGTACAAAACCGATATTTTATTTCTCCATTTTTCTTTTTAGGTACTAATATCACGGGCGCTGACCAAGGTGAGTCTGAGTCTTGTATAATATTCTTTTCCAGTAATTCCTTAATTTGATTTCTCATCTCATCTTTCAACGCATTGGGAACCCGGTATGGTTTTTTACAAATAGGTGGGGAGAAATCAGTTATTATACGGTGCATGACACCCGAAGCACATCCAATATTTTTGTTACTTTCGTCGTAAATAACCCCTGGATATTCGTTTAATAATGCCTTTAATTGATTTTTATGTTCTTTAGTTAAGTGTTTGATTTTATTTTCTAATATAGCCTTGAAGTCACTTGTTTCACATTCATTTTCCCATTTAATTTGATTCACCTCAAATACATCAGTTAGTTCTCCAACCGCTATTTCAGTTTTATTATCTACTCTTAATTTCTTTCCCGTCATATTAATCATTTTAATAGGTGTCATTCCATTGACGATTCTCCCAATAGAATAAGCAATCCGTACACCTCCTCCTATTTGGGCAGGTTGAAGCAATAGATTTCTTTTTTCTAAATTTTTTGATTTTGAAACTTTACCCCAAATAAATATTTCTGACCAAGGAGGAATTTCCACATTTTCAAGGCAATGCACTGAATATTCCTTTTTCGTGTCCGTTTCCAAACTAACTACTTGTTGGTTATCTTCTTTAATTTCGTTAAAACGCAATTCTTGAGAAGAAAAATCTAAAGTGGCTCCTATTTTCTTTAATAGGTCTGCCCCGATCAGGCCTGCTCCGACATTTTTCAGAGGGGAAATAATAAATTGATGTTGCAATGTTTTTCCGCACAGTATTACTTTTACCTTTTGAATACCTATTATATTAAGGAGGTCTCCAGTAATACCCCTAGCTACTCCCGACCAGGGATATATCGGAATGCCGGGTACCGGGTCTCTTAAAATTGATACCTGTGCTCCTGTATCAACTATTAAACGACGATATACATCCCCCACTAAAGCACCCACGCGATTATCATCCCCCACTTTATTGGTAGTTACTGTTGTAATAATTATGCCCTGATTTTTGGATCGATTAACAGGTCTTTGCTCGATCCTTATTCGTTTCCCTTTTCTCTGAAGCTTTTTCGATTTTCTCCTTTGATCGCTTGTATTCTTGGAGAAGTGCTAGATTCAAAAATTCTCGAACTCGATGTGCGAGGAGATTCCGTAGTGAGATTTGAACAATTTCTGGCCAAATGACCCTTTCCTCTGCATTTGAAACATACTATCTCCTTTGATGGTGAAGAAGCACAATGTCTAGCCATGTGACCTTTAATTCCACAATTGAAACAACTCTGGTTTTTTGTGTATGTAAAATTATTTGTATATAAATCATCCCCTTGATTTTTACAACCCGATTCCTTTCTCAATTTTTCCATTTCGAATTCGATTCTTTTAGCTCGTGATAGAGCCTCTTCTTCATCTTCTGGAGGTGATACTCGTAAAGTTTTACCTACTTCACCTTCAAGTCCCTCTAAGAAAAGTTCTAAAACTGTAAATCCAAATGATTCTCCACTTTCTAATACAGCTTTTATCCTATCATAAAAATCCCCAGCTTGTTCATAAGGTAATTGTTTTAAGCCCGTTAATTGTTTAATTCGATCTAATTTATTAATTTTATTCCCGAAGCGATTTATAAGTTTAGCTTTTAGTTCAGCATAATTTAATTCACTAGATTGCCCCTGAACAAATAAAAGAGGTGTTCCTTCTAATTTTAATTTTAATACCACTAGTTTGTCAGCATCACTCCATCTCCCTAGCAGAGATAATTGCTCGAACCTAGTTATAAATTCATCAAACGATTGTTTACCATCCCAGGTTTTTATTTGATCTAAGAGTGTAAAGTTAGGTTCACGTTCAACTTTGACGGTAATTGCGGTAGGTCGTTTTGCAAGTTCTGCTTCTAAGATTGCAATTTTTTCTTCTAAATTAGTCATTTTTAAATAATATTAAACAAAATAAAATATAAAAATACCACTTATATATATAGAATATATATAAATATTACACTCTAGGTATATAAATAATTATATTTTACATGAACATTGATTTTTATAAACACACACAAATATTATATTTATTTAAAGATATAAATACACATTACTATTATAAATAATATTATATAAATTTATAAATAAAACTTATTTTCTATTTGAAAAAAATTTTAAGTAGATTAACTGAATGAATACGCACTTTGAACATACACATTTTAGAAAAAAAAAACTTTATATATTATAAAAATTCTTAAATATATATATATATATATATATATATATATATATATTGATGAAGGGTCCCTAATTTATTCTAATTGTAGAATAGTATAGGTAACTCACCTCACACCTGACACCAAATTGTAAGCGGGTTGTCCCCTGGTTAAATCACAAATTAAATATAAAATAATTTAGATTTATTTGAATCCAAATTTTAATTACATTTATAAACTCTAAAATAAATGACAACTTAAAAGTAATTATTAAAAAAATAAATGTCTCAATTGAGATAGTCACAAGTCTTCTTTCTTCTCGGGCCACACTCTCTTCGTTCCCTTCCTCTCACCTCAGTGTCCGAGCTCGGTCTGTCTAACCAGCAGCAGGCAAACGCCAGCCACCTTCACCAGATCAAGGGTCATTTTTCCCACTATTACACCTTCCTATCGTCGATCGCTAATACTACCACTTCCGGTTTCCGAAATTGCACCAAAAGTTGATCAATTCATCCCACTGATGCATTAAGTAAATATACCAAATTTCATCAAAATCGGTTGAGCCGTTCAGGCTGTACACATCTATACGGACGGACGGACAGACGGACGGACAGACATCATGCTAAAAATACTTTTTACCGACCGACGATAGTAAGGGAGGTATTGTTTTCACACCAAATTTCACATGTGGAGATTTTTACATATCTCCACGAATCATGCATTTTCTAAACAGAAAAAAGTATTTTTAGCATGATGTCTGTCCGTCCGTCTGTCCGTCTGTCCGTCCGTATAGATGTGTACAGCCTGAACGGCTCAACCGATTTTGATGAAATTTGGTATATTTACTTAATGCATCAGTGGGATGAATTGATCAACTTTTGGTGCAAATCCGGAAACCGGAAGTGGTAGTATTAGCGATCGACGATAGGAAGGAAAGGGTTATTTTCACACCAAAGAAGATTTTTTTATATATTACCACGAATCATACACTTTGTATTGGTTTTATCCTCGGGAAAATCATATTTATTAGTTTTTTCTTGATTTAAAATTATATGACGTCATCCAGGCATTCATGACATCACAGCCTGGTCTTGCATATATATTATAAATAAAATAAAATTAAAAATGTTTTATTTATTATTTATGTATCCATATCTGTTTTTTATTACATTAATAGATATATTAAAATTATTTGAAATTGTTTCTGTAGCTGGAAATTAATTTATTTCAAACAGTCGGTCGGTTCGGACCTGGCCACAGGTCAACTTATTTCTGTTTAGAAAATGCATGATTCGTGGAGATATGTAAAAATCTCCACATGTGAAATTTGGTGTGAAAACAATACCTCCCTTACTATCGTCGGTCGGTAAAAATATGCATGCACTTAGAAACATATCTAATAATACATATTTATGTATTATTGAGGACCCCAGTTCAATTCATTTTATCAGATTGATGCAATGATGCAACATTTAATAATTGTAATAAATAATTAAAGAATAGTATATCAGCTCGGTGTCCCAAGTATTATTACCAGCCAAACCCAATAATAATGAATTATTTTTTTTTAACTTCATTACCGAGCCGAGGCTCGGGGTCCCGGTACTTTAATATTTATGGATTAAAAATTTCCTTCAATGTAAATATTTGAAACGAGAAAAACACATACGAATTGTTCTTAGCGAGAAGGAAATTTATAAATAAATAAATGAATAAATAATCATTTCTATCTCCATAAAGATACTATTTATAAAGATCACAAGAAATCCATTAATCATTGATTAACAAAGAATAATTAATCAAAAGCATTTTCAATCATCTAAGTTTATCAAACAACTGATTTACGTACATTTGAGTTAATTTATAAATGAAAAAAATGTGGAGTGTCTCCACTCGGCTATCTCGCAAATTCGAATTGGATTAATTAACACATATATATTATATTAAAATTAAATTATAAATTAAAATTAATAAATAATATTTTTTAAACCAGCGTGAGTTTGGCTCTTTGTTGACGGCACCACGTCACGTGCTGGCGCGTGATTGTTAGTCAACGTGTTAAAAAATTAATTCCGGTACTTTGTTCTGATAACAGCCTACAGATGGCGCACCAGGCTCATTTTAAATCATTTTAAATATTGTGAACTGTCAAGCGTCAAACATCATAAACAATTTGAAACAATTGTAAATATTATATTATCTGACTGATCCGACGCCCTCCAATTGCGATGAATATGTATAATAATAAAGTAAGTATAATTAATATAATTTTTCTATTATTGATGATTATTTTTTATTACAAAGTTATATAATATATGTACATATAAATAAATTTTTGATTTTGCAGTTTATAGATTGTATTCATAAGAATTGTGTTACAAATTCTCTACCTGGATTAGAACGAGGACGCATGTTCTATTTGCCAACGTGTATTATTTTAAGAGCACAATGGTTAAATCAAATGGGCAGGCTTGACTTGCTTGCCCTACCTTATAATAGTCTGTCAAAATATCGTGTATGCAAACTTCATTTTAATGATTATGATTTCTACACACCTGAAAAGAAGAAATTAATTCGTGGAAGGATACCCTTGAATATAAATCAAGATGGTGGGTTTTGTGATATTTAATAATGGAATATCCAAGGTTGCGAATATATACCTCAGTTGTTTTTAAAAATAACTTGGGATTTATTTGTTGAGTATACCATTTTATAATCGATTTTTTGTTTTAGAATTGTATTTGAAACTCGTTTATTATAAAATTATTTTCTATTATTATTAAATTATTTTTAGTAAACAACAACATTAAGTTCTCTTTGGAAATGCTTTGAAAATTATTTTTTGATTTTTTCTTTTATTCATTAACTTTTTGTTGAAGAATTTAATAGTTGTTATCTAGATAATAAAATTATAATTTTCTTTTATTGTTTTTTTTAGTTGTTGAAGTACAGCCTAATCCGCAGGTTGTTCAACCACAAATTGAAAATGTCGAAACACTGCCAAGACCTTCCAGCACAGCATTCACTGGTGAAGAAATTAGTACTCCTCACAGACGTATGTATTATATTTATTGCAATTATATCTAATACAGAGAATCATTAACTCATAATTACTAGAATCCTTGAAAAAATTCAAAGTTGCAAATAAAAAGAGCATATATATTTTAGCTCTCTTTGAAAATTCTTTGGGAATTAATTTTTCAGTTTATCTTTTATTCATTAACTTTTAATTGTAGAATTTAACAGTTATTATCTAGATAATAAATTTCGAATTTTCTTTTATTGTGTTTTTTTTAGTTGTTGATGAACAGCCGATCAACGTCAATCAGGTTGATCAACCAGAAGTTGAAAATATCGAACAATCGTCAGGAGATTCGAGTTTTGAATTCTCTGAAGAAGACATTAGTGTTACACCTCCTCCTCGCAGATGTATGTATTATATTTAGGATTCGTAAAATGACATGCAATACAGATGAACATTAGCTCCTAATTACTAGAATCATTGCTAAAAATCACTTATGCATTTATATGATTATTAAATTTAGAAATTGTGTTTTTTATGGATTTAAACTTAATTATTTTTTGCAGGTAAAAAAGCAAGGCATATATCTCTACGCAAGTTAAATTGCTCTAGGGGAAGAGATATGACTCGTCAACGAAAATTATTCGCCAGATTATACCATGTTAAACGTCTATTCATACAAGAGAGAATAAAAAGAAGAGTTTTAATGAAAAAATGTAAGCTAACAAAAGGCAGCATTTTTTCCCACAACTCCTTTAAAAAAATATTAATAATATCTATAATCTTCCTTCCCTACTTCGAATTTGTTTTTTCACTCTTAAAAAATTTCCAAATATTCAAAAATTCCCGCAGGTATTATTTGTATGAAAATGTCCTTTTCCTATCCCTTATGAAAAAGTCCTAAATGAGACAAATATTTACAAAAAAATTTCTGCCTAAGAAACAACATTATTGAACATTAATTGTTAACGAGATGGAGATAAATAAATGGTTAGATTTCCAAAAAGGCAATGTCAATTTTAGAGTACACAGTTTTGTGGAAACCGGAACACGTGGCATGAATAAGCTTACTGATCATGTTTTAGTATTTATAATTCTTTGCATTGCTGGTAAGTAGAAGCAACGTGTAGCATTATATTTTACACGCAATGCAGCGAATCAATTAACATACATTTATTTAAAAACTTGATCAGGGATGTTGTACAGGCAGTTCATGATAAAACAAATTTTCTAGTACCTATTAAAATTATTTTAATTATCATTGTATTTAAATTGAATATCATATTACATTTTATAATATCAGTGGCGGATTAAAGGTCCAGAGCGCCCTAGGCAATCACTTTATCGGCGCCCCTGTATCGGCCATAAATGCCCATCATAATACTATAAATTTTAAAAATTCTGAGCTCGCGCGCCCCTTGTAACTACACGCCCCTAGGCACGTGCCTAGTTTGCCTTACGGATAATCCGCCTCTGTATAATATCATTGCTTATGTTTACAGTCTTTGAGGAGTTAATTAAATGATTATTTGATAATTATTAAATTTCTGTTTTTGGGATTTTAATCTATAACATATAAATAAATAGGACTCTATTATACATATTAATCTTTCTTCATATAAAAATTTTTCTTCTTTTGGTTGTGATAGGTTCAAAAATGGACATTGAATTAAAAACAAGGGATGATGAAATTAAACGTATACAAGCAGCCAATAAACAACTACACTTGAAACTAGAGGCACACAGCCAATCTCAAGATGAACGTGTTAAAGTAAGATATGACTTTATTATAAATATTATCTTAAAATCTTGTACATGTTCTATCTATCTATCTACCTCTGGGCTCTGTCTCTATGTTATTCGAAAGTTTTTGGCCGCAACAACCACATTTCTCCAAGTGTCCCTATCGTGATCTACGAGAATAACCATTTAACTCCTACCCTTTCCCATCTCTCTCACCTTGCTACATTGTCCACCCACAGCGTCCATGGTCTTCCAATCGGTCTCCCCACCAATATATTTTTCCTTTCCCATTCTAGCCACGTGTCCTGCCTATCGCAACTTTCTCCATTTTATAACCCTAACTATTTCTGGAGATGCATAGAGGTCATGCAATTCCTCGTTATGCAGTCTCCGCCATTCCCCGGTGTCCTCATCTTTCTTTGGCCCATAAATGCTGAGAAGAATCCTATTCTCAAATACTCTGAATCTACTCTCATCTCCCAGGGTCATAGACCATGCCTCACACCCATATAATACAACAGGCAAAGTAATTGTTTTATATATTTTAATTTTGATCCCCTTTGATAATAATTCTGATGAGATAAGCCTCTTTACGCCTTGATAACATGGGTTTCCCGAATGCAACCTCGATTTAAAGTGACTTTGTATTTTTAAGTAAAAGTATTTATTTCTTTATCAATATTTATGTTGTCCCCTTCAAAGTAATCCCCCTCAGATACAATACTCTTATGCCAACGGTTTTTCCAATCCTCAAAGCACTTCTCATAAGCACTTTTCGGTAAAGCCTTGAGCTCTTCCAGCGATGCAGTCTTTATCTCCTCAATCGTTGCAAATCCCTGTCCTTTCATAGGTCTCTTTAGTTTTTATGTTTAGTTTTAGTTTTTTTCGTTGACGTCATTCATCTGCTCAAACAAAAAAAAACAATAATCGAAAGTACGTTGCCTGCGAAATTTGAAAAGTCACCTTACTTTTCGCACACATTCATTCAATTCATATAATCTTAAAAATTAATAGAGATAATATAGTCGTTAAGAGAATTTTTATTAAAAGACCACATTATTTGTATAAAATTATTTATTAAATTAAAATAATTGTTAATTAAATTTATTAAATTATTTAATAATTATTAATAGATGGCATTATTTATTTATTATTAAATTAAAATAATTGTATAATTATCAAAATAACCACAAAAGCTTTAATAAATACATTTATGAGAAATATAACCTAATAATATAGTCGTATAGCTGTATACCATAAGACCAAATTGGTTTGATGACCTGGTTGTAGAGTAAAAGTGGTTTCGATGGTTATTGTAGACTTTTTACCCATTAACCAATATATTTTTTTTAATTTAATGACGGCATATATATTTTAGTTTTCTCTGAAAATTCCTGGGGAATTATTTTTTCAATTATCTTTTATTCATTAACTTTAAATTGTGTTTGTGTAGAATTTAATAGTTATTATCTAGAGAATAAATTTGTAATATTCTCTTAATGGGTCTTTTTAGTTGTTGATGAACAGTCTAATCCACAGGTTGATCAACCACAAGTTGAATATATCGAAACACTGCCAAGACCTTCCAGCAGAGCATTCACTGGAGAAGAAATTAGTACTCCTCTCAGACGTATGTATTATATTTAAGAATCTTACAATTACATCGAATACAGAGTAAAAATTAACTTATAATTACTAGAAGCCTTGTTAAAATATTATTAGGCATTTACATGATAATAATAGCATTTTATTTTACACGCAATGCAGCGAATCAATTACATTAAAAAAGTTAATCAGGGATGTTGTACAGTTGATGATAAAACAAATTTTCTAGTACGTATGAAAATTATTTCAAATATCATTCTAATTAAATTCAAGATCTTCTTACATTTTATAATATCATTGGTCGTTTTTTCAGTCTTAAAGGAAATAATTAAATGACTATTTAATAATTATAAACTTTCTTTTTAGGGATTTTAATCTATAACATATAAATAAATAGGACTCTATTATACATATTAATCTTTCTTCATATAAATATTTTTCTTATTTTGGTTGTGATAGGTTCAAAAATGGACATTGAATTAAAAACAAGAGATGATGAAATTAAACGCCTCCAAGCAGCCAATAAACAACTACACATGAAACTAGAGGCACACAGCCGATCTCAAGATGAACGAGTTAAAGTAAGATATGACTTTTCTATAAATATTATCTTTTAACATTTAATATCCATAAAAATAAGATTTTAAATATTTAATTATTTATTCGATCTTTTGAATGTAAAATTCATCTTTTGTTAGAATTTTTATCATTTTATTCTTTTCTAATACGAACTTATTATTACAATGCCATCTTTTAATAATTATTAAATTAATAAATACTCGTATTAATGTATAAAGAATCTCTCAAAATTAAGAAATGGATATTAAAAAGACCATAATTTTTTAGTCACCTCTATGTCCATCCCATCTGACTTGATGATATTTTTTTTTCAAAAATGTCACAAACTATGAAAACATCTTTCACCAAATTTTATTTGGCGTTGTTTAAAAATTGAAAAATTTTAATATATTTTAATATTTTATAATTGTTTAATCAAAACTTAATTATATTTACTCGAAATTATATTAACTATAATAATTTTACAATTTTTATTTTATTTAATGTATTTAAAAAATTTTTTTTTCTTTAAAAGAATCTACAACAAGAGATTGCTGAACTCCAAGCGGCAGTGTCATTGGCACAATTGGAAAAGGTTGCTAAAGTATCGCAGGAAAACGACTTTAAGTGATAGCAGGCATCCACCGAGATATTGTCACTGCGCTACAAACATGAAAATTGTATCTCTATTCATTAAAATAATAATAATAATAATATATACAGAAATATAGAAAATATTTAATATTTAATATTATGATATGTGTAAACACTAGTAAACACATCTTTTTCACATATATGTTTGTTGCTTTTACATCTAAGCAATCTCAGTGACGTTGACGAGAGATACAACTGGGTAGCCCAACTGAGATCTTTCTTCGTCGCAGCCAACAAGCCTGACATTTGGACCCTTCAAAACCCGACAGACTATAGAAGACTCTTGGACGAACTAATGGACATACATACTCTGGACCCAAATCAAATCTGCACCCTGTGCAATTTAATCAAAAACGAAGATCTATACCACTTCTTGATGGAATGCCCTATCTACGCTTCACAAAGAAAAGAGTTCATCATGAAGTATGTGTATCCATGTGAGGAAGTTCATGAGGGTAACTATATAGAAATACTACTAAACGTAGGGAACGAGACCCAACTGACAGACTTTCATAATTTCATTTCGAACGCACTGAGGGTGAGATCCTTCGTCATGAACGAATGACGAGGAATTTTCCACTTTCAGTCGTTTCTTCTTATTAATATTGTTATTATGACGAATAGAGAGGAGATCAACTGTTCATTACTTTGTAAAAGAATAAATATTTTAATTGAATTCTATATAAACTGAATATATTTTAAGTCTGGAGATTGAAATGTTTGTTTTCGATAAATTGAAATGTAAGTCATTTTAATTGTGTAATCCAGAGGTTGCCAAAGTGGTGGTCCGTGGACCACTAGTGGTCCGCGAGAAAATTTCGCTGGTCCGCAGAAAAATGTGGAATATACTTACTCATCATGTTAAGTTATGTTTTAAGATGCATTAAAACATGATTCAATTCATAACAATACGTGATAATAGTTTCATTTTATTAACTAGGTACATTTTATGTGTTCTTTGATTACAATTTTTATTTATAAATATATTTAACACTTAAAAAATCCCATTAGTGGTCCGCGGGATTTAAATTATGAATTAACTGGTCCGTGGTGTCAAAAAGTTTGGCGACCGCTGGTGTAATCCACCTCAAAAAGGGGAAGGAATCTAATATAAAAATTGTATCAAATTGTATTATATTAGACATTCTAATCGTTGTTATTAAACTATTGTTATAATTGTAAATGATTTGTAAAAATTATAAAAGGTGAATTCAGGTCAATAAACTAATAAATAATATTAATTTTTGTTATTGAAAAAAAAACGATTTCTTTAAGTATTTTCCTCTTCAGATTGTAATTTCTTCTTTCTTTATTGTAAATATATGAATATGTTGTTTTTTTTTTCTTTCGTTTTTATTAATTGGTTTTCTTGTTTTATCAAATGTTTGAATTCTTTATTATGCGTAAAACAAGTCTAATGTAAAATATAATTTTTTTTTAATAATGCTGTTATGTTAATGGATTGATGTAAATATATATTGAAATGGAAATCATTTTAATCTACCCATAAAAGGGGGAGGAATTTAATACAAAATTGTATCTAAATTTTTTGGTTTAATTTATCTACCTAGTGGGTTGAAAGATTTTAACCATTCCTGCTATATTTATTTTATTTTGTATTTAATTAAATATTCAATATTTAGTAACAGAGAGGAATAGTAATAGTATTAACATACGAAACTTAGTATTTGAAAATAAACAAAAATTTAAATATTTAGGTTCTGTAATCTCGAAGGATAATAATATTCAAAAAGAATTTGAATGGAGGTTGAAATCGGGTATTAACGCGTGTTATCCAGCAGTAAAGGGGCTAATCTCGTCAAAATTATTATCAAAGGGGATCACAATTAAAATATATAAAACAACTAGCTGTACCCGATCACGCGTTACTCTTTTTTTGCATCTAATTAAAAATCTGAACAAAAAGGCAGTTTTGATACATTAAACATAATTTATTAATGATCAAATTTATATAATAACAATAAAATTATCCCTACATATACGTATGCCATTTGAATATAACTTATGTACAAAACAGATATCCATATTTGATGGTAGAATCAACTCTTTCGCTTGTGATATTAAACAATATTGCAAACGAATTTTAATTGAACAATAATTTTGTAATTATTAAATATCATCATGAAATGACATGCAAAAGAAAATAAATAAGAACAGATAATTGTAAATATATAACATTTTTTGTTTTCCTATCTGGTGCAAGAACAAATAAATTTGATGGTTTTTCCAACTCGTGAACATCCAACGTACAGCTGTTCAAGGGAGAAGCATGGATTTGTAAAAATTAATCCACATACTTGCAATGATTGTCCCTGTGCTTTGTTAATGGACATTGCAAAGGCTAGTCGTACAGGAAACTGTAGACGTTTGAATTCTTATGGATTATCTGAGACATGGTCTATGACCCTGGAAGAGGAGAGTAGATTTAGATAGATTTTGAGAATAGGATTCTTCGCAGCATATATGGACCAAAGAAAGATGAGGTCACCAGACTTCATAAAGAGGAATTGCATGACCTCTATGAAAAGGTTGCGTTGTGGAGGAAAAGTGGTAAAATGGGACTGGCGAAAAATATATTTGTTGGGAAATGTCCGCTTGGAAAACCAAGTACGCGGTGGACAGACCACAGACCATGCTTAAGAAGGGACGTGAGAGAGATGGAAGAAAATACTAGTTGGATTGTTGCAGTTCAGCATAGGGGCACTTTAAGAAATTATGTTACTGCGGCTAAACAATTTCGAGATCCATAGACCCACAAAGATAGATCTTTAAATTTTTAAAGATATCACTATTAAATATAACTTTTCAATATTAAATATAAGTTTCTATATAATTTTCAATTAATTAATTAATAGTTCTAATTATTTATTATTCAATACAAGTTGGAAATTCAAACTATAAAATAAAAGAACAAATAAAATTATTATATTTAATATATAAACAAATATAATTTTAATTTAAAAAAAATTGCAATTTTTCTAAATCCGCAGTGGCGCCTTATGGGTGAAACGAGTACTGTACTAACGTACCTATGTTTTTGTTTATCTCAGGAAAGTTCAAAAACTAAAAGTTCGATGAAAACGGATGGTCTGTGTTAAGGTTCATTAAGGTTATTATTTTGAATGTCAATAAAAATAAAAATTTAAAACCTTAATATTACTTATTACCTTATAAATAATTTGAAATTGATAATATATTAATCAAGTAAGAATGGATCTTTATTCACAAGAAGATAGAAAATATCCAATTTATATAGGTAATTTTCATGTTCGTCTAAATTATTGTTAATTTCCACTTGTATTATATTTTTAAATATATTTGTAATGATATTCATTATATTGATTTTTAAAATAGTTAGTTAATGATTTAACCTAATGAAAATAAAATTGTTTTAGGTCCTTTATATCCATGTGTATATTGCTACACAAATTTTATAAATGAGGAATATTTATCTAAACATTTAAAAATATGTATTTTCAAACAAATATTTTCAATTTTAAAAAATAAATTAAAACTCAAAAATGATACAGTCGAATATTCTAAGAAAAACAGTCATGACGAAAAACTTGATACTGATTCAATCAAAACAGAAGACAGGCATTTTGAATGTAATTATTGTAATAAGAAATTTAAACAAAAGTCACATTTAAAAGGACATTTATTAATTCATACAGGTGAAAAGCCTTTTGAATGTAATTATTGTAGAAAGAAATTTAATAGGAAATCACATTTAAATGTACATTTATTAATTCATACAGGTGCAAACCCTTTTGAATGTAATTATTGTAAAAAGAAATTTATTCAGAAATCTGATTTAGATAAACATTTATTAATTCATACAGGTGAAAAGCCTTTTGAATGTAATTATTGTAGAAAGAAATTTAATCGGAAATCCAATTTAAATGTACATTTATTAATTCATACAGGTGAAAGGCCTTTTGAATGCAATTATTGTAAAAAGAAATATATTCAGAAATCTGATTTAGATAAACATTTATTAATTCATACAGGTGAAAAGCCTTTTGAATGTAATTATTGTAGAAAGAAATTTAATCGGAAAACATATTTAAATGTACATTTATTAATTCATACAGGTGAAAAGCCTTTTGAATGTAATTATTGTAGAAAGAAATTTAATCGGAAATCCAATTTAAATGTACATTTATTAATTCATACAGGTGAAAGGCCTTTTGAATGCAATTATTGTAAAAAGAAATATATTCAGAAATCTGATTTAGATAAACATTTATTAATTCATACAGGTGAAAAGCCTTTTGAATGTAATTATTGTAGAAAGAAATTTAATCGGAAATCACATTTAAATGTACATTTATTAATTCATACAGGTGAAAGGTCTTTTGAATGCAATTATTGTATAAAGAAATTTAATCGGAAACTTGATTTAAATAGACATTTATTAATTCATACAAGTGAAAAGCCTTTTGAATGTAATTATTGTAGAAAGAAATTTAATAACAAATCACATTTAAAAGGACATTTATTAATTCATACAGGTGAAAAGCCTTTCGAATGTAATTATTGTAAAAAGAAATTTAATTTGAAATCTAATTTAGATAGACATTTATTAATTCATACAGGAGAAAAGCAAAAGCCTTTTGAATGCAATTATTGTAAAAAGAAATATATTCAGAAATCTAATTTAGATACACATTTATTAATACATACAGGGGAAAACCTTTTTGAGTGTAATTATTGTAAAAAGAAATTTAATCGGAAATCACATTTAAATACACATTTATTAATTCATACCGGTGAAAAGCCTTTTGAATGTAATTATTGTAGAAAGAAATTTAATAACAAATCTAATTTGACTAGACATCTATTAATACATACTGTTTAAAATATCTTAATAATGAAGACTATAAGATTTTCTTTGATTCTTTGATTATAGCTTATATTATATACTTTATCTTTTTATATTTAATTCAATAATAATCTGATTTATATAGTATTTATATTATCTATTTTATTTGTTCCATTAATAATTTTTTTATTGCATTTTCTAATTACTTTTAAGAATATTATCCTTTTATTATTGTTCTTTATTTATACCAGTCTGAAATATGTCAAAAGATTCTTTCTTTTTATCAATCTATATTTGTAAATAATAAAAGAAATTTTATAAAAATTCCTTTTTTAATTCTTACACGAGAATTTACTTATTGTATAAAATTCATTGTAAATATAATATATTTGATATTGTAACACCCATCCCTCTGCTCAATTTTGTGGTCAGGATGGCTTGCAGAGTGGAAGGGGAATATATTATATCACATAAGCCAAACCACATTCGATTAAGAATTAAATAAATAAAAAAAATATTTGACACAATCAACATAACAATTTAATTATTTTTATTTAAGAAAATTTTAATTTATCTTATATTCATCCTATATTATTTATACCAAACAATCCGATTATAAATTAAATAAACTAGAAATCCTAATTTCACACAATATGAATATAACAATTTAACTATCGAATGATTCCAACTCACTTTTAATTATAACAAAAATCTCACTTGAACATGTTTTATATAAAAAAAAATATAATTATATATTTCCAATTAATAAAGTAACAAAAGAACTCTCTCTGGGGTCCCGGATGGTTACAATATAATTGATTGTATATAATTGAAAATGTGTTTTAATATGACCAAGTTTTTATTATTATTATTATAACATTTTCGTATATTCGTTTATGTATTTGTTAATTTTGATACTGTTGTGAAGTTGGCACTCATTGATTAGTGAAAAGAGAAAAACGTTATACTTTTCTGTTTATTATTTTTGTTTATCAATTGTTATTATTCGTTCGTTATTAATGTCTTTGTTTTCCTTTATATTTGAAAGTCATGTAATTGAATAAAAGCCTAGTATTAACTAGTGTTAAATAAATGTGTTTTTCTATTTAAAAGATACCAGCTAGCGCCATGGTTATTGCATATAGTCGATTAATGTATTCACACAAACGATTATTAACAAAACGCTCCAGTTTATATAATATCAGTGGCGCAACTTTTCTCTCCTGGGGGGGGGGGGTTAAACCCCCCCCCCAGGAGAGAAAAAAATATAAATTGCTGTATATTATGTACTATATTACAAATAGAAAAGAAAAAGAAAATAATTCTTAAAATATAACTTAGTGTATAATAAGTAAGTTTATTTTATTTAAAAAAAATTCTAACAAAAATAAAAATTGCTTATTTTTTCGTACAGAATTTAATATAAGAAATAAAAAAATTATTTTATTATTTCTCTTAAACCATAAAAAACAAAAGACTTAATATCAGATTACTAGATGATTGTGAAATTTTCCAATTTGACTATTATTTAAATAAAAAATAAATAAAAATATTACTCAAATTCTAAATATTTTTTATTAATAATACATTAATTGCTAATTTCATAAAAATTATGAAGCGAAGACTAATTTTTTCAAAATGGAAACAGGTAAAAATCCCTAAAGGAAAAAATCACTAAAAACAAATTTTTTCATTTTTGTATTAATTTTAATTGTGACTCAGAAAATTAAATCACAAGGTGAGCATGACACCCAGTTGCCTGAGACACGACCTCCCAAGGAGGTAATCGGTTCTGGACCGAAATAGGAAAAAATAGGTCAAAAAATACATACATAGGGCCCACACACGTGATTTTTCCAAAAAAATAGGGGTGTCAAATTCGTATGTAAAAAAAAAGGGAATTTACTCAAATTCCGTTTATTAGCATACGTTTTAATAGCTTAATGATTCCAAATACAAAATACACCATTTGCACCGTATATTTCACCAGGGAATATATAACGCAATTTGTGAAATTTACTATCATCAGAGGATGTCTTTTTCATTTTGCTCAATGCATTTATAGAAACATCAAATCAATGCCAGAAGTTTTGAAGCTCTATAATGATATAGATAATCCTCACAACTCCACTCATTTACGAACTCTTGCCACTTTGGTTTTGGTACCACCATCAAAAGTCATTGTAGCCTACCAAGCATTATCTGGACGACCAACAGGGCCAAACTTCGTGATCTTTTTTCTTACTTCGAGCGCACTTGGCTAGGCGAACAATTTTTGGCTGGCTTTTATGACCCCGAATTCGACATTGGAACATTGGAACATCTACGATGCCACTTTGAAGGGTTTACCTCGAACAAACAATGCATTGGAAGGTTACAACAATGCTCTTCGTTCATGCTTAGGAGGTTACAAGACATCAGTATGGGACCTGATTAAGCAAATCCATATTGAACATAACCTTATCTCTTTGGAAATCTGTCGTAATGTTCGTGGTAAGAAGCCTGATCTACCAAGGAAACGATTCAGCGACTCGCATGATGAGCTTCTGACCATAATGAAGACAAACCATGAAAAATGGGACGCTAAAAAACCAGATGGAACAGATGTGATGACACCAAGCATGCTGTATAACTACCTCATTCAAGTCTCTTCGGCTATTCATTTAATTAAATAAGTAAAAAAAAAATTAGGGAAATTTTTTATTTAGGGATTTATTCTTTTAGGGTTATTTGCATTTAGGGATTTTTTCTTAGGGATTTTTACATGATTTCTTCCAAAATAGACGAAAAGCTTTCGAAACCTTAAAGTAGTTTTTTATAAATAACTCCTTTATTATTAAGTTTAGGTAAAAATGAATATAATGAAACTTTTAGTAAATTCGATTCCCTATAAATTTTATACGATAGTATGATAATTCTCATAAAAATCGGTATTTATTGAGAAAATCAATAAAATGTGCTTTGACACCTCTTTAAACTATCCTTACTTATGGTCCGATCTTGTCCAAAAACAATCCAATCCCCGCCCATCATTCCCAAAAAAAACATCTAAATATCAAATTTCAAGACAATATCTCATTTTGTTTAGACGTATTCTCGGTAACGAGCCGGTTCAAAAATTATTTTTTTCAGTTTTGGATTCAGAACCGTCTGAAATGTGGAAATCTCGAAAAAATCTTGGAGCAAAAATTTTCAAAATTTTCCGATCATCGTATAAGCTATCCTTATTTCATGAGGAAAGCTAAAATGATTTATTTATAGCTGGTAAAAAATATTTTCTTTCTAAAACTGTGAATACGAGTAAATAAAGCTAGTCAAACCCCAGGAGGAAATCCTGGTTGCGCCACTGAATCGAAAATAAAGATAAATCTTCTTCTAAACGTTGTGTGTGAAACAATTTCAAATAATTTAATTGTAAAACTATTAATGAAATAAAAAAAATCAAATATATGAATATAATATAAATATTTTTAATTTTATTTTAAGAATAGATATATATATCTCACAGGCGGTGGCTGTGACGTCACATATATACATTTAAATTAAAAAAAACTAATAAAGATGAATTTTTCCAGAAATGTGATCAATAAAACTTAATTTTTCTTTATAAATATTATCTCTAGTGTGAATTTCAAGAAAATCGTTAGAGCGGTTTTTGAGAACCCATGGCCAAATATATATACAATTTTAGCTAGCATAAGAAGATAAGATAAGATAAGATTTACTATGGAACTATGATCATTTAATAGATAGAGTGTATTTTGAACAATTTGATAATTATCAAAAAAAAATTTAAAAACTTAATTGGAATGATGTACCAAAAACATTCTATCAAATTTTAAAAAATTTTCCAAATAGAAGATAATATTTACGAAAATGAGCTTTTTAATGAGGTATCATTATTTGAAACAAATAAATTAGTAAGGAAAGGGTTAAATCTTGAGCAGCAGTAAATATAGAGAATACAATAAAGAAACAATGATTAGAAATTATTTTAACGTAGATTTGTATTTCAGAAATTCAAAAAGAATATATTATTTTAGTTAATTCTAAACTGCACACCAAATTATTATTTAATATTCAATATAATTATTATTATGATTATTATCTAATCCTATTAGGTTAAGTTCAATAATTTTAAATCTTGACTTCAAATTTTCCTTGGTATATATTAAAATGTTTTTTTTTTTGCCTTGTCTCATATTATATATATTCAGTGGCGTACCTAGAACTTTTGCCGCCCGCGGTGATCTCCAGTTTGCCGCCCTTTCTATTATAAGTCAATCAAATAGTGGTTTTTATAAATTAATACACATAAATAAATTATTAAGTTATTTAATCAATATTAATTAATACACAGAGTAAATTTTTTTACACATATTTGTATGAACTCGTAAACATATTTATATAATATTTACGAATTTTAATGAATACAATAAAATAAAATTATTATCCTGTTCTTGGAATTAGAATTCAAAATTTACACTAAAATGCATTTATATACACCGAGGAATAATATTCGAAATCAACTAAATATAAAAAATGCCGCCCCAAGATAAGTGCCGCCCGGTGCGGACCGCACCCACCGCCCCCCCCCCTTAGGTACGCCACTGTACATATTCAAATTATTATAATCATTAAAATTTTTATTAATTTATTATTCTTAGATTTTGTTTATTATATATTTTAATTGATAAAAGATTTTCTATATATAAATAAATAAATTTAAAAATAAATATCAATTTCATAAAATTGAATAAATATATGAAATATATAATAATAATTAATTATATAAAATGAAATATATTCGCAAAAATTGCAAAAATTTATTGATCAAAATTAAAATTCTTTCTTTAAAATATGAATTAAAATAGATTGTTAAAAAAAAATAATTGACATATACGGATTATTTTTATGTACAATATATATTTATTAACACAAATAATATACAATATATGTATTGACAAACATATATAAAAAGTTTGACAAATATGTTTGGTTTTTCTGCTTTGAGGAGGTGGTGAAATGGATTAACCGTTAAAGATTGTTGTTTAACAAGATAGGACCGGACTTTTTCCGGCTAAAAACCCTACCACTTGATGCTTGTAAAATAAATTAATTTTCAGTTACAGAAACAATTTCAAATATATTTTAATACATCTATTAATGTAATAAAAACAGATATGGATACATAAATAATAAATATAAACATTTTTAATTTTATTTTATTTATAATATCTATGCAAGAACAGGCTGTGACGTCATGAATGGCTGGATGACGTCATATAATTTTAAATCAAGAAAAAACTAATAAATATGATTTTTCTCGAGGATAAAACCAATACAAATTGCATCATGATTCGTGGTGATATATAAAAAAATATCATGTGAAATTTGGTGTGAAAATAACCCTTTCCTTCCTATCGTCGATCGCTAATACTACCACTTCCGGTTTCCGGATTTGCACCAAAAGTTGATCCATTCATCCCACTGATGCATTAAGTAAATATACCAAATTTCATCGAAATCCGTTCAGCCGTTTAGGCTGTACACATCTATACGGACAGACGGACGGACAGACATCATGCTAAAAATACTTTTTTCTGTTAAGAAAATGCATGATTCGTGGAGATATGTAAAAATCTACACATGTGAAATTTGGTGTGAAAACAATACCTCCCTTACTATCGTCGGTCGGTAAAAAAAATGAACTAAACATTAGAAATGGTATTCTTTATTTTTGTTTCTTTCATATATAATAAATAAAAATAATTATAAAATATAAAAACATCGAATTATTATTTATTTCACAAATTGAATTTTTTTTTTTAAATTAATCATTAGAAATGTTCTTTTCATGGATTCCTGTTCAAACGATCTTTTTACCGACCGACGATAGTAAGGGAGGTATTGTTTTCACACCAAATTTCACATGTGGAGGTTTTTACATATCTCCACGAATCATGCATTTTCTTAACAGAAAAAAGTATTTTTAGCATGATGTCTGTCCGTCCGTCCGTCTGTCCGTCTGTCTGTCCGTCCGTATAGATGTGTACAGCCTGAACGGCTCAACGGATTTTGATGAAATTTTTTATATTTACTTAATGCATCATTGGGATGAATTGATCAACTTTTGGTGCAAATCCGGAAACCGGAAGTGGTAGTATTAGCGATCGACGATAAGAAGGGAAGAATTATTTTCGCACCAAATTTCACATGAGGAGATTTTTTACATATCACCATGAATCATGCACTTTGTATTGGTTTTATTCTCTAGAAAAATCATATTTATTAGTTTTTTTCTTAATTTACAATTATATGACGTCATCCAGCCATTCATGACGTCACGTCCTGGTCTTACATATATATTATAAATAAAATAAAATTAAAAATATTTATGTTTGTAACGGATGTATATTTATTATATATATATATGACAAAGTCACCCCAGGCGCTGTTGCATGACTGAATGGCAACGTCTAGGGGATTCCGACGACGGTTGGTGACTTGGCATTATATAGACAGTCAGATGCTAACCTTCTTTGTGTAAAGACGTGTTATCCTGTCTCCGCGTTCTTTATGTAAAGACGTGTTTTGATGATCCTCCATGTTGGATGGATCCTTTGTGACTCCCATGGTGGAGAAGTAATATAATATTTCTTATAATTATACATTTTCTTTGACTCCCATGGTGGAGAAGTAATATAATATTTCTTATAATTATACATTTTCTTTGACTCCCATGGTGGAGAAGTAATATAATATTTCTTATAATTATACATTTTCTTTGACTCCCATGGTGGAGAAGTAACATAATATTTCTTATAATTATACATTTTCTTTTAAACAACCGTTTTTCAATTTAACTTAAACTACATCCTTATTGACCAGTCTCTCTAAAATCTGCTTTACCTCCGAGTATAGCATGGCGCCCAAGTAATCTCATCTCTGCTGGACCATTGGAGGAAAGGTAGTTTGTTCTCTGCAGCTGCGGGTAATATTTTCCCCCTTCAAGAAGATATCCACCTGTTTACCTGTGGAGACCTTAAACTCTTTTTTTCCCTCTCCACATAAGATCCATTTTTTCCCTCTCCCATTTCCCCTCTTCTCTCTTCTATCACATTTTCCCTCCCTTCTCTCCCCCTTCTTCCCTCCTCCTTGTAAGGGGCCTGTTGGCATCCACTGTGGGCCTTCCCCCCTTACATGTTATATATCCATATCTGTTTTTTATTACATTAATAGATATATTAAAATTATTTGAAATTGTTTCTGTAGCTGGAAATTAATTTATTTCAAACCGTCGGTCGGTTCGGACCTGGCCACAGGTCGACTTATTTTTTTTTAAATTTATTGTATACAGTTTTTATTAAATAATATGATTTTTCTTTGTAATAAATTTTCTGCCGGTTTTTGCGTTAACAGCACTTCTCCGCTCCTCCCCACTCGCTCAACTCACCCTTCCCCTTCGCGCTTGGCCACACCTCCTTGCATTCAATGGCGTCTAGGGACACGAGCAGGCAGGTAGGGAGTGAACATTTCGTCTAACACTTGTCACCTATCTGACGTCACAGCCGACATATTGGTTGTACCAAAACATTATATTTTCCATTGAGCTTAATGTTAATATATCATCAAATTTCGGGCCTTTTTTGTGAAAAATTATGTGAGCAAAGATTTTCTCATGAAGAAAAAACTTTAAATTTTATTTTATTTCAACTGCAGGCCGTTTTGATATGCATATACCTATGTATAAAAAAATTAAATGTTGCAGCAATCATTCTCTTCATAATGCTGATGATTAGTCAATTAAAAAAAGAAATTATCATTAGTTTAATGGAAAAATGATTTCAAAAAATAAAATATAAACAAAAAATATATTTATTAATGTTTGACGAATTTTTTTTAAATGAGGATGAAATTCTGTGAATATTGTAGGAATGGCATTTTCTTTTAATCGAACATATACCAGCGACGTTTTATCAAAACAATCTTCATCAAAATGATTTGAGCATAGGAAAGAATATTCTGTTGGCTCCCAATCTTTCCACCGGACGGCGTCTATCCATTTCTTTCTTAAATTGCTATCTTTTAGAAATCTGAAAGATGTGAAATATTTCAAATTTCTATTCTATTCCTCAATTTTTTATTTAACCAAGAGATATTGAGGTACTACCAGAATTTGTTATAATTAAGAAAATTTTCTAAAATATTATGTATACCGTTTTGAAATTAAATCAAAGAAATTCAAAATACATACATGTGACAAGAAATTTTTTTCCCAGATTCTTCTTCACCTAGATGTCTTTTACTTTTATTTCCACGTTGGTTCGTGCATCTATATGCAGAACATGCCATGATAATTATTTTTAAAAACTAAAATAAAATAACAACTGTCTATAACCTAAACCCAGGTGTAAACCTAACCTGGTCTTAGAATCCAGTTAGAATCTAATAAAAAATAATGTAATATTAAATACAAATTAAATTATTAAAAACTATTTATAATTATTAAATATATTAACTAAACAATAAAATAAAGAAGAAATATCTAAGAAAAACTTTCAAACATACGAAAAAATTGAAAACAAAAATGTATTATTTCTTATGGAAATTTCAATGTTTTGGTACATCCAAAATGGACGACAATAATTTTTCCCTACTTTTTTGGTGCCACCTCCAACCACAAAAAACAAACGGAATGATACCTCCATATCTCCATGGACACGACATAGAAGGCTAAGTATCGATTCTGAGTATCGGCTAGGTATCGAAAAGGGTAGTATCGATTCTTCGATAGTATCGGACTCAAAAGGATCGATACACCAAAGTATCGGTATCGGAAAAAAAGCTTAGCCCAGAAAACGTTTGACTTTTTTTTTTTTGAAAAAAAGTACGCTGCTAAGTGCGCTAAGTACCATTCGATACTTTTTTCGATACCACAGGTATGGGTATCGATGCTGTACTAGTATCCGAAGATAAAGTATCGAGTTCAATAATCGATGGTATCTGAAACGAAGTATCGTCAGTGTCCCTAATGGCGTCTCGAATTCATTCCATTTCCATCCCCGCCACCGAAATCACCCCTCAATCATTCGCTATGCTAATTATGGATGAATTGAAATTTTATTATTGACGACGAAAATTAGTGAACTGAAATAAAAAATATTTTTATTAAAATTAAATTTAAAAAATGTATTTTATAATTGTATATAATGATACACAATAGATTTTATAAATATTTCGATAAAATCTTTGAAAGCTTAAATATTTTCTATTAAATTATATAATAACTAATTAAATAATTTAAACAATAAAAAATAATCTAAGTATAAGATTTAATTTTCTTTAAAAATAATTATTTAAATATTTTTTTTTAAATAAAAATCTTTAAGTTGTTAGTATTATATTTTCCAAATTATTTTTAAATTTTAAATATTTATCAGATATTTATTCTTAATTCTCTTTCAAATTAAATCCAAATATTTAATCTGAGCTGTTTATTACTATCTCGCCAGAGATAGTATTGCGATCACGAAAATTTTCGATGTCGATATTTTGATGTTTTTATACGTTTTGAAGGTTCCTGAATCATTTTCATTAAGCTCATTGAGAAAAATGTCTCTGTATATATATATCTGTTTGAGCTAGAATCATAAAATTTGGTATAGGGGCATTATTCAAAATTCGTAGTTTTCTCTCAACTTTTGAAAAATGTAGCTCAACCGGAAGAGGGTCATTACTTACAACGTTTTGATTTTTTTCCTCTAAAGTGACCGTAAAAATAAAGATATATGTTTGATAATTTTTCACATGATTAAAAATTGTATAAAACTGCTAATGCTATATATAGAATTTCAGCTTGATTGAATCGCTGAAAGTACCAGAATTAATTTTTTAACACTGCAAATCTCACGCGCCAACACGTGACGTGGTGCCATCAACAAAGAGCCAAACATGCGCTGGTTTAATAAATATTATTTATTCGTTTTAATTTATAATTTAATTTAAATATAATATATGTTATTTAATCCAATTCAATTTGCGAGACAGTCGAGTGGAGACACTCCAGCTTATTTTTAAAATTATTAAGATATAAGATTTTTGCTAATCTTATTAATGTCTCAAGGAAATATTGAATGAATGTTCATAATTGATTTTTATAAAAAAAAAATAAAAAAACAATTTTAAAAAATAAAAACAAATTATAATTCGAAAATAATTATTTATATTTATAAATAAATCTGTGTGAAAATAATAAGTGTGAAAAAATATTAATTACTATCCGTTCCCGAAATCATATGCTGCCTTCTTAGAGGGAAAGGCGGCTTCAAGTATATTATAATAATTTCCGTCGTATATATATAGAGAAAGGTTGTTATCGATGGGCCCCTTAAACATAATGATCCATAAAATCGTCAAAATTAAAATTTGTACAGTTCTGTACATGTTAATGTAGAGGATACTCTTCATACTACACATATATATCTAGAAATAGACGTTATTATTATGAAATGGTAAATAATATTAGAAAAACAAACAAAACTGTCACTGGCCCGATGAAGGAAACCAGTCGCCTTCATTGGGCCAGGAAGTTTCCATGAAGGGGCCGGTAACTATTTTATGTTTTTGAGAGAGTATCATCTTAGTAAAAGTCAATAAAATGTTTAAAACTATTTTTAGCATTACTCTTAAATATTAAATACTAGTTAGAACAAACACAGACTTCTGAAAAAACATTTAAACATATCAATGGCTTCACGTTATTCACAAGGAGTATGATTACAGTTCAGTCTTGATAACCATAAAATAGACCTAGTGGGAGAATCTAAGAAGTAACATTGAATTTTGTTTATTAGAACAGGGATGATAGTCAAATAATAATTTTTTTCTGAAAATACATACTGACATTACATACAAGAGATCTGATTTGAACCAAACTGTCCATAACGTAAAACGTGGGGCGCAACAAATAATAATTTTTCTATTCAAATATGATTTCCTTTATTAATTTTTATTTAGCATCAATCGTTGTTTTTTTAAGGCTTAAGTTTTCACCAAAATTCTTGTAGAAGGGAATATTATTAGAAATACGATAATAGGATAAGTTTCGTGATATAATTTTTATAAATATTACCTATTAAGTATTTAACAGACTTTTTGTAAAAGGGAATATTATTAGTTAATCATAAGAAAATTTATAGTATATTTAATATATTTAATAATCAAAGTAGATAGGAATGATCTTTGTTATATTTTAAATTATTTTTATGTTATATCAAATTAGAAATATTTATTATACTAATATATATATTCTAGTTTTTTTTATCAGACCACTTGTAAAAGGGAATAATTAGTAGTCCAATAGATTTTTTTTAATTTAAATTCTTTCGAGCATTAAATTTAATATTTTTGATAAAGATCAATATTCATTCGTCAAATTATATTATGCGTCGTTTTAATGTTTATTTTGAAATTTATATATTTTTATTAGAAACAGGATATTTTAGACATATTTGCGCCCCACGTTTTACGTTATGGACAGTTTGATTCAAATCAGATCTCTTGTATGTAATGTCAGTATGGATTTTCAGAAAAAAATTATTTTCTCCTTTTTAGTCCGTTAGTAAAACGTGGTTTTTTAAAAAATTTTTTTATAAAGTATTATTTTCTACTTTTTAGTCTTCAAATTTTGCAATCGATTTTAGTTTACTCATATTAATTAAATTTATGAAGTATAATTTAAGAAATGAATGTGTACTAAATATTTATATTTATAAAGTTGGGGATTTTATGTTTTTTTGTTTACATTTTTTTTGTTTACATCCGACATTTTGAATTTTTATATATAGGAATAATTTTGGATTCAAATTGTAGCAATTAGAAGCTCATAGAAATGATAATATTGTATTGTCATGGAAAGCAAAGCTGTTGGTGAAGTTTCAAGAAAATCCGATGATTGGAAGTCGTCGAAAAATCGATTGCAAGATTTGACGCATACACACAGACAAGAATACAAGTTAAGTAAAACGTGATAATGATAACAATAAAAACTATTTCGTTTTATTGTATCTACGATACCGAATTCGCTAGATTAATAACTCATTGATATCCATGTTTTGTTTATCTTATATGTTGTAGTGAAATTTTAGAATAGGGAAATAGGGATTGAAATTAAATTAAATTATACAAAAAATAAAATGATTTAAAGAATTAAATGAATTTAATTCTGTAGAAATATCTCGGTGGGAACCGACATTTAGTGAAATTTTAGAAAATGGGGTTTTGGAATTAAAATAAAATCTTTATGTTTTGAAAAATAAAAAAAAAATAAATGAATTCATTTTGTAAAATAAAGGGTTCAATTAAATAAGAAAGAAGGGGTTTAATTTAATGAATTTGGTGCTCTGTAATGGTAGCAATTCTGAATTTTGAAGGTTTAATTCCAGCGCGAGTACATCTAATTGAGAGAAGGAAGGGTACAAAAAAATGAAATTAATTATAACAAACTTGAATTCTTAATTTAATGAATATGAATGAAAATTTGTTTATTTATTACGTTATTTGATCAAAATGTTTCGGTTACACAAATTAAAGTATATGAATTAATTAAACGAATTATTTATAGTTGACAAAAGTTGGTTTAGTAAGATGATGATAAATTTGATATTTGGAACAATATTTTTTAAATATCATCTTATAAATTAAATTAAATTGAATATTTTTAGAACAAAATTGAGAATTTTGGCAAATTATAATAAAGCCGAAATTAGGAAAGTTCACAATTTTAAAAATTTGAAAGTTTTGATTAATTTTAGAGAAAATATTAATTCTATGAATTGTTTTAGAGAATAAAAAATTATAAAAGTAAGTAAAACGTGTCCTGTTTCTCTTGGAAAATTTTAAATCCAATCCTTGTTTAATGAAGACTTGAATCGGTTCATTGGGTACGTCGACGGGATTCGCCTTGCGATTTTTTAATATCCACTCGTATTTAGAACTTTTTCTGGTTAATCTCTCCAATTCCCAATAGTGTGGAATAAGGAAACCAAGCAATATTTTTTAATACTTGTTCCCAAAAATACCTCGGAAGATTCTTGAACAGTCAGTTTTTTCTCGACAAGCCAAGTCCTCAAAAACTTGCATCCGTACGTTCAATTGAAATCCAAATAAATTTTTAAAATTTTAAAATTTCTGGTTTTCTCTTACAACATTCAAAAATTTTGAAAAGACACAAAAAATCGTATTACATTGGAAATTCAATTTGAATAACAAAATAAAAAATTGTGAGAATTTGTTTTTTAATTGTTATAATTATGCCCAAATATACTTAATCAGTTCATTAAATAAAACTTATTCTGATTAAGTTAAATCGAATATAATAAATAATCCTATTAAATGCATCGATTTGAAAAATATTCTGTTCTTTACGAATAAACTAATTTTTTGTAAATTTCGCTTACCTGTTACTAATACTGATGTAAATATTAAAACATTTTTATAAACAAAAAACAAACTAATAAATTATGTATTTCTTTTTTACTAATGTATTTTTATTAAATTATTATTTAATATAGTATCTAGTATCAACCTACCCTTTCCTTCCTTCTACCTGAATAGATCCTTTTGTACCTTTCCTACATAATAAACACAAAAAAAAAAAAAAAAAATAAGAATAATAACAACAAATTCAACCACTATTATTTTTTTTAAATTCTTTTTATTTACTAATAATACATCTTTTACAAAAATAAAATCACAAAAAGACAAAAAAAAAACAACTAACATTTCATTTAAAATAAGAAAATAATAGAGAAAACTTTTCTTAACAAAATACTAAACAATTTTTGTCATACTTCTTGTTAATCCTATTGTTATAAATAATAGAAAAATAAAAAATAATAGATTTTTTTAATTATTCTTTTAATTATTAAAATATAATCTTATCAAAAATTTAGAATTATTATTAAATCACTTTATATAAATTTATATACCTATTTTTGGAATGTTTTGGTAATCAAACTTGATCATTCATAAAAATTGTCTAATATTTTTTTATTTTTAGAATTAGGAAATTGATTCATTGATTTTTATTTTATCGTGGTTTAGTTTGATTGTATAAAAATAAAAAATTGAAAATCTACATTTTAAAATAAGTAATTAATCAAATTATTTATTTATAAATATGTCTATAAAAAAATATTAATAAATTATTATTCTTAAGTATAGGTTTATATACAATTTATATATATTTATATTTGATTCATAATTCAAATTCAAATAGAATACATTTACATATTTATTTACAAATCCTTCTATTCTTTTTAATTGTTTAAAGGTAAATTTGCTAATTTAATGATTATTTCGTAGAGGAAGCAATTGTCTCCGGAGTCTGGGTAACGTCGTCCAATACCATTTCAAAATGTTTGATTTTTCAAAATATTAATTTATTTTCAAGTTGAATTATTCACTTCACTTAACTTGAGTTTTAATAATTGGTCCGTTTCTTTCATTTGTTTTTCTATATTTTCATATTTCGAATAAAGTTGTACCTGTTAAAAATCAAACCAAGCAATCAACAATTAATAAATAAAAGGAGAGTTGAGAATTGAATTTAGAAAAAAAGAATTATTTCAAGATTTCAATCAAATTTGAAAACAAATAATTGATGGACTTACAAAGGAGTTATTGGATTCATCTTGAAACAATGTCTTCTTTAAAATCACTTTTTGATGATTCAATCTCAAAATTTTTCCTTCTTTCCAATTCATTTCGCCAAAATTATTTTTAATAATAAATTTTGGCATTTGGAGAGATTTTATCTTTCTATTTTCTATTAAATTATCTTTTAATTTGGTCTTGAAAAATAATAAAAATAATTATAAGAAAAAGAAAAAAAAAATAGATTTCATAAAATCGAATAATAAATTAAAAAGCATTATATTAATTTTTTTATATAATAATAATAATAAGAATAATAAAAATAAAAATAATAAAAGTACATACCCAATAAATATTTGAAGATTTCACTATTTCCAATTTTCTTTTCCTTTGTTCCACGCTCTTTTTCTTTTTTTCTTCATTAACCTATTCATATACAACAAATAACAAAATAAAATTAATAAGAATTAAGTATATAATTGAAAAGTGGATATCTACACATAGAGGAGGTATAACTAATTAGAAGTAATACTAGTATCAGAGAAATTCTCTTATATCTATAATTAGATAGGTGATTAGGTACTTACACTTTGTTTTCTTTTACGTCCCACGATTAGACGATTTTTAAGATATTCTTTTTTCTTAAGATGTACTTTCTAAAAAAAATAATTGTAAAAAAACATTTGTTTTAATTTCAATCTCTATTCAACATTAAAAAATGAAAAGTCTTATCTACTATTAATTTGATACGTTATACTTAAAAAATACCTACATTTTAGTATTAATTAATTTATCTAAAAGTATAAATGCAAAAAAAAAATAATAATATTATTTATAATATTTACCGTTTCAAGGATTTTTTCAATTGGTTTTTTTTTCTTCTCTAATAGAATTTTCGCACTTTTTAAAATTTCGATCTGTTGCTCTAAAGCGTAATTATTTAAAATTTCTGTATTCAATTTTTCAATTTTTTCGGAGTCTGGTTCGACGTCGTTATAAATGTCGATGTCCTTTTCATTCTTTTCTTCAGAATTATCATTATCATAGAAATGATAATCCTGATTGTCCATATTGACATCATAGAAACTATCAAATTCATTTACTCTTACAAGTTCCCCTTCCTTGAAGATGTCCCTTGATTCCCGATAGTTCATTGGCTCCAATTCGACTTTTGGTTTTTTCCTTTGACTATCGATCATCATTTCTTTGGAAAAATCCAAGAAATCATCATCAATAAACGAAGCCTTTCTTTTAACCATTTTTCAGTTTGATCTGAAATAGAAAAAAAATGCAAAATTAATCATTAAAAAACGATTACTTAATTAATTTTTTAGTAATTAGTAGAGTATGTATCACTACTTACCAAAAATTTTTTGAATCAAGTTCAGTTCTCGGAGAAGTAACCACGATGGAAGTGATCTGGAAGCGAGTTTCGAGTGAACTGTTTAAAATCATAAGGACCCTCTCTGGTCAAGAACCCACCCTCCTTCCCTCACCTAAATTACAAGAACCAATGGGATTGTGCCCATTTAGTATCTACCTACCCTTCCTTTCCTTCTAGCTGAATAGACCTTTCCTACATAATAAACAAAAAAAAAAAAAATAACAAGAATAATTCATACTTCTTGTTAATTACATTTTATAAATGAGTAAATCAATAAAAAATAAATAGATTTTATTATACTTTTAATTATTAAACTTTAATATCTTATCAAAAAATCAAATGATTATTAAATTATTTTATATAAATTTATAAACCTACTTTTGGAATGTTTTGGTAATCAAACTTGATCATTCTTAAAAATTATCTAAATTTATTAATTGATTTTAATTTTATCGTGGTTTAGTCTAATTGTATAATAATAAAAGCTGCTCAGGCCGCCGTCGGCGTTCTTCACAATTTGACGGAGGCTCTACCCCCTGTACCCCCGAAGTGATATGTAAAATTTTTTTATCCTTTTTGTTTCAATCTGGATATTACATAAAACATTCATTTCTTTTTGTGTTCTTATTTAAAATATATTTCAATTTTATCAGTAAATTAATGAAAGATGTGTATTTTCTATAAAAATTATCATAATTCACGAATATAAATCGTATAATTAACATCATCCCTTCGACCTACACCCTTTCCCATCATTTTAAAAAAGTCTCATATGAATTACTGATTTTTGTTAATAATTATATTTAATAGAATATCAAAACTTGTTTTTTATTTCATATTCATATTAAAATAATCTTTTATTTATTAATTAATTTATATATATATAAAGGTTTTTGTCTGCATATTGCTCAGAATTTAAAAATTTTGCATACCTTCGCGTTTCATGATATCAAGAATCCAAAAGTGACTAGAATTTTTCATGTCTGTCCGGAAATTCTCACGTTATAGACTCAAAATTAGCTGAACCGATTTCGATGAAATTACATCACAATATTCTCGCATATCTCTGTTTGTTCATAGACTATTAATTTTATTAATATCTAATCAATAACCGCAGAAATTAATTTTTTAAAATTTGATATTTAGACTTTCTTTTTATTGTATTCTTTGCGCTGATGAATCACAACATGTACATATAATCTTAAAAATTAAAAGAGAAAATCTAGTCACAATATTAATCTTTTCAGTGTGATAAATAAGTTAAAAGGGCCAATATGATTAAATGAAATATTGTAAATATCAAAATAAAAATATAATAATTATAAACATTCTTCTTTATTGTATTCTTTGCGCTGCTGAATGACAACATGTTTATATCAAATTTTTAAAAATTAATTTCTGCGGTTAATAAAATTTATAACCTATGAACAGACATGAAAAATCCTAAAGTCACTTTTGGATTCTAGAGGTCATGAAACGCGAATATATGGAAAAAATTTTAAATTCCCGAACAATGTTCAGATAAAAATCTTTTTATATATATATTGATATTTACTATATCTCAATTTATAATATTAGCATTTTAAACTTTGAAAACATTCACATTACGACTATATTATCTCTATTATTTTTTAAGGATATATGAATAAATAATTTTAATTAACCCCTCAAGCCGGGACCCCGAGTCCGTACTCGCCGGCTTCCAGCGTTTATATAAATAACTACAATAATTATACTTTCTCTTTTTTCCACTTTTTTTATTGTTTTTTTTTTCGAAAAAATGTTTTTTCAAAGAAGAAAAAACTTTGTTTTTTTCGAGAGTCTTCAAAACTCAATTTCTAAGCTAGGCTGATTAAATTTTTTGTAAACAAAGAAATATCTTCCCTTGACTTCTCTTGAAAATTGAGTAGTAGTGCTATAGTGTTACTTGTTAATGAAGTGTTTTAGTGTGGTATGTATGTATATATATGAATAAGGGAAGTTAAATGCATTGAAATCAAAGGAAAACTAAAAGCGTTCAAAGTTTTTAGTTGAATATGAAACAATTCATCCATAAACTTTGTCAGGCTTATAGAAAAATTATTTTATTCTTTTTAGTCCATTGGAAAAACGTTATTTTATAAATTTTTTTTATATTTATATTATTTTATTCTTTTTAGTGCAATTTTAATTTGATTAATTAATTAATTAATTAATGCCATTTGAGGAGAAAACCCCCTCTTCTTTGGCACTAAACCTGATAAATAAGAAGTCATCATTAATTTTAATCGTATAAAATATATTTAATTACAATCAAACTAAAAATCTATCTTTAAATCAATATTTCTGCTTCAGAATCCGTTGAAAAAAATCAATCGAAGAAATACAAAAGGAGTTAGTTACTAAAAGTAATTAATCGCTAATTTATTACAAATAATTAATTCTAATTCAATTATATTTCTTCTATACCTCCTAGGGATCAATTGAAATATCTATACAAATTTTCAAAAGTCTATCTCAATATTAAGATAATGAAAAATCGATTTCAATTTGTCCAAAGAGCGAACAGACAGATATAGAGAAAAACGTTATAATGAAAATGTATATCTAAAGTATCACGTGATTTTCAAACTTTGAAAAATAGTGAAAATATAATTTTTTTTCCATAAAAATAGATTGATATAAAATTGACTATTTTTGTATAATCATCTAAAATTTTAATAATGAATTGTTTTATACAGAAATTGATTTTTTCTATTTAGTAATCATGTAGGTATATAAAAAAAATTATGAAAGAATAATTATAATAAATTATATTATATTCACTTTTTTTTCAAATTATAATTTTCTTGTTCACAAATGATGGTAATTAAATAATCATAACTGGTATCTATTTAAATAGGTTTAGGATTCACACAAGGTGTAAAAATTTAAACTAAAGGAATTTAAATAATTGTTTTACATGTATTATAACAAAAAATTTATTTTATTTAAAAAATACAAATATAATTTAAAATAAAAAAAAATACTTACATTTATAGTATAATAACATAATATATATTTATTTAAATATAATAGATCATTGTATATTTTTTATAAAGTTATTAAAAGTATTTCTTAAATCTATTTTTTTTTTTTTAAATTAATTAAAAAATTAATTAGAATAAATGAAATAAAGAGTTGTTAAAATTAAATTAATAAAATAATACAAAAACTAATGTACTAATTATGAGAATGTATGAATGAATAAAGTATTTTTTTAATATTATTTAGGAGATTATAATTTAAAAAATATCTTTATCATATTGTTTGAAAATACAGTTTGAACATAAAATATATGTGCATGATAATCATTTGTTAATTGTAAATGCATTGAAAGTGATTTTTATTTGTTAAATTTCATAAATGATATTCAGTCAATATTTTTTCCTAAACTAAAATACGTTTAACATTAATTATACACATATTTACAAAATGTCTAAATAAAAATATACATTCAAAAAAGATACACTTTTATTCTTTAATACAATTATTATAAAATTAGTAAATGTTAATTGACTCTCTTATATTATAACAAACGATGGCTTTGTCTGGTTTAACTAATGTATCATATACCAGTCGACCATCACTTCCAACTACTGTAATTTTAGTGAAATCTAATCCATTTGAGGTATTCGTCTTTTAAGAATCAACTGCATCAATTGCAACATTCCTATTAGTGTTTGTATTTATTCTTATCGTTGTTTGGATCAAATTCAAGAGCATCACAAGGGAGATTTATTTTTTGTTTATTGTTTTTTTCATTTGATTTTTCTTCATTTTAATCCATTTCAGGTGTAAGACTTTTAAATTGTTTTCTTTATTGGGATCGAATTCAAGAGCATCACAATTGAGATTTAGTTTTCGTATATTTTTATTTTCTTTGTTGGGAACAAATTCATTAGCACTACAATTGAGAATTAATTTTTTACTGGGAACAAATTCAAGAGCATCACAATTGAGAATTAATTTTTTACTGGGAACAAATTCAGGAGCATCACAATTGAGAATTAATTTTTTTCTGGGAACAAATTCAGGAGCATCACAATTGAGATTTAGTTTACGTATATTTTTGTTTTCTTTGTTGGGTACAAATTCAAGAGCATCACAATTGAGATTTAGTTTACGTTTATTGTTTTCTTTGTTTGATTTTTCTGGATTTGAATCCAAAAAAAACATAGCTTTTCCTGGAGCTAAATTACTTTTTATTGGAAACCCAAGTTTTAGTAATTGATCTGCACTGAAAAGGTGGTCAGAGGGGATTTTATAATGATTAGAATCCGACATATTTAATTGGATATAATATTTTAAGTGATGTTTTCTTTCTCTTCACTTCTGTTGCTGTTAGGCACACTTACTTCTGCACCAAGAAAATCGTCCTCTTCAAAAAGATTAATGAGAAATGAATAAAAATTTTCAATCCCAAATACCTCACTTATTATGCTCCTTTTACTTCTTTACTATCTGAAAAAAAAAAAACATATTAGAATATGTATTTTTGTTTTAGAAATAATTTTATAAAAAAACTATTAAAGAAAATAAATATGACAATTTTCTTTTATAAAAGGACGTTTAAATCACTCCTAAACCTAAAAACAATCATACCAAACAAGCCGCTTATTCTATATTTTATTTAATTAAAACGATATTAAATTCATTTATTCATTAATAATTGTTAATTAATAGGAATTCCCATTTATTTTTTGACAGTTAAGTAATAATTTTAAACAAATATGTAATATATCTAAAAATACATTTTACAATATTTACCATTTGCCTGCCTGTGCGAGGGGCATCCTTAACGTCAAAAATACCCGAACGGAATCGACGAAACCAAAATTGCGCGTAATTAGCTGTTACAGTATCGGGACCATAAACACTATTCACATTTTCAGCCGCCTGACTTGCATTTTCGCCCTTATCAAAGAAAAACTGTAAAATGTACCGAATTTTCTCTTTGTTGACTTCCATCTTTAACGGCGTGTAACTCAGAACTGAATGGACAAAACAAAAAACTGCAAACGAATTCTTTTAGTGCGAACTGTTACCTTGACAACGAGCATAAATTTGAAATTGTTTGATCGATAATTTACGAGATATCGATCACTACAGCCATCTACCGAAAAAATAATGGATTTCTTTTTCCCCAACCTATTATATTAGTCAAAAATTAAATTTCTACATTATTTTTTTTATATAAAATGAAGAAATTTAAACTTTAATCTCATGATAAATGTTTTTAAAATTTAAGGTAAATTTACCAGTGGTGGACCATGTTAAGAAAAATGTCATTAAAAACACTATTATTCCGTAATAAAAGTTAGAATAGCAACAAAACAAGTGCTAACATATTGTACAACTATTTTTAATTATTACTACAACACAAACTTTCGGTTAATTTATATTCAAATATTTTTTTTTAATTTTTTTCTGGTACTGGTACAGTGGTCCACGACTGGTACATTTACCTTATATTTTGTGAAAATGATTTAATAAAGCGATTTTTATATTAATTTTAGTCAATTATAGATTTTTTACTTTCCCGCATACTTCGTATAAGGGAAGTATTGGAATCGTCAAAAATTTCGACTTCGAGATTTTGATAGATCTTGACGTTTTAGACCTCCCTGAGTCGGAAAATACACTTTTTTCGAATTATGTCTGTGTGTGTGTGTGTATGTATGTATGTATGTATGTATGTAATGTCTGTAAGCAAATTTACTCAAAAACTAATCAAGCTAGGACTTCGAAATTTGGTACACCGATATTATTCACAGTTTGTAGATTTCTATCAAAATTTCGTCAAAATCGGTTAACCGGAAGTAGTACTTTACCTACACTGGTTGCGTTTACCTTTCAAGTAAAGTACCAGTTTGCTTCGAGATATTTGCTTCATATTTTGTATATAGATTTAAAAATATGAAAAAAAATTCAGATACCAAATTTCATCATGATCTGACTACCGGAAGTGACATTTTACCTATACAAGTAGCGTTTCCTTTTTACCGACCGACGATAGTAAGGGAGGTATTGTTTTCACACCAAATTTCACCTGTGGATATTTTTAGGTACATATCTCCACGAATCATGCATTTTCTTAACAGAAAAAAGTATTTTTAGCATGATGTCTGTCCGTCCGTCCTTCCGTATAGATGTGTACAGCTTGAACGGCTCAACGGATTTTGATGAAATTTGGTATATTTACTTAATGCATCAGTATGATGAATGGATCAACTTTTGGTGCAAATCCGGAAACCGGAAGTGCTAGTATTGTCGATCGAAGAGAGGAAGTGAAGGGTTATTTTCATATCAAATTTCACGTGAGGACATATCTCCACGTGTTATGCACTTTGTATTGGTTTTATCCTCGAGAAAAATCATCTTCATTAGTTTTTTCTTAATTTAAAATTATATCACATCACCCAGCACTTCATGACGTCACAGCCAGCCCTTATATATTATAAATAAAATAAAATTAAAAATATTTATATTATATCCATATCTGTTTTTTTTACATTTAAAATATCAGTTAACCGGAAGTAGCACTTAATTCTATATATATATATATATATAAATGTTACCAAATATCAAATTTGACACCAATAAACTAATACGAACTGGCTCTTTATCAATACCAAGTTTACACATTCTAAATATTCATTCACAACTCTTTATACCTATTTATATGCGGGAAAGTCTAGGGGAGGACACTCCCGCTTATTTGAAATATATAGTTAAATAATTTATAATTTAATAGAAATTAAATAAATAATTTGGTATTATTAGATAATGAGATCCTTTATATTTATTTTATTATTAAGTTTTTTTAAATATGTTTTTTTTATAATTTCTTATTTGTCTGTTATTTCTAAATATTTCTACAACTGTATGAATATTAATATAAAATATTAATTTTAGTCAATTATAGAATATTCTTATCAAATCAAACTATTAAAATTTGTTAATAGAAACAATATCGGAATAGGGCATATTTAACAATTTGAGTTTCAATTAAAAAAAATAATAAATAAATTTATTTTCTACTATCTCGCAAGAGATAGTATTGCGATCGCGAAAATTTTCGATGTTGAGATTTTGATGTTTTTATACGTTTTGAAGGTTCCTGTATCATTTTCACTAAGGTTGAGAAAAATGTCTGTTTGTGGGTGTGTATGTATGTAACCAAGATTACGCAAAAACGGTTGGAGTGAGAATAATGAAATTTGGTACATGGGTATTATTCAAAATTCGTCGTTTTCTCTCAACTTTTGAGAAATGTAACTCAACCGGAAGAGGGTCATTACCTACAACGCTTTGACTTTTATTCCTCTAAAGTGACCGTAAAAACAAAGATATATGTTTGATAGTTTTTCACATGATTAAAAATTGTTTAAAACTGCTATATATAGTATTTGAGCTTGATTGAATCGCTGAAAGTACCGGAATTATTTTTTTACCACTGCAAATCACGCGCCAACACGTGACGTTGTGCCATCAACAAAAAGCCAAACATGCGCTGGTTTAATAAATATTATTTATTAATTTTATTCTATAATTTATAATTAATTAAATTTAATTTAAATATAATATATTATGTTATTTAATTCAATTCAAATTGCGAGATAGTCGAGTGGAGACACTCCAGTTTATTTAAAACACGTTATAGCTTGATTATATTAAGAATACTCAATAAATTTATAAATATATAAAATGTAATGTAAATAAAAACCTACCTTGACGAAATGTAGCAAGATGTTTGCTATTTCTGCTGAAGTCTATATCAAACACTTGCCCGTTATGTCCTTTTATTCGTATAATTCGGATCAAATACCACACTTATTATGTACCTTCGACTTTTATACTATTTAATTCTAAATTAAAAAAAAAAAATTATATTAGAATATGTCTAGTTAAATTTATTCATTTTTTGTGATTAATAATCTTATCAAAAATTATTGATTAATAACTATGAAATAATATAAATATAAAATTTTATTTATAAAATAATGTTTTTCTGAAAGACTAAAAGGTATAAAATAATTTTTCTATATGCCTGAGAAAGTTTATGGATCAATTTCTCCATATACAACGAAAAAACGTTGTGCGCATTTAGTTTTATTTATTTATATGAAACATCAAGTCAAATTTTTGTAATAATAAAAATTTTATTAAACAGATAAACTGACAAATTTTTATAAAATTGATAGACTAATATTTAAGAAATTAATATTTTATTATTTTTCAATGTAATATACTTATATCAATCAAAGTCAAAACAGTTGATTATATCAGAACAAATAGTGTTACTTGTTAATGATAATTTTAGTGTGGTATGCAAGTATTTATATTAATTATAGCTCTATAAAGTAATTTAATTGCATAAAAATGCGCCAAACGTTTTTTCGTTGTATATGAAGAAATTCATCCATAAACTTTGTCAGGCTATAGAAAAATTATTTTATTCTTTTTAGTCTATGAGAAAAACGTTATTTTATAAAAAAAATTTTCTATTTATATTATTTTATTTATTTTAGTGCAATTTTAATTCGATAAATTTATTTAATATAATAAAAGGAATAGAAAAGATGATAATATACTATACAAAAATTTGCAGATTGAATAAAACAAAAAGAAAATATTAATTTTTTAAAACTGTTATCATGTATTTTTAAGTAAATGTTATTATTGTGAAGTAATGTTTTTAAAAAATATTAATTATAATAATTAAAAAAATCCCTCTTTTAATGTTATAAATTATTTTGAATTTTTTCAAAATAAAAACCAATTAATATTTATCCATCAGATGAAAGTTGAATGAAAATTCAAATTTTATATATAATTTTTTATATATGTTTATTTAAAAACAAAAAATTAATTTACAAAATTATTAGTTTAATTTGCTTTTTAATACAAAATGAAGCAATTTAAACTTTAGTCTCATGATAAATGTTTTTAAAATTTATATTTTGGTAAAATGATTTAATAAATCGATTTTTATATTAATTTTAGTCAATTATAGATTTTTTTAAAATATATATATAAATAATTTATAATTTAATAGGAATTAAATAAATAATTTGGTGTTATTAGATAATGAGATCCTTTATAATTTATTTTATTATTTTTAGTTTTTTTAAATATGTTTTTTTATAATTTCTTATTTGTTTGTTATTTCTAAATATTTCTACAACTGTATGAATATTAATAGAATATATTAATTTTAGTCAATTATAGAATATTCTTATCAAATCAAACTATTAAAATTTGTTAATAGAAACAATATCGGATTAGGACATATTTTACAATTTGAGTTTCAATTAAAATAAAATAATAAATAAATTTCTTTTTTTTATATTTGCTTGAATTAAAATAGAAAAAGAATATCTTTAAGTATAATAAAATTTTTATATAAAATGATATAAACATTGGAATTTTATAATCAAATAAAAATCAATTTTAATTAATTAATTATTTTTTTTTAATATATATTTTTGTAATTTTTTAAAACACGCTCTAGTTTGATTGTATTAAGAACTAGCTGCTCAGAGCGCCTTCGGCGCTCTTCACACCTAGACGGGGGCTCCGCCCCCTGTACCCCCGAGTGTTACATAGTATTTGGTGGTTGAAAGTAGTAAAAGGTTTTCATCCATTTTGTTTCAATCAGTATATTACATAAAACATTCATTTCTTTTTGTGTTCTTATTTAAAAAATATATTTTAATTTAATCACTATATTAATTATATATTATTATTGTATATGCTATATCTATCTACCTATGTGGCTCAAAGATACTCGAAAGTTCTTAGCGGCAACAACCACATTTCTCCAAGTGTCCCTATCCTGAGCCCTTGTTCCATCTCTCTTACGTCCCTTCCTACGCGTTTTTTTCCAAGCGGACGTTTTCCAATCGGTCTTCCCACCAATATCTTTTTCCTCTCCCATTCTAGCCACGTGCCCTGCCTATCGCAGCTTTTTCCCTTTTATAACCCTAACTATTTCTGAAGATGCAGAGAGGCCATGCAATTTCTTGTTATGTAGTCTCCCCCATACCCGGTGACCTCATCTTTCTTTGGCCAATAAATGCAGGGAAGAATCCTATTCTCAAATACTCTGAATCTACTCTCATCTCCAAGGGTCATAGACCATGCCTGCCACCCATATAATGCAACAGGCAAAATAATCTTTTTATATATTCCCTTTGATAATAATTTTCAAGAGATAAGCCTCTTTATTGCAGATAACAGGCGTTTCCCGATTGCAACCCCGATTTAAATTCTTCTCAAATATTATTATCCTTCGTGTTTACATTCAATTTTTCTACATATTCAAATTCTACATTTTGTATCTTAAGATTTTGTATGTTAATACTCTTCCTCTTTGTTACTAAATATTTTTTCTTATCACTATTAATTTCAAACCTCCATTAAATTATCTGTAATTGCAATTGCCGAATCTCCTATTATATTTAAGTCGTCTGGGTAACCTAATATTTTACAATTGATTTCCGCATCTTATTCTTTCTTTACTACCTTCAAGACAAATTTGAAGATTGAAAATTTGAAAAAGTTTATCCGGATCTATTGAGTCATGCGTATGTTTTACTAATGTCTACAAATAATTAGTGAATAGAAATATTGAATTCGCGGTTTTTTTCCTAATATCTGTCATAATGAAAATATCTTAATTAATGTTGGTCGATTTGGCCTGAACCCGCAATGATATCTCCTAATATTTCCTCCGCCTATGGTTCTTAAGTATTGTATATGTTATAATAGTGAAATAGAGTATAATATTTCTTGATCATTACATTTTGGTATTTTATTTTCATTGCTAGATTATTATTGAATATTTTTAATTATAATGAAACTTGAGAAAATGCAAAAATAGAGACTTGAGACCAGGGCCGCGGCGTGCACGTGTGCAAGGTGGGCGCTGCCCACGGGCGCCTGGTGTAGGGGGCGCCAAACTGACCATTCTTTTTTATTTTATTTTAAGTGTTTTAAAAATGAATCAATATAATTGTGGACGTGAATCCTACGACACGTTTAAATATATTTTCCAAATTTGTTTGTTTTACTGCGTATCTTTCTAACCTTGCCCGTAACTGTAGCTTCGGGTGAACGAAGCTTCTCTAAGTTAAAAATTATAAAAACGAATTTGCGTTCGACATTGTCGCAGGAGCGCTTAACAGATCTTTCTATGATAGCAATAGAAAATGAAATCATGGATAACTTAGAAATATATGATATTATTAAAGGTTTTGTAGCTTCAAAGGCTCGAAGAATCCGAATAGTATAGTTTTGTGATGGAATTTCATATTGTATTATGTTTTCATTTTTGAATTTTTTTTATGTTTATTGTTCTAGAAATTTAACCTTGTTTCTATTGTTAATGAGTTAATTATTTTGTTATTTCCTATTATTATGTAGATAAATTCCTCTGTATTCATAAACACAGTTTTCAAAATTAAATGTTTTATTTGATTTTATTGTTCTATTGATAGAGGGGGCGCTTTTTAAAAATTTGCACACGGGCGCTTTGCACCCACGTCGCGGCCCTGCTTGAGACAATTTATAAAAATTAACGGTATAAAACTATAGATAAATGACCAATATATACATTCATTAATAGTATTAATTTAAATTAATTGATTTATTTGTTTTTTTATTATTAAGTTCATTTATTAATTTTTTTAGATCATAGTTATTTTCCTTAAAAGAAACTTAAATTCTGTGGTGCTAGGGGATTTGAAAATCATTCGTCGCAATATGAAGATTTCGCTTACAGTTTCTGTCATGTCCGACCTCCATCCAACAGTTATTTTCTGTCAAGTTTTTTGCTTCTCTTAATCATGTGATCTATATATTTAATTTTTCTTGATTCATTATAATAAAATTTAAACAAATAAAAATTTTTACTTTGTTAATTTATATAAATTTCAATATAAACTGATTGTGAGTGATACGCTTAGCCAATACTCTGAATAATTTGTGTACAAAAATATTGAATGTTCTTAGCGAGATTTGATATAATGTTGTACGATTTGTCCTAAATCTGAATTAGAAGAAAATTATAAATTGCCTCCTCTTCCAGCCCAATTCATTTACCCACCCATGTTGCATATGGCATCTAAATTTCTTAAAACTCCGTTTTTTTAATTTAAAATAGAAGGAGAGAAAGAGAGTTTTAAATTATATTCGAATAGTCTATATATTCTATATATCAGTATTTTTTTTCTGAATTTAATAGCAAGTTGATTTTAAAAATTTTCAATTCTTAATGCATATGATTGATTACATGTGTTAAAATTTAAAAAAATTCAAATATTCTAATTTTTATATTTATATACAATTTAATATTATTTTTTATTAATATCATATCAAAAAAAGAGAATTTATTAAAAATTAAAAATAAAAAAAGAAGCCTATTAATAAAAAATTGAATGGTGATTTAAATATTTTATTAAATTAATTAAAATGAGACCTTTTAGAATAAATTATTTAATTGAAATGATATTTAAATATAAGAATTTAAAAAAATATTATATTCTTTGTTTGGCAATTGTTATTTAATTATGTGCAACATGATTCGACTTGCACAGAGCATCGTTATTTTTTATTAATATCACATAATAAAAATGAATCTTTTAAACATAATAAATAAAAAAGACATTTTAATAAATTTAAAAAATATACCCAATTTAAAAATGTCAAAAATTTAAAACAACTTTATATCATCATATTTTAATTTTTATATAATATATATATATATTTAGTAATTAATAATAGAGTAATTAAATTAAAATAAAAAACAAAGATAATATAATTCAGTCATTTTAATTCAGGTTAAATAATATTTTTTTTTATTATTCAATGATAAAATTTATATATTATTATATATATATTATAGAAAAGAAGAAATATTCAATTAAATAAAAAATAATTTAAGATAAAAATATGATCTAATAAATATTTTAATTAAATTGAGAACTTTTAGAATAAATTATTTAATTGAATTGATATTTGTATATTAGAATTTAAAATAAAAAGGGAAATATTATAATAATTCTTTGATTGGGAATAGCTATGATAATTCATTGTTTGAAATGATTCCGCTAGGCCGGCAGTGAGCCGCGAGCTGCTCTTGAATGAACAACACGGAGAATTATATAAACTTTAAAAAATTAATTTCTGCGGTTATTGTTGACATATAAATAAAATTTATAGCCTATGTTACTCTAGGGGTATATAAGAATATTGTGATGTAATTTCAAAGAAATCGGTTCAGCCAATTCTGAGTCTATAAAATAGTAATTTTCCGGACAGACAGACAGACAGACAGACAGACAGACAGACAGACAGACAGACAGACAGACAGACAGACAGACAGACGTGAAAAATTCTAAAGTCACTTTTGGATTCTAGAGGTCATGAAACGCGAAGATATGCAAAAATTTTTAAATTCTGAGCAATGTGCAGACAAAAACCTTTTTTTATATATATAGATATTCAGTAAACATATGAACATATAATATATAAAACGTAATTTAAATAAAAACTTACCTTCACCGGAGGTAGCAAGATAGTTGTTATTCTTATAAGACAAATAATTGAAACGACACTCACTTTATAAGAACATAAACATCAATTAAGTAGATTACCCCTGAGAATGATTCTTCTACAATAATATATTGTAAATGCAACACCAGACCAGACTGAAGAATATAGTAGGATCAAGAGATCATAGCACGCACAGATTTCGTTAAAGCCTGTTAAGGCAACCCCAGTCCACGTCAATGGGACGGGTGTAACACGAACACCAGATGGTGTTGCAGGCGAAAATGGTTGACTCTTCAGGCGCCCAATAGATGGCAAGGCAAAAAAATGCCCGAAGATCACCCCCTCCCATAGGCCTTCCGAATTCCCTGCAATTATTTGAATATCAAACTCGACAACCACATACCATCCGTACACATAATATTCGAAACAAACCCAGCAAACATGGTATTAAAGGAAAGTAAATTTTTTATTATTTAAATTATTTTATTATTTAATTATGAATTATTTTTTATATGCGCATATATTTAGAATTTAATTTTATATAAAAAAACTCATTTTATTTTAAGTGTTATATATTTTTTTAGAAATTAATCAATTTTTATTAATTTAAAAGTCTAATTAAATTAATTTTTATAACAATTAACTAATCAATGTCTTTTTGTTTTATTAATCGTTGTATATTTCAGGGCTTCGAACCGTTATTTTTTTCGTTTCGGTTTTCGTTCCGGTTCAATAAAAAAAAAATATCAGTTCGGTTCCGGTTTTCGTTCCGGCAAAAATACCGGTTTTTTCGGTTTTCGGTTTTCGGTTCAGTTCCGATTAATTAATTTTAAAGACCTTTTATTTGTATTAGAAATTTAGGTCGGGGTATGCCGAGTCTGCCATAAATATATAAAAATATTTCTTGCTACCACCCTAAATCATACTACATGAATTGATACAATCTAATATAAATAATAATAATTAATTAAAGGTATAATAATTAGAAGTATATAATATAAGATGTTAATATAATTTATTAAACGGAACAAATAAGTATGAATATTTTTTTACATCCTTCTACTTTCACAAACACTCAACAAACGAAACAAATTCGTATATTTAATGTTAAAGTATACAGGATTCTTGGATATATTTACTTACAATTATAACTATAATTATAAAAGATGAAAAAATTAATTATTAAAATATCTTCCAATATAATTATATTTAAACTATTTCTATTGTCTCGTAAAATAAACTTTAAACCAGAGAAAGCTCTTTCAACACTAACTTGTGTAGTAGCTCCTAAAACCACCATTGCAATTTTGTATAAATGAGGAATTGTATTTTTATTTTCCTCCCAAAATTCTAAAATAAGTTTTTTACTGTCTAATCTTCGTACTTGGTCAAAGTTATTCAATATTTTTATAAATTTATTTATATTTATATGAATCATTTTCTTTATATCAATACATAACCCTGTAACAAATGGAATAAATAATTTAAAAAATTAATACTATCATTAAATTAAAATATCAGTATTAAACAAACGATGAAAACATTAAATTCTGTATTGCGACTACGAGACGCTGCCAACACAACCGAAGGGAGAGTATGATTAGGACACTAATTTTTGAAACAAAGTTTTTAGCGACACCATGCAGTACGAGACATAACTTGAAAAAAATTCGGGCTTGTGTGTTGCCAAAACGCCCAAAAACACCACTTCTGGCAACTCTGGATTGAACACTGAACTGAAATAAACCGATATTATTTTTTTCGGTTCAGCTCCGGTTTTCGTTCCGACAAAAATACCGGTTTTTTTCGGTTTTCGGTTTTCGGGTCAGAGTTCCGGTTCGAAGCCCTGGTATATTTTATCATAACATAATTTTTTATATTTCGTTTGTTATATAAAATAAATTTACCGAATAATATAAATATTAAAAAATTTTATAAAATAGGTTTTTCTTAATATCTTAAACTATATATAATATATATGTGTTAATTTATCCAATTGGAATTTGCATGATAGCCGAACAGAGATCTCTATATATTCTAATCAAAGTAAACAAAAATACAATAGATTTTTAGGCAGGTATAATTCTTTTATTATACCATTCTTTGTATTACATGAGACATTCTTTAAAATATACAACAAAAATAACATTTAGAGATTTTACAACACCTTTACTATTATTCTCACTTAAAAATTTTATGAAATACATTTAAAAAGAAACAGGTAAACATCATAAATTTCAGGCATTTCGAAAGTTCATTCTTTCTTCTTAATACAAAAATCTCCTTTTACAGAAAATTAAATGTATCTTTTTAAATTGTTGTTATTTTTAAAAATTATGTTATTTTTTGAAAATAAAATCTTATTAATATATCATAAACTGAAAATTGAATTATGAATTTTTTTAATCATTAATTCAATAATTTCAATTGATTTTAAAATCAATTTTGGATTTTATTTTTCTTCATAATATTTTAAAAAATAAAATTTTAAGAAAACTTTTTCATTTCACTTTTGAGTACATATTTTATTTTTGCTTAAAAAATACAAAATTTAAATCTACAATATTTTTTAATTAAAGAAAAAAATGTAGTTTATAATCTAATTTTTTATTATTTTTTTTTTTTATTTTTTAAAATATTAATTTTTATAATTGAAAGAATTATACAAGAGTATTCAAATCGGTATGGTAACTCATAAATTCCCTATTATAACTACCAATCTCCTACATTCGGGGAAGAAGGTTTAATTCAATCGATTTAATTAAAAAATATAAGAGTTTAGGATATATATATTTAAAATAAGTTGACCTGTGGCCAGGTCCGAACCGACCGACGGTTTGGAGTAAATTAATTTCCAGCTACAGAAACAATTTCAAATAATTTTAAAATATCTATTAATGTAATAAAAAACATAAAAGCATATAACATAAATATTTTTAATTTTATTTTATTTATAATATATATATAAGACCAGGCTGTGACGTCATGAATGGCTGGATGACGTCATATAATTTTAAATCAAGAAAAAACTAATAAATATGATTTCCCCGAGGATAAAACCAATACAAAGTGCATGATTCGTGGTGATATATAAAAAAATCTCCTCATGTGAAATTTGGTGTGAAAATAACCCTTCCCTTCCTATCTTCGATACCACTACTACCACTTCCGGTCTCCGGATTTGCACCAAAAGTTGATCAATTCATCCCACTGATGCATTAAGTAAATATACCAAATTTCATCAAAATCGGTTGAGCCGTTCAGGCTGTACACATCTATACGGACGGACAGACGGACAGACGGACGGACAGACATCATGCTAAAAATACTTTTTTCTGTTTAGAAAATGCATGATTCGTGGAGATATGTAAAAATCTCCACATGTGAAATTTGGTGTGAAAACAATACCTCCCTTACTATCGTCGGTCGGTAAAAATGAATGTAGTGCACCAATCTCCAGGGACAAGCACTGATATAAAAGATTCTTATTTTTTAAAACATTTTTTTTTGTTTTTTGAATTTCAGGTAAAAATAATGAAAGGGTTCAGAAGAGTTGGAAATGGATAGAAAATATTCTTTTTAAATATATTTTCTTAAAATATCTCTATATACTAAGAAAAGTAAACAAAAATACAATAGATTTTTAGGCAGGTATGATTCTTTTATTATACCATTCTTTGTATTACATGAGACATTCTTTAAAATATACAACAAAAATAACATTTAGAGATTTTACAACACCTTTACTATTATTCTCACTTAAAAATTTTATGAAATACATTTAAAAAGAAACAGGTAAACATCATAAATTTCAAGCATTTCGAAAGTTTATTCTTTCTTCTTAATACAAAAATCTCCTTTTACAGAAAATTAAATGTATCTTTTTAAATTGTTGTTATTACCGACCGACGATAGTAAGGGAGGTATTGTTTTCACACCAAATTTCACATGTGGAGATTTTTACATATCTCCACAGATCATGCATTTTCTAAACAGAAAAAAGTATTTTTAGCGTGATGTCTGTCCGTCCGTATAGATGTGTACAGCCTGAACGGCTGAAGGGATTTTGATGAAATTTGGTATATTTAATTAATGCATCAGTGGGATGAATTGATCAACTTTAGGTGCAATTCCGGAAACCGGAAGTATTAGCGATCTTCGATAGGAAGGGAAGGGTTATTTTCATACCAAAGGAGATTTTTTTATATATCACCACGAATAACAGAAAAACAGAAAAAAGTATTTTTAGCATGATGTCTGTCCGTCCGTCTGTCCGTCTGTCCGTCTGTCCGTCCGTATAGATGTGTACAGCCTGAACGGCTGAACGGATTTTGATGAAATTTGGTATATTTACGTAATGCATCAGTGGGATGAATTGATCAACTTTTGGTGCAAATCCGTAAACCGGAAGTGGTAGTATTAGCGATCGACGATAGGAAGGGAAGGGTTATTTTCATACCAAATTTCACATGAGGAGATTTTTTACATATCATCACACGAATCATTCACTTTGCATTGGTTTTATACTCGAGAAAAATCATCTTTATTAGTTTTTTCTTAATTAAGATTATATGACGTCATCCAGTCCTTGATGACGTCACAGCCTGGTCTTGCATATATATTATAAATAAAATAAAATTAAAAATGTTTATATTTATTATTTATGTATCCATATATGTTTTTTATTACATGAATAGATATATTAAAATTATTTGAAATTGTTTCTGTAGCTGGAAATTAATTTATTTCAAACCGTCGGTCGGTTCGGACCTGGCCACAGGTCAACTTATTTTCAGAAATAATCTATCTCTTAAACTTATAGAATTATTTCATCTCAAGAAAAATATTCATTCGAGTAGGATATCTTTATTTATATTTACGAAAATTTATACATAATAAATTATGTTGTTCCAAAATTAGTGATCGGATGTTGTCTATGAGCAGTCTTCATCCGATTCTTCTGTTTCCCTCATCGAAATGAATAAAGGAACTACAGATTTAACTGCGACTGCTTTTCCTAGTTTTTCTGCTGGATCTTGTGAAAGTTCCCATTGAAAGAAGGCTTTATTACTAATAACGGATCCATCCCATAATTGACTGAAGATATCATTTAATAAACCTAAAAAAATTGAATTGATATTAAGACAAATATATATTGATTATATAAAATAGATGTTTCAATAAAATTAAATAAAATTACTTACTAGGAGGATGTTCAAGTTTATTGACAAATGCTTGTATTGCATATATACATTGTAATTCTAAAGTTGGATTAGAGTCAATGTATTTAGTTAAAAGTATATTTAGCGAATTGAAACAATCTTGGTTTAATTGAATTGAATTAGGTGACCCTAAAAAAACAAACAATCTTATAAAATCTATTTTATAAATATATATAATAAATGTTATTATGTCTAAGAAATCGATAAGATTCGACCAATAAGTAGTTGATTCTCTCAAACGTTCTTTATTTTAATTTTGCAAGTTAGTTGAAAGTTGGCTTAGTAATAATTACCAACAAAAATTTATATAACTTGCCTGTATAATTACACATATTAATTATATTTATTTACTTACGCGTTAACGAAACATCACAAATTGCTGTAGTTAAGGCACGAATAAAGGCGGGTTTCTTAACGCCAGCACCGACATTTATCTTCAAGAGAATATACATTACATAGATTAACAATATTATAACAATATGTCCTAAAGGGCAACTATGTTTAAATGTAACATAAAATAGTAGAAAGTAAATAAAAATTATACTGTAAATTTTTTTTCCTCAGATTCATTTTTTCGTCAAGATTTGTCAGAAACTCTAGTCTGACCAGTGGCGTACCTAGAACTTTTGTCGCCCTGGGCGATCTCCAGTTTGCCGCTCTTTTTATTATTAGTCAATCAAATAGTTGTTTTTATAAATTAATACACATAAATAAATTATTAAGTTATTTAATCAATATTAATTAATACACAGAGTAAATTTTTTTACACATATTTGTATGCACTCGTAAACATATTAATATAATATTTACTCTTCTAGCTTTCATACTAGAAAAATCGTGTATAATGCTCTCAAAATTTATATTTATATTTTTTCCGCCGGTCCTGCTTTTCAAAAGAAAAATCGATGATTTAAAAAAATATTGGTATATCACTTCAAAGTAATCATATAAACTTTTCAAAAGAAATGACATTTATAAACTGATATAAAAAAAAAAAATTTTAGTTAGGAAAAATTGCTGAATAAAATCGTAAAGATGCGTTTACGAATTCAACGAATTTTAATGAATACAATAAATTAAAATTATTATCCTGTTCTTGAAATTAGAATTCAAAATTTACACTAAAATGCATTTATATACACAGAGGAATAATATTCGAAATCATATAGTTAATCATAATTTATATAAATCAAATAGTAAACTTATAATAATCATAATAATCATTTATTATTCAAGAAAGAAAAAAAATAAATATGAAATGCATAAGTTGATTTTTACAACTATAACTAAATATAAAAAATGCCGCCCCAAGATAAGTGCCGCCCGGTGCGGACCGCACCCACCGCACCCCCCTTGCTACGCCACTGAGTCTGACTTAAAAATTGTATCATCATTTTATATTAAATCAATTTGTATGAAAACTTATAATAATGGCCAAAACTGATTCTATTTTATTAATAATCAATTTAAATTTTAATGGTTTATAGATTAGGTAGAAAATTAAATAAGAAATGTCAATATTTAATTTAATATTCAAATGATAATTAATTCATGTCAAAATAATCAACTATGAAAATTCAACTTACATTAGCCCAATCAGAGAAAGCATCTAGCACCGCTCTTGGAGTTTCATCTCTTAATAACTGTTTGATAATAATTGATAAATTAATAATAAATGCACAAGTGTAATAATAGGTTAATGTTAATAATAAAAATACTTTACTATTAAAATTAAAGAATAAAAATTAATTTAAAGTGCTTGAAATTTGTTATTAGTTATTTGTTATTTATTATAATATATATATACATATTTCTTTCATATAAATTTAGCCACATCTTCACCAAAAATAAAATCTTTAATTTCAACGTTTTGAGATTCCATTTCTTGACGTATAGTTGCAGGATTCTAAAACAAAAAAAATAATTGTTGAATTCGCAAAAATAAACCATTTTCTCTTTTTTCTTTATAATTACTAAATTTTATAAATTTATTTATACATAAAAAATAGTTATTTTTTTCCCTCAGAATCAATTTTCATCAAGTTATCTCAGAAACTCTAGGCTGACTTAAAAAGTTATGTTTCATCATTTTATTTAAAATACAAAATTAAAATATGCATGTAAAATTAATTATAAATAATATAAACTGATTTATTATTCATTACCTGAGTCTTCACAATTATTTGAAATAAATGAGGAAGAAGTTTAGAACAATCAATATCTTTAATTTTAATAGCATCTCGGAATTGAGCCCAAGAAATGGATTTCGAAGTAATAAGTGGGGCTAAAAAAATGAAAATACATTAAATAATAACTTATTATAGAAATATATCAAATCAAAATAATAATTTAGTTTTTTCAGCCCTGTTGAGCTTAAATCCATCATTGAGATCCGTAAATAAATTATCATCATGTTTCAATTATTTATTATATATATAAAATACTTAAGATGGAAAAAAATATTAAAAAAGTTTAATTACCAAGGAAATCCGCAGCAAAGTTCCAAAACTTGGGAACATCAATGATAATATCTTTAGCTATTTCAAATATATCCATAAAACTAAAAATATAAATAATATTAAAATAATATAAATAATTATTAATTAAATATAAAAATTAAGTTTAAACATACCCATTCAAGATATCATCAACTTTCAAAATATCATTTGATACAAGATGTATTAACATTTTAGAAATGCTTTCGCGAACATTAACCGATCTTTCAATTCCAAGGTTAAGTAAAATATTAACAAATTCAGATCGTTGTTCTTCAAGTAATTCCTCAAGAACATTATCTGAGAGTTCCTATAATTCAAATAATTATAATTAATTGAAAGAAAATAATAAGATATATATAATTTAAAATCTATAAAATTATTCAGTAACGAGGAATTCCAAAAAATAAATCTTCAATGAAATTATTAAGAAAAAGAATATTCATCATATATATATATATATAAAAGTGTGTATGAATCAAGAAAATATAATTACTTTTAAATTGTCGTTGGATAAATATTCATCAAGAATATTTGATGTATGTAGTTTCAGTTGATTTTCATCTAATTTTACTGGAGCTTTCAATAGTCCAGATGTTGAATTGAGATTATGTGATGTATTTGGAGGAATAATTGGTCTTGTAGTTGGAGTAATATTTGAAGTTTGTCCAACTCCACTTGAAGATGTTACTGATGGGGATATCCCAACATTTGAAAAAGGGATAGAATTATGGGCATCTCTATGTGATGATGATGAATTATCCCTTGAATTAGAACGAGAAACCGGAGGAGTTGCTCTAGCTAAATTGAAAAATATTCAAATAAAATAAGGTATTGCTAAAAATTTAAATAAATAGTTTATTATCATTATTATGCATTTATGGTTTTACCTTCATTTTTATGTGAGCTAAGCATTCTTTTACGTTCACTTTCTACGTCCAATCCTAAAGTATTTGAAGATCTCAGGAGATCTGAAGAACGTTTATCATCACTTGTATCTAATGCAGCAAATTTGTTACTATTAAATGAAGCTGATTTTTTCTCATCCGTTTTCGTGGAAACTCCTCTGCGCCATTGTGAAAATTTGCCTTTATAGCCAAGTTTTAGAACTTGGGTATCAAGTGAACCTTGCTATATAAGAGAAAAACATTATAAGAAAAGTGAACTTTAAAACAAAATAATAATAAATTTATTTCAATAATGTTGATTATATTATATATTATTAGGATGTTAAAGTAAATTATTTATAATTTTCGAAATAATATATATTAAAAAATTATTTTGATGAAAATTTGAGATTATATTAAAAATAAAGTGTTAACTAACTAACCTTTAATTGTTTAATTTTTGTTAAATCAAAAGGAGCAGGCCTTCTCCAAGATACCGATTGCCATTCCTCATTTTCTGAAAAAATTTAATTTTTGATAAATTAATGAATTCACAAGAAACGAATATCAATCAATGGTTTTAATAAATATAATTAATGATTATTTATTTTTAAGGCAAATCGAACTTGAGTGGACATGTTTTTACATTATTTTTCATTTTAAAGTCAATAGGAGTGAACTTACTAAGTTTTCTACGATCTTGAAGTCTATCATCCTTTCGAGGAGTATTCATAGTATTTAAATTAAGAGTTTCTATCGTCTCTCTTTCACGATCAGCTTCTTTTTGAATTTGATCGATAGTTTTTGGATTAGATTCATCTCTTCTGGGAACCCATTTATTTAATCGCAATTCTTCCACATCTTGTACCATAAAACGGACCCGAGATGAAATTTTTCCTCTTCGATTTGCAAGCTTTTTCATTTGATCTATATAGGGACCGAGATCCTAAAAAAAAATATTAAGATTAAAATTAAAAAATAATTATATATAATAGAAAGATTAAAATTATTAAATAATTACCTGATAATTATTATTACTTTTACTTTCAAGATCTTTTCCAATTGTCGTAAGTAATTTACATAGACATTCTAAACTTTCTTCATCACCTCCGCTTAGTAAATGTTTGATACATCGGATCATTATATTTACAGTCAACATCGATAATTTGTATAATTCTCCAATGAATCTAAAAATATATTTGTAGTTAAATGATAAATAGATGAACATATAAGAGAAGAAATAGAAACATAATATATTATATTTAAATTAAATTTAATTAATTATAAATTATAAATAATAAATATTAAACCAGCGCATGTTTGGTTTTTTATTGATGGCACCATGGCACGTGTTGGCGCGTGAGATTTGCAGTGTTAAAAAATTAATTCTGGTACTTTCAGCGATTCAATCAAGCTGAAATTCTATATATAGCAGTTTTATACAATTATTAATCATGTGAAAAATTATCAAACATATATCTTTATTTTTACGGTCACTTTAGAGGAAAAAAAATCAAAACGTTGTAGGTAATGATCCTCTTCCGGTTGAGCTACATTTCTCAAAAGTTGATAGAAAACTATGAATTTTGAATAATGCTCATGTACCAAATTGCATCATTCTAGCTCAAACCGTTTTTGCGTAATCTTGCCTACATACATACACACACACACATACACACACACACACACACACACACAGAGAGAGACATTTTTCTCAACCTTAGTGAAAATGGAACCTTCAAAACGTATAAAAACATCAAAATCTCAACATCGAAAATTTTCGTGATCGCAATACTATCTCTGGCGAGATAGTAACAAGTGTTCTAAATAAATATTTAATCTTTCTTTTCTATTAAACAAATTATTAGTACCTTATATTTCCCAAGGATTTCATTCGAATTTTTCTCCAATCTTCATCAAATTGCAATTGTAATTCTTTCTTTTTTTCCTAAAAATCCAATTTTTTTCAATTATTAAAGAACGATTTATTAATATTTTCATTTTTTTATTAATTATATTTAATCATAAAGAAATTATCCTTAAAATATTTTTAGGTTCACTACTTTCATTAAATAATGTAATCATTTTATTGTTTAATTTAATCTGTATATATAATATAATAACTTACGGGATCTACACAATTTTTAATTTCCTCAAGCTTTTTATCTTTATCAATTTCTGCTCCTTTATTTTTTTCAAATTCTTCTTGACATCTATTGATTAAAATTTTTCGAAAATTACCCGTTTCAACTTTTTCACCAGGTTTTGTATTGGAAGAATTAGGGACCGCCATGTTTTGAAGAACTTTACACATTGCAGCGTAAGCAACTGAAAATGATGGTTCATCGACGGCCTAGAAAATTAAAAGTAAAAAATTAAATTTGAAATAAAAAGAAAAAGAAAATAATAATTTATTAAAAAAATTGGATTAATTTAATACACACCTTATCGAAAACTAAATCGATTACACCTTTCAATCTTTGTGAATTATCAATCGGTAATTCTTTAACTTGATTTACCAAAGTATCGAACTTTTGAGGTGTTAATTTATTCAAAACACCTCTAACTCTTTTATATAAATCGTCTGTTTTTTGAATTTCATTATCTACATTAGGTATGGAAGTTCCTTTAAATCTTCCAGGTTTCCAAGCATTATCTGATTCATGAAGCTTAACATCTTCTTTGAGTGATATTGAAAATTGAATTAAATTTGGTTTTCCTCCTTTGTTAGGCTTGCCTTGTTGACTATTTCGTTTTGATAAGGTTTGCTATATAATATAAAAAAAAATATTTGTAAATTCATTTATATTTATTTTTATTAGTTGAGAAATTTTAAATTTTAAAATTTGATATTTACAGGCCGTAATTTAATTTAATAATTATTCTTTGAAAATAACAAGTAATAAATAGAAAATAATTTACCCTGGTACTATTCATAACAACATCTAAATCTGGAAGATTATCAGGTTTCTTCTTTGATTCAGGATCATTCATTAACTCCAAAAGGAATTCTCGGCCATATTTCTTTTTACCAAGAGGATTAACCGGGCTCCATTGATCTAAATGTCAAAAATCAATTATTTAGAAATACAAAATATAAAAATCTAATTATATATATATATATATATATTGCAAATTTTGGCCAGGAATAAAAATTTACCTTGTGAATATTTAAGATTACTTCGAGGAGTTGGCTCAGTCTGGTTTACAACAGGAACTGAAGGTTCAGTTTTTGTTTCGGTTAAGTGATTAGTAGTTTCTGTAGTTTCTCTATTTATATCATTTTTATTATCTAATTTCTCTTTTTCATCATTTTCAGATGATTCATTAGCTTTAAGAAACATGTTTGGAACAACGGCTAGTTTCTGCTCAAAATTATTATTTTGAATTGTAGGTGATTCAGGTCTTGAAGAAGAATTCGAAATACTATTGGATATATTGGAATTTTTATCTTCAATTTGTGAAGGTATATTGTTAGAAGTTTTAACTTCTAAATATTTTTCATCTTCTATAGATGAAAGATCTTTCATTATAGTTGGGGCCTGGTTGGCAGATACAGGAGGAGATGGCTCTCCAGAAACAAGTTGATCAATTGTTGGAGTAGCACTATCCGACAATTCAGGCTCAACACTTTTGGAGGTTGTAGTGAAAACGGAAGTGTTTGTACTTCCAACTTGACTTCCTCTTTTGGATTTTTTCTCGTTTGAACCTGAAAATCAAATAAAAAAAAACAAATTTAGAAAATGTTTATTTATATTAAAAATTAATTCAAAAATTCTGCAATAATATTCAATATATATAAGTGCAAAAAACTAAAATAGTTTTCAAAAATGCAATTTCTGCCAAGACAATTGCAAATTTTCTGAATAATATCAAAATGTAAAATAGAAAAATAACAACATTTCGAAATTTATTGACAATTACTTTTCTTTAATAATATATTATTTATAAGATATTATCAGATTTATAAATTTGCGTGGTAGAGAATTATATAAACTAATTTTGGAATTCCTAGTTAAATTTTGAATACAATTACAATAAAATGGTTTTATAAGCTATAGATTAAAAAGAATTGTGCAAAATGAAGAAAATTTTAATGTAAAGTATTTAAAATTTCGTGAGTATTTAACCAAACAAAATCATTTTTCTATTTTTCAAAAAACTTTGATTAAATTTGATAATAAAAGAAAGAAAGTCTTCTAGAATTGAGACTTTAAAAAGTTGGTTAATACATTATTTCAACAACTCTAGTTTCGTCATTTTAATAATTAAAAATTTAAAACTATCTATTTCACTTATATGATACATAAATAAATGGTACTTACTTTCATCATCGCTAGAATTAGAATTTACATCAGCCTGAGAATGAGTAGTTTCAGCAGGTTGAACATTTGATAAATCAGGCAACGGTGAAAATTCAACAGGTAAAGCATTATTTTCAGTTTTAGTGGTGGTGAAACCACTAGTAGGAATCGAATCTTTAGATGGAGAAGGTTTCACCAATCTGAAACCATCCATATTATATTAAAACAAAATATATTTTTCTAATTTACTTAATTTATTTTCAATATAATTTGTTTTTTAAAAAAGTCCCATTTTTAATGAAGACAATCTAAATTATATTTATTAAATATCCATAGTAAACGCATTTAACCAGTATCATTTTTGTAATATTTTATTTTTTTCCAAGTCCTCTATAATAAAACTAATTTATGTGAATTTTAAATTCCTACTCTTATCAAATTTGTTTTTTTCACTTAAAATTTATAATATATAATAACTTTTATGGAATGGAATCATGATTACTATAATTAAATGTATGAATTCAATGGAATCAAATATATATCAAATGGGAAAATATTAGAAGAAAAATAATTGAATTAAAATATATTAGCATAAAAGACAAATTACTTGTTAAAAGAATGAAATATTTATAATTATAATAAAAGCGGATCATGAAATTAATATAATGAAATGAAAAAATGGAAAATTACAAGACTAGTTTCGAGAATTAAAATATTAAGATAGCAATTAAAGAAATTCTTGTTTATATATATATATATATATATATATATATATATGTATATGAGATCAGTTTTAGATGTAAACTTTAAATGTTTTTGTGATAAAAAGTGATTTTATTTCTAACTATTTCCATTAATTTTATATATAAATTAATTATTTCTATTTTTATTAACTAGATCGAATATTTTATTTACGTTAAATATGAAACAACCTAAAAAAACTTATTATTGAAAATGATTTACCCGTCAAGATATCCCGCAGGAACAAAACGGCAAGATTCGTTAGATGCAATATTTGATAAGGGGATTTCCCTCGGAATTGGACCAGTATTACAAGACAAAGTCTCGTTTGAAGGAGCATTGCTCCCCGGAGCCGCACTAGGACGCTCCCGATCCTTCGATTTCGAAGCTTTCTCACTGCGTTTCTAGAAAACAAATCAGTTTTAATAATAATCATAAAATTTGCTTAAGAATTTTTTTTAAGAATCTCAATATTTCGAGAATTTAAGGCTCTTGAATGAATGAACTATATAATGAATCTTTATAATATATTAAATCTTTGAACCTAATACGTGAAATATACCTAATAAATGAAAATTATTCATCGTTTTTCGATAATTGTGTTTAAAAATTGATGAATAAGAGAAAAATGTGTCTCTATATGTTAATGTTAAAATAATAAAAATTTGAAGTGAAAATTATATACCCCCATATTTCTAATTTATTATGTTTATGTCAGGCGTGAAAATTAGTAAAAAATTTCAATTAATTTACCTTACAGAAGCAAAAACATCTGAGACAACTCATATTTAATAAGTCCCTGATAAAGTTACCAGGGTACTGCCTATTATTTCAAATTTATTATTGAAGAAAAAAAAAATGATTGTTAACTGGTAAACATAAACACAAACTCGCTATATCTAAATTCTTCAAACTCCTTAACATGAATAAATACGCAATCACTAAAATTAATGCGTAACAAGAAAGCAGAAAAACTCAAAATGCGTCCCAATTACAAAGGACTAAATTTCCATAAACCTTTCTTTAATCAAAATAGTCTAGTGGTTCATTTAAAATCAATTCTAATTAGAGTATATAAATTATTTATCTTGGAGGAAAAATATATAACTTATCTATTAGTATGATTGTTAGGAAAAATTACAATTTAGAATATTCATAAATTTTTTTCTTTTTAAGATTCAATTTTTATCTATCACTTGGATTATTAATTAATAACTATTTATTTAGAGAATACAAATACCTTAGCTGTATGTTTATTTTGAAAGAATGTAAAATTTTATAATTTCATAAAATAATTATAAGATAAAAATTATATAAAATATTCTAATTATATATATAATTCTTATTTAACCATTTTCAAAATTTTATTAAGAAAAATTACTTTATCTGGTTTCTTCCACAACGTTGAACCACTATTGGAATTTTCATTCAAATTTATTTTACATCAGGGATGAGCAACCCGCGGCCCGCCGGCCGCATGCGGCCCTTTAAATATTTTTCTGCGGCCCGCCGAGCATTTCTAAAATAAAATTTTATTATTCGTCTCGATTATTTATAAACAATAATAATTTGTTATTTATTATAATGTTAATAAATATTTTTAATATATTTTTTATTAATAATAATAATTTGTTATTTATTAATTTTTCTCCCATCAATAAATTAATTATAATGTTAATTTAAAAATTATTTATTTGGATATAAAACTAACATTTTTGAAAAAAGCATATTTGATTTCTGTAATGCTAATTTTATATCTCAATAAATAATTTTTAAATTCCAAATATTCATTCAAAAAAAATTTAAAAATGCCTTCCTCGTCGGTCGGGAAAAACGCTCACACATGCCCACCGTGCCTGCCAGCACTGCCAGCACTAGTAACGAAAAAAAATAGCATTGAGTGTATAGCTCTGTGTATAGATGCTCTGTGAGTCAGTATCAGACTTGTGAGCTGTTAACTGACTAATTTTTGGGTTTCTTGAAAGACGTGAGTGCAATTATATTATCAAAAAGGTAATATCATATTAGATTTTTTTCATTAAATTAATTAATAATAAAATAATTTTTAATCCCTAATAGCATGTCGAAAAAGCAAACAAAAATACGGAAAATTGCGGATGAACACAGCATTTTCCAATAAAAGTGGAAATTTTATTATTTTCTTAATGACGTTAAAGATAAAGCTGTATGCTTATTATGCTCCAGAGACTGTGTCTTCATTAAAATAATATAACATAAAAAGACATTACGATACAAAACATGAAGATAAATATAAAAACTTAACCGGACAACTCCGGATAGATAAGGTTAATCAAGAGGAAAAAACTTGAGAAACCAACAGACTATTTTTAAAAATCAAGATATTTTATCAAATACGGTAGTAAAGGCTAGTTTTGTTGTCAGTCAAATACTGGCAAAAAAATGAAACCCTTTGCGGATGGAGAGATGATAAAAGAATGTCTGACTGCTGTTGCAGAAATAGCATTTCCTGATAAAATAAATATTATTTCAAACATTAGTTTATCAAGATTCACCATTGCAAGGAGAATCGACGACTTGTCCGAGAACATAGCTACAACGCTTCGTGAAAAATTCGAATACTGTTCTTTGGCACTTGAGGAGAGCTGCGACATTAGCGATACAGCACAACTTGCTATATTTTTACGTGGTATTGACACTAAATTTAATATTACTGAAGAATTGTGTTCACTGGTTCCAATGCAATGGACTACAACCGGCAAAGACCTGTATGATGAACTAAAGTCGGTGTTGGAAAAATTTTCTATTTTATTAGAGAAGATTATTGGTATATCAACAGATGGAGCACCAGCAATGTCAAGCATGTATGTAGGAGTATCGGGAAGGCTATTTCAAGACATTAAGAAGGCCACAGGAAGAGAAATATTCATTAACCACTGTATAATTCACCAGGAAAGTTTGTGTGCGAAAAGATTGAATTTTCCAAATGTCACAGTACCAATAATTAAATTAATCAATTTTATAAAGTCGCGCGGGTTAAATCACCGTGAATTTAAAGAATTCCTGAACAATTTAGAAACTGAATATGGCGACGTGGTTTTCAATACCGAAGTACGTTGGCTTAGTAGAGGTGCAATGCTAAAAAGAGTATACGCCTTAAAAAGTGAAATTCAATTGTTCTTGGATATGAAGGAATATGCCTTTCCTCATTTTGGTGATAAAGAATGGATGTGCGATTTTGCGTTTCTTATCGACATAACTCAGCATCTCGGTGATCTTAATGTCGAACTTCAAGGCAAAGGACAGTTTATTCACAATTTGTATGATAAAATTCAAGGCTTTGAGCGCAAATTAAAATTGTGGAAACAGCTTCTTTTGCAGAATAATGTGTCTCACTTTCCATATTTAGAAAAAGAAAACGTTACTACTTCTCAAAAATACGTACAATATATAGACATTTTAATCATCGAATTTCAATTACGATTCCAAATGTTCAAAGCTGAGAAGATAGCGGTTTCCATGAAAATGTTTTCTTCACCATTTAATATATCGATGTGGATACAGTTCCTGAAAACTTTCAAATGGAAGTGATTATCATTCAGAATAATACGGATTTAAAAAATGTATTTTTCTCAGTAAACATCGATAATTTTTATAAATCTTTTGTGAGCCCTGAGAAATTTCCGCTTTTGACGAAAAATGCAAAGCAAATGATGTCTCTTTTCGGAAGTACGTATGTATGCGAACAATTATTTTCAACCATGAAATTAATAAAAAATAACCACCGTTCAAGACTGAGTGATGCTCGATTAGAAAGCTGCATACGTGTAGCCTCTTCATCAATACCGGCTGACATTGATCAGCTTATATCAAAAAAACATTGCCAAATTTCTCATTAAAGTTTTCAAGTAAATTAGTTTTTCTGTTCTTTTATTTTGCATTAACATTTATGTACACTTATAATATTCACTTATAATTATATAAAATATTTACTTTTTTAAATTTTGCATTTTTGTTCTTTTCATGTCGCATTAAAATTTATATATGAAATATTTACTTTTTTTAATTTTGTATTTTTATATTATAATGTTTATTAGTATATATATAAAGCTTTGTAAATTATTAGTAAGTGCGGCCCACCCCAAAATTTTAAAATTGAAATTTTGTAAATTAATAATATTTAAATTAATAATTATTATGATAAATAAGTAAATTAGTTGAAAAAATACTTTTCTGAGTTTGAGTTTGAGGTTGTTGACCTGTAGAAACAGGTTGCATTGGCATTGTTACCATAGAAAGTTGCATTGGATGCTGTTGTATAAGAGGTAATTACTGAGTTTGTGCACCCTCTTGAACTTGTTGTCCAGTCACTGCAGGGGCTGCAGGTCTTTGTGCTACATTATAATATACCGAAACAAAAAAGATCTTATGTTTAATATAATTTAAAAAAATCATTTGTATCATTCATAATAAAATTAATCAAGATTAAAAAAATGATTTATAATTGAATTATACATACATTGATTGTTTTGATAAGGATATATATTTTGAGAATTTAACATTAGATTTGGAGGTGTAGCCGAAGCAGTTGCTTGATAATAATTATGATGATTCTGTTGTCTTTGCTGGTTGGAAAATGAAAAGTTTGGCAGAAATTGTGGATATTGCAAAGCTATAGTAGGAAAGGAAAAATCGCTAATGGAACTCTTATTACATTCTTTTTTTAACACATTTTGTCTGTTAAGATAAAATTTGTATTATAAATAAATTTTAATTAATTACAAATCATTTATCAAGAAGTTATTGTTTAAACCACTAAAAAAAAATAATTAATTAGTGGAATTGGAGTAAAAGTATATTTTTTAAATAAATATCTTACAGTCTAAATGGATAATGCCTAATTTTTTTTCTTTTTCAGAAAGTCTTCTCGAAAAATAGGCTATTGGATATAGCTATCCATCAACTTGAGGTTGTTTTAGAGTTGCCCCTAAGCCCTTTAAACTTGCGTCCGTTTCAATGAATACCTCTTTATTGGTATCATAAATTGCTAAAATTGGAGCTGAACATAAATGTTCCTTTATTAAATTGAAGCTGTTCTCACAGTCATCAGTCCATTTAAATTCTGTATTTTTTTTCAATAGTTTGTGCAAAGATTCAAGCTTTTCCGAACTTTTTTCAATATATTTCAAGTAAAAGTTTATCGATCCCAATATGCTTCTTACTCCTGATTTATCTGTTGGTCTCTTTAGATTTCTTATCGCAATCAAGTTTTCTTGTGTGGGAGATATTTTATTTTGTTGAATAAAATGACCAAGATACTTTACTGAATTAGCAGCAAATGAGCATTTTTCCAATTTAAGTTTGAAACCCTCCTTTTCTATGACTTGTAATAGTTTCCTAACTTGTTCAACATGTTCATCCCATGTTTTAGAAAACAGCAAAATATCGTCAATGTAATTTATACAGCATTCATCAAGATTATTTCTTCTAATGACATTTGAAAGAGTCCTTTGAAAAATTGCTGGGGCATTCTTTAGTCCAAACGGCAGAACCTTGAACATGAACTTTCCAAAATTTGTGATGAATGAAGTTTTTTCTCTATCTTTTTCTTTTAAAGGAATATTCCAGAAGGCCGAGTTTATATCAACTACAGTGAAATATTTGCAGTTAGACACTTTGTCTATCACATCATTTATGGTCGAAAACGGATAACATTCGGGTAAAATTAAGCTATTTAACCTTCTGAAATCGATACATAATCTTGTCCTTCGACCATCTTCTTTTTTGTATGCAAGTGTTACAGGTGATGAGAAGGGTGAGTCTGACTCTTCTATTAAATCTGCCTCTAAGAGTTGTTTTACCTGTGTTTTAATTTCTTTTTCATCTGGCATTGAGCATTTATATGGTCGCAAAGTAATATATTCTTCCTTAATTAACTTTATTTCTGCTTCTATAGATTTAGCTCTACCAATATCAAATTTCGATTTTGCAAATACATCCTTATATTTCTTAATTAGTTGCATTAATTGTCCTTTTTTATTATCATCATTTATGTGGTTTAAATCTATCTTCAGTTCATTTGCTTCTTTAAATTTGTTAAGATTAACTTGATAATATTCGTCTAATTTATCGTCTTTTCTATCTATTTTAATTATTTTATTATTTTCTAATCGTTGCAATATCTCTAAATCATTATTTTGAATAAGATTAAATTTTGTAATAGCATCAAGACCTAATAGCAGGTCATAAGAAAAATTATTATTCTTCACTACATACGTTTTTAAATTTTTTTTTAAATTTCCAATCTTTAAAGTAATATTGGCCCGGGCAGTACAAAAATTCAACCCATTTATTGTTTTCAATACATTCTTGTGTTTCATTAAATTTGATTTTAGAAGGTTTACTAGTTTCTGATTTATTAAGCTCACATTTGATTCGCTATCATAAACAGCTTTTATTTTCATTTTATTGTCCACAAGAACGTTGATTCTAATCAATGGATTCAATTTTTCCGGGCTCCTAAGTTTAAAGTATCGTTATCCACATTTATTTTCATTGTTTCTGTTTCTTCTCCCTCTTCATCATTACATTCAGCAAAATTAAAATTCACTTGTTTTCTTTCTTTATATAAAGTTTTATTTCTACATTCATTTGTAGAATGATAACGATTCGACAATCCAAGGGCTTCACACATAAAGCAGGGTTTTCTTTGTATATAGTGAGCCCTAGTTTTTTTTTCATCAATTTTATTCTTTGATCGGTAAGTATTCATTCTAAGATTTCTGCTATATAATTCATTTTCTTTCAAATTACAAAATTTATTATCTCTTTTCTTTATTTCACAAAACAATTTTTCAATAGTAGTTACTTCTTCTCGGTCAATTTCATTTTGAATTTTAATTGAAAGTCCTACAACGATCATATTAATTCTTGATTGCACTGAAATATTGTTTTCGGCTTCTAAGCATAATCTCTCTTTAGTCAAAGCATAATCTAATAATGAGCCGCCTAAATATTTATAGTTATATGCTTGCCTAATCACTGACCAACCTTTATTAACAAATACTGCCAAAAAAGAATTCTTCCAGTCAGTCCAATTTATAATTCCAATCTTATTTAAATTTGCCTCATACCAATCTAGGGCGGTCCCCTCCAAAAAAAACCTCAAAGCCTCAATCTTGTGGGTGTCATTTATAATTTCATATCGGGCACATTCCCCTTCATATTTCTCTAGCATTCTGTTGTTTATTAAATTTTTTTAGAATAAATTTGGTTTCCACTTCATGGAGTTTTAATGTTGTATTCTTTAATTTAAACTCTAACTGTTTTATTTTCTCTAATAAGATATTATTTTCAAAAAATTTTTCGTTAAATTTACTTATTCCTGGGAATTCCTCTAATGGCAATCCTTTGTATGATAAATTACCATCTTCATCGTAATATGTATTTTCCAAATTTTCATCAATCTTGATATTCAAAACGCAATATCCATTAATACGTTTAATAGCTGAAACTGCGCCTTTTATTGTTGGTTTCTGTTTTAATACTTCATGTTCTTGTAAATTTTTCTGTTCCTCTGGTAGTAAATACCATGTTTCCTTATCTTCTGATATCCCAGCAATTTGAAATTCATTTTCACCCTTTTTAATCAAATCTATAAAAAGTTCAGATGCCATTTTGGTTTGCGGTGAAATTTAATTTGTAATTTTGATAACCGATTTTATTATTTCTGGAAAATATATTTAAAATAGGTTACATAAATTAACAAAAATAATTAAAATTTATTTTGTTTTCATCTTCTTTTTGACCCAAATGACTTTAATTATTTCCGAGATAACCATGTTTCGTTTTTTCTTGAGTTATTTATGGGTTCGGAGTCTACAGAAGATTCTTCTTCAGGTAGAAATATTTCGACTTCAGAGTCGTTATAATTTAAAGTCAGGTGTAAGACGAGTATTTGAAAGAAATGCTCCAGTCAAAGAAATACCTGAAAATCTTGACCTCTCAATTTCGGCCGTTTATAAATTAATAAAACAAAATAGGGAGGAAATAGTTTTTACTAAAAAAGGAAGAAAAGAGACACCAAATGGAGGAAAAAAAAATAAAATTTCTCAATATCTCTTTAGAGATTCTTCATGAAGAATTGGTTTCTGAAGGAATTTTGAAGAGCCGAAATACCATCTCAAGGACCCTTAAAACCATTAAATATACTAGGAAGAAGCTCAAATTTGGTTTTTAAATAAAATTTTGTTTATATTTATTTTGAATTTATTTATATACTATTGAATAATGTTATTTATATTAATGCAAAACCCTGTGATGAAAAAAATTCAAATAATTAATTTAAAAAAAAAATATGCAAAGCTTAAGGCGCCACAGGGTGAGAGGTTAGCGAAGCTGCCTCACATTCTCGTGGTCCCGGGTTCAAGTCCCAGGCCTAGCAAGGGAATTGCTCTATATGGGGTCTATAGGACTTTGCATTGTCGATCCGACATACTTGCCCCCACCCCCTCCCTCTTAATCTCAGTATATCTACCAAGAAAATTAATATAATATTGTCTTCTATTATAACATATACAATATAATATGTTTAGTATAATATTTAATCAATAAATGAATAAATTAAAGAATAAATAAGAAAATAAAAAATAAATTAAGGCTTTGATATACTGAAATGATAATATAATTGAAAAGTCTTAAAAATAATTATTATTATATTTACATGAGCACAAATTAATGAATAATTAATTTGATTTTCTTTTCATTAATTATTATATTTTTGATTCTTGAATGTTTGAGATACATATATATAATGTATATTATTGGTTTACCTAAGTATAGCATATATGGTAGATATATATAATACATAATCATACATATAATATATTTATTTAATTGTGTTAGAAGCCATAGGAAAATAAATTAAAACGACTTTTTAAATTTTAAGTCAATTAACCGGCTTGTAATTAAATTGAATTAAAAGATTAATTTGTCATGTTAACAAGATTCTTGAAAGAATTTAAATTAGCTTGAAGTTATCGAATTCTTTTAATAATTATCGATAAAAGTGTTTACAAAATTATTTTATCACATAATTTTAATTTACCTAAAGAGAGAGAAAAATAATAAATTTATAAAAATTTTAATAATATATTGAGAATTATAAATTTTTATAGAATTTTCGTAATTTTCGATAGTAAAACATATTCAATTACTTAATGAATTTTATTTCTTGTTAGTTTGATTGAAACATCAATGAAAAGGAAATGGTTTCTTTTTATCTCACAAGAAATATTTTATCTACTATAATATTCCCTTTACATTACAATATACATATTAGTGGTTTCGAGGTTTTATCATATTCATTTCAATAATAATATTAAAATTGCAAAATACTAATAAATAATTGGTAATAGTTATTTCCCTTTTTGGATAATTTATCATTTGGTCTGAAATCATCTTAATGTTTATTTTTTTTCATCATGATTAAATTTCAAAGAAATAATCCATCCAAAATCTTGATTATAAATAAAATAAAAAAAAATTATATTTTTTAGGGGTTAAATGGAAGACTGGCATTTGCAATCGCAGTTGCAGCTCTTAGCTCATCATTTCAACATGGTTACAATACTGGAGTAATCAACGCTCCCGAAAAGGTAATTATTCACATATTTGTAAATAAAAGATATGTAGAATGTAGAGTATAATATTTATTCATACCCTTTCGGAGATTGGCTATCACAATGACTAGGATAGCCTTAGAAGCTGCCAAGCCATGATGAGTTTTCTTGGAAATGTTCCCGTTGCCTTCCGCATGTGTAGAACCAGGAACTGGAACCGGAGGAGGCTGATGTTAAATTGAATTTTATTAGAAAAATTTGTCCTTAGTTGGAATCGAACGCCGACTTCTTGTGTAGAAAATTGCTACGCTACACTCTCGGCTAGCTGCCTCCTTAATATTTATCTAATAATATTTTATTTATTTTTCAGTTAATAGAAGAATGGCTTGCAGGTGTTATGTGTGGCTGAAAGAGCCAATATTACTAGAGAATATATTCCTGAGGATAAAATACTAATGATTTGGTCGATTGCTGTTTCTATTTTTTGTGTGGGAGGAATGATCGGTGGTGCTTTAAAATTTCTTATTGCTGATCGTCTTGGACGAAAAAAAGGACTTCTTTATAATAATATTTTAGTATTTGCAGCTGCCCTTTTACAAGGTATTTTAGTATATTAATTTCATTTAGTTCAATCATTAATTTTCAATTCTTTTATTCTAATACTTTTGTTTATATTTAGGGTTGGCAAAAACATGTCATTCCTATGAAATGATTATTTTGGGAAGATTTATTATTGGCATTAATTCTGGGTTAAATGCCGGATTAGTTCCAATGAATTTAACAGAAATTTCTCCTAAATCTTTAAGATATATATATAGAATAAATATATATATATATAAAATAATTTACTTACAGCTCCTCTTAAAGATTTAGGAGAAATTTCTATTAAATACATTGGAACTAATCCGGCATTTAACCCAGAATTAATGCCAATAATAAATCTTCCCAAAATAATCATTTCATAGGAATGACATGTTTTTGCCAACCCTAAATATAAACAAAAGTATTAGTATTAGTATATATATATATATATATATATATATATATATAATATAAGTATTTATATTGGAATAAGAAAGAAATTATTTTATTTATTTTATATAAAAACTAATTAATTACTTTTTACTCAATATATTTCTATTTATTTAATTCTGTATAAAAAATGATATACAGACAAAATTAAAGTTTATAAAGATAAATAATAATATTAAATAAATTCTTCTTCTTCTTCTTCTTCTTAGCCTTATTTCCCACGGGGTGGGGGTCGGCTCTTCTCGTTAATTGGCGCCAACTAAATCTGTTGTTGGCGTCGTCTGTAGAGAGACCAGATGCCATTAGATCTCCCGTTATACGGCAGGACCAGCTGGTTTTAGGCCTCCCACGCGGTCTTTGGTATTCAACCTTCGATGACGGTGATGATGGTGATGATGGTGTTGACGACTTTTGATGAAGATGTGGACGATTTGAGTGAGGTTGATGGCAATGATGCTGATGCTGACCGGTGTGACGATGTTCGTGTCGGTGATGATGTCGATGTTGATATTGATGTGGATGTAGATGTTGGACTATCTTCTTTAGCCCACCTCGTCCATAGGTGGGTAACCCTAACCCATTTCTCACATCGCCCGGGTGCTGACAATGTGCGTCGCTTGCAGGGGACGCCCTAGCCGTTAACCGTATAACATTTCTCCATTAATTGTTGATGCGACGCGAAGATGATCCAGCCGGCCTGTCGCTACAGCCTGACGCGTGGATTGGAAAGAAGGAAGAGGAAATAAAGGGGATTGGGTCTGGATGGATGATTTGAGTAGGGCATGCACTCCCTTGGTCGAGGAATGAGAGAAAATGCATGTGCTCGCGTAGGGCAGTGGGCGCCACTCACTGAGGTAGATCTGTCTCTCACCGGGATCGTGAGAAGGTATCTACCCGCTACCCGCAGCAGCCGATGTTAAATTGAATTAGATTTTTATTTTAATAATATTATATATATATATATATATATATATATATATATATTTATATATATAATAGTTAATTAATTGAAATGAAATTATATACTCCAAAATGCTTCAAAGGCTCTACAATAGTAATTCAATGGTTAGCTTAGTTGCCTGTTGCCCTTTGAACTTGAGTATCATTCTTGGACCTGGCAAGGAGACCAAGTTTTCAGTTTACATGAACAAAATTGGGGAACTACTTGAAATAAGATATGCTGGGCCTCCTGGACAAGAAAATTCAGGAAAGGTTGGGAGAAACCAAATTATTCGATCATAAAACATCTCTCTATCCCACCTACGCTCGGACCTTAGATAGGTCCGGTATAGAATACTATCGTACCTCTGTAACACTGGCTGGGACCTAGTCAGTATTTATAGCGTAAAACCGTAGGTGTCCAAAAGGATCTCCGGCTTGTGACCATTAAGATATGGTTGCACAAAATTCATCACAATGATACCATGGGATCGATCGTAAGTCAGCCCGATGGAATCGTTAACTCTCTAGCTCACTCACGAGTTAAGGAAAAGTTTCGTGGGGGCAGATGTAGTAGTAGCTCGTAATAGAAAAAGGTCCGTTTTGTTTCATTTTTGTCAGGGAAGGAATTGGTTGACGTGCCGAAAGGCTCAAGAAATGCAATTCTTCTTAATACCTGGAAATCTATGTCCTTAGCATCACAGTCACATCATTCATTCTATTATGTTTATGTTATAGGGCCTCATTGGGTGTGTGGGTAGCGAACCTGCCTCACATTCACATGGTCCCGGGTTCAAGTCCCGGGCCTGGCAAGGGAATTTCCCTAGCTGGGGTGTATGGGACGTAGTCAACCCAGCCTCCGGGAACAACATTGGGGAAAAACTACTTGATAGCGCCTCCGATCAAGAAAATCAAGGTAAAGGTTGAGAGGACCCGTTCGTTCTACTGATCATTGATATAACTGACTTGATAGGCGTAGGACGTACAAAGTCAGAGGATTTTTTTTTTATGTTTATGTTTTTTAAAACTCCACTCTTAGGTAGATGTTATTCTTAAAAAATCTATACGTTAATCTCTTCTATTAATATTATTCTTATTATTATGATCATATTATAATGTATCTTAATGAAATTACTTTTCAAGTCGGAACTGTATATCAATTGGTTATCACTATGTCAATTTTATTATCACAAGTTTTTGGTTTGGATATACTTTTGGGTACAGAAAATGGTTGGCCATGGCTTTTGGCATTGACAGCAGTACCAGCAATCTTTCAATTAGTGATGCTGCCCCTATGTCCAGAATCACCAAATCATTTGCTTATTAGTGAGGGCAATGAACTTGCAGCACAAAGAGGTATATTTTAAATAAACTACTAAGTTCTTGAGTGCACAAATAATCATATTCCTCTCTGTGTCTATTGGTTTCTATTCTGCGCTACGTTCATTCAATTACTATCTTCTTTGTCCCCCCCCCCCACCCCACCCCCTCTTCTCTTCCTGTTCCTCCTACTGTAGTTATATTTAATCTAATATCATTGTGTAGTTCATATCAGTGGTCGTAATTAGATTTTGGGTATCGTGCCAAAAAAGATGTCTCTGTTCAAATCAATATTTTGGCGTGCCATAAAATAAAATAATATTGAAAAATATCAGAAATTAAAATGTACTTATTCGTTTTTATATTTTATTCAAAATCCTATATATGTAATCAAAAAAAAAAAACAAAAAAAAAAATTTCAAAAACTAACTAAACGATAAAAAATAATATATCAAAAATTAAATAATAAAAGTTTACTTCAATTAGAAAAAAACACAATATTTTCTACAGTTGCCCAGTATGAGATCTTTTTTGTATAAATTGTGACGCTAAGTTGTCTATATTTGATATGTAATATTACATGTATTCTGTTTCTGGTTTTGATTAAAATTACATTCATTTGCGAAAATAAGAATTCGCAATAAATAGTTGAAGGAAATACTGTTAATGCAGCTATTGCTAGCTTTTTTAATGATGAGAACTGATTTGGAATCGTCATTTACGGTGAACGTAAGATAACTTCGCGCGTAGAAATTTTTTAACCTGTATGGTGCGACGAAATTTTTTTTTTTTCATATTTTTATAACGCGTGCCAGGAAAATTTCGAAGCGCGCCAATCATGGCACGCGTGCCACGTAATTGCGATCACTGGCTTATATTCTATATAACTAACCTTCTTATACAAAAGTTTTATATGCATTGAAATTTATTATTAAGAAATAAAAAAATAAAAATTAAATTATACATTTGATTTCAATATATTCAATGAATAAAGAAAATTAATATATCTTATCTTCTTATATAGTAGGAGAATTAAATGACATCATCAATTTATTATAGAACGAATCCGTAAAGTGCTGTTGATTATATTGTAATTAATATCTTATATACTTACTTTAAAAAGGAAATCCAATTATGAGATCAAAATTAAAATTACTTATTCATATAATCTTTAATTTTGTATATCAAAGCGCCAATTGAAAATGAGTGAAAAAATGATTTCTTGGTTATATAAAAATTAAAATATGATTTTTTAGACGTCCTCTACGCATTTTTTACTATCTCGTAAGAGATAGTATTGCGATCATTTAATATTAGAATTATTTATTAAAAGAAAACAAAAACAAAATTAAATTATAAATATAAATAAAACATAAAAATTATAAATATTATATAGATATTCTTTGGAAATGAAATGAGTGTACATGTCAAATTTTAAATAAGTTGACATGAATAATTAATAATAATTAATAAATAAATCCAATTTATATGATCTTAATATATTGTAAGATGTTTTTCCCACGGCCAATTATATGTTGCATGTTGTGAGTATGTGATTACACAAATTGGGAAAAAATCACTCGAAATGCAATTAAACAAAAAAATTGAAAAGTTAGGCTAAGTAGACGTCTTAAATATTATAAGAGATTCGGCATTTGCAATTACAGATAGCGAGGAAAAATTAATGGAGGTTTGAAATTAATAGTGATAAGAAAAAATATTTAGTGACAAAGAGGAACAGTATTAACATACAAAATCTTAATATACAAAATGTAAAATTTGAATATGTAGAAAAATTGAATGTAATCACGAAGGATAATAATATTTGAGAAGAATTTAAATCGAGGTATCCATCGGGAAACGCCTGTTATCATGCAGTAAAGAGGCTTATCTCATCAAAATTATTATCAAAGGGAATCAAGACCATGAACGCATAGGAAGGGACGTAAGAGAGATGGGACAAGGGCTCAGGATAGGGACATTTGGAGAAATGTGGCCAAGAACTTTCGAGTATCTTTGAGTTATATAAATAGATAGATATAACATATACAATAATAATATATATATAATTAATTTACTGATTAAATTAAAATATATTTTAAATAAGAACACAAAAAGAAATGAATGTTTTATGTAATATAATGATTGAAACAAAATGGATGAAAACCTTTTACTACTTTTAACCAAATACGATGTACCACTCGGGGGTACAGGGGGCGGAGCCCCCGTCCAGCTGTGAAGAGCGCCGAAGGCGCTCTGACCAGCTGGTATATATATATATATATATATATATTATATTATATAGATTAAGACATTTAAATATTATTGCAATTAATATAAAATTATATTATAAAATCTGGTTAAACCAAGTTTAGAAATAGTTTCAAAAGGTAGTTTATTATTATAAATTATATTTTGTTATAAATTATGATTCTCATATATAAAATTTTAAAAAAGGCGCCTTTGGGTGTGTGGGTAGCGAACCTGCCTCACATTCACATGGTCCCGGGTTCAAGTCCCGGGCATGGCAAGGGAATTTCCCTAGCTGGGGTATATGGGACGGAGTCAATCCAGCCTCCGGGAACATCATTGGGGAAAAGCTACTTGATAGCGCCTCCGATCAAGAAAATCAAGGGAAAGGTTAAGAGGACTTGTTCTACTGATCATAGGACACCTCATTGATAGGCGTTGACCTCGCGTAGGACGTACAAAGTCAGAGGTTTATATATATATATATATATATATATAGAGAGAGAGAGAGAGACAAGTTTTTATATTTGAATTTTCTTAACAAATGATAAAATAATAATTTAAATATAATATATATTATATCTATAATAATAAAAGCAAGTGTAATGTGTCTGTTTGTCTGTTTGACCGAGCTCTCCAGGCAAATGTATCGCACGCAGGGACATGGAATTTTTTACACGGAAGCATAAAGGGGCTGGCCACCAGACCTCGAAGCCCGATTTTCGATTTTTTAATTAAAAAAATTTTAAAAAAATTATAAAGAATAATAATTAAAAATAGTTTAGTTACCATACTAGATCATAGAGGCGCTGGTGGCGATAATTTGGCGGTAATTTAAATTCTGAGCAATGTGCAGATAAAAATCTTTTTATATATCTATTGATATTTACAATATCTCAATTGATCTTATTGGCCTTTTAAACTTTGAAAACATTCACATTACGGCTATAATTTAATACTATTAATTTTTAAGATTATGTGAGTAAATTATTTTAATTAAGAAAATTTGATCTCATAATTGGATTTTCACGTAAGATTTTAATATATAATATATTTTTTAATATTATTTTTATAGTAGTTTAGTGTTATGCTAATTTTATATTTTATTTTTATTTTGTTTACTCTGATTTTTTTTTAAATAAATTAATAACATTTAAAGTAGCATAAAAAAATTAATCGAGGCAGGAAAATTGATGGGGTTTGAAATTAATAGTGATAAGACAAAATAATTAGTATCAGAGAGAATAATATTTGCAAAGAATTTAAATCGAGGTTGCAATCTGGAAATTATTATCAAAGGGGATCAAAATTATTAAATTATTAATTGTATTATATGGGTGGGAGGCATGGGGTCTATAACCTTGGGAGATGAGAGTTTATTCAGAGTATTTGAGAATAGGATTCTTCCCAGCATTTATGGGCCAAAGAAAGATGTGAAATTTGGTGTGAAAACAATACCTCCCTTACTATCGTCGGTCGGTAAAAAGAATTTAATATTAAATCTGATTTAAAATTGATAAAACAAAAATGGAATCTTAATTCATTCCAAACATAAAAATATTTATAAAAATTGTTAAAATTTAACTAAAATTCACATATAAAAAAAAGAAAAAGTGAAAGAGATTGATAGATATAATTAGTGATTTATATAATAACATAATTACTAAAATATTAATATTAATTATATAAATAAAAATTATAAAATAATATAGTTCTTTTTGATTTATAATTCGATTACATAAAATCTTTTTTTTTTCCTTTTTCTTTAAAATTATTTTAATTATTTTTTAGGACCAAATTAATTGGGGGAAAAAGAAATAATTTTAAAATTGAATCATCAATGAGTGATTTTCAAAACGAAATTAAGATGTATCCAATATCACCTTTGTAATTGGATCAATTATTTGTTTTCAATTTTTATTGAAATCTTGAAATTATTATTTTATTCTAAAAAAAAATTTCATTTCTGCTTTAATCTATTAATTGTTGATTGCTTATTTTGATTTTTAACTGGTAAACCTTTATTCGATATATGGAAATTAACACCAAATTTCACATGAGATTTTTTTATATATCACCACGAATCATACACTTTGTTTTGGTTTTATCCTCGGGAAAATCATATTTATTAGTTTTTTCTTGATTTAAAATTATATGACGTCATCCAGCCATTCATGACGTCACAGCCTGGTCTTGCATATATATTATAAATAAACTAAAATTACAAATATTTATGTTATATGCCTATCTGTTTTTTATTACATTAATAGATATATTAAAATTATTTGAAATTGTTTCTTTAGCTGAATTTACTTCAAACCGTCGGTCGGTTCGGACCTGGCCACAGGTCAACTTATTTTTTCTTGTTTTTATTCATTTTTCTGCAAATGGCTGTTGTTCGAAAATCGGATCATATTGAATTACACTTTTTTATGGATTTCTCTTTCAAGTTGAACCCCTGTGTATAATTTTTCTCTCTTCAAATAATTTTTTTTTATATGTATTTTTAATTAAAAATATTATTATTATATATTTTATATTTATTTATTTGTTTTTTTATTTTTTAAAAATTATTTATTGTAAATTATAATATTGATTTTTTAAATCAGTGATTCTCAACCATTTTTTTTTACCGCGGCACACTTTTAAAATATTGGAATAATTTAGATATAGAGTCGTAAATGTTTAAGAGCCTCATAATCTTGCTGCACCCTTTTGACAATCTCGCGGCACACTAAAGTGCCGCGGCACAGTGTTTATGAATCACTGCTCTAGAGCAATTTTGAGCCAATTATTTTCTCATTTCAATATTGCAACCTCTTTTGCTAATGTTATTATAATTATTCCAAATAAACTGTGATAAGGAGTGTACAGGTTTTAGCAAGGAAGATAATCCAACCACTGGTTAAATGACCTATATACATGGAAAATATCTATGAGATTCAGACTGCATCTGTTTTCATCCTAAATTTCAGTAAAAAAAAATAATAAAATCAAAATGATCAATCCTAGATTATAATTTTGAAACCAACAAAATTAAAAAAATAAATAAATAAGTAATTAATGTTTACATTTTGACAACTAAAATACTAATTTAGATTACAGATACTTTAAAAAAATTTTTTTTTTTTAATTTTTTTATTTAACTTCCAAGAAATACTTACATCAATTCAACATATGCCTTATTCGAGGCATCACAAGAACATTTAAAGGTAATATATACTATAGAGGAATATTATGTTGGTGGGGGTGGGGGGGGATATAAAGTAGAGAAAATGAAATGATTGACTTAAATCAAACCGATGGCCCATTAGACGAAAGAGATTTGGGTCTATCGTGGATCAAATAGTTAGGTTTAAGTCTTCTTAGTCTTTTGGTAAGTCCTTGGGTGCCTCGCTTTGTAGTTGGCATGATTTTGTTGTCTGTTGCTATTGAACTTCACCTCCTCCGCCACAGTTCTGACATTGAGATCTCCATGGATTATCTTATTAGATATGTACCAAAGAGCCTTGACCAATAATTAAAATAAAAAATTATCTAATAAAATTTTGTTCAAATAGATTAGGATTAAATGAATGTTTGTTTATATATTCTTCAAATATTTTTTGAAACGATGTTTTTTTAACAACTATTATTAAATTCAATCGATGATATTTAAATTCAAGCTTTCAATATTAGATAATTTGTTTTAATTATTTATAAATTGTTCTTTCCCTATTCATTGATTGTCCAGATCAAGTTGATTGATTGCATGTCGTAATTCTATTCTCGCTTGGTCAAAATGCTCACGAGCATGCGGATTATTCATAACCAATGGTCGGATCACTTTCATTGCCTGACAAATCCTTTGGACAGCTTCCATTGAAGAAGCGGTGGACTGGAACCATAAAGCAAGAAAGTCATTGGGGGCGGTTGCTTTCGAAAGGGAAGTTTTCGTCGCCGATGGAGCAGTTACGCCCACAGCCATGCTGGTCATACGATTTAATGCTTTTGACAATGATTTGCGGCCCAACGTTTGGCGAATCGATTTCCTTGGAGGTAACACTGTAATGGCTGGTATTTCATTAACGTTGGAATTTTGATTTAAAGTTTTCACCTGAAAAAAAAATTGTTTATTTTTTAAATAATATTTAATTTAATATTTTAAAAGTAGAAGAAAAATAAAATAATATATGTATATATATATATACAGTAGAACCTCGATAACTTAAACCTCGGTAAATTAAAAACCTCTATAACTTCAAAAAATAATATGTTCCCTTCTCATCAGAGCACAAAACCTCAATAACTTGAAATACGAAACCTCTATAACTTAAAAAAGTAATCTCTGGCCCTCAGAAGCTGAAATCTTGAAAAAATAGGAATCAGGAGAAAGTCTTCAATGAAAAAGACGAAAAATTACCGAATTCCCTAATTTAGAACAATATATGTTTACGTGGTTCAAACAATGTCGAACAAAAACATCAGTTTTAGTGGACTCATCCTGAAAGAAAAAGCTGATGAGTTCGCTAATTCACTCAAAAATATGACATGATTTAGCCTTTAAAAAAATGTTATTAATCTATCCGCCTATTCCTAACAGAGACCCTTGATAACTTAAAATCTCTATAACTTAAAATATTTTGTGTTTCCCTTCGACTTTAACTTATCGAGGTTCTACTGTATATATATATATATATATATATATTGTAATATATAAATATAATATATTTTTGTATACATGTATTATGAGACGGAAATATAGAAAGTTATTTGTTTGAGTACATGGCACAGTATAAAAAAATATAACTTTCTAGAATAATTGTTTTAAAAAAAACCCAGGGAAATACCCACATGATATACCTATTCGTTACCCCAAGAGGGAGAGAGGGGTGGAAAATTTTGCCAAGTGGCATAGGAGGGGATGATTGGCTTAGACATATAGTAGTCAGTCTTGATCAGGAATTTGAGAAGGAGACACGAACATTTTTCCCTGGCTGGAAGGACATCATATACACAACCCCTTTTTGAGAAATGTTGCTGCCCACTCGATGTTCCAGTTAAATCCGCCGGACGACACTCAAGACTCAAGTCTCCAATGAATTCTCAATTCTTTAACTACACAATATACCAACTGTGGTCGACCATTGGTAATTAATAATAATTTGCAATTACTAAAATATAAATTAAATTTCTTTTAATTTTTATTTCTATTTTTACGGTACCATTCAATTATTCTATTTCATCTTAATTTCTTTTGTTATCTATTGTAATCTAAATTCTTATAGTTTTATTAAATACATAATTTTTAGTTGGAATTTTATATAAGCATTTTTAATTGAACCTATTCAATTTTATCATTTCCCATATCAACCGACGCGGATTCAATAACCCTTTGTTTGATTCTAAATTCAATCCGGAGTGCTACCAATTAAATAAACTTATTTTTTTAACACATTTTTTCTCATAAAATACCTTACTTTATTCCCTCCAATACACGACATATGTATATATATGATAATAATACAATAATGGGATTTTATAAATGGTCGGATTAAGGTTTTTTGATAAACACTTTGCAAGATAATAAGTTGAGGTCGTGAAAAACGAATTGAACAAGACTAGTGGGGAAATTTCAAGTGAGATGCATACTAAACAAAAGTGAACCGTTAGAAGAAATAGATTGGAAAGGTTTTGTCAGCAAATAAATATCCTTTTAAGGTGTGTGATCTATTTTAAGAAATATTTTCTTCAATTACCTTCTCAAGGATGGCCTCACGGATTTCGCTGGAAATGGCTTTAAAAATATTATTACCACGCGGACGACCTGGAAATATCTCAAAAGGAGTTGGTACATCATGGAGTTTACGAATCCGTGGTGGAAGACATTTTAATATTCTTGTATTATATAAGATTACTTCTAAAATATTTAAAAAATTAGCTCGTTTTATCCAGCGAGTAGTTTTCCCTAGAAAATTAAAATCAAAACAATTATGTATTGGAAATCAATTTTTGGTAATTTTTCAAGTAAACTTATTTTCATGGATTTGGATAATACTTTACCAGTGGGTTCCTTTTGCATTCAAAATCAACTTTTCTTATGAAATTTTTCCTGGCATCTTATACTTTTCGAGATAAAAATTATTAAAATTTGCATATAAATCCACAGGGCCGCCCTAACCACAGGGCTAATTGGGCTATAGCCCTAGGGCGCAAGTCTTCTTGGGGCGGCATTTTTTATTGGTTTATATATTCTTTCTTATTATTAAGTAGTAGTTTTATGATTTATTTAATAACTAAAATTCGGGTGATATTATTTATCAATTTGCAAAAGAAAAAGCTAGGAAAATAAATATATAACTTTCTTTTTTTATACTATATAGCTTGTTTTTTAATTTTGCATAAATTTTATGTTTTAAAGAATTATATAGATATTCAGAATTCATAATTAATAATACTTATGTTTCTTGATTTAATTCTTTTTGTTTTAGTTTATTGCATTGGTCTAATTATAATAAATTGACAATTTCTGGTTGGGACACTTTTGTATACCCATCTCGCTCCTACTAACCATTCTGTGTAATTTCTTATGAAAAGGGGCGCAAAACTTTAGGAGCTCACGGGCGCCGAAAATCTTAGGACGGCCCTGTAAATCCATTGACATTCTATTTAGCTCCCATGTTTTATCAATTGCCCACCAGAAGGCGCCACTAATTTTCGATTTTTTTTTATAATTTCGGTTTGGAGTTATGTGAAAATTAAATAATTAATTACTTTAATAATTTTCCTATATTCTAACCGAACTTATAACATTATAAAATTAGTGAATAAGTGAATAATTAGTGAATTAGTCAATAAAACATTACTTAAACTTAAAGGCACATTTCGACGTTCATAATACTAAACTAACAAACTTAAAAAAATTTTTATTTTAATAATTTTTATCTCGAAAACTATAAGATGCCTAGAAAAATTTAATAAAAAAATGTTTATTTTGAATTGAAAAAGGAACCCATTGGTAAAGCATTAACCAAATCCACGAAAATGAGTTTATCTGAATAATTATCCAATTTTTCAATAAGAACATCAATATTTTCATTCAAGTATCAAAAAAATAAGAAATAAAGTGAAAATATTTGAAATACAGAAAATAAATATAGATTATTTTGTCGAAAAAAAATATAATTAATATTATATTGTATGATTATTTTATTAAATTAATTTATTTGTATATGTGACATAGTTCAAGCACAAAAAAAAAAATAATTAATTTAATCCTTTTCTAAATTTAAAGATTTTTTCAATTTTATTATCAAAATACTTTTGAAAATATAAACAAAGTTTAACAAATATTTTACCTTTAGTTTCAAGAATGGAAATATCACTAACAGCCATTCCCACCAGTAAATTCATTAAAACAATTCCGACTAAAAGAATGAACATGAGAAGAACAAGTCGTCCGACGTAAGGTGAAGCCTCCCCTGGATTACCTCTTCCAAAAGTACCATTATAATCGAGTTCTTCAGACATAGCGATGGTTTTAATAATCGATAAAAATATAGATGAAAAATTTCCTTGGGAGCGAAATTGTACAAGAAATGCCAAAGAAAACCCAATCAATAGAAATGAGAATGTTAAAAATATCTGAAAACAAAATTGAATATTACATAAATAAAAAATGAGAATTATTTTAAATAAAAAAATAATTTAAAAAATAATTTCAATAACTGATATTATATATATATATATATTATGTTATATAAATATATATAATAATATCTATTAGTAAACCACAATATGAAAATTGAAATGACAAACAATTATTTAAAAAATAGTTTTAATTCTTATTTTAATCATTTATGTATAAAGTGAAATAGTACTAATGATCTATTAAGCTATAATCATGATATGATATTGAAAGTTCTTTATGAGAAAAATATTTTAATTATTTGGTTTTATTTAATTAATAAAATTAATAATAAATTAATACAAATGAATGATTCAAGATGCCTTTAGAACACAGTATCTGTTAAAAATTCAATTTTTCAATTCAAAAGCTTGTGGATCAAGTTTTATAATTTTTTCCAATAACACCGCAGGGCATTAAAACGGATCGAACAGAATTTGAATTGTTTAAATTCGTTAAACTGTTTTAACGAAGTCATGTCACGTTTTATATTACCAAAAATTCTTTACAATTGTTGTATTTAATAGACAATGAAAAATATATAATTTGGTCAAAGAAATAAATTTAATTATTTGAAAAAAAATATTCTTAATGATTATTTTATATTGAGAAATCTTATGTTATTCTTGATACAGATCTTTATTCGGTCGTGTTTGAACCCCGACTAACTTAAGAAAAAATAATCAATTTTGGGTCTCGGCGACCACAGTAAAAATTATGTATTTTTTACATAAGTACTATATATGTAAGTATAAAACAGCAAAAATTATAATATAAACAAAATTTGTCTTTCAATTATAATTGTAAATAACAGAGGGCCCATTTCAATTTTACCGCCCTGGGCCCCCAATCAACTTAATCCGCCACTGTATATACAGGGTGTTCGGGATAAATTTGACATATTTATAATTGATTATATTTTTCTGTAGGTTAGAGGTATTAACATAAACTACTACTCATTTAAAAGTTTGAACCTTTCTTTATTCATATAAAAGATGGCAGAAAGATTGGATGACTGGAAGCCACCTGAATCATGGAAGAGAATAACTTGCATCATGATGATACGCGCCGGCCATCAAAATAAGGATTTTATGACTAATACCCAAGGCTCCCTGAACACAATAAAAACAATCAGGCATAAACTAGAGACTTGCAATGGTGACTAGGAGGATGTAGAAAGAAGAAAGATCCCAAGTAGACGATCTGATTGCGTTTGTACAGCAGAAATCCTCGCAAATCTGTAGAAACAGGTGTTAAAGAACCCTGGCATTGGAATTCGGACTTTGTCACGTGAAATGAATGTTGCAACTTCTACTATGAAGCTTGCACTCAATGAAGACCTTCGCTACAATTCATACAAGCGCCTTAAAGTTCAGCTACTCACAGAAAATAGTTATCTGGAAATTTCTACGACTTCACCAATCCAAATGTTTGGCCTCCAAACTCCCCAGACCTTAACCCCATGCATTATTTTGTATGTGGCACATTTGAAAAAAAAAAAGACACCAATCATACTTCCAGTAATACAAAAGCCCAGTTTATGGTAAAATTAAAGCAGTTTTTGAGGCCCTTCTCAGAGAGACTGTAGCATCAGCTTGTTCGAGGTTCCGAAGCAGGATTGAAGCCGTGATCCATGCTAATGGTGGTTATTTTGAGTGAATCTTGTTGATAGTATTGTAATTTACTCTGCCTGTAATTTTTTTTTTGTCAATTCATTAAATTTAATAGTTAGAAAGAAGATTTTCTTTTTCCTTTCGAAACTGTCAAATTTATCTCGATCACCCTTTATATATATATATATAATAATAATAATAATAGTTGTGTGTGATTATTATTTAAAAAATACTCATGATAATATTATTCTAAAGTATTAAAATTATAGTTTCTTAGAAGACGTAAATATAATGATAAATCTTTCTTAAAACTATACCTATATCATTGTCGCTTCTGAATTAAAAAGATCCAGCCCACATAAACCACGATTAAATACATACCTTAAATACATTTTCAGCCACCCGACTGAACATAAGTACATGATAACCCCAGCTAGGCATTCTAGAAGCTAATATCATCAATTCCGTCCAGGCAAGAAGAACCGCTACCGAGGAAATATCTCGGGGCCATTGTATATCATCATTTAAATTGTCTGATACGGATATGGAGATAATTGACAGGGTAAAACTAATTAACTTATGCCACGATTCCAGTTCCATTAAATAATATTTTGGAAGATTATAAAAAAATAAAGATTCCTGAAAAATTTATAAAATAAATGTTATGGTTAAAAGTTTGAAAATTAAATCGAAAATTTTATCAAAATTATATATATATATATCAAATTTATCTTATTTCTATATATAAACCTACCAATGAATTTTTCATTGCGCGATACAATAATTATTTTCTTCTATTCAAAATTAATACTTTTTAAAAAAATATTTCTACCCACTCGGCTCATTGTTTTTATCTACCCAAAACTTAAATAAAATTAAAAAAGAAATATAAATTCATTAGAGATTTGTTTTTTCACATATAAAATAAAATATACTCGTTGAAATTGCATTAAATAGATACCACTATACGAAATAGTTTCAAACTTTAATTAAGTATATTAATTAATACAACAACAAAACGTTGCCCTATTATATATAAATAAATCTAAATTTAAATAAAACAAGTAGTATATTAAAATATTAAAATAAAAAATAATTACAATTGAAAATGTATAAAGTATAAATGTATAAAGAATAAAATAAACATTATTTTGAAATTTTAATGAAATTATTAACATCTGGTTTGATGTTGTTAAAGTAACCAATGGCGAGTAAAAATTTTAAAAGGGCCAAGTTCAAAAACATATTTACAATATCCAATTAATACATTAATTTTGAAAATAATTGTGAATGTTAACTAAAATAGTTTTAATTTATTATTAAAAAAAATAAAACTAAAATTAAAAAAAAATATAATATTCTACAGATCAAGAACGCTGACAGAAGAGAATTAAAATCAGGGAAAGAAGTACAAATTGTTTAAATGAAAATGGCTCGGTATATGAATAGTTGGAGGAATGAAGAAGTTGTATTATAGAAGTAGATCCACTGTCCTGTCTTTAAATAGGGATAGGCAGAATAAATTAGAATAAATAAATATAAATTAGAATAAGTATATACGTTTAACTTTTGTGTGTGCAAAAATAAAAAATAAAAATAAAAAATCTCTAATGGTTTTTTTCCCACATATCTTTTTCACTGAATACTGCTTCATGGGTCATCAACCCGAAACTAATAAAATACCATTTTTTATTTTAAAATTTATACTATCTATCTAACACGAAAATTTATTTTTTGAAATAAATCTTCTCCTACTTTGACCAACTTAATATTATTACTAATTTTAATTCTATTTGAAAAATCAATAAATATAATTTCCATTAAAAATTTAACATAGGAATTTTTTTAAAAATTATTAAAGTATTGAGAATAGTTACAAGTGGAATTGGCAATGGACAATTTAGTCTACAAACTAGCAATGTTTTAAAAATAATAATATACTTTTTGTAATTCCTGAAATAAAAGAATGCCAAGCGAAATCCAGAGAATGAAATCATTTACATTAGAATTAAAGTACCAAATTAGGGCTGCATCTTCTTTATAATAACGATTAAGAACAAAAGCAGTGAAAGTGCCAAGATAGAGTGCATAAATGAAAACGAAAACATAGAAAAAATATTGCATCTTTTGCCATTTTAAATAAAGATAAGATTGAATGAGGGGATGGATAAGAAGCCGTTGTTGATTCAGTTGGTTTCCAGAGGTGATTAATGCATGGATAACACGCATTTTGTCAGCCTCACCTCTCGGCTCAAGTAAAGCATAATCAAGTGAGATCTTGCAATTTCGATCATTAAAAGAGAGACCGTTGCTACGAATTCTTGAATCTAAAATTTCTTCAAGTAATTCGACTGGACGTGGAACATAACTAAGAATAGCATCCACTCCACTCTCATGGCCATCGGATTTAGATTTTTCAGAAAGATCAGCGCCCTCTTCCAATAAAACGGAAATACACGATCTGTGACCATTGTGTGCTGCACAATGTAATGCAGTGAGACCCCTATGGTCCTTTAATTCTAAAATTAAGAAAAAAAAAAAATTGTACAAAATTATAAAAATATAAATCTTTGTAGAATAAATATAAATTGATACTCCCAACTGTTTATGATGGGGACATTAGAGGCTTAGAAACTATTCTAATGGAATTTAGAAGGAGAAATTTAGGCAAAATGGCCATTTGAATTTCTTTCATTATTAGAGAATTTAATTATGCGATGAATATAGGAAATACTGACAAGTTCTCTAGTTTGTATTATTTGTATGAAGTGTTAAGGTTTTGATTAACAAATGTTATCTTAGTTTTTCTAATTTTTCAAACTACACTGAATGTTAGAAGGTTATTCTTTTTTAAATGAATCGATTGTAATTATACTAATAATAAGTGATGTGGCTAATAATAGAGAATGTAGGAGGGATGTCATTGCTAGTTCCGTAAAGCCACAGATATTTATATTTATATTAAGAAAAAAAATCTTTGTCTTTTGTACATGCTAAGCAAGGACAGCGCGAATCAAGTCGGTTAGGTTCCATTAACTTTTATCTTGATTATCTTGATCGGAGGCGCTACTTTTTATCAAATAGTTTCCCAATTTTCATCCCGTCCCATAAGCGCAGGACCCGAGGATGTGAGTTAACGCCGTTAACCCCAAAATGAGTGGCGTCTTTTATTTTTTTATTCATTTCCAATTGACATAATTTAACTACAAAATACTGTCTTAAAGAAAGTATACTGACATTCTACGAAAATTATACATCGATTCTTCTATTGAAAAGATATAAATAATTTTTATACAATGGTCCAGTAGACAGGCAAATTGAATCGCCATTTTGTCTGTATAATTTAGAGACAAATTCATAAACAAATGTGCTTAAAATTATTTATTAATTTGACTATTAATATTTAACATATTAATTAATTTTATTTTTGTATTTTGAAGAAAAGTCAACATGAAAAGCTAATAATAAAAATAAATAATCTAGAAATACAGTTTCAATACAAAAGCATTCAAAACCCGTATATAAGTGCTAACATAAGTGATTATTTTTCAGAAAAGATTAATATTTTCTATACTTTAACGAATTCTATAATAATTCAGCAAATAAATTTTGACGATATTCAAGATGATATGCATTGTATAAAAAAATAATCGCAAATTTTGAAAACAACGCATTTGTTTTAAACAAATTTATATTATATAAGTTAGCCATTTTGTCCAAATATTTTCTTTATACTTGATTAAATATAGAAGACTAAATGAATTTAAATGAAATATTCAAAATAGTGAGGAATTGATGAGAATGAATTGGGAAGCAAAATAAAATATATAAATTTTGATGTGAATGATTAATATTAAACAATTTAATAAAAAGTTAATATATTTGAATGTGGACGTCATATACCTAAAGTTTAGCAATGTTTTCCTAACATTAAAGAAAAATAAACGAGGGTCATTTAAAAAAGATTTGCTAAATGAAGGTTTAATTAATTATTATTTTAAAAAATAAAAGTTTAAATATTTGTTTTTATAATTTCAAAAGAATTCAAGTCATCTCATCATCAGAAGTTTATATTGATTATATTATTATTTATATTTGTAAAAATTAATAAAATAGTTTGAAAATATTTTTTTTATAAATCACATCAATAGAAAATTGTATAACATATTTTTATCAATATATTTTTAGCTTTCGAGAGAGAGAGAACTTTAAAGAGAGGTAAAAGTGAATGTAAATTTTTAATAAGATATATATCTAAGAATTTATAATTTTTCCAAAGAATCATAAACAAATATTTTTAATTTAAAATTTACCTGCAAACCATTTAAAATATGATTTAATCATAATAATAATTTAGAAAATAATCTAATTTTAGGTTTTTGAAAATATTTATTCTATTTATATATATATATATAAATATTACTGAAAAAATAATTATTTATTGATAGACCTTTTAGATGAATTACAATTTTGTTTTTTATTTTAGAGTGTTTTTTTTTTTTTTTTTTTGAAGAAAATTGGGATTATGCTTTATTTAATAATATCGTTGAATTTATAAAGAGAGGCATCAAATAAATAGTGGAATGAATAATGTACCGAGGTCTCGGGAGGCCTGTGCGATTACTCGAGTAGTATCCATATGGCCCTCCGTTGCAGCAAGATGCAGTGGGGTAGCTTTGTGAAATATATTTCCCTGGGTACGTATCGTTACATCAGCTTTAAACCTGACCAGCTGGTCAGAGCGCCTTCGGCGCTCTTCACAGCTGGACGGGGGCTCCGCCCTCTGTACCCCCGAGTGTAATGAATCATGTAATTTTCAGAAAAGCAAAGAAAACTTTCAGGGGCATGAAATAGGAATAAGAAAGTTGGCGTTACTGACAGAAATGAATTCAATGAATAAAATCATTAATCTTCTCTATTCAATCATTTTGAGTTTATATATATTGTAATATATAATCATAAAAAATACATTTTTTATGTATATAAGGGTTCGAAAGCTAGAACTTTCATTTTTGAACACGTGCTAAATTGAAGAAAAAGACGATTGGTCATGGGACATGTGTCTGCACATGTACAGAGACCCATCCATGTGTTCAAGGTGGGGGAAAGGAACGAAGTTTTCCTTATTAGTGAAAATGAATATTTAGTTAGTCTTGATCAAGGTTTGAGAGAAGTGAGACATTTTTCCTGGCAGGAAGGACATCCGCGGCCAACCCCTTTTGTTGAGAGATGCCGTTGCATACGAGGTGTTCCAGCTAAATCCGCAGGAAGACAATCAAGACTCAAAGTCTCCAATGAACTCTCCATTCCTTTCTTTCATGCTAAGTGTTAACACTTTTATACTTAACAATTAATTAATTAACATTGCAATTGCTTAAATATAAATTAAAGTTCTTTTAATTTATATTTATATTTTTTTTACGGTACCATTCAATTATTCTATTTCATCTTAATTTCTTTTGTTATCAATTGGAACCTAAATTCTTATAGTTTTATTAAATAAATAATTTTAGTTGTAATTTTATATAAGCATTTTTCATATTGAACCTATTCAATTTTATATTTCCCATATCAACCTACGCGGATTCAAAAACCTTTTGTTTTATTATAAATTATATCCAGAGTGCTACCAATTAATGAAACTTAATTTATAACACATTTTTTCTAATAAAATACCTTCACAAATTCCATCTTGTATACGACATGGAGGTCTTCCACCTCGAATTGAATTAAAACTGGAAATGGTTGATTTGGCAAAATAAAGTTGGATACGTTCGGTTTATATCTTAATATTAATAGTTTGAAATATTTTTTTTTCTTTTTGTGAAAAATTCAATTTAAATTTTTTTTTATTATTTAAAAAAAAAAAAAAAAATTTTGTGTGTCTGTTTTATTGAATTTTTATCGGATTTAGTTGATTTTGACTTCTTATATTAATTGATTTTGCGGGATTCTATTTCTAAAAAATTAATAGCAAATTGCCTATTGTTTATAATATTCAATTTTTGTCGCAATAAAAAAATTGATATAATTTTCATGCCTTTCTGATTGTTAATTAATAAAAGTAATAATAATAATAAAATGGAAATGGACAAGGAACCTAGTGTAAAGGAAATGCTCCAACAAATTCTGGACCTAATGTATGCTAATTTAAACAGAACGGGGGAGGCAAGCACAAATAGGCAAAATTTAAAAGAAAATAACCATCAGCAAATCGAAAAAATAGAGGGTCAAAATGTAAATGTATCGTTAATATCCAATATACCCAAGTCAGACAAAATTAAAGAAATAAATAATGAATTGGAAAATAGAGAAAGTGAAATAATAGAGCAGGTACCAAAAATATTGAATTTAAAAGAAAGCATTGACCAGGCCCCGGAGGCAATGTCTATTAACAATATTCAAATTGCAAAAAGTCCAAATAGGAATAACAATAAAGAAATGACAAAGAAAAAGATGTCAGTTGACCCATTAAAGATAATTTCCATTGAGCCAGCACAGGTAAGCCATTGGAAAGATATGCCTATTGTTATTGTAGGAGTAGTATCCAGCAAAGAAATACAAAAGAAACTAAAAATAAAAAGGGCAAATAAGGCAATTGACAAAGTTAAAACCCACACCCCCCTTAGGCCCATTCTCATAAGGGTAAATAATAACTATAATCCCATAGTAATAAAAATAAATAATAAAAACAAGACTTCGCACAGTTCGAGACGTTCGAAGCAATGCACACCTCCCAAATTTTTTTATATAAATAAATTAGAATACAAATACAAAATTAAATATCATATTATATTGGATTATATTAGATCATGGCAAATAGCCCCGTCACTTTCTCCACACATAAATAAAATAAGGAGAAAGACATCAAAAAAATGGAAATATTACTTAAAACGGGTGTGGACAAAATTTAAATTTAAATTGTATAAATTTTTTTTTATTTTTTCGGCATATCATATTATAATATAAGTTTATTTTTTTTTTTTCTCTATTAGTTTTAGGAGGTACCTTAATAATTAGAAAGAGTGCAAAATTGTATTAATTGTTATAAATTCCTTTTCGATATCCACCGACCACAAAGGTAATCCAAATAAATTCGATTTGATAATTAATAAAAAAAAAAATAAAAATAAAAATAAAAACAATTTGCTTAAATTTATAAGAAATAGAATTTCAAAAAAAATTAAATAAGAAAATTAAACCATTTGATGTAATATAAAAAAAAAAAAAAAAAAAAAAAAAAAAAATAAATTACTGTTATTGTTACGTGAAAATTTAAGTGTTTGTGTTCAGTGCAGTGATATTAAATAATAATTTTTGTCTAAGATACTTAAGTGAAAAACATTGTGTTTAATAATTATATATAAAAAAAAAAAAAAAATTATGCATTTCATTTAAATTTTTTTTTTTTTTTCCATAAACTAAAGGATGTAATATATAATCATAAAAAATACATTTTTTATGTATATAAGGGTTCGAAAGCTAGAACTTTCATTTTTGAACACGTGCTAAATTGAAGAAAAAGACGATTGGTCATGGGACATGTGTCTGCACATGTACAGAGACCCATCCATGTGTTCAAGGTGGGGGAAAGGAACGAAGTTTTCCTTATTAGTGAAAATGAATATTTAGTTAGTCTTGATCAAGGTTTGAGAGAAGTGAGACATTTTTCCTGGCAGGAAGGACATCCGCGGCCAACCCCTTTTGTTGAGAGATGCCGTTGCATACGAGGTGTTCCAGCTAAATCCGCAGGAAGACAATCAAGACTCAAAGTCTCCAATGAACTCTCCATTCCTTTCTTTCATGCTAAGTGTTAACACTTTTATACTTAACAATTAATTAATTAACATTGCAATTGCTTAAATATAAATTAAAGTTCTTTTAATTTATATTTATATTTTTTTTACGGTACCATTCAATTATTCTATTTCATCTTAATTTCTTTTGTTATCAATTGGAACCTAAATTCTTATAGTTTTATTAAATAAATAATTTTAGTTGTAATTTTATATAAGCATTTTTCATATTGAACCTATTCAATTTTATATTTCCCATATCAACCTACGCGGATTCAATAACCCTTTTAATTATACAAAATTCGATCCAGAGTGCTACCAATTAATTAAACTAATTTTATAATCCATATTTTCTTATAGAATACCAACCCCCTTATATTTTATATACGACAATATATATATATATATATATATTATGGGGATAGAGGTTTCTTGCTTCACCTCGCAACTCGAGCGACTGACCGACCCACACAGCCAAATCTTGGCGCATCTTACGGCTTCAGGCTCCACCGTAAGAACGTCGAAATCCACAAAACGCGTGTTTCATCTAAACGCCGCTCAATGCAACAAGCGCCCCACTCGCTTCAGTCTACATCGCCACATTCCCCCCACTACACGCCAAGAGCATCCCAGTCATTGGCCGATTCAACGACCAATAGCAACCGCGTTCCAGTCGCCTGGAACTTCTTTATAAAAAAGACCCCGGCACGATTATATATCGTTATATCGCTAACTCGGTTAAGTTAACTCAGTTCTCTGCTCTCTGACTCTCTGCTCACACATCGTTACGAAAATCTAAGAAGGATTATTATAATAAAGAACTGAAGAAGTTTTATTTTCATTTAATTATCTTTATACTGTTTTTTCAGTATTTTATTTAACTTGCTTGGTTGTCTGTATGGTTCAAATCTAGTAACTCATTTTTAACACAGATGCTGTTGACCAATCGAACTAAAACTTTGCACACTTTTCAGATTTAATTTTTAATTTTGTCACCATTTTGAATTTAAATGCAAGCGTTTTATTTGATCCCTAGAAAATTAATTAACTAATTCATTTTAATTAGGCTCTTTATTCAGAGTATCTAGACTATTGTTGTTGAAGTGCTAAGTAGGCGGACCATTGTACAACCCCATCATGAAGAAGTAGATACTTATTTAGGCTAAGAGAAAAATTATTTTCTAGTTTTTAGTGCATTTATAAATAAAACACTGTAACTTAATTATTTTTTAATTATTTATTTTTTTATCTTGTTCATTTTGTTTAAATAAAAACGATATTATTTTGCCTTTATTTCTAAACAGAAACGATATATTTTTGCTAAAACAACCCCTAGACAACGAAACTCCCTACTGATATATATATATATATACATATATATCAGTAGGGAGTTTATATATATATATATATATATATATCATGATTTTTTTTTAATTTAATTTTAATTTATCCTTAAATCATATTTAATTTCAAATATTGTTTTTGAGAACTAATACTTATAAATATTCTTATTTATAAAATCATCTTTCTTAAAAATAATATGATAATTTATGATAATCGATAATTTTACTTACTCAAGTAAAATAGCAGCACATTCCTGGTAACCATTTTGAGCAGCTATATGAAGTGGACACAATCCAGATGAAGATAACTGATCACAAGAATTGATCCTTTCGGAAGTGGAGCTGCTATTCAACAATTGCCTGAGTACACCTGGCAAACGGGCTTCTGTGGCTCGATGTAAGACAGTAAATTCACTATTCGGCCAGCGAACATCAGTTTTTGCTCCAATATTCAGTAAGGCAGCTACAATCTCACTGGGACCTTCTGAACCCAATGGACAACTACTCACAGCACATAACAGCGGAGTTGCTCCTATCTTGTTTCTCCAAAACCTAAAAAATGATAATTCATCAAAAGTATCCTAATGAACAAACCTTTGTGAATACTATATTTAATTAAAGCTGGACGTTTAAATATGAGCAGAGAAAATTAAAACTTCAAAGATCCATAGTAGAATACATAAGTAGGATGAACAAAAAAGAACGTTAGTTAGGCTGAAAAGTCCCGGGATTTTTCAATAGATGACGCCACTAGAAATTGAACATGTATCATTTCGAGAGGCTCATCTGTCACTAGTGTTTGTATGAAGTATCATGACATTTCGTCCATTCGTTTACAAGCTACAGTCGTTTGATTAACGCTACTTTTGCCTTCATAAGAAAATCGAAAAATAGGAATATCGCGTCTTGATTAAACATTGTTTTTTAATGGGAAAAACTTGTGAACAATCATAGCAGTGGTTGCAGGAATGTTATCCGACATCTGTTCATTCGAGAACAATGTTTAATCAAGACGCATTATTCCTATTTTATCATTTTTTCTTATGAAGGCGAAAGTAGCGTCACTCAAACGACTGTAGCTTATAAATGAATGGACGAAATGTCATGATACTTCATACATAAACTAATAACAGATGAGCCTCTCGAAATGAGTCATGTTCATTTTCTAGTGGCTTCACCTATTGAAAAATACCGAGACTTTTCAGCCCATGTAGTCTATAAGTCCCATCTAAGCAAAATATAAATATTTTTTTTTAAAAAAAATCTGAAATTTAAAATATTACTCAAGTCAATGGTTAATGGTCACTATTGGCAAACGAGAAGAACTCTATAAATATCAAATGAGATAGAGAAATAGGAAGATAATTTAGTAAAGATTTAAATATTTACTTGATGGGATTTGAAAGAAGACAGAAAATTTGTGAATTAATGAGAAAGTCTAAAAATCCAAAATTATCTAGTGCTGTTATAGAAAAATTTTATTAATCTTAAATGAATAATACTCCTTTATTATTTTTCATATACTTAATCCTTTATACTTGAATAATTAATTCTAATTGTTTTTCTACCCAATATATTATTTTTATATTGATATATTAATAATTATTACAGGTGAGCATAAAGTACAAAGGAACTTAACGAGTAAATAATGATTATTTTAATAAATTTTAGGTTTTTAAAGATGGCTTGGCAAATGAAATTCGAATTTCTAAAAACAAATAGAATTTTATTATAATTTTAATATGGTACACATGACTAATGAATAATGATATTGGTACCTAAAACAAATAGAAATCGATTAATGTTCTTGTTAATATTTAATATTTATGGATTAAAAATTTCCTTCAATGTAAATATTTGAAACGAGAGAAACACATACTAATAGTTCTTAGCGAGAAGAGAATTTATAAATAAATAATCATTTCTATTTCCATAAAGATACTATTTATAAAGATCACAAGAAATCCATTAATCATTGATTAACCAAGAATAATTAATCCAACGCATTTTCAATCATCTAAGTTTATCAAACAACTGATTTACGTACATTTGAGTTAATTTATAAATGAAAAAAATGTGGGGTGTCTCCGCTCGGCTATCATTCAAATTCCAATTGGATTAATGAACACATATATATATTATATTTAAATTAAATTATAAATTAAAATTAATAAATAATGTTTATTAAACCAGCTTGGCTCTTTGTTGATGGCACCAGGTCACGTGCTGGCGCGTGATTGTCAGTCAACGTGCTAAAAAATTAATTCTGGTACTTTCAGCGATTCAACCAAGCTGAAATTCTATATATAGCAGTTTTATGCAATTTTTAATCATATGAATAACTATAAAAGATATACTGAGAGGAGTAAGTGAATATATTTGATATTTAATTGTGCTTATTTTGAGTTCCTATATTGCGGTGCAATTTCTATTTATTTATCAAATAATAAATAATTTAACTTTGATATTTGATCGACAGTGCGAAGTATTACAATGCAATTTATATTATTTATCAAACAATAAATAATACATTTTCTAATTTTATTGGTGTTAAGTGTTAAATAAAATTTATATTTATATTTATCAAATAATAAATAATATAAATTCATAAGTTAAATAGTGTTAAGCAGTAACGGCCCGAGCTCTTATGGCGCCCTAGGCCAAGGGTCTAAAGTTCGCCCCATATGTTTTAACAAGCAAAAAAAAAACTACTTACTTTGAAAACTGCAACACTAAATATTATTTTAAAAGATTAATACTTGTGTAGGTAGTGTTACAATAATATTTATGGTTGCTATGACTACCAACGGTATTGTGATTAATATGCAAAATATTTTTAAAAATGTAATAATTTACTACTTATTTTAAATAAACGCAATTTTTTTATTGCGTACCATAATTTTTTATTTACTATTAAGTCTTATAAGTACTGATATCTTCCGAAGGATTAATTTTTTTTTTCATAATGGCGCCCCTGCCAGCCAAGCGCCCCAAGCCATGGCCTTACTGGCTCGGCTTTAGGGCCGGCCCTGGTGTTAAGTGAAAAATATAAATTAGTCAAGAAATCAATTTATTTGGATTGGTGAACAAGTTCTATTTATATAATTTAAACTATTGTGTATTATATTAAGAGTAAATATTTATAGTTATAAATTTTGGTGGTATATTAGATAATAAAATATCCGTTTATATAAACTATATAAAATTAAGTGTAACATTTTAATCATAAGGATTACAAACAAAATGTTTATTTAAAATGTTATTATTTTATTTATTGTTAAGTCAAATAATTCATTAATATGTACATTGCAAGAAGTTAGTGGTGTCTTAATTTAACAAACATTTTTTTCTATATATTACAACAACATATAATTATCGGTATTGAATATAGTTTTGGACGGATGTGGACGGATTGTACGTGGGTGTAATAGTCTGCGAGTTTGATATTCAAATAATTGCAGGGAATTCGGAAGGCCTTTGGGGGGGACGTATTACGTAATCTGCGGTCTTTTTTGCGCTGCCATCTATTGTGCGCCTGAAGAGTCAACCGTTGTCGCCTGCAGCACCATCTAGCGGCTACGGGCATTCCGGATTAAAAAAAAAGCTATTCTACCCCTTGATCAGACATCCTGCTTGGATTTATAATGAAACAATTACGTGAAAGGCACATTTTGAAACGTTGGATAACATTCATTTCTGAAGCAACCAAATACCTATGTTATGTGCCACTCGGTGGCGCAGGTGAACAAGTACACAATTTGTCTGCGCCACCCTATATAGGTATAGGTATCCAAAATTAGCTGGAGTGTCTCCACTCGACTATCTCGCATTTGAATTGGATTAATTGGATTAAATAACATAATAAATAAATTAAATTTAATTAATTATAAATTATAAATATAATGAATATTAAACCAGCGCATTTTTGGCTCTTTGTTGATGGCACCACATCATGTGTTGGCGCGTGAGATTTGCAGTGTTAAAAAATTAATTCTGGTACTTTCAGCGATTTAATAAAGCTGAAATTCTATATATAGCAGTTTTATACAATTATTAATCATGTGAAAAATTATCAAACATATATTTTTATTTTTACGGTCACTTTAGAGGAAAAAATCAAAACGTTGTAAGTAATGACCCTCTTCCGGTTGAGCTACATTTCTCAAAAGTTGATAGAAAACTACGAATTTTGAATAATGCTCAAGTACCAAATTTCATCATTCTAGCTCAAACCGTTTTTGCATAATCTTGGTTACATACATACACATACACACATATATATACACACACACATACACACACACACAGACATTATTCTCAACCTTAGTGAAAATGATTCAGGAACCTTCAAAACGTATAAAAACATCAAAATCTTAACATCGAAAATTTTCGTGATCGTAATACTATCTCTTACGAGATAGTAAAAACGACTAGTACATAACCAACCTGTTATTTTTTAAATAAAATAAAATATTTATTTTATTATATTATTTAAAATTACATTAAATTTGAATTTATTTTATTTTATTATATTATTTAAATAAAATTATACATCAAATTTGAATTTATTAAACTATTTTTTAAACAATTGATACTAATCAAATTTTGAATAGTATTAACGATAACATACGTTTCTGGTGGTAAAATACATTATAAAATAAAAATAAATGAATGTATAATATTTACGTTTCTAATATCAACAATGTCGAGTAATTCTGATAAAATTTCATAAGATCCTTGGACAGCCAAATGTAGAACCGATTGTTTATCTCTGTTAAAAAGAGTTATATCAGCTCCTGAATCAAGAAGATTCAAAACTCCGGTTAACCATTGGTTAGAGACTGCCTGATGGAGTGGAGGATTTCCCCAATGAGTGGGGTAATCGACAGCACTCATTGTTGCACTTGATCCTGAAGTTAAACTGGACTGACTTGAACTTACACTGATATTGACAGTGGTGTCTGGTGATTTAAAAAGTTCAAGAAGGGTCTGAAAATAAATAATAAATAAATCCAAAACGTAAGTAATATTAATATATAAACTACTTATATTATTTTATTAAAACATTTGTAAACTTCCTTTCTAATTAATACAGTTATTAAATAAGTTTTACAAAAATAGAAAGTGTACCAGATCAATTATTTAACATTATAAGTTGACATGTGGCCAGGTCCGAACCGACCGACGGTTTGAAGTAAATTAATTTCCAGCTACAGAAACAATTTCAAATAATTTTAATATATCTATTAATGTAATAAAGAACAGATATGGATACATAAATAATAAATATAAACATTTTTAATTTTATTTTATTTATAATACATATGCAAGACCAGGCTGTGACGTCATGAATGGCTGGATTAAGTCATATAATTTTAAATCAAGAAAAAACTAATAAATACGATTTTTCTCGAGGATAAAACCAATACAAAGTGCATGATTCGTGGTGATATATAAAAACATCTCCTTTGGTGTGAAAATAAACCCTTTCCTTCCTATCGTCAATCGCTAATACTACCACTTCCGGTTTCCGGAATTGCACCAAAAGTTCATCCCACTGATGCATTAAGTAAATATACCAAATTTCATCAAAATCGGTTGAGCCGTTCAGGCTGTACACATCTATACGGACGGACAGACGGACGGACAGACATCATGCTAAAAATACTTTTTTCTGTTTAGAAAATGCATGATTCGTGGAGATATGTAAAAATCTCCACATGTGAAATTTGGTGTGAAAACAATACCTCCCTTACTATCGTCGGTCGGTAAAAATGATCTAGAAATAATTTGACTAGGAGACAAAGGGACATTTAAAAAAAATTTATATATTGTTTAGAATGATAATTAATTAATGATCCATATAGATCGTGAAATTACTTGGGAAGCTTTATAAAATGGTTTATGACCACCTTTTAATATTCAAATAAAAATAAACTTATAATCGTATCGGCACATGACAATTTACAAATAAAGAATTCGATTAAAATATAACTAGTAAATTAACAACAAGAAAAATTATATCTTTATACAATTCATTAATACCAGTTTTCCAAGTAGTTTTACCTGGTGAGTACTGGGAAAAATTCTTAACTTAATAGTTTTAACATTTATATTCAAGATTAACTTAAACTGTACATAATTTATTCTAATTAAGTCGCATTATGTATATGGATTGATATACATCCACATTCATGGTTAAAATAATTATAGATTTATATAAATAAAATTAATCTATATGTTTTTTTCAGAAATAATCTATCTCTTAAACTTATAGAATTATTTCATCTCAAGAAAAATATTCATTCGAGTAGGATATCTTTATTTATATTTACGAAAATTTATACATAATAAATTATGTTGTTCCAAAATTAGTGATCGGATGTTGTCTATGAGCAGTCTTCATCCGATTCTTCTGTTTCCCTCATCGAAATGAATAAAGGAACTACAGATTTAACTGCGACTGCTTTTCCTAGTTTTTCTGCTGGATCTTGTGAAAGTTCCCATTGAAAGAAGGCTTCATTACTAATAATGGATCCATCCCATAATTGACTGAAGATATCATTTAATAAACCTAAAAAAATTGAATTGATATTAAGACAAATATATATTGATTATATAAAATAGATGTTTCAATAAAATTAAATAAAATTACTTACTAGGAGGATGTTCAAGTTTATTGACAAATGCTTGTGTATTGCATACTTATATACATTGTAATTCTAAAGTTGGATTAGAGTCAATGTATTTAGTTAAAAGTATATTTAGCGAATTGAAACAATCTTGGTTTAATTGAATTGAATTAGGTGACCCTAAAAAACAAACAATCTTATAAAATCTATTTTATAAATATATATAATAAATGTTATTATGTCTAAGAAATCTATAAGATTCGACCAATAAGTAGTTGATTCTCTCAAACGTCCTTTATTTTAATTTTGCAAGTTAGTTGAAAGTTGACTTAGTAATAATTACCAACAAAAATTTATATAACTTGCCTGTATAATTACACATATTAATTATATTTATTTACTTACGCGTTAACGAAACATCACAAATTGCTGTAGTTAAGGCACGAATAAAGGCGGGTTTCTTAACGCCACCACCTACATTTATCTTCAAAAGAATATACATTACATAGATTAACAATATTATAACAATATGTCCTAAAGGGCAACTATGTTTAAATGTAACATAAAATAGTAGAAAGTAAATAAAAATTATACTGTAAATTTTTTTTCCTCAGATTCAATTTTTCGTCAAGATTTGTCAGAAACTCTAGTCTGACCAGTGGCGTACCTAGAACTTTTGTCGCCCTGGGCGATCTCCAGTTTGCCGCCCTTTTTATTATAAGTCAATCAAATAGTTGTTTTTATAAATTAATACACATAAATAAATTATTAAGTTATTTAATCAATATTAATTAATACACAGAGTAAATTTTTTTACACATATTTGTATGCACTCGTAAACATATTAATATAATATTTACTCTTCTAGCTTTCATACTAGAAAAATCGTGTATAATGCTCTCAAAATTTATATTTATATTTTTTCCGCCGGTCCTGCTTTTCAAAAGAAAAATCGATGATTTAAAAAAATATTGGTATATCACTTCAAAGTAATCATATAAACTTTTCAAAAGAAATGACATTTATAAACTGATATAAAAAAAAAAAATTTTAGTTAGGAAAAATTGCTGAATAAAATCGTAAAGATGCGTTTACGAATTCAACGAATTTTAATGAATACAATAAAATAAAATTATTATCCTGTTCTTGAAATTAGAATTCAAAATTTACACTAAAATGCATTTATATACACAGAGGAATAATATTCGAAATCATATAGTTAATCATAATTTATATAAATCAAATAGTAAACTTATAATAATCATAATAATCATTTATTATTCAAGAAAGAAAAAAAATAAATATGAAATGCATAAGTTGATTTTTACAACTATAACTAAATATAAAAAATGCCGCCCCAAGATAAGTGCCGCCCGGTGCGGACCGCACCCACCGCACCCCCCTTGGTACGCCACTGAGTCTGACTTAAAAATTGTATCATCATTTTATATTTAATCAATTTGTATCAAAACTTATAATAATGGCCAAAACTGATTCTATTTTATTAATAATCAATTTAAATTTTAATGGTTTATAGATTAGGTAGAAAATTAAATAAGAAATGTCAATATTTAATTTAATATTCAAATGATAATTAATTCATGTCAAAATAATCAACTATGAAAATTCAACTTACATTAGCCCAATCAGAGAAAGCATCTAGCACCGCTCTTGGAGTTTCATCTCTTAATAACTGTTTGATAATAATTGATAAATTAATAATAAATGCACAAGTGTAATAATAGGTTAATGTTAATAATAAAAATACTTTACTATTAAAATTAAAGAATAAAAATTAATTTAAAGTGCTTGAAATTTGTTATTAGTTATTTGTTATTTATTATAATATATATATACATATTTCTTTCATATAAATTTAGCCACATCTTCACCAAAAATAAAATCTTTAATTTCAACGTTTTGAGATTCCATTTCTTGACGTATAGTTGCAGGATTCTAAAACAAAAAAAATAATTGTTGAATTCGCAAAAATAAACCATTTTCTCTTTTTTCTTTATAATTACTAAATTTTATAAATTTATTTATACATAAAAAATAGTTATTTTTTTCCCTCAGAATCAATTTTCATCAAGTTATCTCAGAAACTCTAGGCTGACTTAAAAAGTTATGTTTCATCATTTTATTTAAAATACAAAATTAAAATATGCATGTAAAATTAATTATAAATAATATAAACTGATTTATTATTCATTACCTGAGTCTTCACAATTATTTGAAATAAATGAGGAAGAAGTTTAGAACAATCAATTTCTTTAATTTTAATAGCATCTCGGAATTGAGCCCAAGAAATGGATTTCGAAGTAATAAGTGGGGCTAAAAAAATGAAAATACATTAAATAATAACTTATTATAGAAATATATCAAATCAAAATAATAATTTAGTTTTTTCAGCCCTGTTGAGCTTAAATCCATCATTGAGATCCGTAAATAAATTATCATCATGTTTCAATTATTTATTATATATATAAAATACTTAAGATGGAAAAAAATATTAAAAAAGTTTAATTACCAAGGAAATCCGCAGCAAAGTTCCAAAACTTGGGAACATCAATGATCATATCTTTAGCTATTTCAAATATATCCATAAAACTAAAAATATAAATAATATTAAAATAATATAAATAATTATTAATTAAATATAAAAATTAAGTTTAAACATACCCATTCAAGATATCATCAACTTTCAAAATATCATTTGATACAAGATGTATTAACATTTTAGAAATGCTTTCGCGAACATTAACCGATCTTTCAATTCCAAGGTTAAGTAAAATATTAACAAATTCAGATCGTTGTTCTTCAAGTAATTCCTCAAGAACATTTTCTGAGAGTTCCTATAATTCAAATAATTATAATTAATTGAAAGAAAATAATAAGATATATATAATTTAAAATCTATAAAATTATTCAGTAACGAGGAATTCCAAAATAAATCTTCAATGAAATTATTAAGAAAAAGAATATTCATCATATATATTACATATATATAAAAGTGTGTATGAATCAAGAAAATATAATTACTTTTAAATTGTCGTTGGATAAATATTCATCAAGAATATTTGATGTATGTAGTTTCAGTTGATTTTCATCTAATTTTACTGGAGCTTTCAATAGTCCAGATGTTGAATTGAGATTATGTGATGTATTTGGAGGAATAATTGGTCTTGTAGTTGGAATAATATTTGAAGTTTGTCCAACTCCACTTGAAGATGTTACTGATGAGGATATCCCAACATTTGAAAAAGGGATAGAATTATGGTCATCTCTATGTGATGATGATGAATTATCCCTTGAATTAGAACGAGAAACCGGAGGAGTTGCGCTAGCTAAATTGAAAAATATTCAAATAAAATAAGGTATTGCTAAAAATTTAAATAAATAGTTTATTATCATTATTATGCATTTATGGTTTTACCTTCATTTTTATGTGAGCTAAGCATTCTTTTACGTTCACTTTCTACGTCCAATCCTAAAGTATTTGAACATCTCATGAGATCTGAAGAACGTTTATCATCACTTGTATCTAATGCAGCAAATTTGTTACTATTAAATGAAGCTGATTTTTTCTCATCCGTTTTCGTGGAAACTCCTCTGCGCCATTGTGAAAATTTGCCTTTATAGCCAAGTTTTAGAACTTGGGTATCAAGTGAACCTTGCTATATAAGAGAAAAACATTATAAGAAAAGTGAACTTTAAAACAAAATAATAATAAATTTATTTCAATAATGTTGATTATATTATATATTATTAGGATGTTAAAGTAAATTATTTATAATTTTCGAAATAATATATATTAAAAAATTATTTTGATGAAAATTTGAGATTATATTAAAAATAAAGTGTTAACTAACTAACCTTTAATTGTTTAATTTTTGTTAAATCAAAAGGAGCAGGCCTTCTCCAAGATACCGATTGCCATTCCTCATTTTCTGAAAAAATTTAATTTTTGATAAATTAATGAATTCACAAGAAACGAATATCAATCAATGGTTTTAATATATATAATTAATGATTATTTATTTTTAAGGCAAATCGAACTTGAGTGGACATGTTTTTACATTATTTTTCATTTTAAAGTCAATAGGAGTGAACTTACTAAGTTTTCTACGATCTTGAAGTCTATCATCCTTTCGAGGAGTATTCATAGTATTTAAATTAAGAGTTTCTATCGTCTCTCTTTCACGATCAGCTTCTTTTTGAATTTGATCGATAGTTTTTGGATTAGATTCATCTCTTCTGGGAACCCATTTATTTAATCGCAATTCTTCCACATCTTGTACCATAAAACGGACCCGAGATGAAATTTTTCCTCTTTGATTTGCAAGCTTTTTCATTTGATCTATATAGGGACCGAGATCCTAAAAAAAATATTAAGATTAAAATTAAAAAATAATTATATATAATAGAAAGATTAAAATTATTAAATAATTACCTGATAATTATTATTACTTTTACTTTCAAGATCTTTTCCAATTGTCGTAAGTAATTTACATAGACATTCTAAACTTTCTTCATCACCTCCGCTTAGTAAATGTTTGATACATCGGATCATTATATTTACAGTCAACATCGATAATTTGTATAATTCTCCAATGAATCTAAAAATATATTTGTAGTTAAATGATAAATAGATGAACATATAAGAGAAGAAATAGAAACTTTAATTTATAATGTTTAGATTTTAAAATCGTCAAAGATACTCAGAAACTCTAGTCTGGCATAAAAAATAGTTTCATCATTTAAAAATAAATTAAGAAATAATTTATCTTATAAAATTATCATTTTATAGGCTTATCATTTTAAATAAATATAAAAATCATTAAATAAAAAAAAAATTAACAATAATTCATTATTAATTTTTTATACAACTTCTGATACAACCGACTTTAATAGAAGAAAAAGACAAGTGTTCTAAATAAATATTTAATCTTTCTTTTCTATTAAACAAATTATTAGTACCTTATATTTCCCAAGGATTTCATTCGAATTTTTCTCCAATCTTCATCAAATTGCAATTGTAATTCTTTCTTTTTTTCCTAAAAATCCAATTTTTTTCAATTATTAAAGAACGATTTATTAATATTTTCATTTTTTTATTAATTATATTTAATCATAAAGAAATTATCCTTAAAATATTTTTAGGTTCACTACTTTCATTAAATAATGTAATCATTTTATTGTTTAATTTAATCTGTATATATAATATAATAACTTACGGGATCTACACAATTTTTAATTTCCTCAAGCTTTTTATCTTTATCAATTTCTGCTCCTTTATTTTTTTCAAATTCTTCTTGACATCTATTGATTAAAATTTTTCGAAAATTACCCGTTTCAACTTTTTCACCAGGTTTTGTATTGGAAGAATTAGGGACCGCCATGTTTTGAAGAACTTTACACATTGCAGCGTAAGCAACTGAAAATGATGGTTCATCGACGGCCTAGAAAATTAAAAGTAAAAAATTAAATTTGAAATAAAAAGAAAAAGAAAATAATAATTTATTAAAAAAATTGGATTAATTTAATACACACCTTATCGAAAACTAAATCGATTACACCTTTCAATCTTTGTGAATTATCAATCGGTAATTCTTTAACTTGATTTACCAAAGTATCGAACTTTTGAGGTGTTAATTTATTCAAAACACCTCTAACTCTTTTATATAAATCGTCTGTTTTTTGAATTTCATTATCTACATTAGGTATGGAAGTTCCTTTCAATCTTCCAGGTTTCCAAGCATTATCTGATTCATGAAGCTTAACATCTTCTTTGAGTGATATTGAAAATTGAATTAAATTTGGTTTTCCTCCTTTGTTAGGCTTGCCTTGTTGACTATTTCGTTTTGATAAGGTTTGCTATAGAATATAAAAAAAAAATATTTGTAAATTCATTTATATTTATTTTTATTAGTTGAGAAATTTTAAATTTTAAAATTTGATATTTACAGGCCGTAATTTAATTTAATAATTATTCTTTGAAAATAACAAGTAATAAATAGAAAATAATTTACCCTGGTACTATTCATAACAACATCTAAATCTGGAAGATTATCAGGTTTCTTCTTTGATTCAGGATCATTCATTAACTCCAAAAGGAATTCTCGGCCATATTTCTTTTTACCAAGAGGATTAACCGGGCTCCAATGATCTAAATGTCAAAAATCAATTATTTAGAAATACAAAATATAAAAATGTAATTATATATATATATATTGCAAATTTTGGCCAGGAATAAAAATTTACCTTGTGAATATTTAAGATTACTTCGAGGAGTTGGCTCAGTTTGGTTTACAACAGGAACTGAAGGTTCAGTTTTTGTTTCGGTTAAGTGATTAGTAGTTTCTGTAGTTTCTGTATTTATATCATTTTTATTATCTAATTTCTCTTTTTCATCATTTTCAGATGATTCATTAGCTTTAAGAAACATGTTTGGAACAAAGGCTAGTTTCTGCTCAAAATTATTATTTTGAATTGTAGGTGATTCAGGTCTTGAAGAAGAATTCGAAATACTATTGGATATATTGGAATTTTTATCTTCAATTTGTGAAGGTATATTGTTAGAAGTTTTAACTTCTAAATATTTTTCATCTTCTATAGATGAAAGATCTTTCATTATAGTTGGGGCCTGGTTGGCAGATACAGGAGGAGATGGCTCTCCAGAAACAAGTTGATCAATTGTTGGAGTAGCACTATCCGACAATTCAGGCTCAACACTTTTGGAGGTTGTAGTGAAAACGGAAGTGTTTGTACTTCCAACTTGACTTCCTCTTTTGGATTTTTTCTCGTTTGAACCTGAAAATCAAATAAAAAAAAACAAATTTAGAAAATGTTTATTTATATTAAAAATTAATTCAAAAATTCTGCAATAATATTCAATATATATAAGTGCAAAAAACTAAAATAGTTTTCAAAAATGCAATTTCTGCCAAGACAATTGCAAATTTTCTGAATAATATCAAAATGTAAAATAGAAAAATAACAACATTTCGAAATTTATTGACAATTACTTTTCTTTAATAATATATTATTTATAAGATATTATCAGATTTATAAATTTGCGTGGTAGAGAATTATATAAACTGATTTTGGAATTCCCCTAGTTAAATTTTGAATACAATTACAATAAAATGGTTTTATAAGCTATAGATTAAAAAGAATTGTGCAAAATGAAGAAAATTTTAATGTAAAGTATTTAAAATTTCGTGAGTATTTAACCAAACAAAATCATTTTTCTATTTTTCAAAAAACTTTGATTAAATTTGATAATAAAAGAAAGTCTTCTAGAATTGAGACTTTAAAAAGTTGGTTAATACATTATTTCAACAACTCTAGTTTCGTCATTTTAATAATTAAAAATTTAAAACTATCTATTTCACTTATATGATACATAAATAAATGGTACTTACTTTCATCATCGCTAGAATTAGAATTTACATCAGCCTGAGAATGAGTAGTTTCAGCAGGTTGAACATTTGATAAATCAGGCAACGGTGAAAATTCAACAGGTAAAGCATTATTTTCAGTTTTAGTGGTGGTGAAACCACTAGTAGGAATCGAATCTTTAGATGGAGAAGGTTTCACCAATCTGAAACCATCCATATTATATTAAAACAAAATATATTTTTCTAATTTACTTAATTTATTTTCAATATAATTTATTTTTTAAAAAAGTCCCATTTTTAATGAAGACAATCTAAATTATATTTATTAAATATCCATAGTAAACGCATTTAACCAGTATCATTTTTGTAATATTTTATTTTTTTCTATGTCCTCTATAATAAAACTAATTTATGTGAATTTTAAATTCCTACTCTTATCAAATTTGTTTTTTTCACTTAAAATTTATAATATATAATAACTTTTATGGAATGGAATCATGATTACTATAATTAAATGTATGAATTAAATGGAATCAAATATATATCAAATGGGAAAATATTAGAAGAAAAATAATTGAATTAAAATATATTAGCATAAAAGACAAATTACTTGTTAAAAGAATGAAATATTTATAATTATAATAAAAGCGGATCATGAAATTAATATAATGAAATGAAAAAATGGAAAATTACAAGACTAGTTTCGAGAATTAAAATATTACGATAGCAATTAAAGAAATTCTTGTTTATATATATATATATATATATATATATGTATATGAGATCAGTTTTAGATGTAAACTTTAAATGTTTTTGTGATAAAAAGTGATTTTATTTCTAACTATTTCCATTAATTTTATATATAAATTAATTATTTCTATTTTTATTAACTAGATCGAATATTTTATTTACGTTAAATATGAAACAACCTAAAAAAACTTATTATTGAAAATGATTTACCCGTCAAGATATCCCGCAGGAACAAAACGGCAAGATTCGTTAGATGCAATATTTGATAAGGGGATTTCCCTCGGAATTGGACCAGTATTACAAGACAAAGTCTCGTTTGAAGGAGCATTGCTCCCCGGAGCCGCACTAGGACGCTCCCGATCCTTCGATTTCGAAGCTTTCTCACTGCGTTTCTAGAAAACAAATCAGTTTTAATAATAATCATAAAATTTGCTTAAGAATTTATTTTAAGAATCTCAATTTCGAGAATTTAAGGCTCGTGAATGAATGAACTATATAATGAATCTTTATAATATATTAAATCTTTGAACCTAATACGTGAAATATACCTAATAAATGAAAATTATTCATCGTTTTTCGATAATTGTGTTTAAAAATTGATGAATAAGAGAAAAATGTGTCTCTATATGTTAATGTTAAAATAATAAAAATTTGAAGTGAAAATTATATACCCCCATATTTCTAATTTATTATGTTTATGTCAGGCGTGAAAATTAGTAAAAAATTTCAATTAATTTACCTTACAGAAGCAAAAACATCTGAGACAACTCATATTTAATAAGTCCCTGATAAAGTTACCAGGGTACTGCCTATTATTTCAAATTTATTATTGAAGAAAAAAAAAATGATTGTTAACTGGTAAACATAAACACAAACTCGCTATATCTAAATTCTTCAAACTCCTTAACATGAATAAATACGCAATCACTAAAATTAATGCGTAACAAGAAAGCAGAAAAACTCAAAATGCGTCCCAATTACAAAGGACTAAATTTCCATAAACCTTTCTTTAATCAAAATAGTCTAGTGGTTCATTTAAAATCAATTCTAATTAGAGTATATAAATTATTTATCTTGGAGGAAAAATATATAACTTATCTATTAGTATGATTGTTAGGAAAAATTACAATTTAGAATATTCATAAATTTTTTTCTTTTTAAGATTCAATTTTTATCTATCACTTGGATTATTAATTAATAACTATTTATTTAGAGAATACAAATACCTTAGCTGTATGTTTATTTTGAAAGAATGTAAAATTTTATAATTTCATAAAATAATTATAAGAAAAAAATTATATAAAATATTCTAATTATATATATAATTCTTATTTAACCATTTTCAAAATTTTATTAAGAAAAATTACTTTATCTGGTTTCTTCCACAACGTTGAACCACTATTGGAATTTTCATTCAAATTTATTTTAGATCAGGGATGAGCAACCCGCGGCCCGCGGGCCGCATGCGGCCCTTTAAATATTTTTCTGCGGCCCGCCGAGCATTTCTAAAATAAAATTTTATTATTCGTCTCGATTATTTATAAACAATAATAATTTGTTATTTATTATAATGTTAATAAATATTTTTAATATATTTTTTATTAATAATAATAATTTGTTATTTATTAATTTTTCTCCCATCAATAAATTAATTATAATGTTAATTTAAAAATTATTTATTTGGATATAAAACTAACATTTTTGAAAAAAGCATATTTGATTTCTGTAATGCTAATTTTATATCTCAATAAATAATTTTTAAATTCCAAATATTCATTCAAAAAAAATTTAAAAATGCCTTCCTCGTCGGTCGGGAAAAACGCTCACACATTCCCACCCTGCCTGCCAGCACTGCCAGCACTATTAACGAAAAAAAATAGCATTGAGTGTATAGCTCTGTGTATAGATGCTCTGTGAGTCAGTATCAGACTTGTGAGCTGTTAACTGACTAATTTTTGGGTTTCTTGAAAGACGTGAGTGCAATTATATTATCAAAAAGGTAATATCATATTAGATTTTTTTCATTAAATTAATTAATAATAAAATAATTTTTAATCCCTAATAGCATGTCGAAAAAGCAAACAAAAATACGGAAAATTGCGGATGAACACAGCATTTTCCAATAAAAGTGGAAATTTTATTATTTTCTTAATGACGTTAAAGATAAAGCTGTATGCTTATTATGCTCCAGAGACTGTGTCTTCATTAAAATAATATAACATAAAAAGACATTACGATACAAAACATGAAGATAAATATAAAAACTTAACCGGACAACTCCGGATAGATAAGGTTAATCAAGAGGAAAAAACTTGAGAAACCAACAGACTATTTTTAAAAATCAAGATATTTTATCAAATACGGTAGTAAAGGCTAGTTTTGTTGTCAGTCAAATACTGGCAAAAAAATGAAACCCTTTGCGGATGGAGAGATGATAAAAGAATGTCTGACTGCTGTTGCAGAAATAGCATTTCCTGATAAAATAAATATTATTTCAAACATTAGTTTATCAAGATTCACCATTGCAAGGAGAATCGACGACTTGTCCGAGAACATAGCTACAACGCTTCGTGAAAAATTCGAATACTGTTCTTTGGCACTTGATGAGAGCTGCGACATTAGCGATACAGCACAACTTGCTATATTTTTACGTGGTATTGACACTAAATTTAATATTACTGAAGAATTGTGTTCACTGGTTCCAATGCAATGGACTACAACCGGCAAAGACCTGTATGATGAACTAAAGTCGGTGTTGGAAAAATTTTCTAATTTATTAGAGAAGATTATTGGTATATCAACAGATGGAGCACCAGCAATGTCAAGCATGTATGTAGGAGTATCGGGAAGGCTATTTCAAGACATTAAGAAGGCCACAGGAAGAGAAATATTCATTAACCACTGTATAATTCACCAGGAAAGTTTGTGTGCGAAAAGATTGAATTTTCCAAATGTCACAGTACCAATAATTAAATTAATCAATTTTATAAAGTCGCGCGGGTTAAATCACCGTGAATTTAAAGAATTCCTGAACAATTTAGAAACTGAATATGGCGACGTGGTTTTCAATACCGAAGTACGTTGGCTTAGTAGAGGTGCAATGCTAAAAAGAGTATACGCCTTAAAAAGTGAAATTCAATTGTTCTTGGATATGAAGGAATATGCCTTTCCTCATTTTGGTGATATAGAATGGATGTGCGATTTTGCGTTTCTTATCGACATAACTCAGCATCTCGGTGATCTTAATGTCGAACTTCAAGGCAAAGGACAGTTTATTCACAATTTGTATGATAAAATTCAAGGCTTTGAGCGCAAATTAAAATTGTGGAAACAGCTTCTTTTGCAGAATAATGTGTCTCACTTTCCATATTTAGAAAAAGAAAACGTTACTACTTCTCAAAAATACGTACAATATATAGACATTTTAATCAACGAATTTCAATTACGATTCCAAATGTTCAAAGCTGAGAAGATAGCGGTTTCCATGAAAATGTTTTCTTCACCATTTAATATATCGATGTGGATACAGTTCCTGAAAACTTTCAAATGGAAGTGATTATCATTCAGAATAATACGGATTTAAAAAATGTATTTTTCTCAGTAAACATCGATAATTTTTATAAATCTTTTGTGAGCCCTGAGAAATTTCCGCTTTTGACGAAAAATGCAAAGCAAATGATGTCTCTTTTCGGAAGTACGTATGTATGCGAACAATTATTTTCAACCATGAAATTAATAAAAAATAACCACCGTTCAAGACTGAGTGATGCTCGATTAGAAAGCTGCATACGTGTAGCCTCTTCATCAAACCATCCGCGACATTGACAAATGGATGACTGAAAACGACTTGAATCTTGCTCCATCGAAAACTGAAGCAATAATGCTGACAGGCCGTAAAAGAGTTGGAAACATCTCCTTTACCACTCGCGATAAGACGGTAGAAACTAAAAAGCAGGTGAAATATCTGGGCATCGTCCTGGATACCAGATTATCTTTCGGTCCACATCTGACCTGTGTAATGGAAAAAGCAGTAAAGTCGTTTTCTGCGCTGGCCAAAATTATGCCAAGAATAGGAGGCCCAAAAACGAGCAAACGAATGGTACTTTCTGGTGTCATGCAATCTATATTACTGTACGGAGTCCCAATCTGGAACGAAATTTTGGCCTACGAAAGGTGGAAAAGAAAGCTAGGGAGCATCCAAAGAAGGATGGCCTTGAGAATCATCTGCGGATACCGCACTATCTCAGGGGATGCATGCATGGTCCTGTCTGGGTGCATCCCGATAGAGCTTCTTGCACAGGAGAGAGTTGCTCGCTACAACAAAGAAAACAACTTTGAAGACAAAAATGCAGAGAGAAGCGGTACAATAAGAAAATGGCAAGAAAACTGGGAGGCCTCAGAAAAGGGATCATGGACCAGAAGGCTCATCGGCGAAATAGATCCATGGATAAATAGAAGACACGGAGACCTTGACTTCTACACCACACAGGCGCTCTCAGGACACGGCTGCTTTCGCACGTATCTGTACAGGATGAGAATCACCCAGAGCCCTGCGTGTGCATCCTGTATGGAGGATGATTCACCGGCACACACGCTTTTCTCTTGTAAGCGCTGGGCAACACACCGAGAGGAGCTATTCCGTACAACAGAAACCGTTTTGAACGAAGACTCCTTAATTGCATTAATGCTGAAATCGCAAGAGCTCTGGAACTGTGTATGTAGGTACATACGCACGGTCCTGCAAAAGAAGATTGACGAAGATCGAATGTAATGAGATACGAGGAAAGTGATGACCAGATGTATGCTAACGCGGTTCCTGGTCATCTCTCTTCTCCAGAAAAAAAAATGGAATCAGGATCAGGAAGCAGAGGAATGGGGTTTAGTGGGTATGCCCCGGCGAGTCCCACACACAGGCTATAAAAGCTTCCCCAACCCTCTATAAAAAAAAAAAAAAGCCTCTTCATCAATACCGGCTGATATTGATCAGCTTATATCAAAAAAACATTGCCAAATTTCTCATTAAAGTTTTCAAGTAAATTAGTTTTTCTGTTCTTTTATTTTGCATTAACATTTATGTACACTTATAATATTCACTTATAATTATATAAAATATTTACTTTTTTAAATTTTGCATTTTTGTTCTTTTCATGTCGCATTAAAATTTATATATGAAATATTTACTTTTTTTAATTTTGTATTTTTATATTATAATGTTTATTAGTATATATATAAAGCTTTGTAAATTATTAGTAAGTGCGGCCCACCCCAAACTTTTAAAATTGAAATTTTGTAAATTAATAATATTTAAATTAATAATTATTATGATAAATAAGTAAATTAGTTGAAAAAATACTTTTCTGAGTTTGAGTTTGAGGTTGTTGACCTGTAGAAACAGGTTGCATTGGCATTGTTACCATAGAAAGTTGCATTGGATGCTGTTGTATAAGAGATAATTACTGAGTTTGCGCACCCTCTTGAACTTGTTGTCCAGTCACTGCAGGGGCTGCAGGTCTTTGTGCTACATTATAATAAACCGAAACAAAAAAGATCTTATGTTTAATATAATTTAAAAAAATCATTTGTATCATTCATAATAAAATTAATCAAGATTAAAAAAATGATTTATAATTGAATTATACATACATTGATTGTTTTGATAAGGATATATATTTTGAGAATTTAACATTAGATTTGGAGGTGTAGCCGAAGCAGTTGCTTGATAATAATTATGATGATTCTGTTGTCTTTGCTGGTTGGAAAATGAAAAGTTTGGCAGAAATTGTGGATATTGCAAAGCTATAGTAGGAAAGAAAAAATCGCTAATGGAACTCTTATTACATTCTTTTTTTAACACATTTTGTCTGTTAAGATAAAATTTGTATTATAAATAAATTTTAATTAATTACAAATCATTTATCAAGAAGTTATTGTTTAAACCACTAAAAAAAAATAATTAATTAGTGGAATTGGAGTAAAAGTATATTTTTTAAATAAATATCTTACACTCTAAATGGATAATGCCTAATTTTTTTTCTTTTTCAGAAAGTCTTCTCGAAAAATAGGCTATTGGATATAGCTTTCTATCAACTTGAGGTTGTTTTAGAGTTGCCCCTAAGCCCTTTAAACTTGCGTCCGTTTCAATGAATACCTCTTTGTTGGTATCATAAATTGCTAAAATTGGAGCTGAACATAAATGTTCCTTTATTAAATTGAAGCTGTTCTCACAGTCATCAGTCCATTTAAATTCTGTATTTTTTTTCAATAGTTTGTGCAAAGATTCAAGCTTTTCCGAACTTTTTTCAATATATTTCAAGTAAAAGTTTATCGATCCCAATATGCTTCTTACTCCTGATTTATCTGTTGGTCTCTTTAGATTTCTTATCGCAATCAAGTTTTCTTGTGTGGGAGATATTTTATTTTCTTGAATAAAATGACCAAGATACTTTACTGAATTAGCAGCAAATGAGCATTTTTCCAATTTAAGTTTGAAACCCTCCTTTTCTATGACTTGTAATAGTTTCCTAACTTGTTCAACATGTTCATCCCATGTTTTAGAAAACAGCAAAATATCGTCAATGTAATTTATACAGCATTCATCAAGATTATTTCTTCTAATGACATTTGAAAGAGTCCTTTGAAAAATTGCTGGGGCATTCTTTAGTCCAAACGGCAGAACCTTGAACATGAACTTTCCAAAATTTGTGATGAATGAAGTTTTTTCTCTATCTTTTTCTTTTAAAGGAATATTCCAGAAGGCCGAGTTTATATCAACTACAGTGAAATATTTGCAGTTAGACACTTTGTCTATCACATCATTTATGGTCGAAAACGGATAACATTCGGGTAAAATTAAGCTATTCAACCTTCTGAAATCGATACATAATCTTGTCCTTCGACCATCTTCTTTTTTGTTTGCAAGTGTTACAGGTGATGAGAAGGGTGAGTCTGACTCTTCTATTAAATCTGCCTCTAAGAGTTGTTTTACCTGTGTTTTAATTTCTTTTTCATCTGGCATTGAGCATTTATATGGTCGCAAAGTAATATATTCTTCCTTAATTAACTTTATTTCTGCTTCTATAGATTTAGCTCTACCAATATCAAATTTCGATTTTGCAAATACATCCTTATATTTCTTAATTAGTTGCATTAATTGTCCTTTTTTATTATCATCATTTATGTGGTTTAAATCTATCTTCAGTTCATTTGCTTCTTTAAATTTGTTAAGATTAACTTGATAATATTCGTCTAATTTATCGTCTTTTCTAACTATTTTAATTATTTTATTATTTTCTAATCGTTGCAATATCTCTAAATCATTATTTTGAATAAGATTAAATTTTGTAATAGCATCAAGACCTAATAGCAGGTCATAAGAAAAATTATTATTCTTCACTACATACGTTTTTAAATTTTTTTTTAAATTTCCAATCTTTAAAGTAATATTGGCCCGGGCAGTACAAAAATTCAACCCATTTATTGTTTTCAATACATTCTTGTGTTTCATTAAATTTGATTTTAGAAGGTTTACTAGTTTCTGATTTATTAAGCTCACATTTGATTCGCTATCATAAACAGCTTTTATTTTCATTTTATTGTCCACAGGAACGTTGATTCTAATCAATGGATTCAATTTTTCCGGGCTCCTAAGTTTAAAGTATCGTTATCCACATTTATTTCCATTGTTTCTGTTTCTTCTTCCTCTTCATCATTACATTCAGCAAAATTAAAATTCACTTGTTTTCTTTCTTTATATAAAGTTTTATTTCTACATTCATTTGTAGAATGATAACGATTCGACCATCCAAGGGCTTCACACATAAAGCAGGGTTTTCTTTGTATATCGTGAGCCCTAGTTTTTTTTTCATCAATTTTATTCTTTGATCGGTAAGTATTCATACTAAGATTTCTGCTATATAATTCATTTTCTTTCAAATTACAAAATTTATTATCTCTTTTCTTTATTTCACAAAACAATTTTTCAATAGTAGTTACTTCTTCTCGGTCAATTTCATTTTGAATTTTAATTGGAAGTCCTACAACGATCATATTAATTCTTGATTGCACTGAAATATTGTTTTCGGCTTCTAAGCATAATCTCTCTTTAGTCAAAGCATAATCTAATAATGAGCCGCCTAAATATTTATAGTTATATGCTTGCCTAATCACTGACCACAACCTTTATTAACAAATACTGCCAAAAAAGAATTCTTCCAGTCAGTCCAATTTATAATTCCAATCTTATTTAAATTTGCCTCATACCAATCTAGGGCGGTCCCCTCCAAAAAAAACCTCAAAGCCTCAATCTTGTGGGTGTCATTTATAATTTCATATCGGGCACATTCCCCTTCATATTTCTCTAGCATTCTGTTGTTTATTAAATTTTTTTAGAATAAATTTGGTTTCCACTTCATGGAGTTTTAATGTTGTATTCTTTAATTTAAACTCTAACTGTTTTATTTTCTCTAATAAGATATTATTTTCAAAAAATTTTTCGTTAAATTTACTTATTCCTGGGAATTCCTCTAATGGCAATCCTTTGTATGATAAATTACCATCTTCATCGTAATATGTATTTTCCAAATTTTCATCAATCTTGATTTTCAAAACGCGATATCCATTAATACGTTTAATAGCTGAAACTGCGCCTTATATTGTTGGTTTCTGTTTTAATACTTCATGTTCTTGTAAATTTTTCTGTTCCTCTGGTAGTAAATACCATGTTTCCTTATCTTCTGATATCCCAGCAATTTGAAATTCATTTTCATCCTTTTTAATCAAATGTATAAAAAGTTCAGATGCCATTTTGGTTTGCGGTGAAATTTAATTTGTAATTTTGATAACCGATTTTATTATTTCTGGAAAATATATTTAAAATAGGTTACATAAATTAACAAAAATAATTAAAATTTATTTTGTTTTCATCTTCTTTTTGACCCAAATGACTTTAATTATTTCCGAGATAACCATGTTTCGTTTTTTCTTGAGTTATTTATGGGTTCGGAGTCTACAGAAGATTCTTCTTCAGGTAGAAATATTTCGACTTCAGAGTCGTTATAATTTAAAGTCAGGTGTAAGACGAGTATTTGAAAGAAATGCTCCAGTCAAAGAAATACCTGAAAATCTTGACCTCTCAATTTCGGACGTTTATAAATTAATAAAACAAAATAGGGAGGAAATAGTTTTTACTAAAAAAGGAAGAAAAGAGACACCAAATGGAGGAAAAAAAAATAAAATTTCTCAATATCTCTTTAGAGATTCTTCATGAAGAATTGGTTTCTGAAGGAATTTTGAAGAGCCGAAATACCATCTCAAGGACCCTTAAAACCATTAAATATACTAGGAAGAAGCTCAAATTTGGTTTTTAAATAAAATTTTGTTTATATTTATTTTGAATTTATTTATATACTATTGAATAATGTTAATTATATTAATGCAAAACCCTGTAATGAAAAAAAATCAAATAATTAATTTAAAAAAAAAATATGCAAAAAAATAAGGCGCCACAGGGTGAGAGGTTAGCGAAGCTGCCTCACATTCACGTGGTCCCGGGTTCAAGTCCCAGGCCTAGCAAGGGAATTGCTCTATATGGGGTCTATAGGACTTTGCATTGTCGATCCGACATACTTGCCCCCACCCCCTCCCTCTTCATCTCAGTATATCTACCAAGAAAATTAATATAATATTGTCTTCTATTATAACATATACAATATAATATGTTTAGTATAATATTTAATCAATAAATGAATAAATTAAAGAATAAATAAGAAAATAAAAAATAAATTAAGGCTTTGATATACTGAAATGATAATATAATTGAAAAGTCTTAAAAATAATTATTATTATATTTACATGAGCACAAATTAATGAATAATTAATTTGATTTTCTTTTCATTAATTATTATATTTTTGATTCTTGAATGTTTGAGATACATATATATAATGTATATTATTGGTTTACCTAAGTATAGCATATATGGTAGATATATATAATACATAATCATACATATAATATATTTATTTAATTGTGTTAGAAGCCATAGGAAAATAAATTAAAACGACTTTTTAAATTTTAAGTCAATTAACCGGCTTGTAATTAAATTGAATTAAAAGATTAATTTGTCATGTTAACAAGATTCTTGAAAGAATTTAAATTAGCTTGAAGTTATCGAATTCTTTTAATAATTATCGATAAAAGTGTTTACAAAATTATTTTATCACATAATTTTAATTTACCTAAAGAGAGAGAAAAATAATAAATTTATAAAAATTTTAATAATATATTGAGAATTATAAATTTTTATAGAATTTTCGTAATTTTCGATAGTAAAACATATTCAATTACTTAATGAATTTTATTTCTTGTTAGTTTGATTGAAACATCAATGAAAAGGAAATGGTTTCTTTTTATCTCACAAGAAATATTTTATCTACTATAATATTCCCTTTACATTACAATATACATATTAGTGGTTTCGAGGTTTTATCATATTCATTTCAATAATAATATTAAAATTGCAAAATACTAATAAATAATTGGTAATAGTTATTTCCCTTTTTGGATAATTTATCATTTGGTCTGAAATCATCTTAATGTTTATTTTTTTTCATCTTGATTAAATTTCAAAGAAATAATCCATCCAAAATCTTGATTATAAATAAAATAAATAAAAATTATATTTTTTAGGGGTTAAATGGAAGACTGGCATTTGCAATCGCAGTTGCAGCTCTTAGCTCATCATTTCAACATGGTTACAATACTGGAGTAAAAGGTAATTATTCACATATTTGTAAATAAAAGATATGTAGAATGTAGAGTATAATATTTATTCATACCCTTTCGGAGATTGGCTATCACAATGACTAGGATAGCCTTAGAAGCTGCCAAGCCATGATGATTTTTCTTGGAAATGTTCCCGTTGCCTTCCGCATGTGTAGAACCAGGAACTGGAACCGGAGGAAGCTGATGTTAAATTGAATTTTATTAGAAAAATTTGTCCTTAGTTGGAATCGAACGCCGACTTCTTGTGTAGAAAATTGCTACGCTACACTCTCGGCTAGCTGCCTCCTTAATATTTATCTAATAATATTTTATTTATTTTTCAGTTAATAGAAGAATGGCTTGCAGGTGTTATGTGTGGCTGAAAGAGCCAATATTACTAGAGAATATATTCCTGAGGATAAAATACTAATGATTTGGTCGATTGCTGTTTCTATTTTTTGTGTGGGAGGAATGATCGGTGGTGCTTTAACATTTCTTATTGCTGATCGTCTTGGACGAAAAAAAGGACTTCTTTATAATAATATTTTAGTATTTGCAGCTGCCCTTTTACAAGGTATTTTAGTATATTAATTTCATTTAGTTCAATCATTAATTTTCAATTCTTTTATTCTAATACTTTTGTTTATATTTAGGGTTGGCAAAAACATGTCATTCCTATGAAATGATTATTTTGGGAAGATTTATTATTGGCATTAATTCTGGGTTAAATGCCGGATTAGTTCCAATGTATTTAACAGAAATTTCTCCTAAATCTTTAAGATATATATCTATATATATAAAAAAAGGTTTTTGTCTGCACATTGCTCAGAATTTAAAAATTTTTGCATATCTTCGCGTTTCATGACCTCTAGAATCCAAAAGTGACTTTAGAATTTTTCACGTCTGTCTGTCTGTCGGTCTGTCTGTCCGGAAAATTACTATTTTATAGACTCAGAATTGGCTGAACCGATTTCTTTTAAATTACATCACAATATTCTTATATACCCCTAGTCTATATATATAAAAAAAGGTTTTTGTCTGCACATTGCTCAGAATTTAAAAATTTTTGCATATCTTCGCGTTTCATGACCTCTAGAATCCAAAAGTGACTTTAGAATTTTTCACGTCTGTCTGTCCGGAAAATTACTATTTTATAGACTCAGAATTGGCTGAACCGATTTCTTTGAAATTACATCACAATATTCTTATATACCCCTAGAGTAACATAGGCTATAAATTTTATTTATATGTCAACAATAACCGCAGAAATTAATTTTTTAAAGTTTATATAATTCTCCGTGTTGTTCATTCAAGAGCAGCTCGCGGCTCACTGCCGGCCTAGCGGAATCATTTCAAACAATGAATTATCGTAGCTATTCCCAATCAAAGAATTATTATAAAAAATATTTCACTTTTTATTTTAAATTCTAATATACAAATATCAATTCAATTAAATAATTTATTCTAAAAGTTCTCAATTTAATTAAAATATTTATTAGATCATATTTTTATCTTAAATTATTTTTTATTTAATTGAATATTTCTTCTTTTCTATAATATATATATAATAATATATAAATTTTATCATTGAATAATAAAAAAAAATATTATTTAACCTGAATTAAAATGACTGAATTATATTATCTTTGTTTTTTATTTTAATTTAATTACTCTATTATTAATTACTAAATATATATATACTAGCTGATCAGAGCGCCTTCCAGGCCCTCTTCACATCTAGACGGGGGCTCCGCCCCCTGTACCCCCGAGTGTAGTATTTGGTTGAAAGTCTGTATGTAAAAGGTTTTCATCCATTTTGTTTCAATCAGTATAAGTAGATAAGACATATATTTGTTTTCTTAGAAAATATATATTTTAATTTAATCAGTAAATTAATTATATATTATTATTGCATATGTTATATTTATCTAACTCTGTGTCTATACAGTTTTCGAAAGTTCTTAGCCGCAGAATCCACTTTTCTCTAAGAGTCCCTATCCTGAGCTACAACCAAATCCTACCCTGTCCCATATTATTAATTTCGTAATTTGATTCTAAAATATTATTAAAATAAATATTTTTTATTCATAAAACTAACTTATACTTACATCTCAAAAACAGCCTTTCTGGGAAATTGCAAAATGTGTTTTTTTTTTTTTATAAATAATGATCGTGCAAATTACACTAAAAATTAAAAAAATTATTAGCTATAATAAACTATTATTGGCTATAAATTAATTATAATTAATTAAATTAATAAAAATAATTTAAAGATACAACTCGTTGAGAAATGAACTTATAATTAACATTAATAAAAATAATTTAAAGTTACAACTCGTTGAGAAATGAACTTATAATTAACATTTCCTTTAAAACTGTTTAAAACCCCAGAGTGGACGCTGACAATTTGGGTTTTTCCTGGTAAGACTGTCCCCCCCCCTGGTTTTTCCCAATAACAAAGTGAAAGAAAATTCCCTTATGTTGCCTCCCCTTCCGACCCCCTAAGAGGGGTTATTTTAAAGGAACAATCGGAAAATAATTTTAAATGAATGAATAAATGAAAATTCAAATTTTATATATAGTTTTTTATATATGTTTATTTATTCACAAAAAATTAATTAAATTGTAATTTAAATTCTTATAGTTTTATTAAATAAATCATTTTTAGTTATAATTTTATATAAGCATTTTTTAATTGAACCTATTCAATCTTGTCATTCCCTAATCAGCATACGCGGTTTCAATAACCCTTTTAATTATTCTAAATTCAATCTTTAATTAAATCTAATTTAACACGCAACAATTCCGTCTCATTATTGTAATACAAAGTTAGAAATATTAAGTTAATATAATTAATATTATTTATTTATTAATACCAATTAATAATATTAATTACTTATAAATAATTCATAATAATAATAAATTGTGATACCAACTTATAGGAATATTAAAATAATATAATTATTATTTTACATATATATGAATATAATATAAATATTTTTAATTTTATTTTAAGAATAGATATATATCTAAAAGGCGGTAACTGTGAGGTCACATATATACATTTAAATATAAAAAAACTAATGAAGATGATTTTTTCCAGATATGTGATCAATAAAACTAAATAACTTAAGAGTATAACTAATGGTTTTCAATTTATAAAATCTAATTTAAAACACAACAATTCCGTCTCATTATTGTATTGTAATACAAAGTTAGAAATATTAAGTTTAAAAAAAATTAAAAATATTTGAATTTGGAAATTTATATGTAGCGCCATCTGTCGATAGTTTTGTGACACTACAGATTTTTAGCAATATATTACTAATTAAATTAATTTTGGATAAATTAATTTTGGATTTAACTACACTAAAACCTTCCTTGGTATGCCCACAACAATTCCTGAAAGTTTCATCGTAATCGGACGGGTAGTTTTTGAGTCTATAGACAGACAGACAGACAGACACACAGACATTGCCTTTTATATATATAGATATTATATAAAAATTAAAATATGATGATATAAAGTTGTTTTAAATTTTTGACATTTTTAAATTGGGTATATTTTTTAAATTTATTAAAATGTCTTTTTTATTTATTATGTTTAAAAGATTCATTTTTATTAGGTGATATTAATAAAAAATAACGATGCTCTGTGCAAGTCGAATCATGTTGCACATAATTAAATAACAATTGCCAAACAAAGAATATAATATTTTTTTAAATTCTTATATTTAAATATCATTTCAATTAAATAATTTATTCTAAAAGGTCTCATTTTAATTAATTTAATAAAATATTTAAATCACCATTCAATTTTTTATTAATAGGCTTCTTTTTTTATTTTTAATTTTTAATAAATTCTCTTTTTTTGATATGATATTAATAAAAAATAATATTAAATTGTATATAAATATAAAAATTAGAATATTTGAATTTTTTTAAATTTTAACACATGTAATCAATCATATGCATTAAGAATTGAAAATTTTTAAAATCAACTTGCTATTAAATTCAGAAAAAAAATACTGATATATAGAATATATAGACTATTCGAATATAATTTAAAACTCTCTTTCTCTCCTTCTATTTTAAATTAAAAAAACGGAATTTTAAGAAATTTAGATGCCATATGCAACATGGGTGGGTAAATGAATTGGGCTGGAAGAGGAGGCAATTTATAATTTTCTTCTAATTCAGATTTAGGACAAATCGTACAACATTATATCAAATCTCGCTAAGAACATTCAATATTTTTGTACACAAATTATTCAGAGTATTGGCTAAGCGTATCACTCACAATCAGTTTATATTGAAATTTATATAAATTAACAAAGTGAAAATTTTTATTTGTTTAAATTTTATTATAATGAATCAAAAAAAATTAAATATATAGATCACATGATTAAGAGAAGCAAAAAACTTGACAGAAAATAACTGTTGGATGGAGGTCGGACATGACAGAAACTGTAAGCGAAATCTTCATATTGCGACGAATGATTTTCAAATCCCCTAGCACCACAGAATTTAAGTTTCTTTTAAGGAAAATAACTATGATCTAAAAAAATTAATAAATGAACTTAATAATAAAAAAACAAATAAATCAATTAATTTAAATTAATACTATTAATGAATGTATATATTGGTCATTTATCTATAGTTTTATACCGTTAATTTTTATAAATTGTCTCAAGTGCATTTTCTCAAGTTTCATTATAATTAAAAATATTCAATAATAATCTAACAATGAAAATAAAATATCAAAATGTAATGATCAAGATATATTATACTATTATAACATAGAAAATACTTAAGAACCATAGGCGGAGGAAATATTAGGAGATATCATTGCGGGTTCAGGCCAAATCGATCAACATTAATTAAGATATTATCATTATGACAGATATTAGGAAAAAAATCGCGAATTCAATATTTCTGTTCACTAATTATTTGTAGACTTTAGTAAAACATACGCATGACTCAATATAGATCAGCATAAACTTTTTCAAATTTTGATCTTCAAATTTGTCTTGAAGGTAGTAAAGAAAAAATAAGATACGGAAATCAATTGTAAAATATTAGGTTACCCAGACGACTTAAATATAATAGGAGATTCGGCAATTGCAATTACAGATAGCGAGGAAATATTAATGGAGGTTTGAAATTAATAGTGATAAGAAAAAATATTTAGTAACAAAGAGGAAGAGTATTAACATACAAAATCTTAAGATACAAAATGTAGAATTTGAATATGTTGAAAAATTGAATGTAATCACAAAGGATAATAATATTTGAGAAGAATTTAAATCGGGGTTGCAATCGGGAAACGCCTGTTATCTTGCAATAAAGAGGTTTATCTCATCAAAATTATATCACAGGGAATATATAAAAAAATTATTTTGCCTGTAGGATAGGATTATTCCCTGCATTTATTGGCCAAAGAAAGATGAGGTCACCGGGGAATGGGGGAGACTGCATAACAAGAAATTGCATGGCCTCTCTGCATCTTCAGAAATAGTTAGGATTATAAAAGGGAAAAAGCTGCGATAGGCAGGGCACGTGGCTAGAATGGGAGAGGAAAAAGATATTGGTGGGGAGACCGATTGGAAAACGTCCGCTTGGAAAACCAATGACGCGTAGGAAGGGACGTAAGAGAGATGGGACAAGGGCTCAGGATAGGGACACTTGGAGAAATGTGGTTGTTGCGGCTAAGAACTTTCGAGTATCTTTGAGCCACATAGGTAGATAGATATAACATATACAATAATAATATATATAATTAATATAGTGATTAAATTAAAATATATTTTTTAAATAAGAACACAAAAAGAAATGAATGTTTTATGTAATATACTGATTGAAACAAAATGGATGAAAACCTTTTACTACTTTCAACCACCAAATACTATGTACCACTCGGGGGTACAGGGGGCGGAGCCCCCGTCTAGGTGTGAAGAGCGCCGAAGGCGCTCTGAGCAGCTAGTTAATTATAAATTTTTCTTTCCCTATTCTTTGATTGTCCAGATCAAGTTGATTGATTGCATGTCGTAATTCTATTCTCGCTTGGTCAAAATGCTCACGAGCATGCGGATTATTCATAACCAATGGTCGGATCACTTTCATTGCCTGACAAATCCTTTGGACAGCTTCCATTGAAGAAGCGGTGGACTGGAACCATAAAGCAAGAAAATCATTGGGGGCGGTTGCTTTCGAAAGGGAAGTTTTCGTCGCCGATGGAGAACTTACGCCCACAGCCACGCTGGCCATACGATTTAATGCTTTTGACAATGATTTGCGTCCCAACGTTTGGCGAATCGATTTCCTTGGAGGTAACACTGTATTGGCTGGTATTTCATTAACGTTGGAATTTTGAATTAAAGTTTTCACCTGAAAAAAAAATTGTTTATTTTTTAAATAATATTTAATTTAATATTTTAAAAGTAGAAGAAAAATAAAATAATATATATATATACAGTAGAACCTCAATAACTCAAACCTCGGTAACTTAAAAACCTCTATAACTTCAAAAAATAATATGTTCCCTTCTCATCAGAGCACAAAAGCTCAATAACTTGAAATACGAAACCTCTTTAACTTAAAAAAGTAATCTCTGTATTGGCCCTCAGAAGCTGAAATCTTGAAGAAATAAGAATCAGGAGAAAGTCTTCAATGTAAAAGACGAAAAATTGCCGAATTCCCTAATTTAGAACAATATATGTTTACGTGGTTCAAACAGTGTCGAACAAAAACATCAGTTCGCTAATTCACTGAAAATCAAAAATATGACATGATTGAACCTTTAAAAAAAATGTTATTAACCTATCCGCCTATCCCTAACTTAAAATCTCTATAACTTAAAATATTTCGTGTTTCCCTTCGACTTTAACTTATCGAGGTTCTACTGTATATATATATATATATATATATTGTAATATATAAATATAAAAATGCTTTTTTTTGTATACATGTATTATGAGACGGAAATATAGAAAGTTATTTGTTTGAGCACATGGCACAGTATATAAAATATAACTTTCTAGAATAATTGTTTTAAAAAAAAAACAGGGAAATACCCAGATGATATACCTCTTCGTTACCCCAAGAGGGAGAGAGGGGTGGACAATTTTGCCAAGTGGCATAGGAGGGGATGATTGGCTTAGACATATAGTAGTCAGTCTTGATCAGGAATTTGAGAAGGAGACACGATCATTTTTCCCTGGCTGGAAGGACATCATATACACAACCCCTTTTTGAGAAATGTTGCTGCCCACTCGATGTTCCAGCTAAATCCGCTGGACGACACTCAAGACTCAAGTCTCCAATGAATTCTCAATTTCTTAACTACACAATATACCAACTGTGGTCGACCATTGGTAATTAATAATAATTTGCAATTGCTAAAATATAAATTAAATTCTTTTAATTTATATTTCTATTTTTACGGTACCATTCAATTATTCTATTTCATCTTAATTTCTTTTGTTATCTATTGTAATTTAAATTCTTATAGTTTTATTAAATACATAATTTTTAGTTGGAATTTTATATAAGCATTTTTAATTGAACCTATTCAATTTTATCATTTCCCATATCAACCGACGCGGATTCAATAACCCTTTGTTTTATTCTAAATTCAATCCGGAGTGCTACCAATTAAATAAACTTATTTTTTTAACACATTTTTTCTTATAAAATACCTTACTTTATTCCCTCCAATACACGACATATGTATATATATGATAATAATACAATAATGGGATTTTATAAATGGTCGGATTAAGGTTTTTCGATAAACATTTTACAAGATAATAAGTTGAGGTCGTGAAAAACGAATTGAACAAGACTAGTGGGGAAATTCCAAGTGAGATGCATACTAAACAAAAGTGAACCGTTAGAAGAAATAGATTGGAAAAGTTTTGTCAGCAAATAAATACCCTTTTAAGGTGTGTGATCTATTTTAAGAAATATTTTCTTCAATTACCTTCTCAAGGATGGCCTCACGGATTTCGCTGGAAATGGCTTTAAAAATATTATTACCACGCGGACGACCTGGAAATATCTCAAAACGAGTTGGTACATCATGGAGTTTACGAATCCGTGGTGGAAGACATTTTGATATTCTTGTATTATATAAGATTACTTCTAAAATATTTAAAAAATTAGCTCGTTTTATCCAGCGAGTAGTTTTCCCTAGAAAATTAAAATCAAAACAATTATGTATTAGAAATCAATTTTTGGTAATTTTTCAAGTAAACTCATTTTCGTGGATTTGGATAATACTTTACCAGTGGGTTCCTTTTGCATTCAAAATAAACTTTTCTTATGAAATTTTTCCTGGCATCTTATAATTTTCGAGATAAAAATTATTAAAATTTGCATATAAATCCATTGACGTTCTATTTAGCTCCCATGTTTTATCAATTGCCCACCAGAAGGCGCCACTAATTTTCGATTTTTTTTTTATAAGTTCGGTTTGGATTTATAAAAATTAAAAAATTAATTAAATAATTTTCTTATATCCAAACCGAACTTATAAAATTATAAAATTAGTGAATAAGTGAATAATTAGTGAATTAGTCAATAAAACATTACTTAAACTTAAAGGCACATTTCGACGTTCATAATACTAATCTGACAAACTTAAAAAAATCTTTATTTTAATAATTTTTATCTTGAAAACTATAAGATGCCTAGAAAAATTTAATAAAAAAATGTTTATTTTGAATTGAAAAAGGAACCCATTTGGTAAAGCATTATCCAAATCCACGAAAATGAGTTTACCTGAATAATTATCCAATTTTTCAATAAACATCAATATTTTCATTCAAGTAGCAAAAAAATAAGAAATAAAGTGAAAATATTTGAAATACAGAAAATAAATATAGATTATTTTGTCGAAAAAAAATATAATTAATATTATATTGTATGATTATTTTATTAAATTAATTTATTTGTATATGTGACATAGTTCAAGCACAAAAAAAATTAATTAATTTAATCCTTTGCTAAATTTAAAGATTTTTTCAATTTTATTATCAAAATACATTTGAAAATATAAACAAAGTTTAACAAATATTTTACCTTTAGTTTCAAGAATGGAAATATCACTAACAGCCATTCCCACCAGTAAATTCATTAAAACAATTCCGACTAAAAGAATGAACATGAGAAGAACAAGTCGTCCGACGTAAGGTGAAGCCTCCCCTGGATTACCTCTTCCAAAAGTACCATTATAATCGAGTTCTTCAGACATAGCGATGGTTTTAATAATCGATAAAAATATAGATGAAAAATTTCCTTGGGAGCGAAATTGTACAAGAAATGCCAAAGAAAACCCAATCAATAGAAATGAAAATGTTAAAAATATCTGAAAACAAAATTGAATATTACATAAATAAAAAATGAGAATTATTTTAAATAAAAAAATAATTTAAAAAATAATTTCAATAACTGATATTATATATATATATATTATGTTATATAAATATATATAATAATATCTATTAGTAAACCACAATATGAAAATTGAAATGACAAACAATTATTTAAAAAATAGTTTTAATTCTTATTTTAATCATTTATGTATAAAGTGAAATAGTACTAATGATCTATTAAGCTATAATCATGATATGATATTGAAAGTTCTTTATGAGAAAAATATTTTAATTATTTGGTTTTATTTAATTAATAAAATTAATAATAAATTAATCGGCTATTTTTTCAATTCGAGTGCTCTCTGAACTGTGTGGACGTGCTTATGATAGCTCTTGTCTGTTTTCGGGAAATCTTTGGTCATTTTTGTGCTAGCGCCTGGCTTTTTTCGCGGGCTTGTTCGTTCTTTGCTCGCTCCTCTTGCTGCATTGTGGTGAGTCCCATGCGCAAAGCCTGTGCTCGCCTTTTGTTTTATTTTGTATTTTGTCAGGAGCTCCCATTTGCGGTTGAGTGACCTGGTTTGTTCTTAATCGTTCTTTTATTATCTCGGATTGAGTTATTTTTGGACGATATTTTTGGTATTAACTTTGTTTTGACCTTTGACTATACTCGGGTCATTCATCTCTCCTTACTCCCACTATTGGGAGGAGGCGGGTCCTATTTGGAGGGGGTCTGTCTTTGGCTTGGTGGGTTCTGGGGGGTGCTGTTTGCTCTCCTTCGCCGCTCCTCCGTGTCGGTTTGGTTGCGGATCTCGGGATTCGTTTCGCTTCTTGTTTTTCTGGTTGCCTATCTGGCTTTGATTGGTGGGTGGTTTGTCGGTTTTTTGTGTGCTGTCTGCTTGTTCGTTGACTTCATTCATTTGTTGATTGACGAAAATTGCTGTTTGTGTGTCTGCTTGTTGTTCTGTTTCTTTGTTTGTTTGTTTGTCTGTTTGTTTGTTTGTTTGTCTGTTTGTTTGTTTGTTTGATTGTTTGTTTTGTTGTTGTTGTGGTTGTTATTGATTTTATTTATTTATTTTTGTTTTTTATTTATTTTCTTCTTCCTTTCTTTCTTCCTTTATTTATTTATTTGTTTATACATTTGTTTATTTATTTATTTATTTATTTATTTTATTTCCTTCCTTCTTTCTTTCTTCCTTTATTTATTTATTTATTTTTATACATTTGTTGACTTGTTTATTTATTTATTTATTTATACATTTATTTGTTTATTTATCTATTTATTTTATTTTTATTTCCTTCGTTCTTTCTTTCTTTCTTTCTTTATTGATTTTTTATTTTTATTTCCTTCTTTCCTTCTTTCTTCCTTTATTTGTTTATTTATTTGTTTATCTATTTGTTTGCTTATATGCTTGTTTGTTGTTATGCAGTGTTCTCAATGTAAGAACCATATTAAGCAAAGGGTTGTAAGATGTGTTCCCTGCTCTAAGTTTTTCCATCCAAGTTGCGGTCGACTCCACAAGACGGTCAATAAAAGGAACGACATTATCGTGTGCCCTGGTCCGGTTGGGGACTATGAGATGTCTGAGGCTGAGGCTGATTTGGCCCCGGCTGTCGTCCCCTCTCTCACCCTGGGAGATGTTGATTTATTGTCGCAGAAAATTGCTGGGATAGTGTACAACATGGCTAGTTTGTTTTCTCTTGGCTGTCGGGACAAGGCGAAGGAGTCGCAATTCGAGAATGAGATTTCCGAACTGAAATTAGCCATAGGGAGGATAACAGATGCCTATGCCTTATTGGTCAAGGAAGGCAAGAATTTAAAGGATATCATAGGGGAGACAGTGAGTGCTACGCTGGGTTCTGTGGGAATGACTCCGGGGGGAGGAGATGGGCCGGTTATAGCCCCTGTGACCCGTACGTACTCTTCCGTTGTTGGTTCCAGCCGTGGGGAGAGAATAGTCTTGAACCGCAATTTGACCATATCGCCTCCTAAAAAGACTGTGGACATATATATAGGTCCGAGTGTTGGTAATGAAGACAAGTTCAAGAACTCGGAGGATACAAGGGCGGCTGTGATGAAGTCCATCTCCCCTTCTGATCTGGACCTGAAAGTGAATAGGATCAGGAATGCACCTAATAGATCAATACATATTGAAGCTACAGCGGTTAATATAGACAAGGTAAAGAGTTCGAAGGCCTTGCAGGACTTGGGCCTGGAATTTAAGGAAGGTGTGAAGAGGAGGCCCAGATTGCTGGTGAGAAACATCCCAGCAGATTTGAAGGAGCCGGAGCTGGAGAGATCCCTGGCTGGTAATCTTGCAGTTAATGAAAGTGTAAAGGTGATTTACATTTACCCAGCTAGGGATCGTGAGGTAACATCATGCGTGATCGAGTGTTCTCCGGTGGCTAAGAGGTTATTACTCGCAATGGAGAGAGTGTGTGTGGGATGGTACTCCTGCCCCATTAGCGACCATGTATACATTGTCCAATTCTACAGATGCTTGGGGTTCGGACATAGATCGACTAACTGCGACAGGGACCCCAGGTGTTCACGCTGCGCGGAGGGACACGACGCCAAGGACTGCAAGGGGGTGAAGGCGGTCAGATGTGCTAATTGTGAGAGTGCGGGTCTTGGAGACGTTAATCATAGGGCCTTAGATAAATGTTGCCCGATAATCATGCGGCGGATTGAGTCGAGGACGAGACTAATTGATTATGGGTAGCGGTCGTTGCTCGGGGTTGGAATTCGTCGATCCTTCTCGGCCTATTTCTATCTGGACCTGGAACTGTCAGGGATTTGCTAATTTCTTAGAGAGCGAGTTCCACGAGACTCACTTCCGGTCGGGGGAGTGTGACGTCATTGGTCTCTGTGAGACATGGTGGACTGGTGCACCGGTGTTGGATGGTGTGGTCGATGGACGATATGACTTGTTCTTTTCTGATGCTGTCAAGGCGAGGTCGAGAGGCAGCCCGAGTGGAGGCATCGCTTTGTTGGTTGGTAAGCATTTGAGGGCCAGCCTGGTGGAGTCGACCAATTTGTGGATCTTCGTGAGTCTGTGGATGGGTGGCTCTAGGGTCTCTCTTGGAATGTGTTACTTCCCTCCGGACGGTGACATTGGGGTTTGTTTGGGTCTTCTGGGAGAGACAATTGCTGCGCTTGAGGCCTCTAATACTCATTGTATGATTGTGATGGGAGACTTCAACGGTAGGATTGGTGACTTGAACCAGCTCGAGGAGGGAGCGGTGCTCGGAACTGGGTTGGTCGGTTTACGTGTGTCGATGGATTCGGTGTTGAACAGGAGAGGTCGAGAGCTGGTGAAATTTATGGAGGAGGGGGGGGGTTCATTGTTTTGAATGGGCGTACACCAAGCGATCGCCCAGCGAATTATACATTTATAAGCGGCTCGGGTAAGTCTGTCATAGATCAATGTTGGGTGCATGCCGCTTACATCGAGGTGATTAAGGATGCGGTCGTGGTGGGGAATATTTTGGGGTCGGATCATGTCCCCTATAGACTTTTGCTGGATGGCGCTTCTGCCGCTTCAAATGTTGGGGGTGGTGGTGTTCGGCGTCGGTTTGGGCGAGGGGGGCTGCGTTGGTGCTCGAGTGCTGGAGGTGTTTATGTTGAGAGGTTGGATGGGTTGCTGGATGAGTGTGGGGTGGAGGGGTTGTCGGGGGAGGAGTTGTGTGACTATGTGGTTGAATGCGTGAGAAGGGCGGCGGTGGTTGAGTCGAACTCTTCTGGTTGGACCGGTAAAAAGAGTAAGCCTTGGTTTGATAATGGGTGTTTAAGGATGAAAAGGAAACTAAAGGAGTCGTATTGGACAATGAGAAGGAATGGGTACCAAGACATTCACGCTGGGAAGTACTTAAAATCCAAACGGGAATTTAAATTGTACATAGCTAAGTGTAAGAAAACTTATTATGAAAAGAGGTACAAATGGCTTTCAAAACCTGGTACTCCCCCGGATTTTTGGAGGACTATAAGCAGGATGAGATTTAAGCCCAACAGAGTCAACACAATTGACTTGACCCGATGGGTGACTTTTTTTAATAAGATATTTGGATCCAGTGACATGGCGAGGAACATCCCATATGATGTTGGGACCATTGACGACCCCTTTTTGGATAACGATATTGATCTCATGGAACTTGACATAGCCTTAAGTAGATGTGCTAATGGTAAAACCCCAGGTATAGACGGTATTCCTTCGGAATATTTTAAGAATATGTCGAAGAAAGGGAGGAGCCTTCTGCTGAAATGTTTTAATAAGATAATGGAAGAGGAGAGGGTCCCCTCCTCATGGACGAAGTCAATATTGAAATTGATTCACAAAAAGGGCGACTACAATGTGGAGAGTAATTACAGGGGGATTGCCCTTACTAATGCACTTAGCAAAATCTTCACCCAAATTTTAAAGGGGAGACTGAGTTTGTGGGCGTCGGAGGGAGAGAAGATCCCGGAAAGTCAGACGGGATTCAGAAGGGGAAGGGGATGTCGAGACAATTTGTTTATTTTGTCTTCGTTGGCAGGAATGAAGCTAAGGATGGGTGGAGGGAAATTATATGTAGCTTTCGTTGATTTCAAACGTGCCTTTGACAGTGTGGACCACAACATATTGTGGTCCAAACTACTGTATATGGGTCTAAGCCGAAAGCTCATAAATATCCTTAGGTCGCTTTACAAGGACGCTAATTTTGTGATAGAGGTAGAAGGAGAAAGATCACTGCCGGTTAAGGTGGGCCGTGGCGTCCTGCAGGGAGAGACACTGTCCCCGATTCTGTTCTCTTTGTTTCTCTCCGACTTTGATTCATGCATCGAGGAGCGTGGAGTGGAGGGCGTCTATGTGGATGGGTCGCGAAGTTCATCGGCTTTATTTTTCGCCGATGACTTGCTACTGATGTCGGATACCCCGATCAAATTGAAAAGTCTCCTCGGGATCCTTAAGATCTATTGTAAGAACAATAGACTTGAGGTGAACGAGGAAAAGACTAAAGTAATGGTTTTCCGAAAGGGAGGGAGAGTCTCGGGTGGGCTGACATTTAAGTATAATGACAAGCCTCTCGAGATTGTGAACAATGTCAGCTATTTGGGTATTAAATTGAGTACATCGGGACTGTTCAGAGAGGCAGCGTTGGATAGAGTGTCCAAAACCAGTCGTGCCCTCGGCTGTCTGAAGAGCACTTTGAACAGTAGGCACTTGTGTCATGATAACAGAGTGAAGCTCTTCGATTCAACGGTCCTGTCTGTTCTCCTATATGGAGCGGAAATATGGGCACTCCGATACCACGACATTATCGAAAGGATCCAGACAGGCTTTTTCAAATCGATATTTTTTTTGGACAGATCCACGCCAGGATACGCGTTAAGGAGAGAATTTCAGAGGTGTAATCTAATTGTAGAGGTAGTGAGAAGAGCCATCCTATGGCTCTGTAAACTGTTAGACATGGAATCCGATAGATTGCCTAGGGCCTGTTATGACAAATTGTTTAGTTTAATTAACGACGAGGCGAACAGCCAGGACGATTACAACTGGGCAGGGCAATTAAGAAGGTTCTTTTTTCTAATCGACGAAGGGGAGCTTTGGAATTCACAACAAAGCCACCTGATAAAAAAGAGGATTAATTCTTTGACGGAGAGCCTAAAGCTCTATTACTACAAAATTAACAGTGATAAAATTAGGGAGTCAACCTTTGTGCCTTTATATAAAACTATTGATTTCGGTCAGGGTGGTATTCTGGCGTTGAAGGTCTCGTTCAACAAGAAGAGAGTTATCCACCAGGCCCGTTTAACAAATCAAAATGCGATTTACTTCTGGTTGGATGGATGTGCCCACAGGATTAGCCCAAATGTGATATGCTCAATGTGCAACCTGAAAGAATTGGAAACATTTGAGCACATTGTTTACAAGTGCCCTTTATATAGGGGTATTCGAGAGGGCCTGAATATAGACGGGAATATTCCTTGGACACAGTTGCTGCGACCCATAAGCACGGGAGAGTTGAACAGATTATATTGTATGATTGGTGGTTCCCTCAGATTGAGGTCATTTGTTCTGAATGAGTGAGTGGGTGGGACTGGTGGGATGGATGTTGTGGTGTGTTTCTATATTATTTGTTTATTTTTGTGTTTGTCTGCTTGGTTGTTTGTGGGTTTGTTTGTTTGTTTTTGTTTCCTTCGGTCTTTCTTTCTTCTTTTGATTGTTTATTTGTTTTTGTTCCCTTCTTTCTTCTTTCTTCCTTTATTTGTCTATTTGTTTGTTTTTGTTTCCTTCTTTCTTTCTTCTTTTGTTTATTTGTTTATTTGTATTTCCTTCTTTCTTTCTTTCTTCATTTGCTTATTAGTTTATGAAGAGGATTTCTGGCGGATGATTGTACCGAGACCCCGAATGAGAGGATGGGCTGCGAGGAGGAAAAGGGCATCGCAGAAGTTCTCTCTTTTCATATTTATATTTATATGTTACTCGAAGATAAGCAATGAAATAAGATGGGCGGCTTTTTGTTTGTTTTGTAAAAATTTGAATTAATTTATATTAATTGAAATATTCAAATTTATAGCCAAATATTCTCAACTTGGTCAATTTAATTAACATTGTATAATAGTGATAAATCATACTGATTGATTGTGTGAGAAGGATTGTGATGTGTTATGTGGTTTTTTTATGGGACTGTAAATGCTCTAAGCATAAAAAGAGATGTATTTTGTGAACATTGTATTTTTTTTTTTTTTTGATTGATATGTAATGCCGAATGTGGCTGAATACATTTGAGAATAAATAAAAAAAAATAATAAATTAATACAAATGAATGATTCAAGATGCCTTTAGAACACAGTATCTGTTAAAAATTCAATTTTTCAATTCAAAAGCTTGTGGATCAAGTTTTATAATTTTTTCCAATAACACCGCAGGGCATTAAAACGGATCGAACAGAATTTGAATTGTTTAAATTCGTTAAACTGTTTTAACGAAGTCATGTCACGTTTTATATTACCAAAAATTCTTTACAATTGTTGTATTTAATAAACAATGAAAAATATATAATTTGGTCAAAGAAATAAATTTAATTATTTTAAAAAAAATATTATTAATGATTATTTTATATTGAGAAATCTTATGTTATTCTTGATACAGATCTTTATTCGGTCGTGTTTGAACCCCGACTAACTTAAGAAAAAATAATCAATTTTGGGTCTCGGCGACCGCAGTAAAAATTATGTATTTTTTACATAAGTACTATATATGTAAGTATAAAACAGCAAAAATTATAATATAAACAAAATTTGTCTTTCAATTATAATTGTAAATAACAGAGGGCCCATTTCAATTTTACCGCCCGGGGCCCCCAATCAACTTAATCCGCCACTGTATATACAGGGTGTTCGGGATAAATTTGACATATTTATAATTGATTATATTTTTCTGTAGGTTAGAGGTATTAACATAAACTACTACTCATTTAAAAGTTTGAACCTTTCTTTATTCATATAAAAGATGGCAGAAAGATTGGATGACTGGAAGCCACCTGAATCATGGAAGAGAATAACTTGCATCATGATGATACGCGCCGGCCATCAAAATAAGGATTTTATGACTAATACCCAAGGCTCCCTGAACACAATAAAAACAATCAGGCATAAACTAGAGACTTGCAATGGTGACTAGGAGGATGTAGAAAGAAGAAAGATCCCAAGTAGACGATCTGATTGCGTTTGTACAGCAGAAATCCTCGCAAATCTGCAGAAACAGGTGTTAAAGAACCCTGGCATTGGAATTCGGACTTTGTCACGTGAAATGAATGTTGCAACTTCTACTATGAAGCTTGCACTCAATGAAGACCTTCGCTACAATTCATACAAGCGCCTTAAAGTTCAGCTACTCACAGAAAATAGTTATCTGGAAATTTCTACGACTTCACCAATCCAAATGTTTGGCCTCCAAACTCCCCAGACCTTAACCCCATGCATTATTTTGTATGTGGCACATTTGAAAAAAAAAAAGACACCAATCATACTTCCAGTAATACAAAAGCCCAGTTTATGGTAAAATTAAAGCAGTTTTTGAGGCCCTTCTCAGAGAGACTGTAGCATCAGCTTGTTCGAGGTTCCGAAGCAGGATTGAAGCTGTGATCGATGCTAATGGTGGTTATTTTGAGTGAATCTTGTTGATAGTATTGTAATTTACTCTGCCTGTAATTTTTTTTTGTCAATTCATTAAATTTAATAGTTAGAAAGAAGATTTTCTTTTTCCTTTCGAAACTGTCAAATTTATCTCGAACACCCTTTATATATATATATATAATAATAATATAATAATAATAATAATAATAATAGTTGTGTGTGATTATTATTTAAAAAATACTCATGATAATATTGAGTTGGAGTTTGACTTTGGTCGGGGAAGGACGTGCGCTTGTCTCTCCTGCTTTCGCTCGACTTTGGCCTCCGTCTGGTGAGTTGTGACTTAATTTTTTTACAAAAAAAAAAAAAAAAAAAAAAAAAATGAATAATAACGATCTACTCGATACGTTGAAAAAATGGAAAGATGAAATAGTTCAGGAACTGGTTCAAAAATTAAAGATAAATAACGAAGAACTAAAAAAAGAAATAAACGAGTTAGTTGGAAGAAAGACTCTGGCCCTGGAAAACGAAGTATATCGAATCGAAAAAGAAACGAAAGATAAGAATTTACTAATACACGGTCTAGATGAAAAAGAAACTAATCTGACAGATCTAGAAAGGACTTGTGTTAGATTAATTAAAGAAGAAATCAATGACGAATTTGAAATAAATCAGGTAGACTACCTTAAAAGAATAGGTCGCCCCCAGGAGGGAAGGGTGAGGCCCGTCCTTGTGTCATTGATATCTACACGTATTAGAAATAGAATACTAAAAAATAAAAATTAAAAGACCTTCCCCAATATATAACGGAGGACTTACCAAGCAGTGTTCGGGAAGCAAGGAAAGAATTGATCCCAGAAATGTTAAAGGCCAGAGAGATGGGCAAGTATGCCATTATTAAATATGATAAACTAATAGTTAAAGATTTTAATAAACCAAGAAATGCTAATTTAAAAAAAAGACCACTGTCTTCATCTCCTTCGGGAGAGGAGACAACAAGCACAATATTGGATACTAAATTAGAAAAAAAGAAAAAACAAAAGGACATAGTGGTTAAGACAGGAGTTTCACAGGCCAAAATAAAAAACTATTTTGAATAAAAGTGAATCTCTTGGAGACTTAAATTTAAATTTTGATAAAATAGACTAAGATTACGACCGGATGGCCCCCGACCATCGACTCCACCCACCACCCAGAAAGTCTGGTCAACGAGGGTGGATCAGACCACATCCTCCCAAAAAGAATCAATATTGGTAATAATAATAAAATTAGTAATAATAAAACTAATTATACAAATAATTTAAAAAATAATTTAAATATAAAACTCTTGAATTATCAAATTAAAAATAAACATTTAAATCTTAAAAATTATAAAAATAAATATGAGAATTCAAAAAATAATCTCATAAATAATCTAAATTTGACAAAAAATAAATACGATAATAAAATTCAAAGAAAAGAAAAAAATGTATAAATATATAATTTTAAAGGAAATCTATATAAATAATGCTAAATTAGATAATGAAATTAAACAAACATATACATACACAACCCACCACCCAGAAAGCCTGGTCAACGAGGGTGAGTCAGACCACATCCTTCCAAAAATAAATACGATAATAAAATTCAAAGAAAAAAAGAGAAAATATATAAATATATAAATTTAAAGGAAATTTATAAAAATAATGCTAAATTATGTAGAATGACATATAAAAATATAATCATCCAGATTTATTTATAAATTTTTGTTTATACGTAGTAAAAAGAGAAAAAATGTTAAGATCTTATATTCTTTATCATGTGATATCTGAAAAAAAAAAAAAAAATAGAGGAAATGTCGGTTCTGAAGGCGCCATTTCCAATATGAATATTCATAAATAAAACAAAATAAATCCTAAAATCAAAAAAAAAAAAAAAAAAAAAAAAATTAGCTCAAAAGAAAAATATAATAAATCATATCGTATAAATCATTAAAAAACCAAGAAGTTTTTAAAGCCAAAAGTTTGATTACAATAATTAAGATAAATTAATTTACGATTTCAAAAAATATTATAAAATACTCATATGAATAATATACAATGTGGTAATATTATCGTTTTAAATATAGAATTGTTATTATTTTAAATATAGAAATAGAAAAATATAAAATAAATTAAAAATAAATATATAAAAGGAAAAAAAAAAAAAAACTAATAAAATGAATATAGATAAAGATGAACTAATTAACTTGAAAATGGATTAAATTAAAATAGAGATGTACAGAAATAATAAAATTTTGGAGCAAAAATTTGTGAACATGGACGAAGAACGAAATGGTTTAATTGAGAGAAATATCTATCTATATATATAAAAAAAGGTTTTTGTCTGCACATTGCTCAGAATTTAAAAATTTTTGCATATCTTCGCGTTTCATGACCTCTAGAATCCAAAAGTGACTTTAGAATTTTTTATGTCAGTCTGTCTGTCTGTTTGTCTGTCTGTCTGTCTGTCTGTCTGTCCGGAAAATTACTATTTTATAGACTCTGAATTGGCTGAACCGATTTCTATGAAATTACATCACAATATTCTTATATACCCCTAGAGTAACATAGGCTATAAATTTTATTTATATGTCAACAATAACCGCAGAAATTAATTTTTTAAAGTTTATATAATTCTCCGTGTTGTTCATTCAAGAGCAGCTCGCGGCTCACTGTCGGCCTAGCGGAATCATTTCAAACAATGAATTATCATAGCTATTCCCAATCAAAGAATTATTATAATATTTCCCTTTTTATTTTAAATTCTAATATTCAAATATCAATTCAATTAGATAATTTATTCTAAAAGTTCCCATTTTAATTAATTTAATAAAATATTTAGATCATATTTATATTAACTTAATTTTTATTTATTCTTTCTATATATTTGAATATATTTCTTCTTTTCTATTTGAAAGTGAAAGGTTAAAAAATCTCGCTAAGAACATTCAATATTTCTATACACAAATTATTCAAAGTATTGGCAAAGCGTATCACTCACAATCAGTTTAATTTGAAATTTTTATAAATTAACAAAGTGAAAATTTTTATTTGTTTAAATTTTATTACAATGAATCAAAAAAAATTAAATATATAGATCACATGATTAAGCGAAGCAAGAAACTTGAGGGAAATAACTGTTGACGAAGGTCGGACATGACAGAAAAACTGTAAGCGAAATCTTCATATTGCGACTAATAATTTTCAAATCCCCTAGCACCACAGAATTAGATAAGTTTCTTTTAAGGGAGGAAAATAACTATGATCTAAAAAAATTAATAAATGAACTTAATAATAAAAAAACAAATAAATCAATTAATTTAAATTAATACTATTAATGAATGTATATATTGGTAATTTATCTATAGTTTTATACCGTTAATTTTTATAAATTGTCTCAAGTGCATTTTCTCAAGTTTCATTATAATTAAAAATATTCAATAATAATCTAACAATGAAAATAAAATATCAAAATGTAATGATCAAGATATATTATACTATTATAACATAGAAAATACTTAAGAACCATAGGCGGAGGAAATATTAGGAGATATCATTGCGGGTTCAGGCCAAATCGATCAACATTAATTAAGATATTATCATTATGACAGATATTAGGAAAAAAATCGCGAATTCAATATTTCTGTTCACTAATTATTTGTAGACTTTAGTAAAACATACGCATGACTCAATATAGATCAGCATAAACTTTTTCAAATTTTGATCTTCAAATTTGTCTTGAAGGTAGTAAAGAAAAAATAAGATACGGAAATCAATTGTAAAATATTAGGTTACCCAGACGACTTAAATATAATAGGAGATTCGGCAATTGCAATTACAGATAGCGAGGAAATATTAATGGAGGTTTGAAATTAATAGTGATAAGAAAAAATATTTAGTAACAAAGAGGAAGAGTATTAACATACAAAATCTTAAGATACAAAATGTAGAATTTGAATATGTTGAAAAATTGAATGTAATCACAAAGGATAATAATATTTGAGAAGAATTTAAATCGGGGTTGCAATCGGGAAACGCCTGTTATCTTGCAATAAAGAGGTTTATCTCATCAAAATTATATCACAGGGAATATATAAAAAAATTATTTTGCCTGTAGGATAGGATTATTCCCTGCATTTATTGGCCAAAGAAAGATGAGGTCACCGGGGAATGGGGGAGACTGCATAACAAGAAATTGCATGGCCTCTCTGCATCTTCAGAAATAGTTAGGATTATAAAAGGGAAAAAGCTGCGATAGGCAGGGCACGTGGCTAGAATGGGAGAGGAAAAAGATATTGGTGGGGAGACCGATTGGAAAACGTCCGCTTGGAAAACCAATGACGCGTAGGAAGGGACGTAAGAGAGATGGGACAAGGGCTCAGGATAGGGACACTTGGAGAAATGTGGTTGTTGCGGCCAAGAACTTTCGAGTATCTTTGAGCCACATACATATATACCATATACAATAATAAAATATATAATTAATTTACTGATTAAATAAAAATATATTTTAAATAAGAACACAAAAAGAAATGAATGTTTTATGAAATATATTGATTGAAACAAAATGGATGAAAACCTTTTACTACTTTCAACCAAATACTATGTACCACTCGGGGGTACAGGGGGCGGAGCCCCCGTCTAGGTGTGAAGAGCGCCGAAGGCGCTCTGAGCAGCTAGTATATAAATAAAAATAACTTAAATCGTGAATCAAAAATGAGAAACGTCATCCAATATGGTTTGAAAGAGGAGGAAGAAAATCTTGAGGAATTAGAAAACAAAAATCTAAATAAAAGAAAAAACCTATTTCATTTAAATAACGATAAAAATAATTAAATAAATAACCTCAAAAAAAATAAATAAAAATAAAGGTTTTGATAATTTGAGACACGATTCAAGATTATAATAGGAACTAAAATTCAATATTAATTTTTGAACAAAGGTAGAAAAATTTAAATTGACAATAAATACAAGTATATGGATATATGGAAATATATAAATAAAAAAATAAATTATTAGATATATCTATGATTAAAAATAATCTCTTAAATAAGAAATATTAAATGACAAAAATTTATTCACAAATGACTATTTTAATCTGTTATAATGGTGGATTACATTTGAAGATTTTATATAAAACAAAAAACAAACAAAACAACAACAAAAAAAAAAATCCTAAAAAGATGAACTAATTGTGAAAAAAAAAAAAAAAAGCAAATTTCTCATAATTCACTAATTCAACTTTTAATTTTAATTTATTTTTTCTTTAAATCAACTTTTATTAGAGTTGGTCATTATTAACTGGAGGGGGTATATGCCCGAAAGGGCCAGGTTATATAAGTACTTATATTTGGGAGAGGCCTATGCCCAAACGGGCCTGGTACTTAGTGAAATAATTATAAAAAAAAAAAAAAAAAAAAATTGTAATTATCTTCTTTTGTACACTTAAAAGTTACCTATTTTTTGTAAATATTCTGTACCAATAAAGGCTAAATAAATAAAATAAATAAATAAACATGATAATATTATTCTAAAGAATTAAAATTATAGTTTCTTAGAAGACGTAAATATAATATTAAATCTTTCTTAAAACTATACCTATATCATTGTCGCCACTGAATTAAAAAGATCCAGCCCACATAAACCACGATTAAATACATACCTTAAATACATTTTCAGCCACCCGACTGAACATAAGTACATGATAACCCCAGCTAGGCATTCTAGAAGCTAATATCATCAATTCCGTCCAGGCAAGAAGAACCGCTACCGAGGAAATATCTCGGGGCCATTGTATATCATCATTTAAATTGTCTGATACGGATATGGAGATAATTGACAGGGTAAAACTAATTAACTTATGCCACGATTCCAGTTCCATTAAATAATATTTTGGAAGATTATAAAAAAATAAAGATTCCTGAAAAATTTATAAAATAAATGTTATGGTTAAAAGTTTGAAAATTAAATCGAAAATTTTATCAAAATTATATATATATATCAAATTTATCTTATTTCTATATATAAACCTACCAATGAATTTTTCATTGCGCGATACAATAATTATTTTCTTCTATTCAAAATTAATACTTTTTAAAAAAATATTTCTACCCACTCGGCTCATTGTTTTTATCTACCCAAAACTTAAATAAAATTAAAAAAGAAATATAAATTCATTAGAGATTTGTTTTTTCACATATAAAATAAAATATACTCGTTGAAATTGCATTAAATAGATACGACTATACGAAATAATTTCAAACTTTAATTAAGTATATTAATTAATACAACAACAAAACGTTGCCCTATTATATATAAATAAATCTAAATTTAAATAAAACAAGTAGTATATTAAAATATTAAAATAAAAAATAATTACAATTGAAAATGTATAAAGTATAAATGTATAAAGAATAAAATAAACATTATTTTGAAATTTTAATGAAATTATTAACATCTGGTTTGATGTTGTTAAAGTAACCAATGGTGAGTAAAAATTTTAAAGGGGCCAAGTTCAAAAACATATTTACAATATCCAATTAATACATTAATTTTGAAAATAATTGTGAATGTTAACTAAAATAGCTTTAATTTATTATTTAAAAAAATAAAACTAAAAATAAAAAAATATATAATATTCTACAGATCACAAGAACGCTGACAGAAGAGAATTAAATCAGGGAAAGAAGTAGTAGGAGAGAATATACAAATTGTTTAAATGATAATGGCCCGGTATAAGAATAGTTGGAGGAATGAAGAAGTTGTATTATAGAAGTAGATCCATTGTCCTGTCTTTAAATAGGGATAGGCAGAATAAATTATAATAAATAAATATAAATTAGAATAAGTATATACGTTTATCTTTTGTGTAAAAAATAAAAAATAAAAATAATAAATCTCTAATGGCTTTTTCCCACATATCTTTTTCACTGAATATCTCGGACATTTTCTGCTTCATGGGTCATCAACCCGAAACTAATAAAATACCATTTTTTATTTTAAAATTTATACTATCTATCTAACACGAAAATTTATTTTTTGAAATAAATCTTCTCCTACTTTGACCAACTTAATATTATTACTAATTTTAATTCTATTTGAAAATTCAATAAATATAATTTCATTTAAAAATTTAACATAGGAATTTTTTTAAAAACTATTAAAGTATTGAATAGTTACAAGTGGAATTGGCAATGGACAATTTAGTCTACAAACTAGCAATGTTTTAAAAATAATAATATACTTTTTGTAATACCTGAAATAAAAGAATGCCAAGCGAAATCCAGAGAATGAAATCATTTACATTAGAATTAAAGTACCGAATTAGGGGTACATCTTCTTTATAATATCGATTAAGAACAAAAGCAGTGAAAGTGCCAAGATAGAGTGCATAAATGAAAACGAAAACATAGAAAAAATATTGCATCTTTTGCCATTTTAAATAAAGATAAGATTGAATGAGGGGATGGATAAGAAGCCGTTGTTGATTCAGTTGGTTTCCAGAGGTGATTAATGCATGGATAACACGCATTTTGTCAGCCTCACCTCTCGGCTCAAGTAATGCATAATCAAGTGAGATCTCGCACTTTCGATCATTAAAAGACAGACCGTTGCTACGAATTCTTGAATCTAAAATTTCTTCAAGTAATTCGACTGGACGTGGAACATAACTAAGAATAGCATCCACTCCACTCTCATGGCCATCGGATTTAGATTTTTCAGAAAGATCAGCGCCCTTTTCCAATAAAACGGAAATACACGATCTGTGACCATTGTGTGCTGCACAATGTAATGCAGTGAGACCCCTATCGTCCTTTAATTCTAAAATTAAGAAAAAAAAATAAAAAATTGTACAAAATTATAAAAATATAAATCTTTGTAGAATAAATATAAATTGATACTCCCAACTGTTTATGATGGGGACATTAGAGGCTTAGAAACTATTCTAATGGAATTTAGAAGGAGAAATTTAGGCAAAATGGCCATTTGAATTTCTTAGAGAATTTAATTATGCGATGAATATAAGAAATACTGACAAGTTCTCTACTTTGTATTATTTGTATGAAGTGTTAAGGTTTTGATTAACAAATGTTATCTTAGTTTTTCTAATTTCAAACAACACTGAATGTTAGAAGGTTATTCTTTTTTAAATGAATCGATTGTAATTATACTAATAATAAGTGATGTGGCTAATGATAGAGAATGTAGGAGGAATTGCTAGTTCTGTAAAGCCACAGATATTTATATTTATATTAAGAAAAAAAATCTTTGTCTTTTGTAGATGCTAAGCTAGGAAAGCGCGAATCAAGTCGGTTAGGCGAATTAACTGTAGATCAGGTTCCATTAACTTTTATCTTGATTATCTTGATCGGAAGCGCTACTTTTTATCAAATAGTTTCCCAATTTTCATCCCGTCCCATAAGCGCACGACCTGAGGATGTGAGTTAACGCCGTTAACCCCAAAATGAGTGGCGTCTTTTATTTTTTTATTCATTTCCAATTGACATAATTTAACTTCAAAATACTGTCGTAAAGAAAGTATACTGACATTCTACGAAAATTATACATCGATTCTTCTATTGAAAAGATATAAATAATTTTTATACAATGGTCCAGTAGACAGGCAAATTGAATCCCCATTTTATCTGTATTGAAAGGTATTTTCTTGTGAATAATTTAGAGACAAATTCATAAACAAATGTTGCTTAAAATTATTTATTAATTTGACTATTAATATTTAACATATTAATTAATTTTATTTTTGTATTTCGAAAAGCTAATAATAATAATAAATAATCTAGAAATACAGTTTCAATACAAAAGCATTCAAAACCCGTATATAAGTGCTAACATAAGTGATTATTTTTCAGAAAAGATTAATATTTTCTATACTTTAACGAATTCTATAATAATTCAGCAAATAAATTTTGACGATATTCAAGATGATATGCATTGTATAAAAAAATAATCGCAAATTTTGAAAACAACGCATTTGTTTTAAACAAATTTATATTATATAAGTTAGCCATTTTGTCCAAATATTTTCTTTATACTTGATTAAATATAGAAGACTAAATGAATTTAAATGAAATATTCAAAATAGTGAGGAATTGATGAGAATGAATTGGGAAGCAAAATAAAATATATAAATTTTGATGTGAATGATTAATATTAAACAATTTAATAAAAAGTTAATATACTTGAATGTGGACGTCATATACCTAAAGTTTAGCAATGTTTGCCTAACATTAAAGAAAAATAAACGAGGGTCATTTAAAAAAGATTTGCTAAATGAAGGTTTAATTAATTATTATTTTAAAAAATAAAAGGTGTTTCCGCATGGAACCTGAATTCAAATAAATTTGAATTCCCGCCCTCTGACTATGTTTAAATAGTAATTAAGTTAATATTTATAAATATTAGTGTTAATTAATTATATAATGTAGTTTAATATTTTTAAGTTAATTTCATTTATAGTTTTAAATATTTAATTGTTATTGTCATAAATTCATGAGGTTGACCACCCCCCTCCCTTACTATCTACATATAAAAAGACAGGCCGAGCTCTCTGAGGCCCCCGCTGCTGTTGTCCTGTCTCCCGAGTGCTATTGCCTTTGTCTGTCGCTGCTGCCTGTTGTTTTTATCTGCTCGTCCACTGCTTACTGGGGCCCCTTGGCCCACCGACGCCTTATTCGACCCGTTCGAATTTACAACTCGAACGCGGTGCTTTTGGGGTCGTCGACGAGGCTACAGATTGCAGCCGCCGGTCCTGTGCTCCAGAGTTTGTTCCGAGGGGGCAAACCCAGTGATTCCTGAAGGGGATCATCTCTACTTTTGGATCCGTCGTGGTCCATTCGACTCGAGGAGGGTCCAGAGCCAATTGATCGTTGGGTCAATTGCGAAACCAGCAGAGAAGACATCCAGGCAGCGAACGGCCGCGTAAACCCCCATTTAATTCAATTCCCGGTGGTCAGATAAGTGCACTTATGAACACTTAGAACTATATTAATTTTAGACTTAAAATTTAGATTTAAGTTGATATATAAAAATATTTAGGTGACCCTAAATATAATTAATCCATTTACATTGAACCTAATTTTAATTTAATTAAAGATAATAAAAGTTGATTATAGTTTTTATTTAGCGAGCTTTTTTCAATCCCAAATTCTTAATATATTAAACATAGACCTCTAATACAGTCCACTTAATTTTCAAGGTGCGATAGAAGTGAAGAGGTAACTATCGCAATATTATATTAATTCCTCTTTTTAGCCTTCGAGCAAAATTGATATATATTAAGGATTCATCCCCTTCCATTTCCTCCCACTTTCAATTTTCAGGAACAATAGCTTTCTATTATTTTTTAGGTCTTACAAGCCTCTATAGTCGATGTATCAAGCGGATACAAAAGTTTAAATATTTGTTTTTATAATTTCAAAATAATTCAAGTCATCTCATCATCAGAAATTTATATTGATTATATTATTATTTGTATTTGTAAAAATTAATAAAACATTGATAAATAGTTTGAAAATATTTTTTTTTATAAATCATACATCAATAGAAAATTATATAACATATTTTTATCAATATATTTTTAGCTTTCGAGAGAGAGAGAACTTTAAAGAGAGGTAAAAGTGAATGTAAATTTTTAATAAGATATATATCTAAGAATTTATAATTTCTAAAGAATCATAAACAAATATTTTTAATTTAAACTTTACCTGCAAACCATTTAAAATATGATTTAATCATAATAATAATTTAGAAAATAATCTAATTTTAGGTTTTTGAAAATATTTATTCTATTTATATATATATATATAAATATTACTGAAAAAATAATTATTTATTGATAGACCTTTTAGATGAATTACAATTTTGTTTTTTATTTTAGAGTGTTTTGTTTTTTTTGAAGAAAATTGGGATTATGCTTTATTTAATAATATCGTTGAATTTATAAAGAGAGGCATCAAATAAATAGTGGAATGAATAATGTACCGAGGTCTCGGGAGGCCTTTGCGATTACTCGAGTAGTATCCATATGGCCCTCCGTTGCAGCAAGATGCAGTGGGGTAGCTTTGTGAAATATTTTTCCCTGGGTACGTATCGTTACATCAGCTTTAAACCTGATAACATTAAAAACAAAAAATAAAACTTGATCAATCAATTAATTAGCTCATTAAATTAGAGAACAGAATAAACCGAATACATCTAAATATAATAAAAAATATATATTATATAATTTTTTTCTATATTACATTAATATACTTAATTAACTAATTAATTTGATCATAATATCAATTTATATCACTTTTTAATATATTAAAATAAATATTTGTAAATGAATAAATTATTTATTTTTTATTTTTTAAAATAAATATTTTATAATTAAATTAATATATATATAAAGGTTATTTTGGGACCAAAACCTACTCTATTTTCAATAATCATAAACATTTTTGTATTATTATTGATTTATTGATTTATTTATTTATTTAGTCATTATTTATAATTTTTTGATTTTACTAAGTTTTGAACCAGATTGGTAATTTCACCATTTTGAGCTGTTTTAATTTTTTTTTTTTTATAATTTTTATGAATATAATAAATAAAAAAATAGTATAATAAAATGTAATTTTGATTAATTTTCTTGTGAATACTATTTAATCCTTAATATAGAAAATAATGGAATTATACAAAAAATTGTTATTAAATAAATAAAAAATTATAATGAAATACATGTAAAGATGTTAATTTTTTTTGAAATTTTATTCTGTTAAAAGAATATACAAAAATATATTAAAATTATTAAACATTAATTACATTAATTAAGAACATTAAATTACAAATAATTACCTGTTAAAAGAATTAAATTATTCGTTAATTAACAGTAGTATAGATTTTTACACAATATACAGTTAAATATCCAATGATAAAAATAATTATAATCTTATTAAGAAAAACTTAATTTTATTTATATTGGAAACCAGTGTCCTAGATCTAATGAAGATGTCGTAGTAAGCGTAGCTTTACACCTCCCCCTCCCAGGAATCTATATATATGAGAACGGAATTAATTTGCTTGAATGAAATAAATTAGATTTTCGTTTATTGTTACTAGTGACCTCATAAAATGATTGTGAAATTCGTCTAATTATTGGAAAGGGTCCAATACGAACTTTGCTTAATTTAGACCTATTTAATTTACTCCCATTCTCAATATATACTAAATCTCCAGGACTGAAGGTATACTCTCGTCTGGTTTTGTCTATTCGCTTCTTGTTTGTTTCAAAATTCTTCATGGAGTTTTTAAAAGCTGTCTTCCGATCTTCTTTAAGGTTTAAATCTTTTTCTTCTCGAAAAGGAGATATAATTTCCTTTTTCCCAAACAGAAGGTATGATGGTGCAAAACGTGTTGAGCTGTGAATTGTATCATTATATTCGTTTACGCATTCTTGTGCTAGGGTTGACCAAGCTTTATTATTATTATTGTCATTTATTTTACATCTGAGACGATTTACTAAAGTTTGGTTCAATCGCTCGTTTAGCCCATTTGATTCAGGGTGATCGATACATGTAAAAACGATCTGTATTCCCATATTTTCTAGAAAATTCTTAAAATAATTAGAATTTATACCAGTGTATTGGTCTGCTAATAAAATTGAAATTTTATTTTTTTTTGCAATTGGGCTTATTAAATTTATAAAATCCTGGGCGTTCTGACCTTTTGTTGTCGATATCCAAGCATATCTGGTGAAGTGATCTACCAAGATATGCATATATTTTTTTGGGGATCTGTTTCCACTAAATCCTCCTACAGAATCGATCGACATAATTTGGAATGGTTCCGTAGCAGGTCCTAATTGTGATAATAAACCAATAGCACGCCTACGTCGAACTTTATTTTCAATACATATTTTACAATACCGGCAGTATGTCTTTATAGCTTTGTCAAGTCCTTTAAAATAATAATGTGGTCTAATTGTGGAGAGCATTTGTGCTGGACCAATGTGACCATATCTTTTATGTACAAGATCGATTATTTTGTTTCCAAATACTGGAGATACAAATATTTTTGGTTTGCCTTTTGTTTTCTTTAATAATAACCCTTTTCTATATTCGATCTGTTTCTCTTTTTCTAATTCTGAAAGATGTTCTTTCTGATCCTTTAATATCTCAGGTAAATCTATTAAATTCACAACCTGAATTGTATCTTCATCTTCAAAGTATTCAAGCACTGGGTACCTGCTCAAAAGGTCAGCTAATACATTTTCACTTCCTTTTTTATATATAATATTGAAGTTGAATTGTGATAAATAAAGAATCAAATCTCCAAGGATCTCGTCAGTTCTAGCTTTTGTTTTCAGATTTTCTAAAGGTTTATGATCACTACAGACTGTAAATTTTCGTCCAATTAAATAGTATTGCCAAAATTTAATTGCATCTTTTATGGCTTTACACTCCAAATGAATGATATCAAACCGTTTTTCTCTTTCTGAAAGTTTTCGAGAATAATATGCCACTGGATGTAGAATTCCGTCTTCTTGTGGCTGTTTAAGTGTTGCACCTATTCCTTTGTAACTTGCATCTGTTTCAATAAAAACGGGTTTCTTTATATCATAAATAGCTAGAATTGGTGCGGAACATAGATAATCTTTTATGGTATTGAAAGACCGTTCACAATCCTCACACCATATAAACTTAACATCTTTTCTCAATAAACGATGTAATGGCTCTAATATTTGGCTGCTCTTTTCTATATATTTTAGATAAAAATTTATCGAGCCCAGAATGCTACGCACACCACTTTTATCGGATGGCCTTTGAAGATTTTGAATTGATATTAAATTCTCTTGATTAGGCGAATGTTTATTCTTTGAGATTGTATGTCCCAGATATTTGATTGATTTAGCTCCAAATAAACATTTCTCTAGTTTTAATTTCAATCCCTCAGTTTTTATAACCTTTAAAAATCTCTCTATATTTTGAAGATGTTCTTCCCAATTTTTAGAGAAAATTAGTATGTCATCTATATAATTTATGCAAAATTCATCCAAGTTATTTCTTCTGATAATGTTTGATAATATCCTCTGAAACGTTGCAGGAGCATTTTTCAAACCAAATGGAAGAACTTTAAACATAAATTTTCCGTATTTTGTGATAAATGATGTTTTTTCTCGATCTTGAGTTTTTAATGGTATACACCAAAATGCCGAATTTATGTCTAGAACTGTAAAATATTCGCAATTTCCAACTTTGTCAATCACATCCTGAATTGTAGGAAATGGAAAACATTCTGAGACTATAAGTTTATTTAATCTTCTAAAATCTATACAGAGACGGCTCTTCCTTCCTTCATCTTTTTTAAATGCTAATGTTACAGGGAATGCGTAAGGAGAGTCCGATTCTTCAATAATTCCTGCTTCTAACAAAAATTTTATTTGAGTTTTTATTTCTTTATCGTCAGGAATTGAACATTTATAAGGTCGACAAGCGACATATTCTTCTTTAATTAGTTTTATCTCTGCCTCGCTTGATTTTATTTTTCCAATATCATATTTATTTTTAGCAAACATATCCTTATATTTTCTTATTAATGGTAAAATTATATCTTTTTTTTTCTTATCTTCGATATGATCTAATTTAATAAAAAATTCATCACTATCTTTTTCATTATTATTATTTTCATTTTTATTAAAATTTGAATTATCATTCTGTAAATCTTTCAATTTTCTTTTATTTAGACGCTGAGAAATTTTTAAATTCTCGTTTTGAATTAATTGGAACTTCTTTATAGCGTCGATTCCCAGTAATAGATCGTAGGAAAAATTATTATTTTTAACAACATAGGTGGTTATATCATCTGTGATGTTTCCGATTTGTAATTTTATTTTTGCCCGGGCCGAAGTAGAATTTATACCGGTGATGGTTTTAATTGTGCCTTTATGCTCTATTAGTTTTAATTTAAGCAAATCAGTTAATTGTTGATTTATAAGGGTTACATTTGAACCAGTATCATAAAGGGCTTTAATTTCTAATTTATCATTTATTAATACATTTACTTTAATCAACGGTTCCAACTTCTCCCGGTTATCTAGTTTAAATTCTCGTCGACATTTATTTCTAATATTTCCATGTCGTTCGGATTAGTTGTATATTCGCTTATATTTGTTTTTAATTTTTCCTTTTCTAAATTTTTATACCAGCATACAGCTACAGGGTGATATCGGTTTGGAACACCATTGGCTTCGCAAATCGTGCATGGTATTCTTTTTGTATTTTTACTTGGTTTGAATCTTTCAGTTGTTGGTTTTTTTACATAGTGTTCAGACACCGAGTGATATCGATCTTGTGCATCAAATGTTTCATGATTTTGTTGAATTTTATCTTTAGAAATATAGAAAATATTTTTATTTATTTTTCTTTTTGGTATTTCTTCTTTTGTTATTTTTATAAGTGAATCTTCCAATTTTCTAAGCTCTGTATATAGTAAATCCAGAGTTATTGTTTGTTCTCTATCTATATTCTCTTGGACTTTACTTGGTAAATTGAAAACTATGTGGTTAATAAGGCTGGATTCTGTTGCTTTAGGTTCCATTTCACGACATAGTTTTTCTTTTGTGAGAGCATAATCGATTAAAGATCCTCCTAAATATTTAAAATTAAATGCTCTTTTTACAATAGACCAACCTTTGTTAATGAATACTTTGAAAAATGACATTTTCCATGATTTCCATGTGTCTGTCAATCCAATCTTACTTAAATTTATTTCATACCAGTCTTTTGCCGATCCAGTAATAAAAAAATACAAAGCCTGAATTTTAATGCTATCGGAATTTATTTCAAATCGACTGCATTCCTTTTCAAATTTCGACATCCATTCTCTAGGATCGTGACATTTTTTTTCAAATTTTTCTAAAATAAATTTTTTTTCTATATTTTGCAATTTTGATTCTTCTTTCAATGTGTTTAATTTCAGCTGATCTTCTAAAAATTTTATTCGATCTTCTAACTCATCTGTTAAAGGTTGAGTTGATCGTACATTTAAAAGAGGAAATCCTTCCTCTAATGGCAATTCATTAAAACAAAAGTTACCTATTTCATCGAAGTATTCTTTTTGAATGTCCTCTTCCAATTTCAATGTAACAGTTCGAAATCCGTTAATTTTGTTAATGGCTGCCAACGCACCTTTTATAATTTTGTGTTTTAACATAATCGGATGGTTTATTATGCAAGCATTTTCCTCTGGTAATAAGTACCATGTGTTCTTGTCTAATGATATGCATCTCAAAATGAAGTCTTTTTCATTTATTTTTACAATTTGTGCGAAAAATATTTTTTGAGACATTATAATTTTTTTTTTTTTTACTGAATAATTTAATTTGTAAAGATGTTAATTTTTTTTGAAATTTTATTCTGTTAAAAGAATATACAAAAATATATTAAAATTATTAAACATTAATTACATTAATTAAGAACATTAAATTACAAATAATTACCTGTTAAAAGAATTAAATTATTCGTTAATTAACAGTAGTATAGATTTTTACACAATATACAGTTAAATATCCAATGATAAAAATAATTATAATCTTATTAAGAAAAACTTAATTTTATTTATATTGGAAACCAGTGTCCTAGATCTAATGAAGATGTCGTAGTAAGCGTAGCTTTACATACATATTTATTTTGATATAAATATACTTACTAGAAAAATCAAAATTTTATTTTATTCAAATCATGAAACATAAGAAATAATTCGCTCACATAATTTTTGTAGTTGACAAAAAAAAATATAAGAGTATATTTTTTATATTTATTTTTTGACTAAATTTCTAAACAAAAAGAATAAGTTGACCTGGGGCCAGGTCCGAATCGACCGACGGTTTGAAATAAATTAATTTCCAGCTACAGAAACAATTTCAAATAATTTTAATATACGATTTATTAATGTAATAAAAAACAGATAGGCATAGAACATAAATATTTTTAATTTTATTTTATTTATAATATATATGTAAGACCAGGCTGTGACGTCATGAATGGCTGGATGACGTCATATTATTTTAATTAAGAAAAAACTAAAAAGATGATTTTTCTCGAGTATAAAACCAATGCAAAGTGAATGATTCGTGATGATATGTAAAAAATCTCCTCATGTGAAATTTGGTATGAAAATAACCCTTCCTTTCCTATCGTCGTTCGCTAATACTACCACTTCCGGTTTCCGGATTTGCACCAAAAGTTGATCAATTCATCCCACTGATGCATTAATTAAATATACCAAATTTCATCAAAATCCGTTCAGTCGTTCAGGCTGTACACATCTATACAGACAGACGGACGGACGGACGGACAGACATCATGCTAAAAATAATTTTTTCTGTTAAGAAAATGCATGATTCGTGGAGATATGTAAAAATCTCCACATGTGAAATTTGGTGTGAAAACAATACCTCCCTTACTATCGTCGGTCGGTAAAAATTGGTAACTATTCAGGAAAGCTTTGTTACATGGATTTGGATAAAATTTTACCAGTCGGCTCCTTTTGCAATTACAAATAAACTTTTTTTAGGAAATTTTTTCGGGATTCTTTTAGTTTAAAAAAATAATTTGTATAATAATTAATTAATAAGTTTTTAATAACAATTATGAAATTTTATTATTATAAAGAATTGTAATGAATCATGTAATTTTCAGAAAAGCAAAGAGAACTTTCAGGGGTTGGCATTTATTAATACTTGTGGGTATGAAATAGGAATAAGAAAGTTGGCGTTACTGACAGAAATGAATTCATTGATTAAAATCAATCATCTTCTCTATTCAATCATTTTTAGTTTATATATATATATATATATATAATGGGGATAGAGGTTTCTTGCTTCACCTCGCAGCTCGAGCGACTGACCGACCCACACAGCCAAATCTTGGCGCATCTTACGGCTCCAGGCTCCACTGTAAGAACGTCGAAATCCACAAAACGCGTGTTTCATCTAAACGCCGTTCAATGCAACAAGCGCCCCACTCGCTTCAGTCTACGTCGCCATATTCCCCCCACTACACGCCAAGAGCATCCCAGTCATTGGCCGATTCAACGACCAATAGCAACCGCGTTTCAGTCGCCTGGAACTTCTTTATAAAAAAGACCCCGGCACGATTATATATCGTTATATCGATAACTCGGTTAAGTTAACTCAGTTCTCTACTCTCTGACTCTCTGCTCCCACATCGTTACGAAGATCTAAGAAGGATTATTATAATAAAGAACTGAAAAAGTTATATTATTATGAAAAAATTATCTTTATACTGTTTTTACAATGTTTTATTTAACTTGCTTGGTTGTCTGTATGGTTCAAATCTAGTAACTCATTTTTAACACAGTTGCAGTTGACCAATCGAACTAAAACTTTGCACACCCTTCAGATTTGAATGACAATTCATGAATATCAAATAAAGTTTTCATTTTCTTAATTAATTAATTAATTAATAATTTAATTAATAAATTTTAACCCATCATTAAATATCATATATAATCTTAAAGTATATTCAAATAAAACTTAAAGCCTTAAAAATTTATTTACTAAAAAATTAAAAATAAAATAAATAATTAAAAAAAAAATAAATAAAACGCTAGCATTTAATTTTTAATTTTGTCACCATTTTTAATTTAAATGCTAGCGTTTTATTTGAAAGATTCATAGAAAATTAATTAACTAATTCATTTTAATTAGGCTCTTTATTCAGAGTATCTAGACTATTGTTGTTGAAGTGCTAAGTAGGCGGACCATTGTACAACCCCATCATGAAGAAAAAGATATTTATTGAGGCTAAAAGAAAAATTATTTTCTAGTTTTTAGTGCATTTATAAATAAAACACTGTAACTTAATTATTTTTTAATTATTTATTTTTTATCTTGTTCATTTTGTTTAAATAAAAACGATATTATTTTGCCATTATTTCTAAACAGAAACGATATTTTTGATAAAACAACCCCTAGACAACGAAACTCCCTACTGATATATATATCATGATTTTTTTTTAATTTAATTTTTTTTATTATTATTAGAATTTTAAAATTAATGATTTCCACTTTTGTCTTGAATATATAATCACATGTATAATAAAAAATTGAGTTATCTTTCATATTTCATTAAGGGTTTTTTTCCTATATTTAGTTAAATTTTCAACGCTTCTCAATTTTGGCATCTAAATCACTTTATACAAATTTATTACTAAAAAATGGACTTAGATTCTAATAAATTTCAATTCATTCTTGAATTCTCTCCTCATTATTCTTAAATCATATTTAATTTCAAATATTGTTTTTGGGAACAAATATAAATATTCTTATTTATTTATAAAATCATCTTTCTTAAAAATAATATGATAATTTATGATAATCGATAATTTTACTTACTCAAGTAAAATAGCAGCACATTCCTGGTAACCATTTAGAGCAGCTATATGAAGTGGACACAATCCAGATGAAGATAACTGATCACAAGAATTGATCATTTCGGAAGTGGAGCTGCTATTCAACAATTGCCTGAGTACACCTGGCAAACGGGCTTCTGTGGCTCGATGTAAGACAGTAAATTCACTAATCGGCCAGCGAACATCAGTTTTTGCTCCAATATTCAGTAAGGCAGCTACAATCTCACTGGGACCTTCTGAACCCAATGGACAACTACTCACAGCACATAACAGCGGAGTTGCTCCTCGAATATCTTGTTTCTCCAAAACCTAAAAAATGATAATTCATCAAAAGTATCCTAATGAACAAACCTTTGTGAATACTATATTTAATTAAAGCTGGACGTTTAAATATGAGCAGAGAAAATTAAGACTTCAAAGATCCATAGTAGAATACATAAGTAGGATGAACAAAAAAGAACGTTAGTTAGGCTGAAAAGTCCCGGGATTTTTCAATAGATGACGCCACTAGAAAATGAACATGTATCATTTCGAGAGGCTCATCTGTCACTAGTGTTTGTATGAAGTATCATGACATTTCGTCCATTCGTTTACAAGCTACAGTCGTTTGATTAACGCTACTTTTGCCTTCATAAGAAAATCGAAAAATAGGAATATCGCGTCTTGATTAAACATTGTTTTTTAATGGGAAAAACTTGTGAACAATCATAGCAGTGGTTGCAGGAATGTTATCCGACATCTGTTCATTCGAGAACAATGTTTAATCAAGACGCATTATTCCTATTTTATCATTTTTTCTTATGAAGGCGAAAGTAGCGTCACTCAAACGACTGTAGCTTATAAATGAATGGACGAAATGTCATGATACTTCATACATAAACTAATAACAGATGAGCCTCTCGAAATGAGTCATGTTCATTTTCTAGTGGCTTCACCTATTGAAAAATACCGAGACTTTTCAGCCCATGTAGTCTATAAGTCCCATCTAAGCAAAATATAAATATTTTTTTTTAAAAAAAATCTGAAATTTAAAATATTACTCAAGTCAATGGTTAATGGTCACTATTGGCAAACGAGAAGAACGCTATAAATATTAAAATAGATAGAGAAATAGGAAGATAATTTAGTAAAGATTTAAATATTTACTTGATGGGATTTGAAAGAAGACAGAAAGTTTGTGAATTAATTTGAAAGTCTAAAAATCCAAAATTATCTAGTGCTGTTATAGAAAAATTTTATTAATCTCAAAAGAATAATACTCCTTTATTATTTTTCATATACTTAAACCTTTATATTTGAATAATTAATTATAATTGTTTTCTACCCAATATATTATTTTTATATTGATATATTAATAATTATTACAGACAAGCATAAGTATTTTAGTAATAGGAGATAAAAAAAAGCATTAAATATAATAAAAATACATGAAAATATAATTAAAATAAAATTACAATCAAAATAAATTTACAAAGGAACTTAAAGAGTGAATAATGATTATTTTAATAAATTTTAGTTTTTTAAATTAAATTCGAATTTCTAAAAACAAATAGAATTTTATTATAATTTTAATTTGGTACATGACTATTGAATAATGATATTGGTACCTAAAAACAAATAGAAATCGAATAATGTTCTTGTTAATATTTAATATTTATGGATTAAAAATTTCCTTCAATGTAAATATTTGAAACGAGAGAAACACATACTAATAGTTCTTAGCGAGAAGAGAATTTATAAATAAATAATCATTTCTATTTCCATAAAGATACTATTTATAAAGATCACAAGAAATCCATAAATCATTGATTAACTAAGAATAATTAATCCAACGCATTTTTAATCATCTAAGTTTATCAAACAACTGATTTACGTACATTTGAGTTAATTTATAAGGTCGAGTCATAAATAACTTCCGTTTGTTATTCATACATTTATTTTTCGATAACACAAAAACAAATAAAAATTAATCTAAAATGTATTCTCCATTGATTGTGATGTATTGAGCTTCTGTGATAACTCTCTAGTTCAGAGGTTCTTAAACTGTGGTCCGCGGACAAAACATCGTCATCAAAGTCAGAAGGACGACCCATCCTTGGCTCGTCTTTTAAGGTCATGTCTCCAGAACGGAATTTTACAAACCAATTTCTTACTGCCCGATCAGTTATCACTCCTTCACCATATACACTGAAAAGTTTTCGAGCCGTAGCTGTAGCACTATTGCCTTGTTTAAATTCCCAAAGCATCACATGTCGAAAGTGTATTTTTTGATTATCCATTTTAAAGGTATAAATAAAAAATTATTTACGTGCGCACCGAAACGAGGTTGTCTAGAGACTGACCAGTTTATACTTGCTAAGCGAAAACAAAAATCCCTTATCAAGGGGAATCTCATTGTGTACAAACAATACCAAAAGAAGCACACTACTAAGGCGGAAGTTATTTATAACTCAACCTATTATAAATGAAAATAAGCGGGAGTGTCCTCCCCTAGACTTTCCCGCATATAAATAGGTATAAAGAGTTGTGAATGAATATTTAGAATGTAATAAAGTGCTACCGGTTAACTGATATTTTAAATATAAAAAAAAACAGATATGGATATAATATAAATATTTTTAATTTTATTTTATTTATAATATATAAGGGCTGGCTGTCACGTCATGAAGTGCTGGGTGACGTCATATAATTTTAAATTAAGAAAAAACTAATGAAGATGATTTTTCTCGAGGATAAAACCAATACAAAGTGCATAACACGTGGAGATATGCCTTCACGTGAAATTTGATATGAAAATAACCCTTCACTTCCTCTCTTCGATCGGCAATACTAGCACTTCCGGTTTCCGGAATTGCACCAAAAGTTGATCAATTCATCCTACTGATGTATTATATAAATATACCAAATTTCATCAAAATCGGTTAAGCCGTTCAGGCTGTACACATCTATACGGACGGACGGACAGACATCATGCTAAAAATACTTTTTTCTGTTAAGAAAATGCATGATTCGTGGAGATATGTACATAAAAATATCCATAGGTGAAATTTGGTGTGAAAACAATACCTCCCTTACTATCGTCGGTCGGTAAAAAGGAAACACTACTTGTATAGGTAAAATGTCACTTCCGGTAGTCAGATCATGATGAAATTTGGTATCTGAATTTTTTTCATATTTTTAAATCTATATACAAAATATGAAGCAAATATCTCGAAGCAAACTGGTACTTTACTTGAAAGGTAAACGCAACCATTGTAGGCAAAGTACCACTTCCGGTTAACCGATTTTGACGAAATTTTGATAGAAATCTACAAACTGTGAATAATATCGGTGTACCAAATTTCGAAGTCCTAGCTTGATTAGTTTTTGAGTAAATTTGCTTACAGACATTACATACATACATACATACATACATACATACATACATACATACATACATACATACATACATACATACATACACACAGACATAATTCCAAAAATGGTATTTTCCGACTCAGGGAGGTCTAAAACGTCAAGATCTATCAAAATCTCGAAGTCGAAATTTTTGACGATTCCAATACTTCCCTTATACGAAGTATGGGGGAAAGTAAAAATGTGGGGTGTCTCCGTTCGGCTATCATTCAAATTCCAATTGAATTAATTAACACATATATATATTATATTTAAATTAAATTATAAATTAAAATTAATAAATAATATTTATTAAACCAGCTTGGCTCTTTGTTGATGGCACCAGGTCACGTGCTGGCGCGTGATTGTCAGTCAACGTGCTAAAAAATTAATTCTGGTACTTTCAGCAATTCAACCAAGCTTAAATTCTATATATAGCAGTTTTATGCAATTTTTAATCATATGAATAACTATAAAAGATATACTGAGAGGAGTAAGTGAATATATTTGATATTTAATTGTGCTTATTTTGAGTTCCTATATTGCGGTGCAATTTCTATTTATTTATCAAATAATAAATAATTTAACTTTGATATTTGATCGACAGTATTACAATGCAATTTATATTATTTAACAAACAATAAATAATAAATTTTCTAATTTTATTGGTGTTAAGTGTTAAATAAAATTTATATTTATATTTATCAAATAATAAACAATATGAATTCATAAGTTAAATAGTGTTAAGTGAAAAATATAAATTAGTCAAGAAATCAATTTATTTGGATTGATGTCATTGATGAACAAGTTCTATTTATATAATTTAAACTATTGTGTATTCAGTGGCGTACCTAGGGGGGTGCGGTGGGTGCGGTCCGCACCGGGCAGCACTTATCTTGGGGCGGCATTTTTTATATTTAGTTATAGTTGTAAAAAGCAACTTATTCATTTCATATTTATTTTTTTTCTTTCTTGAATAATAAATGATTATTATGATTATTATATAAGTTTACTATTTGATTTATATAAATTATGATCAATTATATGATTTCGAATATTATTCCTCGGTGTATATAAATGCATTTTAGTGTAAATTTTGAATTCTAATTTCAAGAACAGGATAATAATTTTATTTTATTGTATTCATTAAAATTCGTTGAATTCGTAAACGCATCTTTACGATTTTATTCAGCAATTTTTCCTAACTAAAATTTTTTTTTTTGATATCAGTTTATAAATGTCATTTCTTTTGAAAAGTTTATATGATTACTTTGAAGTGATATACCAATATTTTTTTAAATCATCGATTTTTGAAAAGCAGGGGCGGCGGAAAAAATATAAATATAAATTTTGAGAGTATTATACACGATTTTTCTAGTATGAAAGCTAGAAGAGTAAATATTATATTAATACTAGCTGCTCCGAGCGCCTTCGGCGCTCTCCACACCTAGACGGGGGCTCCGCCCCCTGTACCCCCCCGAGTGGTACATAGTATTTGGTTAAGAGTAGTAAAAGGTTTTCATCCATTTTGTTTCAATCAGTATATTACATAAAACATTCATTTCTTTATGTGTTCTTATTTAAAATATATTTTAATTTAATCACTAAATTAATTGTATATATTATTATTGTATATGTTATATCTATCTATCTCTGTGACTCTAAGGAACTCGAAAGTTCTTGGCCGCAGCAACCACATTTCTCCAAGTGTCCCTATCCTGAGCCCTTGTCCCATCTCTCTTACGTCCCTTCATTCAACGTTTCGATTGCAGAAGTAGCAAATATCAATATGTGGTTTAATTTACAAAATTCCGTTATAAATAAAAACAACCACCAAAGCTTTAATAATTTAATATAATTGAATTGATATTTGAATATTAGAATTTAAAATAAAAAGTGAAATATTACAATAATTTTTAAATTCTGAGCAAATGTCGCCACCAGCGCCTCTATGATCTAGTATGGTAACTAAACTATTTTTAATTAATTAGCATCCCCTGGACACACCTTAGCAATTAGCGGTTTTATAAAAGAAGTCTGACATGCCCTGAGACCTACTGAATATGCATAAAAAATTTCATAAGAATCGGTCCAGCCGTTTCGGAGGAGTATCATTTCAAAGTTTTGTGACACGAGAATTTTATATATAAGATGTTTACGAGTGCATACAATATGTGTAAAAAAATTTACTATGTGTATTAATTAATATTGATTAAATAACTTAATAATTTATTTATGTGCATTAATTTATAAATACCACTATTTGATTGACTTATAATAAAAAGGGCGGCAAACTGGAGATCGCCCCGGGCGGCAAAAGTTCTAGGTACGCCACTGTGTGTATTATATTAAGAGTAAATATTTATAGTTATAAATTTTGGTGGTATATTAGATAATAAAATATCTGTTTTTATATAAACTATATAAAATTAAGTGTAACATTTTAATCATAAGGATTACAAACAAAATGTTTATTTAAAATGTTATAATTTTATTTATTGTTAAATCCAATAATTGATTAATATGTACATTGCAAGAAGTTAGTGGTGTCTTAATTAAACAACAATTTTTTTCTATATATTACAACAACAAATAATTATCGGTATTGAATATAGTTTTGGACGGATATGGACGGATTGTACGTGTGTGTAATAGTCTGCGAGTTTGATATTCAAATAATTGCAGGGAATTCGGAAGGCCTGTGGGGGGGACGTATTACGTGATCTGCGGTCATTTTGCGCTGCCAATTATTGGGCGCCTGAATAGTCAACCGTTGTCACCTGCAGCACCATCTAGTGGCTGCGGGCATTCCGGATTCAAAAAAAAGCTATTCTACCCCTTGATCAGACATCCTGCTTGGATTTATAATGAAACATTTGTTCAAGTGCTGATACAGTGGGAGGTGCAATATCGTGAAGGGCACATTTTGAAACGTTGGATAAAGTTATTCATTCCTGAAGCAACCAAATACCTAAGTTATGTGGCGCAGGTGAACAAGTTCAAAATTTGTCTGCGCCACCCTATATAGGTATAGGTATCCAAAATTAGCCGGAGTGTCTCCACTCGACTATCTCGCAATTTGAATTGGATTAAATAACATAATATATAATATTTAAATTAAATTTAATTAATTATAAATTATAAATATAATAAATATTAAACCAGTGCATGTTTGACTCTTTGTTGACGGCACCACGTCACGTGTTGGCGCGTGAGATTTGTAGTGTTAAAAAATTAATTATGGTAATTTTAGCGAATCAATCAAGCTGAAATTCTATATATAGCAGTTTTATACAATTATTAATCATGTGAAAAATTATCAAACTTGTATCTTTATTTTTACGGTCACTTTAGAGGAAAAAAAATCAAAACGTAAGTAATGACCCTCTTCCGGTTGAGCTACATTTCTCAAAAGTTGATAGAAAACTACAAATTTTGAATAATGCTCATGGACCAAATTTCATCATTCTAGCTCAAACCGTTTTTGCGTAATTGGTTACATACATACACACACACACACACATATATCTTATCTTATTATGCTAGCTAAAATTGTATATATCTATCTATCTATATATATTGGTTCTCAAAAACCGCTCTAACGATTTTTTTCAAATTTACACTAGATATAGTATTTATAAAGAAAAATTAAGTTTTATTGATGATATCTCTTGAAACATTCAGCTTCATTATTAATTTCTTAATTGAAAATTATATATGGAAAACGTCAAAATTGGCCTCCATTTTTATTTGTATTAATATTTTTTTTTATTTAAAATATTTTAAAATTTATTATTTAATTTCGAAATAAAATTAAAAATATTTATTTTTAATAAAATATATATAGATATTTATTAATCTCTCTCAAAAAAAAAAAAAAATAAATAAAAAACATCAAATCTGCCTGCTAAGACAGTAAAAAAATGACAACTTTTTATCTAAACATATATAGTACAGTGGCTAGAGAGATGTTTTAACGAGTGGATTTCGTCGGTTCGAAACTCGCCGGGTGAATCGTTATTTAAAAATGAAAATGAAAATGAAAATAATGAATTTGTTATTTTTTTTCTTTTTATCTATTGTTTACATTTTAATAAATTACTATTTTATATTTATTTATTCATTGTTCTTTTATTAAATTTAATATTTATTAATATTATTTATTATTAATTTATATATTGATGACATCACAAATGACATTTATATTGAAATTTGACTCCCGCCTTTTTTTAAAGAATATTGTATTAATATTTTTTTTATATTTAAAATATTTTAAAATTTTTTATTTAATTTCGAAATAAAATTAAAAATATATATTTTTTTTATATTTAAAATATTTTAAAATTTTTTATTTAATTTCGAAATAAAATTAAAAATATATATTTTAATAATATTTTATAATTATAAATTACGATATATATTTATCAATAATAATGAATTTTTTTTTTTTAACTTAATTACAGAGCCGAGGCTCGGGGTCCCGGTATGATCTTAATATATTGTGAGAATTAGATAAATAATGTAGAGAGAAAAAAATATTTAAAAATAGATATTTATTTAAATGAAATAAAATTATTTAATTTACAGAATGAAAATGTCTATAATAATGTCTAAACATTTTTTCTTTATAATTTTACATTATAATAATACTAATTACAGTAGTTATAATATATGGGGAATTTTCAACTTTGACTGCCGATTTGACCATGTTCCCAAACGAATTTTAAAAAAACCAAGACCACTTTACATTTACACATTTTAAGCTCTAATCGAATCCAAAATCAAAATTTAAAAAATCGAAAAACAAACTCACAGATATATAGATTTTATAAATGAACATTTATACAATTTATTTTAATTAATTTGAAACATTTTAGGAAACAAATTTTTAATGGGTCATTTTTAGAAATCCCATTTAACAATTATAATAAATAATTAAAAAATTGTAAAATTTTTAAAGTATATAAAAATAAATTGTATAAATTGGTTAAAGGGTCGAGTGATAGTTCGGTGTCCCAGGTATATATTTTATATTAACACGCCTACTTTTCTGTATAATAAAGATATAAAGAATCATATTTTAATTTTTATATAACCAAGAAATCATTTTTTCACTTAAAATATAGTTGTAAAGCCCAAATCTCCGATCCATATAACATCATCGACTGGGCCGCTACCAAAAGGAGTCTTCTCTTGCTCTGACTAGGGCCACCGGTATTTGCCATTAGTCTCGAAAAAATAATATTAAATTTTATATAAATTTATAAATTAGAATATTTGAATTTGTTTAAATTTTAACACATGTAATCAATCATATGCATAAAGAATAGAAAATTTTGAAAATCAACTTGGTATTAAATTCAGAAAAAAAAAATACTCATATATAGAATATATAGACTATTCGAATATAATTGAAACTCTTTCTCTCCCTCTATTTTAAATTTGAAAAAACGGAGTGTTAAGAAATTAAGATTCCTTATACAACATGGATGGTTAAATGAATTGGGCTCCCTACCTCCCTGAGAAATTCACATTAAAAATGTTTATAATATTTTAGTTTATTAAATCAAACTATTATTTTTTTATTTCAATATTTTTAATGTTAATACAATAATTTTTATTTTATAATCTATAAAATAATTTAATTATTTTTAAAAACAACGGTCTTCAATTACAATTTTTTTACTCTCTACTGACTGTTCATTTCATAACTGAAAATAGTGTCGAATAGAAATAGACGATATTACTTGGATTAATCTTATTATGCTAGCTAAAATTGTTTGTTTGTATTATTGAGGACCCCAGTTCAATTCATTTTAATCAGATTGATGCAATGATGCAACATTTAATAATTGTAATAAATAATTAATTGTAGATTAATATTTTTTAAAGGGTCGAGCGACAGCTCGGTGTCCCAGGTATTAATATTACCAGCCAAACCCAATAATAATGAATCATTTTTTTTAACTTAAGTACCGAGCCGAGGCTCGGGGTCCCGGTACTATATATATATATATATATATATACACAGACAGACATTTTTCTCAACCTTAATGAAAATGATTCAGGAACCTTCAAAACGTATAAAAACATCAAAATCTCAACATCGAAAATTTTCGTGATCGTAATACTATCTCTTACGAGATAGTAAAAACGACTAGTACATAACCAACCTGTTTTCCATGTATATATATATATATATATATATATATTTATTTTATTATATTATTTAAATAAAATTACATAATATTTGAATTTATTAAAATATTTTTTAAACAATTGATACTAATTAAATTTTGAATAGTATTAACGATAACATACGTTTCTAGTGGTAAAATACATTATAAAATAAAAATAAATGAATGTATAATATTTACGTTTCTAATATCAACAATGTCGAGTAATTCTGATAAAATTTCATAAGATCCTTGGACAGCCAAATGTAGAACCGTTGGTTAGCTCTGTTAAAAAGAGTTATATCAGCTCCTGCTTCAAGAAGATTCAAAACTCCGATTAACCATTGGTCAGAGACTGCCTGATGGAGTGGAGGATTTCCCCAATGAGTGGGGTAATCGACAGCACTCATTGTTGCACTTGATCCTGAAGTTAAACTGGACTGACTTGAATTTACACTGATATTGACAGTGGTGTCTGGTGATTTAAAAAGTTCAAGAAGGGTCTGAAAATAAATAATAAATAAATCCAAAACGTAAGTAATATTAATATATAAACTACTTATATTATTTTATTAAAACATTTGTAATCTTACTTTCTTATTAATACAGTTATTAAATAAGTTTTACAAAAATAGTAAGTGTACCAGATCAATTATTTAACATAAAAATGGTAAAAAAATATAAATAATAATTATAATATATTTATTCTTAAAAATTATATTAAGTTGATCAAACTATTTTCTATAAAGTCAGATTAAAAAGCCACTTGAATCATTTCGGATTTTAACATTCTTTGATTTGGATACCTAGGTACCTAATGGTCTATATCAGACATGGGCAAACTTTTGAAGGGGAGGGCCTGTTAAAATAAGTTGACCTGTGGCCAGGTCCGAACCGACGACGGTTTGAAATAAATTAATTTCCAGCTACAGAAACAATTTCAAATAATTTTAATATATTTATTAATGTAATAAAAAAACAGATAGGGATATAACATAAATATTTTTAATTTTATTTTATTTATAATATATATGTAAGACCAGGCTGTGACGTCATGAATGGCTGGATGACGTCATATAATTTTAAATCAAGAAAAAACTAATAAATATGATTTTCCCGAGGATAAAACCAATACAAAGTGCATGATTCGTGGTGATATGTAAAAAATCTCCTCATGTGAAATTTGGTGTGAAAATAACCCTTCCCTTCCTATCGTCGATCGCTAATACTACCACTTCCGGTTTCAGGATTTGCACCAAAAGTTGATCAATTCATCCCACTGATGCATTAAGTAAATATACCAAATTTCATCAAAATCCGTTGAGCCGTTCAGGCTGTACACATCTATACGGACGGACGGACAGACAGACAGACGGACAGATATCATGCTAAAAATACTTTTTTCTGTTAAGAAAATGCATGATTCGTGGAGATATGTAAAAATCTCCACATGTGAAATTTGGTGTGAAAACAATACCTCCCTTACTATCGTCGGTCGGTAATAAAAAATCATCTAGGCGGGCTGAAAAAAAAAATTAAATATAGCACATTTTTATAAGCTGTAATATTTTTTAATTTACAGTACACAACTTATACATGATACAATGGTAAAAAATAGAACAAAGTTACAAAATTTCATTAGAAGAGTATGAAGGGGTATGTGACAGATGAAACTGTGATTGAATTTCCAAAAGTTGTTGATATTCTGGTAGAAACTGGGATGAGCTGATTCGCAGTAGTGAAGCTAAAGGAGGGTGAGTCAATCTGCTTCGAATGCTGTTTTTGAAAAAATGGACCGTACTTTGCCCATTACTCGTCTATTTTTATAAATATTATTCTATTATAAAAAAAGGTTATAACGCCCACCTTGAGCTCTTCCTCGTTTTGGTGATGGATTGCCCAGTGGACTGGGTTCATCCCTTGTTGATTGTAGTATAGGGTTGCACCAGCCTCCACCAGCAAACGGATCGTCTCCGGAGAACGCATCTCTACAGCCGTATGAAGGCATGTTGTCCGGGATTTACTCAACTCTTCTTGGTTTATTGTAGGTCGGGCTTTCGCTTCCAGGAGACTTTTCACCACTTCCAAAAGTGTTTCACTAATTGATTTGTTTTAATAAAAAACAAATGCATTTCGTTGAGAAAAAAAAATGATATTTCATTAAATTAAGTATTAAAATAATTGAGAAGTTCGTGAGGCGTGGTCAATGACTTTAACAGATGAGAATAAACTTAAAAATTTTGAAAATCAAATCTCCCGAAGCATTTATAAACCGAAAATTGAGAGGAATATTGGATAATCTGAATCAGAGGTTCCCAAAGTAGGGGTATACGGCAGCGATTAACAAATTTTGGGCTCCATGAAATGAAAATGGGGGTCTACGTGTTTTGTGGTTCCGAAAATAATATAAGAAATATTTTTCTTACCCATATTGTTCATTTGTCTCCATATCCTCGTCAAAATCCTCGTCATTTTCATCTTTGGCTTCAATTTTGGAATTTAATCGTAATTCCCCAACAACATCTAACGGATTCATTCCTGAATGATCTCTTGCATTAATATCAGCACCATTTTCCAACAAGTAACGAACACATTTTATACTGAGGTTAGCTGAAGCAATATGAAGTGGGGTACTTCCTTTTTCTAATTTAACTGGCATCTAAGAGAAAAGCACAAAGTATATATTATCATTCAAATGATGGTATAACTTTATTACTTCATTAATGTTTTTCAAAATTGATTGATCTATCTTTCTATTACTTTATGAGTTGGTATAATTTATGAAATTAGTCGATTATATAATAGGCAAAATTTTTTTTTTTTTTTTTTGCATTGATTTTTATAATAAATATTAAGAGAAAAACTAATTTCCACCAAGTTTGGTTTTCAAATTAATTTATCTGTTTGTTTTTAATTTAAGTGCATTTTATTAAGTAAAATAATTACTAAAAGATAAGTGAAATGCGCATAAAGAAAATATTTATTTTTAAATGATTAATGTTTATTTTTCCGAACTAATTTATTATCTTTAACTTTTATTATATGGCTCTACGGAACTCGAATGATCCGAATGAATCATATTTCTCCAAACATTCCTATCCTGAGCCACTCCCATCCAACTCCTGTCAGGTGTTATGATCATCGCAACCTTTTTTATTATATGTAAATTTATAAAAATCTTATCAATTTTAATTGTGGTTGTGGTTCTATTATTATGAAATATAGGGGCATGGTTTATGACATTAAGAACCAAAATAAATTCCGGATTGTCACAAATTTGAATAAATCGTTATCAATTTCTTGTATTTAATAGAATCTACTTTTGAAGCCTCATTGTTTATTACCTTTTTTTTTAATCCTTCATGATTATGATATGATAAATCTCGATATTCGCTCATAGGTGATTTATAAAATTGAAATGGATCATCTCCCACAAAATAATCTTGATTAAATTCCTTTATTTTATCCAAAATCTTTAAACATTCTAATTGATCTGCCCAGGCAGCGATGTGTCTTGCAAGTGGACATGGTTGACACTTTCTTGAAAGTAAACTTTGCAAAATCTTCACATTTCCAGTAACCTCTGCGATGAACAATGCAGGAACTTGTGCAGTGGCACAAACGGCATCAACATTTGCCCCAAGATCTAAACTTCTAAATAATTTAAAATAAAGAGTAATAAGTTAGTAATATAACAAACATGTTAATATATTAATTTATTGCATCTTAAATGTATAATTAATGTGCTAAAAATTCAAAATGTAAATTCTTAAATGTTTTTGTTTTATAATTAAAGAATAAATAAATAAATTTGTTCAAATTTAAATATAATCAATAATATAATACAAGTTACTGTTCTTAAGTGTCAAGAAATCGTTTCTCGCGGTCTTCAATAATTTTAAAGAATTATTAATAATTATTAATAATTCAATATAAGTATAATAAATTTATATTTACTTTATATTTAAATTAAATCACCTTCACATTTCCCTCTATTATTATTCTAAAATCAAAACCCGATGAATTTACTTTATCTAATCTAATCACTAATATTAATACCATTTATAATTTTAATCAAATAATATTTTTTAAAATATTAATGAAGCCAAATATTTAACTGAATATCGTCAAAATTTAATTTTTTAAAATTAAATAAATAAATTTGTTTATTGTATAAACTAAAATGTATAATAATACCCAATATTTGGTTGGAAGTTTATATGTAAAAGCTTTTTTCATCCATATTGCTTCAATCAGTATATTACATAAAAATTTTATTTGTTTTTGTGTTCTTACTATTAATTTAATCGGTAAATTAATTATATATTATTATTGTAAATGTTATATCTATCTATCGCTGTGCTCTACGGTAGTCGAAAGTTCTTGGCCGCAACATCCACATTTCTCCAAAGTGTTCCTTGATACATTGTGAATCCACCCATAATAATATCTTACTTAAAAATGAAATCCAATTATGAGATATATAAAAATTAAAATTATTTATTTATATAATCTTAAAAATTAAAAGAGGTAATAATATTCGCAATGTGAATGTTTTCAATGTTTTATAAATAATTTTAAAAGGCCAATATTAGAAAAATAAAATTAAAAATATAATAAAATATAAATATAAATATAACATAAAAAATAAAAACATAAACATTCTTTGAATGACAACATGTAGATATCAAATTTTAAAAAATTAATTTCTGAGATATGCAAGAATATTGTGATGTAATTTCATCGAAATCGGTTCAGCCAATTTTTAGTCTATGGGGTCTATACGTTTAAGGGGTGTATGTTTTATGACTATTTTTTTTTTAATTTATGTTCTTTTTAATTATTTGAATGGCGATTCGGTGAATCAGGTATTAAAATTATCAGCCAAACCCAATAATAATGAATCATTTTTTTATAATTTAATTATCGCGGAGTCTAGGGGTTCCGGTACTACATAGTTATATTATATAACAAATTTTTTTTAGTAATAAAATAAATATTAAATAATAATAGTCGACTGAAAATCGGTGGGCAGCCAGTAGGAAGTAAAGATTAAGATTTTTTTCTTATACTTTTATCTTCATTTTTTGTGGGTCGCTTAATATATTTCAGCAATGATGAAAAAAAATCATTCATTTTCACTCTCCAAAGCAAAAATATAACAATTGCTGAAGATGGTCTGATCAAAAACCGAAACGTTGACTTTTTTTAACAATGTAAAAGATTTCAAAAATCAAAAAAAAAATAATAAAAATAAATACCAGTCTGGATATAACTGATATACATATATTAATTTAAAGGATATATTTCAATCCTCACCTTCATTCCTTATCAATTAAATAATAAATAAATTAAATATATTTTGTTTTAACTAACGTACCTAATAACTCCATTCAAATCTTCTGACTCGATAGCATCTAAAAACTCAGTGTTAAGCCTGAGACGTCGTTGATTATCCTTTCTTTTCTCCTTTGCTGCCGGTGACTCTCTCCATGCCCTCCCCATAAGTTTACCATCAAACTCATCATTTTTACTTCGAAAGGAGGGAGTTGATATATTTAACTCGGAGAAGACGGAGAGATATCGGGTTGTATTTAATGAATACATTTCTTCTGTTGCCAAATTTTCGTATTTACAAAACATATTAAATATTAACTAAAACAAGGTAGAAGCAAATATTGTAAGATGAATAAGTAAAATGTTTAAAACACAAATCCTTTTGATCAAAATTATATCAAAAAAAAAAAGATTTTAATCTTTTATCTTTGGACTTTCAAACTTATTTTTTTTTATATTTTAAAAATAATTCCTAATTGGAATATCTATTGAAATTTCAAGGTAATTACACGTTTTAAAGGTCAAAAACATTTTTTAGAAGGTTACATTAGGAGAATCAATCCTATCATGTTAATTTTTTTTATTAAATATTTATTCAACTTAAAAAATAAATTATTCATGGCATCGGGTAAACTATAAATTTATAAATAATTTAAAATGTTAATATTAAACAATAAAAAATTAACATTAAATAAAAAACAAACTATATAAATATATTAGTAAATCTAATTAAGAATTTACTATTGATATTATTTATTTTAGGAATAGAAAAATATATTATTAATAAATTTTGGTTTATTTTAAAAATATATAATAATAATAGCGACTTATTCTCAAAAAATTCAAATCCTACTAATTAATAAAATTAAAATAGTATACTATTTCTGCTATATTATATATACTCGAAGTATTTATAAATTTTTATAATTATAAAATTGACATTTATAAAATTCTAATTTAATATAAATATTATATCCAACTAAGAATTTTTAATTTCAACTTACAATTAATGAATACCATTTAAAAATAAAAACATTTTATATTAAACTAGCTGCTCAGAGCGCCTTCGGCGCTCTTCACACCTAGACGGGGGCTCCGCCCCCTGTACCCCCGAGTGGTACATAGTATTTGGTTGAAAGTAGTAAAAGGTTTTCATCCATTTTGTTTCAATCCGTATATTACATAAAACATTCATTTCTTTTTGTGTTCTTATTCAAAATCTATTTTAATTTAATCAGTAAATTAATTATATATATTATTATTATTGTATATGTTATATCTATCTATCTATGTGGCTCAAAGATACTCGAAAGTTCTTGGCCGCAACAACCACATTTCTCCAAGTGTCCCTATCCTAAGCCCTTGTCCCATCTCTCTTACGTCCCTTCCTACGCGTCATTGGTTTTCCAAGCGGACGTTTTCCAATCGGTCTCCTCACCAATATCTTTTTCCTCTCCCATTCTAGCCACGTGCCCTGCCTATCGCAGCTTTTTCCCTTTTATAACCCTAACTATTTCTGAAGATGCAGAGAGGCCATGCAATTTCTTGTTATGCAGTCTCCCTCATTCCCCTGTGACCTCATCTTTCTTTGGCCAATAAATGCAGGGAAGAATCCTATTCTCAAACACTCTGAATCTACTCTCATCTCCCAGGGTCATAGACCATGCCTCCCACCCATATAATGCAACAGGCAAAATAATTTTTTTATATATTCCCTTTGATAATAATTTTGAAGAGATAAGCCTCTTTATTGCAAGATAACAAGTCGTTTCCCGATTGCAACCCCGATTTAAATTCTTCTCAAATATTATTATCCTTCGTGATTACATTCAATTTTTCTACATATTCAAATTCTACATTTTGTATCTTAAGATTTTGTATGTTAATACTCTTCCTCTTTGTTACTAAATATTTTTTCTTATCACTATTAATTTCAAACCTCCATTAATATTTCCTCGCTATCTGCAATTGCAATTTCCTAATCTCCTATTATATTTAAGTCGTCTGGGTAACCTAACATTTTACAATTGATTTCCGCATCTTATTCTTTCTTTACTACCTTCAAGACAAATTTGAAGATCAAAATTTGAAAAAGTTTATGCTGATCTATATTGAGTCATGTGTATGTTTTACTAAAGTCTACAAATAATTAGTGAACAGAAATATTGAATTCGCAGTTTTTTTCCTAATATCTGTCATAATGAAAATATCTTAATTAATGTTGGTCGATTTGGCCTGAACCCGCAATGATATCGTCTAATATTTCCTCCGCCTATGGTTCTTAAGTATTTTCTATGTTATAATAGTGAAATAGAGTATAATATTTCTTGATCATTACATTTTGATATTTTATTTTCATTGCTAGATTATTATTGAATATTTTTAATTATAATGAAACTTGAGAAAATGCAAAAATAGAGACTTGAGACAATTTATAAAAATTAACGGTATAAAACTATAGATAAATTACCAATATATACATTCATTAATAGTATTAATTTAAATTAATTGATTTATTTGTTTTTTTATTATTAAGTTCATTTATTAATTTTTTTAGATCATAGTTATTTTCCTCCTTTAAAAGAAACTTATATAATTCTGTGGTGCTAGGGGCTTTGAAAATTATTATTATTAGTGGCGATATGAAGATTTCGCTTACAGTTTCTGTCATGTCCGACCTCCGTCCAAGTTATTTCCCTCAAGTTTCTTGCTTCGCTTAATCATGTGATCTATATATTTAATTTTTTTGATTCATTGTAATAAAATTTAAACAAATAAAAATTTTCACTTTGTTAATTTATATAAATTTCAATTTACACTGATTGTGAGTGATACGCTTTGCCAATACTCTGAATATTTTGTGTATAGAAATATTGAATGTTCTTAGCGAGATTTTTTAACCTTTCACTTTCAAATAGAAAAGAAGAAATATTCAAATATATAGAAAGAATAAATAAAAATTAAGTTAATATAAATATGATCTAAATATTTTATTAAATTAATTAAAATGGGAACTTTTAGAATAAATGATTTAATTGAATTGATATTTAAATATTAGAATTTTTAAAATAAAAAGTGAAATATTATAATAATTCTTTTATTTGGAATCGCTATGATAATTCATTGTTTGAAATGATTCCGCTAGGCCGTCAGTGAGCCGCGAGCTGCTCTTGAATGAACAACACGGAGAATTATCTAAACTTTAAAAAATTAATTTCTGCGGTTATTGATAATATATTAATAAAATTTATAGCCTATGTTACTCTAGAGGTATATAAGAATATTGTGATGTAATTTCAAAGAAATCGGTTCAGCCAATTCTGAGTCTATAAAATAGTAATTTTCCGGACAGACAGACAGACAGACCGACAGACAGACATGAAAAATTCTAAAGTCACTTTTGGATTCTAGAGGTCATGAAACGCGAAGATATGCAAAAAATTTTAAATTCTGAGCAATGTGCAGACAAAAACCTTTTTTTATATATATAGATTATAATTCATCCAAGTACATCTACACTATAACTGAATTAACTCAATCAATGACTCATTATCAAATATTTATATCTCCTTTCAACCGATAAGATTAGCTATTATTAATTCATTGATAATTCAAAGGATATTTTGGTATCAAATTAATGTAAACCTTGTATTGATTTGATAATTGATGTTAAAGACGAATTATTTAAAATCTAACTAATATAATTATATATATATATATATATATATATATTTATGTGAATTTATTATAAATTACCGGGACCCCGAGCCTCGGCTCGGTAATTAATTAAAAGAAAATGATTCATTATTCATTATTATTTGGCTGGTATTATTAATTCTTGATTCACCGAATCGCCATTCAAATAATAACATACAAACAGAAAAGTAGGCCTGTTGATATAAATATATACCTGGGACACCGAGCTATCTTTGAATGAAAACATTAGGCATAATTAAATAGTGGATAAATTCTGTTATTATACATCAAAACCTTCCTTTTCAATCACTCTATCTATTAAAAAAAACATCAAAATCCGTTACGTAGTTTTAAAGGTTGAAGCGTTTATAGGGACCGAGAAATCGACTTTGTTTGATACTATGTAATGATTATGAAAAAAAAAAAATTTAAACAAATGTATTTAATTAAATTAATAAATTTAAAAAATATTAAATGATGTTTTAGCTTAATTATAAAAATTAAAATCAAAAGAAATTACTTAAAAAAATTATAACTATAACAATAATATTAAAAAATATATAAACTTACCATTAGATATTTATGTAATAAAATTAAATTTTTAATCATCTTAAAAATTAATTCAAGTAATATCGTCTATTTCTATTCAACACTATATTCAGTTATGAAATGAGAAGGGATTCACAGTCAGTAGAAAGTAAATAAAATTGTAATTGAAGACCGCAGTTTTTTATAAAATAATTAAATTATTTTATAGATTATAAAATAAAAATTATTGTATTAACATTAAAAATATTGAAATAAAAAATAATAGTTTGATTTAACAAATTAAAATATTATATACATTTCTCAGGGAGGTAGGGTAGGGCGGTCAGATAGGCCAGTGCTCCGCAACGTTTTTTTATTCGTGGCACACCAAAAGCTTTTTCTGGTTTTCACGGTACACCAAATTTAATAGGTATAAATATAATAAAACAACACGTATACACATCAGAACATAATACATTAATTAATATTTTAATTCGTTTTATTTTACATATTTACGGTATTATATGTACATAACATATATAATTAATTACAAAACTACAATAATACAAAAAAATAGGCAAAAAGGGTAATTAATGTGATACTTGAGCTTGTTTCAAGGAACACAAGTATTTTATATTGGGCTCGATATTTGATAGTGCAACTCGAAGTTCTTGATCGAGATTTTTTAAGCAAGACCGCTTATCATTTTTAATTAAAAGAAGTGTCGAAAAGCTTTGTTCGCATGAATATGTCGTTGAAAAGGGGATTAAAATTGAAATAGCCTGTTTTGAAATTTGAGGATATTCATTCTTAGCCGAAATCCAGAAAACATCCAATGGAACTTCTCCAAAAGTAAGTTTTAACGTCCCGTCGTTACTCAGTTCAATAAACTCTTCTTTAAATTTAAGAGAAAATGCATCAACAGATTTTTTTGCATTAGTTGCAAAAGGATTGCGAATCCAATCATATTCTTCACTTTTAATCGAATGAAAATAGTAGTCGAATTTATTTTCCAGTGTTGTTAAATGGGATTGGGCCAGATCGATAATTAATTGCCTATTTTCAATTATTGTATTATGAACCCTTTGAAACATTTCTAAAGAGTTGTTACTTAGTTCATTCTGCCAAAGTTCCAGTTTATTTTTGAACCCTTGCAATTTGTCGGAACAGGTTAATAAGTTTTCATTCGGACCTTGCATTTTTCTATTAAGTTCATTAAGATGGTCGAAAATGTCAGCCATATATGCAAGTTTGGCGATCCAACTGTTATCTTCGAAGTGCTGGCCGAGTTCGGGCATATTTTGACTTAGTAAAAACTGATGCACTTCACAGCGAAGTTCAAACAATCTAGTCAACACTTTTCCTCGGGATAACCAACGTACTTCAGTATAAAATAATAAAGATTTATGTTCTGAACCCATTTCTTCACAAAGCATTTCGAAAATTCTTGTATTTAAAGCTCTTAATTTAATAAAATTTATAATTTTGATGCATTCATTCATAGTTTTTAAAAGTTGTTCTGGTAAATTCTTCACCATCAATACTTCCCGATGTATGCAGCAATGTGTAAATTGTATTGCCGGATTTTGTTGTTTTACAAAGGCAACAAAACCCTTTATGTTACCAGTCATTGCTGCGGCGCCATCAGTACAAATACTCATGCAGTTACTCCATTGTAGATTATGTATTTTGAAGAAATCATCAGTTACTCGAAAAATATCCTCTCCAGTAGTTCGTTCGGCAAGTTTTTTACAAAATAAAAAATTTTCTTTTATGCAATCTTCGCCAACAAAACGTACAATTGCAATTAATTGTGCTTGATTTTTAATATCCGTTGACTCGTCAATTTGAAGAGCAAAATTGTTAGCTGCGATCAATTTCAAAATAAGCGTGTTCAAAATATCTGTTGACATGTCGCCAATATGTCTTTTAATAGTTTCAGCTGACAGTGAAACCTTACTCACTTCCTGAACCTCTTTAGGTCCAAGCATAACTCGCACAATTTCCATACATGCTGGTTTAATAAGTTTTTCTCCAATAGTATGAGGTTTCTTTTCACGAGCTATTAATCTTGCAATGTAATAGCTAGCTTCTAATGCTTTATCGGAAACAGATACGGTCGACATCATAAATTTTTTTTGTTTTAAATTTTGAGCCAAAAACCTTTGAAAATATGATATATCCTTTTTAGCACAATTCGGATGTTTTGAAGTTAGATGGCGATTTAGTTTACTGGGCACCATTGAGTCGTTTGTTAATTGTTCGTTGCAAATTACACATAATGGTTTCGGAGCCGCTTCATCGCCGCACCAATAAAAGCCATAACGAATGTAGTCTTCGAAGTATTTTCTATTCACAATCTTTCTTTTCTTAGCAATACTGCTTGTGCAAGGTTCATCATCTTCTGCCCGAGAAGTAGATTGTTTTCCAAATAAAAATTTATCCATATTGAAATGGGCACAAAAATAAATCACGTTAATAACAAACACGAATGGTTAATTTATAAACTTCTGCGATTTAATTTATAGGGGTGTATGTGTCCAGTAGAAATTCGTATCTAACACTGACGATATAATATAATAAATATATATTTTATGTTAGAGATTACAATTTATAAAACAGTTCGTATTGCAATATTTTAAACAAAGTTGAATATATATATAAATATAAGTTACAAATTTGTTTAAAATGTATGTTTAAAATAATATATAAATTATATATGTATATACATATATACATGCATATGAAATTCATCTTTCTTGTGAAATAGCGCGAATTTCGTCTGTTTTAAAATTTCTTACGCAGAAGTTTTCACTTCTGTCGGCCAGTCCCACGACTGCCAATTTTGCTTTTTTAATTTCGAAAAGCTGCAAAGCACTTTTTTTTGTCTTTAGTTTGTTTTATAACCACTTGGGGCTAAACAGTTTTTCAAAAAAACACTAAAGAAAAATATATATATATATATATTATATATTTATGTATTATTGAGGAGCACAAGTTCATTCATTTTAATCAGATTGATGCAAATGTGTAACATTTAATAATTGTAATAAATAATTAAAGAATTGTATATCAATATATTTTAAAGGGTAGAGCGAGAGCTCGGTGTCTCAGGTATTAATATTACCAGCCAAATCTAATAATAATGAATCATTTTTTAACTTAAGTACTGAGCCAAGGCTCGGGGTCCCGGTACTTGTATTTATGATTGAAAATGTAAAGTTTTCAGTACGACCCAGACTACAGAGTCCATCTTCTATTTACTTCTATTGACATCCATTTCTTCTATTGTGTGAATACATTATAGCAAGTGCTAAACAATTGTTATTTTATTGATGGTTTTGCATTGAAATATAGTAAGTATATACAATTCGTTTTTATAAATTGTAAATTTGTATTAGAGTACATTGCATTAAAATAAATATGTTGTGTAATTTCAAGCGGCGGCACACCTGTGTTTCAGCTGCGGCACACCGGTTGCGGAGCACTGATCTAAGTTTATCAAACAACTGATTTACGTACATTTGAGTTAATTTATAAATGAAAAAAATGTGGGGCATCTCCGCTCGGCTATCATGCAAATTCCAATTGGATTAATGAACACATATATATATTATATTTAAATTAAATTATAAATTAAAATTAATAAATAATGTTTATTAAACCAGCTTGGCTCTTTGTTGATGGCACCAGGTCACGTGCTGGCGCGTGATTGTCAGTCAACGTGCTAAAAAATTAATTCTGGTACTTTCAGCGATTCAACCAAGCTGAAATTCTATATATAGCAGTTTTATGCAATTTTTAATCATATGAATAACTATAAAAGATATACTGAGAGGAGTAAGTTAATATATTTGATATTTAATTGTGCTTATTTTGAGTTCCTATATTACGGTGCAATTTCTATTTATTTATCAAATAATAAATAATTTAACTTTGATATTTGATCGACAGTGCGAAGTATTACAATGCAATTTATATTATTTATCAAACAATAAATAATAAATTTTCTAATTTTATTGGTGTTAAGTGTTAAATAAAATTTATATTTATATTTATCAAATAATAAATAATATAAATTCATAAGTTAAATAGTGTTAAGCAGTAACGGCCCGAGCTCTTATGGCGCCCTAGGCCAAGGGTCTAAAGTTCGCCCCATATGTTTTAACAAGCAAAAAAAAAAAAAAAACTTTGAAAACTGCAACACTAAATATTATTTTAAAAGATTAATACTTGTGTGGGTAGTGTTACAATAATATTTATGGTTGCTATGACTACCAACGGTATTGTGATTAATATGCAAAATATTTTTAAAAATGTAATAATTTACTACTTATTTTAAATAAACGCAATTTTTTTATTGCGTACCATAATTTTTTATTTACTATTAAGTCTTATAAGCCCTGATATCTTCCGAAGGATTAATTTTTTTTTTTCATAATGGCGCCCCTGCCAGCCAAGCGCCCCAAGCCATTGCCTTACTGGCTCGGCTCTAGGTCCGGCCCTGGTGTTAAGTGAAAAATATAAATTAGCCAAGAAATCAATTTATTTGGATTGGTGAACAAGTTCTATTTATATAATTTAAACTATTGTGAATTATATTAAGAGTAAATATTTATAGTTATAAATTTTGGTGGTATATTAGATAATAAAATATCCGTTTATATAAACTATATAAAATTAAGTGTAACATTTTAATCATAAGGATTACAAACAAAATGTTTATTTAAAATGTTATTATTTTATTTATTGTTAAATCAAATAATTCATTAATATGTACATTGCAAGAAGTTAGTGGTGTCTTAATTTAACAAAAAATTTTTTCTATATATTACAACAACATATAATTATCAGTATTGAATATAGTTTTGGACGGATGTGGACGGATTGTACGTGGGTGTAATAGTCTGCGAGTTTGATATTCAAATAATTGCAGGGAATTCGGAAGGCCTGTGGGGAGGACGTATTACGTAATCTGCGGTCTTTTTTGCGCTGCCATCTATTGTGCGCCTGAAGAGTCAACCGTTGTCGCCTGCAGCACCATCTAGCGACTACGGGCATTCCGATTCAAAAAAAAGCTATTCTACCCCTTGATCAGACATCCTGCTTGGATTTATAATGAAACAATTACGTGAAAGGCACATTTTGAAACGTTGGATAACATTCATTTCCGAAGCAACCAAATACCTATGTTATGTGCCACTCGGTGGCGCAGGTGAACAAGTACGCAATTTGTCTGCGCCACCCTATATAGGTATAGGTATCCAAAATTAGCTGGAGTGTCTCCACTCGACTATCTCGCAATTTGAATTGGATTAAATAACATAATATATAATATTTAAATTAAATTTAATTAATTATAAATTATAAATATAATAAATATTAAACCAGCGCATGTTTGACTCTTTGTTGACGGCACCACGTCACGTGTTGGCGCGTGAGATTTCCAGGGTTAAAAATTAATTCAAGTACTTTCAGCGATTCAATCAAGCTGAAATTCTATATATAGCAGTTTTATACAATTATTAATCATGTGAAAAATTATCAAACATATATTTTTATTTTTACGGTCACTTTAGAGGAAAAAATCAAAACGTTGTAAGTAATGACCCTCTTCCGGTTGAGCTACATTTCTCAAAAGTTGATAGAAAACTACGAATTTTGAATAATGCTCAAGTACCAAATTTCATCATTCTAGCTCAAACCGTTTTTGCATAATCTTGGTTACATACATACACATACACACATATATATATACACACACACATACACACACACAGACATTTTTCTCAATCTTAGTGAAAATGATTCAGGAACCTTCAAAACGTATAAAAACATCAAAATCTCAACATCGAAAATTTTCGTGATCGTAATACAATTTACTCTCTACTGACTGTTCATTTCATAACTGAAAATAGTGTCGAATAGAAATAGACGATATTACTTGGATTAATCTTATTATGCTAGCTAAAATTGTTTGTTTGTATTATTGAGGACCCCAGTTCAATTCATTTTAATCAGATTGATGCAATGATGCAACATTTAATAATTGTAATAAATAATTAATTGTAGATTAATATTTTTTAAAGGGTCGAGCGACAGCTCGGTGTCCCAGGTATTAATATTACCAGCCAAACCCAATAATAATGAATCATTTTTTTTAACTTAAGTACCGAGCCGAGGCTCGGGGTCCCGGTACTATATATATATATATATATATATACACAGACAGACATTTTTCTCAACCTTAATGAAAATGATTCAGGAACCTTCAAAACGTATAAAAACATCAAAATCTCAACATCGAAAATTTTCGTGATCGTAATACTATCTCTTACGAGATAGTAAAAACGACTAGTACATAATCAACCTGTTTTCCATGTATATTTTTTAAATAAAATAAAATATTTATTTTATTATATTATTTAAAATTACATCAAATTTGAATTTATTAAACTATTTTTTAAACAATTGATACTAATCAAATTTTGAATAGTATTAACGATAACATACGTTTCTAGTGGTAAAATACCTTATAAAATAAAAATAAATGAATGTATAATATTTACGTTTCTAATATCAACAATGTCGAGTAATTCTGATAAAATTTCATAAGATCCTTGGACAGCCAAATGTAGAACCGATTGTTTATCTCTGTTAAAAAGAGTTATATCAGCTCCTGCTTCAAGAAGATTCAAAACTCCGGTTAACCATTGGTTAGAGACTGCCTGATGGAGTGGAGGATTTCCCCAATGAGTGGGGTAATCGACAGCACTCATTGTTGCACTTGATCCTGAAGTTAAACTGGACTGGCTTGAACTTACACTGATATTGACAGTGGTGTCTTGTGATTTAAAAAGTTCAAGAAGGGTCTGAAAATAAATAATAAATAAATCCAAAACGTAAGTAATATTAATATATAAACTACTTATATTATTTTATTAAAACATTTGTAAACTTCCTTTCTAATTAATACAGTTATTAAATAAGTTTTACAAAAATAGAAAGTGTACCAGATCAATTATTTAACATTATAAGTTGAGCTGTGGCCAGGTCCGAACCGACCGACGGTTTGAAGTAAATTAATTTCCAGCTACAGAAACAATTTCAAATAATTTTAATATATCTATTAATGTAATAAAGAACAGATATGGATACATAAATAATAAATATAAACATTTTTAATTTTATTTTATTTATAATATATATGCAAGACCAGGCTGTGACGTCATGAATGGCTGGATTACGTCATATAATTTTAAATCAAGAAAAAACTAATAAATATGATTTTTCCGAGGATAAAACCAATACAAAGTGCATGATTCGTGGTGATATATAAAAAAATCTCCTTTGGTGTGAAAATAACCCTTTCCTTCCTATCGTCGATCGCTAATACTACCACTTCCGGTTTCCGAAATTGCACCAAAAGTTGATCAATTCATCCCACTGATGCATTAAGTAAATATACCAAATTTCATCAAAATCGGTTGAGCCGTTCAGGCTGTACATATCTATACGGACGGACAGACATCATGCTAAAAATACTTTTTTCTGTTTAGAAAATGCATGATTCGTGGAGATATGTAAAAATCTCCACATGTGAAATTTGGTGTGAAAACAATACCTCCCTTAGTATCGTCGGTCGGTAAAAAGTTAATTTCCAGGGGGCGCTGAGTTTTTTTTTTGGAAAGGGGGCGCTTGGCCAAATAAGTTTGGGAACCACTGCCCTAGACATTTGTACCATCTAGGTCACGGATGGCGAACCTTATTCAATGTCCGTGCCACAAAATTATAAAAAATCTTTATGAAGTAACTAACGTGCCACAAAATTGTCATTTTATTCTCTACCACCTGTACCCCTTTTAGCTTGAATATATAATCGAATATTTTTGTATAACTTCTAACTATCCTGTATAAAAGTGTTATAATTTTAAATATTAAACCTTATTCCAAAAAAATAAAATAATTATTAAAAATTTGAAATTTATTTTGGTAAAAATACATCTTTCCTAAAAATTGTTTTTTTATTTTTATTGTATGGAAATTCTTTAATTGATTTTAGTTTGTAGTTTTTAGTTGTAGATAATGACAAAAAAGCAAAATTTATATTTGATACCGTGAATCACTTACATTTTCTTGTTTTGATAATGCAATGTTAAATTCTAGATAAAGATTGCGATTATGGCACTATTCTTCCACCGCCTTATGGGCAAATTGATGTAAATTTTAAAAAATTAATTTTTCTTTTTTTTTAATAATGATTGATAAAATTTACAGCATATATTAAAATAAGAGCATATAAGATTATTCTGGTAATATTTCATCGCCCCAATCAATTTGGAGTTTATAACTTCACAATTTACCAGACAAACAGACAAATAGAATGACAGACAGGAAAAATACAAAAGTCATATTTGGGTTCCCCAGGTTACATGAAGAGTAAAGATTTGCAAAAATTTTAAATCCTGAACAATGCTATTTGTACGGTAACAACACGCAATGACATAACAGAAGTCCAAACGGTATACACTGAGTCTATCTATTTATCATGAATGTTTTTATACTTCGAGGGAATTCAAGCGATATTTCAGCTTAATAAAATGGATAATTTGCCGGTTTCATCTCTCTACTATGATAGATAAATAAATATTCAGTACTTCAAATTTCATAAATTTTAATTTTAATGTAATTTATTCATTATTATCTCGCCAGACGTGTCCTAACATGCATCAGTCCGCTTGAATCGGAGCAAGCGTACGGTTACTTGAAAACGACTGCAGAATAAGCAGTTGAAACGTTGTACAATTATTTTAATTTAATAAATAATTTTATACAAATAATGTGGTCTTTTAATAAAAATTCTCTTAATAATTATCAAAATAACCACAAAAGCTTTAATAAATACAAAAAAATTTTAGTTAGGAAAAATTGCTGAATAAAATCGTAAAGATGCGTTTACGAATTCAACGAATTTTAATGAATACAATAAAATAAAATTATTATCCTGTTCTTGAAATTAGAATTCAAAATTTACAATAAAATGCATTTATATACACAGAGGAATAATATTCGAAATCATATAGTTAATCATAATTTATATAAATCAAATAGTAAACTTATAATAATCATAATAATCATTTATTATTCAAGAAAGAAAAAAAATAAATATGAAATGCATAAGTTGATTTTTACAACTATAACTAAATATAAAAAATGCCGCCCCAAGATAAGTGCCGCCCGGTGCGGACCGCACCCACCGCACCCCCCTTGGTACGCCACTGAGTCTGACTTAAAAATTGTATCATCATTTTATATTTAATCAATTTGTATCAAAACTTATAATAATGGCCAAAACTGATTCTATTTTATTAATAATCAATTTAAATTTTAATGGTTTATAGATTAGGTAGAAAATTAAATAAGAAATGTCAATATTTAATTTAATATTCAAATGATAATTAATTCATGTCAAAATAATCAACTATGAAAATTCAACTTACATTAGCCCAATCAGAGAAAGCATCTAGCACCGCTCTTGGAGTTTCATCTCTTAATAACTGTTTGATAATAATTGATAAATTAATAATAAATGCAAAAGTGTAATAATAGGTTAATGTTAATAATAAAAATACTTTACTATTAAAATTAAAGAATAAAAATTAATTTAAAGTGCTTGAAATTTGTTATTAGTTATTTGTTATTTATTATAATATATATATACATATTTCTTTCATATAAATTTAGCCACATCTTCACCAAAAATAAAATCTTTAATTTCAACGTTTTGAGATTCCATTTCTTGACGTATAGTTGCAGGATTCTAACAAAAAAAATAATTGTTGAATTCGCAAAAATAAACCATTTTCTCTTTTTTCTTTATAATTACTAAATTTTATAAATTTATTTATACATAAAAAATAGTTTTTTTTTTCCCTCAGAATCAATTTTCATCAAGTTATCTCAGAAACTCTAGGCTGACTTAAAAAGTTATGTTTCATCATTTTATTTAAAATACAAAATTAAAATATGCATGTAAAATTAATTATAAATAATATAAACTGATTTATTATTCATTACCTGAGTCTTCACAATTATTTGAAATAAATGAGGAAGAAGTTTAGAACAATCAATATCTTTAATTTTAATAGCATCTCGGAATTGAGCCCAAGAAATGGATTTCGAAGTAATAAGTGGGGCTAAAAAAATGAAAATACATTAAATAATAACTTATTATAGAAATATATCAAATCAAAATAATAATTTAGTTTTTTCAGCCCTGTTGAGCTTAAATCCATCATTGAGATCCGTAAATAAATTATCATCATGTTTCAATTATTTATTATATATATAAAATACTTAAGATGGAAAAAAATATTAAAAAAGTTTAATTACCAAGGAAATCCGCAGCAAAGTTCCAAAACTTGGGAACATCAATGATAATATCTTTAGCTATTTCAAATATATCCATAAAACTAAAAATATAAATAATATTAAAATAATATAAATAATTATTAATTAAATATAAAAATTAAGTTTAAACATACCCATTCAAGATATCATCAACTTTCAAAATATCATTTGATACAAGATGTATTAACATTTTAGAAATGCTTTCGCGAACATTAACCGATCTTTCAATTCCAAGGTTAAGTAAAATATTAACAAATTCAGATCGTTGTTCTTCAAGTAATTCCTCAAGAACATTTTCTGAGAGTTCCTATAATTCAAATAATTATAATTAATTGAAAGAAAATAATAAGATATATATAATTTAAAATCTATAAAATTATTCAGTAACGAGGAATTCCAAAATAAATCTTCAATGAAATTATTAAGAAAAAGAATATTCATCATATATATTACATATATATAAAAGTGTGTATGAATCAAGAAAATATAATTACTTTTAAATTGTCGTTGGATAAATATTCATCAAGAATATTTGATGTATGTAGTTTCAGTTGATTTTCATCTAATTTTACTGGAGCTTTCAATAGTCCAGATGTTGAATTGAGATTATGTGATGTATTTGGAGGAATAATTGGTCTTGTAGTTGGAATAATATTTGAAGTTTGTCCAACTCCACTTGAAGATGTTACTGATGAGGATATCCCAACATTTGAAAAAGGGATAGAATTATGGTCATCTCTATGTGATGATGATGAATTATCCCTTGAATTAGAACGAGAAACCGGAGGAGTTGCTCTAGCTAAATTGAAAAATATTCAAATAAAATAAGGTATTGCTAAAAATTTAAATAAATAGTTTATTATCATTATTATGCATTTATGGTTTTACCTTCATTTTTATGTGAGCTAAGCATTCTTTTACGTTCACTTTCTACGTCCAATCCTAAAGTATTTGAACATCTCATGAGATCTGAAGAACGTTTATCATCACTTGTATCTAATGCAGCAAATTTGTTACTATTAAATGAAGCTGATTTTTTCTCATCCGTTTTCGTGGAAACTCCTCTGCGCCATTGTGAAAATTTGCCTTTATAGCCAAGTTTTAGAACTTGGGTATCAAGTGAACCTTGCTATATAAGAGAAAAACATTATAAGAAAAGTGAACTTTAAAACAAAATAATAATAAATTTATTTCAATAATGTTGATTATATTATATATTATTAGGATGTTAAAGTAAATTATTTATAATTTTCGAAATAATATATATTAAAAAATTATTTTGATGAAAATTTGAGATTATATTAAAAATAAAGTGTTAACTAACTAACCTTTAATTGTTTAATTTTTGTTAAATCAAAAGGAGCAGGCCTTCTCCAAGATACCGATTGCCATTCCTCATTTTCTGAAAAAATTTAATTTTTGATAAATTAATGAATTCACAAGAAACGAATATCAATCAATGGTTTTAATATATATAATTAATGATTATTTATTTTTAAGGCAAATCTAACTTGAGTGGACATGCTTTTACATTATTTTTCATTTTAAAGTCAATAGGAGCGAACTTACTAAGTTTTCTACGATCTTGAAGTCTATCATCCTTTCGAGGAGTATTCATAGTATTTAAATTAAGAGTTTCTATCGTCTCTCTTTCACGATCAGCTTCTTTTTGAATTTGATCGATAGTTTTTGGATTAGATTCATCTCTTCTGGGAACCCATTTATTTAATCGCAATTCTTCCACATCTTGTACCATAAAACGGACCCGAGATGAAATTTTTCCTCTTCGATTTGCAAGCTTTTTCATTTGATCTATATAGGGACCGAGATCCTAAAAAAAATATTAAGATTAAAATTAAAAAATAATTATATATAATAGAAAGATTAAAATTATTAAATAATTACCTGATAATTATTATTACTTTTACTTTCAAGATCTTTTCCAATTGTCGTAAGTAATTTACATAGACATTCTAAACTTTCTTCATCACCTCCGCTTAGTAAATGTTTGATACATCGGATCATTATATTTACAGTCAACATCGATAATTTGTATAATTCTCCAATGAATCTAAAAATATATTTGTAGTTAAATGATAAATAGATGAACATATAAGAGAAGAAATAGAAATATAATATATTATATTTAAATTAAATTTAATTAATTATAAATTATAAATAATAAATATTAAACCAGCGCATGTTTGGTTTTTTATTGATGGCACCATGGCACGTGTTGGCGCGTGAGATTTGCAGTGTTAAAAAATTAATTCTGGTACTTTCAGCGATTCAATCAAGCTGAAATTCTATATATAGCAGTTTTATACAATTATTAATCATGTGAAAAATTATCAAACATATATCTTTATTTTTACGGTCACTTTAGAGGAAAAAAAATCAAAACGTTGTAGGTAATGATCCTCTTCCGGTTGAGCTACATTTCTCAAAAGTTGATAGAAAACTATGAATTTTGAATAATGCTCATGTACCAAATTGCATCATTCTAGCTCAAACCGTTTTTGCGTAATCTTGCCTACATACATACACACACACACATACACACACACACACACACACACACACAGAGAGAGAGACATTTTTCTCAACCTTAGTGAAAATGGAACCTTCAAAACGTATAAAAACATCAAAATCTCAACATCGAAAATTTTCGTGATCGCAATACTATCTCTGGCGAGATAGTAACAAGTGTTCTAAATAAATATTTAATCTTTCTTTTCTATTAAACAAATTATTAGTACCTTATATTTCCCAAGGATTTCATTCGAATTTTTCTCCAATCTTCATCAAATTGCAATTGTAATTCTTTCTTTTTTTCCTAAAAATCCAATTTTTTTCAATTATTAAAGAACGATTTATTAATATTTTCATTTTTTTATTAATTATATTTAATCATAAAGAAATTATCCTTAAAATATTTTTAGGTTCACTACTTTCATTAAATAATGTAATCATTTTATTGTTTAATTTAATCTGTATATATAATATAATAACTTACGGGATCTACACAATTTTTAATTTCCTCAAGCTTTTTATCTTTATCAATTTCTGCTCCTTTATTTTTTTCAAATTCTTCTTGACATCTATTGATTAAAATTTTTCGAAAATTACCCGTTTCAACTTTTTCACCAGGTTTTGTATTGGAAGAATTAGGGACCGCCATGTTTTGAAGAACTTTACACATTGCAGCGTAAGCAACTGAAAATGATGGTTCATCGACGGCCTAGAAAATTAAAAGTAAAAAATTAAATTTGAAATAAAAAGAAAAAGAAAATAATAATTTATTAAAAAAATTGGATTAATTTAATACACACCTTATCGAAAACTAAATCGATTACACCTTTCAATCTTTGTGAATTATCAATCGGTAATTCTTTAACTTGATTTACCAAAGTATCGAACTTTTGAGGTGTTAATTTATTCAAAACACCTCTAACTCTTTTATATAAATCGTCTGTTTTTTGAATTTCATTATCTACATTAGGTATGGAAGTTCCTTTCAATCTTCCAGGTTTCCAAGCATTATCTGATTCATGAAGCTTAACATCTTCTTTGAGTGATATTGAAAATTGAATTAAATTTGGTTTTCCTCCTTTGTTAGGCTTGCCTTGTTGACTATTTCGTTTTGATAAGGTTTGCTATAGAATATAAAAAAAAAATATTTGTAAATTCATTTATATTTATTTTTATTAGTTGAGAAATTTTAAATTTTAAAATTTGATATTTACAGGCCGTAATTTAATTTAATAATTATTCTTTGAAAATAACAAGTAATAAATAGAAAATAATTTACCCTGGTACTATTCATAACAACATCTAAATCTGGAAGATTATCAGGTTTCTTCTTTGATTCAGGATCATTCATTAACTCCAAAAGGAATTCTCGGCCATATTTCTTTTTACCAAGAGGATTAACCGGGCTCCATTGATCTAAATGTCAAAAATCAATTATTTAGAAATACAAAATATAAAAATCTAATTATATATATATAATTATTGCAAATTTTGGCCAGGAATAAAAATTTACCTTGTGAATATTTAAGATTACTTCGAGGAGTTGGCTCAGTTTTGTTTACAACAGGAACTGAAGGTTCAGTTTTTGTTTCGGTTAAGTGATTAGTAGTTTCTGTAGTTTCTGTATTTATATCATTTTTATTATCTAATTTCTCTTTTTCATCATTTTCAGATGATTCATTAGCTTTAAGAAACATGTTTGGAACAACGGCTAGTTTCTGCTCAAAATTATTATTTTGAATTGTAGGTGATTCAGGTCTTGAAGAAGAATTCGAAATACTATTGGATATATTGGAATTTTTATCTTCAATTTGTGAAGGTATATTGTTAGAAGTTTTAACTTCTAAATATTTTTCATCTTCTATAGATGAAAGATCTTTCATTATAGTTGGGGCCTGGTTGGCAGATACAGGAGGAGATGGCTCTCCAGAAACAAGTTGATCAATTGTTGGAGTAGCACTATCCGACAATTCAGGCTCAACACTTTTGGAGGTTGTAGTGAAAACGGAAGTGTTTGTACTTCCAACTTGACTTCCTCTTTTGGATTTTTTCTCGTTTGAACCTGAAAATCAAATAAAAAAAAACAAATTTAGAAAATGTTTATTTATATTAAAAATTAATTCAAAAATTCTGCAATAATATTCAATATATATAAGTGCAAAAAACTAAAATAGTTTTCAAAAATGCAATTTCTGCCAAGACAATTGCAAATTTTCTGAATAATATCAAAATGTAAAATAGAAAAATAACAACATTTCGAAATTTATTGACAATTACTTTTCTTTAATAATATATTATTTATAAGATATTATCAGATTTATAAATTTGCGTGGTAGAGAATTATATAAACTAATTTTGGAATTCCTAGTTAAATTTTGAATACAATTACAATAAAATGGTTTTATAAGCTATACATTAAAAAGAATTGTGCAAAATGAAGAAAATTTTAATGTAAAGTATTTAAAATTTCGTGAGTATTTAACCAAACAAAATCATTTTTCTATTTTTCAAAAAACTTTGATTAAATTTGATAATAAAAGAAAGAAAGTCTTCTAGAATTGAAACTTTAAAAAGTTGGTTAATACATTATTTCAACAACTCTAGTTTCGTCATTTTAATAATTAAAAATTTAAAACTATCTATTTCACTTATATGATACATAAATAAATGGTACTTACTTTCATCATCGCTAGAATTAGAATTAACATCAGCCTGAGAATGAGTAGTTTCAGCAGGTTGAACATTTGATAAATCAGGCAACGGTGAAAATTCAACAGGTAAAGCATTATTTTCAGTTTTAGTGGTGGTGAAACCACTAGTAGGAATCGAATCTTTAGATGGAGAAGGTTTCACCAATCTGAAACCATCCATATTATATTAAAACCAAATATATTTTTCTAATTTACTTAATTTATTTTCAATATAATTTGTTTTTTAAAAAAGTCCCATTTTTAATGAAGACAATCTAAATTATATTTATTAAATATCCATAGTAAACGCATTTAACCAGTATCATTTTTGTAATATTTTATTTTTTTCTAAGTCCTCTATAATAAAACTAATTTATGTGAATTTTAAATTCCTACTCTTATCAAATTTGTTTTTTTCACTTAAAATTTATAATATATAATAACTTTTATGGAATGGAATCATGATTACTATAATTAAATGTATGAATTAAATGGAATCAAATATATATCAAATGGGAAAATATTAGAAGAAAAATAATTGAATTAAAATATATTAGCATAAAAGACAAATTACTTGTTAAAAGAATGAAATATTTATAATTATAATAAAAGCGGATCATGAAATTAATATAATGAAATGAAAAAATGGAAAATTACAAGACTAGTTTCGAGAATTAAAATATTACGATAGCAATTAAAGAAATTCTTGTTTATATATATATATATATATATATATATGTATATGAGATCAGTTTTAGATGTAAACTTTAAATGTTTTTGTGATAAAAAGTGATTTTATTTCTAACTATTTCCATTAATTTTATATATAAATTAATTATTTCTATTTTTATTAACTAGATCGAATATTTTATTTACGTTAAATATGAAACAACCTAAAAAAACTTATTATTGAAAATGATTTACCCGTCAAGATATCCCGCAGGAACAAAACGGCAAGATTCGTTAGATGCAATATTTGATAAGGGGATTTCCCTCGGAATTGGACCAGTATTACAAGACAAAGTCTCGTTTGAAGGAGCATTGCTCCCCGGAGCCGCACTAGGACGCTCCCGATCCTTCGATTTCGAAGCTTTCTCACTGCGTTTCTAGAAAACAAATCAGTTTTAATAATAATCATAAAATTTGCTTAAGAATTTATTTTAAGAATCTCAATTTCGAGAATTTAAGGCTCGTGAATGAATGAACTATATAATGAATCTTTATAATATATTAAATCTTTGAACCTAATACGTGAAATATACCTAATAAATGAAAATTATTCATCGTTTTTCGATAATTGTGTTTAAAAATTGATGAATAAGAGAAAAATGTGTCTCTATATGTTAATGTTAAAATAATAAAAATTTGAAGTGAAAATTATATACCCCCATATTTCTAATTTATTATGTTTATGTCAGGCGTGAAAATTAGTAAAAAATTTCAATTAATTTACCTTACAGAAGCAAAAACATCTGAGACAACTCATATTTAATAAGTCCCTGATAAAGTTACCAGGGTACTGCCTATTATTTCAAATTTATTATTGAAGAAAAAAAAAATGATTGTTAACTGGTAAACATAAACACAAACTCGCTATATCTAAATTCTTCAAACTCCTTAACATGAATAAATACGCAATCACTAAAATTAATGCGTAACAAGAAAGCAGAAAAACTCAAAATGCGTCCCAATTACAAAGGACTAAATTTCCATAAACCTTTCTTTAATCAAAATAGTCTAGTGGTTCATTTAAAATCAATTCTAATTAGAGTATATAAATTATTTATCTTGGAGGAAAAATATATAACTTATCTATTAGTATGATTGTTAGGAAAAATTACAATTTAGAATATTCATAAATTTTTTTCTTTTTAAGATTCAATTTTTATCTATCACTTGGATTATTAATTAATAACTATTTATTTAGAGAATACAAATACCTTAGCTGTATGTTTATTTTGAAAGAATGTAAAATTTTATAATTTCATAAAATAATTATAAGAAAAAAATTATATAAAATATTCTAATTATATATATAATTCTTATTTAACCATTTTCAAAATTTTATTAAGAAAAATTACTTTATCTGGTTTCTTCCACAACGTTGAACCACTATTGGAATTTTCATTCAAATTTATTTTAGATCAGGGATGAGCAACCCGCGGCCCGCGGGCCGCATGCGGCCCTTTAAATATTTTTCTGCGGCCCGCCGAGCATTTCTAAAATAAAATTTTATTATTCGTCTCGATTATTTATAAACAATAATAATTTGTTATTTATTATAATGTTAATAAATATTTTTAATATATTTTTTATTAATAATAATAATTTGTTATTTATTAATTTTTCTCCCATCAATAAATTAATTATAATGTTAATTTAAAAATTATTTCTTTGGATATAAAACTAACATTTTTGAAAAAAGCATATTTGATTTCTGTAATGCTAATTTTATATCTCAATAAATAATTTTTAAATTCCAAATATTCATTCAAAAAAAATTTAAAAATGCCTTCCTCGTCGGTCGGGAAAAACGCTCACACATTCCCACCCTGCCTGCCAGCACTGCCAGCACTATTAACGAAAAAAAATAGCATTGAGTGTATAGCTCTGTGTATAGATGCTCTGTGAGTCAGTATCAGACTTGTGAGCTGTTAACTGACTAATTTTTGGGTTTCTTGAAAGACGTGAGTGCAATTATATTATCAAAAAGGTAATATCATATTAGATTTTTTTCATTAAATTAATTAATAATAAAATAATTTTTAATCCCTAATAGCATGTCGAAAAAGCAAACAAAAATACGGAAAATTGCGGATGAACACAGCATTTTCCAATAAAAGTGGAAATTTTATTATTTTCTTAATGACGTTAAAGATAAAGCTGTATGCTTATTATGCTCCAGAGACTGTGTCTTCATTAAAATAATATAACATAAAAAGACATTACGATACAAAACATGAAGATAAATATAAAAACTTAACCGGACAACTCCGGATAGATAAGGTTAATCAAGAGGAAAAAACTTGAGAAACCAACAGACTATTTTTAAAAATCAAGATATTTTATCAAATACGGTAGTAAAGGCTAGTTTTGTTGTCAGTCAAATACTGGCAAAAAAATGAAACCCTTTGCGGATGGAGAGATGATAAAAGAATGTCTGACTGCTGTTGCAGAAATAGCATTTCCTGATAAAATAAATATTATTTCAAACATTAGTTTATCAAGATTCACCATTGCAAGGAGAATCGACGACTTGTCCGAGAACATAGCTACAACGCTTCGTGAAAAATTCGAATACTGTTCTTTGGCACTTGATGAGAGCTGCGACATTAGCGATACAGCACAACTTGCTATATTTTTACGTGGTATTGACACTAAATTTAATATTACTGAAGAATTGTGTTCACTGGTTCCAATGCAATGGACTACAACCGGCAAAGACCTGTATGATGAACTAAAGTCGGTGTTGGAAAAATTTTCTAATTTATTAGAGAAGATTATTGGTATATCAACAGATGGAGCACCAGCAATGTCAAGCATGTATGTAGGAGTATCGGGAAGGCTATTTCAAGACATTAAGAAGGCCACAGGAAGAGAAATATTCATTAACCACTGTATAATTCACCAGGAAAGTTTGTGTGCGAAAAGATTGAATTTTCCAAATGTCACAGTACCAATAATTAAATTAATCAATTTTATAAAGTCGCGCGGGTTAAATCACCGTGAATTTAAAGAATTCCTGAACAATTTAGAAACTGAATATGGCGACGTGGTTTTCAATACCGAAGTACGTTGGCTTAGTAGAGGTGCAATGCTAAAAAGAGTATACGCCTTAAAAAGTGAAATTCAATTGTTCTTGGATATGAAGGAATATGCCTTTCCTCATTTTGGTGATAAAGAATGGATGTGCGATTTTGCGTTTCTTATCGACATAACTCAGCATCTCGGTGATCTTAATGTCGAACTTCAAGGCAAAGGACAGTTTATTCACAATTTGTATGATAAAATTCAAGGCTTTGAGCGCAAATTAAAATTGTGGAAACAGCTTCTTTTGCAGAATAATGTGTCTCACTTTCCATATTTAGAAAAAGAAAACGTTACTACTTCTCAAAAATACGTACAATATATAGACATTTTAATCAACGAATTTCAATTACGATTCCAAATGTTCAAAGCTGAGAAGATAGCGGTTTCCATGAAAATGTTTTCTTCACCATTTAATATATCGATGTGGATACAGTTCCTGAAAACTTTCAAATGGAAGTGATTATCATTCAGAATAATACGGATTTAAAAAATGTATTTTTCTCAGTAAACATCGATAATTTTTATAAATCTTTTGTGAGCCCTGAGAAATTTCCGCTTTTGACGAAAAATGCAAAGCAAATGATGTCTCTTTTCGGAAGTACGTATGTATGCGAACAATTATTTTCAACCATGAAATTAATAAAAAATAACCACCGTTCAAGACTGAGTGATGCTCGATTAGAAAGCTGCATACGTGTAGCCTCTTCATCAATACCGGCTGATATTGATCAGCTTATATCAAAAAAACATTGCCAAATTTCTCATTAAAGTTTTCAAGTAAATTAGTTTTTCTGTTCTTTTATTTTGCATTAACATTTATGTACACTTATAATATTCACTTATAATTATATAAAATATTTACTTTTTTAAATTTTGCATTTTTGTTCTTTTCATGTCGCATTAAAATTTATATATGAAATATTTACTTTTTTTAATTTTGTATTTTTATATTATAATGTTTATTAGTATATATATAAAGCTTTGTAAATTATTAGTAAGTGCGGCCCACCCCAAACTTTTAAAATTGAAATTTTGTAAATTAATAATATTTAAATTAATAATTATTATGATAAATAAGTAAATTAGTTGAAAAAATACTTTTCTGAGTTTGAGTTTGAGGTTGTTGACCTGTAGAAACAGGTTGCATTGGCATTGTTACCATAGAAAGTTGCATTGGATGCTGTTGTATAAGAGATAATTACTGAGTTTGCGCACCCTCTTGAACTTGTTGTCCAGTCACTGCAGGGGCTGCAGGTCTTTGTGCTACATTATAATAAACCGAAACAAAAAAGATCTTATGTTTAATATAATTTAAAAAAATCATTTGTATCATTCATAATAAAATTAATCAAGATTAAAAAAATGATTTATAATTGAATTATACATACATTGATTGTTTTGATAAGGATATATATTTTGAGAATTTAACATTAGATTTGGAGGTGTAGCCGAAGCAGTTGCTTGATAATAATTATGATGATTCTGTTGTCTTTGCTGGTTGGAAAATGAAAAGTTTGGCAGAAATTGTGGATATTGCAAAGCTATAGTAGGAAAGAAAAAATCGCTAATGGAACTCTTATTACATTCTTTTTTTAACACATTTTGTCTGTTAAGATAAAATTTGTATTATAAATAAATTTTAATTAATTACAAATCATTTATCAAGAAGTTATTGTTTAAACCACTAAAAAAAAATAATTAATTAGTGGAATTGGAGTAAAAGTATATTTTTTAAATAAATATCTTACACTCTAAATGGATAATGCCTAATTTTTTTTCTTTTTCAGAAAGTCTTCTCGAAAAATAGGCTATTGGATATAGCTTTCTATCAACTTGAGGTTGTTTTAGAGTTGCCCCTAAGCCCTTTAAACTTGCGTCCGTTTCAATGAATACCTCTTTGTTGGTATCATAAATTGCTAAAATTGGAGCTGAACATAAATGTTCCTTTATTAAATTGAAGCTGTTCTCACAGTCATCAGTCCATTTAAATTCTGTATTTTTTTTCAATAGTTTGTGCAAAGATTCAAGCTTTTCCGAACTTTTTTCAATATATTTCAAGTAAAAGTTTATCGATCCCAATATGCTTCTTACTCCTGATTTATCTGTTGGTCTCTTTAGATTTCTTATCGCAATCAAGTTTTCTTGTGTGGGAGATATTTTATTTTCTTGAATAAAATGACCAAGATACTTTACTGAATTAGCAGCAAATGAGCATTTTTCCAATTTAAGTTTGAAACCCTCCTTTTCTATGACTTGTAATAGTTTCCTAACTTGTTCAACATGTTCATCCCATGTTTTAGAAAACAGCAAAATATCGTCAATGTAATTTATACAGCATTCATCAAGATTATTTCTTCTAATGACATTTGAAAGAGTCCTTTGAAAAATTGCTGGGGCATTCTTTAGTCCAAACGGCAGAACCTTGAACATGAACTTTCCAAAATTTGTGATGAATGAAGTTTTTTCTCTATCTTTTTCTTTTAAAGGAATATTCCAGAAGGCCGAGTTTATATCAACTACAGTGAAATATTTGCAGTTAGACACTTTGTCTATCACATCATTTATGGTCGAAAACGGATAACATTCGGGTAAAATTAAGCTATTCAACCTTCTGAAATCGATACATAATCTTGTCCTTCGACCATCTTCTTTTTTGTTTGCAAGTGTTACAGGTGATGAGAAGGGTGAGTCTGACTCTTCTATTAAATCTGCCTCTAAGAGTTGTTTTACCTGTGTTTTAATTTCTTTTTCATCTGGCATTGAGCATTTATATGGTCGCAAAGTAATATATTCTTCCTTAATTAACTTTATTTCTGCTTCTATAGATTTAGCTCTACCAATATCAAATTTCGATTTTGCAAATACATCCTTATATTTCTTAATTAGTTGCATTAATTGTCCTTTTTTATTATCATCATTTATGTGGTTTAAATCTATCTTCAGTTCATTTGCTTCTTTAAATTTGTTAAGATTAACTTGATAATATTCGTCTAATTTATCGTCTTTTCTAACTATTTTAATTATTTTATTATTTTCTAATCGTTGCAATATCTCTAAATCATTATTTTGAATAAGATTAAATTTTGTAATAGCATCAAGACCTAATAGCAGGTCATAAGAAAAATTATTATTCTTCACTACATACGTTTTTAAATTTTTTTTTAAATTTCCAATCTTTAAAGTAATATTGGCCCGGGCAGTACAAAAATTCAACCCATTTATTGTTTTCAATACATTCTTGTGTTTCATTAAATTTGATTTTAGAAGGTTTACTAGTTTCTGATTTATTAAGCTCACATTTGATTCGCTATCATAAACAGCTTTTATTTTCATTTTATTGTCCACAGGAACGTTGATTCTAATCAATGGATTCAATTTTTCCGGGCTCCTAAGTTTAAAGTATCGTTATCCACATTTATTTCCATTGTTTCTGTTTCTTCTTCCTCTTCATCATTACATTCAGCAAAATTAAAATTCACTTGTTTTCTTTCTTTATATAAAGTTTTATTTCTACATTCATTTGTAGAATGATAACGATTCGACCATCCAAGGGCTTCACACATAAAGCAGGGTTTTCTTTGTATATCGTGAGCCCTAGTTTTTTTTTCATCAATTTTATTCTTTGATCGGTAAGTATTCATACTAAGATTTCTGCTATATAATTCATTTTCTTTCAAATTACAAAATTTATTATCTCTTTTCTTTATTTCACAAAACAATTTTTCAATAGTAGTTACTTCTTCTCGGTCAATTTCATTTTGAATTTTAATTGGAAGTCCTACAACGATCATATTAATTCTTGATTGCACTGAAATATTGTTTTCGGCTTCTAAGCATAATCTCTCTTTAGTCAAAGCATAATCTAATAATGAGCCGCCTAAATATTTATAGTTATATGCTTGCCTAATCACTGACCACAACCTTTATTAACAAATACTGCCAAAAAAGAATTCTTCCAGTCAGTCCAATTTATAATTCCAATCTTATTTAAATTTGCCTCATACCAATCTAGGGCGGTCCCCTCCAAAAAAAACCTCAAAGCCTCAATCTTGTGGGTGTCATTTATAATTTCATATCGGGCACATTCCCCTTCATATTTCTCTAGCATTCTGTTGTTTATTAAATTTTTTTAGAATAAATTTGGTTTCCACTTCATGGAGTTTTAATGTTGTATTCTTTAATTTAAACTCTAACTGTTTTATTTTCTCTAATAAGATATTATTTTCAAAAAATTTTTCGTTAAATTTACTTATTCCTGGGAATTCCTCTAATGGCAATCCTTTGTATGATAAATTACCATCTTCATCGTAATATGTATTTTCCAAATTTTCATCAATCTTGATTTTCAAAACGCGATATCCATTAATACGTTTAATAGCTGAAACTGCGCCTTATATTGTTGGTTTCTGTTTTAATACTTCATGTTCTTGTAAATTTTTCTGTTCCTCTGGTAGTAAATACCATGTTTCCTTATCTTCTGATATCCCAGCAATTTGAAATTCATTTTCATCCTTTTTAATCAAATGTATAAAAAGTTCAGATGCCATTTTGGTTTGCGGTGAAATTTAATTTGTAATTTTGATAACCGATTTTATTATTTCTGGAAAATATATTTAAAATAGGTTACATAAATTAACAAAAATAATTAAAATTTATTTTGTTTTCATCTTCTTTTTGACCCAAATGACTTTAATTATTTCCGAGATAACCATGTTTCGTTTTTTCTTGAGTTATTTATGGGTTCGGAGTCTACAGAAGATTCTTCTTCAGGTAGAAATATTTCGACTTCAGAGTCGTTATAATTTAAAGTCAGGTGTAAGACGAGTATTTGAAAGAAATGCTCCAGTCAAAGAAATACCTGAAAATCTTGACCTCTCAATTTCGGACGTTTATAAATTAATAAAACAAAATAGGGAGGAAATAGTTTTTACTAAAAAAGGAAGAAAAGAGACACCAAATGGAGGAAAAAAAAATAAAATTTCTCAATATCTCTTTAGAGATTCTTCATGAAGAATTGGTTTCTGAAGGAATTTTGAAGAGCCGAAATACCATCTCAAGGACCCTTAAAACCATTAAATATACTAGGAAGAAGCTCAAATTTGGTTTTTCAATAAAATTTTGTTTATATTTATTTTGAATTTATTTATATACTATTGAATAATGTTAATTATATTAATGCAAAACCCTGTAATGAAAAAAAATCAAATAATTAATTTAAAAAAAAAATATGCAAAAAAATAAGGCGCCACAGGGTGAGAGGTTAGCGAAGCTGCCTCACATTCACGTGGTCCCGGGTTCAAGTCCCAGGCCTAGCAAGGGAATTGCTCTATATGGGGTCTATAGGACTTTGCATTGTCGATCCGACATACTTGCCCCCACCCCCTCCCTCTTCATCTCAGTATATCTACCAAGAAAATTAATATAATATTGTCTTCTATTATAACATATACAATATAATATGTTTAGTATAATATTTAATCAATAAATGAATAAATTAAAGAATAAATAAGAAAATAAAAAATAAATTAAGGCTTTGATATACTGAAATGATAATATAATTGAAAAGTCTTAAAAATAATTATTATTATATTTACATGAGCACAAATTAATGAATAATTAATTTGATTTTCTTTTCATTAATTATTATATTTTTGATTCTTGAATGTTTGAGATACATATATATAATGTATATTATTGGTTTACCTAAGTATAGCATATATGGTAGATATATATAATACATAATCATACATATAATATATTTATTTAATTGTGTTAGAAGCCATAGGAAAATAAATTAAAACGACTTTTTAAATTTTAAGTCAATTAACCGGCTTGTAATTAAATTGAATTAAAAGATTAATTTGTCATGTTAACAAGATTCTTGAAAGAATTTAAATTAGCTTGAAGTTATCGAATTCTTTTAATAATTATCGATAAAAGTGTTTACAAAATTATTTTATCACATAATTTTAATTTACCTAAAGAGAGAGAAAAATAATAAATTTATAAAAATTTTAATAATATATTGAGAATTATAAATTTTTATAGAATTTTTGTAATTTTCGATAGTAAAACATATTCAATTACTTAATGAATTTTATTTCTTGTTAGTTTGATTGAAACATCAATGAAAAGGAAATGGTTTCTTTTTATCTCTCAAGAAATATTTTATCTACTATAATATTCCCTTTACATTACAATATACATATTAGTGGTTTCGAGGTTTTATCATATTCATTTCAATAATAATATTAAAATTGCAAAATACTAATAAATAATTGGTAATAGTTATTTCCCTTTTTGGATAATTTATCATTTGGTCTGAAATCATCTTAATGTTTATTTTTTTTCATCATGATTAAATTTCAAAGAAATAATCCATCCAAAATCTTGATTATAAATAAAATAAAAAAAAATTATATTTTTTAGGGGTTAAATGGAAGACTGGCATTTGCAATCGCAGTTGCAGCTCTTAGCTCATCATTTCAACATGGTTACAATACTGGAGTAATCAACGCTCCCGAAAAGGTAATTATTCACATATTTGTAAATAAAAGATATGTAGAATGTAGAGTATAATATTTATTCATACCCTTTCGGAGATTGGCTATCACAATGACTAGGATAGCCTTAGAAGCTGCCAAGCCATGATGATTTTTCTTGGAAATGTTCCCGTTGCCTTCCGCATGTGTAGAACCAGGAACTGGAACCAGAGGAAGCTGATGTTAAATTGAATTTTATTAGAAAAATTTGTCCTTAGTTGGAATCGAACGCCGACTTCTTGTGTAGAAAATTGCTACGCTACACTCTCGGCTAGCTGCCTCCTTAATATTTATCTAATAATATTTTATTTATTTTTCAGTTAATAGAAGAATGGCTTGCAGGTGTTATGGCTGAAAGAGCCAATATTACTAGAGAATATATTCCTGAGGATAAAATACTAATGATTTGGTCGATTGCTGTTTCTATTTTTTGTGTGGGAGGAATGATCGGTGGTGCTTTAACATTTCTTATTGCTGATCGTCTTGGACGAAAAAAAGGACTTCTTTATAATAATATTTTAGTATTTGCAGCTGCCCTTTTACAAGGTATTTTAGTATATTAATTTCATTTAGTTAAATCATTAATTTTCAATTCTTTTATTCTAATACTTTTGTTTATATTTAGGGTTGGCAAAAACATGTCATTCCTATGAAATTATTATTTTGGGAAGATTTATTATTGGCATTAATTCTGGGTTAAATGCCGGATTAGTTCCAATGTATTTAACAGAAATTTCTCCTAAATCTTTAAGAGGAGCTGTAAGTAAATTATTTTATATATATATATATATATATAAGCGGGGTCTTACTGTATAATAGTTAATTAAATGAAATGAAATTATATACTCCAAAATGCTTCAAAGGCTCTACAATAGTAATTCAATGGTTAGCTTAGTTGCCTGTTGCCCTTTGAACTTGAGTATCATTCTTGGACCTGGCAAGGAGACCAAGTTTTCAGTTTACATGAACAAAATTGGGGAACTACTTGAAATAAGATATGCTGGGCCTCCTGGACAAGAAAATTCAGGAAAGGTTGGGAGAAACCAAATTATTCGATCATAAAACATCTCTCTATCCCACCTACGCCCTGACCTTAGATAGGTCCGGTATAGAATACTATCGTACCTCTGTAACACTGGCTGGGACCTAGTCAGTATTTATAGCGTAAAACCGTAGGTGTCCAAAAGGATCTCCGGCTTGTGACCATTAAGATATGGTTGCACAAAATTCATCACAATGATACCATGGGATCGATCGTAAGTCAGCCCGATGGAATCGTTAACTCTCTAGCTCACTCACGAGTTAAGGAAAAGTTTCGTGGGGGCAGATGTAGTAGTAGCTCGTAATAGAAAAAGGTCCGTTTTGTTTCATTTTTGTCAGGGAAGGAATTGGTTGACGTGCCGAAAGGCTCAAGAAATGCAATTCTTCTTAATACCTGGAAATCTATGTCCTTAGCATCACAGTCACATCATTCATTCTATTATGTTTATGTTATAGGGCCTCATTGGGTGTGTGGGTAGCGAACCTGCCTCACATTCACATGGTCCCGGGTTCAAGTCCCGGGCCTGGCAAGGGAATTTCCCTAGCTGGGGTGTATGGGACGGAGTCAACCCAGCCTCCGGGAACAACATTGGGGAAAAACTACTTGATAGCGCCTCCGATCAAGAAAATCAAGGTAAAGGTTGAGAGGACCTGTTCGTTCTACTGATCATTGATATAACTGGCTTGATAGGCGTAGGACGTACAAAGTCAGAGGATTTTTTTTTTATGTTTATGTTTTTTAAAACTCCACTCTTAGGTAGATGTTATTCTTAAAAAATCTATACGTTAATCTCTTCTATTAATATTATTCTTATTATTATGATCATATTATAATGTATCTTAATGAAATTACTTTTCAGGTCGGAACTGTATATCAATTGGTTATCACTATCTCAATTTTATTATCACAAGTTTTTGGTTTGGATATACTTTTGGGTACAGAAAATGGTTGGCCATGGCTTTTGGCATTGACAGCAGTACCAGCAATCTTTCAATTAGTGATGCTGCCCCTATGTCCAGAATCACCAAATCATTTGCTTCTTAGTGAGGGCAATGAACTTGCAGCACAAAGAGGTATATTTTAAATAAACAACTAAGTTCTTGAGTGCACAAATAATCATATTCCTCTCTGTGTCTATTGGTTTCTATTCTGCGCTACGTTCATTCAATTACTATCTTCTTTGTCCCCCCCCCCACCCCCTCTTCTCTTCCTGTTCCTCCTACTGTGTTAATATTTAATCTAATATCATTGTGTAGCTCATATCAGTGGTCGTAATTAGATTTTGGGAATCGCGCCAAAAAAGATGTCTCTGTTCAAATCAATATTTTGGCGTGCCATAAAATAAAATAGTATTGAAATATCAGAAATTAAAATGTACTTATTTGTTTTTATATTTTATTCAAAATCCTATATATGTAATTTTCTACAGTTGCCCAGTATGAGATCTTTTTTGTATAAATTGTGACGCTAAGTTGTCTATATTTGATATGTAATATTACATGTATTTTGTTTCTGGTTTTGATTAAAATTACATTCATTTGCGAAAATAAGAATTCGCAATAAATAGTTGAAGGAAATACTGTTAATGCAGCTATTGCTAGCTTTTTTAATGATGAGAACTGATTTGGAATCGTCATTTACGGTGAACGTAAGATAACTTCGCGCTTAGAAATTTTTTAACCTGTATGGTGCGACGAAATTTTTTTTTTTCATATTTTTATAACGCGTACCAGGAAAATTTCGAAGCGTGCCAATCATGGCACGCGTGCCACGTAATTGCGATCACTCTGGCTTATATTCTATATAACTAACCTTCTTATACAAAAGATTTATATGCATTGAATTTTATTATTAAAAAATAAAAAAATAAAAATTAAATTATACATTTAATTTCAATATATTCAATGAATAAAGAAAATTAATATATCTTATCTTCTTATATAGTAGGAGAATTAAATGACATCATCAATTTATTATAGAACGAATCCGTAAAGTGCTATGATTATATTGTAATTAATATCTTATATACTTACTTTAAAAAGGAAATCCAATTATGAGATCAAAATTAAAATTACTTATTCATATAATCTTTAATTTTGTATATCAAAACGCCAATTGAAAATGAGTGAAAAAATGATTTCTTGGTTATATAAAAATTAAAATATGATTTTTTAGACTTCCTCTACGCATTTTTTACTATCTCGTAAGAGATAGTATTGCGATCATTTAATATTAGAATTATTTATTAAAAGAAAACAAAAACAAAATTAAATTATAAATATAAATAAAACATAAAAATTATAAATATTATATAGATATTCTTTGAAAATGAAATGAATGTACATGTCAAATTTTAAATAAGTTGACATAAATAATTAATAATAATTAATAAATAAATCCAATTTATATGATCTTAATATATTGTATATATCTAGATATAGTTAGGGTTATAAAAGCGAGAAGGCTGGGATCGGCAGGGCACATGGCTAGAATGGGAGAGGAAAAATATATTGGTGGGGAGTTCGATTGGAAAACGTCCGTTTGGAAGACCAATTGTGAACAGGGCGGACAATGTAGGAAGGAACGTGAGAGAGATGGGACAGGGTAGGAGTTAGATGGTTATAGCTCAGAATAGGGACACTCGGGGGGGTACAGGGGGCGGAGCCCCCGTCTAGGTGTGGAGAGCGCCGAAGGCGCTCGAAGCAGCTAGTATATATATATAAGTAAATTTCAATATTTTTCCATCATAGTTATTTCATAACTTGTATTATTCATGTTTTTGAAGTTTATGAAGTGTTTTCTGTAAAAGAAAATTTAATTTATAATCATTAGCCTTGACTTCCCTTGCACTAATTGACTAATAAGTTAGCTTAATCTGACTCTTCTCTTTTGGTATACTTTGTTTGGATGTCAAGAAATTATGTTTCAAAAGACCACTGCACGAGTAGTACACAAGTCCCAAGTGATGGCATTGTGAAGGAGAAGGAGAAGGAGGAGAGGACAGACTAAAAAAAACCTCTGACTTTGTACATCTTACGCAAGGACAACGCCTATCAAGTCGGTTATATCAATGAGGTGTCCTATGATCAGTAGAACGGGTCCTCTTAACCTTTACCTTGATTTTCTTGATCGGAGGCGCTATCAAGTAGCTTTTCCCCAATGTTGTTCCCGGAGGCTGGGTTGACTCCCTCCTATAGACCAGTGCTCCGCAACCGGTGTGCCTTAAAGGTGATACAGATGTGCCGCCGCGAACAAATGAAACTTTTAGAAATCCATATAATTTTATATGTAATATATATATATTTCAGCTTTTGATGTGCCGCAAAATCCTAGAAACAATTTTTGTGTGCCGTAGGTAAGAAAAGGTTGCGGAGCACTGCTATAGACCCCAGCTAGGGAAATTCCCTTGCCAGGCCCGGGACCATATGAATGTGAGGCAGGTTCGCTACCCACACACCCAATGGCGCCTTGGAGGACAGACTATAAATTATAAATTATTTAACCCTACAGAAAAATGATTTAATTTATAAATAACATTAGTAGTAGGGCAAGAATGAATAAAAAAAAATGTTTTCAAAAATTATAACGGTGGGTAATGGTTTATTTTAATACGGTAATTATATTTTTCAGCATTGACTTGGTTACGTGGATCTCTTGAAGTTCACGATGAAATGGACTCAATGAGACATGAATATGAATCAAGCAAACTACAATCTCGGGTTGGTCTACGAGAAATGGTGACAAACCCTGTTCTTCGGATTCCTCTTTTCATTGCTATTAAAAAAAAAAAAATATTTTGAGTTCAAATGAATAAATTTTAATCATTTTTTCATTAATTAAACGTAAATAAAAAAAATATATAAGACATTTTCATAATTATTTACGTATTAAAAATTCAGAAATTTAATTTTTTTTTATTCTAAAATAAATTGAAATCACTTGATTGAAAAATTATCTACCCATATTTATATTTCATGCATTTTTGAATCCAATTAATTTATTTTTTTTTTTAATTTTAAGATTTTTTAAGAGAAATTACTTCTCTTCTTTTTATTATATAAAATGATTTACAATTGTAATTTTCAACATTTAGGTAATGTTTTTCTCCACAAGAGTGTTTAATTCAGCTCACCTCTCGGATCATACATCACAGTTGGCTACTTTAGGCATGGGATCTGTAAATGTTTTAATGACTATCGTTTCTCTATTGTTAGTGGAGAAAGCTGTTAGAAAAACTTTATTACTGGTTGGCTTCATAGGCATGTTTTTTGTCACTATTTTACTTACCATCTGTTTGAATTATGTTGTAAGTTACATAATATATATAAAGTACACCCTCCATTCCAAAAGAAATCGAATTTTTTAACGTTTCAGTAAAAGTTTAACACAATAATCAATTGCAGCTCTTTGTTTGAAACTCATTTTCCGACTGATGTACAAAACACACTTACATTTGAAACGCAATAACTTTTGCTGTATGCATCCAAATGTCATGAAATTTATACCAATTGTCAATGAGGGACTAAGCCATCTACGGGTAAAATATTACAACAGATGGCATTAGTGGTACTATTTTTTTAAAAAAAGTTCGGTTTCTTTTAGAATGGAGGGTGTATATACTAATTAATCTAAATAAAAATAAAATTAAATTTTTTGTAAATTTTCTAGAAACTTGCTTCTTGGATCCCTTATGCAAGTATTGCATTAGTGTTACTGTTTGTAATCATGTTTGCAATTGGACCAGGATCGATACCTTGGTTTTTGGTCAATGAACTTTTTAATCAAAGTGCCAGACCAGCAGCTGCAAGTGCTGCAGTTGCAGTGAATTGGACTGCTAATTTCTTTGTTGGAATTTGATTTTTACCATTACAGGTAATTTTTTAATTTGTAAAATTATGAAACAAAAAAAAACAATAAATAATTATATTATTTTATTTCAGAAATTATTGGGACCCAATGTATTTATTATATTTGTAGTATTTCTTATAATCTTTACTTAATTTGTTTGGAGGAAAGTACCTGAAACAAAAAACAAATCTTATGAAGAAATTCAAATAACCTTTCGCAAAAGGTCATATCAGTGATAATAAATGAATAATTATATATTAATATGGTGACCAACCGTCCTCCTTTCGGGAGGACAGTCCTCCATTTGTAAGCTCTATACTTTTTGATATCTGTCCAGTTTTTTGAAATATTTAGGATATTTCATACTTTTTGGTCAAACGTTTTCTGGACCAAGCTTTTGAACATTTCCAAATTTTTTTCAAAATTTTTTTCAATTTGGTTCTAAAAAAAAGGCAAAATGTCCTGATTTGGTGTATTCAAAAAATGGCCACCTTGTAAATATTTATTTTATTTATCGTATATTACGATTATATATATATATATATAATAATTATTATATATCTTTTTATCTAATTTTTTTAATTTTTCTAAATATTTTTAAAATATTTTTTTGTAACTATCAAAAATAAAATTAAAATATATTATTTTATATAATTTTCTTATTCATTCCTTATTATATTTTTCAGTTATTTTTGAATTTGATTTTATACAATATACGTTGCATCATTAATTTTTTCATCAATCTTAATTTTTTACCGACCGACGATACTAAGGGAGGTATTGTTTTCACACCAAATTTCACATGTGGAGATTTTTACATATCTCCACGAATCATGCATTTTCTAAACAGAAAAAAGTATTTTTAGCATGATGTCTGTCCGTCCGTCTGTCCGTCCGTCCGTCCGTATAGATGTGTACAGCCTGAACGGCTTAACGGATTTTGATGAAATTTGGTATATTTACTTAATGCATCAATGGGATGAATTGATCAACTTTTGGTGCAAATCCGGAAACCGGAAGTGGTAGTATTAGCGATCGACGATAAGAAGGGAAGGGTTATTTTCGCACCAAATTTCACATAAGGAGATTTTTTTACATGTCTCCACAAATCATGCACTTTGTATTGGTTTTATCCTCGGGACAATTATCTTTATTAGTTTTTTCTTGATTTAAAATTATATGACGTCATCCAGCCATTCATGACGTCACAGCCTGGTCTTACATATATATTATAAATAAAATAAAATTAAAAATATTTATGTTATATGCCTATATGTTTTTTATTACATTAATAGATATATTAAAATTATTTGAAATTGTTTCTGTAGCTGGAAATTAATTTACTTCAAACCGTCGGTCGGTTCGGACCTGGCCACAGGTCAACTTATTTTTTTATTTATTTTGATGCCTTAGACTTGTATATTACTTTTCTATTCTGAGTTCAATAAATAGATACAATTTTAATGATTCTAATTTACATCTTTATTTATAATATTTAGCGATAAGGTACATTTATCTTTCTGTTTAATTGTTATTAAAATTAATAAGTTGACCTGTGGCCAGGTCCGAACCGACCGACTGTTTGAAATAAATTAATTTCCAGCTACAGAAACAATTTCAAATAATTTTCATATATCTATTAATGTAATAAAAAACAGATATGGATACATAAATAATAAATATAAACATTTTTAATTTTATTTTATTTATAATATATATGCAAGACCAGGCTGTGACGTCATGAATGGCTGGATGACGTCATATAATTTTAAAACAAGAAAAAAACTAATAAATATGATTTTTCTCGAGGATAAAACCAATACAAAGTGCATGATTCGTGGTGATATATAAAAAAATCTCCTTTGGTGTGAAAATAACCCTTTCCTTCCTATTGTCGATCGCTAATACTACCACTTCCGGTTTCCGGAATTGCACCAAAAGTTGATCAATTCATCGCACTGATGCATTAAGTAAATATACCAAATTTCATCAAAATCGGTTGGGCCGTTCAGGCTGTACACATCTATACGGACGGACAGACGGACAGACGGACGGACAGACGGACGGACAGACGGACGGACAGACGGACGGACAGACGGACAGACGGACGGACAGACATCATGCTAAAAATACTTTTTTCTGTTTAGAAAATGCATGATTCGTGGAGATATGTAAAAATCTCCACATGTGAAATTTGGTGTGAAAACAATACCTCCCTTACTATCGTCGGTCGGTAAAAAAAATAAGTTGACCTGTGGCCAGGTCCGAACCGACCGACGGTTTGAAGTAAATTAATTTCCAGCTACAGAAACAATTTCAAATAATTTTAATATATCTATTAATGTAATAAAAAACAGATATGGATAGAACATAAATATTTGTAATTTTATTTTATTTATAATATATATGCAAGACCAGGCTGTGACGTCATGAATGGCTAGATTACGTCATATAATTTTAAATCAAGAAAGAACTAATAAATATGATTTTCCCGAGGATAAAACCAATACAAAGTGCATGATTCGTGGTGATATATAAAAAAATCTCCTCATGTGAAATTTGGTGTGAAAATAACCCTTCCCTTCCTATCGTCGATCGCTAATACTACCACTTCCGGTTTCCGGATTTGCACCAAAAGTTGATCAATTCATCCCACTGATACATTAAGTAAATATACCAAATTTCATCAAAATCGGTTGAGCCGTTCAGGCTGTACACATCTATTCGGACGGACAGACGGACAGACGGACGGACAGACATTATGCTAAAAATACTTTTTTCTGTTAAGAAAATGCATGATTCGTGGAGATATGTAAAAATCTCCACATGTGAAATTTGGTGTGAAAACAATACCTCCCTTACTATCGTCGGTCGGTAAAAAGAATTTAATATTAAAATTGATTTAAAATTGATAAAACAAAAATGGAATCTTAATTCATTCCAAACATAAAAATATTTATAAAAATTGTTAAAATTTAACTAAAATTCACATATAAAAAAACGAAAAAGTGAAAGAGATTGATAGATATAATTAGTGATTTATATAATAACATAATTACTAAAATATTAATATTAATTATATAAATAAAAATTATAAAATAATATAGTTCTTTTTGATTTATAATTCGATTACATAAAATCTTTTTTTTTTCCTTTTTCTTTAAAATTATTTTAATTATTTTTTAGGACCAAATTAATTGGGGAAAAAGAAATAATTTTAAAATTGAATCATCTAAGAGTGATTTTAAAAACGAAATTAAGATGTATCCAATATCACCTTTGTAATTGGATCAATTATTTGTTTTCAATTTTTATTGAAATCTTGAAATTATTATTTTATTCTAAAAAAAAATTTCATTTCTGCTTTAATCTATTAATTGTTGATTGCTTATTTTGATTTTTAACTGGTAAACCTTTATTCGATATATGGAAATTAACACCAAATTTCACATGAGATTTTTTTATATATCACCACGAATCATACACTTTGTTTTGGTTTTATCCTCGGGAAAATCATATTTATTAGTTTTTCTTGATTTAAAATTATATGACGTCATCCAGCCATTCATGACGTCACAGCCTGGTCTTGCATATATATTATAAATAAAATAAAATTACAAATATTTATGTTATATGCCTATCTGTTTTTTATTACATTAATAGATATATTAAAATTATTTGAAATTGTTTCTTTAGCTGAATTTACTTCAAACCGTCGGTCGGTTCGGACCTGGCCACAGGTCAACTTATTTTTTCTTGGTTTTATTCATTTTTCTGCAAATGGCTGTTGTTCGAAAATCGGATCATATTGAATTACACTTTTTTATGGATTTCTCTTTCAAGTTGAACCCCTGTGTATAATTTTTCTCTCTTCAAATAATTTTTTTTTATATGTATTTTTAATTAAAAATATTATTATTATATATTTTATATTTATTTATTTGTTTTTTTATTTTTTAAAAATTATTTATTGTAAATTATAATATTGATTTTTTAAATCAGTGATTCTCAACCATTTTTTTTTACCGCGGCACACTTTTAAAATATTGGAATAATTTAGATATAGAGTCGTAAATGTTTAAGAGCCTCATAATCTTGCTGCACCCTTTTGACAATCTCGCGGCACACTAAAGTGCCGCGGCACAGTGGTTATGAATCACTGTTTTAGAGCAATTTTGAGCCAATTATTTTCTCATTTCAATATTGCAACCTCTTTTGCTAATGTTATTATAATTATTCCAAATAAACTGTGATAAGGAGTGTACAGGTTTTAGCAAGGAAGATAATCCAACCACTGGTTAAATGACCTATATACATGGAAAATATCTATGAGATTCAGACTGCATCTGTTTTCATCCTAAATTTCAGTAAAAAAAAATAATAAAATCAAAATGATCAATCCTAGATTATAATTTTGAAACCAACAAAATTAAAAAAATAAATAAATAAGTAATTAATGTTTACATTTTGATAACTAAAATACTAATTTAGATTACAGATACTTTAAAAAATTTTTTTTTTTTTAATTTTTTTATTTAACTTCCAAGAAATACTTACATCAATTCAACATATGCCTTATTCGAGGCATCACAAGAACATTTAAAGGTAATATATACTATAGAGGAATATTATGTTGGTGGGGGTGGGGGGGGGGGATATAAAGTAGAGAAAATGAAATGATTGACTTAAATCAAACCGATGGCCCATTAGACGAAAGAGATTTGAGTCTATCGTGGATCAAATAGTTAGGTTTAAGTCTTCTTAGTCTTTTGCTAAGTCCTTGGGTGTCTCGCTTTGTAGTTGGCATGATTTTGTTGTCTGTTGCTATTGAACTTCACCTCCTCCGCCACTGTTCTGACATTGAGATCTCCATGGATTATCTTATTAGATATGTACCAAAGAGCCTTGACCAATAATTAAAATAAAAAATTATCTAATAAAATTTTGTTAATGAATATACATAAATATTTTTCCAAACAATATAATGGGATTCTTTTTATAGTTTAGGCGAAAACCAACACCCTTTGTTTATTATAAAAAGCAAAAAAAAGCAAAATTGGCAGTCCTGGGACTGGCCGTCAGAAGTGAAAACTTCTGCGTAAGAAATTTGAAAGCAGACGGAATGCGCACCAGCTTCACGAGAAAAATGAATTTTATATACGTATATATATATATATATATATATATATATATATATAGATAGATAATAGGGAGTGTCCCTATTCTGATCTAACTCCTACCCTGCCCATCTCTCTCACGTTCCTTCCTACATTGTCCGCCCTGTTCACAATTGGTCTTCCAAACGGACTTTTTCCTATCGAACTCCCCACCAATAAATTTTTCCTCTCCCATTCTAGCCAAGTGCCCTGCCGATCCCAGCCTTCTCTATTTGATGACCTATATCTAGAGATGCATAGAGGTCATGCAATTCCTTGTTATGCAGTCTCCGTCATTCCCCGGTGTCCTCATCTTTCTTTGGCGCACCAGCTTCACGAGAAAAATGAATTTTATATACGTATATATATATATATATATATATATATATATATATAGATAGATAGATAATAGGGAGTGTCCCTATTCTGATCTAACTCCTACCCTGCCCATCTCTCTCACGTTCCTTCCTACATTGTCCGCCCTGTTCACAATTGGTCTTCCAAACGGACTTTTTCCTATCGAACTCCCCACCAATAAATTTTTCCTCTCCCATTCTAGCCAAGTGCCCTGCCGATCCCAGCATTCTCTATTTGATGACCTATATCTAGAGATGCATAGAGGTCATGCAATTCCTTGTTATGCAGTCTCCGTCATTCCCCGGTGTCCTCATCTTTCTTTGGCGCACCAGCTTCACGAGAAAAATGAATTTTATATATATATAAAATTCACAATTATTTTTTTCAGCAAACTGATTATTATTACAAAAATATTAAAAATACGATGTGTATGAATAGAAAATAACATCATTTATATATTAAAATATAATATTCTTTTATTTCTTTTCCGTACAAAATTTTTACATCTATAATTTATATTACAATATAATATGCTTTTATTGCAATATTTAAAAACATTTTATATTTTTTGAAAAATTAAATTTCATGTACAGTTTCAACAATACTTTCACCATGTTGACGACCATCATCATCAATTTATAAAACTGATACAATAGGTTTATGGTAGCTAAAGTAAGAAATGAACAATTTTGATTGAAATCTATGTAAATGTCTTGTAAAGATTGCATATATTGTAGTTTTATATTTCGTAGTACTTAGATTGCGATCTCATTAGACATTTTTAAACCAAATTCATTATTTAAAAATTCAATTAATGATATATTTTTATCGTCTGCAAAGTTTATGTTGAAATCTCCACTCAAAATCATTGGCAAATCATCAAATCTTTTTCCAATTTTTTTTTGAAGCAATGCAGATGCGTCATGAGAATATATAAATAAATTTTCATACAATAAGTCTTGTATAGCACGTAATGACTTATCCGGAGAAATGTAAACGGCAACCATAATGATGAACTGATTATCACCAGAGTGGCAACGACATATAGACATATCGCCGATATCCATGGAGGAGATGTAGTGAACCTTTGGTAAAAAAGTTGTCCCCAAAAAGACGCCACAACGCCATATTGTGCCCATCAAAACATTATATTTTCCATTGATCTTAATGTTAATATATCATTAAATTTTGGGCATTTTTTGTGGAAAATTATGTGAGCAAAAATTTTCTCATGAAGAAAAAACTCATTAAATTTTATTTTATTTCAACTGCAGGCCGTTTTGATATGCATATATGTATAAAAAAAAAATTAAATTTTGCGGCAATCATTTTTTTCATTATGCTGATGATTAGTCAATTAAAAAAAAAATTATCATTAGTTTAATGGAAAAATGATTACAAAAAATATATTTATTAATGTATTTTTTTAATTACAAAATTATTAATTTAAATAAATTGTTATACATTATGCTGAAAAGAAGACCGGCTCTAGAACTTTTGCGCCCCGATGCAGAACAGCAATTGAAGCAATTTAAGAAATACTTACATCAATTCAACATATGCCTTATTCGAGGCATCACAAGAACATTTAAAGGTAATATATACTATAGAGGAATATTATGTTGGTGGGGGTGGGGGGGGGGGGGGTATAAAGTAGAGAAAATGAAATGATTGACTTAAATCAAACCGATGGCCCATTAGACGAAAGAGATTTGAGTCTATCGTGGATCAAATCGTTAGGTTTAAGTCTTCTTAGTCTTTTGGTAAGTCCTTGGGTGTCTCGCTTTGTAGTTGGCATGATTTTGTTGTCTGTTGCTATTGAACTTCACCTCCTCCGCCACAGTTCTGACATTGAGATCTCCATGGATTATCTTATTAGATATGTACCAAAGAGCCTTGACCAATAATTAAAATAAAAAATTATCTAATAAAATTTTGTTCAAATAGATTAGGATTAAATGAATGTTTGTTTATATATTCTTCAAATATTTTTTGAAACGATGTTTTTTTAACAACTATTATTAAATTCAATCGATGATATTTAAATTCAAGCTTTCAATATTAGATAATTTGTTTTAATTAATTATAAATTTTTCTTTCCCTATTCATTGATTGTCCAGATCAAGTTGATTGATTGCATGTCGTAATTCTATTCTCGCTTGGTCAAAATGCTCACGAGCATGCGGATTATTCATAACCAATGGTCGGATCACTTTCATTGCCTGACAAATCCTTTGGACAGCTTCCATTGAAGAAGCGGTGGACTGGAACCATAAAGCAAGAAAGTCATTGGGGGCGGTTGCTTTCGAAAGGGAAGTTTTCGTCGCCGATGGAGCAGTTACGCCCACAGCCACGCTGGTCATACGATTTAATGCTTTTGACAATGATTTGCGGCCCAACGTTTGGCGAATCGATTTCCTTGGAGGTAACACTGTAATGGCTGGTATTTCATTAACGTTGGAATTTTGATTTAAAGTTTTCACCTGAAAAAAAAATTGTTTATTTTTTAAATAATATTTAATTTAATATTTTAAAAGTAGAAGAAAAATAAAATAATATATGTATATATATATATATACAGTAGAACCTCGATAACTTAAACCTCGGTAAATTAAAAACCTCTATAACTTCAAAAAATAATATGTTCCCTTCTCATCAGAGCATAAAACCTCAATAACTTGAAATACGAAACCTCTATAACTTAAAAAAGTAATCTCTGGCCCTCAGAAGCTGAAATCTTGAAGAAATAGGAATCAGGAGAAAGTCTTCAATGTAAAAGACGAAAAATTACCGAATTCCCTAATTTAGAACAATATATGTTTACGTGGTTCAAACAGTGTCGAACAAAAACATCAGTGTTAGTAGACTCATCCTGAAAGAAAAAGCTGATGAGTTCGCTAATTCACTCAAAAATATGACATGATTTAGCCTTTAAAAAAATGTTATTAATCATCATAATTTTTAGTTAGAATTTTAGATAAGCATTTTTAATTGAACCTATTCAATTTTATCATTTCCCATATCAACCGACGGGGATTCAATAACCCTTTGTTTGATTCTAAATTCAATCCGGAGTGCTACCAATTAAATAAACTTATTTTTTTAACACATTTTTTCTCATAAAATACCTTACTTTATTCCCTCCAATACACGACATATGTATATATATGATAATAATACAATAATGGGATTTTATAAATGGTCGGATTAAGGTTTTTTGATAAACACTTTGCAAGATAATAAGTTGAGGTCGTGAAAAACGAATTGAACAAGACTAGTGGGGAAATTTCAAGTGAGATGCATACTAAACAAAAGTGAACCGTTAGAAGAAATAGATTGGAAAAGTTTTGTCAGCAAATAAATACCCTTTTAAGGTGTGTGATCTATTTTAAGAAATATTTTCTTCAATTACCTTCTCAAGGATGGCTTCACGGATTTCGCTGGAAATGGCTTTAAAAATATTATTACCACGCGGACGACCTGGAAATATCTCAAAAGGAGTTGGTACATCATGGAGTTTACGAATCCGTGGTGGAAGACATTTTAATATTCTTGTATTATATAAGATTACTTCTAAAATATTTAAAAAATTAGCTCGTTTTATCCAGCGAGTAGTTTTCCCTAGAAAATTAAAATCAAAACAATTATGTATTAGAAATCAATTTTTGGTAATTTTTCAAGTAAACTCATTTTCGTGGATTTGGATAATACTTTACCAGTGGGTTCCTTTTGCATTCAAAATAAACTTTTCTTATGAAATTTTTCCTGGCATCTTATAATTTTCGAGATAAAAATTATTAAAATTTGCATATAAATCCATTGACGTTCTATTTAGCTCCCATGTTTTATCAATTGCCCACCAGAAGGCGCCACTAATTTTCGATTTTTTTTTATAAGTTCGGTTTGGATTTATAAAAATTAAAAAATTAATTAAATAATTTTCTTATATCCAAACCGAACTTATAAAATTATAAAATTAGTGAATAAGTGAATAATTAGTGAATTAGTCAATAAAACATTACTTAAACTTAAAGGCACATTTCGACGTTCATAATACTAATCTGACAAACTTAAAAAAATCTTTATTTTAATAATTTTTATCTCGAAAACTATAAGATGCCTAGAAAAATTTAATAAAAAAATGTTTATTTTGAATTGAAAAAGGAACCCATTGGTAAAGCATTATCCAAATCCACGAAAATGAGTTTATCTGAATAATTATCCAATTTTTCAATAAGAACATCAATATTTTCATTCAAGTTGCAAAAAAATAAGAAATAAAGTGAAAATATTTGAAATACAGAAAATAAATATAGATTATTTTGTCGAAAAAAAATATAATTAATATTATATTGTATGATTATTTTATTAAATTAATTTATTTGTATATGTGACATAGTTCAAGCACAAAAAAAAAATTAATTAATTTAATCCTTTGCTAAATTTAAAGATTTTTTCAATTTTATTATCAAAATACATTTGAAAATATTAACAAAGTTTAACAAATATTTTACCTTTAGTTTCAAGAATGGAAATATCACTAACAGCCATTCCCACCAGTAAATTCATTAAAACAATTCCGACTAAAAGAATGAACATGAGAAGAACAAGTCGTCCGACGTAAGGTGAAGCCTCCCCTGGATTACCTCTTCCAAAAGTACCATTATAATCGAGTTCTTCAGACATAGCGATGGTTTTAATAATCGATAAAAATATAGATGAAAAATTTCCTTGGGAGCGAAATTGTACAAGAAATGCCAAAGAAAACCCAATCAATAGAAATGAGAATGTTAAAAATATCTGAAAACAAAATTGAATATTACATAAATAAAATATGAGAATTATTTTAAATAAAAAAATAATTTAAAAAATAATTTCAATAACTGATATTATATATATATATATATATATATTATGTTATATAAATATATATAATAATATCTATTAGTAAACCACAATATGAAAATTGAAATGACAAACAATTATTTAAAAAATAGTTTTAATTCTTATTTTAATCATTTATGTATAAAGTGAAATAGTACTAATGATCTATTAAGCTATAATCATGATATGATATTGAAAGTTCTTTATGAGAAAAATATTTTAATTATTTGGTTTTATTTAATTAATAAAATTAATAATAAATTAATACAAATGAATGATTCAAGATGCCTTTAGAACACAGTATCTGTTAAAAATTCAATTTTTCAATTCAAAAGCTTGTGGATCAAGTTTTATAATTTTTTCCAATAACACCGCAGGGCATTAAAACGGATCGAACAGAATTTGAATTGTTTAAATTCGTTAAACTGTTTTAACGAAGTCATGCCACGTTTTATATTACCAAAAATTCTTTACAACTGTTGTATTTAATAGACAATGAAAAATATATAATTTGGTCAAAGAAATAAATTTAATTATTTTAAAAAAAATATTATTAATGATTATTTTATATTGAGAAATCTTATGTTATTCTTGATACAGATCTTTATTCGGTCGTGTTTGAACCCCGACTAACTTAAGAAAAAATAATCAATTTTGGGTCTCGGCGACCACAGTAAAAATTATGTATTTTTTACATAAGTACTATATATGTAAGTATAAAACAGCAAAAATTATAATATAAACAAAATTTGTCTTTCAATTATAATTGTAAATAACAGAGGGCCCATTTCAATTTTACCGCCCGGGGCCCCCAATCAACTTAATCCGCCACTGTATATACAGGGTGTTCGGGATAAATTTGACATATTTATAATTGATTATATTTTTCTGTAGGTTAGAGGTATTAACATAAACTACTACTCATTTAAAAGTTTGAACCTTTCTTTATTCATATAAAAGATGGCAGAAAGATTGGATGACTGGAAGCCACCTGAATCATGGAAGAGAATAACTTGCATCATGATGATACGCGCCGGCCATCAAAATAAGGATTTTATGACTAATACCCAAGGCTCCCTGAACACAATAAAAACAATCAGCCATAAACTAGAGACTTGCAATGGTGACTAGGAGGATGTAGAAAGAAGAAAGATCCCAAGTAGACGATCTGATTGCGTTTGTACAGCAGAAATCCTCGCAAATCTGCAGAAACAGGTGTTAAAGAACCCTGGCATTGGAATTCGGACTTTGTCACGTGAAATTGAATGTTGCAACTTCTACTATGAAGCTTGCACTCAATGAAGACCTTCGCTACAATTCATACAAGCGCCTTAAAGTTCAGCTACTCACAGAAAGTAATTATCTGGAAATTTCTACGACTTCACCAATCCAAATGTTTGGCCTCCAAACTCCCCAGACCTTAACCCCATGCATTATTTTGTATGTGGCACATTTGAAAAAAAAAGACACCAATCATACTTTCAGTAATACAAAAGCCCAGTTTATGGTAAAATTAAAGCAGTTTTTGAGGCCCTTCTCAGAGAGACTGTAGCATCAGCTTGTTCGAGGTTCCGAAGCAGGATTGAAGCCGTGATCCATGCTAATGGTGGTTATTTTGAGTGAATCTTGTTGATAGTATTGTAATTTACTCTGCCTGTAATTTTTTTTTTGTCAATTCATTAAATTTAATAGTTAGAAAGAAGATTTTCTTTTTCCTTTCGAAACTGTCAAATTTATCTCGAACACCCTTTATATATATATATATATAATAATAATAATAATAATAATAATAATAATAATAAAAGCAAAATGTGCAGCATCGTACACGTGGCGGAAGTGAAACTTCTTACAATCTAGAGAATAAGATAAATTTTAGTTGAGAGTGTGAGTGAGAGAGAAATAGAGAAAAATAAACCACACTGCCCTCTCCTACAAAGAATATTTCCAAGCACATACAATTAACAAGTCCACCCTTGCAATTTTCAATTGAATGACTCTCTCCAAGTGTTTTACCTGCTAAATGCTAAGAACCTTAATTTTAAGAGGTTGATTGATACATTGCAAATTATGTCGAATCATAAACTTACTATTTCAATTGTAATGTTCACATGTGGAAGTGTGAACGTGACAAACATAACTTACTTATTCTTAATTGTAATGGACACATGTGGGAGCTTGATATTATAAGCCTTTCTGGGAAATTGCAAAATGTGTTTATTTTTTTATATAAATAATGATCATGCAAATTACACTAAAAATTAAAAAATTATTAGCTATAATAAACTATTATTGGCTATAAATTAATTATAATTAATTAAATTAATAAAAATAATTTAAAGATACAACTCGTTGAGAAATGAACTTATAATTAACATTTCCTTTAAAACTGTTTAAAACCCCAGAGTGGACGCTGACAATTTGGGTTTTTCCTGGTAAGACTGTCCCCCCCCTGGTTTTTCCCAATAACAAAGTGAAAGAAAATTCCCTTATGTTGCCTCCCCTTCCGACCCCCTAAGAGGGGTTATTTTAAAGGAACAATCGGAAAATAATTTTAAATGAATGAATAAATGAAAATTCAAATTTTATATATAGTTTTTTATATATGTTTATTTATTCACAAAAAATTAATTAAATTGTAATTTAAATTCTTATAGTTTTATTAAATAAATCATTTTTAGTTATAATTTTATATAAGCATTTTTTAATTGAACCTATTCAATCTTGTCATTCCCTAATCAGCATACGCGGTTTCAATAACCCTTTTAATTATTCTAAATTCAATCTTTAATTAAATCTAATTTAACACACAACAATTCCGTCTCATTATTGTAATACAAAGTTAGAAATATTAAGTTAATATAATTAATATTATTTATTTATTAATACCAATTAATAATATTAATTACTTATAAATAATTCATAATAATAATAAATTGTGATACCAACTTATAGGAATATTAAAATAATATAATTATTATTTTACATATATATGAATATAATATAAATATTTTTAATTTTATTTTAAGAATAGATATATATCTAAAAGGCGGTAACTGTGAGGTCACATACTAATTTTTATTCTTTGACCCAGCAGAGGCTGAGAAATATTATTCCGCGTCAACGTACTAGCGCGCATGCGCGCCGTGGACTTTGGACCTAGCGAGAGGGTATTAGAACGAAAGACAGCACAAAACGAAGACGCAGATAGCCTCTTTCTCAAGAACGAAAGACCGGACAAAAGAAAGACGCAGATAGCAAGAACGAAACACCGCACAAAAGAGAGACGGAGATAGAGGCTATCTCATTCTCACTCGTTATATCTATATCTTTTTTCTCTCTTGCGTTACGAATGCGTTACGAAATTTCAATTTTTCAATTCACTCTCCATTCTCAACCAAATGTCAGGACGCCGCTAAAGAAGTTTCACTTCAATAATAATAGTTGTGTGTGATTATTATTTAAAAAATACTCATGATAATATTATTCTAAAGAATTAAAATTATAGTTTCTTAGAAAACGTAAATATAATGATAAATCTTTCTTAAAACTATACCTATATCATTGTCGCCACTGAATTAAAAAGATCCAGCCCACATAAACCACGATTAAATACATACCTTAAATACATTTTCAGCCACCCGACTGAACATAAGTACATGATAACCCCAGCTAGGCATTCTAGAAGCTAATATCATCAATTCCGTCCAGGCAAGAAGAACCGCTACCGAGGAAATATCTCGGGGCCATTGTATATCATCATTTAAATTGTCTGATACGGATATGGAGATAATTGACAGGGTAAAACTAATTAACTTATGCCACGATTCCAGTTCCATTAAATAATATTTTGGAAGATTATAAAAAAATAAAGATTCCTGAAAAATTTATAAAATAAATGTTATGGTTAAAAGTTTGAAAATTAAATCGAAAATTTTATCAAAATTATATATATATATCAAATTTATCTTATTTCTATATATAAACCTACCAATGAATTTTTCATTGCGCGATACAATAATTATTTTCTTCTATTCAAAATTAATACTTTTTAAAAAAATATTTCTACCCACTCGGCTCATTGTTTTTATCTACCCAAAACTTAAATAAAATTAAAAAAGAAATATAAATTCATTAGATTTGTTTTTTCACATATAAAATAAAATATACTCGTTGAAATTGCATTAAATAGATACGACTATACGAAATAATTTCAAACTTTAATTAAGTATATTAATTAATACAACAAAACACAAAACGTTGCCCTATTATATATAAATAAATCTAAATTTAAATAAAACAAGTAGTATATTAAAATATTAAAATAAAAAATAATTACAATTGAAAATGTATAAAGTATAAATGTATAAAGAATAAAATAAACATTATTTTGAAATTTTAATGAAATTATTAACATCTGGTTTGATGTTGTTAAAGTAACCAATGGCGAGTAAAAATTTTAAAAGGGCCAAGTTCAAAAACATATTTACAATATCCAATTAATACATTAATTTTGAAAATAATTGTGAATGTTAACTAAAATAGTTTTAATTTATTATTAAAAAAAATAAAACTAAAATTAAAAAAAAATATAATATTCTACAGATCAAGAACGCTGACAGAAGAGAATTAAAATCAGGGAAAGAAGTACAAATTGTTTAAATGAAAATGGCTCGGTATAAGAATAGTTGGAGGAATGAAGAAGTTGTATTATAGAAGTAGATCCACTGTCCTGTCTTTAAATAGGGATAGGCAGAATAAATTAGAATAAATAAATATAAATTAGAATAAGTATATACGTTTAACTTTTGTGTGTGCAAAAATAAAAAATAAAAATAAAAAATCTCTAATGGTTTTTTTCCCACATATCTTTTTCACTGAATACTGCTTCATGGGTCATCAACCCGAAACTAATAAAATACCATTTTTTATTTTAAAATTTATACTATCTATCTAACACGAAAATTTATTTTTTGAAATAAATCTTCTCCTACTTTGACCAACTTAATATTATTACTAATTTTAATTCTATTTGAAAAATCAATAAATATAATTTCCATTAAAAATTTAACATAGGAATTTTTTTAAAAATTATTAAAGTATTGAGAATAGTTACAAGTGGAATTGGCAATGGACAATTTAGTCTACAAACTAGCAATGTTTTAAAAATAATAATATACTTTTTGTAATACCTGAAATAAAAGAATGCCAAGCGAAATCCAGAGAATGAAATCATTTACATTAGAATTAAAGTACCAAATTAGGGCTGCATCTTCTTTATAATATCGATTAAGAACAAAAGCAGTGAAAGTGCCAAGATAGAGTGCATAAATGAAAACGAAAACATAGAAAAAATATTGCATCTTTTGCCATTTTAAATAAAGATAAGATTGAATGAGGGGATGGATAAGAAGCCGTTGTTGATTCAGTTGGTTTCCAGAGGTGATTAATGCATGGATAACACGCATTTTGTCAGCCTCACCTCTCGGCTCAAGTAAAGCATAATCAAGTGAGATCTTGCAATTTCGATCATTAAAAGAGAGACCGTTGCTACGAATTCTTGAATCTAAAATTTCTTCAAGTAATTCGACTGGACGTGGAACATAACTAAGAATAGCATCCACTCCACTCTCATGGCCATCGGATTTAGATTTTTCAGAAAGATCAGCGCCCTCTTCCAATAAAACGGAAATACACGATCTGTGACCATTGTGTGCTGCACAATGTAATGCAGTGAGACCCCTATGGTCCTTTAATTCTAAAATTAAGAAAAAAAAAAAATTGTACAAAATTATAAAAATATAAATCTTTGTAGAATAAATATAAATTGATACTCCCAACTGTTTATGATGGGGACATTAGAGGCTTAGAAACTATTCTAATGGAATTTAGAAGGAGAAATTTAGGCAAAATGGCCATTTGAATTTCTTTCATTATTAGAGAATTTAATTATGCGATGAATATAGGAAATACTGACAAGTTCTCTAGTTTGTATTATTTGTATGAAGTGTTAAGGTTTTGATTAACAAATGTTATCTTAGTTTTTCTAATTTTTCAAACAACACTGAATGTTAGAAGGTTATTCTTTTTTAAATGAATCGATTGTAATTATACTAATAATAAGTGATGTGGCTAATGATAGAGAATGTAGGAGGGATGTCATTGCTAGTTCCGTAAAGCCACAGATATTTATATTTATATTAAGAAAAAAAATCTTTGTCTTTTGTACATGCTAAGCAAGGACAGCGCGAATCAAGTCGGTTAGGTTCCATTAACTTTTATCTTGATTATCTTGATCGGAGGCGCTACTTTTTATCAAATAGTTTCCCAATTTTCATCCCGTCCCATAAGCGCAGGACCCGAGGATGTGAGTTAACGCAGTTAACCCCAAAATGAGTAACGCCTTTTATTTTTTTATTCATTTCCAATTGACATAATTTAACTACAAAATACTGTCTTAAAGAAAGTATACTGACATTCTACGAAAATTATACATCGATTCTTCTATTGAAAAGATATAAATAATTTTTATACAATGGTCCAGTAGACAGGCAAATTGAATCGCCATTTTGTCTGTATAATTTAGAGACAAATTCATAAACAAATGTGCTTAAAATTATTTATTAATTTGACTATTAATATTTAACATATTAATTAATTTTATTTTTGTATTTTGAAGAAAAGTCAACATGAAAAGCTAATAATAATAATAAATAATCTAGAAATACAGTTTCAATACAAAAGCATTCAAAACCCGTATATAAGTGCTAACATAAGTGATTATTTTTCAGAAAAGATTAATATTTTCTATACTTTAACGAATTCTATATTAATTCAGCAAATAACTTTTGACGATATTCAAGATGATATGCATTGTATAAAAAAATAATCGCAAATTTTGAAAACAACGCATTTGTTTTAAACAAATTTATATTATATAAGTTAGCCATTTTGTCCAAATATCTTCTTTATACTTGATTAAATATAGAAGACTAAATGAATTTAAATGAAATATTCAAAATAGTGAGGAATTTATGAGAATGAATTGGGAAGCAAAATAAAATATATAAATTTTGATGTGAATGATTAATATTAAACAATTTAATAAAAAGTTAATATATTTGAATGTGGACGTCATATACCTAAAGTTTAGCAATGTTTGCCTAACATTAAAGAAAAATAAACGAGGGTCATTTAAAAAAGATTTGCTAAATGAAGGTTTAATTAATTATTATTTTAAAAAATAAAAGGTTAAATATTTGTTTTTATAATTTCAAAATAATTCAAGTCATCTCATCATCAGAAGTTTATATTGATTATATTTTTATTTGTATTTGTAAAAATTAATAAAACATTGATAAATAGTTTGAAAATATTTTTTTTATAAATCATACATCAATAGAAAATTGTATAACATATTTTTATCAATATATTTTTAGCTTTCGAGAGAGAGAACTTTAAAGAGAGGTAAAAGTGAATGTAAATTTTTAATAAGATATATATCTAAGAATTTATAATTTTTCTAAAGTATCATAAACAAATATTTTTAATTTATACTTTACCTGCAAACCATTTAAAATATGATTTAATCATAATAATAATTTAGAAAATAATCTAATTTTAGGTTTTTGAAAATATTTTTTCTATTTATATATATAAATATTACTGAAAAAATAATTATTTATTGATAGACCTTTTAGATGAATTACAATTTTGTTTTTTATTTTAGAGTGTTTTTTTTTTTTTGAAGAAAATTGGGATTATGCTTTATTTAATAATATCGTTGAATTTATAAAGAGAGGCATCAAATAAATAGTGGAATGAATAATGTACCGAGGTCTCGGGAGGCCTGTGCGATTACTCGAGTAGTATCCATATGGCCCTCCGTTGCAGCAAGATGCAGTGGGGTAGCTTTGTGAAATATATTTCCCTGGGTACGTATCGTCACATCAGCTTTAAACCTGATAACATTAAAAACAAAAAATAAAACTTGATCAATCAATTAATTAGCTCATTAAATTAGAGAATAGAATAAACCGAATACATCTAAATATAATAAATAATATATATTATATAATTTTTTTTTATATTACATTAATATACTTAATTAACTAATTAATTTTAACATAATATTAATTTATATCATTTTTTAATATATTAAAAAAAATATGTGTAAATGAATAAATTATTTATTTTTTATTTTTTAAAATAAATATTTTATAATTAAATTAAAATATATATAAAGGTTATTTTGGGACCAAAACCTACTCTATTTTCAATAATCATAAACATTTTTGTATTATTATTGATTTATTTATTTATTTAGTCATTATTTATAATTTTTTGATTTTACTAAGTTTTGAACCAGATTCGTAACTCATAATTTCACCATTTTGAGCTGTTTTAATTTTTTTTTATAATTATTATGAATATAATAAATAAAAAAATAGTATAACAAAATGTAATTCTGATTAATTTTCTTGTGGATACTATTTAATCCTTAATATAGAAAAGAATGGAATTATACAAAATATTGTTATTAAATAAATTAAAAATTATAATGGAAAACATATTTATTTTGATAGATATACTTACTAGAAAAATCAAAATTTTATTTTTTTCAAATCATGAAACATAAGAAATAATTCGCTCACATAATTTTTGTAGTTGACAAAAAAAATATAAGAGTATATTTTTTATATTTATTTTTTCACTAAATTTCTAAACAAAAAGAATAAGTTGACCTGGGGCCAGGTCCGAACCGACCGATGGTTTGAAATAAATTAATTTCCAGCTACAGAAACAATTTCAAATAATTTTAATATATCTATTAATGTAATAAAAAACATATATGAATATAACATAAATATTTTTAATTTTATTTTATTTATAATATATATGTAAGACCAGGCTGTGACGTCATGAATGGCTGGATGACTTCATATTATTTTAATTAAGAAAAAAACTAATAAAGATGATTTTTCCCGAGGATAAAACCAATGCAAAGTGAATGATTCGTGATGATATGTAAAAAATCTCCTCATGTGAAATTTGGTATGAAAATAACCCTTCCTTTCCTATCGTCGATCGCTAATACTACCACTTCCGGTTTCCGGATTTGCACCAAAAGTTGATCAATTCATCCCACTAATGCATTAATTAAATATACCAAATTTCATCAAAATCCGTTCAGCCGTTCAGGCTGTACACATCTATACGGACAGACGGACGGACGGACAGACATCATGCTAAAAATACTTTTTTCTGTTAAGAAAATGCATGATTCGTGGAGATATGTAAAAATCTCCACATGTGAAATTTGGTGTGAAAACAATACCTCCCTTACTATCGTCGGTCGGTAAAAATTGGTAACTATTCAGGAAAGCTTTGTTACATGGATTTGGATAAAATTTTACCAGTCGGCTCCTTTTGCAATTACAAATAAACTTTTTTTAGGAAATTTTTTCTGGATTCTTTTAGTTTAAAAAAATAATTTGTATAATACTTAATTAATAAGTTTTTAATAACAATTATGAAATTTTATTATTATAAAGAATTGTAATGAATCATGTAATTTTCAGAAAAGCAAAGAGAACTTTCAGGGGTTGGCATTTATTAATACTTGTGGGTATGAAATAGGAATAAGAAAGTTGGCGTTACTGACAGAAATGAATTCATTGATTAAAATCAATCATCTTCTCTATTCAATCATTTTTAGTTTATATATATATATATATATATATATATTATGGGGATAGAGGTTTCTTGCTTCACCTCGCAGCTCGAGCGACTGACCGACCCACACAGCCAAATCTTGCCGCATCTTACGGCTTCAGGCTCCACCGTAAGAACGTCGAAATCCACAAAACGCGTGTTTCATCTAAACGCCGTTCAATGCAACAAGCGCCCCACTCGCTTCAGTCTACGTCGCCATATTCGACCCACTCAACGCCAAGAGCATCCCAGTCATTGGCCGATTCAACGACCAATAGCAACCGCGTTTCAGTCGCCTCGAACTTCTTTATAAAAAAGACCCCGGCACGATTATATATCGTTATATCGATAACTCGGTTAAGTTAACTCAGTTCTCTGCTCACACATCGTTACGAAAATCTAAGAAGGATTATTATAATAAAGAACTGAAAAGTTATATTTTCATTTAGTTATCTTTATACTATTTTTTCAGTGTTTTATTTAACTTGCTTGGTTGTCTGTATGGTTCAAATCTAGTAACTCATTTTTAACACAGTTGCTGTTGACCAATCGAACTAAAACTTTGCACACTCTTCAGATTTGAATGACAATTCATGAATATCAAATAAAGTTTTCATTTTCTTAATTAATTAATTAATTAATAATTTAATTAATAAATTTTAACCCATCATTAAATATCATATATAATCTTAAAGTATATTCAAATAAAACTTAAAGCCTTAAAAATTTATTTACTAAAAAATTAAAAATAAAATAAATAATTAAAAAAAAAAATAAATAAAACGCTAGCATTTAATTTTTAATTTTGTCACCATTTTTAATTTAAATGCTAGCGTTTTATTTGAAAGATCCATAGAAAATTAATTAACTAATTCATTTTAATTAGGCTCTTTATTCAGAGTATCTAGACTATTGTTGTTGAAGTGCTAAGTAGGCGGACCATTGTACAACCCCATCATGAAGAAGAAGATATTTATTGAGGCTAAGAGAAAAATTATTTTCTAGTTTTTAGTGCATTTATAAATAAAACACTGTAACTTAATTATTTTTTAATTATTTATTTTTTTATCTTGTTCATTTTATTTAAATAAAAACGATATTATTTTGCCATTATTTTGATATATATATATATATATCATGATTTTTTTTTAATTTAATTTTTTTTATTATTATTAGAATTTTAAAATTAATGATTTCCACTTTTGTCTTGAATATATAATCACATGTATAATAAAAAAATTGAGTTATCTTTCATATTTCATTAAGGGTTTTTTTCCTATATTTAGTTAAATTTTCAACGCTTCTCAATTTTGGCATCTAAATCACTTTATACAAATTTATTACTAAATAATGGACTTATATTCTAATAAATTTCAATTCATTCTTGAATTCTCTCTCCTCATTATCCTTAAATCATATTTAATTTCAAATATTGTTTTTGGGAACTAATATAAATATTCTTATTTATTTTATTTATCTTTCTTAAAAATAATATGATAATTTATGATAATCGATAATTTTACTTACTCAAGTAAAATAGCAGCACATTCCTGGTAACCATTTTGAGCAGCTATATGAAGTGGACACAATCCAGATGAAGATAACTGATCACAAGAATTGATCATTTCGGAAGTGGAGCTGCTATTCAACAATTGCCTGAGTACACCTGGCAAACGGGCTTCTGTGGCTCGATGTAAGACAGTAAATTCACTATTCGGCCAGCGAACATCAGTTTTTGCTCCAATATTCAGTAAGGCAGCTACAATCTCACTGGGACCTTCTGAACCCAATGGACAACTACTCACAGCACATAACAGCGGAGTTGCTCCTCGAATATCTTGTTTCTCCAAAACCTAAAAAATGATAATTCATCAAAAGTATCCTAATGAACAAACCTTTGTGAATACTATATTTAATTAAAGCTGGACGTTTAAATATTGACAGAGAAAATTAAGACTTCAAAGATCCATAGTAGAATACATAAGTAGGATGAACAAAAAAGAACGTTAGTTAGGCTGAAAAGTCCCGGGATTTTTCAATAGATGACGCCACTAGAAATTGAACATGTATCATTTCGAGAGGCTCATCTGTCACTAGTGTTTGTATGATGTATCATGACATTTCGTCCATTCGTTTACAAGCTACAGTCGTTTGAGTAACGCTACTTTTGCCTTCATAAGAAAATCGAAAAATAGGAATATCGCGTCTTGAATAAACATTGTTTTTTAATGGGAAAAACTTGTCTACAATCATTGCAGTGGCTGCAGGAATGTTATCCCACATCTGCTCCTTCGAGAACAATGTTTAATCAAGACGCATTATTCCTATTTTTTCATTTTTACTATCTCGTAAGAGATAGTATTGCGATCACGAAAATTTTCGATGTTGAGATTTTGATTAGATTTTTATACGTTTTGAAGGTTCCTGAATCATTTTCACTAAGGTTGAGAAAAATGTCTCTGTGTGTGTGTATGTGTGTCTGTCTCTCTCTCTCTCTCTCTCTCTCTCTCTCTCTCTCTCTCTGTGTGTGTGTGTGTGTGTGTGTGTGTGTGTGTGTGTGTGTGTGTGTGTGTGTGTGTGTGTGTGTGTGTGTGTGTGTGTGTATGTAGACAAGATTACGCAAAAACGGTTTGAGCTAGAATGATGAAATTTGGTACATGGACATTATTCAAAATTTATAATTTTCTATCAACTTTTGAGAAATGTAGCTCAACCGGAAGAGGGTCATTACCTACAACGTTTTGATTTTTTTTCCTCTAAAGTGACCGTAAAAATAAAAATATATGTTTGATAATTTTTCACATGATTAATAATTGTATAAAATGCTATATATAGAATTTCAGCTTGATTGAATTCCTGAAAGTACCAGAATTAATTTTTTAATACTGCAAATCTCACGCGCCAACACGTGCCATGGTGCGATCAATAAAAAGCCAAACATGCGCTGGTTTAATATTTATTATTTATAATTTATAATTAATTAAATTTAATTTAAATATAATATATTGTTATTTAATCCAATTCAAATTGCGAGATAGTCGAGTGGAGACATTCCAGCTTATTTCTTATTAAGGCGAAAGTAGCGTCACTCATACGACTGTAGCTTATAAATGAATGGACGAAATGTCATGATACTTCATACATAAACTAATAACAGATGAGCCTTTCGAAATGAGTCATGTTCATTTTCTAGTGGTTTCACCTATTGAAAAATACCGAGACTTTTCAGCCCTTGTAGTCTATAAGTCCCATATAAGCAAAATATAAATATTTTTTTGAAAAAAAATCTGAAATTTAAAATATTACTCAAGTCACTGGTTAATGGTCATTATTGGCAAACGAGAAGAACTCTATAAATATTAAAATAGATAGAGAAATAGGAAGATAATTTAGTAAAGATTTAAATATTTACTTGATGGGATTTGAAAGAAGACAGAAAGTTTGTGAATTAATGAGAAAGTCTAAAAATCCAAAATTATCTAGCGCTGTTATAGAAAAATTTTATTAATCTCAAAAGAATAATACTCCTTTATTATTTTTCATATACTTAATCCTTTATATTTAAATAATTAATTATAATTGTTTTCTACCCAATATATTATTTTTATATTGATATATTAATAATTATTACAGACAAGCATAAGTATTTTAGTAATAGGAGATAAAAAAAAGCATTAAATATAATAAAAATACGTGAAAATATAATTAAAATAAAATTACAATCAAAATAAATTTACAAAGGAACTTAAAGAGTAAATAATGATTATTTTAATAAATTTTAGGTTTTTAAAGATGGCTTGGCAAATTAAATTCGAATTTCTAAAAACAAATAGAATTTTATTATAATTTTAATTTGGTACATGACTATTGAATAATGATATTGGTACCTAAAAACAAATAGAAATCGATTAATGTTCTTGTTAATATTTAATATTTATGGATTAAAAATTTCCTTCAATGTAAATATTTGAAACGAGAGAAACACATACTAATAGTTCTTAGCGAGAAGAGAATTTATAAATAAATAATCATTTCTATTTCCATAAAGATACTATTTATAAAGATCACAAGAAATCTATTAATCATTGATTAACCAAGAATAATTAATCCAACGCATTTTCAATCATCTAAGTTTATCAAACAACCAGTGGCGTACCTAGAACTTTTGCCGCCCGGGGCTATCTCCAGTTTGCCGCCCTTTCTATTATAAGTCAATCAAATAGTGGTTTTTATAAATTAATACACATAAATAAATTATTAAGTTATTTAATCAATATTAATTAATACACAGAGTAAATTTTAAACCTAGCAGACCGCCTTCCGCCTGCCCTGCTTTTCAAAAGAAAAATCGATGATTTAAAAAAAATATTGGTATATCACTTCAAAGTAATCATATAAACTTTTCAAAAGAAATGACATTTATAAACTGATATCAAAAAATTTTAGTTGGGAAAAATTGCCGAACAAAATCGTAAAGATGGGTTTAAATTTTAATGAATACAATAAAATAAAATTATTATCCTGTTCTTGGAATTAGAATTCAAAATTTACACTAAAATGCATTTACATACACCGAGGAATAATATTCGAAATCATATAGTTAATCATAATTTATATAAATCAAATAGTAATCTTATAATAATCATAATAATTATTTATTATTCAAGAAAGAAAAAAAATAAATATGAAATAAATAAGTTGCTTTTTATAACTATAACTAAATATAAAAAATGCCGCCCCAAGATAAGTGCCGCCCGGTGCGGACCGCACCCACCCTAGGTACGCCACTGATTATTATATTAATATGTATATATATTTTAATTAATTATATATATTAATTACTTATGTATTTTAATAAATTATATATTTTATATATATTAATATTTCCTTATATATTTTATTTACATGTTTTATGTATATAGATTTTAATTAATTATATATTTCAATTGCATGTGGTTTGATATACAGCAACATAAATTAAATTTAATTTCAATTAATTCTATGTATATACATCATATATATAAATAAAAAATATAATAAAATGTTGAAAAATATATATTATATTTTTTTTTAATCGTCAATGTATTTTTTTAAGCAATTTCTCATTGGAATTTTTGTATTAATTTTTCAAATAAAATACTATTTACCTTATTATAATTATATACATATATTATATTATATTATATAAAATTAACAAATGTATAATAATTTAATATTTTTGCAAAATCCAGGTTATGCAAAATGCAAAACGAATGCTTTACCTAGAGAAGAATGGGGTCCCATGTTATGTTTTCTCACCAATGATAATCTACGTGAAAAGTGGATTAATCAAATAGGCAGTGTGGATTTGCCAGGAAGCTCATGGAGTAAAATAAATTTATAATTGATTTATTATTAATTTATAATTGTTAATAGTTTATTGATTATTTAATTACTATCATAAAATAAAATATGTAAAAAAGATTTTATTGTGATTGTTAATATTTATTGTTAATAATTTATTTTAAATTTTATCCTTCTTTAAATAAATATATTACATATAAAACATTACTCTTGTAGGTGCCAAAACGATTTCTTTTGACAACTACGAATGTACTTATACTTATTAATTGAATAAAATGCGTTTTTAGTAACAAAACGATTTTAATCTAAAATAGACTCTCTTATCAAACTTCATACATAATTTTTACATAAATCATAAAACATTGATACATAAATCATACATTTCATTCCTTTTTTTATATACTTTTCTTACTTAATAAACTTATCCTAACTTCATGCATGATTCCATATTGTCAACTTTTAAACAAAAAACTTTAAGCGCAAAATTTAAATTTAGCACTAACATCACCCTCCCTTAGTAAGAGATCTTACTCTTACTCAACTTTTAAGAAAATGTCTTAAACATTATATAGATATTAACACTGTTCACTAAATCACTGCTACAGAATAATTTATAATATTTTTCTTTAATTCAGGATCACTTTCATTTAGAGTCTTGTCAATATTCGTTGGAAATATTTCTTGATTCCATAAAAAATGTGGACCTTGAATCCATCTTGAATTTACTAAAAATTTAGTTATATTTTGTCCTCTTGTAATATCATCTGCGGGATTCTCTTTTGTATTAACATAAAACCATTGATTTGCATTAGAATAGCTTCTAATTATGCTAAGCCTATTTGATACAAAAACATGAAATCTTTTATCTTCATTATTGATATATTTTAAAACCGCGGTAGAATCTGTCCAAAATGATGTACTATCTACCTTGTAAGTTAATTCAGATTTTAGAATATTATTTAACTGGACAGCTAAGGTAGCTGCTGATAACTCCAATCTTGGAACAGTCATAGTCTTAACAGGAGCAATTCTAGCCTTTGAACATATTAAATTGCAGTAAATCTTATTTTCATTACTGATGATTCTTATATAAGTTGCTACACCATAGGCTTCTTGAGATGCATCAGCAAAGTGATGTATTTCTATTCTTCTTGTCGTTTTACATTCTATAGATTTTAGACATCTATTTATCTTGAAATTGTTAAGTAAAGGTAATTCTTTTAACCATTTTATATAACGATCTTCATAAATTTTTGGTAATTTGTCATCCCAATCAAATTTAGCCTTTGTTAGTTCTTGTAATAATATTTTTGCAGGTATAATAAATGGTGTCGCCAAGCCTAAAGGATCGAATACAGAGCTAACTGAAGACAGTATACCTCTTCTAGACATTGGTTTAAAGATAGATGTTGTTTTAAAACTAAGTAAATCTTCTTCAGGTTTCCATTGTATACCTAAAACTCTTTCAAGGTGTATATCATCCTTTTTCATATTCATTGATTGTACGTTAACTGCTCTTTCTTTTACAGGAATTGAATTTAAAATAGTTTTTTCATTTGTTATCCATTTTGTAAGATTAAAACCACCATCCTTTAATAAATTATATAGCTCTTCTCTTATTTCAATAGCTTCAGAGATATTCTTAAAGGATTTTAAACAATCATCTACGTAAAAATTGTTTTTTAAAGTATTTATTGTTTCTTTTTTATATTTTTGTTCGTTATTCATTGCAATTTGTCTTAATGTCATCATAGCAACAGCTGGGGAGCAAATACATCCGAATATATAAACTTTCATTCTATATTCTTGAATTTCATTATTAAAATCATTATCTTTCCACCAAAGGAATCTAAATAAATCTTGATCTTCTTTTGGTAAACGAACTTGATGAAACATTGCTTCAATATCTCCCATAATGGCGAAAGGTTCTTCTCTAAATCTTAATAAGACTCCAAATAAAGAGTTCATAACATCAGGGCCTCTATAAATCTGTTCATTAAGACTTAAATCATTATATTTTGCTGAGCAATCAAAAACAACTCTTAGTTTTCCAGGCTTTGCAGAATGAAATACTGGATGATGCGGTACATACCATAATTTTTTAGGAAGCTTATTTGTGTCTTCAACTATCTCGGCATAATTCTTTTTTAATAAATCATTTATATATTTTGTATATCCTTGATATAATTGAGTGTCTTTTTGGAATCTTCTTTTTAACATCTTAAGTCTGTTCATAGCCATAAATTTAGTATCAGGTTCAAACATATTTTTTGACTTTAATGGGATAGATACTTCATAATGATTATCTTTCTTGCGAATAGAATTATTAAATATTTTTATAAATTTTTCATCTTCTTGTGAATATGTCATAGTATTTTGTGTTGGAATTTGTTCTAATTTTAACCATTCTTCTACTTGCTTATAAAGAATTTTATCGAGTTTAACACAGTTTATTTTAGTAAGATTAGTATTTGCTAAAAAACTAGTTGGTCCATAAACTGACCATCCGAGGCGGGTTTTTATTGCAAAAGGTCCATCACCTTCACTTTTGATAATTTCTTGAGGTTCTAAAGCTTGTGGAATATTATTACCGATTAACATTTGAACATTTGACTCAAGTTCTGGAAGAATTACATCTTGTAGATAAGGCCATTTATTTAAATCAATATTTTTAAATTTATCTTCAGCGGACACTGGCAGTTCTCTTGTTGTATATATATCTGGTAAACATATTTTGTTGTTTCCGTTTATATCAGAAATTATTAGGTTTTCAATAGTAAAAGCATTACATGGACTATTTCTTTTTTCTAAAGTTGTCATAAATAAATTACATTTTCTTCCGTTCACATTGAGCTGTTTCATTAGTTCTTCAGTACAAAAGGAATGTGAGCTTCCAGAGTCAAGAAAGGCATATGTGTGAATCCTTTTTCCTGTTGTCTTCGACATCACAATAACTGGTACAATGCCCATAGAGAATTTGTCTGTTGTTTTAGCATTTTGTATAAAACCATTATTAATTTTCGAAATTTGTTGTTCATTTACTTCCGAGTTTTGTAAATGAAGTAATTTGGAATGATTTTTGCTGCATATCTCACACTTTACTCCTAATCTACAATTCTTGGCATTATGACCTATTTTTAAACAAGCAAAACATAATTTATTTGAAAAAACAAATTGTCTTCTTTCGGGTATATTCATTGACAAAAATTCATTACATTTATTTAAATAATGTAATTTATTACATTTAATGCAAGCATTATGATATTCATTACCTTTTATATTTGTAGCAAAATTATATCTTCCTCTTTCTTCCTTTTTATTATTTGTAATGCTTACTTTAGGAGTTTTTTCAATTTTATTTTCAAGAATATCTCCAAATAGCGGATGATTTGTTTCTGCAGCAACTTTACTTACAAATTCAACCAAATGCTTAAATTTAATTTCTTCCCTTTTAACTTCAGTTGTTTCATAAGCAGATTTTCTCCAATTCTTTTTCATTTCATATGGCAACTTGTCTACAATTTCTCTTAAGGTTCTTGGATGATCAAGTTCATTCATTTCTTTTATATTCATCATAGAATTTAAACATTCAGTTAGAAGTAAAGCAAACTTATTTAATAATATACCTTCATTGTTTTTCATGGTAGGCCATTCAAAAATCTTTTTTAGATAAGCATTTGCAATTCTCAAACCACTGCCAAACATCTTTATTAATTTTTCTTTTGCTAAAACATAAGCATTAGATGAATTCATATTTTGATATGATCTTACCAGATCTTTAACATCGCCTCTTGTATATTGCTCCAAATAATAAAGTCGTTGCTTATAATCAACTATCTTTGATTCTATTATATATTCAAATGCTGAAATGAATGTTACAAACTCTATAGGATTTCCATCGAATGGTTTTATTTCTTGTTTAGGTAAAGATGATTGAATTTGATAATCAGTCATTAATTGTATCATTTTTGTTTGTTGTTCAAGAATTTTCATAGTTCTCTCCTCATTGGATGAATTACTTACTTCACTTAAATGTTCATCGTCATCTTCATTTTGATCATTATCTTTATTTAACCATATATCAATATTTTCTTTAAATTGTTCTAATGTTATCATTTCAGTATTATGCCTTTCTTCATATTCGTTATAGTTTTGCTTAGTTTCTTTTAAGTATTCAATTAGGTCATTATGGGATTTAATATATTTAGTTTTTGCAGAATCAAAATCATACATTTTAGACTTTACCTGTTGTATATTTTCTTCATTAGTTAAAAGTTCGTTTATTTCATTAATTATTCGTGTAACTCTTGACAAAAAACCTCTTCTTTTATTCTTTATTTCATTTGTCTTTTTAGGTATTTTATTTTGGATGCTTTTACAAGATCTTTGAGATGAAGTTTTACTTTTTTCGCTGCAAATAGACATGATTAGATGATATTTAAATATTTATAGATTTAAATAAATGAATCCTCTTCAAATATTTTATTTTAGATTAAAATGTAAGATGTAGGTGCCAAAACGATTTCTTTTGACAACTACGAATGTACTTATACTTATTAATTGAATAAAATGCGTTTTTAGTAACAAAACGATTTTAATCTAAAATAGACTCTCTTATCAAACTTCATACATAATTTTTACATAAATCATAAAACATTGATACATAAATCATACATTTCATTCCTTTTTTTATATACTTTTCTTACTTAATAAACTTATCCTAACTTCATGCATGATTCCATATTGTCAACTTTTAAACAAAAAACTTTAAGCGCAAAATTTAAATTTAGCACTAACAACTCTTTTCATTAATATGTGTAAATTTCCTAGCTTCAATTTAAAATTGTGAATATTCCTGTTAAATGAAAAATTATTTATTTGGAGATAAAACCAACGTTTCAGCAAAAATATCAAAAAATAAAAATTTTTTGATGAAATGTCAGTTTTATCTCTAAATAAATAATTTTTCATTTAACTGAAATTTTCACAATTTTTTTTCATTCCAATTATTCCTTCAAAAAAAAAATAATAAATTTAAAAAGCCCAATAAGCTCCCCCCACCCCAAAAGATTTACATCAGGTAGTTACGAGGGAGGTCAAAAGATGGCCCCAAATTCTAAATAAATTCAAAAAGCCCACTACTCCCCCCACCCACTTTTCCATCAAGTTCCTCCGGGTAATACCTAGGGGCGCCAAATAAGGCTTCAGAGGAATGTATGGGCGTGTCCAGTCTTGTTGATGGTCTGTGAGCTGCACCAAGCTCACCAAGCTGCACATAGCATCTGTTCAAGTTGGTTCAAGTTGGTTGAAGTCTGTTTATTGAAGTGTCCACCTTTAATAATTTTTCTTCTATTTATTAAAACATTTAGTTTATAATTTATTTGTATAAATATTAAATAAAAATGGTGCATTTAACAATATACACACCAAAAAAAATAATTTGTGAAGTAAAAGAAGCAATAAATAACAAACAAGATATCATTGATAATTTAAGCAACTATTTTGAGGTTAGAAACAATATTTGTTATTGAAGTAATGAATTAATCTTTTCAGCCATTAAAATCACAAAAATTAATCTTTAATTAATCAATTAATTCTTGCATTTTAATTTTAGATAACAAATTATGATGTAGGAAGCAATTTTTACTTTACACAAAATGGACGTGTAATTAATAATAATGATAAATTGTCTCAAGAATATGTTATTAGGGTCATACCACGATTATTAGGGGGAAAAGGAGGTATATATTCCAAATTCATTACTATAATTTTCTATAATAAATAGAAAAAATAAAAAAATTTATTTAACAGGTTTTGGATCTATGCTGAGAGCTATTGGAGCTCAAATTGAAAAAACTACCAATCGGGAGGCATGTCGAGATTTAAGTGGACGAAGACTTCGTGATATTAATGAAGAAAAGAGATTAAAAAATTGGATAACTCAACAGACAGTTAGAGAAGAAGAAAAAGAAGAATTAAAAAAGAAAAAGATTGAAAGATTATGTGCAGAACCAAAACATACATTTCATGATCCTGAATTTGAAAAACAACGCAAAATTCAAATAGAAAATGTTATGGATGCTGTTGAACAAGGTATTAAATATTTTATTTTTAAACATTTTTTATATACAATTTATATTAAATTTAATTAATAATATATCTATTATAGGTTTTAAAAAAGCACAACAATTAAATAATAATCCACTCAAAAGAAAAAGTCCTTCAGGAAAAGTATCCTCTTCAAATAAAAATTTGAAAAAAAAAAGTTTTGCTTGGTAAGTTATATTATATACCATTAAAAATAAATATTTTATAATTATTTCAAATTAATCACCATCTTATTTAATGGAAACCAGCTGGTCCGAGCGCCTTCGGCGCTCTTCACAGCTGGACGGGGGCTCCGCCCCCTGTACCCCCGAGTGGTACAATTTATTTTTATATACTTTAAAAATTTTACAATTTTTTAATTATTTATTATAATTGTTAAATGGAATTTCTAAAAATGACCCATTAAAAATTTGTTTCCTAAAATGTTTCAAAATAATTCAAAGAATATTTTGTTTATAAGTTTATTTTTTTAATATTTTATTTATAAAACACGAAAACATTTAAAATTATATGAATAATTGATCTCATAATTGGATTTTTCATTTTCAATTGACGATTTGAATTCATAAAATATTAAAAAAAAACTTTTAAAACTTTTTAAATTATATTCAAGTAAGTTTATAAGAATATAAGATATATTATGGGTGAATTCAAAATGTATGAAGGGACACATAGATAGATATAACATTTACAATAATAATATATATAATTAATTTACTGATTAAATTAAAATGTATTTTAAATAAGAACACAAAAACAAATAAATGTTTTATCTAATTGAATATTTGATATTGTTTGAATATTTAGTAAATAATATTTTATAATATTTACCGGAGTATAATAAATTGATAACGTCATTTAATTCTCCTACTATATATCGAATCGAATATAAAGATAAATCTTCTTTTAAACGTTGTGTGAAACAATTTCAAATAATTTAAATGTAAAACTATTAATGAAATTAATTCGGCGCTCTTCACAGCTGGACGGGTGCTCCGCCCCCTGTACCCCCGAGTGGTACATCGTATTTGGTTAAAAGTACTGGTACTTAAGTTAAAAAAATGATTCATTATTATTGGATTTGGCTGGTAATATTAATACCTGTGACACCGAACTATCACTCGACCCTTTAACCAATTTATACAATTTATTTTTATATACTTTAAAAATTTTACAATTTTTTAATTTAATCAGTAAATTAATTATATATTATTATTATTATTTGTGTCCCTTCATACAAAATGTAAATTCTCTTTTTTGATATGTTTTCCTAACATAAACAAATATTTTATAATATTTACCGGAGTATAATAAATTGATAACGTCATTTAATTCTCCTAGTATATATCGAATCGAATATAAAGATAAATCTTCAAAACGTTGTGTGAAACAATTTCAAATAATTTAAATGTAAAACTATTAATGAAATAAAAAAAAAATCAAATATATGAATATAATATAAATATTTTTAATTTTATTTTAAGAATAGATATATATATCTCACAGGCGGTGGTTGTGACGTCATCAATATATTATAAATTTAAATTAAGAAGAACTAATAAAGTTTCGTGAGATGTGATCAATAAAACTCAATTTTTATTTATAAATACTATCTCTGTTGTGAATTTCAAAAAAATCGTTAGAGCGGTTTTTGAGAACAATGAAACAGAGAAACAGAGAAACAATTTTTACTCGTATAAGAAGATAAGATATAATACAAGTGAATGTTTTTGTGTATATGATTTTACTCAAATATGTAAATTTACTATAAACTATACATTGAATATATAAATTCTTATTTTTATATAATATATACTATATATAAATGAAAATATCGGAATTTTTTTTGTAGGATGGATCCTGATGAGGAAGAATTGGGTTCATCCAGTGAACACGAATCTGAAGAAGAATCTACAAGTACTTGTAAAAAACAAAAAATTGAAGAAATAAAATGATTGAAAAAATATATATTTAAAACTTTATCATATTTATATGATTTGTACACTATTATAAATATATATTTATATATATCGAATATTTCATATTATATTATTTTTTAAAACATTAATTAAACAAAAGGAGTATATTAAATTTTGTTATAATTTAGTAATGTAATTTTCCTAATAAATCTTTTTGAATTTATAACCTCTTTTAATATTTTTTTTTTTTAATATCAAATGTTTCTCAAGTTTTTTGTCCTCCAATAATTAATCTTTTTTCATTGACAAAAAAAAATTCAATTAACTTGAAAGTTATGAAAGATCACAGACCATCACCATATGAGATTTAACCTCCCGTTAGCCTTCCCCCCACTTATTCAAATCATTTGCATTGTCTATCATAGCCTTTATTTTATCTTACATTATCTTACCTTATTATACTCCGAAAAATTGTATATACACTAATGAGCAAATAAATGGAATCACCTCCTTTGCGAGTTTTTAAATGTAATTTTTATTCTTAAATATGTTGTAATATTAATATAAATGATACTGTATTAAAGATCAAATAAATATAATTTCCATAAAAAATAATCTATTTAATTAACATAATAATTTTTATAGCAATATTAGAACTGATATCCGCTTTTTTTTGAATTCATAAGATAATATGAGTTTATTATTAGCCGCCTGAATGTGACTTTTAAAAGATAAATCGATCTGTATTGATCTCAGCCTCGAGAAAAATCAACTTTATTAGTATTTTCTTAATTTAAAATAGCAAATTCAAATGTCGTCACAAATTACGTCATCCATATTGAAATTTGCCGCCCGCTATTCTTTTTTAATTGATATGATATTCATATTTTTTTATATTTAAAATATTTATATATGAAGAAATTTCAAATAAGTTTGATCTAATAGTATTAAATAAATTATATTATATTAATTAAAATATTTTATAGATTAAATTATAAATGATATTTGAAAAAGAAAAAATATAATCTCTTCTTAATCCTCCTTAATTAAAATCACAGACCATTGACAAGTACAGATGTCAATTTAATATCAGAATTTATATTATCAGTAGTACTCCTTGTCTGGTCGAAACAGTCTATAAGCTATTGCTAGTTTTAAAAATATAAAACTGAATCCATCTAATTATAACAACATATACATATACGAGTATAATATAGGATCAAATATTTTATCAAATAAATTTGAATATATTTTTCATCTGGAAATGAAAATCAAGTATTTTAATTAATTTGTAAAATTTTAGGAAACAAATTTTTAATGGGTCACTTTTAGAAAACACATTTAACAATTAAAATAAATAATTTAAAAAATTGTAAAATTTTAAAATTTATAATAAATTGTATAAGTAAATTTGTTAAAGGGTCGAGCGATAGCTCGATGTTACAGTAACTTGGTTTAATATGTGAATTTAAAGTATAATATAATTTCTCTAGGCTTATAAGCATAATTGAAGAAGCACGGTCGTCATTGCCAGTAAATGTGTTAAAAAATTAATCAGCAATTCAATCAAACTGAAATTCTATATATAGCACTTTAATACAATTTTTAAATATATTCTGTCATTTTATTTGTAGAATTAATTAATCAGTGGCGAACCTAGAACTTTTCCCGCCCGGGGCGATCTCCAGTTTGCCGCCCTTTTTATTATAAGTCAATCAAATAGTGGTATTTATAAATTAATGCACATAAATAAATTATTAAGTTATTTAATCAATATTAATTAATACACAGAGTAAATTTTTTTACACATATTTGTATGCACTCGTAAACATATTAATATAATATTTACTCTTCTAGCTTTCATACTAGAAAAATCGTGTATAATGCTCTTAAAATTTATATTTATATTTTTTCCGCCGGCCCTCCTTTTCAAAAGAAAAATCGATGATTTAAAAAAATATTGGTATATCACTTCAAAGTAATCAAATAAACTTTTCAAAATAAATGACATTTATAAACTGATATCAAAAAATTTTAGTTAGGAAAAATTGCTGAACAAAATCTTAAAGATTACGAATTCAACGAATTTTAATGAATACAATAAAATAAGATTATTATCCTGTTCTTGGAATTAGAATTCAAAATTTACACTAAAATGCATTTATTTACACCAAAGAATAATATTCGAAATCATTAACTTGAATAATAAATGATTATTATGATTATTATAAGTTTACTATTTGATTTATATAAATTATGATTACGTTGCTTTTTACAACTATAACTAAATATAAAAAATGCCGCCCCAAGATAAGTGCCGCCCGGTGCGGACCGCACCCACCGCACCCCCCTAGGTACGCCACTGCAAACAACTGATTTACGTACATTTGAGTTAATTTATAAATGAAAAAAATGTGGGGTGTCTCCGCTCGGCTATCATGCAAATTCCAATTGGATTCATTAACACATATATATTATATTTAAATTAAATTATAAATTAAAATTAATAAATAATATTATTAAACCAGCGCGAGTTTGGCTCTTTGTTGATGGCACCACGTCACGTGCTGGCGCGTGATTGTCAGTCAACATGCTAAAAAATTAATTCCGGTATTTTCAGCGATTCAACCAAGCTGGAATTCTATATATAGCAGTTTTATACAATTTTTAATCATGTGAAAAACGATAAAAGATATATTGAAAGGAGTAAGAGAATATATTTGATTTAATAGTGCTTATTTTGAGTTCCTATATTGAGGTGCAATTTCTATTTATTTATCAAATAATAAATAATTTAACTTTGATATTTGATCGACAGTGTGAAGTATTACAATTCAATTTATATTATTTATCAAACAATAAATAATAAATTTTTTAATTTTATTGGTGTTAAGTGTTAAATAAAATTTATCAAATAATAAATAATATAAATTCATAAGTTAAATAGTGTAAGTGAAAAATATATATTAGTCAAGAAATCAATTTATTTGGATTGGTGTCATTGATGAACAAGTTCTATTTATATAATTTAAACTATTGTGTATTATATTAAGAGTAAATATTTATAGTTATAAATTTTGTGGTGGTATATTAGATAATAAAATATCTGTTTATATAAACTATATAAAATTAAGTGTAACATTTTAATCATAAGGATTACAAACAAAATGTTTATTTAAAATGTTATTATTTTATTTATTGTTAAATCAAATAATTGATTAATATGTACATTGCAAGAAGTTAGTGGTGTCTTAATTAAACAATAATTTTTTTCTATATATTACAACAACAAATAATTATCGATATTGAATATAGTTTTGGACGGATGTGGACGGATTCTACGGTAATTTTAGCGAATCAATCAAGCTGAAATTCTATATATAGCAGTTTTATCCAATTATTAATCATGTGAAAAATTATCAAACATGTATCTTTATTTTTACGGTCACTTTAGAGGAAAAAAATCAAAACGTTGTAATTAATGACCCTCTTCCGGTTGAGCTACATTTCTCAAAAGTTGATAGAAAACTACGAATTTTGAATAATGCTCATGGACCAAATTTCATCATTCTAGCTCAAACCGTTTTTGCATAATCTTGGTTACATACATACACATACACACATATATATACACACACACATACACACACACACAGACATTTTTCTCAACCTTAGTGAAAATGATTCAGGAACCTTCAAAACGTATAAAAACATCAAAATCTCAACATCGAAAATTTTCGTGATCGTAATACTAACTCTTACGAGATAGTAAAAACGACTAGTACATAATCAACCTGTTTTCCATGTATATATATATATATATTTATTTTATTATATTATTTAAATAAAATTACATAAAATTTGAATTTATTAAAATATTTTTTAAACAATTGATACTAATCAAATTTTGAATAGTATTAACGATAACAAACGTTTCTAGTGGTAAAATACATTATAAAATAAAAATAAATGAATGTATAATATTTACGTTTCTAATATCAACAATGTCGAGTAATTCTGATAAAATTTCATAAGATCCTTGGACAGCCAAATGTAGAACCGATTGTTTATCTCTGTTAAAAAGAGTTATATCAGCTCCTGCTTCAAGAAGATTCAAAACTCCGGTTAACCATTGGTTAGAGACTGCCTGATGGAGTGGAGGATTTCCCCAATGAGTGGGGTAATCGACAGCACTCATTGTTGCACTTGATCCTGAAGTTAAACTGGACTGACTTGAACTTACACTGATATTGACAGTGGTGTCTGGTGATTTAAAAAGTTCAAGAAGGGTCTGAAAATAAATAATAAATAAATCCAAAACGTAAGTAATATTAATATATAAACTACTTATATTATTTTATTAAAACATTTGTAATCTTACTTTCTTATTAATACAGTTATTAAATAAGTTTTACAAAAATAGAAAGTGTACCAGATCAATTATTTAACATAAAAATGGTAAATTAATATAAATAATAATTATAATATATTTATTCTTAAACATCTGGGAATGCGCAAGCTTGCATTGCCAAAACGAACTTAAGTTAGGGGGCCGTCTCATAATCTACAAATTGCAAATTACAACTTAGCCCATATCTCATGAACCATTTATGATATCTATATAGTACTTTCATATAATGACTATTCAATTGACACTTTAAATAAATAATAAATTTCTGTTTTAAAATATTCAATTTATTAATATAAATTTTAAAAGTTTTAACTTTGGACGCCATTCTGACTATGTTCCTGAAGTGATATCAAAAAATAAAAAACACTTTACACTAATACTTTTCGATACACTATTCGAATCTGAAATCAGAATTTCGCATTTTTAAATATTAAAAATATCAACTTTGGACGCCATTTTAACCATGTTCCCGAGGGGGTATCAAAAAATGAAAGTCACTTTACATTACTACTTTTCGATGCTCTTTCCGAATCTGAAGTCAGAATTTCAAAATTTTGAGTTTGATGTCGGACAGAACGACAGACTGAACGATTTTATAAACTCACTTAAGTTCGTTGAAAATTATATTAAGTTGATCAAACTATTTTCTATAAAGTCAGATTAAAAAGCCACTTGAATCATTTCGGATTTTAATATTCTTTGATTTGGATACCTAGGTACATAATGGTCTATATCAGACATGGGCAAACTTTTGAAGGGGAGGGCCTGATAAAATAAAAAATCATCTAGGCGGGCTGAAAAAAAAATTTAAATTTTTTAATTTACAGTACACAACTTATATATATATATATATATATATATATGGTAAAAAATAGAAAAAAGTTACAAAATTTCATTAAAAGAGTATGAAGGGGTATGTGACAGATGAAACTGAGATTGAATTTCCAAAAGTTGTTGATATTCTGGTAGAAACTGGGATGAGCTGATTCGCAGTAGTAAAGCTAAAGGAGGGTGAGTCAATCTGCTTCGAATGCTGTTTTTGAAAAAATGGACCGTACTTTGCCCATTACTGGTCTATATTTATAAATATTATTCTATTATAAAAAAAGGTTATAACGCCCACCTTGAGCTCTTCCTCGTTTTGGTGATGGATTGCCCAGTGGACTGGGTTCATCCCTTGTAGATTGTAGTATAGGGTTGCACCAGCCTCCACCAGCAAACGGATCGTCTCCGGAGAACGCATCTCTACAGCCGTATGAAGGCATGTTGTCCGGGATTTACTCAACTCTTCTTGGTTTATTGTAGGTCGGGCTTTCGCTTCCAGGAGACTTTTCACCACTTCCAAAAGTGTTTCACTAATTGATTTGTTTTAATAAAAAATAAATGCATTTCGTTGAGAAAAAAAATGATGTTTCATTAAATTAAGTATTAAAATAATTGAGAAGTGCGTGAGGCGTGGTCAATGACTTTAACAGATGAGAATAAACTTAAAAGTTTTGAAAATCAAATCTCCCGAAGCATTTATAAACCGAAAATTGAAAGGGATATTGGATAATCTGAATCAGAGGTTCCCAAAGTAGGGGTATACGGCAGCGATTAACAAATTTTGGGGTCCATGAAATGAAAATGGGGGTCTACGTGTTTTGTGGTTCCGAAAATAATATAAGAAATATTTTTCTTACCCGTATTGTTCATTTGTCTCCATATCCTCGTCAAAATCCTCGTCAAAATCCTCGTCATTTTCATCTTTGGATTCAATTTTGGAATTTAATCGTAATTCCCCAACAACATCTAACGGATTCATTCCTGAATGATCTCTTGCATTAATATCAGCACCATTTTCCAACAAGTAACGAACACATTTTATACTGAGGTTAGCTGAAGCAATATGAAGTGGGGTACTTCCTTTTTCTAATTTAACAGGCATCTAGAGAAAAGCACAAAGTATATATTATCATTCAAATGATGGTATAACTTCAATAATGTTTTTCAAAATTGATTGATCTATCTTTCTATTACTTTAAGAGATGGTATAATTTATGAAATTAGTCGATTATATAATAGGGAAATTTTTTTTTTTTTTTTTGCATTGATTTTTATAATAAATATTAAGAGAAAAACTAATTTCCACCAAGTTTGGTTTTCAAATTAATTTATCTGTTTGTTTTTAATTTAAGTGCATTTTATTAAGTAAAATAATTACTAAAAGATAAGTGAAATGCGCATAAAGAAAATATTTATTTTTAAATGATTAATGTTTATTTTTCCGAACTAATTTATTATCTTTAACTTTTATTATATGACTCTACGGAACTCGAATGATCCGAATGAATCATATTTCTCCAAACATTCCTATCCTGAGCCACTCCCATCCAACTCCTGTCAGGTGTTATGATCATCGCAACCTTTTTTATTATATGTAAATTTATAAAAATCTTATCAATTTTAATTGTGGTTGTGGTTCTATTATTATGAAATATAGGGGCATGGTTTATGACATTAAGAACCAAAATAAATTCCGGATTGTCACAAATTTGAATAAATCGTTATCAATTTCTTGTATTTAATAGAATCTACTTTTGAAGCCTCATTGTTTATTACCTTTTTTTTTAATCCTTCATGATTATGATATGATGAATCTCGATATTCGCTCCTAGGTGATTTATAAAATTGAAATGGATCATCTCCCACAAAATAATCTTGATTAAATTCCTTTATTTTATCCAAAATCTTTAAACATTCTAATTGATCTGCCCAGGCAGCGATGTGTCTTGCAAGTGGACATGGTTGACACTTTCTTGAAAGTAAATTTTGCAAAATCTTCACATTTCCAGTAACCACTGCGATGAACAATGCAGGAACTTGTGCAGTGGCACAAACGGCATCAACATTTGCCCCAAGATCTAAACTTCTAAATAATTTAAAATAAAGAGTAATAAGTTAGTAATATAACAAACATGTTAATATATTAATTTATTGCATCTTAAATGTATAATTAATGTGCTAAAAATTCAAAATGTAAATTCTTAAATGTTTTTGTTTTATAATTAAAGAATAAATAAATAAATTTGTTCAAATTTAAATATAATCAATAATATAATACAAGTTACTGTTCTTAAGTGTCAAGAAATCGTTTCTCGCGGTCTTCAATAATTTTAAAGAATTATTAATAATTATTAATAATTCAATATAAGTATAATAAATTTATATTTACTTTATATTTAAATTAAATCACCTTCACATTTCCCCCTATTATTATTCTATAATCAAAACCCGATGAATTTACTTTATCTAATCTAATCACTAATATTAATACCATTTATAATTTTAATCAAATAATATTTTTTAAAATATTAATGAAGCCAAATATTTAACTGAATATCGTCAAAATTTAATTTTTTAAAATTAAATAAATAAAAATATTTAATTTTCTTTTAGGGAATTTGTTTATTGTATAAACTAAAATGTATAATAATACCCAATATTTGGTTGGAAGTTTATATGTAAAAGCTTTTTTCATCCATATTGTTTCAATCAGTATATTACATAAAAATTTTATTTGTTTTTGTGTTCTTACTATTAATTTAATCGGTAAATTAATTATATATTATTATTGTAAATGTTATATCTATCTATCGCTGTGCTCTACGGTAGTCGAAAGTTCTTGGCCGCAACATCCACATTTCTCCAAAGTGTTCCTTGATACATTGTGAATCCACCCATAATAATATCTTACTTAAAAATGAAATCCAATTATGAGATAAAAATTAAAATTATTTATTTATATAATCTTAAAAATTAAAAGAGGTAATAATATTCGCAATGTGAATGTTTTCAATGTTTTATAAATAATTTTAAAAGGCCAATATTAGAAAAATAAAATTAAAAATATAATAAAATATAAATATAAATATAACATAAAAAATAAAAACATAAACATTCTTTGAATGACAACATGTAGATATCAAATTTTAAAAAATTAATTTCTGAGATATGCAAGAATATTGTGATGTAATTTCATCGAAATCGGTTCAGCCAATTTTTAGTCTATGGGGTCTATACGTTTAAGGGGTGTATGTTTTATGACTATTTTTTTTTAATTTATGTTCTTTTTAATTATTTGAATGGCGATTCGGTGAATCAGGTATTAAAATTACCAGCCAAACCCAATAATAATGAATAATTTTTTTATAATTTAATTATCGCGGAGTCTAGGGGTTCCGGTACTACATAGTTATATTATATAACAAATTTTTTTTAGTAATAAAATAAATATTAAATAATAATAGTCGACTGAAAATCGGTGGGCAGCCAGTAGGAAGTAAAGATTAAGATTTTTTTCTTAAACTTTTATCTTCATTTTTTGTGGGTCGCTTAATATATTTCAGCAATGATGAAAAAAAATCATTCATTTTCACTCTCCAAAGCAAAAATATAACAATTACTGAAGAGGGTCTCATCAAAAACCGAAACGTTGACTTTTTTTAACAATGTAAAAGATTTCAAAAATCAAAAAAAAAATAATAAAAATAAATACCAGTCTGGATATAACTGATATACATATATTAATTTAAAGGATATATTTCAATCCTCACCTTCATTCCTTATCAATTAAATAATAAATAAATTAAATATATTTTGTTTTAACTAACGTACCTAATAACTCCATTCAAATCTTCTGACTCGATAGCATCTAAAAACTCAGTGTTAAGCCTGAGACGTCGTTGATTATCCTTTCTTTTCTCCTTTGCTGCCGGTGACTCTCTCCATGCCCTCCCCATAAGTTTACCATCAAACTCATCATTTTTACTTCGAAAGGAGGGAGTTGATATATTTAACTCGGAGGAGACGGAGAGATATCGGGTTGTATTTAATGAATACATTTCTTCTGTTGCCAAATTTTCGTATTTACAAAACATATATATTAAATATTAACTAAAACAAGGTAGAAGCAAATATTGTAAGATGAATAAGTAAAATGTTAAAAACACAAATCCTTTTGATCAAAATTATATCAAAAAAAAGATTTTAATCATTTATCTTTGGACTTTCAAACTTATTTTTTTTTTTATATTTTAAAAATAATTCCTAATTGGAATATCTATTGAAATTTCAAGGTAATTACACGTTTTAAGGGTCAAAAACATTTTTTAGAAGGTTACATTAGGAGAATCAATCCTATCATGTTAATTTTTTTTATTAAATATTTATTCAACTTAAAAAATAAATTATTCATGGCATCGGGTAAACTATAAATTTATAAATAATTTAAAATGTTAATATTAAACAATAAAAAAATAATATTAAATAAAAAACAAACTATATAAATATATTAGTAAATCTAATTAAGAATTTACTATTGATATTATTTATTTTAGGAATAGAAAAATATATTATTAATAAATTTTGGTTTATTTTAAAAATATATAATATTAATAATAATAGAGACTTATTCTCAAAAAATTCAAATCCTACTAATTAATAAAATTAAAATAGTATACTATTTCTGCTATATTATATATACTCGAAGTATTTATAAATTTTTATAATTATAAAATTGACATTTATAAAATTCTAATTTAATATAAATATTATATCCAACTAAGAATTTTTAATTTCAACTTACAATTAATGAATACCATTTAAAAATAAAAACATTTTATATTAAATTATAATTCATCCAAGTACATCTACACTATAACTGAATTAACTCAATCAATGACTCGTTATCAAATATTTATATCTCCTTTCAACCGATAAGATTAGCTATTATTAATTCATTGATAATTCAAAGGATATTTTGGTATCAAATTAATGTAAACCTTGTATTGATTTGATAATTGATGTTAAAGACGAATTATTTAAAATCTAACTAATATAATTATATATATATATATATTTATATATATTTATGTGAATTTATTATAAATTACCGGGACCCCGAGCCTCGGCTCGGTAATTAATTAAAAGAAAATGATTCATTATTCATTATTATTTGGCTGGTATTATTAATTCTTGATTCACCGAATCGCCATTCAAATAATAACATACAAACAGAAAAGTAGGCCTGTTGATATAAAATATATACCTGGGACACCGAGCTATCTTTGAATGAAAACATTATTCATAATTAAATAGTGGATAAATTATGTTATTATACATCAAAACCTTTCTTTTCAATCACTCTATCTATTAAAAAAAACATCAAACGTAGTTTTAAAGGTTGAATCGTTTATAGGGACCGAGAAATCGACTTTGTTTGATACTATGTAATGATTATGAAAAAAAAAAATTTAAACAAATGTATTTAATTAAATTAATAAATTTAAAAAATATTAAATGATGTTTTAGCTTAATTATAAAAATTAAAATCAAAAGAAATTACTTAAAAAAATTATAACTATAACAATAATATTAAAAAATATATAAACTTACCATTAGATATTTATGTAATAAAATTAAATTTTTAATCATCTTAAAAATTAATCCAATTAATATCGTCTATTTCTATTCAACACTATTTTCAGTTATGAAATGAGAAGGGATTCACAGTCAGTAGAAAGTAAATAAAATTGTAATTGAAGACCGCAGTTTTTTATAAAGTAATTAAATTATTTTATAGATTATAAAATAAAAATTATTGTATTAACATTAAAAATATTGAAATAAAAAATAATAGTTTGATTTAATAAATTAAAATATTATATACATTTCTCAGGGAGGTAGGGTAGGGCGGTCAGATAGGCGACAACTTTTATTCCAAATGTTTTCTCCCTACCTGTCATGTCACATATATACATTTAAATTAAGAAAAAACTAATAAAGATGTATTTTTCCCTGTGATGTGATCAATAATACTCAATTTTTCTTTATAAATACTATCTCTGGTGTGAATTTCAAAAAAATCGTTAGAGCGGTTTTTGAGAACCCATGGCCAAATATATATACAATTTTTACTCGTATAAGAAGATAAGATAACATATAAGAGTATTTTATTTTAGGATATTGTAATATTTTATAAAATATTTATATATTTAATATATATTAAAAAGTAATTCATTTAATAGATATAACTACTATTTATTGGTTTAGCTACTTCAACTGTCGAATTATGACGGATTACAAAATATAATTGATTTATATTTTTTTGTTAAAATTATTATCATTATTAGAAGTTATCAGAAGCAATGACGTAAACCCTCCAGGGAAAAGCACAGGCAAGTAAAATTAAAAACCTTCAGTTGCCGACGTTTCGAGTACCAGTGGAATAGTATTTGATTACACATATTATAATAACGCTGATGATAACATGTATAAACATGAGATAAATATAGTATATCACATATCTGTACGTTATTTGTTTTCCTTGAAAATGCGGCTCGTACTGGAAACGTCAGCAACTAAATATAAAGGTTTTGATTTTTACATGACATATTTCCCCGTCATTGTTTGGCGCTCGTTATAATAGGTTTTTTATTTTTAAAATGATACATTCTCAATATCCCAAATATAATTAAAATAATTAAGGTATTAAATACTATCTATCTACCTCTCGGAACTCGAAAGTGCTTAGCAGCAGCAACCACATTCCTCCAAGTACCACTATCCTGAGCTAAATCCACATCCAACTTTTATTTTTTTCCATCTCTCCCACGACCCTTCCTACATTGTCCACCCAGCACGACCTTTGACTTCCAACCGGATGATTCCCAATCAGATATATTTTTCGTTGATCTTTCCTCTCCCATTCTCGCCACGTTCCCATCTCATCCCAACCTTCTCTATTTTATAACCTAAACTATATTTGGAGATGCATAGAGGTCTTGCAATTCCTCGTTATGCCATCTCCGCCATCCCCCGGTGACCTCATCTTTCTTTGGTCCATAAATGCTGCGAATCATATTCTCAAATCCTCTAAATCTCGTCTCATCTCGCAGGGTCATAACCATGCCTCACATCCATATAATATAATCTGCAAAAATAATTGTTTTAAATATTCTATTTTTTATCCCCCGCGATAGAAACATGCAACCTCGATTTAAGCTCTTTTTTTTCTCGGATATTATTATCTTTCGTGATTACAGATCCTAAGTATTTAATTTTTCCTACATTTTTGAATTCTACATTTTGTATATGTTAACCCCTCAAACCGGTAATTAAATTTTTCTATTCCAGCGCTCGGGAATTGGTTAAACTCTAGAAAAAAAAGAGTTTTTCTTCTTTTAAAGAAAATGTATCCGAACAAAAGATTTGCAGTGTTAAAAAATTAATTCTGGTAATTTCAATCAAGCTGAAATTCTATATATAGCAGTTTTATACAATTATTAATCATGTGAAAAATTATCAAACATATTTCTTTATTTTTACGGTCACTTTAGAGGAAAAAAAAAATCAAAACGTTGTAAGTAATGACCCTCTTCCGGTTGAGCTACATTTCTCAAAAGTTGATAGAAAACTACGAATTTTGAATAATGCTCATGGACCAAATTTCATCATTCTAGCTCAAACCGTTTTTGCGTAATTGGTTACATACACACACACACACACACATATATATATATATACAGACATTTTTCTCAACCTTAGTGAAAATGATTCAGGAACCTTCAAAACGTATAAAAACATCAAAATCTCAACATCGAAAATTTTCGTGATCGCAATACTATCTCTTACGAGATAGTAACAATAAGGAGTGGATAAAAGAGAAAGTGTAAATATTGTAGTTTTAGCACGTACACAAATTTTCAAAATTGATCGAGAGATGGCAGAGGAATTGAAATTTATATAACGCTGGAAGTTGGCGAGTATGGACTCGGGGTCCAGCCGTTAAGACAGATATTGTCTCAGGGACACTAACGATACTTCGATACTATCAATTTGGGTCTAAAAAAAAACGTCAAACTTTTTCTGGACTAACCTTTTTTCCGATATCGATACTTTGGAGTATCGATACTTTGGAGTCCGATACTATCGAAGAATCGAAACTTAGCCTCTCGATACCTAACGATACCAAGAATCGATACTTAGCTTTCGATATCGTGTTTCTACTCACGAGTACGTACTCGGGTTAGTGGCTTGAGGGGTAAGACATTGTGTGTTAATACTATTCCTCTCTGTTATTAAATATTTTGTCTTAGCACTATTAATTTCTAGCCCCACTTCTATTCCTGTTTCGATTAATTTTTCTATGCTATCTTTAATTACAATTGCCGAATCTCCTATTATATTAAATCGTCTGCGTAACCTAATACCTGAATTTTTTGTTTAATTTGATTCCGTTTGATTTTTCCCCTATTTGTCTAATTACATATTCCATTTCGAAATTAAATAACATTGGTTATAATGGGTATTATATCTTATATAATGTTTTATATATTTTCATTTTGGTCCTCTTTGATAATAATTTTGACGCGATAAGCCTCTTTACTCCATGATAACAGACATTACCCGATTGAAACCTCGTTTTAAATTCTCTAATATTCTCTAAGTTTTTGGACGCAACAACCACGTTTCTCCACCCTAACTATTTCTGGAGATCATGCAATTAATCGTTATGCAATCTCCGCCATTACCCGGTGTCCACATCTTTCTTTGGTCCTATTTACTCCTTGATAACAGGCGTTTCCCGACTGGAACCTCGACTTAAATTATTCTCAAATATTATTATCCTTCCTGATTACCTTACATTTTTTTACATATTCAAATTGTACATTTGTATATTAAGATTTTGTATGCTAATGCTGATATTAAATATTTGGTCTTATCACTATTAATTTCAAACCCCATCTCTTCTGCCTCGATTAATTTTTTTAGACCACTTTAAATGTTATTAGATTATTAAAAAAAAGTAAATAATAATAAAATATAAAGAAATTAGAATAATACTAAATTACTATAAAAATAATATTAAAAAATAGATAATAAAATCTTTCGTGAAAATTCAATTTTTTTTATGAGATCAAATTTTCTTAACCCCTCAAGCCGGGAATTAAATTTTCCTATGCCAGCGTTCCGGTGGGAATTAAATGAGAGCAAAATGCATTTTCTTGCACTCGTACCTAAAATAATTAATATTTCATAAACAACTCAACATAAATTTCTGAAATTTTCAAGAGAAGTCAAGAGAAGATGTTTCTTTGTATACAAAAAATTTAATCAGCTTAGCGTAGAAATTGAGTTTTGAATTCTCTCAAAAAAACAAAGTTTTTTTATTCTTTGCAAAAACATTTGTTCGAAAAAAAACAATAAAAAAGTGGATAAAAAAGAAAGTATAATTATTGTAGTTTTGAAAAATGAAAAAATTTTCAAAATTCATCCAGACATCGCAGGGAAATGCATATTTATATAAACGCTGGAAGCCGGCGAGTACCTACTCGGGTTCCCGGCTTGAAGGGTTAATTAAAATTATTTATTCATATATTCTTAAAAATTAATAGAGATCATATAGTCGTAATGTGAATGTTTTCAAAGTTTAAAAGGCCAATATGATAAATTGAGATATTGTAAATAGCAATATCAATATATATATATATATATATATATATATATATATAAAGATTTTTATCCGCACATTGCTCAGGAATTTAAAAATTTTTGACTAGATTTTCTCTTTTAATTTTTAAGATTATATGGACATGTTGTGATTCATGAGCGCAAAGAATACAATAAAAAGAAGGTCTAAATATCAAATTTTAAAAAATTAATTGATTAGATATTAATAAAATTAATAGTCTATGAACAAACAGAGATATGCGAGAATATTGTGATGTAATTTCATCGATATCGGTTCAGCTAATATTGAGTCTATATAGTGAGAATTTCCGGACAGACAGATTTGAAAAATTCTAAAGACACTTTTTGATTCTTGAGATCAAAAAACGCGAAGGTATTCAAAATTTTTAAATTCTGAGCAATGTGCAGACAAAAACCGTTATATATATATAGATTAATTAATAAAAAAAGATCATTTTATTATGAATATGAAATAAAAAACAAGTTTTGATATTTTTCTATTTATATAATTATTAACAAAAATCAGTAATTCATATGAGACTTTTTTAAAATGATGGGAGAGGGTGTAGGTCGAAGGGATGATGTTAATTATACGATTTATATTAGTGAATTATGATAATTTTTATAGAAAACTAGCTGCTCAGAGCGCCTTCGGCGCTCTTCACACCTAGACGGGGGCTCCGCCCCCTGTACCCCCGAGTGTTACATAGTATTTGGTGGTTGAAAGTAGTAAAAGGTTTTCATCCATTTTGTTTCAATCAGTATATTACATAAAATATTCATTTCTTTTTGTGTTCTTATTTAAAAAATATATTTTAATTTAATCACTATATTAATTATATATTATTATTGTATATGCTATATCTATCTACCTATGTGGCTCAAAGATACTCGAAAGTTCTTAGCGGCAACAACCACATTTCTCCAAGTGTCCCTATCCTGAGCCCTTGTTCCATCTCTCTTACGTCCCTTCCTACGCGTTTTTTTCCAAGCGGACGTTTTCCAATCGGTCTTCCCACCAATATCTTTTTCCTCTCCCATTCTAGCCACGTGCCCTGCCTATCGCAGCTTTTTCCCTTTTATAACCCTAACTATTTCTGAAGATGCAGAGAGGCCATGCAATTTCTTGTTATGTAGTCTCCCCCATACCCGGTGACCTCATCTTTCTTTGGCCAATAAATGCAGGGAAGAATCCTATTCTCAAATACTCTGAATCTACTCTCATCTCCAAGGGTCATAGACCATGCCTGCCACCCATATAATGCAACAGGCAAAATAATCTTTTTATATATTCCCTTTGATAATAATTTTCAAGAGATAAGCCTCTTTATTGCAGATAACAGGCGTTTCCCGATTGCAACCCCGATTTAAATTCTTCTCAAATATTATTATCCTTCGTGTTTACATTCAATTTTTCTACATATTCAAATTCTACATTTTGTATCTTAAGATTTTGTATGTTAATACTCTTCCTCTTTGTTACTAAATATTTTTTCTTATCACTATTAATTTCAAAACTCCATTAAATTATCTGTAATTGCAATTGCCGAATCTCCTATTATATTTAAGTCGTCTGGGTAACCTAATATTTTACAATTGATTTCCGCATCTTATTCTTTCTTTACTACCTTCAAGACAAATTTGAAGATTGAAAATTTGAAAAAGTTTATCCGGATCTATTGAGTCATGCGTATGTTTTACTAATGTCTACAAATAATTAGTGAATAGAAATATTGAATTCGCGGTTTTTTTCCTAATATCTGTCATAATGAAAATATCTTAATTAATGTTGGTCGATTTGGCCTGAACCCGCAATGATATCTCTTAATATTTCCTCCGCCTATGGTTCTTAAGTATTGTATATGTTATAATAGTGAAATAGAGTATAATATTTCTTGATCATTACATTTTGGTATTTTATTTTCATTGCTAGATTATTATTGAATATTTTTAATTATAATGAAACTTGAGAAAATGCAAAAATAAAGACTTGAGACCAGGGCCGCGGCGTGCACGTGTGCAAGGTGGGCGCTGCCCACGGGCGCCTGGTGTAGGGGGCGCCAAACTGACCATTCTTTTTTATTTTATTTTAAGTGTTTTAAAAATGAATCAATATAATTGTGTACGTGAATCCTACGACACGTTTAAATATATTTTCCAAATTTGTTTGTTTTACTGCGTATCTTTCTAACCTTGCCCGTAACTGTAGCTTCGGGTGAACGAAGCTTCTCTAAGTTAAAAATTATAAAAACGAATTTGCGTTCGACATTGTCGCAGGAGCGCTTAACAGATCTTTCTATGATAGCAATAGAAAATGAAATCATGGATAACTTAGAAATATATGATATTATTAAAGGTTTTGTAGCTTCAAAGGCTCGAAGAATCCGAATAGTATAGTTTTGTGATGGAATTTCATATTGTATTATGTTTTCATTTTTGAATTTTTTTTATGTTTATTGTTCTAGAAATTTAACCTTGTTTCTATTGTTAATGAGTTAATTATTTTGTTATTTCCTATTATTATGTAGATAAATTCCTCTGTATTCATAAACACAGTTTTCAAAATTAAATGTTTTATTTGATTTTATTGTTCTATTGATAGAGGGGGCGCTTTTTAAAAATTTGCACACGGGCGCTTTGCACCCACGTCGCGGCCCTGCTTGAGACAATTTATAAAAATTAACGGTATAAAACTATAGATAAATGACCAATATATACATTCATTAATAGTATTAATTTAAATTAATTGATTTATTTGTTTTTTTATTATTAAGTTCATTTATTAATTTTTTTAGATCATAGTTATTTTCCTTAAAAGAAACTTAAATTCTGTGGTGCTAGGGGATTTGAAAATCATTCGTCGCAATATGAAGATTTCGCTTACAGTTTCTGTCATGTCCGACCTCCATCCAACAGTTATTTTCTGTCAAGTTTTTTGCTTCTCTTAATCATGTGATCTATATATTTAATTTTTTTTGATTCATTATAATAAAATTTAAACAAATAAAAATGTTTACTTTGTTAATTTATATAAATTTCAATATAAACTAATTGTGAGTGATACGCTTAGCCAATACTCTGAATAATTTGTGTACAAAAATATTGAATGTTCTTAGCGAGATTTGATATAATGTTGTACGATTTGTCCTAAATCTGAATTAGAAGAAAATTATAAATTGCCTCCTCTTCCAGCCCAATTCATTTACCCACCCATGTTGCATATGGCATCTAAATTTCTTAAAACTCCGTTTTTTTAATTTAAAATAGAAGGAGAGAAAGAGAGTTTTAAATTATATTCGAATAGTCTATATATTCTATATATCAGTATTTTTTTTCTGAATTTAATAGCAAGTTGATTTTAAAAATTTTCAATTCTTAATGCATATGATTGATTACATGTGTTAAAATTTAAAAAAATTCAAATATTCTAATTTTTATATTTATATACAATTTAATATTATTTTTTATTAATATCATATCAAAAAAAGAGAATTTATTAAAAATTAAAAATAAAAAAAGAAGCCTATTAATAAAAAATTGAATGGTGATTTAAATATTTTATTAAATTAATTAAAATGAGACCTTTTAGAATAAATTATTTAATTGAAATGATATTTAAATATAAGAATTTAAAAAAATATTATATTCTTTGTTTGGCAATTGTTATTTAATTATGTGCAACATGATTCGACTTGCACAGAGCATCGTTATTTTTTATTAATATCACATAATAAAAATGAATCTTAAACATAATAAATAAAAAAGACATTTTAATAAATTTAAAAAATATACCCAATTTAAAAATGTCAAAAATTTAAAACAACTTTATATCATCATATTTTAATTTTTATATAATATATATATATATTTAGTAATTAATAATAGAGTAATTAAATTAAAATAAAAAACAAAGATAATATAATTCAGTCATTTTAATTCAGGTTAAATAATATTTTTTTTTATTATTCAATGATAAAATTTATATATTATTATATATATATTATAGAAAAGAAGAAATATTCAATTAAATAAAAAATAATTTAAGATAAAAATATGATCTAATAAATATTTTAATTAAATTGAGAACTTTTAGAATAAATTATTTAATTGAATTGATATTTGTATATTAGAATTTAAAATAAAAAGGGAAATATTATAATAATTCTTTGATTGGGAATAGCTATGATAATTCATTGTTTGAAATGATTCCGCTAGGCCGGCAGTGAGCCGCGAGCTGCTCTTGAATGAACAACACGGAGAATTATATAAACTTTAAAAAATTAATTTCTGCGGTTATTGTTGACATATAAATAAAATTTATAGCCTATGTTACTCTAGGGGTATATAAGAATATTGTGATGTAATTTCAAAGAAATCGGTTCAGCCAATTCTGAGTCTATAAAATAGTAATTTTCCGGACAGACAGACCGACAGACAGACAGACCGACAGACAGACAGACCGACAGACCGACAGACAGACAGACAGACAGGCGTGAAAAATTCTAAAGTCACTTTTGGATTCTAGAGGTCATGAAACGCGAAGATATGCAAAAATTTTTAAATTCTGAGCAATGTGCAGACAAAAACCTTTTTTTATATATATAGATACACATCTTTCATTAATTTACTGATAAAATTGAAATATATTTTAAATAAGAATACAAAAAGAAATGAATGTTTTATGTAATATCCAGATTGAAACAAAAAGGATAAAAAAAATTTACATATCACTTCGGGGGTACAGGGGGTAGAGCCCCCGTCAAATTGTGAAGAACGCCGACGGCGGTCTGAACAGCTTCTATTATTGCACAATTAGACTAAACCACGATAAAATTAAAATCAATTAATAAATTTAGATAATTTTTAAGAATGATCAAGTTTGATTACCAAAACATTCCAAAAGTAGGTTTATAAATTTATATAAAATAATTTAATATTCATTCAATTTTTTGATAAGATTAAAGTTTAATTATTAAAAGTATAATAAAATCTATTTATTTTTTATTGATTTATTCATTTATAACAATTTAATTAACAAGAAGTATGACCACAATTGTTTAGTATTTTGTTAAGAAAGATAAAAATTAGCTGGAGTGTCTCCACTCGACTATCTCGCAATTTGAATTGGATTAAATAACATAATATATTATATTTAAATTAAATTTAATTAATTATAAATTATAAATAATAAATAATAAATATTAAACCAGCGCATGTTTGGCTTTTTGTTGATGGTACCACGTCACGTGTTGGCGCGTGAGATTTGCAGTGTTAAAAAATTAATTCTGGTAATTTCAGCGAATCAATCAAGCTGAAATTCTATATATAGCAGTTTTATACAATTATTAATCATGTGAAAAATTATCAAACAAATATCTTTATTTTTACGGTCACTTTAGAGGAAAAAAAATCAAAACGTTGTAGGTAATGACCCTCTTCCGGTTGAGCTACATTTCTCAAAAGTTGATAGAAAACTATGAATTTTGAATAATGTCCATGTACCAAATTTCATCATTCTAGCTCAAACCGTTTTTGCGTAATCTTGCCTACATACACACACACACACACACACAGACACACACACACACACACACACACAGACACACACACACACACACACACACACACACACACACAGACATTTTTCTCAACCTTAGTGAAAATGATTCAGGAACCTTCAAAAAGTATAAAAACATCAAAATCTCAACATCGAAAATTTTCGTGATCGCAATACTATCTCTGGCGAGATAGTAATAATAATGGTTGAATTTGTTGTTATAATTCTTGTTTTTTTTTTGTTTTTTTTGTTTATTATGTAGGAAAGGTCTATTCAGCTAGAAGGAAAGGAAGGGTAGGTAGATACTAAATGGGCACAATCCCATTGGTTCTTGTAATTTAGGTGAGGGAAGGAGGGTGGGTTCTTGACCAGAGAGGGTCCTTATGATTTTAAACAGTTCACTCGAAACTGTCTTTCAGATCACTTCCATCGTGGTTACTTCTCCGAGAACTGAACTTGATTCAAAAAATTTTTGGTAAGTAGTGATACATACTCTACTAATTACTAAAAAATTAATTAAGTAATCGTTTTTTAATAATTAATTTTGCATTTTTTTTTTCTATTTCAGATCAAACTGAAAAATGGTTAAAAGAAAGGCTTCGTTTATTGATGATGATTTCTTGGATTTTTCCAAAGAAATGATGATCGATAGTCAAAGGAAAAAACCAAAAGTCGAATTGGAGCCAATGAACTATCGGGAATCAAGGCACATCTTCAAGGAAGGTGAACTTGTAAGAGTAAATGAATTTGATAGTTTCTATGATGTCAATATGGACAATCAGGATTATTATTTCTACGATAATGATAATTCTGAAGAAATGAATGAAAAAGACATCGACATTTATGATGACTTGCCTGAGATGGTATTGGACGACGTCGAACCAGACTCCGAAGAAATTGAAAAATTGAATAGAGAAATTTTAAATAATTACGCTTTAGAGCAACAGATCGAAATTTTAAAAAGTGCGAAAATTCAATTAGAGAAGAAAAAAAAACCAATTGAAAAAATCCTTGAAACGGTAAATATTATAAATAATATTATTATTTTTTTTTTGCATTTATACTTTTAGATAAATTAATTAATACTAAAATGTAGGTATTTTTTAAGTATAAGGTATCAAATTAATAGTAGATAAGACTTTTCATTTTTTAATGTTGAATAGAGATTGAAATTAAAACAAATGTTTTTTTACAATTATTTTTTTAGAAAGTACATCTTAAGAAAAAAGAATATCTTAAAAATCGTCTAATCGTGGGGCGTAAAAGAAAACAAAGTGTAAGTACCTAATCACCTATCTAATTATAGATATAAGAGAATTTCTCTGATACTAGTATTACTTCTAATTAGTTATACCTCCTCTAGGTATAGATATCCACTTTTCCAATTATATACTTAATTCTTATTAATTTTATTTTGTTATTTGTTGAATATGAATAGTTTAATGAAGAAGAAATGAAAAAGATCGTGGAACAATGGAAAAGAAATTTGGAAATAGTGAAATCTTCAAATATTCATTGGGTATGTACTTTTATTATTTTTATTCTTATTATTATTATTATTATATAAAAAAATTAATATAATGCTTTTTAATTTATTAATCGAGATTTTATGAAATCTATTTTTTTTTTTTTTCTTATAATTATTTTTATTATTTTTCAAGACAAAATTAAAAGATAATATTAAAGAAAATAGAAAGATAAAATCTCTCCAAATGCCAAAAATTCTTGTTGAAAATAATTTTGGCGAAATTAATTGGAAAGAAGGAAAAATTTTGAGTTTGAATCATCAAAAATTGTTTCAAGATGAATCCAATAACTCCTTTGTAAGTCCATCAATTATTTGTTTTCAAATTTGATTGAAATCTTGAAATTATTCTTTTATTCTAAATTCAATTCTCAACTGACTTGTTGATTTCTTGGTTTGATTTTTAACAGGTACAACTTTATTCGAAATATGAAAATATAGAAAAACAAATGAAAGAAACGGACCAATTATTAAAACTCAAGTTAAGTGAAGTGAATAATTCAACTTGAAAATAAATTAATATTTTGAAAAATCAAACATTTTGAAATGGTATTGGACGACGTTACCCAGACTCCGGAGACAATTGCTTCCTCTACGAAATAATCATTAAATTGGCAAATTTATCTTTAAACAATTAAAAAGAATAGAAGGATTTGTAAATAAATATGTAAATGTATTCTATTCGAATTTGAATTTATGAATCAAATATAAATATATATAAATTGTATATAAACCTATACTTAAGAATAATAATATTTTTTTATAGACATATTTATAAATAAATAATTTGATTAATTACTTATTTTAAAATGTAGATTTTAAATTTTGTATTTTTATACAATCAGACTAAACCACGATAAAATTAAAATCTCAATGAATCAATTTCCTAATTCTAAAAATAAAAAAATATTAGACAATTTTTATGAATGATCAAGTGTGAATACCAAAACATTCCCAAAATAGGTATATAAATTTATATAAAGTGATTTAATAATAATTCTAAATTTTTGATAAGATTATAGTTTAATAATTAAAAGAATAATTAAATCTATTATTTTTTATTTTTCTATTATTTATAACAAAAGGATTAACAAGAAATATGACAAAAATTTTAGTATTTTGTTATGAAAGGTTTTTTCTATTATTTTCTTATTTTAAATGAAATGTTAGTTTGTTTTTTTTTGTGGTTTTATTTTTGTAAAAGATGTATTATTAGTAAATAAAAAGAATCTATATTTAAAAAAAATAATAATGGTTGAATTTGTTGTTATTATTCTAGTTTTTTTTTTGTTTATTATGTAGGAAAGGTACAAAAGGATCTATTCAGGTAGAAGGAAAGAAAGGGTAGGTTGATATTAGATACTAGATACTATCTATATATATAAAAAAGGTTTTTGTCTGCTCATTGCTCAGAATTTAAAAATTTTTGCATATCTTCGCGTTTCATGACATCTAAAATTCAAAAGTGACTTTAGGATTTTTCATGTCTGTCTGTCTGTCGGTCTGTCTGTCCGGAAAATTACTATTTTATAGACTCAGAATTGGCTGAACCGATTTCTTTGAAATTACATCACAATATTCTTATATACCCCTAGAGTAACATAGGCTATAAATTTTATTAATATATTATCAATAACCGCAGAAATTAATTTTTTAAAGTTTATATAATTCTCCGTGTTGTTCATTCAAGAGCAGCTCGCGGCTCACTGTCAGCCTAGCTTAATCATTTCAAACAATGAATTATCATAGCGATTCCCAATAAAAGAATTATTATAATATTTCACTTTTTATTTTAAAAATTCTAATATTTAAATATCAATTCAATTAAATCATTTATTCTAAAAGTTCCCATTTTCATTAATTTAATAAAATATTTAGATCATATTTATATTAACTTAATTTTTATTTATTCTTTCTATATATTTGAATATTTCTTCTTTTCTATTTGAAAGTGAAAGGTTAAAAAATCTCGCTAAGAACATTCAATATTTCTATACACAAATTATTCAGAGTATTGGCAAAGTGATTAAGTATATTTGGGCATAATTATAACAATTAAAAAACAAATTCTCACAATTTTTTATTTTGTTATTCAAGTTGAATTTCCAAAGTAACTAATCTCAATTAAAAAAAAATAACAAAATAATAATAGGAATCACAAGTTATTCCAATAATCAAAAATTACAATGTTTAAAAAAACGAATAATTATATATAATTATATAATTCGAAATATTATATATGAATTTAATTACCTTTTTACAAAGGTATTTATAAATTTTAAATAATCTAAAAATTGCAATTAAAGATAAATTAAAAAAATTAATCTAAGCAGGAAAAAAGATGAGGTTTGAAATTAATAGTGACAAGGCAAAATATTTGGTAACAGAGAAACAGTATTAACATATAAAATCTTAATATTACAAAATGTAGAATTTGAAAATGTAAAAAAATTTAACGTAATCGCGAAGAATAATAATATTCGAGAAGAATTTAAATCGAGGTTGCAATCGGGTATAACACTTGTTATCTTGCAATAAAGAGGCTTATCTCATCAAAACTATTATCAAAGTGCTCAGGATAGGGACACTTGGAGAAATGTGGTTGTTGAGGCCAAGATGATTTTTCTCGAGGATAAAACCAATACAAAGTGCATGATTCGTGGAGATATGTAAAAAATCTCCTCATGTGAAATTTGGTGTGAAAACAATACCTCCCTTACTATCGTCGGTCGGTAAAAATAAAAACATCGAATTATTATTTCTTTCAAATTTAATTTATTTTTTTTCTTGAAAAATTATGTAAATCTCCACTTCCTTTCTCTCTCCCCACCTACCCCCACCATATTTCACTCCACTTGGAGAATAATTATTAATAAAGAATTTTTTTTTTTTTAAATTATTTATTCGAAATATGTATGTATATGGAGAGGGAAATGAAAAATATGAAAATTTTAAAATATTTGTTGGATTTCAATCTATATAGACATATTTATATTTTTTTAAATAACGATTTAGAGAATGGAATCTTTTGCAATATTACATATTGTTCGAAATTTCATTTAAAATAAAAAGAAAATCAACCTATCTATTGTCAGAATAAGGAATTTGGTTTATTCCAAAAGCCTTCATTTATTTATTCTAACATAATATAATTTTTTATCACTATTTAACAATACAATATAACTCCCTCGAAATAATAGTTTGTTTTTTTACCGACCGACGATAGTAAGGGAGGTATTGTTTTCACACCAAATTTCACATGTGGAGATTTTTACATATCTCCACGAATCATGTATTTTCTTAACAGAAAAAAGTATTTTTAGCATGATGTCTGTCCGTCCGTCCGTCTGTCCCTCCGTATAGATGTGTACAGCCTGAACGGCTCAACCGATTTTGATGAAATTTGGTATATTTACTTAATGCATCAGTGGGATGAATTGATCAACTTTTGGTGCAAATCCGGAAACCGGAAGTGGTACTATTAGCGATCGACGATAGGAAGGGAAGGGATATTTTCACACCAAATTTCACATGAGGAGATTTTTTTACATATCACCACGAATGTATTGGTTTTATCCTCGGGAAAAATCATCTCCATTATGTTTTTCTTAATTTAAAATTATGTGACGTCACCCAGCCCTTCATGACGTCACAGTCTCCTTATTATGATCACGGGCAACGCCGGTTACTTCAGCTATATATTAAAAATAAAATAAAATTAAAAATATTTATGTTATATGGCTATCTGTTTTTTATTAGATAAATAGATATATGAAAATTATTTGAAATTGTTTCTGTAGCTGGAAATTAATTTATTTCAAACCGTCGGTCCGTTCGGACCTGGCCACAGGTCAACTTATTTTTATAAAAATTGCCAGAAATTTTTTATGCTTCATTTTCTTTCAATCAATCAATTCAATTTATCTATCAATCATTCTCTAATACAGGCTTGGCCAACCCGCGGGCCTCGGGCAGCATGCGGCCCACCGTGAAAAATTGTGCGGCCCGCCAATTAACTTTATATTTCTTATGTAACTTTCATTTCTCATTTGTATATTCAAAAAACAGAGAATATAATTGAAATAATTATAATTAATTATTAAAGAAAAACAAATTTCACATTAGATAGTACTCGAAATTTAATTGAAACAATAAACAGTTTATTCGTAAATTACGTATTTTATTTCTTTTACATTTTAAAAATAACGTTTCCCTAAAATGCGGCCCCTGTGGTTTTAATCCTAATCAAAGAGACCCATGGAGTCATTTGGGTTGGCCAGGCCTGCTCTAATCCTTTCAATTAATTATAGTACAAAAAGGCAAAATTTAAATATTTTACTATAATAATTTATATTTAACATCAATTTACAAATATAATTAAAAGTTTTCTTTAAAAAATTAATTAAATAATTAAAATATATTTATAAAAATATAGGAATAACAAGTATATTTTTAATAATTTTTAATAGTTTAATATATATTATGAAAATTGAATAATAGAAGAAATGTTGACGTCTTGATTTAATGATTAAAATTAAGACACTCTTCAAAAAACTGGTAGAAAATCAAAAACACAGAAATTATTTAAACAGAAAAATTTTTCAATACAGCTTTTACCTGTCATTCACTCCTTTCTTATTATTATTTACAACACCATTGATATTTTTCTATTGTATATTATGAGATTGATTTTGACCTTTTTGCAAACCATTTTTTTATCTTCCCTTATGGCAATATAATAAAGTATTTGATATAAACACAAGATTTTCACCATTTTTTTTGCATGATTTTGACCAAATCGATTATAAAAGAAATTTAACTTGTTGTTGAAAAATTTTATGTTTGAATAGAATAGGTCTGTTAAAAAATCATTGAAATTGAATATACTTATATAAGTATATACATTTACACATTACTTTTTTCTTATTTAATTTTCTTAAAGAGTTTATGATTATTGTTCAGCATAATAATCCAGTTACAAATGTATTAGAACAGGGGTAACCAACCCGCGGCCCCGGGCCGCATGCGGCCCGCCGTAAACATTTTTGCGGCCCGCGAGATTCATCACACTTTTATATTCTACGCCCTCATGAAACAAATATCGCACTAGTGAAATAAATATGATTTCATTTTTTTTATTTCGTTGTTTCTTTTTTTATTTTTAGTATTATCTATTTTTTACAATGTGCATTCAGTATCATTATTATTATATTATATATGTTTATATGTAAAAATAATAGTAAACATAATAAAAATTCATTATTTTTCAATTTGTCACACCAAACAATATCTATAATGGGTCTAAATCTAATATAGGTATGTAAAATTTTATATGCGGCCCGCGAAGTTATGATGCATTTCAAAAGTGGCCCGCACGATCATTTGGGTTGGCCCCCTCTGTATTAGAATAAAACACCCAAATTATTTTTCAAAAACATATTTTATTAGATTGTTATATTTGTTTACTAATATCTCAGAATTTCATAATTAATTTTTTTAATTTTGAGGTTGTTTCTTTTTACTTACTTGTAGATAAGCGTTACATTTCTATAAATATTCTAAGAAAGATGTGGAATTGTAAATAGACGAATCTTCCAAAAAAAAACCTCTGAGTTTTGTACGTCCTACGCAAGGACAACGTCTATCAAGTCGGTTATATCAATGAGGTGTCCTATGATCAGTAGAACGGGTCCTCTCAACCTTTACCTTGATTTTCTTGATCGGAGGCGCTACTTTTTATCAAGTAGCTTACCCCAATGTTGATCCCGGAGGCTGGGTTGACTCCGTCCCATAGACCCAAGCTAGAGATATCCCTTTGCCAGGCCCGGGACTTGAACCTTGTGAATGTGAGACAGGGAGGCTAGCCTCTCACCCAATGGCGTTTGTAAACGAATCTTCTAAAACAATTGAATATTGGAATGAGGAGGATGTCTTGGAAATTTCTTATCTCAATATTTTCTACCCGAATTGGATTTTCCCAAAAGACCTAAATGGAATGCAAATATGGTTATAACAGTTTTAGATAATCTAGAAAATAATTATTTATAGGTATATATCACAAACAATAATTTTTATATTATTTTTACTATTAATTGATTGAATTATTGAATATTAAATATATTTTTATCTTTTATTTTTATTTTTCGTTCTAAGAAGGAAATCAATAAATGAAAGGGATCCCTCTTTAGAGAAAAAATCAAACTAAATTGATTTTATTTTTTTTTTTTATATGACTGTGTCTGCGCTCAAATAATACAATAATAATGAAACTTTAGAATATTTATGGCTTTTATTATAGAAGATGCAGACAAATGCTTTAAAATCTCTAAAAAGTTTATTTTTATTTATTTTGAAAAGATAATTTGTATGAAAAGGCGCTAAATTTTGTTTTGTCCGAGGCGCTCAAAATATAGTATAAAAACCCTAGCTAAAGAAATTCCTTTACCAGGCCCATGACTTCAACAAACACTAAAAGGATGTGAATCGACGCCATTGATTCCGACCCCTGAGAGATGTAATGAACTGCGCGCGCACCTCCACTCCGAGAACCCCTGACGAATCCCATCATCTTTCCTTTGTGCCTCGTGCGCATTGGATAGAAATTTTCTGCGCAGTACAAAATGGAGTATATTTCATATACTGAATTCATTTAACCAATTATTCGATAATCAAGAATTAAATGAAAACTCATTAGTTTTATTTATTAAAATAGAGATTTTTTTTCCAATTAATTTTAGAAAATAAATAAATAATCAAATAAAAATTTAATTTTTTAAAATGCATTATTTATTTCTTTTCACTGATTTTTTTTTTTATAATTTTTGCATGAAATTATATCCATTGATCTTCAATTTATCCTAAATCAATATTGGTATATTTATAGTAAAAGTTAGAAAAATTTATTTAATTTTTATTATCTCGCCAGAGATAGTATTGCGATCACGAAAATTTTCGATGTTGAGATTTTGATGTTTTTATACGTTTTGAAGGTTTCTGAATCATTTTCACTAAGGTTGAAAAAAATGTTTGTGTGTGTGTGTATGTATGTATGTATGTAACCAAGATTATGCAAAATCGGTAGAAGCTAGAATAATGAAATTTGGTACATGGGCATTATTCAAAATTCATAGTTTTCTATCAACTTTTGAGAAATGTAGTTCAACCGGAAGAGGGTCATTACCTACAAAGTTTTGATTTTTTTTCTTCTAAAGAGACCGTAAAAATAAAGATATATGTTTGATAGTTTTTCACATGTTTAATAATTTTTTAAAAAAAAGAGAAAATTGTTAAAATACATAAACAATAATTAAGAAAAATAAATAAATAGTAAATTAATCTTCAAATTTTATAAATTATATTCTCATTTAGTTAAAAATAATAATAATAACTAATTGAATTGTTTATTTTTTTTTCTTGAAATTATTTAATTAAAATATGAATTATAATTCTTCTAAAATCCTATTAGTAATGGTAATTTTCATTTTCTTCTTATTTTTAAATTAATCTATTTCCCCCACTTTTTGATCTTAATTTATTTTTTTATAAAATAATATTTTAAAACATTTAGTTTGAGATGATCACCCTATTTAAAAAAATTAACTGAATTGCTCCCGAAACGACGTGATTTTAATATGAAATTGAAAGCAATTGAAGTAATAATATCTTTTTTTAATTAATCACATATATAATTAATTGAAATAAAATCAAAAGAATAATAAATTTAATTTTTATTGTTATTTTAGGATCTCATCGTGACAATAAACTATTTTAAATGTTGTAACTATATTAGAAAATTCAAGAACATAAGAAAAGTTGTATGTATTATTAAATTATATATTTATTTATTATTTATTTGCAATAAATATTTATTATTATTATTTTAGGGTTCAATATTTAAACAAATTTTGATATGTAGACAAAGGAGCGCCCAGGTGATGAATTTGAAATTTCCATATAAAAATTTAGTCATTATGCTTTATGAAATGGTAAGTATAATTATTAATCAAATTTATACGATTGAGATTTAAATGATTTTTTGTACAGTTTCATGCTATACTAATTTTTTTGTATTTTTATTTTGGGATGAACAATTGGAATACTTGCTACAAGTACTTAATTGTATAGAAAATAATATGTTCCAGGAATATTTGTATGTTCTAAATAAAAATATATATTATCTGAAATAATATAAAACATAATTTAGTGACATATTATATATATACACATATACAGATAGATAAATTAAAATTTATTTTTATATAATATGTATTAATATTCGTTTGTTATTGTTTTTAAATTGATTTTGTTTAAATTAGCTATATGAAGGTAATATGTATAAATAGCTATCATGTTAAAACAAGAAATTATTTTTTTTTTAATTTAATTATAAATAAATAAAATATCTATCTATCTATCTATTATATTTATATATAAATTTTCTAAGATGACAATGAACTAAAAAATTTTTCCTCCATAATCCTGAGTTTGTTTCTTTTCATTTTTCTACTAACACATTCCTCACACATTAACATAAACATAAACATTTTTAAATTCAGAAATTGTTATTTTAAAAGTAAGTAATCTATGATTTGGACTAAAACCAACTGTTAGCCTGTCAAAAATATAAATAATAATATATGTGTTTTAAAAATAATATTTTTTTTTTCATTTTATTAAAAAGTTAAAAATAAATTAAAATAATTTAGAAATAATTACTAAATGAAAGCAAATTTGTCAAGATAATTCATTAAAGTTTTGAATTTTGACTAAAACTACTAACTCTATACTATTGAAGTAATTGATATTTATTATTTGAAATATTAAAAAGATTAGTTAGAATGTTTGTTTATAGATTAATTTATGAAAAGGAAAACTACTTGAGGGTTGATCAAGTATACATTGGGACAGCGGTCGGGTAACCGGGGTAAATTATCCCAAATGGGGTAAAAATTAAATTTTTGGAGGTAAAAATGAAACTTTTGTGAGTAAAAAGTATATATTTTTAATTTGCTATTTTATAAACCTTTTAGTATTTTTACAAATTAAATTTTTAGTTACTGATTTCTTTTCAAAATTATCATGGGAAGCTGTAATAGGAAAGATGCTAAAAAGAGACGATTTCGTTTTTTTTTTTGACTCTTCACCATGGGGTAATATCAACTTATACAAAAATATGTTGGGGTAATGATTAGAAAAAGTTCCCCGACCGCTGCATTAGGAAAACAATATATAAAAAACAATAGCAGGAAATTAGAAGAGATTATAATTGGATGGAGGTAATTTTAAATATTACTGCCAAGTATTTTCCAGATCATTTATGTGAAAGCCTAGATAAATTAGAAATATTCAAAAAGAAAATATTAAATAAAATATTTATTAATTATATATGAATATAAAGAACAACACTATTAAGATTTTTTATTTAATAATTAATTTAAGAAAAAATAATTTTATCTTAAATCTAAAATGAAAAGGGAAATTAATAAAAATTAAGAAATATTAAAATTTCTGAAATGGATTTATCTAAGCATGTTTATTTTTATATTTTGTTAAATTAAAAATTGAATTAAAAAAAAATAATACTAAGACTAATAATTTAATTAAAATAGCAATACATTTAATGTAAAAGGGTAAATTAATCCAATTTTAAAAAAATATGTATAAATTTTAATGTAATAAATTTACAATTTAATGAAATTTATGTAAACCAAATGGCAGATGCAAAAAAAAAAATGAAAAAAGTTGACTAAAAATATTTAAAATTATCATTTGAAAAATTATTTAAAATTTATTATTTCTATACAATCATTAATAGGTATATTTTCATATTAACTAATTTTTTTTAACAGTATATTAGTTTAATTAGTTAGATAGCAAAATACAAGTATATATTTTATTTATAAATAATTTATCATAACAATAAAGAGATTCAATGTAATAATTACCTTTTGACATGAATGTTTGATGGCTGAATTCTACAAAAATATACTATATAGGTATATTATTTAAAAATACTTTAAAATTATCAATATAATTATCAAATATATGAAGGTACACATAAATAGATATGTATATATCAATGTATCTAATTTTATATAAATAAAAACCTTTGACTTTTGTACATCCTTCTCAAGGACAGCGCCTATCTACGTTAATCTAATTAGGTGTCCTATGATCAGTAAAACGGGTCCTTTATTGAACCTTTATCTTGATTTTCTTGATCGGAGGCTCTACTTTTTATCAAGTAGCTTCCCAATTTTGACTAGGCTGGCTCCGACCCATAAACCCCAGCTAGAATCTAATTTTATATTATAACACAGTGATTCCCAAACTGCGAGCCGCGGCTCCCTGGAGAGCTGCGACGTAGTCATAGGGGAACCGCGAAAAAAATTCCTAATACTTAAAATTTTTTGGTTCTAAAAAAAAGGTAAGATGATTTTGTGGGGAAAATTTTGAACATTTAGTACTTATTTTTAAAATTTGATCTATTTGTCTTTTTAAAAAAAAATAGTTCAATAGTTTTTTGGACCAAGCTTTTGAACATTTCGTACTTTTTTCAAAATTTTTTCAATTTGCTTCTAAAAAAAAAAAAAAAATGGTAAACCCGTTTTGGTGTTTTCGAAATATGGTCACCCTAATTAAGGGAGCCGCAGAAAAAATCTGATGTATTATGGTAGCCGTATACCGAAAAAGTTTGGGAACCTCTGTTATAACATTATTTTTGATAATTTTTAAAAAAAATAACTGAAAAACAAAATATTTTAATTAGTTTATTTGACATATACAAATCAAATTGATAAGAATTAGTATTTTTATGTTGATATATATCCTAAATATATATATTTATTTATTTGTCATTTATTATTATTTATAAATTATACATATATATTTATTTATTTATTTATTTATCAAAAATTATTATTTAAAAATATATGTATATATTTATAAATTATTTTTAGTTATTATTCAAAATTGATAAATTCTCTGAAAATATATATATATATATATATATAATCTATGAACGATAGATTTCTAATGAATTCACTATATAATATAACATGATAAATTTGTTCTTATAAAGTTTTTTTAATGTTAGTTGTTTTAATTAAATATGTTTTATATAAATAATCTATATAAATAATGAAGAAAATTTTGACTGAAATGATAAAATTTAATTTTTATTCAAGTTATATAGTAGATCATTTGCTTAGATTGAAATTTTAAAGAATAAAAAAAATGACGATAATTTTTACGATTTTGAAAAATTACGAAACGATACGGAATTATTCCCGAATCTAATGAATGGATTGTTTTTACTAAAATTCAGCGATTCTCATGCTGAGGACCGCGCCTCCTTAAGAAGCCGTGTGACAACATTAAAAGGAAAAAATAAATTAATTTATTGATAATTATTGATTCAAAATAATCATAAAAGATAAATATTTATATATTTATATATAGTAAAATACAGGTAAGAAAATTTGAAAATTGCAAAATTTATTTAATAATAATTTATCACTACATAACAACAAAATAATATTTTTCTAGTTATTAATATTGTCAAATTTTGAAATTTTTTTCTCAGAAAATATTCAACTGATATTAAATCATCTACCAATAAAATTAATTAATTCAAAATATCCTATATATATATATATATATATATATATATATATATATTCAAAAGGTTTTTCACCTGTATTTATTAATATATGTTTATTTAAAGTACATTTTTGACTAAATTTTTTACCGACCGACGATAGTAAGTATTGTTTTCACACCAAATTTCACATGTGGAGATTTTTACATATCTCCTCGAATCATGCTTTTTTTAACAGAAAAAAGTATTTTTAGCATGATGTCTGTCCGTCCGTCCCTCCGTATAGATGTTTCCAGCTTGAACGGCTCAACGGATTTTGATAAAATTTAGTATATTTATTTAATGCATCAGTGTGATGAATTGATCAACTTTAATGTAATAAATTTACAATTTAATGAAATTTATGTAAACCAAATGGCAGATGCAAAAAAAAAAATGAAAAAAGTTGACTAAAAATATTTAAAATTATCATTTGAAAAATTATTTAAAATTTATTATTTCTATACAATCATTAATAGGTATATTTTCATATTAACTAATTTTTTTTAACAGTATATTAGTTTAATTAGTTAGATAGCAAAATACAAGTATATATTTTATTTATAAATAATTTATCATAACAATAAAGAGATTCAATGTAATAATTACCTTTTGACATGAATGTTTGATGGCTGAATTCTACAAAAATATACTATATAGGTATATTATTTAAAAATACTTTAAAATTATCAATATAATTATCAAATATATGAAGGTACACATAAATAGATATGTATATATCAATGTATCTAATTTTATATAAATAAAAACCTTTGACTTTTGTACATCCTTCTCAAGGACAGCGCCTATCTACGTTAATCTAATTAGGTGTCCTATGATCAGTAAAACGGGTCCTTTATTGAACCTTTATCTTGATTTTCTTGATCGGAGGCTCTACTTTTTATCAAGTAGCTTCCCAATTTTGACTAGGCTGGCTCCGACCCATAAACCCCAGCTAGAATCTAATTTTATATTATAACACAGTGATTCCCAAACTGCGAGCCGCGGCTCCCTGGAGAGCTGCGACGTAGTCATAGGGGAACCGCGAAAAAAATTCCTAATACTTAAAATTTTTTGGTTCTAAAAAAAAGGTAAGATGATTTTGTGGGGAAAATTTTGAACATTTAGTACTTATTTTTAAAATTTGATCTATTTGTCTTTTTAAAAAAAAATAGTTCAATAGTTTTTTGGACCAAGCTTTTGAACATTTCGTACTTTTTTCAAAATTTTTTCAATTTGCTTCTAAAAAAAAAAAAAAAATGGTAAACCCGTTTTGGTGTTTTCGAAATATGGTCACCCTAATTAAGGGAGCCGCAGAAAAAATCTGATGTATTATGGTAGCCGTATACCGAAAAAGTTTGGGAACCTCTGTTATAACATTATTTTTGATAATTTTTAAAAAAAATAACTGAAAAACAAAATATTTTAATTAGTTTATTTGACATATACAAATCAAATTGATAAGAATTAGTATTTTTATGTTGATATATATCCTAAATATATATATTTATTTATTTGTCATTTATTATTATTTATAAATTATACATATATATTTATTTATTTATTTATTTATCAAAAATTATTATTTAAAAATATATGTATATATTTATAAATTATTTTTAGTTATTATTCAAAATTGATAAATTCTCTGAAAATATATATATATATATATATATAATCTATGAACGATAGATTTCTAATGAATTCACTATATAATATAACATGATAAATTTGTTCTTATAAAGTTTTTTTAATGTTAGTTGTTTTAATTAAATATGTTTTATATAAATAATCTATATAAATAATGAAGAAAATTTTGACTGAAATGATAAAATTTAATTTTTATTCAAGTTATATAGTAGATCATTTGCTTAGATTGAAATTTTAAAGAATAAAAAAAATGACGATAATTTTTACGATTTTGAAAAATTACGAAACGATACGGAATTATTCCCGAATCTAATGAATGGATTGTTTTTACTAAAATTCAGCGATTCTCATGCTGAGGACCGCGCCTCCTTAAGAAGCCGTGTGACAACATTAAAAGGAAAAAATAAATTAATTTATTGATAATTATTGATTCAAAATAATCATAAAAGATAAATATTTATATATTTATATATAGTAAAATACAGGTAAGAAAATTTGAAAATTGCAAAATTTATTTAATAATAATTTATCACTACATAACAACAAAATAATATTTTTCTAGTTATTAATATTGTCAAATTTTGAAATTTTTTTCTCAGAAAATATTCAACTGATATTAAATCATCTACCAATAAAATTAATTAATTCAAAATATCCTATATATATATATATATATATATAATCTGGGAATAACTTTTCATTTATATTTATAATTTAATTTTTTAAGTGAATATTAAAATATGATATTCCGGTAATTGTCCATATTATTTGTCATGTCATGGATTTGGATAAAAGTTTACCAGTTGATTTCTTTTTTAATTCCAAAAAAACTTTCCTTATGCAATATTTCGGGGTCGCTTGTAGTTTACGAGATAACAATTATTAAAGTTTGACAGATTAGCTGGTTATGAACGTCGAAATGTGCAGTCATTAAGTAATGTTTTTTAACTATTTCACTAATTATTCACTTATTCACTAATTTTTGTTTTTTTCGGTTCGAATTAATTATTTTTTTAATTTTCTATATTCAAACCGATCTGAAAAAAATCAGAAAATTAGTGAAGTCCTCTAGTGGCCGAATCAATAAAAGATTTAAAAATATAACTCGACCATGTAAAATCTTAATTATAATGAAAATTCACCTTAAAATTTTGCTAAGAATTCTCAACAAATCAATTGAAATTCAATATGAATATTTGCCTTTCACGAGAAAATTGTTAATTTATTAAGTCCAGTCATACATACAACTCTACTAGACCAATATATTTCATAAAAATTAAATTTTAAAAAATATCTATCGGAATGGAGGTAAATTGAAAATAATTCTTGTTTTAAGTAAAAGTTTTCCAAGTCTAGCTCCCTATCCGTTTTAGGTGTCATTAACTTATTTATTTATATTATTATGAGAAATTATTTCCGGGTTATTTTTATTAATTATGAGATTTTTAGGGATGAAAAGGATCATGGTTTTTCTTCTTCGTTACCTGTTTGGTAAACATTTCAAACAATCATTGTCTTCTTAGAGATTGACCAAGAACACTTCCCTGGGTCACTTTTGGAAATATATTCGATATTTAATCAATTTCAAAATTTTAATATCATGTGGAAACGTCATCAAGCAGTTTCTGAACCAGAAACTGGTCAGGTAAATCAAAATTATAGATATTCTCTTTCATAAAAGTTTTTTTTTATTTATATTTTTAATTAATTAATAATATAAAATTTAAAATTCATTATGAACTTATTATAATATATAATAATATATATATATTATATAGTATAGTAATATATTATAATATAGTATATTCGTATATAAATGATAGTTTAAAAAATATTAATTACTTTAATAAAAAATTAAATTTTTTTTTTATTCATTCTTCCAAATCACAATATTTTGTTTTCATAATAATATACGTATATCATTCATTTCTAATTATAAAAAATTTAAGCTGTGTTTTGAAAATTTTACTAATACGTGTAAAGTATATTAACATCTGGCATATTCATATTTTTAGTTAAAATTATGTTTGAAATTTCAGAATGAGAGTTTGATGAATCAATTTTTTGAAATGCAATTAAAAATTGAACAACTCAAGGAGAAACATAAAAATGTAAGTTTTATAAAAAAAAAAATTATTTGGTTGTATAAAGCCTTCTTTAAAAAAAGTAATATTTAATATTTTATTTTATTATTTTACTCCAAAATATAAATATTGTCTTAATATTTTTCCTTACCAAAATAATTAAAAAGATTAAAGATTTTCATTTTTTTTAATGGTAATTATTCAGGAGAACTCATTTTCGTGGATTTGGATAATATCAGTGGGTTTCTTTTGCATTCCAAATAAACTTTTCTAATCAAATTTTTCCTGGTATCTTATAGTTTACGAGATAAAAATTATTAAAATAAAGATTTTTTAAGTTTGACAGGTTAGTATTATGAATGTCGAAATGTGCCATTACTAATACTAATTTATTACTAATTCATTATTCACTTATTCACTAATTTTCTGTATTTATTAGTTCGGTTTGGAAAATTATTTAATTAATTTTTTAATTTTCATAAATCCGAACCGAACTTATAAAAACCGAAAACTAGTGGCGCGCTCTGGTGGTCAGTTGATAAAACATGGTAGCTAAATAGAAAATCAATGGATTTATATGCAGATTTTAATAATTTTTAACTCGAAACCTATAAGATCCCGGGAAAAATTCCACGGAAATGAGTTTATATGAATAATTACCATTTTAATAATTTAACTAACTAAAATTTCTTCAGTGTTCAAATGTAGCTCAAAAGCAATGGGGAAACGTAGTGGGGACCGCCCGCTGCGGGAAGCACTTTTCGAGGGCGGCAAAATTTCACAATAAATAATATCTATAATATCTTCTATTGTACCTTGTACATCATGCAAATGTATTTTTGCTGAAAAATTCCTTTGGGTGTAAGTAGATTTTTATAGATTTTAGCCTTAATGGGGGGGGGGGGAGGCGAGAAATTTGACTGTCGCTCCGAAATAGTATAAGCACTGACCTAAGAAACTTGTTAAGGAAGATTTTAATCTAACCAAATTTTCAGAAATTAAAAATATACAATTATACAATTACAAATAGCGTTACTTTATTTTTTTCATTTCAGCCAATCTATTATTGATATGACATCTATTGAGCATTTTATAAATTAATCACCCCTCTGACTTTAATAAACATAATAGCATATTAAAATAATTAATTAACAACACCAACAAGTTTAATTATTATTTTTTAATATTAATATTATACCATTAATATAATAATTAATGATGTTGTTTTTTATAATTTTAGATTGAAAAAGAAAAAAATGATATGATTAAACGAGATAAAATAATTTTGTCTCCTGATTTTCATAGAAAAAATCCCAATATGAAAATTTCTATAATCATAGAATTGGTAATTTTTTTATATTATTATTTTATATTTATATTATTATTTAAAAATACAAATGAAATTTCGACGTATTTTGAATAAGGAATAAATATTGTTTTATATCTGATACAATATTTATTAAAGTTGTTGAATTTATCCATTGCAAAAATAATATTAAGAGGTGTTACAAAACCAAATGAAAATGAATTTTTTTTTCTTATTTTACTTGATTAATCCTAAACTAATTTCTGATCATTTCTTATGTGTGTTAAGAATATCATTCAAAATATTTTATAAAAATTTATTTTGGTGAAAATAGATCATCATACTATTTTAATTTATAGATATTTTTTAAATATATATACACCCTTCTATATATAAGAAGAAGGTTGCTAGAGATGGACTATACGAGGTCTGTTCAAAAGAAAAGCTGAATTTTGAATTTTCACGAGTTGGGTACATTCGATTAACGCATTTTTTTAAATTTTTTTATTTTATATTGGTACACATATTTTTCTCATATGTTGACATTATCAGCCATTATGGATTAGTAGTTTGTTTTCGCCAGAGAATTGCGATTAGAGGGTAAACCGGGAAATTTTAAAAATACAAAATTTGAGGTTGAAATTGTAAAATTTTCCGAAAAAGTTGAATAAATGTTGTTTTTACAAAAAAATAAAATAAATTTAATTCAAAAATAAAAAAAAAATACAGTAAAATATAATATATAAAATCAACAAAATATACCATAAATTTAGATAATAACAATTTAGAAACGAGAGGTAATCAAGAGAAATGTCGCCTTAAACTGAGTCCTTCATATTAGAGGAGTAACGATTAGTTATTCCTTTTTATTTTTTTTCTTTGTGTTTGTTTTTTTTTTTGCATATGTTCGATTTGTTTATTTTTTGGCATTTTTTTTTGTATTTTGTTTCTCTTATTTTGTTTTTTTTTTTACTGTATATATCTAAAAAGATGGAAAACTGGTAATCTGAGTCTCTGATTATGTGTGCCCTCAATTAAAGACATTTATGATTGTTCATTACAGAGTTTAGTTATTATGTAGATATGTTTAGCTTTTTGTTTGTTTTTGTTTTCTTTTTGGATGTTTTTGCTTTTTTTTTTTGTCACCACCCAAAAAGGTGGACTGAAATAACATACAGAACGATTGTATAGATATTTCTTGAATAAATAAATAATAATATTTATTTATTTATTTATCAAAAAATATAATTATGTCTTTACCTTACTCGCTCTCAGCGGCAGCTTATTTATATTAATTTAAGTTAAGGGGTAGGTGATGGAGAGGGGTTAATTTCAAGAGTGTGAGGAGAATTACTTTTTTTCCAAATGGTCCAGTACAATAGTGTATTTTATTATTGTTATCTGTTCAAGAGGCATTTTATATAGAAACCTTACCAAGGGGTCAGGTTTAAGCATTTAAATTAAAATACCTATCCTTTGGTAATAAAAGTAACACTTATTGACCATTAGAATAATTAGACCAAGCATGTCCATCGATAGCAGCCTTTCTCTATAAATTTAAAAATAAATAGATAAGATTAATTTACATTTAACTGAATTCAATATATTTATAAAATAAATTATTTTAATATACGTTTCAAAAATATTTTTTTTTATTCATTTAGTTACTGCATGTAGAAAAAGAAATTGAAGACGCTGAAAAAGAGCAGACGACCATCTGGGAAAAAGTAATTTAATATTCATTATAATCATTCTATTGATATTTATATAATATAAAATGTAGAATTAAATCTAAATATACCTACTATTGTTCTAAAGTGATGTTAATCATTCACTCTTCGAAATAATTTTATTTTATTAATTTCTTATTAACTTGTATAAAAAAAAATTGCAAAATAATTATAATTAATAAAATTTCTATATTATTATTTATATTGTAGATTTGAAATTCTTATATTATGATATTTTAGGTATTTAAATAAATTTTATTAAAAAGAAATGTTTACATTTATGGAATTATCTACATAGAAAATATATATCATATGTAAGATTTAATAATTTTTAAAAAAAAAAAAATTTAAATCAACTCGATAATATTAATTACGTATTTTATAATATATTAATAGGAGTAGAATATGTTTTTATTTATATTTTACTTTTATTAAATATATATCTATAATTAAGTAGGGTAAACGTACCAGTAGTTGACCGCCTTAAGAGAAATTTTTATAAAAAACACTATTATTCTGTAACAAAAAAGACAATAACAACAAAACAAGTGATAACATATTGTACTACTATTTTTAATTATCACTATAACACAAATATTCGGTTAATGTATATTAATTTTTTTTTTTTTTAATTTTTTTCTAAAATATTTTTTGTTCTAGTAATTGGCCATCTTGAAATTTAAAGTTTTAGTAATTGACCATCAACCTAAAATGGGTTTAAATTAAATTAATAGGATAAAATGCACTAAGGATTGATTTTATTAATATTTTTTTATAATTTCTTATAATTTATTTTAATTATTCTTTATATTTACAGTTCATATCGGGAATTTATTAACATTTTTTGTTTTGCTAATTTCTAAAGATGCCTACTACGCTATTCCAATTGTAATCAAGGATGTTAGCAGTTTTTGGACATTTCTAAAAATCTCCTGTATTCTCAATAGATAAAATCGAAGCTTCTTCTTCAGAAAATTGTATTATTTTTTCTGGAAAGTAATGTCCCATATAAAAAAACACCACGTGCAACCTGTGATATTTGTTTCAAAAATGGACCACATGCAATCATTGAATTTAAGAGCCTTCTGATCTGACTTTAAGACAATTATATTCATATGTGTGATATTTTAAAACTGAATTTCAGACAATATTCAGTACTATTAACTCGTTCCTTACAAACTGACTTTCATCCCTTTATTTTTTTTTTTTCGCTATCCAACTTTTTCTTTCATTTCTTTTTCCTGCCTAAGCTACTCATTTTTAATCTTTTCTAATTATTCTTTTTTTTTCTCTTATTTAAATAATACATAAATTTAATAAAAGATATATTTATTATTATATTAATACGAATATTTAAATAATTGACCACCCCCGGTCAATTTCTAAAAAAAATGTGAAATTTGTTTCAGAAATGGACCAGCCCCTTGATAATTGTTTATGTTCACATTAAGAAATAATTTTAAATTGATTAATATAATTTGTAGTATCAAATATTGAATTGAACTTTTGGATTGAAATTATTATTAAATAAAACATAATATATTGAAAATTAAATGAAGCCTATCCTTAACGATTTGCATAAGAAACTCATCTTAATATGCAAGAACGCTTACCTCGTGTTTTAAAAGATTCACAATTCTAATATAAATGCAGCGAGTGGTCTCTGTTTTATTGTTAAGCAATTCGGAAGAGGCTCTTTTTGATATTTATCGATATCTCAAGCTTAATTTGAAATTAAAAAGCTTATTTTGGTAAAAAATCTGGAGTGTCTCCACTCGACTACCTCGCAAATTTGAATTGGATTAAATAACATATATTAATTTAAATTAAATTAAATTAATTAAATTATAAATTAAAATTAATAAATAATATTTATTGAACCATTGGCTCTTTGTTGATGGCACCACGTCACTTGTTGGCGCGTGAGATTTGCAGTGTTAAAAAATTAATTCTGGTAATTTCAATCAAGCTCAAATACTATATATAGCAGTTTTATACAATTATTAATCATGTGAAAAACTATCAAACATATATCTTTATTTTTACGGTCACTTTAGAAGAAAAAAAATCAAAACGTTGTAGGTAATGACCCTCTTCCGGTTGAGTGACATTTCTCAAAAGTTGATAGAAAACTATAAATTTTGAATAATGTCCATGTACTAAATTTCATCATTCTAGCTCAAACCGTCTTAGCGTAATCTTGGTTACATACATACACACATACATACACACACACACAGATATTATTCTCAACCTTAGTGAAAATGATTCAGGACGTATAAAAACATCAAAATCTCAACATCGAAAATTTTCGTGATCGCAATCTATCTAAATACATACATACACACATACACATACACACACACAGACATTTTTCTCAACGTTAGTGAAAATAGTAAAAAAGAACGAATTGAAATGTATAAAATATAATAAAATTGTTTTCTTAATTATTCGAAGAAAAAAGAAACTAGTTTTTATTTTGTAATTATTGAAATACAATTAAATAAGTATTTAGAAATAATTTAGCAATAATTTTAAACATTCACATTGCGACTATATTACCTCGTTTAATTGTTAAGATTATATGAATAAATAATTTTAATTTTGATCTCCCAATTGGATTTCACGAAAGTTTTTAATGTGGCTGGACAATGAAGGGAGGTGAGAGAGATGGGACAGGTTAGGAATTAGATGGTTATAGACTCTTAGAGAAATGTGGTTGTTGTGACCAAGAAGTTTCGAGTACCATGGAGCCACAGAGATAGATAGATAGATAGATAGATATAACATATACAATAATAATATATAATTAATTTATTGATTAAATTAAAATATATTTTAAATAAGAACACAAAAACAAATGAATGATTTATGTAATATACTGATTGAAACAAAACGGATGAAAACCTTTTACATATAAACTTTCAACCAAATACTATTAGTATATTACTTCGGGGGTACAGGGGGCAGAACCCCCGTCTAGGTGTGAAGAATTCCGAAGGCTGTCTGGGCAGCTAAATAATAATAGAATAATTTCTATAATAATAATATTATTCTTATATTAAAATAAAACGATGTTTGTTGATATTTAATATTTTAATGAGCATACACCATCTATGATTTTTTTAAATATTAGCCAACCAAGCGTTTCAGTACGCTAAATTTGAAATGGCGACTGCAGCGCGATCTGACATTTCTAGAAACAATGCAAACAGAATTTCATCTTGATCCATTGTCAATACTTACCCTGATTTTAAATTTTTATTTTTATTGACATAGGACAACATTCAAAAATTCTTCCTTATGATAGAAACGAATCAGTTCACCATCAAAACTTTTGGTGCTTTATTTAAACATTATTATCTATAATTTACTTTTAAATCTTTTTATTATCTTTTATTGGATATTTTTATTGACATCGATATGATTCTCGGTGGAAATAATTATTTTATTTTTACTAGTAAATGTATAATATTACATTTATGAGTTATTATTAATTAACATTAATTAATCCTAAGTTTTTAATTAATCCTTATTTCTTAATATTTTTTAAAATAATTATAATTAGAACAATTTAAATAATATAATTTATTTTAAAGCTAATATTTTTTATGAAATAAATGTTTACTAGGATTTTCATGTAAATATAATGGAACAATTTTAAAATAAATTAAATATATACATTTTTTTCATTTGATATTTAGTTTATTTTCTTTTTTAAAAAAAAGTAATACATAATTTTTTATTTATTTTTGTTTTGTTAGTAAGAATAATAAATATATATTTTAAATAGTTATATGTTAGTAAGATAACAATTAATAAATTAAAGTATTTTGTTCATTGATTTTTAACATGCATAGGTCAGTGTTCATTATTTTCAACAATTTCACGAATTCTTCTTGAAAGTTCATCCATGCGATTACGAAGAGCTATTAAGTTAGGTCTTGTCTCTTCAGACTGGGGAAATAAAATAAAAAATATAAGTATTTAATTAATTAAACAAAAACGTTATTAAAAGATTATGTTTATAAAAAAAATAGAGTCTTGGTTTTAAATTTAAATTTTATAAGAATTAAAAATTATTTTGAGTTTCTAATCAAAATGCAATTTCCCTTAATTTATGTAAAAAGAATAATTTACTTAATTATCAAATATACTATTGATAATTTATGAAAACAAATTTCCCCAAAAAAATATAACTAACAGTAAGAAATATTTTTCTTTATATATTATTTTTGACCCAGAATAATATAATTTTTTATTTATACGTATATAGTAGTTTTTATATATATAATTTATATATACATAACCCATAATTGGAAATCAGATTAGAACTAGAAAATATATATGCAAGCTAATTAAATATAAAAATTACTTACAGGACCACCACTATCAATTATTTGCATAAATTCCTTGCTAATTTCTTCGTATTCATCAAGCATATATTTCTATTATGAGAAATAAATTTAAGAAATTATATTATTAAAATTTAAATTATATAAGTACTAAATATATAAAATATATTAGAATAAAAGACTTACTAATTGAGCCCATCTTTCAGCCATTATGTTATTTTAAATATATATGAAGCAATTATATTCCAAAATCTTGATATTAAAATATACTATTGATGATTGATGGTGGACTAGTAAATCAAATTAATTAAAATTATTGCTAATGTATTTTTGGAAAGTAGGGGGTATTAAAGAATTTGGAGAAGAAGGGAGGATAATCGAGACATTTTAAAATTCTTACGAAAAAAATAGACCGATAATTAATAGAAATATATATATATATATATATTTAGAAAAAAATAATAATTAAGAATCCTAAGAATTTCTACAAATATATATTTTTATCAGTTTATGATTAGTGTTTTGTTTTTAAAATATTTAAATTTAATAAAACGAAAAATATAATTTATTTTGTATTTATTTTGTATTAATTAAATATACTATTTTATTTGTTTTTCTGATAGAGAATCATATCATAAGAATAGAATAATTTATTGATTATATTAGCATTTCATTTTACACACACAAAAGAGATATTTATATTTCTTGATATTTTAAACATACTTGGGTAAATAATTTTCCATTCTCAAACTACATTTGAAAAAAAGAATGAATTGAAATGTATAAAATATTTATAATAAATTTGTTTTCTTAATTATTCGAAGAAAACCGATATGAGCTTTTATTTTTAAATTATTGAAATAAGATTAAAAAAGTATTTAGAAAATAATTTAGCAATAATTTTACGCTATATGTCATTATATTTATTATAAAAAATTTAAGAATAAAATTCCATTTTATGATTTATTAATTAAAATTAATTATTACAATGATTGATATGGAAGAATTTAAAAGAAAATAAATTTTCGAGTCAATATTTGCTTCATATACATTTATTTATAATAATTATAAGATTATGTCGATAGTCGTCATTTTCGTCAATGTGTTATACAAAAATTGATTCAAAAGGCAATTTTCGCCTTATTCACAAGTATGAATTAATAAATGTCTAATTAAAGGAGATTTACGACTATATTCTTTAATCAATGAATACATTCAAAAGGTTTTTCACCTGTATTTATTAATATATGTTTATTTAAAGTACATTTTTGACTAAATTTTTTACCGACCGACGATAGTAAGTATTGTTTTCACACCAAATTTCACATGTGGAGATTTTTACATATCTCCTCGAATCATGCTTTTTTTAACAGAAAAAAGTATTTTTAGCATGATGTCTGTCCGTCCGTCCCTCCGTATAGATGTTTCCAGCTTGAACGGCTCAACGGATTTTGATAAAATTTAGTATATTTATTTAATGCATCAGTGTGATGAATTGATCAACTTTTGGTGTATATACGGAAACCGGAAGTGGTAGTATTAGCGATCGTCGATAGGAGGTGAAGGGTTATTTTCACACCAAATTTCACATGAGGAGATTTTTTTACAAATCTCCACAAATCATGCACTTTGTATTGGTTTTATCCACGGGAAAAATCATCTTCATTAGTTTTTTCTTAATTTAAAATTATATGACGTCACAGTCAGCCAGCTCTAAAATTAAAAATATTTATTTTATATCCATATCTGTTTTTTATTGCATTAATAGATATATTAAAATTATTTGAAATTGTTTTTGTAGCTGGAAATTAATTTATTTCAAACCGTCAGTCGGTTTTGAGCCTGGCCACAGGTCAACTTATTTTTTAATCAAATGGTTTTTCATCTGTATGTATTAATATATGTTTATTTAAATGTGATTTTTGATTAAATTTTTTTTTACAAAAATTACAATCAAAAGGTGGTAATTGTTTAGTCTAATGTTGCGTTTTTTAACCTTTTTGGACCAAACGCCCACTTCGTAAGGCCGGCTTCATAATTTTATCAGTTAAAAATTGTACGATAATCCCTAATATAAGGTAGGTACACTTGGTGATACTTAGAGCCATATTGAAAAATCGCGTTTCAGAACCTGATCTCAAAATACCTTTTAGAGTTAGAAATGATTTCGCCCCACAAAAATAACTATCGCACCCCAAAAGCTTATAGTCAAATAATAGCTCCCTTTAAGATGTCGATCGCCCCCGAGTTGAGAATCACTAGTCTAATGTATGTATGATGGATTTTGATAAAACTTTACCAGTAGATTCCTTTTTTTGATTCAAAACAAACTTTCCTTAAGAAGTATGTGGCGGTCGATTCTAGTTTACGAGATAAAAATTATTAAAGTTTGCATATAAATCTACTGGTAAAGTTTTATCAAAATCCATCATAGATATATTAGACTAAACAATTACCGTCCAATTTAATGGTCATGTACTTGGGCGTTGTTTGTTTTCTTTTTTTTGTCATTTTATAACGTTTTTTTACAATGTACATTAGATATCAATAATGTATATACACCTATATAGAGGGGAAATTGTAAATATAAATATAGAATTAATTTTATCAAAAACAGCTTTAACGATTTTGTTTAAGCGAACTACTTTAATGTAAAATATAATTAACTTGAATATCAGAAAGTTATATCCTCACTAAAATATTCTTAAAGAGATTAAATTTTGAATTTTCAATATGCCACTCGGTCTCCCCCCAAATATATTTTTCGCTATTCTTTCTTCCCCCATTCTAGCCACATGTCCTGCCCATCGCAGCCTTCTCGATTTTATAATTCTAACTATATCTGGAGATGCAAAGAGGTCATGCAATTCCTCGTTATGCAATGTTATGTTCACAGAATCCTATTCTCAAATACTCTAAATCTACTCTCGTCACTTAAGGTCATAGACCATGCCTCACACCCATATAATACAACAGGTAAAATAATTGTTTTATATATTTTAACTTTTATCCCCTTTGATAATAATTTTGATGCGATAAGCCCCTTTATTGCATGATACTAGGCGTTTCCCGATTGTGACCTCACTTTAAACTCATCTCGAATATTATCTTTCGTTATCACAGAACCTAAATATTTAAATTTTTTTACATTTTCAAATCCTATATTTTGTATGTTAAGACTTTGTGTATTAATACTATTCCTCTCGGTCTGCGTAACCTAATACTTGAATTTTTTTGTTTAATTCTATTCCGTTTGATTTTTACCCAATTTTTCTAATTACATATTCAAGAACTAAATTAAATAGAATTGGTGATAATGCGTCTCCTTGTTTTAACCCATTCCGAATTTCGAAAGTTTCTGATCGTTGATTCCCGCATCTTACTCTTCCTTTACTACCTATAAGACAAATTTGAATCATACGTACTAGTTTTTTTGGAATTCCCATTAAGATCAAGATTTGAAAAAGTTTTTCCCGGTCTATTGAGTCATATGCTTTTGTAAAATCTACCAAAATTTGGTAGATATTGAATTCGCGTTTGTTTTCTAACTCTATATATTATCTTTAATTTTTATTTTAATATAAAATAACTATCACCATTACTAGGGTGACCAAACGTCCCGTTTTTAGGTGCTCTGTCCCGGCGTCCCGAAAAAAGTCTTCGGGACAGCCTATTGTCCCGTTTTTTAAACATTTAGTACTTTTTTTCAAAGTTTTTTCAATTTGGTTTTACAAAAAAGGTAAAACATTTTCTGGACTAAGCTCTTAAACATTTTTGAACTTTTTTTTAAAATTTTTTCAATTTGGTGTTTTCAAAATATGGTCACCCTAACTATTACAATGTTTAAAGTAAAAATAAAAATTATATATCTATAAAATATGATTATATTAATATAAGGAGAAAATAAGTGTTAACAAAGTAGGATGGAAAGAGAAAATGTGATGTTCAAGATAATTTATTTTTATTTTATAATAAATATTATTAAATCTTCACTAAAAATGTATTAATATTATTTTTAATATTATCAATTAAGTTAAATTGTATAATTCTTCTTACTAGAAGTAATTTACAAAGATAATCTAAAGTCATAGAAAAAGAAATTAAAACTCAAATGATAAAAAATATACAAATATTTATTAATATTATAATAATTATTGGCATAAAAAAACTATTTAAAATTTTTAAATACAATTAATAAATGAGAATAGAGAATAAATGAATGAATGATAGGACATTTTTATAAAATTTATATGAAATATATTTATTTATAAATAAATTTATATTCATTATGGTTTTTGTAATATTTTGTATTACATTTAGTATTAAATCTGCATATATAATTGTTTTATTTGATTTGAATGTTATTATTACAGGATTTAAATACAGGATTAAGTTTAGAATAACCCTGTATAATAGGAAATACGACAAATGCAATTTAAGATAGCGTAGAAAAATTAAATTACATAAGTAAAGTGTAAATAAATGTTATTATAAATTCTTTATTTAATAAAAATCATTGAATAGAAAAAAATTAAGTTATAATATAATTTTTTCAGAAAATTGATATCATTTAATTACATAATTTAATTATTAATAACAATTTTGTAAAGTATATTTATATAAGAAAATATTTGTTACTGGTTTAATAAGTTGATTTTGCTTCGTTTATAATATTTCTTATTCTAGAAGTAGCTTCGTCTAATTTTATGGTCAAATCGGCAAGTCGTATTGTTTCTTCTTTGGTCTATATAATAAACAAAAGATAATTAAATATCGAATAGAAATTTGAATTACCTCAGATTATATTTTGTACATTATTATACATAAAATGTAGCAATAATTATATATATTTTCAAGGTAAAGAATATTTAACTTTTAATTAATACAGTTAGTGAAATTAACTTGTATGTCTTTAGAATTATAATTTTTTTTATTTACAATTATTATAAAATTATATTACAATTATTTATTTTTAAAGTAATTTATTTTTGTTATATTTTTTATTTATATTTATTCCATGGAGGTATGGAGTAACCATAACGCTTGTTTTAAGTGGTGGGAGGTGGCAGCAAAAAAGTAGGGAGAAATTCTTATCGGTCATATTCAGGGCCGTCCTAAGATTTTCGGCGCCCGTGGGCTCCTAAAATTTTGCGCCCCTTTTCATAAGAAATTACACAGAATGGTTTGTAAAAATATATAAACTAATAAAAAATGCCGCCCCCAGAAGGCTTGCGCCCTAGGGCTATAGCCCAATTAGCCCTGTGGTTAGGGCGGCCCTGGCCATATTATGTGTACCAAAACATTGAATTTTTCATAAGACATAATACATTTTTGTTTCCAATTTTCTCGTATGTTTGAAAGTTTTTCTTAGTTATTTCTTCTTTATTTTATAGTTTAGTTAATATATTTAATAATTATAAATAGTTATGAATAATTTAATTTGTATTTAATATTAAATTATTTTTTATTAGATTCTAAGACCAGGTTAAGTTTACTCCTGGGTTTAGGTAATAGATAATTGTTCTTTAATTTTCGTTTTTAAAAATAATTATGGCATGTTCTGCATATGGATGCACGAACCGAACTGTAAATAAAAGTAAAAGATAGCTACGTGAAGAAGAATCTGGGAAAAATTTTCTTTCCACAGGTATGTATTTTGAATTTCTTTGATTAAATTTCAAAACGGTATATATATTTATTAAAAAAACATATTAATCTAAAAAATCACGACTTTTGCTTTGTTATCCCCACATAACTTTGAAATTAATTGATTTCTTTTCAGCATGGGCGGCTCTACGTGTAAGCACTGGATGCGTCGATTCGGGGCGCTTCCGTATAAGGTCATCATAATTTACGCGATATTCAACCCCCTGAATCCCCTTGCTCGCCTTCGGCGTGTAAATTCATAATATTTATCCTGGCATTATTTGAAAATTTTGCAATTTTTGAACGAATGCGGAAAACTTAGGTCCCGCAAAAAAAATTTTGAAGTGCTGCAAAAATTTAGTTTCTTTAAAAAAAAATTTTCCGAAAAAAAATTTTAGAGTATAGCCCCCAACCCCCCCCCCCCCCAGAAAAAGTCTATATTCGCCTCTGGTTGTATGACTTCAATTACTGTTCTGCATCGGGGCGCAAAAATCCTAGAGCCGGTCTGCTTTTCAGCATAATGTATAACAATTTATATTGAATTATATTTATTTATTTGAATAACACAAAGCCTTTGTTATTTTATCAGAAAACTGAATCTTTTACAGGGCCGTCCCCGTGGGTTCCTAAAATTTTGCGCCCCTTTTCATAAGAAATTACACAGAATGATTAGTAGGAGCGAGATGGGTATACAAAAGTGTCCGAAGTAGAAATTGTCAATTTATTATAATTAGACCAATACAATAAACTAAAACATAAAAGGAATTAAATCAAGAAACATAAGTATTATTAATTATGAATTCTGAAAATCTATATAATTCTTTAAAACATAAATTTTATGCAAAATTAAAAAAACAACCTATATGAACCTAAACAAGCTATATAGTATAAAATAAGTTGACCTGTGGCCAGGTCCGAACCGACCGACGGTTTGAAGTAAATTAATTTCCAGCTACAGAAACAATTTCAAATAATTTTAATATATCTATTAATGTAATAAAAAACATATAGGCATATAACATAAATATTTTTAATTTTATTTTATTTATAATATATGTATATATTTATATGTAAGACCAGGCTGTGACGTCATGATTGGCTGGATGACGTCATATAATTTTAAATCAAGAAAAAACTAATAAATATGATTTTCCCGAGGATAAAACCAATACAAAGTGCATGATTCGTGGTGATATATACAAAAATCTCCTTTGGTGTGAAAATAACCCTTTCCTTCCTATCGTCGATCGCTAATACTACCACTTCCGGTTCACGGATTTGCACCAAAAGTTGATCAATTCATCCCACTGATGCATTAAGTAAATATACTAAATTTCATCAAAATCGGTTGAGCCGTTCAGGCTGTACACATCTATACGGACGGACAGACGGACGGACAGACGGACGGACAGACGGACGGACAGACATCATGCTAAAAATACTTTTTTCTGTTTAGAAAATGCATGATTCGTGGAGATATGTAAAAATCTCCACATGTGAAATTTGGTGTGAAAACAATACCTCCCTTACTATCGTCGGTCGGTAAAAAGAAAGTTATATATTTATTTTCCTAGCTTTTTCTTTTGCAAATTGATAAATAATATCACCCGAATTTAAGTTATTAAATAAATCACTTTCTATGGACAAAATACTCGAATCATTTTCTCTCTCCCAAAGATTTTTTAATTTTTAATTTTTTATCCTTTTCAGTGCCGAAAAAGATCTTTCACCGCTGCAATTTGTAGTGGCAATACTTAAAAAAATGCTCAGTGCTGTGGCCACGTTAGGAAAAGTACACTCAATATTTTTTTATTGTTCCTAGACTAAGTTCTACAGTAGATATATTTTCTTTATTTCCTAATAAATTCACGTGTTTAAAATAAAGAAACTCTTCAATAAAATTTGAAACAATGTCATTTGTGTTAAAAATGTTATATGTGATTTAATAGATATGTATTTTGAATATGCATGATTAAAATCTTTGAAGTGATGTCACTCCGGGTTAGAGGTGACTATAAAACTACTACTTAACAATCTGGAAAAATATATAAACCAATAAAAAATGTCGCCCCAGAAGGCTTGCGCCCTAGGGCTATAGCCCAATTAGCCCTGTGGTTAGGGTGGCCCTGATCTTTTATTTATATAACTTCCCGAACACAATTTTTTTTTTTTTTTTTTAATAAATTTACAATCTGTTACTATTTATAGGCGACAAGTTTTAGTAGAAATGTTCACTCCCTACCTCCCTGATTTATTATAAAATTGTGTATTTAAAGTTTAAATTATATTTATATTTAAATGATAATTTAAAAAAAAAATTATTAATAATATATTTATAGTAAATCTCTTCAAAGAAAATGAAGAAAATCTTTTATTGATTGTACTTGATTATGTTTTAATGCTTATCAGATTTAAATTAATAAAAAGTAAAATTATAAAAGAATATTATATTTATACAACTCGAATTTCTATTTACAATATATTATTTTGAAGAAATATAGTTTAAAATAGATTTTTAGATAAGTAGGTATATTTTTAAAATTAAGAAAATTGTAAATAAAAAATTTTATATATTTAATAATTATATCAAAAGTTCATTAAACGCTTTTAGATAAAATTAAATCTAACTTACAAGTTCATCTTTTTTAATGTCTTCAATATATTCCCGAGCATAATTTTCCAAAATTTCAGTTATTTTTTCCTAGAAAAAAAAATAAATAATAAATAATATATCTATTAATTGAGTTGTGTAACAAAATTAAATATTAGTGTATTATATTATTTGCATATCAGTTTACGTTTATTTAACATAAAATTATTTATTTATTAATTTATTTTATTTAAAAAATTATTATACAGCCGATTTAGTTCGATTTACAATAAATAATTGATTATTTATATATTTCTGATCTATAATCAAATTTAACATTTCAGACTATATAGTTAATATGGTTAAAAGAACATGCCAGAAGATTAATGGCTAATGGAATAAAATGGAATGGGAATGAAATTGTATGGATAGAAATCATTCCTTACCACATTCTCCATGTAATTAGACATTTTGATTATTATAATTATATATAAGTCTTTAGTTAAATAATGGTGTAAGTAAATATCCAACATAAAAAATACTATTATTATAAGTCATTAATATATTAAAAAGTGTGGGGGGGGGGGGAAATAAAGTAGGAGAAACATGGATTTAAAAGCTTATGAAGTTTTAATTATTATAAAATGCTTATATTAAAATATGTCAACTAGCGAAGTATTTATATAATGATATATATAAATATATATATTGTGGTGATTTAATAGTAATTTCAACAATTTTCTTTTATTTCCACTGATGTTTATCCCTTAGCATACTATTATCAGTGGCGCAACCAGGAGGGGGGGGTTTGGGGTTAACCCCCCCCCCCCCCAGGAGAGAAAAAAATATAAATTGCTGTATATTATGTACTATACAAATAGAAAAGAAAAAAAAATAATTCTTAAAGTATAACTTAGTGTATAATAAGTAAGTTTATTTGATTTTAAAAAAATTTTAATAAAAATAAAAATTGTTTATTTTTTCGTACAGAATTAAATATAAGAAATAAAAAATTATTTTATTATTTCTCCTAAATCATAAAAAACAAGACTTAATATAAGATTACTAGATGATTGTGAAATTTTCCAATTTGACTATTATTTAAATATAAAATAAATAAAAATTTTACTCAAATTCTAAATATTTTTTATTAATAATACATTAATTGCTAATTTCATAAAAATTATGAACCGAAGACTAATTTATACCGACCGACGATAGTAAGGGAGTTATTGTTTTCACACCGAATTTCACATGCGGAGATTTTTACATATCTCCACGAATCATGCATTTTCTTAACAGAAAAAAGTATTTTTAGCATGATGTCTGTCCGTCCGTCCGTCTGTCCGTCCGTATAGATGTGTACAGCCTGAACGGCTCAACCGATTTTGATGAAATTTGGTATATTTACTTAATGCATCAGTGGGATGAATTGATCAACTTTTGGTGCAATTCCGGAAACCGGAAGTGGTGGTATTAGCGACCAGCAATAGGAAGGGAAGGGTTATTTTCACACCAAATTTCACATGAGGAGATTTTTTTATATATCACCACGAATCTTGCACTTTGTATTGGTTTTATCCTCGAGAAAAATCATATTTATTAGTTTTATTTTGATTTAAAATTATATGACGTCATCCAGCCATTCATGACGTCACAGCCTGGTCTTGCATATATATATATTATAAATAAAATAAAATTAAAAATGTTTATATTTATTATTTATGTATCCATATATGTTTTTTATTACATTAATAAATATATTAAAATTATTTGAAATTGTTTCTGTAGCTGGAAATTAATTTACTTAAACCGTCGCGTCGGTCGGTTCGGACCTGGTCAACTTATTTAAAAATGGAAACGGGTAAAAATCCCTAAAGGAAAAAATCCATAAAAGTCAAAAATCTCTAAAACCGAAAATCCCCAAAAGCGAAAATCCCTAAATAAAAATATCGCCGTATATTTCACCAGGGAATATATTACGCAATTTGTGAAAATTACTATCATCAGAGGTTGTCTTTTTCATTTTGCTCAATGCATTTATAGAAACATCAAATCAATGCCAGAAGTTTTGAAGCTCTATAATGATATAGATAATCCTGACAACTCCACTCATTTACGAACTCTTGCAGCTTTGGTTTTGGTACCACCATCAAAAGTCATTGTAGCCTACCAAGCATTAGGGTAAAACTTCGTGATCTTTTTTCTTACTTCGAGCGCACTTAGCTAGATGAACAATTTTTGGCTGGCTTTTATGACCCCGAATTCGACATTGGAACATTGGAACATCTCCGATGCCACTTTGATGGGTTTGCCTCGAACAAACAATGCATTGGAAGGTTACAACAATGCTCTTCGTTCACGCTTAGGAGGTTACAATACATCAGTATGGGACCTGATTAAGCAAGTCCATATTGAGCATAACATTATCTCTTTGGAAATCTGTCGTGATGTTCGTGGTAAGAAGCCTGATCCACCAAGGAAACGATTCCGCGACTCGCATGATGAGCTTCTGACCATAATGAAGGCAAACCATGAAAAATGGGACGCTAAAAAACCAGATGGAACAGATGTGATGACACCAAGCATGATGTATAACTACCTTATTCAAGTCTCTTCGGCTATTCATTATTAAATAAGTAAAAAAATTAGGGAAATTTTTTATTTAGGGATTTATTTTTTTAAAGATATTTTACTTAGGGATTTTTACATGATTTCTTTCAAAATATCCTGCCACTACGGGCGGACGAAAAGCTTTCGAAATCTTAAAGTAGTTTTTTATAAATAACCTCTTTATTATTAATTAAGTTTAGGTAAAAATGAATATAATGAAACTTTTAGTAAATTCGATTCAGTATAAATTTAATTCGATAATATGATAATTCTCATAAAAATCGGTATTTATTGAGAAAATCAATAAAATGTGCTTTGACACCTCTTTAAACTACCCTATTTATGGTCCGATCTTGTCCAAAAACAATCCAATCCCCGCCCATCATTCCCAAAAAAAACATCTAAATATCAAATTCCAAGACAATATCTCATTTTGTTTAGACGTAATCTCGGTAACGAGCCGGTTCAAAAAATTTTTTTTGAAGTTTTATATTCAGAACTGTCTGAAAAGTGGCAATCTCGAAGAATCTCGGAGCAAAAAATTTCAAAATTTTCCGATCATCGTATAAGCTATCCTTATTTCATGAGGAAAGCTAAAATGATTTACTTATAGCTGGAAAAAAAAATTTTCTTTCTAAAACTGTGAATACGAATAAATAAAATACAAAATTAAATTTTTTGCCAGGTTTTGTAAAATCCGTGTTTCATTTACAAAATTTTTTTAATATTTAATATAAAAAAAATCTTAATGAAAATTTGTCTTTGAGAGAGCCCGGGGGGGGGGTGCCATAGGAAGGTGGAGCGGCTAGTCAAAACCCCCCCAGGATCAAATCCTGGTTGCGCCACTGCTATTATACAATATATATATATGGAATTAAATAGATTGTTTCTGTAAGAATGAAGAATTGAGAATACTAATGGGATTTTCAATTTTATAAAATCAATTAATTATAAAATATACATTTTTTATTCGTCTGTATTTATTAATAAATATGTATTCAAAATAGATATAAAATAAAATGTCTTATTACATTAATTACATTCAAGGGGTTTTTCACCTTTATGAGTTAATAAATGTCTATTTAAACGAAATTTGTCAATAAATTTTTTATTACAGAAATTACATTCAAAAGGCTTTTCATCTGTATGAATTAATATATGTGTATTTAAAGAAGATTTACGATTAAATTTCTTTAAACAATGATTACATTCAAAGGGCTTATCATCTGTATGAATTAATAAATGTCTAATTAAAGGAGATTTACGACTAAATTTTTTTAAACAATGATTACATTCAAAAGGCTTATCACCTGTATGAATTAATATATGTGAATTTAAAGAAGATTTACGATTAAATTTCTTTTGACAATAATTACATTCAAAAGGCCTTTCACCTGTATGTATTATTATATGTTTATTTAAAGCAGATTTCTCATTAAATTTCTTATTACAATAATTACATTCAAAAGGTTTTTCACCTGTGTGAGTTAATACATGTCTATTTAAATGAGATTTATCAATAAATTTCTTATTACATTCAAAAGGCATTTCATCTGTATGAAATAATAAATGAGAATTTAAATCTGATTTACAATTAAATGTCTTATTACAATGATTACAATTAAAAGGCTTTTCATCTGAATGTATAAATATATGTTTATTTAAAGTAGATTTATCATTAAATTTCTTTTTACAAAAATTACATTGAAAAGGCTTATCACCTGTATGTATTAAGATATGTCTTTTTAAATTTGATTTTTGTTTAAATTTCTTTAAACAATAATTACATTCAAAAGGCATTTCATCTGTATGGAATAATAAATGAGATTTTAAATTCGATTTACAATAAAATTTCTTATTACAATAATTACATTCAAAAGGCTTTTCACCTGTATGTATTATTATATGTTTATTTAAAGCAGATTTCTCATTAAATTTCTTATTACAATAATTACATTGAAAAGGTTTTTCACCTGTATGGATTAATATATGTGATTTTAAATTACATTTATGTCTAAATTTCTTTTTACAAAAATTACATTGAAAAGGCTTATCACCTGTATGTATTAAGATATGTCTATTTAAATGTGATTTTTGTTTAAATTTCTTTAAACAATAATTACATTCAACAGGCTTTTCTCCTGTATGTATTAATATATGTCTATTTAAATAATATTTTTGTTTAAATTTCTTTTGACAATAACTACATTGAAAAAGCATATCTTCTGTATTTTTTGAATCAGAATCTTCTTCCTGTTTTTCGTCAAGAATGATTTTTTCAGAATATTTCTTTGTTTCCTTTTTGAGTTTTAATTTATCTTTTAAAATTGAAAATATTTCTTTATGTCTACATTTTTTTTTATGTTTATCTAAAAACTCCTCATTTATAAAATTTTCATAGCAATTTAGACAAGAATATAGAGGACCTAAAACAATATTAATGTAATTAATTATTAAATCTTTTTATAGATTAGAATTCGATATAAGGAATAATATCATTACAAAATAAATTTAAAAAAATAAATTAATAATAATTTAAATGAACAAACACAACAATTACCAATATATATTGGATACTTCCTGTCTTCTTGGAAATTAAATTCCATTTTAAATTGTATTATCAATATAAAATTATATAAAAATTTATATGTAATATAAATGTTTCAAATTTTGTTTTTTATTTGCTATCAAACACAGAACATCTAACAGACTTGACAACTCCCTGTTAATTTTTGAAACACAGTTTTCAGTGCCCCTGGCGTTGTTATGAATAACTAATTGACCAAAAAGCGGGCTTGATGGCGTTTTTAAATTCATTCAGAAGGAATACCTAATTGGAATGAAAAAATGTGAGAAATTTTCAGTTAAGTGAAAAATTATTTATTTAGAGGTAAAACTGACTTTGGATCAATAAATTTTTATTTTTTCAGAGTATTGCTGAAGTGCTGGCATAAGTGCATTATATCTGAGGGGAATTACTTTGAAGGGGGTAAAATGGATGATGAATACTTTTCGAAATAATTCAAAATTCACCTTTTCTTTACAAACCTCCTTTAGATGGGATAATCCATCATAGAAGAAGATTTTTATTAGAAGTTGTTCCTTCCATTTTAGACATCTCTATAATAAATCATATTATGGTTGGTTTGCCCATTCATATTCAGAATATAATTGACAAAGAAGAAATAATAAATACTAATCAGTTAATTAACATGCTAAGAAAGTATAATAGTGAAGAAGAAAGATAATTAAGAAAGATCGTAACGTCAAGAAAGTTGTTATATATGCAAATAATTGGGAAAGAGATCACCCAGTTGAAAAGTGTTTTAATAAATAAAGATAAAGATAAGATAAAATTAATTTAAATTGCTTGGAAGAGATTGATTCGAGTGAACAAAACAAATAAGTTAAATGCATTAATTAATAAAGATAGAAATGTCAAAGCAGTTTATGATACTGGTCTTACTATCGTCGGTCGGTAAAAAATTTAGTCAAAAATGTAGTTTAAATAAACATATATTAATAAATACAGGTGAAAAACCTTTTGAATGTATTCATTCATTAAAGAATATATTCGTAAATCTCCTTTAATTAGACATTTATTAATTCATACTGGTGAATAAGGCGAAAGGTGCCATTTGAATTTGAGGGACGGACGGACAGACATCATGCTAAAAATACTTTTTTCTGTTAAAAAAAGCATGATTCGAGGAGATATGTAAAAATCTCCACATGTGAAATTTGGTGTGAAAACAATACTTACTATCGTCGGTCGGTAAAAAATTTAGTCAAAAATGTACTTTAAATAAACATATATTAATAAATACAGGTGAAAAACCTTTTGAATGTATTCATTGATTAAAGAATATAGTCGTAAATCTCCTTTAATTAGACATTTATTAATTCATACTGGTGAATAAGGCGAAAGGTGCCATTTGAATCAATTTTTGTATAACACATTTACGAAAATGACGTCTATCGACATCTTATAATTATTATAAATAAATGTATATGAAGCAAATATTGACTCGAAAATGTATTTTCTTTTAAATTCTTCCATATCATTCATTGTAATAATTAATTTTAATTAATAAATCATAAAATGGAATTTTATTCTTAAATTTTTTATAATAAATATAATGACATATAGCGTAAAATTATTGCTAAATTATTTTCTAAATACTTTTGTAATCTTATTTCAATAATTTAAAAATAAAAGCTCATATCGGTTTTCTTCGAATAATTAAGAAAACAAATTTATTATAAATATTTTATACATTTCAATTCATTCTTTTTTTCAAATGTAGTTTGAGAATGGAAAATTATTTACCCAAGTATGTTTAAAATATCAAGAAATATAAATATCTCTTTTGTGTGTGTAAAATGAAATGCTAATATAATCAATAAATTATTCTATTCTTATGATATGATTCTCTATCAGAAAAACAAATAAAATAGTATATTTAATTAATACAAAATAAATACAAAATAAATAAATAAATAAATTATATTTTATTAATTTTAAAAATTTTAAAAACAAAACACTAATTATAAACTGACAAAAATATTTATTTGTGGAAATTCTTAGGATTCTTAATTATTATTTTTTTCTAAATATATATATATATATATATTTTTTTCTATTAATTATCTGTCTATTTTTTTTAAAGAATTTTAAAATGTCTCGATTATCCTCCCTTCTTCTCCAAACTCTTTAATACCCCCTACTTTTCAAAAATAGATTAGCAATAATTTTAATTAATTTGATTTACTAGTCCACCATCAATCATCAATAGTATATTTTAATATCAAGATTTTGGAATATAATTGCTGCATATATATTTAAAATAACATAATGGATGAAAGATGGGCTCAATTAGTAAGTCTTTTATTCTAATATATTTTATATATTTATTACTTATATAATTTAAACTTAAATAATATAATTTCTTAAATTTATTTCCCATAATAGCCAGCTATGCTTGATGAATACCAACAAATTAGCAAGGAATTTATGGAAGTAATTGATAATGGTGGTTCTGTAAGTAGTTGCATGAATTGATCAAATTATATTTATTAATATATAGATATACTATTATTTGATTATCAGGTGTAATTTATTCTAATAATTTTTTTATATTCGATTAGCCTGGATATATATTTTCTAGTTATAATCGGAATTCCAATTATGGGTTATGTATATATAAATTATATATATAAAAACTACTATATACGTATAAATAAAAAATTATAATTATTCTGGGTCAAAAATAATATATAAAGAAAAATATATTACTGTGTTAGTTATATAGTTTTTTAGTGAAATATATTTTCATTAATTATCAATAGTATATTAGATAATTAAGTAAATTATTCTTTTTACATAATTTAAGCGGAATTGCATTTTAAAATAATTTTAAATTATTATAAAATTAAATTTTTATAACAAATCTCTATTTTTAAAAAAATAAAGTTTTGAAAAACGTTCTTATTTTAATAAATTGAATATATTTTGTATTTTATTTCCCCAGCATGAAGAGAGAAAGCGCATCTTAGTAGCTATACGTCGTCGAATGGAGAAACTTACAAAACAAATACGTACTTTTATGAATGAAAACTGACCTACCTATACATGATAAAAATCAATTGGAAAAATACTTTAATTTATTAATTGTTATTTTACTAACACATGGCTATAATATAAAATGTATATATATATATATATATATATATATATATATATATTATTCTTACTAACAAATAAGACAAAACAAAAATAAATAAAAAATTATGTATTACTTTTTTAAAAAAATAAACTAATTATCAACTATGGTGATTAAATTTTGACACTATTCAATTATATTTGTGTTTATTTATTTACGTAATTTAATACCTTTTATAAAATCTTTTTGACACACTCTTTTTACTTCATATTCCAATATCCTTTATCATCTTCAACTCTCCCTTTGTAATCAATCAACATATATTTAACATCAATTTCAAATATTAAAATACATTACATCAAATGAAAAAATGAATGTTTTATATTTAATTTATAATAATAAAAATATATATGTTTATATATTTTCCATAGTTTTTTACCGACTGATGATAGTAAGTAAGGGAGGTATTGTTTTCACACCAAATTTCACATGTGGAGATTTTTACATATCTCCACAAATCATGCATTTTTTTAAACAGAAAAAAGTATTTTTAGCATGATGTCTGTCCGTCCCTCCGTATAGATGTGTCCAGCTTGAACGGCTCAACGGATTTTGATGAAATTTGGTATATTTACTTAATGCATCAGTATGATGAATTGATCAACTTTTGGTGCAAATCCGGAAACCGGAAGTGGTAGTATTACCAATCGACGATAGGAAGGGAAGGGTTATTTTCACACCAAATTTCACATGAGGAGATTTTTTTACATATTTCCACACATCATGCACTTTGTATTGGTTTTATCCACTGGAAAAATCATCTTCATTAGTTTTTTCTTAATTTAAAATTATATGACGTCACCCAGCCCTTCATGACATCACAACCAAATCTTACTTATATATTATAAATAAAATAAAATTAAAAATATTTATGTTATATCTATATCTGTTTTTTATTACATTAATCGATATATTAAAATTATTTGAAATTGTTTCTGTAGCTGAAAATTAATTTATTTCAAACCGTCGGTCGATTTGGAGCCTGGCCACAGGTCAACTTATTTTTTAATCAAATGGTTTTTCATCTGTATGTATTAATATAGTTTATTTAAATGTGATTTTTGATTAAATTTTGTTATATCCATATCTGTTTTTATTGCATTAATAAATATATCAAAATTATTTGAAATTGTTTCTATAACTGGAAATTAATTTATTTCAAACCCTCGGTCGGTTCTGAGCCTGGCCACAGATCAACTTATTTCTTTCTATTTTATTTTATTCCAATTATTTTAATTGATACTAAAATTGACCCTAAATTAATTAAGTTATCTAAATATCAACAAAAACAAAATAGTTGAAATAATAATAATAATAATAATAATAATAAAATAAATATTATAATCATTCAGATAAAGAATAGACATAGAATTATTATAAACATAATCATAAAAATAAATAATTTTCAATATCTATAGCAATTCTTGTTAAACTATTAATCAATTTATTTATTATTTTAAAAAAATGTACTAGTGGTCACTGAGCGATTCTTTTTCTTGAACTTTCCAACATGCAATCCTTCTTGCCACGTCCTGACTCGCCAGCGTCAGATCTAATATTGATTCTGCCGTGCCTCTGTGGAACGTAGGTTTGTCACCCATATTTACAACCACCAGGTCCAGTCTAGATACCATCTCTTCCACGAGAATGCCACGCCAATCTCGTCTTCTTTCGCCCCAAAATGGGGATTTGGCATTAAATCGCCTGAGATAATGACCTCACAGCTAGACCTGATGATGCGATTCTCTAGCTCAGCAAGTTGTTCTCTAAGGATTTTTTTGAAATTCACACCATAGATAATATTTATAAAGAATATGAGCTGTGGCCAGGCACAAAACCGACCGACGATTTGAAATAAATAAATTTCCAAACAACATTATCTATAAAAAATAATATTTTTAAAACTTGAATTAAAATGACTAAATTATGTTATCTTAGTTTTTATTTTTAGTTTAAATAATCAATTATTAATTACTACTATATTTTAAGTGAAATATTTTGGGACAATGAATATAAAATTAATACTTTTTAAACTACCACTTCCGGTTTCCGGATATACACCAAAAGTTGATCAATTCATCATACTGATGCATTAAGTAAATATACCAAATTTTATCAAAATTCGTAGAGCCATTCAATCTGTACACATCTATACGGGCACACAGACGGACGGGCGGACAGACGGATGCTAAAAATACTTTTTTCTGTTAACAAAATGCATGATTCGTGGAGATATATAAAAAATCTCCCTTACTATCGTCGGTCGGTAAAAATTGATCTATAACCACAAGTTGCGCCCAAAGACACTAGGAGACAGGAGAGTCTTTCGAGTGCCTCTTTCAAAAAAACAAATATTCTATTAAAAGCAATTTGATTTTTATGTGTTTTCAAAAAAATTTTATTGAACACTAGATTTCATATTGTATATAAGCCATTCAGAAGCCAAACCGATTAACTCAAATTTTTAAAATTTTGCTAGTAATTTAATGTATTGTAATGTAATCTGCAACATATGAAATGAATATTGAACTTGATAATCTTAATATTGCAATGCAATATACATATTTTTGTAATCAATAACCCTGAATTTAATACAAACTGTGAACTTTGGGCTTCATTTTCAGTTTATATGTGGAGTTAATCGCTTTGGCTTCTGAGTGACTCATAATATATATATATATATATATATTTCATTCTTTTAATCCAATTTTAACAAATACAAATACCAGCTTTCATACAAATATAAAATAGAAAAATTTAGCACACTCTAACGGACTTATAACTCAGTGAAATAATTTAAAATTTAAAATATGAAATATAATAATCACAATTCTTTTATATAATTACTAAGATTACTTTTTTTAAAAAACAAACATGATATTGCATATGATTTACTTTTTTTATAATATAAATTTTAATTTTTAACTTATTCATATAAATATAATCTCAATTGTAATGTTTTGATATGTTAAATATACTAAATGTCATTTCAATTTTAATTTATATACATATAGTTCGAATAGAAACTCACAATCATTTTTTTTTTAAATATAATAAAGTTAAACGATCTCCATTTTATATTTTACATTTGAATTAACAGGCCCAATTGAAAAAAGACGCTTGAATATAGAAAAACAATGGAGATGACTCGAACGTTAAAAAGAAGAGACGTATTTCAATAATATATACTATCGTATAATTGTTATATAATAAATAATTTTGTTCATCCTTTACGAATGGATGGTTTATTTCTTTTGGCAAACTTAAAAATTTTCCTCGTTGATATCAAAATTGAGAATTGAGATATCTTCATAAGTACAAATTGTACCATAATAATATATTTGAAAAAATATTTTGTGATAATAATTTTGTAAACAAGTAGTAAAGAGTAAGTAATAAACCATTAATTTTAATTTGTATTAATTCTATTTAATTAAAATAAATTGAAGATAGAAAGCCCTAATTTAAAAAAAGACGCTTGAATAGAGAAAACATCAGAGATGCCGAGAACGTCTTAACGAAGAGATGTAGAGAGGCATGTCCGTCAAATTAGCAAGAGAAACCCCTAGCAGACGCAAGAACGAAGAAATAGAAATATACAATCACAGGCTCACAGACTATCTGTTGAATTATCTAATTATCGTATTCGATTATTACAACTATTAATAGAATAAATACAAGTTACGCATAGTGAAGAATTTAATGAACACCAAGTTATTTGTCATGATTGCGGGATAATGGATTCCATTTGTCAGTTTTGTAGCTACTTGAATTTTCATAGAGCGCCCTACAGATAAAATGTTTAACAGTTGTTTCCACAAGGGTAAAGTCAAATTATCTAAACCGACAAATGTAAATGGAATGATTTTGGAATATCCAGTATTCACATCCATTGATTCGAAATTATAAAAATTTTAGAGAAAATATAAGAGCTTATAACAGTTGTATTTCATTCCCGTCGATGAGTGGAAAACTGGTTGAGTTCACAGGAAATGGTCCTTACATTTTCAACGTACATGACCAAGTATATCACAGAACTTCACATTGAAACCCACAAGACGGAGATTCAAAAGAACACGCCCAATTCTATGTCATGGATTCCAGACAGACAAAAGCCCAAAGATTAGCGCAACCAACAAATGACAATATTAAACATGAACTTATCGACAAAAGAGATCGTTTTTTTAATTTTTTAATATCCAGGACCAGAACTCACAACAACTTCAAAATAAAAATTAAAGAAAACTCCGCTCAAGGCAAATTACTAAAAAATGATGTTGTTTTCAAAGAACTATTTAATTAATTACATCAAACCACGATAAATTCATTTTAAACTGAAATTGCAAACACCGTTTGCAACGGTGCAACCATCATCATATATCAAGTAATCGTCTGAACCATCAAGAGAATTAGAGATTCCACATTTTTTAAAAGCTTTAACAATGATCTCGATCTTCATACTATCTCAATCATTCTTTATCCACCGAGAAGAAATAAAGAAATATATTATAAGAGATATTGCTTTTTATTTTAATGCAGCCGGATATCATCGACTTCTAACATTCAGGTATGGGGTCAAGAATATCGTCTCGTAATCATATCATCACTTATAATTGTTTACAAAAAAGTACAACATACAGCTGAAAAACCAGTTAATTACTACTTTATTATTTTATGCATTTTTCACACATAAAACGTGTACCTGATTTATATATGCCACCTCCCTACTTTCTGAGTTTGGAAATTTTGGAACAAAAGGGTGGTTTATACATGGGGAAATACGGTAATATTAATATTTTTATTTTTATTTTTATTTATATTATTCTTATCCTTTTTTGGTTTACTATCAAGATTATTTTAAAAGCTTTTTTAAAGAAATCATTAGAAGATACTTCAAGAGGAGTGTTAGAGTTCCCCCCATTTCCAAATTTCAAGATTACCATTTACCATTAAATTTCTTTATACAATAATTACATTCAAAAGGCTGTTCTCCTGTATGAATTAATAAATGTTGATTTCTGAATAAATTTCTTTTTACAATAATTACATTCAAAAGCCTTTTCGCCTGTATGAATTAATAAATGATCTAAAATTGATTTCCGATTAAATTTCTTTTTACAATAATTACATTCAAAACGCCTGTCTTCTGTATTGTTTGAATCACTCTCTTCAAGGTTTTCGACATGACTGTTCTTGGAATATTCGACTGTTTCATGTTTGAGTTTCAATATATTTTTTAAAATTGAAAATATTTGTTTGAAAATACATATTTTTAAATGTTTAGATAAAAATTCCTCATATTTTTATTTAATATGTTAAAAAAAAAATGCAGCATTCTCTGATCTTTTTAGTCGTACCCAGAAGAAAAATATTTAAAAAAAAACAATGCAAGACATTTTATTAGTTTATTTATTTCAATAAACAATAAAAATTATACCTTTACACAAGTAATATATAAAAGGATGTTAAAAAAATATCTGATTCAGTTACAGTACACTATTTTTAAAAAATGTAAAAATTAAGAAAGTTTATTTAAAGATTTTTGATTAAATTACTTTTTACAAAACTTGCATTAAAAAGACATTTCACATTTATTAATTAATAAATGTGTTTGTAAAGAAAAATTATGATTAAATTTCTTTTTACAAAAATTACATTGAAAAGGCATTTCCCTTGTATGAGTTATTAAATGGTTATTTAAATAAGATTTTCGATTAAATTTTTTTTTACAAAAATTACATTCAAAAGGCTTTTCCATTGTATGAGTTATTAAATGTGTTTTTAAAGAAGATTTTTGATTAAATGCATTTTTACAAAAATTACATTCAAAAGGCTTTTCCCCTGTATGTGTTAATAAATGTGTTTTTAAAGAAGAATTTTGAATAAATTTCTTTTTACAATAATTACATTCAAAAGGCTTTTCCCCCGTATGAATTTGTAAATGGCTTTGTAAAGTAGAATTTTGATTAAATTTCTTTTTACAAAAATTACATTCGAGAGGCTTTTCACCAGTATGAATTAATAAATGTGTTTTCAAAGAAGAATTTTGATTAAATTTCTTTTTACAAAAGTTACATTCAAAAGGTTTTTCCCCAGTATGAATAAATAAATGTCTATTTAAATGAGGTTTCTGATTAAATTTCTTTTTACAATAATTACATTGAAAACGCTTGTCATCTGTATTGTTTGAATCACCACATTCTTCTTGTTTTTGGTCATGACATTTTTCCTTAGAATTTTTCTCTGTATGCTTTCGGAGTTTTATTTTAACTCGTAAAATTGAAAATATTTCCTTATGAATACATTTTTTTAAATGTCTAGATAAAAATTCCTCATTTATAAAGTTTGTATGACAATATCGACAAGAATCTAAAGGACCTAAAACAATATTATTTTCATAAATTATTGTTAAATTTATGTTAAAATTCAATATAATAAATAATATCATTACGCATTAAGTTAAAAAACATAATTTTAATGTATAAAAACAATAATTTAAATAAAAAACATAAGAATTTAAAATTGCCTATATATATTGGATAAATTTTATCTTCTTGGAACTTAAAATCCATTTTAAATTTAATAATATATTACCAATTATAAATTAATTTCAAGTTACTAAGTAATATAAACGTCTTAAATCTTTATTTCATTGACATTCAACTCCGGGACCAGGCCCGGACACGGAGATAATCTGTGACGGAGATGAAGGCTGTTGAAGGCTCTTAAAACACACTTTTGCATCGGGGCACCCCCAAATGGCGCTGCAGATGCCCAACATTTTGCAGTATTATTTAAAATAGCTGTTGTTTCCATTGATGAATTGTCAAGTTGATGGTTTGGTATTGCTACCCATTCCATTCGTTTTGTTTTTTCTCAGTTTCCACTAAACCTCACACTTCCCATGAGTCATTGGTTGTTTTCATATCTAAATATTTATTTATTCCCATCTCATCAAAAATGAGTGTAAAATTTACAAAGCAAAGTAAAAAATTAAATACAATGTGTAACAAACATATATATGTGAAAAAGATGTGTTTACTCATATCATAATATTAAATATTAAATATTTTCTATATTTCTGTATATATTATTATTATTATTATTTTATTGAATAGAGATAAATTTTTCATGTTTGTAGCGCAGTGACAATATCTCGGTGGATGCCTGCTATCACTTAAAGTCGTTTTCCTGCGATACTTTAGCAACCTTTTCCAATTGTGCCAATGACACTGCCGCTTGGAGTTCAACAATCTCTTGTAGATTCTTTTAAAGAAAAAAAAATTTTAAAATACATTAAATAAAATAAAAATTGTAAAATTATTATAGTTAATATAATTTCAAGTAAATATAAATAAGTTTTGGTTAAACAATTATAAAATATTAAAATATATTAAAATTTTTCAATTTTTAAACGCCAAATAAAATTTGGTGAAAGATGTCTTCATAGTTTGTGACATTTTTGAAAAAAAATATCAAGTCAGAAGGGATGGACATAGAGGTGACTAAAAAATTATGGTCTTTTTAATATCCATTTCTTAATTTTGAGAGATTCTTTATACATTAATACGAGTATTTATTAATTTAATAATTATTAATGGATGGGATTGTAATAATAAGTTCGTATTAGAAAAGAATAAAATGATAAAAATTCTAACAAAAGATGAATTTTACATTCAAAAAATCGAATAAATAATTGAATATTTAAAATCTTATTTTTATGGATATTAAATGTTAAAAGATAATATTTATAGTAAAGTCATATCTTACTTTAACTCGTTCATCTTGAGATCGCCTGTGCCTCTAGTTTCATGTGTAGTTGTTTATTGGCTGCTTGGAGGCGTTTAATTTCATCATCTCTTGATTTTAATTCAATGTCCATTTTTGAACCTATCACAACCAAAATAAGAAAAATATTTATATGAAGAAAGATTAATATGTATAATAGAGTCCTATTTATTTATATGTTATAGATTAAAATCCCTAAAAAGAAAGTTTATAATTATTAAATAATCATTTAATTATTTCCTTTAAGACTAAAAACATGACAAATGATATTATAAAATGTAAGAAGATCTTCAATTTAATTAGAATGATATTTGAAATAATTTTCATACGTACTAGAAAATTTGTTTTATCATCAACTGTACAACATCCCTGATTAACTTTTTTAATGTAATTGATTCGCTGCATTGTGTGTAAAATAAAATGCTATTATTATCATGTAAATGCCTAATAAAATTTTAACAAAGCTTCTAGTAAATATAAGTTAATTTTTACTCTGTATTAGATGTAATTTTAAGATTCTTAAATATAATACATACGTCTGAGTGGAGTACTAATTTCTTCTCCAGTGAATGCTCTGCTGGAAGGTCTTGGCAGTGTTTCGATATATTCAACTTGTGGTTTATCAACCTGTAAATTAGACTGTTGATCAACAACTAAAAAGACCCTTTAAGAGAATATTACAAATTTATTCTCTTGATAATAACTATTAAATTCTACACAAACACAATTAAAAGTTAATGAATAAAAGATAATTGAAAAAATAATTCCCCAGGAATTTTCAGAGAAAACTAAAATATATATGCCGTCATTAAATTAAAAAAAATATATTGGTTAATGGGTAAAAAGTCTACAATAACCATCGAAACCACTTTTACTCTACAACCAGGTCATCAAACCAATTTGGTCTTATGGTATACAGCTATACGACTATATTATCTCTATTAATTTTTAAGATTATATGAATTAATAATTTTAATTAAGAAAATTTGATCTCATAATTGGATTTTCACGAAAAATTTTAATATACAAGGTGTGTTCGAAAAGTAAGGTGACTTCAAATTTCGCGGGCAACATACTTTCGATTATCGATTTTTTTTGTTTTGTTATGTTGGTACGCTCTTCCCGAACAGCATTTTTTTGTTTGGTTGTGAGAGGCGTAAAGGTTATAAGTGTTTTGCGTGCTCGGCGATTTTTGCTTTCGAAAAATATGGATCAAAGGATTTGCATCAAATTTTGTGTATAAAATAAAGTGCTCCGAAACACTTAAAATGTTGACAGTGGCATACGGTGAAAAAAAAAATGTTTACAAGTGGTACAAACTCTTCCAAGATGGCCGGGAAGGTGCCAATGATGAGCCTCGCTCTGGACGCCCAAGCTCGTCAACAACTGATGAAAACGTTCAAGCAGTGAAAAAAATTGTTTTTGAAAATCGTCGAATCACTATCAGAGAAGTTGCTGAGGATGTCGGTATATCGCTTAGCTAACGTTTTGGGCATGAGACGTGTGTCAGCGAAGTTTGTACCAAAATTGCTAAATTTTGACCAAAATTTTACTCAAAAGGGTCATAACTAAAAAACTAAAGAGACCTATGAAAGGACAGGGATTTGCAACGATTGAGGAGATAAAGACTGCATCGCCGGAAGAGCTCAAGGCTATACCGAAAATGCTTATGAGAAGTGCTTTGAGGATTGGAAAAACCGTTGGCATAAGTGTATTGTATCTGAGGGGGATTACTTTGAAGGGGACAACATAAATATTGATAAATAAATAAATACTTTTTCTTAAAAATACAAAGTCACTTTACTTTTCGAACACACCTCGTATATTTTTTAATGTTATTTTTATAGTAATTTAGTATTATTCTGATTTCATTATATTTGATTTTTATTTTTGTATGCTTTTTGTTTTTTTTTTAATAATTTAATAACATTTAAAGTGGTCTAAAAAATTAATCGAGGCAGAAGAGATGGGGTTTGAAATTAATAGTGATAAGACAAAATATTTAGTATAACAGTATTATTAAGAGTATTAACATACAAAATCTTAATATACAAAATGTAGAATTTGAATATGTAAAAAAATTTAATGTAATCACGAAGAATAATATTTGAAAAGAATTTAAATCGAGGTTGCAATCGGGAAACGTATGTTATCAAGGAGTAAAGAGGCTTATCTCATCAGAATTATTATCAAAGGGGATCAAAATTAAAATATATAAAACAATTATTTTGCCTGTTGTATTATATGGGTGTGAGGCATGGTCTATGACCCTGGGAGATGAGAGTAGATTCAGAGTATTTGAGAATAGGATTCTTCCCAGCATTTATGGGCCAAAGAAAGATGAGGACACCGGGGAATGGCGGAGACTGCATAACGAGGAATTGCATGACCTCTATGCATCTCCAGAAATAGTTAGGGTTATAAAATGGAGAAGGTTGTGATAGGCAGGACACGTGGCTAGAATGGGAAAGGAAAAATATATTGGTGGGGAGACCGATTGGAAGACCATGGACGCTGTGGGTGAACAATATAGCAAGGTGAGAGAGATGGGAAAGGGTAGGAGTTAAATGGTTATTATCGTAGGTCACGATAGGGACACTTGGAGAAATGTGGTTGTTGCGGCCAAAAACTTTCGAATAACATAGAGCCAGAGCCCAGAGGTAGATAGATAGATAGAACATGTACAAGATTTTAAGATAATATTTATAATAAAGTCATATCTTACTTTAACACGTTCATCTTTAGATCGGCTGTGTGCCTCTAGATTCAATTGTAGTTGTTTAATGGCTGCTTGAAGACGTTTAATTTCATCATCCCTTGTTTTTAATTCAATATCCATTTGTTCAACACGAACACGCAATGTGCCTAATTCTTTGCGCAATTCGGACGAAGCATCAGCTGAACCTATCACAACAATAATAAGAAAAATATTTATATTTACCATTTATAATAGAATCCTTTTTATTTATATAAAATAGATTAAAATCCCAAAAATAGAAATTTAATAATTATCAAATAATCATTTAATTAACTCTCCTCAAAGACTGTAAACATAACCAATGATATTATAAAATGTAAGATGATATTCAATTTAATTAGAATGATTATTGAAATAATTTTAATAGGTACTAGAAAATTTGTTTTATCATGAACTGCCTGTACAACAACCCTAATCAAGTTTTTAAATAAATGTATGTTAATTGATTCGCTGCATTGCGTGTAAAATATAATGCTACACGTTGCTTCTACTTACCAGCAATGCAACGAATTATAAATACTAAAACATGATCAGTAAGCTTATTCATGCCATGTGTTCCGGTTTCCACAAAACTGTACTCTAAAATTGACATTGCCTTTTTGGAAATCTAACCATTTATTTATCTCCATCTCGTCAACAATTAATGTTCAATAATGCTGTTTATTAGGCAGAAATTTTTTTGTAAATATTTGTAACATTTAGAACTGTTTCATAAGGGATAGGAAAAGGACATTTTCATACAAATAATACCTGCGGAAATTTTTGAATATTTGGAAATTTTTCAAGAGTGAAAAAACAAATTCGAAGTAGGGAAGGAAGATTATTAATATTTTTTTTAAGGAGTTGTTGGAAAAAATGCTGCCTTTTGTTAGCTTACATTTTTTCATTAAAACTCTTCTTTTTATTCTCTCTTGTATGAATAGACGTTTAACATGGCACAATCTGGCGAATAATTTTCGTTTACGAGGAGTCATATCTCTTCCCCTACAGAAATTTAACTTGCGTAGAGATATATGCCTTGCTTTTTTACCTGCAAAAAATAATTAAGTTTAAATCCATAAAAAACACAATTTCTAAATTTAATAATCATATAAATGCATAAGTGATTTTTAGTAATGATTCTAGTAATTATAGGAGCTAATGTTCATCTGTGTTACATGTCATATTACGAATCCTAAATATAATACATACATCTGCGAGGAGGTGTAACACTAATGTCTTCTTCAGAGAATTCAGAACTCGAAGCTCCTGACGATTGTTCGATATTTTCAACTTCTGGTTGATCAACCTGATTGACGTTGATCGGCTGTTCATCAACAACTAAAAAACACAATAAAAGAAAATTAGAAATGTATTTTTTAGATAATAACTGTTAAATTTTACAATTAAAAGTTAATGAATAAAAGATAAACTGAAACATTAATTCCCAACAAATTTTCAAAGAGAACTAATATCTATATGCAACTTTGAATTTTTTCAAGGATTCTAGTAATTATATGTTAATAATTCTCTGTATTATATGTAATTGTAATAAATATAATACATACGTTTGAGAGGAGTACTAATTTCTTCACCAGTGAATGCTGGGCTGGAAGGTCTTGGCAGTGTTTCGACATTTTCAATTTGTGGTTGAACAACCTGCGGATTAGTCTGTACTTCAACAACTAAAAAAAACAATAAAAGAAAATTATAATTTTATTATCTAGATAACAACTATTAAATTCTTCAATAAAAAGTTAATGAATAAAAGAAAAAATCAAAAAATAATTTTCAAGGAATTTCCAAAGAGAACTTAAATTGTATTTGCAACTCGTTTATTATTAAAAATTTATAAAATTATTTTTTCGTAAACATTAAATTTTAAAAGCAAAAGTTACACCAAGGATATATATAAATAATATAGATTAAAATATACAAAAAATTAAATTGTGACTAAAACATTATAAATATAATATACACACATGTCCCAGGCGTGGATTGCAAAAGATTAGCCTCCTCTGAGGTCAATCCCAACACATCTGATTCAATAACAAGTATTGCTAAAAAAAAATTAAATAAAATATCAAAAAATTATTTTCTATTATTATTAAATATTTTTTAGTAAACAACATTAAATTTTAAAAGAAAAAATCAATTATAAAATGGTAAATTCAACAAATAAATCCCAAGTTATTTTTAAAAACAACTGAGCTTTATATCTGTTTTTCGCAACCTTATATATTCCATTATTAAATATCACAAAACCTACCATGTTGATTTATATTCAAGGGTATCTTTCCACGAACTAATTTCTTCTTTTCAGGTGTGCAGAAATCATAATCATTAAAATGAAGTTTACACACCCGAAATTTTGTCATTTTACTATAAGATAGGCCAAGCAAGTCAAGCCTGCCCAGTTGTTTTAACCATTTTTCTCTTAAAATAATACACCTTGGTAAATAGAACAATTGTCCTCGTTCTCCAAAAGGCAGAGAATTTGTAAAACAATTCTTCACAATACAATCGAAACACTGCAAAATGAAAAATTTATTAATATATACATATATTATATAACTTTATAATGAAAAATAATCATCAATAATAGTAAAATTATATTAATTAAACTTACTGTAGGAGCCATATTGCACGCAATTGGACGGCGACAGATCTCAGACTGTCTCAGACTATCTATAAGATGCACCCACTCCGGGTTAAATTTTGAAGCAAAGTTTTAGCACATCGCGCCACCTGGTAATTTCATCCAAAAGTAAAAAACGTTATAAAAAAGCGGGCTTGTGTGTGTGTGTGTGTGTGTGATATTTTTTTTTTTTTTTTTTTTTTTTTTTTTTATGAAGGATATTTTGAATGCCGGGAATTAAAAAATTGTAGAAAATTTTCTGTTAAATGAAAAATTATCTATTTGGAAATAAATATTAGTTTAATTTCCAAATAAATAATTTTTCATTATACTGAACATTTTCATTTGGAAATAAATATTAGTTTAGTTTCCAAATAAATAATTTTTCATTAAACTGAAAATTTTCTACAATCTTTTTATGTAATTAACATATCTAAAAGAAACGAATAATTTTTTATGTATATAAACAATATATATTTGAAAATTAATAAAAATTGTAAATTTATATCTTATCTTATCTTATCTTATCTTCTTATGAGAGTAAAAATTGTTTGTTTGTTTGTTTCTTTGTTCTCAAAAACCGCTCTAACGATTTTTTTGAAATTCACACCAGAGATAGTATTTATAAATAAAAATTGAGTTTTATTGATCACATCTCAGGAAAACTACATCTTTATTAGTTTTTTTTAATTTAAATGTATATATGTGACGTCACAACCACCGCCTGTGAGATATATACATATCTATTCTTAAAATAAAATTAAAAATATTTATATTATATTCATATATTTGATATTTTTTTATTTCATTAATAGTTTTACATTTAAATTATTTGAAATTGTTTCACACAACGTTTAAAAGAAGATTTATCTTTATATTCGATTCGATATATAGTAGGAGAATTAAATGACGTTATCAATTTATTATAGAACGAATACGTAACATTATTCTGTTCCAGCCATCTTACTTGAAAATGAAAATCCAATTATGAGATCAAAATTAAAATTATTTATTCATATAATTTTGAATGTTTTCGTGTTTTATAAATAAAAACAAATATAGATATTCTTTGGATGACAAATTCCAATTTATATGATCTTAATATATTTTTATAAAAAGGCCAATTATATATATATGCAATTACAACTGTAGTGTCAAACACTGATTTTGAATTTGGCGCCATTGAGCAGTGCATTAAAAATAATTTAATTTTTAAATTAATAAGATAATAACATTAATAATAATATTCATTAGAAAATAAATAATTATGAATTTTAATAATTGAAGACCTTAGAGCGAAACAATGGTAAGCCACTTTTGTAGAAAATTGTTTTATTCTTAATTATATATATCTAAGAAATAATAGTTGCTGACTTTTTCCCTTTACTGATATTACATATTGAGCAAATTTGAAATATATGCAGTAAACCCAATGTTTTCTATCTTTTCTCTAAACTTTAAACTGCAATATCTCAACATTTTGATTTTGTGGCTTACCACTGTTTCGCTCTAAGGTCTTCAATTGTAAATTTTAGATTTTAAGGCAATTTTATTTTTATCATTTTTATCATAAATATTAAGTTGTTGTTCCTCTCAGTAAAATAACATATTAATAGAACGTGGAAAAAATGTCTTGGAATCTTATAGAGATTGATGAAACATAAGGGTTATGCGATAAAATAGGAAATAATTAAAGAATTATGAGTTAAAATATGAGATTACTATATAGCATAGGCCTTACTTAAAGTGTGATTGGGGTTTTGGTGGGTGAGAGCCCCACACGTTGGCTGGTAGAGCTTTCCCCTAACACACTATTAAAAAAAAAAAAAAATTATATTAAAGTTATATTAATTTTAATTAGATTGATGTAATTATCTAATATTAATATTGGTGTGAATGATTGTAATAATATTGAATAATAAATGGTATTTGATACAATTTTGTTATTTTTTTATGAAAGGGTCGAGTGATAGCTCGTTGTTGGATGTATATAATATAGGATCAATTATTTTATTTGATCAAGTAAATTTGAAAAGGTTTTAATATATTGAAATGAAAACCAATGTATTTTAATTAATTTGAAACATTTTAGGAAACAAATTTTTAATGGGACATTTTTAGAAATCCCATTTAACAATTAGAATAAATAATTAAAAAATTGTAAAATTTTTAAAGTATATAAAAATAAATTGTATAAATTGGTTAAAGGGTCGAGTGATAGTTCGGTGTCACAGGTATATATTTTATATTAACACGCCTACTTTTCTGTTTGTATGTTATTATTTGAATGGCGATTCGGTGAATGGTTAATGGTTAATTAACGATCCATATAACATCATCGACTGGGCCGCTACCATAAGGAGTGAAAATAGTGTCGAATAGAAATAGACGATATTACTTGGATTAATCTTATTATACTAGCTAAAATTGTTTGTTTTATAACCACTTGGGGCGCTAAACAGTTTTTCAAAAAAACACTATAGAAAAAAAAATATATGTATATATTATATATTTATGTATTATTGAGGAGAACAAGTTCATTCATTTTAATCAGATTGATGCAAATGTGTAACATTTAATAATTGTAATAAATAATTAAAGGATTGTATATCAATATTTTTTAAAGGGTAGAGCGAGAGCTCGGTGTCCCAGGTATTAATATTACCAGCCAAATCCAATAATAATGAATCATTTTTTTAACTTAAGTACCAGTACTTTTAACCAAATACGATGTACCACTCGGGGGTACAGGGGGCGGAGCACCCGTTCAGCTGTGAAGAGCGCCTTCGGCGCTCTGACCAGCTGGTTTACAAATTATGTGGTGATCTCACTATTAAACATATCTTTTTAACATATTGTTTTTTCGCTTGTGCAAAAATTTGACAATTTTTGAATTGTTATTATTTAATTTATACAGCTAGATGAAAATAGTAAAGTTCTAAATAATAGATAATATATAATACATAATACATAATATTTATTCGAAAATTAATAAAAATTATAAATTTATATTTACAAATTATGTGGTATTCTCACTATTAAACATATCTTATTTACATATTGTTTTTATCATATATTGTATTAAATTTATCTCTTGTGAGACGTATAAATTTACATCTTTGAAAATAGTTTTATTATTAAATACACAGGTATCACTCCACGGTTTAACTTTTTCTTCTCGCTTGTTGTAAAATCGATGTTTTCATAATTAATCCATCTGAGAAATGATAACAAATAATTTTAAAATAGTTTAATATATATGTTTGGAATATTGAATTTTAAGTACATGAGTTGATGGACAAGTTATAAATATGGTCGGTTTAATAAAAACTTAGCCTATTGTCTTGGATCAGGTATACGAGGAAATAGAAGAATAGTTAAAATAGAAAGCAAGTCTTTCATTTTCAATAGACAATGAATATAATATAATTCGAAAATTGTCTTTTAGCAGAAAATATAAAAAAATAAATTTTTCCATATTTATATATGCATATATTTAAAAATTAATTTATTAAAATATATATTATATAATATATTATATATAGTATATAATTTAATATATATATATTTCTGAAATTAATTTTAAATTATATAAATATATTAGAAATTAATTAAAAAAAGCTGTAATTTTGAACCAAAATGGCAATAAATAAATAAAATATATATAAATAAATAAAATATATATTAATATAAATTTAATATTAATATTAAATAATTTATATAATAAAATTTTACTTACTCTAGGCATGTTTGCAATTGCTGCTCGAATCTCGAATTTTTAAGCACAAGATAATGTATGGCGAGGGGATGACACTGTGACACACATGTGAAGATGATTTTACAAGATCAAATTAATAATTTTTTCAAATTTTGGTTTTATGCAGTAGTAGTGCGACCTCTTGAGCGACTTCAGAGTTAAAAATTAAGTGCCTGCAGCGTCTTCTGGTAAAAAGAGTCAAAAGACTAAACATGGAATCAGAGGCTCCGTAAGAGTGCGATAGGCTTGTTGTGTTACTAAGATTCTTTAGAAGCAAGGGCCTTCTCCGACTGTGCCTGAGCCAATGAAATTGCCGCCTGGAGTTCAGCATTCTTTTGATGTAGATTCTTTTAAAGCAAAAAGATAATTTAAAACTACATTAAATATAATACAAATTTTAAAATTATTATAGTTCATAAAATATTGAGTAAATATAAATAATTTTTGGTTAAAAGAGAGAGTATTGTATTATATAAAAATTTAGTGTCACGATTTTAGTGTTTGAACTCCTCTGAAACGAGGCTTGACCAATTTTAATTAAATTGTATATGTATACCAAATGGTAGGTATGAGAATATAAAGGAAATAAAGTTTATTTCATAACGGTTGATTTCACTGTACATCAATAAGTTGATTTGTTAACTTATTTAATATAATTAAACAGAATTTACAGATCTTTTTTCATATAACGGGAGAAAACAAACAAAATTAATAGAGGCTTGAAGGGAAGAAAGGAGAAAGTGAAAAGGTCAAGAAAACTTTTGAAAAAAAAAAAAAATTATCCTCAAGCCAGAAGCAATGGACTTAGAGGTGACTAAAAATTTATGGTCTTTTTATTTGGGTTGATATCCATTTCTTAATTTTGAAAGATTCTTTATTTCTTAATACGAGTATTTAATAATTTAATATCTATTAATAGATGGGATTGAAATATTGAGTTTCCATCAGAGAAAAGAATAAATTGATAGAAAATTCTAACAAAAGATCAATTTAACATTCAAAAAAATACAATAAATAATTAAATATTTAAAATAATATTTACTATATTTTTCCTAATAGAGAGTAATAGACATATCTTACTTTAACTCGTTCATCTTGTGATCGGCTGTGTGCCTCTAGTTTCAATTGTAGTTCATTAATGGCTGCTTGGAGACGTTTATTTTCCTCATCTCTTTCTTTAATGGCTGCTTGGAGACGTTTATTTTCCTCATCTCTTGCTTTAATGGCTGCTTGGAGACGTTTATTTTCCTCATCTCTTGCTCTTAATTCAATATCCATTTGTTCAACACGAGCAGGTGAACCTATCACAACAAAAATAAAAAAAATATTTATATAAGAAAGTATAGATGAAGAAAAAACTTTCTAAATATACTATCTTGAAAATGACGCCAAGATAGGTGAGATCAAGTCTCAATCACAGACCGATGGAAGTACTACAAAATTTGTTTTCTCATGAATTCATTGTTGATGCCACTCTTCAAATGAAAATTGCTTAAAGAACGTTTAAGAGTCCTTACAGAAGGAAGAGATAGATATTTTTGTAAATATTTGTAACATTTAGAACTATGTTGCTTGTTTGGAAATGAACCATTTATTTATCTCCATCACGTCAACAATTAATGTGTTGTTTCTTAGGCAGACTATTGGAAATAATGTTTAAATATTAATACAATTGACTATTGATGCCAGTTTTCACTTGAGAATTGCTTATCGATGGTTTAAGAGTACTTACAGAAGGAAGAGATAAATATTTTTGTAAATATTTGTAACATTTAGGACTATGTTTCATAAGAGATAGCATTTTCATACAGAGTATTTTTGGATATTTGGAAATTTTTTAAGGGTGACAAAATCAAAAATTCGGACTTGTTGAATTTTTTTAGCTTACATTTTTTCATTAAAATTCTTCTTCTTACTCTCTCTTGTATGAATAGACGTTTAACATAGCATAATCTGGCGAATAATTTTTGTTTACGAGGAGTTATAGATATAACTCTAGAGCAATTTAACTTGCGTAGAGATATATGCCTAGTTTTACCTGCAAAAAATAATTAAGTTTAAATCCTCAAAAAACACAATTTTTAAATTTAATAATCATATAAATGCATAAGTGATTTTTAACAGTGATAGCAATGTAATTATGGGCTAATGTTCATCTTTATTACATGTCATATTACGAATCCTAAATATAATACATACATCTGCGAGGAGGAGGTGTAACACTAATGTCTTCTTCAGAGAATTCAAAACTCGAAGCTTCTGACGATGTATAGTCATTTTCAACTTCTGGTTGATCAACCTGATTGACGTTGATCGGCTGTTCATCAACAACTAAAAAAATACAATAAAAGAAAATTAGAAATTTATTATTTAGATAATAACTGTTAAATTTTACAATTAAAAGTTAATGAATAAAAGATAAACTGAAACATTAATTCCCAACAAATTTTCAAAGAGAACTAATATCTATATGCAACTTTGAATTTTTTCAAGGATTCTAGTAATTATATGTTAATAATTCTCTGTATTATATGTAATTGTAATAAATATAATACATACGTTTGAGAGGAGTACTAATTTCTTTTCCAGTGAATGCTCTACTACTAACTCCTGAAGATGATTCGACATTTTCAACTTGTGGTTGAACAACCTGCGAATTAGGCTGTTCACCAACAACTAAAAAAAATCAATAAAAGACAATTAGAAATTTGTTTAATATCTAACATCTACATTAAATTCTACAATTAAAAGTTAATGATTAAAAGATTAAATCAAAAAGTCCGTAATGAATAACCAAAGAAAAAAAAACAATATAATACGTATTTATTTACACGTTTTAAAATAGTTTTATTAATAAATACACAAAACATACCAGCTTGGGGTACTTTCTGAGGTATTACTCCACGGTTTAACTTTATCTTCTCGACTGTTGTATAATCGCTGTCTTTAAAGTGGAGGTTACATACACGATGGTATTTCACTTTGTTATATGGAATCCCAATTAAATCATAACGACCCAATAGATTTAACCAAGTTTCACGCAAATTATCATTTCTTGGTACAGCGTGCATGCGACATCGTTTATTGGGAGATAATGAATTTGTTGTGCAAGCAACATAGGAACAACGAGGTATCTACAAAAATAAAACATATCATATATCACTAGTTTGAATATAAAGTAATTCCAAATTAAAGAATATAATTATATTTTCATGATTAATCCATCTGATGAATGATAAAAATTAATTATAAAATAGTTTTATATATATGCTTAATAAAATAATAGTTGGAATGGATAAAAAGCCTTTTATAAAGTAAGGGGGAGGGGGAGTGCCGGGAGGTTTAGTTAGCTTAGTTTAAAAAAGTATCTTTATCAACCAAATAATTAGCTATAAACTGTATTTAATAACAAAAAATAAATTTAAAAAATTACAAATTATTTTAATGCTGGTATTTTTGCTATTGTTATAGATTTTCTGTCACCCAGTCTCCAAGAATCATAGTTTGCCATATTTTTTATAGAACCCATGGGAATTAAAAATACACCCTACTTTGGGATTTCCAATTCCAACTACAAGGGTTGATGGACAGGTTATAAATGTTATAAATATTACCTGTTGAATAATTGAAACTTACAAAAAGAGAAAGTCCTTCATTTTCAATAGAATTTCATTTTCAATAGACAATGAATATAATATAATTCGAAAATAAATTTTTCCATATTTATATATTTATATATTTAATAATTAATTTTATATTAATATATTAAAAATTAATTTAATATATAATAATATATTTATACAATAATTAATAAAATCATAGTTGAATTAAATATATATTTTAGAAATTGTGGTTCGGTGAAAATAAAAATTTTTTTTTTTCATATTCTTTTAATTAAATTAATTTTAAATTAAATAAATTATATAAAGCCGTTCATTTTCAAAAGACAATGAATAGAATATAATTTTTGGACGAAAATATAAAAAAATAAATTTTTCCATATTTATTTATTTAGATATGCATATATTTAAAAATTAACTTATTAAAATATATATTATATAATATAGTATATATAGTATATAATTTAATATATATATATATATATATATATATATATATATTTCTGAAATTAATTTTAAATTATATAAATATATTAGAAACACAGACTAGAAATTAATTTAATATAATTTAACATAAAATAATATATTAAAATATTTTATTTTATATATACATAATTCAGTAATACTGATTATTAATGTAAATATAAATAATAATATTTAATATGGCAAAAATGTAAAATTATGTAAAAAAAGCTGTAAATTTGAACCAAATTGGCAATAAATAAATAAAATATATAACAATATATTAATAAATTTAATATTAATATAAAATAATTTATATAATAAAATTTTACTTACTTTAGACATGTTTACAATTGCTGCCTTCGGATTTCGAATTTTTATGCGCGATGTAGTCTGTGGCGAGGGCACAAGAATGACACACAACTGGGGGATGATTTTACAAGTCCAAGAAAATATATTCAAATTTTGTCTTCTGCAGTAGTGCGATCTCGAGAGCGCCTGGGGAGTTAAAAATTGGATGCCTGCAGCGCCAACTATTTATGCAGTAACCACACTAAAAACACGGAATCAAAGGCTCCCTAAGACTGCGATAGGCTTGGAGGGGACAATGACACACAACTGGGGGATGATTTTACAAGTCGAAGAAAATAAATTCAAATTTTATCTTCTTCAGTAGTGCGATCTCGAGAGCGCCTGGGGAGTTAAAAATTGGATGCCTGCAGCGCCACCTATTAATGCCCCTCAAACACTAAAAAATACGGAATCAAAGGCCCGGAAAGAGTCGGATAGGTCTGGGGATGATTTTACAAGACCAAGAAAATAAATTTTCAAATTTTGTCTTTGCAGTAGTGAGATCTCGAGAGCGCCTGCAGAGTTAAAAATTGGGTGCCTGCAGCGCCAACTATTAGCGACCATCAAAAACCTAAACAAGGAATCAGGGGTCCCGTAAGAGTGAGATAGCCTTGCCTTGAACTAAACAAGGATTCAGCTGGGCTTGGTTTTAACCTACATATAAATAAATTACAAATTATTTTAATACAGGTATCTTTGCTATTGTTACCCGCCTTCCAAGAATCATCATTTAATCGAGAACCCATGACAATTAAAAGTACACCCAACTTTGGAATATCGAATTTAAAATACAAATGTTGATTGACAGGTTATAAATTATGGTCTATTTAATAAATACTTAGTCTTATTGTCTTGGCTCAAGCAAACGAGGTAATATAATAATAGTTAAAATAGATAGAAAGACTTTCATAATTTTAAATAGTCAATGAATATAATATCTTTTCGAAATTGTCTTTTGGAGAAAATATAAAAAATAAAATAATGTGTTGGGTAATTTTAATAAACAGACGCGCATATATAGAAATATGAAAATTGTGTAGCATTTATTGGCACATGAATTTAAATACAACCATTTAATATTTATATAATTGCAACACAAAAAAACATACAGAAAAGAAGGCGGTTTACAAAAAACAAGAGAAGGAGAAACGTTTTTATTTAGTTAGAGAGAGATGCCAACCTTCGAAAATAAAGATATTAATAAATACGAAAATAGTGATTAAAAATAATCAATCCTCTTCAATATATAAAATAATAAAATAATTTATATAATAAATTTTACTTACTAGAGACGTTTACTATTGCTCACAGAGCATACGTTAATAGAGGCCAGGGGTGGACACGTAATGTTAAATTCTGAAACAGCGTTTGGCGCTGCTTCTTAGTGTCCCCAAAATGAACTAATTGAGGTAAAAAAACCGGCCTGGCACCATTTTTAAAATCCATTTTGAATGAATGAGAAGAACGGGAGGAATGAACAAATTATGAAATTTTTCAATTGAGTGAAAAATTATTTATTTAGAGCTAAAACTGACATTTCAGAAATAAATTTTTTTTTTTTCAGAAAATTGCTGAAATGTTGGTCTTATCCCCAAATAAATGATTTTTCACTTAACTGAAAAATTTTATAATTTGCATGTCTAGAAGAAAAGAATAATGTTGTATGTGACATATTTATTTGAAAATAGATTATTACAAAATATCATTAACAATAATGATGTGTATCTCATTTGTAAACAAATCTTTTATACATATTTTTCTTTAAAAATATTATATTAAATTTCCCACTTAAATAAAAATTACACAATTTTTCAATTATATAATTATATAAATTGCACATCTAAAATGAAAAGAATAATGTTCTATGTAACCTATTTATTTAATAAATAGATTATTATTGTGACATGTTTTTAGACAAAATTAAAAAAAATTTATAAAATTTATACAACTGAGGTATATATTCCTCTGTTTTCCTAACCTTGGATATTCCATTATTAAATATCACAAAACCTACCATCTTGATTTATATTCAAGGGTATCCTTCCACGAATTAATTTCTTCTTTTCAGGTGTGTAGAAATCATAATCATTAAAATGAAGTTTGCATATACGATATCTTAGCAGACTATTATAAGGTAAGGCAAGCAAGTCAAGCCTGCCCATTTTTTTTAGCCATTGTTCTTTTAAAATATTACTCGTTGGCAAACAGAACAAGTGTCCTCGTTCTTCTCCAGGTAGAGAATTTGTAACACAATTCTTATGAATACAAACTATAAACTGCAAAATCAAAAATTTATTTATATGTACATATATTATATGCTCCATATCACCCCGCAACTAACGGACAAGCTGAACGTTATGTGCAAACAGTCAAGAATGCACTCAAAGCCATGTCCACCACTAGTGAATCGCTGTAAAGGAATTTAAACGAAGTTTTAAGGCAATTCCGCAGAGCACCTCACACCGCAACTGGACAATCACCATCACGTGACGTCCTAGGAATAATATTATTCCTAGGACGTCACATACGAACACACCTAGATTTGGTCAAACCCTAAAACATAAGTATCACTATTGGAGAAAAACAGCGGGCAGAATTCATACGTCGATATAGAGAATTTCATGCTAACCAAGATGTTTATTTCCCATCTGGTAACCCTCGTATGGATAAATGGATTCCAGGTCGTATTATAACCCGCCTAGTAGATCTACACTACGAAATAGATTTCAACAATCAAAAATATAAACGACACGTCGATCAGATCAAAAAGCGCGAAACTGCCGAACATTATCAACTCCATTCAAATCCACAGTACCGACAGCGCAGAATTAACTTCTATGACGGACAGCACCGTGACTCTACCGCAATACCATCTGCTCCTTGTGTTCCGCCCGAAGCTCCACAGATAACGGCACAGACTCCAAGGCAAACACAAGGTCGAGCCTCACTGACGGGAACACCGCCTCAGATGTCTCGTCGATCACATCGGCAAACGCATCCCCCAAGACGTTTCTCGCCGAGTTAGAAGAAAACAATCCTACCCGGGGGAGGAAATGTCGTATATTTAAACTCCCGCTCACAATACCTTTCTAACTTCACTTACCTTAGGCAGGGTGGCCGAGAGCGTAGGATACCAAGTTTCCACGCAAGAAGTCGGCGTTCGATTCCAACTAAGAACAAAAATTTTCAATTTAATTTAACATCAGCTGCCTCCGGCAAGCCCCACCATGGATGTCACCTTGTCGTGTTGGGGGGCTTAGACTTAACTAAGAACATCCACGTCTCGGAGATGAGACTAGCAATCTACTCAAGAGACGCAAATCACAATTGCTCAAAGAACCACACACAGCCTCGAAAATTGGAATGATTAACACATTGACGACACGGCAACGAACCTATTACGGCAAATGGGTTAAGATTCGCCGTAAAAATGGAACGAACACGTAGGAAGAGCCAACGCGGAAGGACTCTTGAGAATATAGCCCGGGATGGAAGGCCAGCAACACAAGAGACCAAGCCACCGAAAAAATGGGCCGACTGCTGGGCGTACTCTTCCCAAAAAAGACCTGAGGATAGTGAAGAAGAACAGGCGTTAGGCCTATAATAGAAGAAGAAGAAGAAGACTTACCTTAGTACCTCATATTATTCCTTCCGCTTATATATTCATTCATAATGGTTCTCTGAAATGACTTACCTTACATTCACATTCTTTTTAATAATTGTAATTCGCCAATTAACGTTATAATAAATATTCTTTTATATAAATAACTCTTTTATTATCGAGCCTTCAAATACATAATAATAATATATAATTTTAATAAAATATTAAAACGTTTTTCTTTAGAAAACAACACCCTGTGGTTTTATTTAACAATATTATAAAACAACTGAACTAAAACTAACAAACTAACATGAATAGATATAGATAAAATTTTCATGTTTGTCGCGCAGTGGCTATCTCTAAGTGGATGCCTGCTATCTCTTAAAGTTGTGTTACTAAGATTCTTTAGCAGCAAGGGCCTTCTCCAACTGTGCCTGAGCCAATGACACTGCCGCCTGGAGTTCAGCATTCTTTTGTTGTAGATTCTTTTAAAGCAAAAAGATAATTTAAAACTACATTAAATATAATACAAATTTTAAAATTATTATAGTTCATAAAATATTGAGTAAATATAAATAATTTTTGGTTAAAAGAGAGAGTATTGTATTATATAAAAATTTAGTGTCACGATTTTAGTGTTTGAACTCCTCTGAAACGAGGCTTGACCAATTTTAATTAAATTGTATATGTATACCAAATGGTAGGTATGAGAATATAAAGGAAATAAAGTTTATTTCATAACGGTTGATTTCACTGTACATCAATAAGTTGATTTGTTAACTTATTTAATATAATTAAACAGAATTTACAGATCTTTTTTCATATAACGGGAGAAAACAAACAAAATTAATAGAGGCTTGAAGGGAAGAAAGGAGAAAGTGAAAAGGTCAAGAAAACTTTTGAAAAAAAAAAAAAATTATCCTCAAGCCAGAAGCAATGGACTTAGAGGTGACTAAAAATTTATGGTCTTTTTATTTGGGTTGATATCCATTTCTTAATTTTGAAAGATTCTTTATTTCTTAATACGAGTATTTAATAATTTAATATCTATTAATAGATGGGATTGAAATATTGAGTTTCCATCAGAGAAAAGAATAAATTGATAGAAAATTCTAACAAAAGATCAATTTAACATTCAAAAAATACATTAAATAATTAAATATTTAAAATAATATTTACTATATTTTTCCTAATAGAGAGTAATAAAGACATATCTTACTTTAACTCGTTCATCTTGTGATCGGCTCTGTGCCTCTAGTTTCAATTGTAGTTCATTAATGGCTGCTTGGAGACGTTTAATTTCCTCATCTCTTGCTTTTAATTCAATATCCATTTGTTCAACACGAGCAGGTGAACCTATCACAACAAAAATAAAAAAAATATTTATATAAGAAAGTATAGATGAAGAAAAAACTTTCTAAATATACTATCTTGAAAATGACGCCAAGATAGGTGAGATCAAGTCTCACAATCACAGTCCGATGGTAGTACTACAAAATTTGTTTTCTCATGAATTCATTGTTGATGCCACTCTTCAATTGAAAATTGCTTAAAGAATGTTTAAGAGTCCTTACAGAAGAAAGAGATAGATATTTTTGTAAATATTTGTAACATTTAAAACTATGTTGCTTGTTTGGAAATTAACCATTTATTTATTTCCATCACGTCAACAATTAATGTACAATAATGTTGTTTCTTAGGCAGTGTTAATTTCACTAACCTTTATTTGCTGGTTTTTTACTTTATATGTAGGCTGTAAGTTATGTTTAAATAAAGGAGGTGAAATCACATGAATTTTTTAATAAAATAACAAACATTTAACATCAATTATTTAGTTTATAAATTTAACAATTTTCTTAATTCATATTTAATAATATTATTTAAAATATAACCTAAATTTAAATATTATTTATATCTTTGCCATTGAAATTAATATTAATTCACGAAATATTAATTATTTAATATATTTTAATAATAAAATTTAGTTCAATCAGTGTTTATATTGTCCACTAACCTTTATTCAATTAACTCTATTAATATCTGGAATTTGATTAGGTTTACACGCACATCTATTCCACTTGCTGGATATTTTCTTTTAATATTGTTAAAACTTCGTTTTTCGGTACTTTTATTCTTTTTTGGAAAAGATTTTTATATATATAACAACACATCTAAATAAAAACTGTTTATACTTGACAATAAAGACCAATATTATATAATTTTATAATTATAATTAACAATATCAAATTTCATTTAGTTAATTAATTTTATGCTTTTTTTTTCACCAACCTTATTTAACTAAACATTTTACAACGTAAACATTATTCCCCCCTTTTTTTTAAGAAATTAAAGAAATCAATTATTAATAAGAATTAGTTTATTAACTGGCCTAATATACTTATTTCCGTTCATTAATACTTTGCATACTCTGATTATATTATCATCACCAGGGTATACTTCCAATACACGGCCTAATGGCCATCTCATAGGGATGGAATTATCTTCCTTTACTATGACAATATCGTTAACCGACACGTTTTTATCTTGGTTGGTGTAGTTTTTGTAACGTTTCATTAGTGTTTGTAAATATTCCTTAGACCATCTTTTCCAAAATAGTTGCACCATTTGTTTATGTTGTTTCCATTTGGTTAATTTATTTTGTTGATCAGGTGTATAATCCATTTCTAAAGCAGTAAGAAGAGGACTACCAGTTGTAAAATGACCAGGAGTTAAAAAACAATTTGCGTCTTCTGATTCACATGAAACTGGACATAAAGGTCTTGAGTTTAATACTGCTTCAATTTTCGAGACAATAGTAAATATTTCTTTGAGACTAGGAATATGATTTCCAAGTATTCTTTTTAAATGATGCTTTGCGCTTTTGACTCCTGCTTCCCATAGGCCTCCAAAGGAAGGCGCTGCAGGAGGATTAAAATGAAATTCGATTTTTCTTTTAGCTATTTCTTCAAATAATTCTATTTTATTTTTTTTTAAATAAGAATATAATTGATTTTGCTTGTTGTAGGCTCCTATAAAATTTGTACCACAATCTGAATACAAATTTCTCGGGAGACCTCTTCTAGCAATGAATCGGTCTAATGCTAGTAAAAATGACTTCGTCGTTAATTCAGTACTTATTTCTATATGCACTGCTTTTATAGACATACATACAAAAATAACCAAATAACATTTAAAAATAGTAGGTTTCCTTCGATTAATTTCTTTTATTTGAAATGGTCCTGAATAATCCATTCCAACGTTTGCAAATACTCGTTCTTGTGAAAACCTACTGATTGGAAGATCACTCATATACGGTTTTAACGCTTCACCTTTTAATCTAACACATTTTATACATTTATATATTTGGTGTCGAATCATATTTCTAGCATTAACTATCCATACTTCTTGTTGCATAGTCGATTGAACCAATTGAGGACCTCCATGCAATGTTACTATATGGTAATGATCAATAAATAATTTAGCTAATTGGCACCTTTTAGGTAATAGAACAGGATGTTTACTGCATTCTTTGACGTAATCTACCTCCAACTCTTATAATTTCGTTAGAATCTATGAAAGGAGATAATCTTTTCAACGAACAATTTTTATTAAGTCCTTTTCTAATTTCATTAAATTCTTTATCATAATAATAATTTTGTGTTACTCGAAAACAAATGATTAAAGCTTGTGATAACTCTAGTAAGGACAGAGGCATATTTTTATTTCCGACAAATTTTTTCTGACATATATTTTTAAATCTTAATACATATCCAATTATTCTTTGTAATTTCAGTAGTGATGATGTTTGATCTATTTTTAATAAAATACAATTCATTTCTTTTATTTCTGAATGCATACATATAGGTTTAATGACTTTTAATTCTGGTATTTCGTTCAGTTTTATTTCTTGCATAAATTTCTCCCATAAATTTTCATTTTTTGATAAAAACTCCGGTCCATTCCACCATAATTTATTATCTATTAATTGATTAGCTGTACATCCTTTAGAGGCTAAGTTACTTGGATTTTGATCACTTCTCACGTATTTCCAACTGTGTGATCTGATCAAATCATTTATTTGGACTACTCTATTCGCCACAAATACTTTTAAACGATGTGGCAGCGTTTTTAGCCATGCTAATCAAATATTCTAGCTATTCTAGCTATTTTCGATAATATATTTCTTTTTGTGGGTTGTGTATCGGGAAGAGTCACATGATACGAGAATATATCTGAATGAGTTATCCACTGTAAGCCCAAAATTTTTAATGATGATTCTTCACTATCCTTGATAATTAATTGGGTTTCTCTATGTTCATTAGGAATAGAGTCCATTATAAAGAAACTATTTGAACTCCATTTTCTAAGTTCAAAACATCCTTTCAGTAACAATTCAATTAATTCGTTTTTTAATTTCCTAACTTCACTAATCGAATCCGCACCAGTAACAATGTCATCCATATAAGTATTATTTAAGATTGCATTAGAGGCTAACGGGTATATATCGCCTTCATCAATAACTAATTGTTTTAATACTCTTTGTGCTTGATATGATGATGAAGTTAACCCGTAAGTCACCGTATTTAATTCATATTCTATAGGTTCTATATCATAAGATGTCTTAGCATAAATGTGTTGATATTTGCGATCGGCCTCTCGAATTAATATCTGCCGATACATTTGTTTTATGTCACAACAAATAGCAAATTTATTCATTCTAAATAATGTTAAGATTTCTACCAATTCTTTCTGAATTTTGGGACCTTTACATAATATTTCGTTCAAACTAATTCCATTACTAACGCTCATTGAAGCATTAAATACAACTCTCAATTTGGTAGTAGAACTAGATTCTTTTAATATGACATGATGCGGTATGACATAATTTACTTTGATAGTTGATTTTTTCATGTGTCCTGATTCCAAATAATCATTCAAAAATTCATTATATAATTGTTTTATTTCGGTATTTTTATTTATACGTTTTTGCAAATTAAAGTATTGTTTCTTAGTTATATATTTATTATGGTTTAGTGTTATGGGATCTGATTTTAAAGGTAAAGCCACAATATACCTACCTTTAGAATCACGTTTAGTCGTTTCGTTGAAGACTTTCTGCTTTTACTTCTTCAGATGAGTCTGGAATCGATGAATTTATCTCTTCGGTTTCCCAAAACCTTTTCAATAATTCATTTAACTGTAAGTTTTCCATGTGACAATTCATTATTTGTTTCTTATTAACCATGTTGATGTCAAATATACTTAATTTTCCAAAAATGACTCAACCAAATTTAGTTTTGATCCCGACCAAATCATTATTTCGTTTGGGCGCTTCGTCGAATAACAATATTTGTGACATCAAATCAGAACCTATTAATATATCAATTTCTTTCGTTTTGTAAAATTCTTCATCAGCTAATTCCAATCCCGAAAATAATCCTTCCAATGAAATTTTGCTTATTTTGTTAACTTCTTGTTTAGAAATAATATCTAATACTATACATTTAGTTATTATATTTTCTTTAGATTTAGGACAATTGATCGTAATCTCCGTTTCCTTTAATTTAGATTGCAATTCTTTGCCCGCAATTCCCGTTATTTGAATCTTAGAATTTTTCATTTGGTAATTTAATTCGTGGGCCAATCGCTTGGAAATACAAGAGATTTGGGACCCTTGATCTATCAAAGCTACCGCTTTAATATATTTTCCACTCTTGGATTTTAGCTATATTTGAGCAGTTCCTAAAAGTATAATTTCATTTCGAATGGTTTGTTTAATATAGTTGGAATTAGCAATCAATTTCATAGGTCTAATATTTTCGTTATCGCTTCCTAGTCATCTCTCACTTGATTTATCTATGTAAGGCTCTGTACTTTCTTTATCTGATAGTTCGGTTACATTATCCTTTTTAATTAAATTATTATTGGTATTTTGATATTTAAATGTTAAATTAAAATTATTATTGTGAAGTAATGTATGATGTCCATTTTTACCACACTTAGTACATATTAATGAACTTGTACATGATTTTCGATCATGATTCTCTAAACATCTAAAACATTTTCTAGCATTCCTAATTAAAATGTATCTTTGATATGGTTCCATTTTCAAAAAATGTTGACATTCTTCAATTCCATGAATTTTTTTACAAAAACAACAAGTTAATTCATTTTTTTTCTTAATACCCTTGTCAATTTGATTATCAAATAATGAGGTATTATTGTTTTCTGCATTTACAACTAAAACTCTTTTCTTATTTATTTTCTGTATATTTGTATTATATTTTATTTGATTTTCTTGAGAGTAGGATAAGGTATTATCGTTAATTCTTTGTTCATTTTTCATGAATTTAATTAATAATTCTAATGAAGGAAAGTTTTCTTCTGTAACAGTCGTTTCAAATTTTCTTCTTAATTCATCGTCAGTGGTCAATATACTCCATGAAAATATTAAGAAATCTGCTAAATTTTCAATCTTTAGCTTTTTTAAACAATTTAAATTTGTTTCAAATATCTGTAAAAATCTATTTATATCATCACTATTATTTTTGAAACTGTTTTTAGAGCAACCTAACATTCGGTTAGTAAAAAATGTCGCCAATTTCCTTTTATTATTATATTTTTCAAGAAGTAATTCATAAGCAATTTCATAATTTTGATCTGTTACAATAATCTCCTTTATTAAATTAAATGGTTCATCTGTCAATAATGATCTTAAATTATGAAATTTAAATATTTCGCTAATATTATCATTGTAATGTATTAAATCATTATATGCTGTTATAAAGGAAAGCCAGTTTTCTATTTCTCCATTAAATTTTTGAATTTCAATCGGCTTAATATTGTATTGCATTTCCTTTTTTTTAATTTTTTTATTAAGTTATGATTTAATTTTCTTGTATAATGTATAAAATTTCTCGTTGTATACTTGTACATCATTTTTAATTTGAGCATCTTCTGAACATTTTATCAATATCTGAGTTTGTATGTCTTTAAATTCAGTTTTATTTTCATCCAAAAGTTCCCCTTGTATATCGTAATCATTTGGATCGGCTAATTCAGCAGACTCTTCAGACATTTTGATAATTATGTTTATACATTCTTCTCGGATCATTCTCAATGCCTTGATCGAAGTCATTTTGTTTTGTAATATAAAAAAAAACAATTTTTTATAATTTATACGGGCTCGAAGGACCATCGTTAATTTCACTAACCTTTATTTGCTGGTTTTTTACTTTATATGTAGGCCGTAAGTTATGTTTAAATAAAGGAGGTGAAATCACATGAATTTTTTAATAAAATAACAAACATTTAACATCAATTATTTAGTTTATAAATTTAACAATTTTCTTGATTCATATTTAATAATATTATTTAAAATATAACCTAAATTTAAATATTATTTATATCTTTGCCATTGAAATTAATATTAATTCACGAAATATTAATTATTTAATATATTTTAATAATAAAATTTAGTTCAATCAGTGTTTATATTGTCCACTAACCTTTATTCAATTAACTCTATTAATATCTGGAATGTGATTAGGTTTACACGCACATCTATTCCACTTGCTGGATATTTTCTTTTAATCTTGTTAAAACTTCGTTTTTCGGTACTTTTATTCTTTTTTGGAAAAGATTTTTATATATAACAACACATCTAAATAAAAACTGTTTATACTTGACAATAAAGACCAATATTATATAATTTTATAATTATAATTAACAATATCAAATTTCATTTAGTTAATTAATTTTATGCTTTTTTTTCACCAACCTTATTTAACTAAACATTTTACAACGTAAACAGGCAGACTATTGGAAATAATGTTTAAATATTAATACAATTGACTATTGATGCCAGTTTTCACTTGAGAATTGCTTATCGATGGTTTAAGAGTTCTTACAGAAGGAAGAGATAAATATTTTTGTAAATATTTGTAACATTTAGGACTATGTTTCATAAGAGATAGCATTTTCATACAGAGTATTTTTGGATATTTGGAAATTTTTTAAGGGTGACAAAATAAAAAATTCGGACTTGTTGAATTTTTTTAGCTTACATTTTTTCATTAAAATTCTTCTTCTTACTCTCTCTTGTATGAATAGACGTTTAACATAGCATAATCTGGCGAATAATTTTTGTTTACGAGGAGTTATAGATATAACCCTAGAGCAATTTAACTTGCGTAGAGATATATGCCTAGTTTTACCTGCAAAGAATAATTAAGTTTAAATCCTCAAAAAACACAATTTTTAAATTTAATAATCATATAAATGCATAAGTGATTTTTAACAGTGATAGCAATGTAATTATGGGCTAATGTTCATCTTTATTACATGTCATATTACGAATCCTAAATATAATACATACATCTGCGAGGAGGAGGTGTAACACTAATGTCTTCTTCAGAGAATTCAAAACTCGAAGCTTCTGACGATGTATAGTCATTTTCAACTTCTGCTTGATCAACCTGATTGACGTTGATCGGCTGTTCATCAACAACTAAAAAAATACAATAAAAGAAAATTAGAAATTTATTATTTAGATAATAACTGTTAAATTTTACAATTAAAAGTTAATGAATAAAAGATAAACTGAAACATTAATTCCCAACAAATTTTCAAAGAGAACTAATATCTATATGCAACTTTGAATTTTTTCAAGGATTCTAGTAATTATATGTTAATAATTCTCTGTATTATATGTAATTGTAATAAATATAATACATACGTTTGAGAGGAGTACTAATTTCTTTTCCAGTGAATGCTCTACTACTAACTCCTGAAGATGATTCGACATTTTCAACTTGTGGTTGAACAACCTGCGAATTAGGCTGTTCACCAACAACTAAAAAAAACCAATAAAAGACAATTAGAAATTTGTTTAATATCTAACATCTACATTAAATTCTACAATTAAAAGTTAATGATTAAAAGATTAAATCAAAAAGAAGTCCGTAAGGAATAATCAAAGACAAAAAAAAACAATTTACACGTTTTAAAATAGTTTTATTAATAAATACACAAAACATACCAGCTTGGGATACTTTCTGAGGTATTACTCCACGGTTTAACTTTATCTTCTCGACTGTAGTATAATCGCTGTCTTTAAAGTGGAGGCTACAAACACGATGTTGTCTCACTTTGATAGCTGGGGCCCCAATTAAATCATAACGACCCAATCGATTTAACCAAGTTTCACGCAAATTATCATTTTGTGGTAAAGAGTGCAAGCGACTTCGTTTGCTGGGAGATAATGAATTTGTTGTGCAAACAACATGACAACAACGACGTATCTACAAAAATAAAACATCATATATCACTAGTTTGAATATAAAGCAATTCCAAATTAAAGAATATAATTATATTTGCATGATTAATTCATCTGATGAATGATAAAAATTAATTTTAAAATAGTTGTATATATATGCTTAATAAGATAATAGTTGAAATGGATAAAAAGCCTTTTATACAGTAAGGGGAAGGGGGAGTGCTGGGAGGTTAAGTTAGCTTAGTTTTAATTAGCTGGAGTGTCTCCACCACAGACTATCTCTTCTAAATTTGGATTGCATTAAATAACATATATTATATTTAAATTAAATTTAAATAATTATATTTAACTGTATAAAAAAAATACGGGAAAAACCCATGAGAATTAAAAATACACCCTACTTTGGAATTTCCAATTCGAACAACAATGGTTGAAGGGCAGGTAATAAAACACATAGGTCCTTGAAACTTAGCTGTATTGTTTAGGGTCACGTACATGATGAAATAAAAGAATAATTAAAATAGAAAACATTTTCATTTTCAATAGACAATAAATAGAATATAATTCGAAAATATAAAAAAATAAATTTTTCCATATTTATATATTTATTGTGGTATTTATATATGCATATATTTAAAAATTAATTTATTAAAATATTTATTATATAATATATCATATATAGTATATAATTTAATGTATATATATTTCTCAAATTAATTTGAAATCATTTAAATATATGAAAAATTAATTTAATATATAATAATATATTTATATAATAATTAATAAAATCATAGTTGAATTAAATATATATTTTAGAAATTGTGGTTCGGTGAAAATAAACATTTTTTTTTATATTCTTTTAATTAAATTAATTTTAAAATATATAAATTATATAAAGTCTTTAATTTTCAAAAGACAATGAATATAATATAATTCGAAAATATAAAAAAATAAATTTTTCCGTATTTATATATTTATATATGCATATATTTAAAAATTAATTTATTAAAATATATGTTATATAATATATTATATATAGTATATAATTTAATATATATATATATATATATTTCTGAAATTAATTTTAAATTATATAAATATATTAGAAATTAATTAAAAAATTAATTAAAAAAAGTGTAATTTTGAACCAAAGTTGCAATAACTAAATAAAATATATAATAATATAAATTTAATATTAATTTATACAATAAAATTTTACTTACTCTAGACATGTTTGCAATTGCTGCTCGGATCTCGAATTTTTAAGCACAAGATAATGTATGGCGAGTGGATGACACTGTGACACACATCTGAAGATGATTTTACAAGACCAAGTTAATAATTTTTTCAAATTTTGGTTTTATGCAGCAGTAGTGCGACCTCGTGAGCGTCTTCAGAGTTACAAATTGGGTGCCTGCAGCGCCTTCTGGTATCATAATCCATAAAAGTCAAAACATGGATTCAGAGCTTGCCTAAGAGTGAGATGTACCTGATGTATGGCGAGGGGATGACACTGTGACACACATCTGAAGATGATTTTACAAGACCAAGTTAATAATTTTTTCAAATTTTGGTTTTATGCAGCAGTAGTGCGGCCTCGTGGGCGTCTTCAGAGTTAAAAATTGGGTGCCTGCAGCGCCTTCTGGTATCATGAGTCAATAGAGTCAAAACCAGTCAAAACATGGACTCAGAGGTTTCCTAAGAGTGAGATAGCCTTGATGACACACAACTGGGGGATGATTTTACAAGACCAAGAAAATAAATTTTCATATTTTGGTTTTATGCAGCAGTGCGATCTCTTGAGTGCCTTCAGAGTTAAAAATTGGGTGCCTGCAGCGCCATCTTTATTTCAGACCCAAAGACTAAACAAGGAAACAAAGGCTCGGTAAAAGTGCGATACCCTTGAATTAAACAAGGATTCAGCTGGGCGGGCTCAGTGAGATAGTCTGTGGTTTTAACCTGCATATAAATAAATTACAAATTATTTTAATACAGGTATCTTTGCTATTGTTACGCGCCTTCCAAGAATCATCATTTGTGATATTTAATCGAGAACCCATGACAATTAAAAGTACACCCAACTTTGGAATATCGAATTTAAAGCACAAATGTTGATTGACAGGTTATAAATTATGGTCTATTTAATACATACTTAGTCTTATTGTCTTGGCCCAAGCAAACGAGGTAATATATTAATAGTTAAAATAGATAGAAAGACTTTCATAATTTTAAATAGTCAAGGAATATAATATCTTTTCAAAATTGTCTTTTTTTGAGAAAATATAAAAAATAAAATAATGTTGGGTAATTTTAATAAACAGACGCGCATATATAGAAATATGAAAATTGTGTAGCATTTATTGGCACATGAATTTAAATACAACCATTTAATATTTATATAATTGCAACACAAAAAAACATACAGAAAAGAAGGCGGTTTACAAAAAACAAGAGAAGGAGAAACGTTTTTATTTAGTTAGAGAGAGATGCCAACCTTCGAAAATAAAGATATTAATAAATACGAAAATAGTGATTAAAAATAATCAATCCTCTTCAATATATAAAATAATAAAATAATTTATATAATAAATTTTACTTACTAGAGACGTTTACTATTGCTCACAGAGAATGCGTTAAAAGAGGCGTTCACTCAATGGTATTTTTGTGAAGTATTAAGATCCAGCAAAAAGCCTGCAGAGCGAGCATGTGTGTGCGTTTTTACCGACCGTCGATAGAAGGGAGGTATTTTTAAATTTTTTTTTTTTTTGATATTTGAAATTTAAAAATTATTTATTGAGATATAAAATTAACATTAAAGCAATCAAATATGCTTTTTTCAAAAGTGTTAGTTTTAATATCCAAATAAATAATTTTTAAATTAACAGAACACTCCACCATCTTTTACGAATTTACATAAATAAAATAAACAAATAATGTTCTTGATATTTAATATTTATGGATTAAAAATTTCCTTCAATGTAAATATTTGAAACGAGAGAAACACCTACGAATTGTTCTTAGCGAGAAAGAAATTTATAAATAAATAATCATTTCTATTTCCATAAAGAAACTATTTATAAAGATCACAAGAAATCCAATAATCATTGATTAACTAACAATAATTAATCCAACGCATTTTTAATCATCTAAGTTTATCAAACAACTTATTTGCATACATTTGGGTTAATTTATAAATGAAAAAAAATGTGGGATGTCTCCATTATATTAATTCATCTGAGGGAGAACAACAAATAATTTTAAATAGTTTAAGATAATAATAAAAATGTTATTTTATAAAATTTTGTAATATTTATATTATTCGGTAAATTTATTTTATATAATAAATGAAATATAAAAGATTATGTTATGATTATAATATGTTATAAATAAAACAAAAAGACATTGATTAGTTAATTTGGATAAAAATTAATTTAATTAGACTTTTGGATAGTATGGACACGAATGGTATCTGGGTGTCGAGTTTGATATTCAAATAATTACAGGGAATTCGGAAGGCCTGTGGGGGGGAGTGATGTGCGGTTTTCTTTGCGGTGCCATCTATTGGGCGCCTGAAGAGTCAACCGTTGTCGCCTACACCACCATCTAGCGGCTGCAGGCTTTCCGGGTTCTCAACATCCCATTTAGAGAAACGTCCATTGCTATTGCTGCATTCGGTTCAACCCCCGGACACGGAGATGGAGGCTCTTGAAACACACTTTTGCAAGTGGTCAGCGGCCAGAGGGCGCTGCAGATGGATAATGCATGCGACCGTCAGGTAGCACTGAAGGTGCATACTAATTATTGGTTTAAAAATGCGTAGCAACTTGAATGGGAAAACCCAAAAAAATTGTAAGCGCATACAAATTCTTGGTATATATCAGGGATGTCGCTTAAAAACATATATGGATATAACATAAATATTTTTAATTTTATTTTATTTATAATATATATGTAAGACCAGGCTCTGACGTCATGAATGGCTGGATGACGTCATATATTTTAAATCAAGAAAAAACTAATAAATGATTTTTCTCGAGGATTAAATACAAAGTGCATGATTCGTGGTGATATGTAAAAAATCTCCTCATCTGGAATTTGGTGTAAAAATAACCCTTCTCTTCCTATCGTCGATGGCTAATAATACCACTTCCGGTTTCCAGATTTCCACCAAAAGTTGATCAATTCATTCTACTGATGCATTAAGTAAATATACCAAATTTCATCAAAATCCGTTGAGCCGTTAAAGCTGTACACATCTATACGGACGGACGGACAGACATCATGCTAAAAATACTTTTTTCTGTTAAGAAAATGCATGATTCGTGGAGATATGTAAAAATCTCCATATGTGAAATTTGGTGTGAAAAAGATGTGATTACTAGTAAGATCACAGATTTTGTGAAAATTATTTTGTAATTTGGATAAAACGTAGCCGGCTATACGGTTTCGTAATAAATGGTAGGAGATTGGACTTGTGGATCATCCTCGGTATATTTACAAAAAATTTATCGGTTTCTTGTGTAATAATCTGTGTGAAATTATCTGATGGTTATTTTAAGCGACATCCCTGATATTGGCGGAGTTTTATTAAATTTGGAATGACAGGCGTCGTTTTATTAATATTATTCTCCGGGGTGTGATAGGATCATACGTGGTGGTATCTGGAGGGAGAGAAGGACAAGGATTGTTAATATTGTTGTTGGTAGTTTATTTAATAAGGAGGTGATTTTGGGAGAAAAGAATTTGGTTTCCATCATCTTCACAATTCGACCCAGTGCTACATTTTGCAGTATTATTTAAAATAGCTGTTTTGTTTCCATTGATGAATTGTCAAGTTGATGGTTTGGTATTGCTATCCATTCCATTCGTTTTGTTTTTTCTGTTTCCACTAAACCTCACACTTCCCATGAGTCATTGGTTGTTTTCATATCTAAATATTTATTTATTCCCATCTCATCAAAAATGAATGTAAAATTTACAAAGCAAAGTAAAAAATTAAATACAATGTGTAACAAACATATATGTGAAAAAGATGTGTTTACTAGTGTTTACTCATAGTATTTTCTAATATTAATTTATTTTCAAATAAATATTGTATATTACATAAAACATTATTCGTTTCTTGTAGATATGTAAATTACATAAAAGTATGTAGAATTTTCAGTTAAGTGAAAAATTAGTTCCATATGGAAACGTTAAGTGCGCTAGTTCAGTGTCCATTTTTTTTCTGTGTTTCCATATGGAATTGTTAGAGTGCACTAATCTATCTAATTTGATATTAATATTTTAATTTATACATATTTATTATAATTTTTACCATAAATGGCAATATTTTGAATATTTTGATTATGTAACAATATAAATGTCAGTTGATTTGCACTATCATACCAATTTCATATAAAAAGAATAAAAAGAAAGCAAAAAATACCTAATAGAGTAGATAATATTAACGATATATCTTATTTTAATATTTATGTAAAATCGAGATCAATAAATTAGAATGTCCATTAATTTAATTTATATTTAATTGATTTTACAACTTTATACAAATAAAAGAAATTTTTTTTACTTTCCTCTCATTTTGTATAGTTAAATATAAGGGAATGTATCCAAAAATAGAAGAGGAGAGAGAAACATTATACATCTATTCATCACTAGGAACATTATTAATATCAACAACAATATATATATATTCAATATTTGAATCAAATCCTTAACAATTTTTAAGCATAAATAATACAATTTTAATATTAGGTAATACAAGTAGAAAAAAATTAGTTTATTTGCAATTAGAATTTTCGAAGAAATTTTTTTGTTTAAATTATCTACCCCGAGGTTTAAAAGATTTTAATCATTTACATTCAAAAGGTTTTTCTCCTTTATGAATTAATAAATGTGTTTTTAAATTTGATTTCAGATTAAATTTCTTTTTACAATAATTACATTCAAATGGTTTTTCTCCTGTATGAATTAATAAATGTCTATCTAAAGTTGATTTCTGATTAAATTTCTTTTTACAATAATTACATTCAAATGGTTTTTCTCCTGTATGAATTAATAAATGTTTATCTAAATGCGATTTTTGATTAAATTTCTTTTCACAATAATTACATTCAAAAGGTTTTTCTCCAGTATGAATTAATAAATGTTTATCTAAATGAGACTTTTGAATAAATTTCTTTTCACAATAATTACATTCAAAAGGTTTTTTTCCTGTATGAATTAATAAATGTTGTTCTAAATTTGATTTCTGGTTAAATTTCTTTTTACAATAATTACATTCAAAAGGTTTTTCTCCTGTATGAATTAATAAATGTGTAGTTAAAGTTGATTTCAGATTAAATTTCTTTTCACAATAATTACATTCAAAAGGTTTTTCTCCTGTATGAATTAATAAATGTGTTTTTAAAAGTGATTTCCAATTAAATTTCTTTTTACAATAATCACATTCAAAAGGTTTTTCTCCTGTATGAATTAATAAATGTGTATTTAAAGTTGATTTCTGATTAAATTTCTTTTTATAATAATTACATTGAAAACGCCTGTCTTCTGTATGCTTTGAATTAGAATCCTTTTCAAATTTGGCGTCTAAATATTTCTCTGTATCCTTTTTGAGTTTTACATCACTTTTTAAAATTGAAAATATTTTTTTATGAAAACATTTTTTTAAATGTTTAGATAAAAATTCCTCACTTATAAAATTCATATGACAATTTACACAAGAATATAGAGGACCTAAAAAAACAATTATTTTCGTTATTTTCTATCATTATATTTTCATATATCTATTTTAATGACAATTAACCTTACTTTATATGAAAAATAACAGAATTAAAAATTACCTATATATATTGGATATTTTCTGTCTTCTTGTGAATAAAGATCCATTTTTAATTAATTAATGTATTGTCAATTATAAAAAATATTTTAAGTAATAAATGATATAAACGTTTAAATTTTGATTTTAATTTTCAACCAAAGCATAGACCAATCCACGGGGCACGTTAACTGACGTTAACAGACCTAGACACGGAATGTATTTTTCTGAAACGGCGTTTTGCGCTATCTGTAGTTGCTAAATCTTAAAATTTTATTTAAAAAAAAAGTGGTGGGAGCCTGTGGCTCGGTTTTTAAATTTATTTATATTAAGAAGGAATATTGAGCACAGAGTATCCGTTAACAGAGGTGTCCACTCAATGCTATTTTTTGAGCAAAAAGCCTGCAGAGCGGGCATGTGTGTGCGTTTTTACTGACGATAGTAAGGAGGTTTTTTTAATGAATATTAGGAATTTAAAAATTATTTGAGATATAAAATTAACATTACAGCAATCAAATATGCTATTTTAAAAAATGTTAGTTTTATATGCAAATAAATAAACAAATGAATGTTTTATGTAATATACTGATTGAAATAAAATGGATGAAAATCTTTTATATATAAACTTCCAAGTCAATACGGGATACAGGGGCAGGTGTGAAGAACGCCCAACGCTGAATGACGAAAATGATGACGTCATTTTATTGTCCTATATTGAATAAAGATAAATCTTCTAAACGTTGTGGAACAATTTCAAATAATTTAATGTATCTAGTAATGCAATAAAAAACAAATATGGATTTAACATAAATATTTTTAATTTTATTTTATTTATAATATAAGATAAGATATAAAGAAGCAGTGGCCGTGACGTCATGAAGGGTTAGGTAACGACATATCTATTTAAATTAAGATAAAACTAATGAAGATGACATTTCCCAGGGATGTAATCAATAAAACTCGATGTCATATATTTTAATTACAAATTTAGTCGAAATATAATATAATATAAAGTTTTATCTGTGCCACCAGGCCCACCAAATAAATTTGTAGCTCCGTGACAATATCTCGGAGGATGCCTGCTATCTCTCAAAGTCGTTTTGCTGCAATTCTTTAGCAGGTTTGTCCAATTGTGCCAATGACACTGCCGCTTGGAGTCGAGCAATCTCTTGTTGTAGATTCTTTTAATGAAAAAGATGAATAAAAAAAAACAATTTTAAAATACATGAAATAAAATAAAAATTATAAAATTATTATAGTTAATATATTTTCGAGTAAATATAATTAAGTTTTGGTTGGACTCGAAGGACGGAAGTAGAAAATGAAGAGGTAAAGAAAAGAAATTCTATTAAAACAATTACCAATATTAAAATATATTAAAATTGTTCAATTTTTAAACAACGCTAGGTTGTAACATTGAAAACCGAAAACCGAAAAAAACAGGTATTTTTGCCGGAACGAAAACCGGAACCGAACTGATATTTTTTTTTTATTGAACCGGAACGAAAACCGAAACGAAAAAAATAAGGGTTCGAAGCCCTGAATTTTACATCCAAAAAATCTAACAAATAATTAAATATTTAAAATCTTATTTTAAGGATATTAAATGTTTAAGATTTTAAGATAATATTTATTTTTGTTATTGTAATTTTAATCAAATCATATCTTACTTTAACTTGTTCATCTTGAGATTGGCTGTGTGCCTCTAGTTTCAAGTGTAGTTGTTTATTGGCTGCTTGAAGGCGTTTAATTTCATCATCTCTTGTTTTTAATTCAATATCCATTTGTTCAACACGAACACGCAATGTTCCTAATTCTTTACGTAATTCGGAAGAACCATCAGGTGAACCTATCACAACAAAAATAAGAAAAATATTTATATGAAGAAAGAATAATATTTATAATAGAATCCTTTTTACCACGTTTTTCTTAGCATGCTTTCTTGTTTGTTTGTTTGTTTATTTATCTGTTCGGGTCAAATCTTGCAATCGAAATTTCGACCACTTTCAGTCATCCAATCGCTCTGAAACTTTTCAGAGTAATGTATTCTGGATGACAATACAATAAAATAACACATTCGTAGCTTGCAAGTGTTTAATTAGAGCATAATTAATGAATATAATTTTGTATGGGAAAATCAAAACAAAAAGTGTAAATATTTAAATTTGAAAAAAACCGTTAATAACCCGTTAAAAGAATAATATAATATGTATAATATTTAAAATGTAAATAAATTTGAAAGAAGGTATATTCATGTTTTGTACTGTAATTTAGAAAACAAAATTTAAATTTATGATGAGTTTTAGGCAATAAAGAATTAAAATATGACAAATTTAAAAATTTCTCTTTATAATTCAATTTAAATTTATTACTTTCAGGATAATAGTATTTCATGACTATTAAAGTCAATCAAAAAACTTAAAAGTAGTATAGGTCAAGTGAAATCGATTGCAATATATGAAGACTAAAAAGTAGAAAATAATACTTTATATAAAAAAAAACTTTTTTAAAAAACCACGTTTTTAACGCACTAAAAAGAAGAAAATAATTTTTCTGAAACCCCATAGGTACTGACATTACAAACAAGAGATATGATTTGAAGAAAATTTTCTATAACGTAAAACGTGGGGCGCAACTATGGCTAAAATATTCTGTATCGTATAAAAATTTATAAATAAATGTTATTAGGTACAAATTAATAGGATAAATGAATTCATATTTTAATTAGCTTCAAAAAGTAAAGCTTATAACTTATCGAAATTTTTAAAAGAGGTAAATTTAATTTATGAAAAGATTACCTTTAGATTACTAATAATATTCACTTTTAAAAAATTCTGATAAAAAATGACATCCTAACAATATTCTGGTAAATAATATAAGAAATTTAACTTGAAGAAATCTAAAACTAAATTTTGCTACTGCAAAACTTCTAGCAAATATTTAATATTTATGTTAATAAAATTTCTAAAGTGTAAATTGAAGATGTTTATTTAATATTAAGGAATTAATTTTCCAAAAAAAATATACATTAATAAAAGTATTCTGTTGGATTACTAATAATATTCCCTTTTACAAAAAGTCTGGTAAAAAATATAAAACTTAAAATATAAATCCATGGATATTGAAATAAATTAATCAAAGAAATTATATTGCATTTAAAAAATTTATTATTATTTGCGCCCCACGTTTTACGTTATAGAAAATTTTCTTCAAATCATATCTCTTGTTTGTAATGTCAGTACCTATGGGGTTTCAGAAAAATTATTTTCTTCTTTTTAGTGCGTTAAAAACGTGGTTTTTTAAAAAAGTTTTTTTTTTATATATAGTATTATTATTTATATGAAATAGATTAAAATCCCAAATACAGAAATTTAATAATTATTAAATAATCATTTAATTAACTCCTCATTATTATTCAGTTTTGGCATTCAAATAGAAAGGATCAAGAGCTAATCTTTAAGTTTAATTCTATTCTAGTAAAGTTTTGTTCTATTTTAAAATGTGAGTTGAGCCAAATAACTTTTTCTTTTATAATTAATATTAGTTTATTTGATTTTATTGTATATAATTTTAATATATATTTCTTATTTAACTTTACCCTCTTACTAACAGCCTATCTAGGGCCTTCCCTATTCTTCCAAAAATGCCCCGAAAGGCCTCGGTGGCACCAAAAATTCTTTCTCTCTACTTTCTTTAAATATATATTATTATTATTATTATTATCCGATTTTAGCTCACTTTCTCAGCCTTATTGCTGGAAAACTTTCACCCATCCCTTTAGATGTTATATGGGATTGGGCTCGGACGGTGTGGAGAGGGAATTCACCCTAACCCACACGGATAACCTATCTCTCAGCTCATAATTAGGAATTTCCGCACTATGGAGCAAGTTTGAAGAATAACAGACTTGTATTTATTAAAGCTTTTGTGGTTATATATATATTTATTAAGGGAATTTTTATTAAATTAAAATAAATAATAATAAATAATTTTATACAAATAATGTGGTCTTTTAATAAAAATTCCCTTAATAAATAACAGACTTGTTAATCAGTGGTATATGGTCTTCTGAAATTCCCAATATTTTTAAATTTTTCTTCAAATTGTAACTGGGCTAGGAATCAGATGGTGTTGAAGAGACAGCTCCTGGTGGATAATCTTCGCAACCTGATTATGTCTGAGCGTGTAATCTGTCTCAGCCAGTGCAACACATCCCCCAGTAATGTGTTCGATCGTTTCTCCCGGCAACCCACTCTTCCGGCATCTATCGACGACTTTCATTTTTAGAATGCTTTTCTCATAATTTTTGGTTCTTATGACCTTGTCTTGGATAGCCGTGATAAAGCCTTCAGTAGCGGGATATAGCTGACCCTTCTTGAAGATGGTGAAGGACGCCGACCGATCAATGAACTCGTCATCGAGAATGGATGGGTATCGGCCATGTAAAGCTTTAACCTTCCAAGATGTTATGCATTCTGAAGTAGAAGGTGGTTCTTCGAATTTACTATTAGGATCTTTCAGTTTAAGCGGAGAGTAGAAGTCATTCTCCACTATTCTAATTATCTTGGCATTTGCATGGCATTGAAAATACGAGCGCATCCGCCCAATCTGACTCGAACAGAGGCTAGCAATGTTGGTAAGGCCACGCCCCCCTTCAGAACGAGGCAGGTAAAGTCTCTCCACAGAAGATTTTGGATGATGGCAATTAAATTTATTTAGGAGCCTTCTTGTCAGACGGTCCAGGCCCTCAATATCAGTTTTGGTCCATTTTACAACTCCGAAAGAGTATGTAAAAATAGGGATTGTCCAGGTGTTGATGGCTTTGATAAGGTTCTTAGAGTTAAGCTTAGAATTTAGTAGCTTGCCGACCCTATACTTATACTTTTCGGTCAGTGATTTTTTGACAGCGCCATGGCAGATACCTTTATCTTGACCAAATCCTAAGTATTTGTAGAGTTCCCCCGATGGAAGTGGGGCAATGTTGAGGATGTTTTCTTCTTCAAGGCCTATCATCTTTCATCTAGACACGTGGATAGTGGCGCATTTTTTAAGCCCAAATTCCATCCTGATATCATTGCTAAATTGCTTTTTGACGTTGATCAGTGATTGTAATCCGGGCTTGGTTTCAGAAAAGATTTTGAGGTCCTCCATGTACAGGAGGTGGTTGAAACGGATGTTGTCGCTTTTTGAAAATTTAAATCCAGTAGCCGATTTATTTAACAGTGCGGACAGAGGGTTGAGTGCCAGGCAAAACCACAGGGGACTAAGTGAGTCGCCCTGGAAGATCCCTCTGTCAATTTTTATGTTGGCGATGTTTTTGCCATTCATAGTAATAGTTGTGCTCCAGGATTTCATTAGGACCGATAGGAAGGTGATCAATTTAGGATGGACCTTGTAAATTTCCAAACTTTTAATGAGCCAGTTGTGAGGGACGGAGTCAAAAGCCTTCGAATAATCAATATAACAGGAATGGATGTTGCGCTTCCTTTTCAAAGCATGCTCTGTGATTACTTCATCAATGACTAGTTGCTCTTTACAGCCCAGAAATTTCCTTATACAGCCTTTTTGTTCGGGCGCTAAGATGTTATTTTGCTCACAATGATTATATATTTTATCATTAATGATTGAAGTGAGCAATTTGTAAATAACTGAGAGACAGGTTATCGGTCTGAAACTGTTTGGCTCCTGAGCATCTTCTTTCTTGGGTATAAGAAACGTAGTGCCACGAGATAGAAAAAGTGGGAAAATAGTTGGTTCCTCAACGAGGCCAAGAAATAACGTTGCTAGATGTTCATGCATTACAGTAAATTTCTTAAGTCAAAAATTTTGCAGACCATCAGGACCCGCAGCCTTCCAGCTATTCGCTCTTCTGAGGGCCAGTTTAACATCCTCCGTAGCAATAACCATCGGCTCTATAGCAGGCACGTCCCTAATCCCATCCATAACCTGTTCCATCCAAGGAGCATGCAACTCGGCCTGTGTGTTATCAGACCAGATTGCCCTCCAAAAATCTTCAACCTTTTTAACATCAGGCATTTTAGTAGGGCCGTTATGGGGTTCTTTGTGGTCCAACGCTCTGTAGAAACCTTTTTCATTCATATAGAAGACTCGATTTTGTTCCTTTCGAAGATTGCTTTCATTGTATCTTTTCAGCCTTGCTCCGTGGACTTTGGCCTTTTGCCTCATCTCATCACGGTAAATGGTCAGTTGTTTTTCCAGATCTTTAGATTCCCACGCAATATTAATATTTCTTAAGATGTTGGATATTTTGAAATGGATTCTTTTTGAGCGGGTCCCTTTAAGATATTCAGATACGATGTCTGCTTTCGCACGAAAGAGGTCTATCTTTCTCAATAAACGAATCATCCAAGGAGGATCTTTCTGGATTTTCTTTTGAAGTCGAGATTTTAAGGGCTGTTGTTCGTTCGCTTCCAGTACCGTTAAGGCTGCAGAGTATAGATAGAGATGTAAGTCTTCTAATGTACGCCATTCTGATTTAAATTTATGTAATGCTTGGTTGGTCATTTGTACAAGTTGGTTGGTCGAGCTTTTGAACACTAATTTTGGGAGTCTTGGTCTCGTCAGCGGGTCAGTGTCTATAAAATTCGACAGTGGTCCGTAGTCCGTCCAAGATGGAAGTCTCATCCTCTGAGGGGAAAACCAAGGAGTCCTCATTGGTGGTTACATCAATAACAGGAGCGTCGTGTTCTATGGTTCTGACTGGGGTCCCAGGGCTGTCGTTATTTTTGAGATTGTCCCGAATTCCATTGCGGATCCGCTGCAGTCTAGGCGGCGATAGATATCCTTTCTTTAGTATTAGATTTTTCCTGTCTGCTAGATTTTGTTCAGACAGGTTAAGATCAGGGACCCTGAGTACGAGCCAGATGGATCTGTTGGCTCTTGATCTAAGCGCCCATCATCGTCGGGTGGTTTGTGGGAGCTGTAGCTTCTTCAGTGGCAGGGACCCGCTCTCTCAGTACCCTGTCACCGGTGGTTCGCAGGCTGCCATATCCAGCACCGGCTCCAGATATGCCCTGGCGACCCCCAGGCAGCGGCCGTTTTCCGAGGCTTTGCTCTTTTTTCTCCATTTTCATGGGTGTTGGTGGCTGCGGTAGGGGAAGGGGCGCCACGCCCTATCAGCTCTAGAAGCTGCCGTACCCCCTTATTATTATTATTATTATTTTTTTTGTTATTATTATTTTCGTTCTTTATTTTATGCCTCCAAATTGATTGAAAAATATAATAATGCAGGCAGGCGATTCGAATTGCAATCCATTCAAGGGAAATACCTTGAATCGATCACCTCCAGTCCCACGAATAGATGGTACAAAAGTAAATGATGAAGAGCAGAAATTAATTGCCTCATCTCCTCTCCCTCCAAACAGTAAAAGTTATTATAATGAGTGGCAAAACGAAATAAAAGAAAAAAAAGCCCTTGAGCAAATAATAATTGAAATGCAACAACAGATTAAAAATCTGGAAAATAAAATAAAGATGATAGATGAAAAAAATGCATCGTCATCTATTCAAACAGTAATTGAACCAGTTTATAGTACTGATGAAGAAGAATTTAAAAAAGGAACTGACTGGATTGTTAAAACTAATAAAAAAAGAAAGTTGAACATTTCTATCAGTCCAGAAAATATTAATAAAAATATGAAAAAAAAAAATATAGAAAAATATGAAAGTGAAAAAATGCAAAAACCATATAACAATAACACTTCATCAAAATATGTTAAATATGATAAATTCGATTCAAAACCACCACCAATTTATGTAAAGGAACAAAATAACCATGCACAATTTACACTTAGACTTAAAAATGAGTTGGGGGTGAATACATTTCTAGCTAAAACACTTAGTAATGGTGATCTTAAGATTAATTTAGAAACGTGTGAAGTATATCGAAATATGATTGACTTTCTTAAAAGAAACGCTGTATCACATCATACTTATGAGAACAAAAGTAACCGACCTATAAGAGTCATGGCAAAAGGTCTCCACTGTATTTGGGATTCTGATGAAATCCTAAATGATCTTAAAAATAGAGGTCTTGCTATTGAACAAGTTACCCCAAAGCTTTCATGGAAAACAAAAAAGCCTCTTAATATGTTCATGCTAACCTTCAAAAATTCAGAAAACATTGAAACAATTTACAAAATAAACAGTATTCTTTATAACAAAATTGAAATTCACCCGATTTGGGCATACACAAATCTACTGTTCGACAGGACCGAGATGCGTTAAGTGCAAGGTCAAGGGTCATCTAACTAAAGATTGCCCAAAACCAAAAGAAAATAAGGCAGAATGTGTAAACTGTGGTGGCGAACACCCTGCAAACTATAGTCTAGGTTTTTATAGCCTTTTCCTAGATAAAGAAAAAATAATAATAATTAATTTACACATTGAAATTGTAATATTAATTATAGTTATTAGCGTAATAATAAAAAAGAAACATTGTATAGATAATTACGACCTTGGTAAATAGAATTATTAAAATAAAATAAAAATAAAATTAACTTTATTTAAAAATAAACAATAATTCTAAGCGGATAAGTAACTTGATACAAATTAATAATTATTATTTTATAAAATTTAAATAAAATGTGAAATTTAGGAAAAATTAAATATTTATGTGAATTATTTAATTAAAGTAAGATTAAAAATTATATTTTAAAGAATTAATTAAGAAACTAAAAGATAAGAGTCGAATTAAATCGAATTTTAGCTTTTTACCGACCGACGATAGTAAGGGAGGTATTGTTTTCACACCAAATTTCACATGTGGAGATTTTTACATATCTCCACGAATCATGCATTTTCTTAACAGAAAAAAGTATTTTTAGCATGATGTCTGTCCGTCCGTCCGTCCGTCCGTATAGATGTATACAGCCTGAACGGCTCAACCAATTTTGATGAAATTTGGTATATTTACTTAATGCATCAGTGGGATGAATTGATCAACTTTTGGTGCAAATCCGGAAACCGGAAGTGGTAGTATTAGCGATCGACGATAGGAAGGGAAGGGTTATTTTCACACCAAATTTCACATGAGGAGATTTTTTTATATATCACCACGAATCATGCATTTTCTTAACAGAAAAAAGTATTTTTAGCATGATGTCTGTCCGTGCGTCCGTCCGTCCTTCCGTCTGTCCGTATAGATGTGTACAGCCTGAACGGCTCAACCGATTTTGATGAAATTTGGTATATTTACTTAATGCATCAGTGGGATGAATTGATCAACTTTTGGTACAAATCCGGAAACCGGAAGTGGTAGTATTAGCGATCGACGATAGGAAGGGAAGGGTTATTTTCACACCAAATTTCACATGAGGAGATTTTTTTACATATCACCACGAATGTATTGGTTTTATCCTCGGGAAAAATCATCTTCATTATGTTTTTCTTAATTTAAAATTATATGACGTCACCCAGCCCTTCATGACGTCACAGCCTCGGGTAACGCCGGCTACTTCAGCTATATATTATAAATAAAATAAAATTAAAAATATTTATGTTATATGCCTATCTGTTTTTTATTACATTAATAGATATATTAAAATTATTTGAAATTGTTTCTGTAGCTGGAAATTAATTTACTTCAAACCGTCGGTCGGTTCGGACCTGGCCACAGGTCAACTTATTTGTTCTTGTTCCTCTAATTTTGCCCATGAGTATATATATATAAATCGGAAATATGTTGGTGCGCCTTGGATTGTTCTTATTGGCTTACTGGATCATGTGGTTGACAACCATACTAATAACATTCTAGAGTTAATGTTATGTTATGTTATAAAATTATATATTATATAAATTGTTTCATCATCTGCCAAAGAATCTACAATTAATCAATTCTATTATTTTAGGTAAGAATTGATTTTGTAAATATTGTAAATATAAATAATAATAAAAATCTATTATTTTAGCAATTGTGAACTAATGTAGTTTTAATTCCCTTACTTACATATATATATATATGTTGTTTGGAAAATAATTTATTTCAAATCGTCGGTCGGAACTGTGCCTGGCCACAGCTCATATTTTTTTCTTTTTTTTGGATCTGTTTGGAAAATCTTGACCATATATATATTCTTTTTAATGTAGGCGAAATGAGGCAATTATCACAATTTTAACTCGTGGAAATCTATTTTTAAAGATGAAAATTTGTGATTAATTATTATACTTTTTTTTAGGAGGTTGTTCACCAATTTTGTCTAATTTATTTATCTGTGATTCAATTTTGAAGACAACTAACAATAATTCAAAAGTAAAATTATTATTTTCTTACTTAATTACTATCATGTCAAAAACATCTATTAAGCAAGTTTAGGTATACAAATTTCAAGTTGCAAGTAAATATACTTCATTATGAAGTTTATTAAGCTAATATATATTTAAAAATATATATATATATATATACAGTGGTGTTGTGCTAATTTTTTTTTACCGGAACCCGTCCCGGACTCCGGTTCACGGTTCGGAAAAACAAGCCGGTTCGTTCCGGTTTTTGTTCCGGTTCGGGTTCGGTTCAAACCCTTGTTTATAATAATACATATACAAATTCGTCAAAAATTAGAAAACAAAAATCAGCAATTCTTTTTAATTTTTTTTTGGAATACGTCAGCCAATTCTTGTTACCACTGTATATATATATATATATATATATATCAACTAATTCTTTTTGATTCATATACACTTATATGATAAAGACTTGTTAAGAATTGTTATCCTAATAATAAAAAATAAATAACTAATTTTATAAATAAAAAATATTTAATTTCAAATAAGTGAATTGAAAATAAACATGAGTTAATTTTACAAATATTAATTATTTTCTATATTTCTGTATTTAATATTATTATTATTAATCTAATTATTATTATGTTTTAATTGAGTAGAAATAAAATTTTCAGGTTTGTAACAGCGTGACAATATCTCGGTAGATGCCTGCTATGTCTTAAAATTGTGTTGATGCGATTCTTTAACAACCTTCTTCAATTGTGCCAATATCACTGCCGTTTGGAGTTTCACAAGCTCTTGTTGTAGATTCTATTAAAGAAAAAGATAAATAAAAAAAGTTAAAATATATTAAATAAAATAAAAATTATAAAATTATTATAGTTAATATAATTTCGAGTAAATATAATTAAGTTTTGGTTAAAAGAGAAAGTATTGTATTATATAAAAATTTGGTGTCCCACTTTTAGAGTTCGAACTCCTCTGAAACGCGTCTTGACCAATTTTAATCAAATTTTATATGTGTATTTGGTAGGTATGTGAATAGACCATAAAGTTTATTTCATAACGGTGGAGGTCCCTGTACATCAATAAGTTAATTTGTTAACTTATTTAATATAATTCATCAGATTTAATGATCCCTTTTCAGTTAACGGAAGAAAACTTAAAATCTTATTTTTATGGATTTAAATTAAAAGGGACTCGAAGGGACGGAAGTAGAAAATGAAAAGGTAAAGAAAAGAAATTCTATTAAAACAATTACCAAATATTAAAATATATTAAAATTTTTCAATTTTTAATCAACGCTAGATCAAATTTAGTGAAAGATGTCATCATAGAATGTGACATTTTAGAAAAAAAAAATTATCATCAAGCAAGAAGGGATGAACTTGGAGGTGACTAAAAAATTATGATCTTTTTATTGGGGTTGAAATCAATTTCTTAATTTTGAAAGATTCTTTATTCATTAATACGAATATTTATTCATTTAATATTTATTAATAGATGGGATTTTAATATTAAGTTCCGATCAGAAAAGGATAAAATGATAAAAATTCTAACAAAAGATTGATTTTACATCCAAAAAATTCAATAAATAATTAAATATTTTAAATCTTATTTTTATGGATATTAAATGTTTAAGATTTTAAGATAATATTTATTTTTGTTATTATAAAAGTAATTTGTAATAGATTCATATCTTACATCTTGAGATCGGCTGTGTTCCTCTAGTTTCAATTGTAGTTGTTTATTGGCTGCTTGAAGGCGATTAATTTCATCATCTCTTGTTTTTAATTCAATATCCATTTGTTCAACACGAACACGCAATTCGTGTGAAGCATCGGCTGAACCTATCACAACAATAATAAGAAAAATATTTATATTTACCATTTATAATAGAATCCTTTTTATTTATATGAAATAGATTAAAATTCCAAATACAGAAATTTAATAATTATTAAATCACCTATCATTTAATTAACTCCTCAAAGTCTGTAAACATAACCAATGATATTATAAAATGTAAGATGATATTCAATTTAAATATAATGATAATTAAAATAATTTTCATAGGTACTAGAAAATTCGTTTTATCATGAACTGCCTGTACAACATGTCTGATCAAGTTTTTAAATAAATGTATGTTACTTGATTCGCTGCATTGCGTGTAAAATATAATACTACAGGTTGGTTCTACTTACCAGCAATGCAACGAATTATAAATACTAAAACATGGTCAGTAAGCTTATTCATGCTATCTGTTCCGGTTTCCACAAAACTGTGTACTCTAAAATTGACATTGCCTTTTTGGAAATCTAACCATTTATTTAACTCCATCTCGTCAAAAATTAATACGCAATAACGTTGTACCTTAGGCAGACTATTGGAAATAATGTTTAAATATTCAAATAATTGACTGTTGATTTTTTTTGTAAATATATGTAAGATTTAGGACTAAGGGATAGGAAAAGGGCAAAGAATACCTGCGGGAATTTTTTTGGATATTTGGAGATTTTTTAAGGGTTAAAAAAACACAAATTCGGATTTGGGTAGGAAGATTATGGATATTATTAATATTTTCCAAGGAATTGTGGGAAAGGTTGTTGTCTTTTGTTAGCTTACATTTTTTCATTAAAACTCTTCTTTTTACTCTCTCTTGTTTGAATAGACGTTTAATTTGGCATAATCTGGCAAATAATTTTCGTTTACTAGGAGTTATATCTATAACCCTAGAGCAATTAAACTTGCGTAGATATATATACCTTATTTTACCTGCAAAAAATAATTAAGTTTAAATCCATAAAAAACAGAATTTCAAAATTGAATAATCATATAAATGCATAAATGATTTTTATCAATGATTCTAGTAATTATGAGCTAATATTCCTCTGTATTACATGTTATTTTACGATCCCTAAATATAATACATACGTCTGTGAGAAGGAGGTGTAACATTAATGTATTTTTCAGAGAATTCAAAACTGGAAGCTCCTGACGATGATTTGATATTTTCAACTTCTGGTTGATCAACCTGTGGATTAGGCTGTTCATCAACAACTAAAAAAACCCAATAAAAGAAAATAGAAATTTATTCTATATCTAAAAACTACATTAAATTCTATATTTAAACGAAATATAATTAAATAAAAAGAATAATTAAATTTAAAACGATATAAAACACATTTAATAAATTTAATATTCATATAAATGCATAACTGAATTTTATCAAGAATTCTAGTAATGATGAGTTAATATTTCTCTATGTTAGATGTAATTTTACAATTCTAAAATAAAATACATACGTATGCGAGAAGTAGAGAGTGGAACACTAATCTCTCCTAGAGAGATGGCTCTACTGGAAGCGCCAGGCGATGTTTCAAAGTTTTCAACTTGAGGATTAGGCTTTTCATCAACAACTAAAAAAAACAAAAAAAATAATAAAAATTTATTCTCCAGCTAAAAACAACTTTGTTAACAAAAAGTTTATAATAAAAGGTAATTATATATATTATTATATAAACCGATCATTCTGTCATGAATTTGAATAAAACTATCATCAGTGAACAGACCGTGTTTATCTTCATCTTCATGGACACTCCGGGGTATCTTGTTACGGAGTAATTTTTTTTTCTCTTTTGTAACAAAATCGCTGTCTTTAAAATGAAGGCGGCACACACGGTAATTCAGCATCTTCAAAAATGAGCGACCTAGCAAATCCATACGGCCCATTTGATTAATCCACTTTTCACGTAGATTATCATTCCTGGGAAAACAGAACATGGGGCCCCGTTCTTCTTTAGGAAGAGCATTTGTTTTACATTTTTCATAAACACAACCCGGAACCTGCAAAAATATCAAATATTATACATTTGATATAATATGATATATAATTATAATAAGTTAAATAGTATTTTATTTATATTGAAAAATTAATACAAAAATTCCAATGAGAAATTCCTTAAAAAAATACCTTGGACGATTATAAAAATATATAATAAATAATTAATTAATTAAAATATATATAATATATATACATATTTTATAGAATAATAAAATTATACGTACTATATAAACCATATCAGCTAATGTCGGTTAGTCACAGACCATCTATCCAAGGGGATGTCACTGTAATTCACTGTAATTACGTTATTGAAGCCCTATTTTTTTCTATTCATTTTAAACAAACAGAGATGGCGCTGCTGGCGAACAATATTAACTCTGCCGGTGCTCAAGAGATCGCACTGCTGCAGCGCAAGCATAATTTAAAATTTAAGTCCTTAGCCTTATAAAACATCATCCCCCAGTGATCCCCCAGTTGTGTGCTATCCCCTCGCCACAGACTATTTACTTCTTCAGCATACAAATTCGAGATCCGAAGGCAGCAATTGTAAACATGCATTGTGTAAGTAAAATTTTATTATATAAATTATTTTATTATTTTATATTTTAATATATTATTATATGTTAAATTATATTAAATTAATTTTTAAATGTTCCTGCATGATATGTTTTCCCCCACCACTGTCACCTATCCCCATTACTGGCCATTTTTGTTTGTTGACATTGTTGTAAAAATCATTCACTAACTTACTTGATTTCCCTTGAAAAGAGACTACTCACTCCTCAAATTACTTTACTTAATCAAATTCCATTACTGCTTAGATTTGTATTGATTCAGTTTTATATCAATTCAACCCACTCCAAGGTTCCATATTTTCTTCAATAATCCACCTTTCAACTTAAATAACTATTCCTGACTCTTACTGGTAATGTAACCATTTTTTTAGACATAAATATAAGCATCTTTTTTAAATAAATTAATTTAAAAAAAAATTAAAAATAAAACTTGTATGAAAAATCTTGAATTTTATAATATTAAGTTTGTTAATTGTAACTTAAAATAAGACAATATGCCTCCACTGTAATTACTAATAAAATTATTAAATATTATCTACTTTTATCTTATCTTATTATGCTAGCTAAAATTGTTTGTATATATGTTTGTTTGTACATGGGTTCTCAAAAACCGCTCTAACGATGTTTTGAAATTCACACCAGAGATAGTATTTATAAAGAAAAATTGAGTTTTATTGATCACATCTCTGGAAAAATTCATCTTCATTAGTTTTTTTTTTGTATATCAATATTTTTTAAAGGGTCGAGCAAGAGCTCGGTGTCCCAGGTATTAATATTTACAGCCAAACCCATTAATTATTAATCATTTTTGTTTAACTTAATTTCCGAGCTGAAGCTCGGGGTCCCGGTACTTTACTGTTAACATATTATTCGATTCATTCGAGTCAGATTTTTATTAACAATTTAACAATAAATATATTTAAAAATTAATTTTATTTAAAAAATATGGAAAAATTTATTTTTTTATATTTTCACCAAACGACAATTTCGACATTATTCTATTCTATTTCATTGTCTATTGAAAATGAAAGGCTTTCTTTCTATTTTAACTATTCTTCTATTTCCTCCTATATCTGATCCAAGACAATAAGGCTAAGTTTCAATTATTCAACAGGTCCTATTTATAACCTGTCGATCAACCCATGTACTTAAAATTCGATATTCCAAAGTGGGGTGTATTTTTAATTCCTATGGGTTCTCTATAAAATATCACAAATTATGATTCTTGGAAGGCGGGTAACAGACCATCTATAACAATAGCAAACATACCCGTATTAAAATAATTTGTAATTTATATATACAGGCTAAAACTGGCCTTTGGAAAGTGTTAATTTTTACAAATGTTGAGTTTTACATCCCAGAGCTAATATAGACTAGGTTTTTCTTTATATAAAGCCTTTTCTTACTTAGTGAATCACATAAAAAAAAATTATTTCAATATTATGTAGAATGTAAATAATGAAATTCGCTGTTAAAATGAAAATGTTAATGTATATTTATTACGACCATGAGTCGCCAGTTGATTGTAAAAATCATTGTAAAATATTTTTAATACTTTAATAACTCATCGGCGAATTCCAGCATATCCTTCACTCCGGATATTTTCCTAATGTCAGAATTGTGAAGGTTGTGTAGGCGTTATGCCCACAAGTCTCCTCTCAAGTGCCGCCTGGATGGTTTTAATTTTATTTTCATGAGCCTTCGTTATCGCTCATATCTCACAGCCGTGCAGGCAGAACTGTTGAGTTGAAAAGATAGGTCTTGAGCCTGCGATCGTTGCTTGCCTCAATGACAGTGCGAATAGACCCGAAGGCGGCCCAGTCAGCTTTTCGTCTTCTTTGATTCTTCACCTATTTTTGTTAAACCAAGCCAAGTACCATTTTCTTTAAAAAATAAAGTTGAATTAAAATTAAATCGGTTAGAAGAAAATAGCATAATTTCAAAGATTGATTTTTCAGAATGGGGAACACCCATTGTTGCAGTAGTTAAACCAAATGGAAATATTCGAATCTGTGCTGATAATAAAATGATTGCTGATGAAAAATATCCTTTTCCAAGAATCAAAGAAATTTTTGCAACAATGATTGGGGGTAAATATTTTTGTAGTACAGTAAGAATATGTAACGATTTCAAAACGGGAGTAAACGATAGATTAAAAGATGTTAACTATTCGTTACCCAGAATCGAAGAAACGCTGAATTAATTAAAGAATGCCAAATATTTCTGTAAATTAGATTTATTTAAAGCATTTCACCACATCGAAGTAGATGAAGAAAGTAGTATGATTCAAACGCCAACAACGCACAAGGAAAATTACAAGTACAATCGACTAGCTTTCGGAGTAAAATCCGCGCCAGCATTTTTTCACAAGGTAATGGATCAAATATTATCAAATCTAGACGGAGTTGTAAGTTACTTTGACGACATTGTAATTATCGGTGACACGTTTGAACAGTGCAAAGCGAATCAATACACATGCCTGAAAAAACTTCAAGATAACGATTTACACATCATTATCGATAAATGTATCTTCTATCAAAATCAAATCAAGTATTTAGGGTTTGTTATTAGTCATAATCGAATAGGTAAAGATCCTGAAAAAAACAGAGCCAGGGGTGGACTTCTAAATTTTGAACAACCGGCTCGCTATTATTAAAAAAAACGGTAAATGCGTATATTGTCTTCATTTATTTTTGTAAAGTATTAAATATATATTACAAAACATTTATTGCACAAAAAAAACTGATAAATTCCAAATTTAACATACTATGTATATCCCTAATATATTAATTAATGTAGAGTCCATATGTCTTGTTCATTTGCAGAAACATCATTATTGTGCCCTCTTCTTACTCTTCTGCTGTATGTTTGCGTCTACAAAGTCACGAAAATCATTAACATCTACTTGAAACTTTAAAATTTCACATAATTTTCTAACCATGTCTTCACCTTCTTGCCATGGTGACATAATTTTATATAATGACCAGGTAGAAGGATCTAAAATCTCGAAGAGCTGCACAAATTTTTCATAGTTATCAGTGTTATTGTTCTCATTCTTATCCTCATCCATATTTATATGACTAGCAGATTAAAGTCTTGCTTTCATATTCTTTGTCACACTATCTAATAATTGCTCTGTGGGAAGAACTACAAATTTATTACTGTATTCAAATGGTGCATTTGAACTCATTTGAGGAAATTAAATTTTGAACTTTTTTTTATAGACACCAAAATTATCATTCTTGTGTAGTTCTATAGCTCGCGTAATTAATTGATAAGTTTTAGATATGGTAATTTTTCTTGAGTGTAGCGCATTGGATAGTATTGACAATTCTTCTAAGATATCTATCATAAAGCTAAATCTTCAATAAAATGTGTATTAGCTAATCTTTTGGCCATTCCTGAATTTAATTTGGACTGTATAAAATGTTTATACAACGCTGGGTATGCTGTCAACACAGCATTAGCTGCTCTTAAGCTACAGGATGTCCAGCGAGGTCCAAAAACGCGACCAATTTTTATTATTTCTAGGTTCAAATCACTAGAAATAGTTTCCAATTCGGCTTGGTTTTTATTATATTTGACTGATGATATATCGCATATATTTTGTCTAAAAATATTTTAAAATGATTTACTTGTTTAATGTCGCTTATGAAATCATCTAGTGCCAATTGCAATCGGTGATTTAAACAATGCCACACGATTATATTTGGACACATTCCAGTTAATTTTGTGCCTACTCCAGATTTTCTTCCTAACATTGTCGATGCAACAGAATCCTATGAGATTTCTTTGTAAATAATTTTTATTAAATCCATAGTAAGTAAAACAGTCTATTAAGGCCATAAAAATATTCTGCAGTTATTGACGTCAATTCTTTTAAATCTACGAAAATCATGAGAGGTTCAACTGCAGACTGTACTTCACACTGTAAATATATTACCAAAGAGTACTTTTTTAACAAGTATAGAAGCTTCGTCAATTATGATACAAATTTTTGAATTTTGATTGATAATGTTTACAAAAACAGTTTTTTTAATCTGCATCGCAATATGTTCGACATTTCTAGTGGCAGTGCGTCTGGAATGTAAACAATTTCCTATATTAAGACCATTTTTTTCTTGTAATTCCAAAGCTGATTCTATATCAAACAATGGTCTGTTTCGTTTAACAAGACTATAAACTGTGTTGAAAATTTTTACAGTAATGTTAATTGCTTCAGAATTTAATATTTTAACTACATTTGGTAAAACTTGTTTGTTAGATTGAATAATTGTTTCTTGAATTTTTAAATGTGAGCATGAAGTGGAATGTTCTTTAATTTTTTTGCGTAGAGAAACTTGCCTTGTGTCTTTTTTAGTTCCATTAGGAATTATTGAACATGAAATCCACTCATTTGATACGTGAATATGTTTTTTGTTTTCTAATCCTAAAGTTTTTATTTTTGAACAGTCTTTACAACCTAATTTGCCATCTTTTACCACTAATCTGTGAACAAACTCACTCGTTTTTCTGTCAAACAATCTGGTAGTTGACTATTGCGTACTGTTCATGATTTCAATGATTTCTGCAGAATTTGTTGTTTTCTCTAGTATTTATTCATTGAGTTTTTTTCTTTTTTGACATTTACAAAGGATAATAAATTTCCTTGCACTCTCTTCATTTTTTAATAATAAAAAAATATAAAATTTAAATACTGCCATTATATTCATACAATTTTTAAATGGATTTATATTATTTACAAACAATAATTTACAATTGTTTATTTATGTAAAATAAAAATTTAATTTTACTTATATTACTTACCTTAGCAATTAGACTAATTAATTGTATTTTGTATTGTCAATTCAATTTATATATATATTATATAATATAATCTGTAGAAAACGAACAAATTATAAAAATAATAAAGTTGCATTAAGTAACGAATGAACTAATAAAGCGGCAATACCATGTGCAGTGTGCCGAAGCTTTATAACTTGTGACTCACTCACAAGCAAGAGCCAAGCACTTCGTATTTTATGTAGGCACATGATGTGTGTATTGTGTTTCGCACATGATATGTTTGCGAGTGTGTGGCACATCGGCGCGATGTGCATATTTTGCATAAACATACTATTAAAATGGCTTATTTTTGGTTTATGGTTAATTTATCAAGCGGCTCGCCGAGTTTCAAAAATTTTAACAACTGGCTCGCGCGAGCCGGACCGAGCCGGTTCCAGAGCGATTATTGATGCACCAGCACCCGAAGATAAAAAAGGTGTTCAACAATAACTCATTATGAAAGATTTATATAAGATCTATCAACGAAAACTTATCTGATTAGACAATTATTAGAGACAAATATAAAATTCAATTGGACATCGAAACATCAAGAAGCTTTCAACAAACTGAAGGAAGAAATAGTAAGCGATCAAATTCTACGACCCTTCGTTCCAACGTTACCAATTATTGTACATTGTGATGCCAGTCCTGTCGGTATAGCTGGAGTAATGTCTCATGTTATTGATGTAGAATATCCGATAAGTTTCGTCTCAAGAAGTCTCACGAAGACTGAGATGGGCTACAGCCAACTGGATCGGGAGGCCCTCGCGATTTTCTTTGTAATCAAGAGACTCTTCAATTATTTATACGGTATCAAATTCACGCTGATCACAGACAACAAGCCTCTTATATGTATACTGGTCCAAACTTATGACATCGAACATTACGTACGAAGGTGTACGGAATGTCAAAGTCATCAAAAAAAGTCGACGAAAATTTTGAAACATAAATGGAATAGGCCTAATCAACCCTTCGAAAGAATTCATATAGACTTTGCGGGACCAATCAATAACAAATTCATTTTGGTAATTGTCGACGCCTACTCAAAATTTCCATTTGCAACGATCTTCAATGAAGCTCCAATATCGATTACTAGGATCAACGAACTAGACAGTTTTCAAAGTCCATGGACTACCTACTACATTAATATCAGATAACGCGACGATTTTTACAAGTGAAATTTTTAAAAAATTTTCTGCGCCTTACAACCCCATGACAAATGATTTAGTGGAAAGGATGGTTCAAACGATCAAATAAAGATCATAAAGATGGAAAATATTGACGGAACACTATATCAAAAATTAAATCGAATTCTCTACCGCAGAGGTTCTTAAACTGTGGTCCGCGGACCCCTGGGGGTCCGCGAAGACTTTACTGGGGGTCCGCAAAGCCATCGTACAGGTGCACGACAAAATGACGAGTCAGTTAAAACTTTATTTAATATAAAAGGAGCGATGGCATGGCTTTGTGAGGAAACAGAGATCAAATACCCAAATTCAACGAAATGTGCAAGAAAACTATTGCTACCGTTTCCATCTTCATATTTAGCTGAATTTTCTTTCTTCAATATTATAATTTCTAATAAAATGTCTTCTACAATATGCAAAAAAATCGTTATTCACCAATCACTGTTAGAAATATTCAACATATATCCTTGTTCTTATGAGATCGTAAGCTAGAAATTAACTAATAAAATGACGTAAAGTACCTAAAGTTGGGATGGGGTCCGTCAAAAAAAATTTCTCCAAGTGGGGGTCCGCGGAGTACATAAGTTTAAGAACCTCTGCTCTACCGTTTTAGAATACAGTGATGCCTCGCATAACGAACGCTGCACACAACGAACCATAATGAACTAAATTTCATGATTCATACAACGAACTTCGTTTCACACAACGAACTCGCCCGAGCTTCCACGATCGCTGCCGTTGTATTGCATCCCCTTGCGCAGGCACTGCAGGCAGTCATTATAGTCACTGCACTTAACTTATCGCGCGGCAATCGTTCTTCATTACCATATTCAATTATCATTATCATTCAATATTTTTTTTATATCATGGCTTCTAAAAAAAGGAGGAAGGTGATTTCTGTTGAAATAAAACAGGAAATAATTAGGAGTGAATCTGGGGTAAAACAGTGTGACCTCGTCAAAGAGTTTGGCCTCAGCAAGACCACTATTTACAACATTTTGACAAATAAGGATGCAATCAAATCAGCCAAAGTAGCCAAAGGAGTATCAAAATTATTTAATGAAAAACATAGGTCTTCAATCCACGAGGAAATGGAGAGGCTATTAGCGATTTGGATTAAGGACAGGCAGGTGAAAGGTGACGTAACAACCAAGATATTATCTGTCACAAAGCCAAGAGAATTTATGACGATCTAAAGAAAAACGTCCCTGGAAGTAGCAGCAATCAAGATAATGAAGAAGAATTCAAAGCCAGCAGGGGGTGGTTTTTAGATTTAATTATGTTTCTCTCTCTCTAAATATGTATCTAAATAAAAATAGTAACAAAAATTTTATCTTTTATTATGTCATCTTAGCATATTTTATGCTACAGAACGAATTATTTTTTTTAATATGTATTGTTATGATAAAACGCGTTTCACATAACGAACTTGCTCCTGGAACGAATTAAGTTCGTTGTGTGAGGCACCACTGTACTACCTCTTCCAAACACTAGCAGAATTGTATTTCAAAAGTCAATTAAGAAATCGTTTATCAATGTTACAACCAATCGAAAAAAGACAAAACGAATCACTTGACTCTCTTATAAACAGACAATTATGTGTAGTAGAATGAGTGATAAGCCGGAATTATATCGGAAAAAATAAGTGGAATTTTGGAACGATCACTAAGAAGTTAGGAAGGCTCCACTATCAAGTCAAACTAGATTCAGGATTCGAGTTGAAGAGACATATCAATCAGTTACTCACAAGAGAAAAATTTAATACAATATTTGAAAATACAATATGTAAATAAGATATGTTTAATAGTGAGATCACCACATAATTTGTAAATATAATTTTATAATTTTTATTAATTTTCAAATATATTTATTGTATATATCTATACATAAAACATTATTCCTTTCTGTTGGAAATGCAAATTAGATATTTACAATTTAAAAATTGCCAAATTTTCTCACAAGAGAAGATTTTAATACAATATATGAAAAAAACAATATGTAAATAAGCTATGTTTAATAGTGAGATCACCACATAATTTGTAAATATAATTTTATAATTTTTATTAATTTTCAAATAAATATTATGTATTATGTATTATATATTATATATTACTTAGAACATTACTATTTTCATCTAGCTGTATAAATTCAATAATAACAATTCAAAAATTGACAAATTTTCGCACAAGCGAAAAAACAATATGTTAAAAAGATATATATTAAATAGTGAGATCACCACATAATTTGTAAATATAATTTTATAATTTTTATTAATTTTCAAATATATATTGTTTATATACATAAAAAATCATCTAAATCAAAAAGCAGTTGAAGCCCTTCGTGAGATGTGTAATGGAAAAGGTGTCATAACGCTTTTGAATTTTTTTTTTTTTTGAAGTTTTCAAAATTGTATCTTTAAAACTATTATAAAATTGTGAAAATCTTTATTTTAATTAGATATGAAATTTACTTTTTCATGACGAATTAGTGTTTTTTGTTGATATTTATATGTAATTTTACAATATTATAATTGATATTGACATTAATGATTTTTTATAAAATTTTACATTTTATGACCATTTATAAAGATTTTTTGAGTATGAACATGCATTTTTACGTTATTTTATAAAATTTTTTTTATAATTATATTATTAATATGAGAGAGATGGGACTGGGTAGGAGTTAGATGTTTTTAGCTCAGGATAGGGACACTTGGAGAAATGCGGTTGTTGCGGCCAAGAACTTTCGAGTAACGTAGAGCCAGAGCCCAGAGGAAGATAGATAGATATTACATATACAATCTTCTTCTTCTTTAAGTGCCTTGTCTGGTCTCCCTGACGTTGGCGATCACTCTGGCGAAGACATCCCTGTTTTCCGCCGCGCGGAACAGTTCTCCCACACTCTTCATGCCGGTCCATTCCCTGATATTTGTTAATAGGGAACATATACATAAATAATATATAATTAATTTACTGAATAAATTAAAACCAGCTGGTCAGAGCGCCTTCATAATTTTGATGAGATAAGCCTCTTTACTGCATGATAACATGCGTTTCCCGATTGATACCTCGATTTAAATTCTTCTCAAATATTATTATCCTTCGTGATTACATTCAATTTTTCAACATATTCAAATTTTACATTTTGTATATTAAGATTTTGTATGTTAATACTGTTCCTCTTTGTCACTAAATATTTTCTCTTATCACTATTAATTTCAAACCTCCATTAATTTTTCCTCGCTATCTGTAATTGCAGTTGCCGAATCTCTTATAAAATTTAAGACGTCTGCTTAGCCTAACTTTTCAATTTTTTTGTTTAATTGCATTTCGAGTGATTTTTTCCCAATTTGTGTAATCACATACTCACAACATGCAACATATAATTGGCCGTGGGAAAAACATGGGGATTGCAAATGAACTCCGCAGCACTTGAGTGTCTGGCCCTGAGCTTTGTTGATAGTATGTTTGTTTCCTTAGAACCTTTACCTCCACAAAATATACCCACATTGCACTTTTATAATATATACCGTGACCCTGAGCCTTGGCTCGGTACTTAAGTTAAAAAAATGATTCATTATTATTGGATTTGGCTGGTAATATTAATACCTGGGACACCGAGCTCTCGCTCTACCCTTTGAAAAATATTGATATACAATTCTTTAATTATTTATTACAATTATTAAATGTTACACATTTGCATCAATCTGATTAAAATGAATGAACTTGTGCTCCTCAATAATACATAAATATATATATTTTTTTTTCTATAGTGTTTTTTTGAAAAACTGTTTACTAATACATCTCATTAATAAACAATTAACAATCTAATTAATTATATCAAAAAATATAAACAACTTAATATTTATGATAAAAATAAAATTGCCTTAAAATCTAAAATTTACAATTATTATAATTCATAATTATTTATTTTCTAATGAATTATTATTAATGTTATTATTTTATTAATTTAAAAATTAAATTATTTTTAATGCACTGCTCAATGTCGCCAAATTCAAAATCAGTGTTTGACACTACAGTTGTAATTGCATATCTTATCTTATTATGCTAGCTAAAATTGTATCTATATATCTATATATTTATCTATAACCATTGGTTCTCAAAAACCGCTCTAACGATTTTTTTCAAATTCACACTAGATATAGTATTTATAAAGAAAAATTGAGTTTTATTGATCACATCTCTTGAAACTTACAGCTTCATTATTAATTTCTTAATTGAAAATTATATATGGGTGTGACGTCATCAATTTTACTTCAATTAATATTTTTTTTATATTAAAAATATTTTAAAATAAAATAAATTTCGAAATAAAATTAAAAATATTTATTTTTAATAATATATATATATATATATATATTTATTAATCTTTATTAATTAATTATTAACAAAATAAAATACGGTTAGTTGATTCCCGCTTTTTTTTAAATGAATTGTATTAACATTTTTTTATATATTTAAAATATTTTAAAATTCATTATTTAATTTCGAAATAAAATTAAAAATATTTATTTTTAATAAAATATATATATATATTTATTAATCACTCTCAAAAAAAACAAAAACAAAAACAAAAAAACATATAATTCTTGCAAAGAGAGTAAAAATGTCATGTTAATTAACTAAATATATATCAGTCTAATGGGTAAAGGCACTGTTTTGAATAGTCAACTTAGCAGGATCGAAACCGGCGGAAAAAATTTTTTTTTTTTTTTTATCTATTATTTTATATTTATTTATTCATTGTTCTTTGATTAAATTTAATTTCTTTTATTTTATTTTATTAATTAAAATGATGCAACATTTAATAATTGTAATATTGTAATAAATTTTATTTTTTTTATTTTATTAATTACTTATTAGTCATTAACTAATAATTTAATATTAATTCAAAATTTATAAATTTTTATTATTTAATTTTGCTTTTGTTTATATATATATTTTAATTAACTTATCTTATCTTTTAATTTATATATGGACAAATGACACTCATATTGAAATTTGACTCCCGCCTTTTTTTAAAAGATATTTTTTTTATATTTAAAATATTTTAAAATTTTTTATTTAATTTCGAAATAAAATTAAAAATATATATTTTAATAATATTTTATAATTATAAATTACGATATATATTTATCATTCTTCCAATAAAAAAAAAATATTCATGCACTTAGAAACATATCTAATAATACATATTTATGTATTATTGAGGACCCCAAGTTCCATGCAATGATGCAACATTTAATAATTGTAATAAATAATTAAAGAATTGTATATCAGCTCGGTGTCCCAAGTATTAATATTACCAGCCAAACCCAATATAATAATGAATTATTTTTTTTTAACTTAATTACCTAGCCGAGGCTCGGGGTCCCGGTGTGATCTTAATATATTGTCAGAATTAGATAAATAATGTAGAGAAAAATTATTTAAAAATAGATATTTATTTTAATGAAATAAAATTATTTAATTTACAGAATGAAAATGTCTATAATAATGTCTAAACATTTTTTCGAGCGACAGCTCGGTATCCCAGGTATTAATATTACCAGCCAAACCCAATAATAATGAATCATTTTTTTTAACTTAAGTACCGAGCCGAGGCTCGGGGTCCCGGTACTATATATAATTGGCCTTTTTATAAAAATATATTAAGATCATATAAATTGGAATTTGTCATCCAAAGAATATCTATATTTGTTTTTATTTATAATACACGAAAACATTCAAAATTATATGAATAAATAATTTTAATTTTGATCTCATAATTGGATTTTCATTTTCAAGTAAGTAAGATGGCTGGAATAGAGATAGATAGATATAACATTTACAATAATAATGTTACGGATTCGTTCTATAATAAATTGATGATGTCATTTAATTCTCCTATCGAATCGAATATAAAGATAAATCTTCAAAACGTTGTGTGAAACAATTTCAAATAATTTAAATGTATATCTATTAATGAAATTAAAAAATCAAATATATGAATATAATATAAATATAATATATTTTAAATAAGAACCCAAAAACAAATAAATGTTTTATCTAATATATACTAATTGAATATTTAGTATATAATATTTTATAATAATTACCGGAGTATAATAAATTGATAACGTCATTTAATTCTCCTATATATCGAATCGAATATAAAGATAAATCTTCTACTAAACATTGTGTAAAAAAAATCAAATATGAATATAATATAAATATTTTTAATTTTATTTTAAGAATAGATATGTATATATCTCACAGTCGGTGGTTGTGACGTCACATATATACATTTAAATTTAGAAGAAAAAAACTAATAAAGTTGTAGTTTTCGTGAGATGTGATCAATAAAACTCAATTTTTCTTTATAAATACTATCTCTGGTGTGAATTTCAAAAAAATCGTTAGAGCGGTTTTTGAGAACAATGAAACAAACAAACAATTTTTACTCGTATAAGAAGATAAGATAAGATAAGATATATTTTAAATAAGAACACAAAAACAAATGAATGTTTTATGTAATATACTGATTGAAATAAATTGGATGAAAACCTTTTTTTTATAAACTTCCAAGTCAATACTGGATACAGGGGCAGGAGGTGTGAAGAACGCCCAAAGTTGAATGACGAAAATGATGACGTCATTTAATTCTCTTATATTGAATAAAGATAAATCTTCTAAACGTTGTGGAACAATTTAAAATAATTTATTGACTAGAGATAAAATTTTCATGTTTGTAGCGCCGTGACAATATCTCGGTGGATGCCTGCTATCTCTTAAAGTCGTTTTGCTGCAATTCTTTAGCAGGCTTGTCCAATTGTGCCAATGACACTGCCGCTTGGAGTCTAGCAATCTCTTGTTGTAGATTCTTTTAAAGAAAAAGATAAATAAAAAAAACAAATTTAAAATATATGAAATAAAATAAAAATTATAAAATTATTATAGTTAATATATTTTCGAGTAAATATAATTAAGTTTTGGTTGGACTCGAAGGGACGGAAATAGAAAATGAAAAGGTAAAGAAAAGAAATTCTATTAAACCAAAAAATCTAACAAATAATTAAATATTTAAAATCTTATTTTAAGGATATTAAATGTTTAAGATTTTAAGATAATATTTATTTTTGTTATTGTAATTTTAATCAAATCATATCTTACTTTAACTTGTTCATCTTGAGATTGGCTGTGTGCCTCTAGTTTCAAGTGTAGTTGTTTATTGGCTGCTTCAAGGCGTTTAATTTCATCATCTCTTGTTTTTAATTCAATATCCATTTGTTCAACACGAACACGCAATGTTCCTAATTCCGAACCATCAGGTGAACCTATCACAACAAAAATAAGAAAAATATTTATATGAAGAAAGAATAATATTTATAATAGAATCCTTTTTATTTATATGAAATAGATTAAAATTCCAAATACAGAAATTTAATAATTATTAAATCACCTATCATTTAATTAACTCCTCAAAGTCTGTAAACATAACCAATGATATTATAAAATGTAAGATGATATTCAATTTAAATATAATGATAATTAAAATAATTTTCATAGGTACTAGAAAATTCGTTTTATCATGAACTGCCTGTACAACATGTCTGATCAAGTTTTTAAATAAATGTATGTTACTTGATTCGCTGCATTGCGTGTAAAATATAATGCTACAGGTTGGTTCTACTTACCAGCAATGCAACGAATTATAAATACTAAAACATGATCAGTAAGCTTATTCATGCTATCTGTTCCGGTTTCCACAAAACTGTGTACTCTAAAATTGACATTGCCTTTTTGGAAATCTAACCATTTATTTAACTCCATCTCGTCAAAAATTAAGACGCAATAACGTTGTACCTTAGGCAGATTATTGGAAATAATGTTTAAATATTCAAATAATTGACTCTTGATGACAGTCTTTACTTGAAAATTGCTTAACGAACGTTTAGGAGTCATTACAGAAAGAAGAGATAATTTTTTTTGTAAATATATGTAAGATTTAGGACTAAGGGATAGGAAAAGGGCATTTTCATACAAAGAATACCTGCGGGAATTTTGGATATTTGGAGAATTTTTAAGGGTTAAAAAAACACACACACAAATTCGGAGTTGGGTAGGAAGATTATTGATATTATTGATATTTTCCAAGGAATTGTTGGATTTTGTTAGCTTACATTTTTTCATTAAAACTCTTCTTTTTACTCTCTCTTGTATGAATAGACGTTTAACATAGCATGTTCTGGCGTATAATTTTCGTTTACGAGGAGTCATATCTCTTCCCCTGGAGCAATTTAACTTGCGTAGAGATATATGCCTTTCATTACCTGCAAAAAATAATTAAGTTTAAATCCATAAAAAACACAATTTCTAAATTTAATAATCATATAAATGCATAAGTGACTTTTAGCAATGATTCTAGTAATTATGAGCTAATGTTCATCTGTATTGCATGTCATTTTACGAATCCTAAATATAATACATACATGTGCGAGGAGGAGGTGTAACACTAATGTCTTCTTCAGAGAATTCAGAACTGGAAGCTCCTGACGATGTATAGTCATCTTCAACTTCTAGTTGATAAACCTGCGGATTATGCTCTTCATCATCACCTAAAAAACCCAATAAAAGACAATTAGATATTTATTCTATATCTAACAACTGCCTTAAATTAAACAATTTTAAGAAATACAATTAAAAAAAAGGATAATTAATTTAAAATCATATAAAACACAATTACTAAATTTAATTATTATATAAAGACATAAGTGATTTTTATCAAGAATTCTAGTAATGATGAGTTAATATTTCTCTATGTAGACGTAATTTTACAATTCTTAAATATAATACATACGTATGCGTGAAGTAGAGGATGGAACACTAATCTCTTCTAGAGAGATTGCTCTACTGGAAGCTCCAGGCGATGTTTCAAAATTTTCAACTTGACTTTTAGGCTTTTCATCAACAACTAAAAAAAACATAAAAAAATAATAAAAATTTATTCTCCAGCTAAAAACAACTTTGTTAATTAAAAGTTTATAATAAAAGGTGATTATATATATAATTATATAATCTGGTCATTCTAGCATGAATTTGAATAAAAGTTTATCATTTGTGAACAGACCTTGTTTATCTTCATTTTCATGGCCACTCCGGGGTATCCTACCACGGACTAATCTTTTTTTCTCCTTTGTATTAAAATCGTTGTCATCAAAATGAAGGGTGCACACACGGTAATGCTTTATTTTATCCCATTTGCTTCCTAGCAAATCCACACGGCCTATTTGTTCAATCCACTTTTCACGTAGATTATCATTGGTGGGAAAACAGAACATGGGACCCCATTCTTCTCTAGGAAGAGCATTTGTTTTACATTTTTTATAAGCACAACCTAGAATCTGCAAAAATATTAAATATTATATATTTTATATAATATAATATGATATATAGTTATAATAAGTTAAATAGTATTTTATTTATATTGAAAAATTAATACAAAAATTCCAATTAGAAATTCCTTAAAAAAATACATTGGACGATTATAAAAAAATATAATATATATATTTTTCAACATTTTTTTATATATTATATTTATATATGTTATGTATATATATAATTAATTAAAATTAAATTAAATTTATGTTGTTGTAGATTATTCCATGTGCAATTTAAATATATAATTAATTAAAATATATATACATATTTTATATAATAATATAATTATTCTTACTTTATAAACCATATCAGCTGATGTCTGCTTGTCAAATTATGGTCCAAGGTGGTCCAAGGATCCAAGTCAGTCAAGTCAAATGGGGGCGTCAAACACAGTTTTGTTCCAAGAAACGGCCAGAGGGCGCTGCCGATGTCCAAGTCTCTCTGCATGCGACTGTCAGATGGCACTGCAGGCGGATACTAATTCCGGGTATAAAAATGAGTGGGAGCTTGAATGTTAAAAACCCACAGCAGGTGTTGGACGCTTAGATCATATGAGTTGAAAATGAGTTACGCATTCCGGAAACACCAGAGGCACTGCTGGCACTAATTTTAATCCGTAAGTTGTTCAGAAAACAACCAACAGATGGCGCACCAGGCTCATTTAAAATCCATTTAAATCATTTCAAATATTGTCTTAAACGCAGAGGTGGATTATCCGTAAGGCAAACTAGGCACGTGCCTAGGGGCGTGTAGTTACAAGGGGCGCGCGAGCTCAGAATCTTTAAATAATAAAAAAAATAACGCAATTGTGCAGTGTGTCTGTAACCGACCCTGTTCAAAGCGAAACTTCTTCTAGTTCTATACAGCCACAAGATTTGTTCGTGCCCACGCCGTCTACTTCGTCAGCAGTAGATGTTGTGCAGCACTCACAAAATACAATAATTATCGTGGATTGTGACCCAGTAAATTGGAGTGTCAATATCCAAACACAAGAATATATTGCACTAAATGGTGTCAATCAAAATATAAACGTAGATTTTTCATTGAGTAAAAGAATATATGAAGATAAAGTCTCACGTTTTTTGACAAAAACAATGTTTGAACGGAAATTGTTAAATAGAGAAAAACGTCCAAGAAAATGGCTTATTTACTCTCCAAGCACAGGGAAAGTTTTTTGTGGACCTTGTTTATTATTCGGCGGAGGAACTAGCTTTGGAAAACAAGATGTAGGTTTCAATGATTGGAAGAACGCGTCGATTCGATAAGAAAGCCATGAAAACTCATGTGAACATAAAACATGTGTTTTGGCTTTGCAACGTAGATCTGACATTGTCGGTAGTGTCGATCATGAGCTCGTCGCTCAATTTCAAGAAGAGCTAACTTATTGGCGTGAAGTTTTGAAACGAGTGGTTGCGACTGTAAAATCTTTAGCATTGCGTGAATTATCTTTTAGAGGACATGAAGAAAAACTTGGGTCTTTTCATAACGGAAATTATTTAATGACGTTGGAACTCATAGCGGAGTTTGATCCGTTTTTAAGTAAAATATTGCTCAATATGGCGGGAAGGGAAAGGGATGTACCAATTACTTGAGTTCTACAATATGTGACGAATTTATTGAGTTGATGGCAAACAAAATTTGATCCCTCTTGATTTCTTCTCAGTTATAACGTCATATTTCATTCGCGCATTAACGTAAGTACAGGGTCCTGGTCTACTAAAGTCTAGGGTTTGATGATACAACGTCATCGTAATTGCAAAAACAACTAGTTAAAATTTATAGTATTATGATGGCCATTTATGGCCGATACAGGGGCGCCGATAAAGTGATTGCCTAGGGCGCTCTGGACCTTTAATCCGCCTCTGCTTAAACGTCAAACATCTTAAACAATTTGAAACAATCGTAAATATTATATTATCTGACTGATCCGAGGCCCTCCAATTGCGATCAATATGTATAATAATAAAGTAAGTATAATTAATATAATTTTACTATTATTGATGATTCTTTTTCACTATAAAGTTATATAATATATGTATGTACATATAAATAAATTTTTGATTTTGCAGTTTTTAGATTGTATTCATAAGAATTGTGTTACAAATTCTCTACCTGGAGAAGAACGAGGATACTTGTTCTGGTTGTCAAAGTATAAAATTTTTAGAGAAAAGAATGGTTAAAAAAAATGGGCAGGCTTGACTTGGTTGCCCTTCCTTATAATAGTCTGGGAAAATCTCGTGTTTGCAAAGTTCATTTTAATAATTATGATTTCTACACACCTGAAAAGAAGAAATTAATTCGTGGAAGGAGACCCTTGAATATAAATATATAAATAATAATATAAATATATCTTCAAGGGTATCCTTCCTATAAATAGCTCTAATCAGTGATTCTCAACCTGGGCGATATCGCCCCCTGGGGGCGATCGATATCTTAAAGAGGGCGATTATTTGACTATACGATTTTGGGGGGCGAAATCATTTTCAACAATAAAAAGGCTTTTTAAACATATCCTTATTTTTTCAATTTTTTTCAATATGGTTCAAAAAAAAAAAAAAGTTCAGATGATTTTGCAATCAGGATCTGAAACTCGATTTTTCTATATGGCTCTAAGTATCACCTAGTGAACCTACCTTATATTAGGGATTATCATGCAATTTTTATCTGTAATAATTTATAGGGGGGGGGGGCGAATTAAGAAGCGGGTCTTACAAAGGGGGCGTTTGGTCCAAAAAGGTTGAGAAACACTGCTCTAAATAAATAATTTTTCACTCAACTGAAAAATTTTATAATTTTTTCATACCTCCACTCCTCTCATTCATTTAAAATGGATTTTATAAATGGTGTCAGGCCGGTTTATTTACCTCAATTAGTTCATTCCGGAGACGCTATGAAGCAGCGCCAAACGCTGTTTCAGAATTTAACATTACGTGTCCATCAACTTGACAGCGTTGACAGCAGTTGACAGTCAATTAAAAGAAAAATTTGATACGTCTATATTACTTATTAACTTGTTAATAATTTATTATCAATTGCTAATCAATTTAAAATGGATTTTAATTCCCAAGAAGATAGGAAATATCCAATATATATAGGTAAAATTATAATATTAATTTCTTGTTTGTTCATTTATATTATTATTAATTTAATCCATTTTTTTTAAATTTATTTTTAATGATTTTATTTCTTATATTGAATTCTAAAATAGTTAAAATTTAGAAATATGTTTTAAAAAATTGAAAATAATAATTTTTTAGGTCCTCTATATTCATGTGCATATTGTTATGGAAATTATATAAATGAGGAATTTTTAAACAAACATTTAAAAAAATGTATTCATAAAGAAGTATTTTCAATTTTAAAAAATAAATTAAAACTCAAAAACGAAACAGAGAAATATTCGAAGGAAAGCAGTCATGAGATAAAACAGGAAGAAGATACTGATTCAATAAAAACTGAAGATATGCCTTTTCAATGTAATTTTTGTAAAAAGCAATTTAATTATAAATGTAATTTAAATAGACATATATTAATTCATACAGGAGAAAAATCTTTTAAATGTAATCATTGTTTAAAGAAATTTAATCAGAAATCTCATTTACTTAATCATTTATTAATTCATACAGGTGAAAAGCATTTTGAATGTAATTATTGTAATAAAAAATTTATAGAAAAATCAAATTTAAAGGCACATATTTTAATTCATACAGGTGAAAAACCTTTTGAATGTAATGATTGTAAAAAGAAATTTAATGATAGATCAACTTTAAGAAAACATTTATTAATGCATAGAGGTGAAAAGCCTTTTGAATGTAATCATTGTAATAAAAAATTTAGAGACAAATCACATTTAAATTCACATATATTAATTCATACTGGTGAAAAACCTTTTCAATGTAATCTTTGTTTAAAGAAATATTATCAGAAATGTCATTTAAATAGACATTTATTAATACATACCGATGAATGGCCTTTCGAATGTAATTATTGTAATAAAAAATTTATAGAAAAATCAAATTTAAAGGCACATATATTAATTCATACAGGCAAAAAGAAATAAATGAATATGCATCCAAAAGGTTTTCATTCATTTTAAGATTTTTATTATTCCCTATCCTATTCTTTCTTTCACTCAACCCCAAATTGAGTGATGCCCTTCTATTTATTCTAATCTATCGGGTAAAAAGCCGAGCCGAGTACTTACTAGTACTCTAATTCTTCTCTTCCTTACAGTAATTAATATTAATAATTATTGTAAACGATTATTATTATTATTATTATTATCATTTTCCTCAGAAATCCTCAACACTCTCTAGTGTCAGTTAATTCTTTTTTGAGAACTAGGCTCACGGTTGCGATGGAGAGGGAATTCACCCTAACCCACAACAACCTTTATATTTCCTTTATGGCATTAGGACTTTTCTAAGAATATAACACGTTTGTAGAATAACTGCTTTCTGGATAATGATGGAAAGTTTATCCGATAGTCCTAATACCTTTAAATTATCTTGAAATTTCACTGGAGATACTCCCTCTACCGACATCACTATTGGAACTATCTTCACACTTGTCAGCTTCCACAGAGATTTCAGCTCCATAGCAAGGTTTTGATATTTGTAATATTTCTCCTTCTCGGTTTTTGAGACGTTGTGGGACAAAGGGATGCCCACCTCTATTATTGTTGCCTTTTTCTCTTTTTTATCAATCAACAGAAGGTCAGGGCGATTGTAATCAATAGATTTATCGGTTATTATGGGACAATCCCAGTACAGCACATAGGAATCGGATTCTAAGACCGTGGGAGGTGAGTATTTGTAATAGGGTTCCGGGATAGTAATAAGGTTGCACTTAAGGGAAATTTGTATGTGGAGGATTTTTGCCACTTGGTTATGTCTACAAGTGTAGACATTATCCGCTAGAGCACTGCAACCACCAGTGAGATGTTCTACTGTTTCCCCAGGTTTCCCACATCTCCTACATCGATCAACTACGTTCAACTTGCGGATGTTTTTCTCATAATTACGCGTCCTGATTGTCTTGTCTTGAATTGCTGTGATAAATCCCTCTGTTGGTGGGAATAGGTAGCCCTTTTCAAACATTGATAGTGATGTCTCCCTATCGACATTGGGGTCACTCAATTGAGTGGGATATTTCCCATGGAGTATTTTATCTCTCCAGGATGTTATGAGGCTCTCATACGGTTCAACTACATCGTCTATTACCTGTTGCTTTAGTTGGAGCGGGGTAAATTTGTCTATTTTTACTAATCTATCGATCTTAGGATTAGCATGACATTGGAAATAGGAGCGCATCATTCTAATTTGCTTTTTGCATAGTTGCGAGATGTTTAATAGACCACGGCCACCATCTCTCCGAGCGAGATAAAGGCGTTCGGTTGCTGACTTAGGGTGATGACAATTGAATTTATATAGCATTCGGCGAGTTAATCGGTCTAATTCATCCAAGTCCGCTTTGCTCCACTTAATTATGCCAAATGAGTAGGTAAGCAAAGGTACTGCCCAAGTATTGATCGCCTTAAACATATTTTTTGAATTCAACTTTGAGTTCAATAGCTTGGTCAGCCTAGACTTATATTTGGTGGTAAGCTCATTCTTCATAACTGTATGACTTATATTAAGGTTTTGTTGCATACCTAGATATCTGTATAGCTCTTCAGGTGTTAGTTGAGATATACCATGTATTATTAGATTTGAATGAGTTATCTTACCTCTAGCCATGTGAAGCATCGCGCACTTATCCATTCCAAAATTCATTTTTATGTCATCACTGAACAATTTAGTGGTGTTAATTAATGTTGCCAATTCTTGCTCTGACTCCCCATACAACTTGAGGTCGTCCATGTATAGAAGATGGCTATATTTCATTTTATCCTTTTTTTTCAATCTAAAACCTACTTCGGTTGTGTTTAGTAGGGTAGATAGAGGGTTAAGCGCCAAACAAAACCACATTGGGCTTAAAGAATCTCCTTGAAATATCCCTTTTTTTATTGAAACTTCTCCGATATCATGGCCATTTATTTTTAAATTAGTCCTCCAACCATTCATTAAATAGGAAAGAAGGTGGATTATACTTTTATTTATTTTGTAAATTTCAAGAGATTTCAACAGCCAATTATGAGGGATGGAGTCGAAAGCCTTTGAATAATCAATGTAGCATGTGGATAAATTTCTTTTATTTTGGCAAGCTTGTTTCATAATAATTGAATCTAGTATGAGTTGTTCCTTACATCCAAGGCTACCCTTTACGCAACCCTTCTGTTCAAAAGCAATGATGTTGTTTTGCTCACAATGTATATATATTTTTTCATTGATTAAGGCAGTGAACAGCTTATAAAATACTGAAAGACAGGTTACTGGTCTATAATTTTTTGGGTCCAGAGGGTTTCCTTTTTTAAATAGGAGGTAGGTGATACCTCTTGTTAGAAATGGAGGCAAACTATTGGGGTTTTTAACAGCGTCAGAATAGATTTTAGCTAAAGATTCATGTATACATGAAAATCTTTTAAGCCAAAAATTTTGGATTCCATCAGGCCCTGCTGACCTCCAGTTGATCGTCTTTTGAAGGATAGTCTTGACATCATTTTCCGAGAATACGACAGGTGACATTTCCGACACATCCCGATTGATCCCAACAACATCATCAATCCATGCCGCCCCGAGATCAGCCCGAGCCGACCGCGACCAAATAGACTCCCAATAGTCTCTACAACCTTCAAGATCCATCTCGGTATAAGACTGTTCGCTTGAGTTTTTATTCAGTGATCGATAAAACTGTTTTTCATTGAAACTGAAGATCTTATTTTGTTTCTTACGTTTATCGCATTCATTGTACCTTCTAAGTCTGGCACCTTTTGCTTTTGCTTTTTGTCGCAGTTCATCACGGTAGTTATTCAATATATTGAAAAGATCCGGGGTGTTCTGATTAATATTTAAGTTTTTCATAATAGCCTCAACTTTTCTTTTTACTTTAGGTGATGTCCCTCCTTTTAAGTATTGAGCAATTAGATCTGATTTAGCCCTAAATTTATCAATACTCTTTTGTAGACGTATTTTCCAGGACGGTTCTTTTAATATATTTTGTTGCTTAACGTGGCTACTTAAAGGTGGGAGTAATTGTTGATTATTCAGTTGGTATACCGTGGCTGCTGCAACGTAAACACCCAAATGGACTCTTTCAAAATTTAAATTTTCTTGGATGTATTTACTCAAAACTTCATTTGTTTTGAGGATCGAACTTACTGTGTTTTTAACAAAAGCCAATTTAGGAAATCTTGGTCGCTTAGACGGCTCAGTACCCTCGTAAAAGGCTAGAAGGCTGCAGAAGAGTTGATATGTATCGACGTCCCCCGATTGGTTACTGCAGTTACTTCCCGGAGATGAACTATTAGGAGAGGTGCAAGAGATATTGACTGACATTTCAGATTCAGTCTCTTTTTGCGTTAACAATTTCCCCACATCTCTTCGGATTACCTCTAGTTCCTCGTTGCTAAGATATTTATTTTTTATTATAGCATTTCTCCTATCCGCAACATTTTGTTCAGATAATTTGAGTTCCGGATGTAATTTTGTAAATTCAGAGTGAAGTTTATATCTCCAGCCTGGCAAAGGATCATCTCGACAGTCATTCACGGTGTAAAATGAGTGTATTATTTGACTATTTAATTCTTTAGTCCATTTTATACGCTTAGAACGACCTCCCTCCGTAGCAGCATTAACATCACGTGAACGCGAGCATCGAAGTGGAGATATCATTAGTTGTTGTTGATAATTATCATGATCCTTTTGATGTTGGTTTGAAGCTGTAGCTTGTTGGTTGGCAGGGACCCGCTCCTTCAGTCCCCTGCCACCGGTGGCTCGCACACTGTCACGTCCAGCACCGGCTCCAGGCGTGCCCTGGCGTTCCCCAGGCAGCGGTCCTTTTCCGAGACTATTATTTATCTCCATATTGCATGGGTTTTTATAAGCTCCAGAGGGAAAGAGGCGCCATTCTCTTTCAGCTAAGCTGCTGTATCCCATTAGAAATTAGGAGGGATTAGGATTAAAGTAGGGGGTGTGATCAAGAAAAGAAAGAAGAGAAAGTAAAAAGTGTAAATTGAAAGACCCTTAGCCCTCGAAACCTAATAGCATCGGGGTCGGAAGAAACAAGAATTGGCCAAGAGAGGCCAGATAGGATAGATAAAAGAGAGATATCTAGTACAAGTAAGTGGAAGCAATACTAGATATGGCACGGGACCTCATGGTTGCCAAACCATATGCTCACAAGTTATGAGCCCCTAAGGGATTATTATTATTATTATTATTATTATTATTGTTGGCCAAAGAAGAATTCCACATGTTCAATCTCCTACCATTCATTACAAAACTTTTGACACACCCGTTCTCCCCCCTCGTTTCAATCTACACACTGATGATTTCATTAGTAAAGTTACATTTCTTTTGCATAAAGTTCTGTTATATCATTTCTTAAAATTGTGTAAAAGAACAATAAGTAAAAAAGATAAGTTTATGAATGTTTTGATGATTTCACTAAAAAACTCACACTTCTTATACATGGTTTTGATACACCATTTTACAAAATGTTATAACAAAACAATATATAAAAAAGATAAGTTTACTTGTGAGATCATCACAAAAGTTGTTAAGAGCATTTTATAATTTTAATAAATTTTTAAATAAATATCTATGCGCACGGCAGTGCGCCGGCCAAGTTCCAGCAAGCCGCGCGCATGCCATAAGTATATTTATACGAATGGTTTGGAGTCACTTTTGACCCCCCTGTATCTCAGTGCCTATTGCAAGTACAGAGATAAAATTTTATCTACGTAGTCATATACTAGAACTAAAGCAGTATGCCAAATTTCATAGTTATAGCTTCAGTAGATCCTGAAATATGACCCTGTGAAAATAGCTTATTTTGGCACTGATTCACTGATTGGTCAATAAAATTATTAAGGTATTTCCAATTGTCCTAGCGCTATGAAATTTGGCATACAGGTCGTGTGTTATATGTAGGTTAACAACAAATTAAGAAATTTAAGAAATCGGTCAAGTTTGAGTTGTTATAATCGAATATCAATGCGATTTTAACGAATTCAAACGAATTCAATGATTTTGTCAGAAACTAATCAAGCTAGGACTTCGAAATTTGGTACACCGATATTATTCACAGTTTGTAGATTTCTTTTAAAATTTCGTCAAAATCGGTTAACCGGAAGTGGTACTTTACCTACACTGGATGCGTTTACCTTTCAAGTAAAGTACCAGTTTGTTTCAAGATATTTACTTCATATTTTGTATATAGATTTAAAAATATGAAAAAAATTCAGATACCAAATTTCATCGTAATCTGACTACCGGAAGTGACATTTTACCTATACAAGTAGAGTTAGGTGTAGATTATAAATATATATAATAGTGTTAAACCATTTTACTTTATAATTTAAATTAATTAGTTTGTTTATTTTTATTGTTATTACAACATAATAATAATAACCTAATTACCTATTTATATATGGGAAAGTTTCATATTTTGTATATAGATTTATAAATATGAAAAAAATTCAGATACCAAATTTCATCATGATCTGACTACCGGAAGTGACATTTTACCTATACAAGTAGCGTTAGGTGTAAATTATAAATCTAATTAAAAACATACCTGTTAAAAAGGGAGCCAAGTTCCTATCGGCTATTTGTTTGCCTAAAAAAGGGTTCAAATCCATCCCAATGCCAAGTTTAGATGCACTTTAAAATCATTCATAATCATTTTTATCAACAGCCTGATACACTGGTAAACATTTGGCATTCCAAAGAATCGCCACCACACCCAGTCCTCCGCCTCCTGCATCCAGGCACGCCACTTTATTCGCGTCAACGGTCCATCTGGCCAAAATTCACTTTACCATACACCCAACTTAAAATATGGTATAGTTGTTAAAATACGTAGGTACTTGGTTTAAAATATCTAAAATTATAATACTTAGAAATTTTAACTTAGCAGGTTAATTTATATATTTAAATAATCAAAATATAATTATACAATTAATCTAGTGTTACGTACAGCACGAAAACCTGCCAAGTTAAAATTTCTAAGTATTATAATTTTAGATATTTTAAACCATGTACCTACGTATTTTAACAACTATACCATATTTTAAGTTGGGTGTATGGTAAAGTGAATTTTGGCCAGATGGACCGTTGACGCGAATAAAGTGGCGTGCCTGGATGCAGGAGGCGGAGGACTGGGTGTGGTGGCGATTCTTTGGAATGCCAAATGTTTACCAGTGGATCAGGCTGTTGATAAAAATGATTATGAATGATTTTAAAGTGCATCTAAACTTGGCATTGGGATGGATTTGAACCCTTTTTTAGGCAAACAAATAGCCGATAGGAACTTGGCTCCCTTTTTAACAGGTATGTTTTTGATTAGATTAGAAATTACACAGAACATTATTGGTTTCATCTAGATATGTTAATTCAATAATTGCAATTTAAAAATTGTCTAAATTTGACACATGAGAATAATTAAAAACAATGTATAAAATGTATGTTTATTAGTGAGATTATCCCCAATTTTGTAATTTTAATTAATTTTTAAAAAAATATTGTATATTACATAAAACATTGTTCGTATCTTTTAGATATGAAAATTACATAAAAAATTGTAGAATTTTCAGTTAAGTGAAAAATTATTTGGATATAAAACTTAAATTAGTTGCCTAGAAATTATCAACTAGATGAATAGTCCATACAGGCCCTGGTGCAACAAAACAATATGTAAAAAAGATAAGTTTACTAGTGAGATCATCACAAAAGTTGTTAAGAGCATTTTATAATTTTAATAAATTTTTAAATAAATATTAGAAATTTATTATTTTTTTTTTTTTATTTGACATCCATTTAATTTGTACATCTGCCCACACGATATAGTTCCAATTAGAACAAAGAAAAACAAAACAAAAAATAATAATAATAAAACAACAAAACAAGATAAAACAAAATAAAATAAAATAATTCAAACTAGATTATATTAAGTTGGGAAGGATTGTATCTATCTCTGTGGCTCTATGGAACTCGAAAGTTCTTGGCCGCAGTAACCACACCCCTCCAAGTATCCCTATTTTGAGCCACAACCTTCTAGTCCCTATCCTCTCTCATGTCCTTCCCCACATTATCCACCCACCGTGTCCTTGGTCTTCCAAGTGGACGTTTCCCACTCGGTCTCCCTACCAATATATTTGGTAGATGGGGAAGGATAGGGAAAAGAAATAATTGGAGTGGATAAGGAGGGAAAAGGTATGTCACTGATTAAGATTTGAATTTAGTAATAATTCCCAATATTCCTACTAATAAAAAAAAGAGAATAAAAGAAAAACACACACACACACAAGCGTATAACGTTTTTTTTTAAAATTGTTAGTGATAAGAGATAGCGCGATGTGCTAAAAACTTTGTTTCAAGAAATAACCTAGAGTTAATCAATCTGATAGATGATCTGTGATTAAGTGTCCAAGTCTGATAACGGATGGTCTGTGATCACTGCACAGCACAGACCATCCTCGTCGCAATTTAATAGACTTCTTTAAGAAGCAATGAAATTCAACCAGAAGATTCATTTTTTAATTCCAAAATATTTTTTTCAAATAAAATAATCCAGTTTCAAAGATAAAAATCCAATTGTAAAAAGCATTTTCTGCAAAATTTATTTAATTATTATCTTTGCAACTAGAAGAGATCCGGGATTATTTTATTTGAAATTTTTTGTTATTAAAAAATGAATCTTCTGGAAAAATTCCAGTCACAGACCATCTCTAGTACTATACAAGCGCGCGTTCGGTTTACTGTAAAATTACCAATATCTCTACAATAATTTCTCTATAATAATTTCAAAAGATAACTTTTGAATGATTTTTGAAATTTAGATTTAAATTTAATTATCATTGTGTTTATTAAAAGAATGTATTTTTTGATTTCATAAATTCAATTTATATTTAAATATATTCATGAATCTTGTTTAGTGAGTGTAAAAGAAAGCTATAAATTTATCTTTTCAATGAAAATTAATAAAAATAGAAAATTTCTTAAAAAGTAATCTCGTATTCTTCTTTTGAAATATTTTTATTTTTAATTGTATTAAAATATTATATTAAATGAGTCCGAGTCGAGCTTTTGAAGTGACAACACCTATTAAAAAGTGCTCCTAATATTATTTGGATATAAATACTGAATCGAAGTGTAGTTATTGAAAAATATATCAATAGGAAGGGAAATTAAGAAGTACAAAGATAGTGAAACAATCAAGGCTCTATCTAACAATAGAAGACAGGAAAAACTAAATAAACCATTGTCCAGCACTGAATATAAATGCCAAGTAAGCAATTTATTTTCTTGCATATATAAGATAATCGGATCAAAATATTTTAAAAAGAAAAATATTTTAAAAATAAAATAAACAGAAAAATGGATAGACAATTGATTAGTGTCATGAATGAAATAAAAGAGGATATGGAAGAAAAATTCCGACTGCTGATAAACAATTTTCAGGAGATTATAGATAAAAAGATGACAGAAATAGAAAGACTTGAGAAAAACTTGGAAAGAGAATCTAAAATTAGAAATATTATTATTTTTAACATAGAGGAAAAAGAAAAAGATATGATTTCACTAGAAAATGTAGTAATTAATTTTATTGAAAAAAATCTATATAACGAAATCAAAATAGAACATATTGATTTTATAAAACGAATCGGTAAAAAGATAGAAGGTGAAAATAGACCTATAATCGTTGCATTCTTGGCCTTAAGAACGAAAAAGATAATAATGAAAAACGGTAAAAACCTAAAAGGCTTGCCACAGAATATGAGTGAAGATTACCCCAAAAAAATAGTAGAAAGAAGGAAAGAATTATTCCCTCAGATGAAAAAAGCTAGAGAAGAAGGAAAATTTGCAATCATAAAATATGATAAACTAATTATAAGAGAGGAACCAAATAAAATAAACAAGAAGACAGATAATAGACAAAAAAGACAATTGAGCACATCTCCAACGGATAAACCTGATCCTAAACAATATAAAAGTCAAATAACACAAAAACAGGTAAATGTAAAGAAATTGGACAAACTAAAGCAAAGTTCAATGAAAGACTTATTGTCAAAAGAAAAAAGTAGATCGTTGGGAAAACTGAACGAAAACTACCCAAACTAAATATAAACGAAAACATAAAAAACAACGTTAACAACAAAAAAGAAAATTATAAAACAATAGCACAGAACAATAAGAATAAGCTCGAGACTCATTGCTCAGGGGGTCTGGTCAACCAGAGCATATTAGACCAAAACCTTTCAACAGAATCTAATGAAGAAATAAGCAGAAATATCAATAAAAATATTAATAAAAAAACTAATAAGAAAAAGAAACAACTAGTAATTGCTACCCTTAACGTACGTACATTAAAAGACGAAGAACGTTATATAGAACTTGAAAATGCTTTAGATAACACAAACATAGATATTTTGGGCGTCAGCGAAGTTAGGAGAGCCGGAGAAAAAATTATTAAAATGAAAAGCGGAAAAATTTTTTTCCATATGGGTGAGATACAAGGACAGAGAGGAGTGGGTTTTGTGATTTCAGAAAAGTGTGGCTTTGAGATAATGGAATATAAAGGATACTCGGACAGAATAGCACTTATAAAAATAAAAACAAATAAACAAATAATAATAAATATAATACAAATATATGCTCCAACATCTGACTATGATATAGAAATAATAGAAAAGTATTACGAACAACTAAATGAAATTATTAAAAACACTAAGGTAAATCATAAGAACCATCTAATAGTAATGGGAGACTTTAATGGACAAATAGGATCGGGAAATAAGGAAGAAAGAGAGACAATCGGACCATATGGATATGGTACACGTAATCAAAATGGAGAAAACTTGATTCTTTTTTGCCAGGAGAATAACCTAAAGATAATCAATACATTTTTTAAAAAAAGAATAGGCAAGAGATGGACATGGTTGGCTCCTAATATGACAACTAAAACTCAAATAGATTATATTATTACGCAAAAACTTAACATTATAAATAAATTTGAATTAGACGATAAATTTCTATTTAATACAGATCATAGACTGATAAAAGTGTCACTTGATATGTATGATATTATGAGGAGGCCACATCTGAGAAATAAGAATCCCCGCGAAGTTAATTTAGATAATGTAGATAGTGATAAACTAATAGAAATATCAAAAAGACTAGAAACGATTGGATTAACAGAGGGAGATGTGCAAAAACAATACGACCAGATTGAAACTATTTTAAAAAAGATTCAAGGAGAAATAATAACAAAAAATGAAAATAATGCTAATAAAGAATCAAAAATTTCGGTTAATACTAGAAATTTAATTAAATAATACTTTATATAAAAAAAAAACTTTTTTAAAAAACCACGTTTTTAACGCACTAAAAAGAAGAAAATAATTTTTCTGAAACCCCATAGGTACTGACATTACAAACAAGAGATATGATTTGAAGAAAATTTTCTATAACGTAAAACGTGGGGCGCAAATAATAATAAATTTTTTAAATGCAATATAATTTCTTTGATTAATTTATTTCAATATCCATGGATTTATATTTTAAGTTTTATATTTTTTACCAGACTTTTTGTAAAAGGGAATATTATTAGTAATCCAACAGAATACTTTTATTAATGTAAATTTTTTTTGGAAAATTAATTCCTTAATATTAAATAAACATCTTCAATTTACACTTTAGAAATTTTATTAACATAAATATTAAATATTTGCTAGAAGTTTTGCAGTAGCAAAATTTAGTTTTAGATTTCTTCAAGTTAAATTTCTTATATTATTTACCAGAATATTGTTAGGATGTCATTTTTTATCAGAATTTTTTAAAAGTGAATATTATTAGTAATCTAAAGGTAATCTTTTCATAAATTAAATTTACCTCTTTTAAAAATTTCTATAAGTTATAAGCTTTACTTTTTGAAGCTAATTAAAATATGAATTCATTTATCCTATTAATTTGTACCTAATAACATTTATTTATAAATTTTTATACGATACAGAATATTTTAGCCATAGTTGCGCCCCACGTTTTACGTTATAGAAAATTTTCTTCAAATCATATCTCTTGTTTGTAATGTCAGTACCTATGGGGTTTCAGAAAAATTATTTTCTTCTTTTTAGTGCGTTAAAAACGTGGTTTTTTAAAAAAGTTTTTTTTTTATATAAAGTATTATTTTCTACTTTTTAGTCTTCATATATTGCAATCGATTTCACTTGACCTATACTACTTTTAAGTTTTTTGATTGACTTTAATAGTCATGAAATACTATTATCCTGAAAGTAATAAATTTAAATTGAATTATAAAGAGAAATTTTTAAATTTGTCATATTTTAATTCTTTATTGCCTAAAACTCATCATAAATTTAAATTTTGTTTTCTAAATTACAGTACAAAACATTAATATACCTTCTTTCAAATTTATTTACATTTTAAATATTATACATATTATATTATTCTTTTAACGGGTTTTTAACGGTTTTTTTCAAATTTAAATATTTACACTTTTTCTTTTGATTTTCCCATACAAAATTATATTCATTAATTATGCTCTAATTAAACACTTGCAAGCTACGAATGTGTTATTTTATTGTATTGTCATCCAGAATACATTACTCTGAAAAGTTTCAGAGCGATTGGATGACTGGAAGTGGTCGAAATTTCGATTGCAAGATTTGACCCGAACAGATAAATAAACAAACAAACAAACAAGAAAGCAAGCTAAGAAAAACGTGGTAAAATACACTCAGTTAGGAAGAGTGCTAATGATGACTTGGTGAGATGCAGAGAGCAAATGAGCAAATGATAGCTGAAGGAAATTGAGGGTGGCGTTTAAGTCGAAAAAAGGTGTGTCGAAACAGGCAACCAATCAGAAGACCCGTTAAGTAAAAATAAGAAGAGGGGAGTTTGAACCTTTTTTCTACCTCCCTATTATATTTTTTCAATATTTTGATTTTATTAATTTTTTATCTCTCTTTGTAAAGACGAAATTATAACTTTAAAATGATTTTAAATGTAATCAATCAAAAGTCAGAAATTATAATTTAAAAAAATCAAAATTCTTCATAAAAAAAAAATGGCTTTTTATTTTTTCTAATACATTTACCGTGTATATAATATATAGAGATTCTTTATTTCATTAGATTGAATATTATTTATTAGTAATTCATTTAATAAATATCTAATCGTTATTTGAAATTTATTTAATTATTATTTTAGAATTTATGATGCTTAATCCAAATTTAATTCGCAGCATGGAACATACGATCAGGACTGTCATTTAGTTGGAGGGGAGCGACCTGAACATTTTTTCAAACTTCTTATTTAAACGGATTTTAATATTTTGATTATTTTTATTAATTAATGTATTATATTTGCATCCCGCCTCGTTTTTGTATTAGATATTGTATCAATATTTTTTATATTTAAAATATTTTAAAATTTTTTAATTAATTTCGAAAGAAAATTAAAAATATATTTATACAATTTTTGCTAGTATAATAAAATAAGATCTAATGAAATATATTTATTTTTATCGTCAATTCACAATGTGTCATTTATTATATTATTAATTTGTGAAATGATTACAAATTTTATGTAAAATCCATTCTCTATTCGTTTAGATCAAAAATAATATATTTAATATTTAATATATTGAATATATTTAATACATACTAGAATCAACTCTTGAATATTTTTTTAAACAAGCGGACTATGGACATCTGTATTATTTATTTTTAATGTTTTGACAAAGTCCCTTTTGTTGTTTTCTTCTTTTGTATTATGTATTGAGAAAGGTAAGTTTTGGAAAGGGCCTTTTGTTGTATTATTATTGTTTCTCCTTTTTAAGTTAACAAAATACAAATATTCATTAATTATGCTCTAATTAAACACTTGCAAGCTACGAATGTGTTATTTTATTGTATTGTCATCCAGAATACATAACTCTGAAAAGTTTCAGAGCGATTGGATGACTGGAAGTGGTCGAAATTTCGATTGAAAGATTTGACGCGAACAGATAAATAAACAAGAAAGCAAGCTAAGAAAAACGTGGTAAAAAAGAAATGAGCTTAAAAATAAACGAAATGACAGCAAAAGTAAAATAGAACACAACCTTTTATGCAAAATGGTAAAAAAAGAGATAAAATATGACTTAAAAAAATATAATGATAAGATAATTAATTCATTAATAGAACCGCACTCCTCTATAAAAAAAAATAGAAAGAATCTATCAACAGGTAAACAAATGATAACATGTCTCAAAGATGAACAGAAAAAGACTCACCATGACCGAACAATGATAATAAAAATTGCGACGGATTTCTATAGAAATTTGTATTCCAAAATTAAAAATAACGAAAATACCGTAATAACATCTATAGTAGCATTTGAACCGCCTTTTCTTGAGTCAGAAATAGAATATATGATCAAAAAATTAAAAGTAAATAAAACTCCCGGAATCGACTCTATAAATAATGAAACAATTAAAGCACTGAATGACATAATCAAGAAACCTCTAACAAATATATTTAATAAAATATTAAAAACACTTATTATCCCTGAACAATGGAAAATGGCAAATATATTGATACTTTATAAAAAAGGAGACCAAAATAACATAAATAACTATCGTCCATTGACTCTGACTTCATGTGTGGGTAAGATATTCATGAAACTACTAAATTCAAGAATGAAAAAAACTTTCGAGTTCGGTCAGCCGGTTGAACAGGCTGGCTTCCGTGGGGGTTTCTCAAAGTGTGATCATCTGCATGCTATAAACCAACTTATAGAGAAATCCAAAGAGTATCAAATTGAGATCTTTTTGGCATTTTTGGATTATAATAAAGCGTTCGATAGCATACATCAGGAATATATCTTGCAAGCAATGATTACCCAAGGAGTGAGTAAGCACTATATTAAAATCATACAAAACATATATGAAGGCTGTAAGGCCCGAGTTGTGCTAGACGAACAAGGTCCTTTTTTCGAGGTTGGGAGAGGAGTGAGACAGGGAGACCCGCTCTCACCTAGCCTGTTTAACTGTGCATTAGAACAGATGTTCAGAGAATTGAATTGGCAAAATATTGGATTGAAGATAAACGGTAAATATATAAACAACCTAAGATTCGCGGACGATATAGTGCTGATAGGAACTTCGGAAAAAGAAATAAGGAAAATGCTAACGGAACTAAATTCAAAAAGTCAAAACATCGGGCTAAGTATAAATTTAAACAAATCGGTTATATTAACAAATAATAAAAACCAAAGAAATCTAGTTTTTAGTAAAGAATTGCCAATACCCTACAAAAAAGAAACTATTTATCTGGGACAAACGGTTAGCTTCGAAAATAGAGCAGCCGAAGAGATCAACAGAAGAATAGCAATGGCTTGGAAAAAGTTTTGGAGTTTAAAATTTATACTAAAAAACAAGGAAATAAAAATAGAATCAAAGATAAATGTAATAAATAAATGTATTAATCCAGTTCTGACATATGGGGCACAGACTTGGTCGTTGACAAAAGAACTGAAAAGAAAAATAGAAACTACACAAAAAGCAATGCTAAGAAGTGTCCTATGTGTCAGAAAAAGAGAAATTAAAATTAAGGATTTATACAAAAGAACAAAATCCACAAACATAAACGCAACCATTAATAAACTAAAGTGGAAATGGGCTGGACACTTAATTAGACGAGAGGACGAAAGATGGACAAAAATTATAACGGAATGGTGCCCAATGGAACAGAGAAGAAGAAGGGGAAGACAAGTAAAAAGATGGACGGATGACATCTCCAAGGTGGCAGGAAGAGATTGGAGCAGGGTAGCAAGACAAAGAAGAGCATGGATTCTGCTGGAAGAGGCCTTTGCCCTAAGGGGCCTGGTTTAAAAGAAAATATTATGTAATATATTGTAATAATTGTAAATAAACCAATTACGGCTTAATAAATAATAAATAAATAAATAAATAAAAATTATATTAAATATATATATACATATATATATTGAGACAAATTGTCTTTGTAGATAGTGGATTACATTTTTAACGAATTTTTGTTGTCTGTTATGGTGTGTGTTTCTATTATTAAGAATCTATTGGGGGATTTTAAAAATTTAGAGAAATTGTTAATTATTTTTGATATATTTAAATATTCCAACAAAATCTTAATTGTAATTTTTTGAGTTATTATTTCTATTGTTTTTTATTATTAATATTTGATTAATTTTAGTTTTTTAGTTTAGGCTAGTTATTAAAATTTTACTCATTCTCGATAGCGACCGGTTGCAATCACCTTCTTAAGATGCCTTCTAAAGAGGTTAGCGATCCATATGGCAAGACATCTTTTGGAAACAACACCTCTAAAGATGTAAATTGATGAGCACCCAAACCATCTACGCAGATCTCCAAACCATGAGTTCTGGCGCCTACTCACCGATCTCTTCCCCTCGTTAATAAGGCGAAGAATTTCATGTTTCTCCCCACGCATGATATGACCCAGATATTGAATTTTTCTTTTCTTGATCGTTAAAAGGATTTCGGTTGTCTTCTTCATGCGGGTGAGGACTTCTATGTTCGAAACCTTCATGGTCCATGGAATTTTCAGAATTCTTCGGTACAGATACATTTCAAAAGCCTCAATTTTTTTCTCGAGAAATGCATCTAACGTCCAAGCAATCACCTACTGTATTTTATTAGGTTCATTATTTATTAAAATTATTAAACCTTTTAAAAAAATTATATCATCTGGCACAATGAATTCTGTCAAAATAATGTTTTGCTTGTCCAGGTGTGGTTCAATGAAATCAACTCTAATAATCTTGAAAGAATCTTGCTTTAGTGATAATTAACCCCGGAAAACAACAAAAATGAAGAACCATGAATATTACTAATGTCCTTAGCTCCTGATAAGCTAAATTCACAATAATAATAAGTAAAAATAAGCTGGAGTGTCTCCACTCGACTATCTCGCAATTTGAATTGGATTAAATAACATAATATATTATATTTAAATTAAATTTAATTAATTATAAATTATAAATAATAAATATTAAACCAGCGCATGTTTGGCTTTTTATTGATGACACCATGGCACGTGTTAGCGCGTGAGATTTGCAGTGTTAAAAAATTAATTCTGGTACTTTCAACGAGTCAATCAAGCTGAAATTCTATATATAGCAGTTTTATACAATTATTAATCATGTGAAAAATTATCAAACATATATCTTTATTTTTACGGTCACCTTAGAGGAAAAAAAATCAAAACGTTGTAGGTAATGACCCTCTTCCGGTTGAGCTACATTTCTCAAAAGTTGATAGAAAACTATGAATTTTGAATAATGTCCATGTACCAAATTTCATCATTCTAGCTCAAACCGTTTTTGCGCAATCTTGTCTACATACATACACACACACACAGACATTTTTCTCAACCTTAGTGAAAATGATTCAGGAACCTTCAAAAAGTATAAAAACATCAAAATCTCAACATCGAAAATTTTCGTGATCGCAATACTATCTCTTACGAGATAGTAAAAATACTTAAAGCAGTAAGAATTAAAATTAATGTTAAGACTTATTTTTTAAATAAGAATTAGAATTCATGCAAAGATAATTTTAGACAATCACAATTCATAATCATAAAGTTTAATTTTCAAAATTAAAAATAAAATAGAATAATAATAAAATAAATAATCTTTTTTAATTTAGTATTTATTATATGAGTGATATTAGTAATTTTTTAAAACATTTAAAAATTGATATATTTATTTGCTTTTTTTAAAATCTTTTTTATATTAAATCATATTAATTTATATTTTTTTATGAGGTTACATTAAGAATGAAACTATAATTGTAATGTTTTATATATTATTCGTTGAATTTAATCATTTTTTTTATTTAAAAATTTCATTTATTATTAATTATAAATGAATATCATTTTATTTTTAAATTTATTTTTAATACATATTTTAATTATATATTTCCGTAAAAATTATAAAATCTAAGTAAATATTTATTATAATGATGAAATTATATATGCATATATATATATATTATAGGCATATATAATTTTTCTACTATTATAGATGTCAACAACTAATCACTCTTGAATTGGAGCGCGGTTTAACAACAATAATTTATGATTCACGAATTAACGGTGAAATAATTTAGGATAATTAAAAAAAAATTGAAAAATATCAACTAAATTCTTATAAATTGGATCTTTAAATTAAACTATTAATCATAGCTTTCATTGATTTAATTATTTTTACTGAGGTATTTTGTTTGTTTTTAAATTTAATTTAATAAAAATAATATTTAATGAATGATTCTGGAAGGTTAATCTAAATTAATTAATTAAAATGAATTGTCGATTGATCTTTAGAAGTAAATCAAACAAATTCTTGTAAACATCAAAAACTTTTGCAATTTTATTTATTCAAAAAAATAAAAAAATAATTCAATTTAATTTTTTTTATTAAAATGATAAAAAAATTTTAATTTTATATTTAATAAAAAAAAATTAATAGAATTTTGGCTATTGATAAATATCAACACGATATTCATTTCGATTCTTCTAACAAAAGTAGAAATGATTATTTTATAATATGTATTTAGGGCAATTGATATTGATAAGTAAGATAATGTGGATGTATAATTATCAGACTAATCATTTATTCTTGCATGTGTTTAAAAAATGCCCACCAATATCAAATAAAACTTAATAAATGCATCCATTTATCTCAAAAAAGATCCATTAGAAAGATTTTATATATAGATATTTCTCAATTTTCATTTATGTATTTCTTAGTATGTATTTTTATGATATTTATTATGTGTCTTTATATTTTTTTGTCTCACTTTACATTTATTTTAATTTAATTATTAATAGATTAATTCTTTAAAATCATATAAAGATTTATTGGTATTATGAATTTTTATAAATTAATAATATTTCAAATAATATTGAATTTTGGGACAATTTCAAATACATAAAAGAAATATCAAATACAATTCTTTTGTATACATAAAAAGTTAAACTTAATATAAAATTTAACACATACAAAAATTAATTATTTATTATTTATTAATAGTAATATTCGGATGAGGGCAAATAATATTTGAGTAAAATTATTATTTATAGAAGTACATCAAAATAAAAATCTTGGCATTATTAAATAAAAATGGATTTTAATTTGTTTTTAACAATTCATTAATAATTTCAACTATTATTTTGAAAATTAAAGTAATAATTTATTATAGATTATTTTGATAGATAAAAACACAAAAAAAAACCTTTCATATTATTATCTAATAAAATTGTTTAAAATTTTTTCTGTATAATCTTTTTGTTTATTTGTTTTTATATATTTAATTCTTATTTAGATATTTTTGAAATTCATCTTATAAAATCACTTAACGCTTTTGAATTTTTTTTAAGGATTCAATTCAATATTATTTTTCAATTGTATCTTTAAAACTATTATAAAATTGTGAAAGTGTTTAATTAGATATGAAAAAAAAATCAATCGTTATTTTTCTTGTAATTTATGCATGGTCCATTTATAATAAATGCAGTTTTGAATTAATAAAAGATAATATAAATTAAATTATTGATATCCCTATATCAGCGGTATATTTTTATTTAGATAATTGTTATGTTTTTTTTTCTCTTATATATTTATTTTTTACACCATTTCCATTATATTATAATGTAATTAATTGATTTTTAAATTTTTTTTAAAAATCTTAAGTGTAATCATAATATATCGTCCTTTACTTTCAGCAATGATATAATATTGTAGCTTTGGTGATGATTTTTTAAGATTGATTTATAATTAGTATAAATCAAATTTGATGATATTATTTTTCCAATTTTATTCCTCATGGCATTTTTAAAATAACTATAATGATATTATATATATATATATATATATGTCGTAGGTAAATGGTAATTTTAGGAAAATAGCATTTGCCTAAGAAAAATTCATTTGCTTGGCCAAATAGCTTAAACTATTATTTCATTTTTATATGACTAGAAAAATAGCATTTGCTTAGACAAAAGCCATTTGGCTAAATCTTTCTTGGGCGAATAGCATTCCTTTTATATTCCAATATTTCGGTTGCTTTTAATTGTCTTTCATATGATTTTATTCGCTTTGTTCACGGAGACAATGGTAACCAATTATTTGTTCATAGGTATATTTTTCTGTTCACCACAAATTAAATGGACGTTTTAATTGTATGTTAAGCATGCACGATCCGTACAGGCTTTACCGCAAACACAACAATAAAAATTAATACCATCTTCACAATAATTTTTTTCTAATACTTTTGGAAAAATAATATCAATTGATGTACTGGGTAATGTTTCTTCAATGTCAATGGGTGTACATCTTCGGATTTTTATAATTTATTTATTTTATTTATATGAAACGGATTTATATTTTGACATTTACATTAAATTAGAATTAAAAACTGCACTGAAGTTATGGCAAGCTTAAGTTAGATAAATATACAATAAAGAACATAAAATTTTTTGAATAATTTCGTAATTGGCTACTGTAATAGTTAAAGCTATTTGCCCAAATGGCAAATGCTATTTTCCTAGTCAAATTGAAATGAAATAATAGTTGAAGCTATTTGGCCAGGCAAATGCTATTTTCATAAAATTGCCATCTGTCTACGACATATATATATATATATATATATATATATAATTGTTTCTATAGATTATTTAATTCAATAAATTATTTACATTTAAATAAAATATTTAAATAATATTTCTTTTAAAGTAAAATTAGGAATATATTTTTGAAGAATATTAATCTAGCCTTGTGGTTTATAAATTGGAGAGTGCATATATAAAACAATAAATGATAAAATTTATGAAATTAAAAAAAAATGAAGTAATATTTTGGAATTTGCCATAATAGATTCAATACAATAACATTGACTAATTTTCCTTCGTTTTTGATTTTGTCAATTTTAAAAATAGTTATCAATTAGGATGAAATGATTAAATTTGATATAAAAGTGTAAGTTGATATTTTTGAAAGAGAAGACAATTAAAATTGAAAAAATAATAGATAATAATTTATAAAATAATTATTTTTGAAATCATAAAAATCATAGCAGATATCAAGTAATTAAGTTATTAGATGTTTCTTAATAAATTTACATTTCTTAAATATAAATGATCAAGTTTTTGTCTAAATTCCAAGTTCGAAATTAGAACATTTTAATTTAATAAAACTGGAATTGAAAAATTTCAAATTTAAAAATGTTCTAAATTAAATTCTTATTAAAATTTCTTTTTAATTAATTTTAATTAATTATTGTAAAGAAATAAGTTTTTGTGTTATAATTCATCATTTTATTAATAATATATTGATTTTTATTTATATTATTCTTATCCTAATTTTTTTCTTTTAAATTATTAAGTTTATTTTAAAACTAGAACATACTTCAAGAGGAGGGTTAACATTCCATTTCCAAGATTCAAGAAATGTGAAAAAACTTTAAAAATAAAGTTATAATAAAATTGAAAAAATGATTAAAATTAAAATGACTGGAATGTATTTGATTCAAATAAGTTTAAAAAAAATGATTGAATAATATAAATGTAAAATTTCTATTATTAATTTTAAGAGAATCCTATGCACTAACAAATTTAAAAACCACTTAAATATATATATAAATATATATAATTGATTGTAACTTCAAAAACATCCTCCTTATATTGTTAATCGTTTTATTACAAAAAAAAAATATTTTATTTATTTAATTTCTATTTATAATTAAATAAATAAATAATATTCATATTCTGACCAATATTTATTTATATTTATTACAAAAATGATTCAATAACAATCCCAAAAGTTGTCATTTTTTTCACTTATAAATAATTAACATTATATTTAAATAAGATAGAAATAATAAATTCCACCAAAATGTAAATTTTATTTGTTTATGACCAAATGAATAAATAAAAAACAAAAAAAGTGTATATAACAGATATGCATCAGATATATTTATTTATGATAAAGTAAAACAAGGGTTTATATTTCTAAAAATCACCAAGAGACTTTTATATTAAAAATTATTATAGAAACATGTAAGGGCACAAATTCATGAAGTAAAAGATTCGATGATTCATTCATTTTTCATTATAATAGATCTTAGATTTTTATTGTTTATATTGTATTTTCTTTATTTTTTTTTTACTATTGAGCTGAGATCAAATTAACTTATTATTTAAATGTTCATCAAGATTGCATATCCCATTTCAAGTTAAAGTTTAACTATTGAATAGGATATTGTTATAATAGAAAGCATTTTTATTAATGCTTAGATATAAACGTAAATCAAAATCTCAATACATTGATGAATATTAAAAATTAAGATCTAGAAAAATCTTACATATATTTTTGTTTTTTTATTTTCATATAAAACTTCCATTTTCTTAAACTATATTGTTTATTTATATTTATAATTAGATAATTTATATCATAAAATTGCTAAATTTCATTCATTATTAATTGCACAATAATAATAAAATTATTTAACACAAAAAAATAATAATTTTATTTTAAGAAATATGGATAATAATAAGTGTATAATACCTCGTTTTAAAATTTACAATCAAATAAAAATAAAAATAAAAATTTTGACAAATAATTTTATTCATTTATATAATCTATTTTTTTAATTTGAATTAATTAGAAAATTTTAGTATTTCAAACTAAAACTTTCTTTCTCATTGGAATTCGGATTATATAAAATATTTACATAATTAAATCTTTCATTTATTTATATATATATATCATATATAGTGATTTATATAATTGTATAATTATATTCTAATTTTCCAATTTTTTTCGGTGGGCAGAAGAGATAATAAGATTTAATAATTAATCGAATTATATAATATACTATTTTACTTATAAATAAATTTCTTAAACAATATTTTATATTTAGTTTTTACAATTAAATATAGTATGTTGGCACATTTTTATTATTTATAAGACCAGCTATTATTTATTTTTATTTTAAGATTTTAATATTGAAAAAAAAATAAATTAAATTTATATTAACGAGGTATCTACATTAATAAAGAATGTGTTGAGATGAATTTTATATCTAAAATTCTTATTAAAAAAAAAAAATTATTTTTGTAAAGGTCATATCAATACTTTGATTCAGAATCTATAAATAATATAAATATTTATTTCAGAATGTATAATACTAATGTTTAAATTTAATTTAATAAAAATTATCAATTTTTTTTAAATTAATTATTTCTGAGAGTTTTAATGTTAGATTTATAATTGATAAAATTATTTTTATTAAAGAAAGTAAATCAAATTCTATTTTCAAATTTTTAGAAAACCTAAAAACAAAAAAATTAAGTTACTTTATTGTTAGACATTTTTATTTGTTTTATATACTAAATAAAATGTGCGTAAAAATTTATATAAAAAAGTATCAATTGTATGTTTGTGTTTTATTTAAAGAAAGAAAAATTGTTTATTCATTTTCTTAAATTTAATATTTTTTTGTGAATGTAAATTTTGGAGTTTTGAAATCTTAATATATAAAAAAATTTGCAAAACACACAATAATATTATATAAAATAAAGTTCAAAAGATATAAATGATGATTTCAGGTTGTAAAATATTGGCATTTTATTCAACATTTTTAAGGATTTTTTGTTTGTATTATAAAAATATATGGACTTTGATTTGTTATAAGTTGGGAGAATGAAAATAAACCAAAATTTGGAAGTTAAAATTTGTAAAAAAATATTTTATATAATTTTATCAAATTTATGAAAAATAGAAATAATTAGATTATTAAATGATGGTAAAGTTAAAAATTTAAATTAATAAGTGGTTTTGAATAATTGTTAAAATGTTTATAAAATACCAATAATACCAATATACCACACTCACGATATTATATCTAGTTTAAAATATTTCGGAAATTGAAAACAAAAACAAAAAATAAAATAAACATAAGTTCAGCAACTTTTAAGTTATCTAAAGTCAATTGAGATTTGTTTTAATAAAATAATACCGAGATTTATTTGTTACAATATGACCACCAAAGCTTCAATAAAAATATAATGAATGGAAACGATTAATTAATGTAACTACTAATTCATTTTTGAAAAAAATATCAATTAAAATAAATTACAATGTCCTTACATTATTAACTTTTTTTCTTCATTTCTCTTAATAATTACTTATTCTTTATTTTTTTATATTCTTATATAGAGTATTTATAGAGTGTAAATTATATAAAACAATAATTTCTCGAGGAATGTACAAAAAAAACAAACAACAAACAAACAAAATTTAAAATACTGTAAAATAATACAATGTGCAAAAGACAATCCAATAAAATAAAAAAATATGAGTATTAAACCAAATATTCAGTCTACGCATGGCAAATATATATATACATATATATTTTTCCAATTGACTTATAATACGTATAATTTAATAATAATAATAATAATAATAATAATAATAATAATAATAAATAAGTAACATTTTTCCAGCAGAAATGCTGAGAAAGTGCAATAACTCGAATAATAATAATAAAAAAAAATTATTGTTAAATAATTTTCTTTTAAAATAAAAAGAAAATAATTTTGAAAATTCTTCATATTTTTGACATTTAATTCTCAAAAAGTTTTATCAGATGAGGAATGTCAATCAAAAAGGATTTTTTAATTATTATTTTTTTTTTCTGTAATTTTGGATATGTTTGGTAAATCTTTACTATATATATATATATATATATTCTTTTTAATTGTGGCGTAATGAGGCAATTATCAGAATTTTAAGCCCTGGAAATCTACTTTTAAAGATGAAAATTTGTTTAATTATTATGCTTTTTTTAGGTGGATGTTCGCACATTTTCTCTAATCTATTTATCTGATTCTATTTTTAAGACAACTAACAATGATTCATTTAAATGGACTAAAATAGATTATAAAAAACTTCGGGAGGTAGAGTGGGGTAATTTTTTTTATCAATTAAGGACTCAAAGCCTGAAGGTACACCACTGTAATTGAATTTATTAATTACTTACTAATTATTTATTAATCTATTTCAACAATAAAATTATTATTTTTTTATATAATTACCATCATGTCAAAAACATCTATAAACCAAGTTTATGTATACAAATTATTAACAATCAGAGCATATATATATACTTCAGTGCAAGTTATATATACTTCATTATGAAGTCCATTAATCTAATATATAATATTTAGAAATTTATATATATATATAATATAACTACTTGTCCTTTTTGATTCATATACACTTATATGATAAAGGCTTTTGTATAGTTAGCCTAACAATAAAAAAAAATAAATAATTTTATATATTAAAAAATATTTCATTTCAATTAAGTTAATACAAAATAAACATGAGTTAACTTTCCAAATATTAATTATTTTCTTAAGTACTAGATTCATAATCAATTTGAAAGTTTTTTATTAATTTTGAAGTCGGTTGAAATGGAATGGAAAACCTTATCCATTTACTAAAGGATATATCACTATACATATATTACAATGTGTCCAATATCCCAACAAGTGCCGATTGTAGCTGATTTCATTAAATTGGATACTTATTTTATTTTATTTTTTTTTATTTTCAGGTAGAGAAAAGAAAATCATCGGAATTATAAAAAGTTAAGTTATCATTTCACTAGAAGTATAATAAATATATAATAAAATAAATATAAATAAATAAAAATAAAATTATAAAATAATTTAAATTAATGAACAAATTTAAAATCAAAGTTCTTGGTAAAATTAAAGGAGATATTAACGAATAATTTTCAAAGATATTATATATTTGTGTTTTATATTTTTTATTCAAATCCCTTCATTAGAATTTTTAATTTAAAAATTTGATAAGAACAAATAAATAAATAATTTGTAATGTTAACTTATTATTCAATTATAAAGAAATTGATTTTATAATTTTCTTTAATACAGGGCCTTTGATAGCAAAGTGGCTTATCATATCCAGAGTAAGAAATTTTAGACATAATAGTCTTATTATTATATACTTACAGAATCTTTATTAATTGTTCGTATAAACAAAAATTGGTTTTAAATCGAATTAATGTTTTGTTTGCATTTATTTCTTTTTACGATGTTAGGAAATTGAAATTTTGAGGCAAGTATATAATATTATTATTATTAGTGTTATTATTATTATTATTATTTAATTGAATGGAGTTAGATAAAATTTTCATGTTTGTAGCGCAGTGGCAATCTCTCGATGGATGCCCGCCAACTCTTGAAGTCGTGTTGCCAGTTGAACGTTAAGGGTATCGAGGACCCTTCGTTGCGATTCTTGAGCAGCAAGAGCCGTTTCCAATTGTGCCTGAGCCAATGACACTGCCGCCTGGAGTTCAGCATTCTCTTGTTGTAGATTCTTTTAAAGAAAAATATAGTTAAAAAAAAATAATTTATAATTACATTAAATATAATAAAACTTAAAAAATTATTATAGTAAATAAGATTTCGTGTAAATATAATTAATTTTTTATTAAAAATTTATAGAAAAATTTGGGGTCACGATTTAAGTGTTCGAACTCCTCTGAAACGGTTTAATCAGTTTTAATAAAAATTTTATATGTGTATAAGAATAGGCAATAAAGTATATTTCATAGAGGTAGCTGTCCATGTACATCGTTAAGTTTATTTGTTAACTTATTTAATATAATTAATCAGAATGATTAATTATCTCTTTTCAGGTAACGGGAGAAAACAAAGAAAATTAAAAGGTCAAGAAAAAGAATCGAATTAAAACAATTATAAAATTTTAAAATATATTAAATTTTTTAAATTTTTAAACAATCAAATTTAGTGTGACATTTTGGAAAAAAAAATTATCAAGTCAGAAGGGATGAACTTGGAGGTGACTAAAAAATTATGGTCTTTTTATTGGGGTTGAAATCTATTTCTTAATTTTGAAAGATTTTTTATTTATTAATACAAGTATTTAATAATTTAATATCTATTAATAGAGATGGAATTGTAATATCAAGTTCCCATCAGAAAAGAATAAAATGATAAAAATTCTAACAAAATATTGATTTTACATCCAAAAAATCCAATAGATAATTAAATATTTAAAATCTTATTTTTATGGATATTAAATGTTTAAGATATTAAGATAATATTTATTTTTGTTATTGTAATTGTAATCAAATCATATCTTACTTTAACTCGTTCATCTTGAGATCGGCTATGTGCCTCTAGTTGCGATTGTGGTAGTTTATTGGCTGCTTGAAGACGTTTAATTTCATCATCTCTTGTTTTTAATTCAATATCCATTTGTTCAACACGAACACGCAATGTGCCTAATTCTTTACGCAATTCGGACGCAGCATCAGCTGAACCTTTCACAACAAAAATAAAAAAAAATATTAATATGAAGAAAGAATAATATGTATAATAGAGTCCTATTTATTTATATATTATAGATTAAAATTCCAAAAAAAGAAATTTAATAATTATTAAATAATCATTTAATTAACTCCTCAAAGACTGAAAACATAACCAATGATATTATAAAATGTAAGATGATATTCAATTTAAATAGAATGATTATTGAAATAATTTTCATGTATATATATATATATATATATATATATATATATATTTGTTCGTTTATGTTTCCGTGAAATTTTTTATTATTATGAAAAATATTTTCAGATTATTTTCATGTTTAATTGTGAGATTTGGGACTTTACGTTTCGGCTCCCATTTTGGCATCATTTTCATTAGTTTATTTAGGATTGAATTTTTCGGGATTTTGGGTCTTAGTCGGTATGAACATCCAGAATACCAAAAAATCCTTTCTAAATAATCTCTTGAAAATGACCTCAAGATGAGCGCCGAAACGTAAATTCCCAAATCTCACAATTAAATGTAAAAATAACCCAGAAATAATATCCAATAATATATATATATATATTAATCAATATATTTGATAAAATTGAATTTTTATAATTATATTTGAAAATGATTAAGAAATTATCAAAAGTATACAATTTTTTTTATTTATATTAATAAATTAATTGCGAAATATTGAAAAAATAATAAAATAAAAAAATAAACTTACTTTTTCTTCACTTTAAATTTTATATTAAAAATTAAAATAAAATACATATTCCTTTTATATTAAAAATAGATAGTTATATATTTGATGAAAATTCATAAATTATTTTATTTATCTTATAATAGTCAATTATTTCTAAATTTTTTTTTTATAAATTCTAATACAATTACAAATGAAAATAGAAAACAATAAATGATCATAATCAATGGCGTCGGGTCGGTGGGGCACGGGGGTGGACACGTGCCCCTCCCCCCAAACATTGTTCAAAAATAAATTTAAAAGTGATTAGTTTTGTAACTGAGAACCCAAAAGAAAAAAAACATCTTAAAATTACGTATAAGATTAGTCTAAACATTATGAATAAATAAATAATTTATTTTGTCAAAATTTTTTCTGGGAGAGACACCCGGACCCCCCCCCCCAACATAATAGATCACACTACGCCACTGATCATAATCATATTAAAAATTATTAATTTAAATTTATATAGAAAATAATGAATTATTTTTTTTTTGAACAATGAAAATTTTATTATACCTTTGGCCGCTTCTAATTCTAAATATTTCGTTTTAATTCTTTGATTCTCTTCTTTATACGAGTGAAGTTGTCGTTTCCATTCATCAACGTTGGCTGTTGACTCTTGTAGCGCTGATGTCAATCGAGCATTATTATTTTTTAATGTAGCTAATTCAATTTCCCATTTTTTAGCATTGGCAGAGCTAAAAAAACATTTAATTATATAGTTAGATAATAGTATAATATAAAAATATGTAAGCACTATATATACATAATAATAATCTCTCTCTATATATATATAAGACGCATTTGTTGTCTGTCTGTTCCCTTATAACTTATAACTCAAGATCCAGACAACGAAATAACATGGAATTTGGTACACGTATACAAAATTACTTGGGAAAGGTTCTTAATCAGGTTTCGTTCCAAAAATATTTTTTTGTATTAGAAATTCATTTAAAATATATATGATAAAAGAAACTAATTTTAAATAACAATGATGTTCTAGCCTACATGGAAGCAAATGTGCCAAGATTTACTCCAGATCCATCACTGGAATGATCGGAAGTGAAAGAGGCGGCATTGTCTTTTTGGATGCACCAGGTGCCACACACAAGACTTTTCTACTCAATTTGCTATTGGCTTTTGTGAGGAACTGGCTGAGGCTGTTGAGGCATAGCAGCTGGTGGTCGAACAGCACATTCGACCTTCAAGTTGCCACTGGACTTGGCCAGATCAGACAGTGCCACTTGCAATATTTCCAAGGGCACAGGACAGGGGCATGTTCTCAAAACCTTCAAGCTAATTGTTTTGGGATGAGGTTACCAGGAGTCACAAAAATGCTCTTAACAAGACATTACAGGATTTGCGAGGCAGCTCTGCAATAATGGGTGGAGTAACTGTTGTGCTTGCTGGTGATATTCGACAAACACTTCCCATTGTCATACGTGGCACACCAACAGAGCAGATCAATGCCTGTTTAAGATTCTTATCGATGGCACCATGCAGAAAAATTCAGTCTAATGGCACAAAATTAATTGTGAAAAAGCTGCAACATGTCATTCAAGCTACAGTACTCACAGGGTGTGAATGTATTCATTCCAAGAGAATACCTATCATACCCTCAGAAAACACCATACAATTCAAGAGAAGAAGACAATTTCCTTTAAAACTGGGCTTTGCTATGACAATCAACAATTCAAAGGAGCAGTCTCTTGGGATTGCTGGTATAGACTTGCAGACGCCATGCTTTTCTCATGGGCAGTTGTATGTGGCCTGCTCCACAGTGGACAAAGCGTGTCTTTATACACACTCCAAATGGAACTGCATGATATCTATCAAATTACTTTAAGATAAATCTACCCTTTTATTGCATGCAAATAAACAGTTTTGTACGCTTCTACAGAAAACCTTATTTTAAAACCCGGCAAAATCGGGGACTTACAGCTAGTGTATAAATAACCATCAAGGTGTGTCTAATTATTTTTAATGAAATTTTTAAAATATAGTTAAATCCTTGTAAAAATAAAATTTTATTAAATAGTATAAATTATATTTAGTTAAGAAATTATTATAATTAAAAACGAAATCAACATTTCATCATACACGTATTAATACGTGTATTAATGACTAGCAAATTGAAAATATAATTATATAGCTATGAGTGATAGATAATTTATTTAGACTTTAAGTTTTACTTTAGGATTTAAGTATTTATAGTATAATTTTTTATTATATTATTATATTTATATATAAATATATATATCTATCTCTGTGGTCAGCGCTGGATAAAAAGGCGAGCAAGCAGGGCGTCATATTTTGAGGGGCGTCGATTTAAAAATTAAATATTTTTTTACATCCATTATTTAAAAGATAATTTGTATGAAAGGATAAAAACAAATTTTGTTTTCCCCGGACGTTCAAAATCTTAGAACAGGCCCTATCTGTGGATCTACGGAACTCGAAAGTGCAGCTACCACATTTCTCCAAACGTCCCTATTCTGAGCTACTCCCATCCAACTCCTATTGTCTCCCATCTCTATTGCATCCCTTCCTACATTGTGTGCCTGGTCTTCCAATCGGTCTCCCCACAAATAGACTTTTCACAGTCTTTCCTCTATCATTCTTGTCACGTGTCTCGCTTTTAATATTTTATGTCTGGAGATGTATAGAGGTCATGCAATTCCGGTTTATGCAGTCTCCGCCATTCCAACCGAACAGGCGTTGATGATTACAACCCAAATTTAATGTCTTTTCTATATATATATATATATATATATATATATATATATATTTGTTACTTTTTTCAATCGATTTCGTTGGAAGGGGTTTTTAAAGCAATTCTTATCAGTACAGAGGAATAAAATAATAAAATTTCACAGAAATTTTTCAAAAAATAAATTTTAATAATTACAGAAAAAAATTAATATTAATTTTTTATAGGAAAATAAACTTTTTCAAATGATTAATTTAATATTATATTAATATAATATTTTAAAATAAATATAAGAGATTTCATTTTAATTAATTAAAAATAATTATAATTCAGTTGCATACTATAACAATAATTTTCAATCTAAAATTTATTTTAATTATTTAAAAGTGAAATTAACATTGAAATGAATTACCTTTGAGCTAAAGCCAATTTGAGTCTATCATTTTCATATTTGAGTTGTGCTTCGTTTTGCGCAGCTCCTGCTGGCGTTGCGGGTGCTTTATCTCCTAAAAAGTTAATTATTATATAAATATATATATAAATATAAAATTAAAAATAATTTTTTTTAATTCCATGTATCAAGTCCATGCGGTTAATACATTCCAATGGATTTTTCGAGAGTGGTTTGAGAAGTGTTGGTTAGGATTTAAGTGAAGAATGGTGTTTATAATAAGAACAGAGAGGATCCGAGAATGAACATGGCTAAGTGGTTCATTGATTGAGGGTAAATCAACAGAAGATTTTAATTACAGAGAGATTTAATTAAACAATTATCTTTTTCATCTATTGTTTTAATATTAAATTATTAAATAAACATAGAAGGTACTAAATATTCTTATTTAGGGGTTGGACACATTTAAAATCTACAAAACGTTGATTAATCAAGGAGTTTATTTTGGTTTTTATTATGAAATTTACATAACAGATGGGATTAATTACAAAAAAAAAAAAAAAATAGAAAGGAAAGTTGAATTTAATTTAATTTGGCAAAATTTAAAAAAAAAACATATTTTTTTATGAACAAGATATTTCTTCCTACAAATTTAGATTTGTGCTCAAATTTGAGTATAAAGTTAGACAAGAAAATGTTAAAAATTTGAATATAAATTTTATTTTTTTTATAAGGAAACATAATTAATCGTTATTTTTCTTATTTTATTTTCTTATAAATGCTCAGAATACCTATTTTAAACTAGACAAAATTATATTTTGATTTAAAATTCTAAAGTGTGATGTTTTTTTTTTGTTTTTTTGTTTTTGAATTTAATAATTTTTTAAATTATACACTACTTTTGTGTTTTTTCAAAAAAAGAAAATGTATCATATTAAAAAATTAATTTGAATACTATAAAAGTTATTTATTTCTTTTTTTTTCTTTTAACATTAATTGTTTGCTATTTTATTGAATTAAATCTTTCTTGAATAGGACTTCAATCTATGAGTATATAATCATATATTGTAAAAATGTATGTGAACATATGTGAATTGGATAATCAGCATTTTTTAAAAATATAAACAATATATATATATAATAAGACTTTTTGATCGTAGTTTGTATTAAGAAATTAAATTATATATATATATATATATATATATGTGTGTGTGGGTGTGTGAGTGAAAAAAATGTTACATATAAGCTGAAAGTGCAATAGTTGTTTCAATATAAAATAAAGTCAATTAAATATTTAATATTTATATTGTGTTAATAAAATTTTAATAAAGGTCCTTAAAAGTTATGCAATCAGTAGTGATAATTTTTTTTTTAAATTATAAGGATGCCAAAAAGATAAATAGTCATTTTCTAGTTTAATTATATATATTTATTAATTATATTGATTTTTTTAATTTTGATTCCTCAAACTCAGAACTTATCCTCTGAGCTATGTTTGAAGTTATTGTAATTTGTTATTAAAGTATAAATTAAAAAAATAGTAAAAAAATCAGATTGCATAAGTTTAAGGGATGTTTGAGGAATTTTCAATTCCAATATAGTGAGAGCTAAGTGTATTGAGTGAAAATATATGTATTATTAAAGAATATACTGTTTTTCAAATATTTTATTTAAAAACCGTCGCCTAAGATAAGATTATATATTTACTTCTCAAAAAAGCCCATGCATTTAAAACCAATCAAAGCCATTAATCTAAATGAAACGTTACACGCGCTCTACTATAATATAAATAAATATTTTCTTTTTTCTTTTATTTAAATATTAAAGAAAATATATTTTTTTTTAAATTTTATATAATCGACTAAATACCTAAATCTATATATATATATATAAATTATAGATTTTAGATTTTTCTATTTAATTATTTATTTATTCTTTGAATAAAAAAAATATAGAAACTAAGGCAGTTATCTTATAAATTTTCTTATTTATTCAGTCATTATTTATTACAAATGATGTTGTTATGGGCTTGGAATAAAATTTAATGTTGATTATTATCATGCATAATTTTAGTTAAGAGGTAATCAATCACTCAACAACTGATAACCAACACAAAAATAAAGAATTGGACAGGGTGAAAAATAAAACAACCGCGAGAGCGACAGAGTGAGAGAGAGAGAGAGAGAGAGAGAGAAAATCAACCTCTAAAAAAATGACCGGAGGATAAAAAACAGAGTTGCGTTGGATGATAACCTGAGAAGAAGAAATTGATTGAGAATCATTGTGATGTTGAAAAGAGTATGACGTTAATTAAATGAATTGTGATAATTACCTGCAGAATTGGGGGCGGATTGGGGTTGTTTGCTGGTGTGTTTGGGACTCTCGCCGCCTTGTTGAGTCGCTGTTAAGGATTGACTACGTTGGTGAGCCACTTTAGGGTCCATCGGTGTCGGTGATGGACAACAAGCATTGCCCACGGATACCTGAAAACCATCAAGCTACTCCAAATAAAAAACAGAACGATGCCATCATATTATAAAATATCTATACATATACATTTTTTAAAAAAAAAATCTCATGGAAAAAGAGAGAGCCTATCTAATCGGTTGCCGTCTAAACGGGATAGAGATGTATGATCAGTAAAATCTCAACCTTTTTTTTTCTTGATCAGAGACCTCTACTTTTTATTTCAAATAGTTTCTCAATTTAAATTGGGTTGGTTTGGTTAAAGAGAAAAAAAATTCCCTTTTCAGCCCCGGGAATTGCACCTGGGTACACAAGGTTGAAAGACAATCATGTTGTTCCCGCAGACTCAGTGGAGCCTTTATCTAGACTAGACAATATGACGGGCAAAAATCAAAATTTTATTTATCTGATCATAGGAAATATTAATATAATTTTGTGAAATAAATGTGAGATATGAATATGAAAAATATATCACTCAAAACGATTCAATAAAATCCGATTTGAGAGCAAACAGTTGCACACTCTTCTAATAATCTATTATTTGTATTGTACAACCCCTCTCTATAAAAATAATTACAATACTCATATTTCCAATTAGTAAGATTAATAGATAATTAAGAATAAAAAAGAGCATAGGTTTTACCTGAGCTGGGGCAGGTGAGATAATGCCTGTAACACCTCCTGGTGTTGCATTGGGCGGTACAGCACCTGCAGAAGTTGGCGGCTCAAGGAGAGGGCCATCGATAGGGGCACCACCGGGGGTGGTTGGAGGAGGCACGCAAGCCCTGGAAGTAATCGGACTGGCGTTTGCAGATGTTACTGGAGTCACTGCACTGCCATTAGCAGTGGCAGATTTGGCATTTGCTAATTTTGTGGCCTCTTTTACCTCTTGGAACTTTTCAATGAACTAAAATTAAAAAAAAAAAAAAAAAATAAAGTAAAATATATTACTGTGTTTTTTTTCAAATATTTGCTCTTTAAAAAGAAAGATAAATGTTTAAGAAAAATATAATTAATTTTAAATTAATTTATAAATTAATATATTCAATCCATTTTCAGTTTTGAAATTAATTATTTAATGGATAAAATACTAAATAAAATTGTTAAATGTTTTTCAATTTAAAAAAAAATATTATATACTTATAATGTTTATTTATTTATTAGATTCATATTTCTTAGTCTTATATTAAAAATAATTTATATGTATTTTTTCAAGGATTATTTTGAGATCAAAATTGCTTTCAGACATACTAAGTATATTTATTTTTTAATTGTTATTTGGTTAATTAAATTTTTCTGAATGGGTGAGTTTTGAACCCTGGAACTCAAGTTCCAATACTCAGGACTGTACCATTCGACTGTTTATTTTTATTTAAATAAAATGAAATTACCTTGTTAAGTTCAGCCTCGCTGCTGAATCCAAGACCATAAACGGTGTTTGCCCTTACATCAGACCATTGGCCAAATTTTTGCGAAGTTTTTGTAAAGGTCATGTTGGGTGTAATTGTACTATTGATAACAGCTTTTGTACCTTCAACGCTGATAATACGATATAACGAACGGGTTGAGTCATAGAAAAAAGAGACAGAGACGGCGGCGGCTGATGCAGAAATCCACGATCGTTTCGTCTTCGGGTCGATGTGAAAGACATGAGCCTTGCACGAGAAAATCGGCTGCTCACTGTTAAAAACAAACAAGCAAAAGAAATAAAATTAATGGATGGATTAACAGGAGATTGAAAGTGCAAATGAAGCTAAAATGTAATTATTGAACGTCGAAATTAGAGATTAAACTGCCTCTAACAGTTATTTCTTTATTTATATAAAAAAGGAAAGTTTTATAAATTTTATTTGATTAGAAGCCTATATAAAATTATAAAATAGAAGATTATTTTTACTATCTCGCCAAAATTTTCGATGTCGAGATTTTGACGTTTTTATACGTTTTGAAGGTCCCTGAGTTATTTTAACTAAGGCTGAGAAAAATGTCTGTCTGTGTGTGAGTATGTGTGTATGTAGACAAGATTACGCAAAAACGGGTTGAGCTAGAATAATGAAATTTGGTATACGGGCATTATTCAAAATTGGTAGTTTTCTATCAACTTTTGTGAAATGTAGCTCATCCGGAAGAGGGTCATTAGCAACCACGTTTTGATTTTTTTTCCTCAAAACTGACCATAAAAATAAAGATATATGTTTGATAGTTTTTCCACATGATTAAAAATTGTATAAAACTGCTATATATAGAATTTAAACTTGATTGAATCGCTGAAAGTACCGGAATTAATTTTTAAATTTTGACTTAAAAATGAAGGTAAACGTTTGAAATTTAATATATGTTAATTAATTAATTTACTTGAATAACAATACTATACTGCAACTTTAAATTTTTTAATTATTAACCTTCCTGATTTTATTATTCTAACTATTCTGGAGATGCACATAAAGGGGTCATGGAATTTCTCGTATGCAGTCTCCACCATTTCCAGGTGATTCTTCCTTCGGCCCTTAAATGCTACAATTTGAACCCTTGCCCTATATTGTATTATAAAAATATTTTATATATGAAAATTTTATGTTATTGTTTATAGATTCATTTAAATATAATCTATATTTATGTAGTTATTCATAAATATTATTATATTCAGTATATCTATGCGCACGGCAGTGCGCCGGCCAAGTTCCAGCAAGCCGCGGGCATGCCGTAAGTATATTTACACGAATGGTTTGGAGTCACTTTTGACCCCCCTGTATCTCAGTGCCTATTGCAAGTACAGAGATAAAATTTTATCTACGTAGTCATATACTAGAACTAAAGCAGTATGCCAAATTTCATAGTTATAGCTTCAGTAGATCCTGAAATATGATCCTGTGAAAATAGCTTATTTTGGAACTGATTCACTGATTGGTCAACAAAATTCTTAGGGTATTTCCAATGGTCCTAGCGCTATGAAATTTGGCATACAGGTCGTGTGTTATAAGTAGGTTAACAAAAAATTATGAAATTTAAGAAATCGGTCAAGCTTGAGTTGTTATAATCGAATATCAATGCGATTTTAACGAATTCAAACGAATTCATTGGTTTTGTCAGAAACTAATCAAGCTAGGACTTCGAAATTTGGTACACCGATATTATTCACAGTTTGTAGATTTCTTTTAAAATTTTTTCAAAATCGGTTAACCGGAAGTGGTACTTTACCTACACTGGTTGCGTTTACCTTTCAAGTAAAGTACCAGTTTGCTTCGAGATATTTGCTTCATATTTTGTATATAGATTTAAAAATATGAAAAAAATTCAGATACCAAATTTCATCATGATCTGACTACCGGAAGTGACATTTTGCCTATACAAGTAGCGTTAGGTGTAAATTATAAATATATATAATAGTGTTAAACCATTTTACTTTATAATTTAAATTAATGTTTGTTTATTTTTATTGTTATAACTTAACAGTTTCTATATAATTTTCAATTAATATTAATAGTTCTAATTATTTATTATTCAATACAAGTTGGAAATTCAGAACTATAAAATAAAAGAACAAATAAAATTATTATATTTAATATATGTATAAACAAATATAATTTTAATTTAAAAAAATTTGCAATTTTTTAAAACACAAAATTACTTAAAAGGCTAAGAATGGACGCGGGCGCGGCACAAAAAGGAAAAAATAGGAAGCTTTCTTAAAATAATTTGACCTGTGGCCAGGTCCGAACCGACCGACTGTTTGAAATAAATTAATTTCCAGCTACAGAAACAATTTCAAATAATTTTAATATATCTTTTAATGTAATAAACAGATATGGATATAACATAAATATTTTTAATTTTATTTTATTTATAATATATATGTAAGACCAGACTGTGACGTCATGAATGGCTGGATGACGTCATATAATTTTAAATCAAGAAAAAACTAATAAATATGATTTTTCTCGAGGATAAAACCAATACAAAGTGCATGATTCGTGGTGATATATAAAAAAATCTCCTTTGGTGTGAAAATAACCCTTTCCTTCCTATCGTCGATCGCTAATACTACCACTTCCGGTTTCCGGAATTGCACCAAAAGTTGATCAATTCATCCCACTGATGCATTAAGCAAATATACCAAATTTCATCAAAATCGGTTGAGCCGTTCAGGCTGTACACATCTATACGGACGGACGGACAGACGGACAGACGGACGGACAGACGGACAGACGGACGGACAGACATCATGCTAAAAATACTTTTTTCTGTTTAGAAAATGCATGATTCGTGGAGATATGTAAAAATCTCCACATGTGAAATTTGGTGTGAAAACAATACCTCCCTTACTATCGTCGGTCGGTAAAAAAGTATTGAAATCTAATCAAAAACATACCTGTTAAAAAGGGGGCCAAGTTCCTATCGGCTATTTGTTTGCCTAAAAAAGGGTTCAAATCCATCCCAATGCCTAGTTTAGATGCACTTCAAAATCATTCATAATCATTTTTATCAACAGCCTGATCCACTGGTAAACATTTGGCATTCCAAAGAATCGCCACCACACCCAGTCCTCCGCCTCCTGCATCCAGGCACGCCACTTTATTCACGTCAACGGTCCATCTGGCCGAAATTCACTTTACCATACACCCAACTTAAAATATGGCATAGTTGTTAAAATACGTAGGTACATGGTTTAAAATATCTAAAATTATAATACTTAGAAATTTGAACTTGGCAGGTTTTCGTGCTGTACAAAACACTCAGTCCCACACCAAGTCCTCCGCCTCCTGCATCCAGGCACACTACACGCCACTTTATTCACGTCAACGGTTCATCTGGCCGAAATTCACTTTACCATATACCCAACTTAAAATATGGTATAGTTGTTAAAATACGTAGGTACTTGGTTTAAAATATTTACAATTTTAATACTTAGTATTAGCAGGTTAAATTATATATTTAAATAATAAATATAATTATACAATTAATCTAGTGTTACGTACAGTACGAAAACCTGCCAAGTTCAAATTTCTAAGTATTATAATTTTAGATATTTTAAACCATGTACCTACGTATTTTAACAACTATACCATATTTTAAGTTGGGTGTATGGTAAAGTGAATTTCGGCCAGATGGACCGTTGACATGAATAAAGTGGCGTGCCTGGATGCAGGAGGCGGAGGACTGGGTGTGGTAGCGATTCTTTGGAATGCCAAATGTTTACCAGTGGATCAGGCTGTTGATAAAAATGATTATGAATGATTTTGAAGTGCATCTAAACTTGGCATTGGGATGGATTTGAACCCTTTTTTAGGCAAACAAATAGCCGATAGGAACTTGGCCCCCTTTTTAACAGGTATGTTTTTGATTAGATATAAATTACATAAATATATAAAATATATTATATGATTTAATATAAATCAAGTATTAATATATTTTGATAAAAAATATTATTTTGTAACATAATAATTTCTAAATATTACTTAAATGATATGCATAAATAAAGTTAAATTGTATTTATTTTTCAAATTTTCATTTTGTCCACCAGTTGATATAAAATATAACAGTTTTAATATTAATTAATGAACTTGATGAGGTTCGATTTCAAGTTCACGACAGACTAGAACATTTGCAATATATAATTATTAAAATCACAAATTAAATAAGAGAATCAAACCTGATCAGGTAGTACAATAATCAATTAGTACAAAACAAATTTGTTGTCAATCCTTATATAAAATATTATTGCTAAAAAATAATAAATAAGGGAGATATAATTTTATATAAAGACATACATTCAATTATTAACATTTATTTTTAAAAGATTATATATAAACCTGTTGTTTTCATAAGTGAAATTTTTTTTTTTAATAAATTCCAAAATTTGATTTATTATATGACATATTTCCATTTTCTCTCTCATCTTTTCTTTCTGATTAATTTAATTCTAAAATATTAAGGATTTGGGCTTGTTGACATGAATTATCTTTAGCTATATTTCAAATGTTTAGTAATGTTTGTTTAATTTTATTGGAAATCTTATCTTTTGACTTGTGTGACTATATATCTATAGTAAGTATTCCACGTTATATATATAAAAAGAGATGAAGAAGAAAAAAAAGAAACAATAGGAAAAGATGGATAAAGCCAAAAACGAAGTTATCGTATATAAGATTTTCCGGAATATGATTTTATTATTTTCTTTATAAAGAAACCGGAAAAATTGATTCTATAAACATCAATTGAATAACGCACACACAAAAAAAGTGAGAGAGAGAGAGATGAAAAAAATAAAATATAATAAATATTATAAGAGTATTGTGACTAAGTTTGAAATGTGTTTTCAATTTTTGCCCTATACTTGAAAGGGGATGATCCCAATTGAATTTTCTGACACTTTTCATTAGAGAGCTTTGTTTGTTTTCGATTTTAATCTCAAATACCGCGTTAATTCCATCCAACATCTCAGTATATCTACCAAGTCGAGTATGAAAGATAAGAGATTGATTAATAGCCTAAATAGTAATCAATTGATCAACAATTCAATGGAAATATAGTCAATAATGTGTTCAATGTCCTAGAAAATAATCTATGAAAGATTGTCATTATTTTATCACATTCCAGTATATTATCTTATCTTATTATACTAGCAAAAATTGTATATATATATATATATCTTTGTATATTTTTGAGATATTAAAGAGCTCGATGGATTTTTGGGAAATTCACATCATAGATTATATTTTTATAAAGAAACATCGATCTGTATTGGTTTCAGCCTCGAGAAAAATCAACTTTATTAGTATTTTCTTAATTTAAAATAGTAAATTTATATAAGGTCATCAATTACTTCATCCATATAAAAATTTGCCTCTTGATATTCTTTTTAATTGATATTGTATTAATATTTTTTATATTTAAAATATTTTAAAAATTTTGTATTTAATTTGGAAATCAAATTTAAATATTTATTTTAATAACAATTTAGAATAAAATTACGAAATATATTTATCATTCCCCCACCCAAAAAAAATATTCATGAAATTAACAACATATAATGATAAAGGAAGGAATTTCAAATAAATTGTTGAATAAATTTGATCTAATTATATTAATAAAATTATATTTGATTATTATAAATAAAAAAATATAACCCCTTTTCTTAATTAAAATATAGACAAGTACAGGAGTCAATATAATTTCAGAATGTATATTATTATCAATAGTAATCCTTGGTCGAAACAGTTTATAAGCTATAGTACCGGGACCCCGAGCCTCGGCTCGGTACTTAAGTTAAAAAAAATGATTCATTATTATTGGATTTGGCTGGTAATATTAATACCTGGGACACCGAGCTCTCGCTCTACCCTTTAAAAAATATTGATACACAATTCTTTAATTATTTATTACAATTATTAAATGTTACACATTTGCATCAATCTGATTAAAATTAATGAACTTGTGCTCCTCAATAATACATAAATATATAATATATAGGTACATATATTTTTTTTCTATAGTGTTTTTTTGAAAAACTGTTTAGCGCCCCAAGTGGTTATAAAACAAACTAAAGACAAAAAAACGTGCTTTGCAGCTTTTCGGAATTAAAAAAGCAAAATTGGCAGTCGTGGGACCAGGCCTAGGACAGCTCTATGACGGTCATTTTTCCAGTGGGACAATTAGTGCACAACTAGAGGCGCTGCTGGCACTAATTTTAATTCGGTTTGATTCGGTTATCCGAAAACTGCCGAAAACATTTATCCTCAAGCTGAAGCATCTCATTCACCATGTTGACCATTTTAAATATCTCTGGCATCCATACATGACCTGACGCCGTCCAATTGCGTGCAATATGGCTTCTAAAGTAAGTTTAATTAATATAATTTTACTATTATTGATTATTATTTTTCATTAAAAAGTTATATAATATATGTATATATAAATAAATTTTTGATTTTGCAGTTTCTCGAGTGTGTTCTGAAGAATTGTTTTACAAATTCTCTGCCTTTAGGAGAACGAGGACAATTGTTCTATTTTCCAAGGTGTAATATTTTTTCTTTTAAAATTTAATGTTCTTGTTTACTAAAAAATAATTTAATAATAATAGAAAATAATTTTTTGATATTTTTTTAAATTTTTTTTTAGGAACACGTGTTATTGGGATTGACCTCAGAGTAGGCTAATCTTTTGCAATCCACGCCTGGGACATGTGTGTATATTATATTTATAATGTTTTAAGAACAATTTAATTTTTTTGGAATTTTAATATATATTATTTATATGTGTATCTTTGGTGTAACATTTTTTTTTAAATTTAATCTTGTTTTCTAATGAATAATTTAATAATAATAGAAAATAATTTTTTAATATTTTTTTTAGCGACAAATATTTCACTATCAGATTGTTTGGGCTTGACCGGCAAGGAATCCAGCCCTGTGAGAAGTATGTATTATATTTTTTAATAAAATTCATTAATCTTTTACTAACTTTGGTAATTGTACAGAAGACGGGCAAAAGGAGGTAGGTGTTTGAAACTTACTTTGAGGTGTTCCTTGAATGATTCTGAACAACTTTATATGCTATATATATGGTAAATTGTAAATTGTAATTAACACCCAGCATTCTTTTGGCGTTTCTTTATAAATATATAACACTATAATTAATTATTTACGCATTAAAGGGTTCTTGATTGTAAAATTAATTAGGAAAATTTGGTTTATTTTATTTTAGAAATATTTTTATCCATACTAAAGTTATTTAAAGACTTTTTCGGTTTTTTAGAAATAGTTTTATTCATACCAAAGTTATTTAAACGCTTTTTGGGAGTTTATATTTTCTAAAATAAAATAAAATAAACCGAATTTAAAAACTGATAGTGTGTCTAGGTGCTGCCACCTAAAGATAAAAAAGAGAAAACAGTCAACATGTCATCCACAGTGCATTCTTATAGGAGAATACACTGATTAATTAATTAATTTTTATTAATTAAACTAAAAGAGATCATAAAAAAAGTTGCATATAAAGTTGTTCAGAATCATTCAAGGAACACCTCAAAGTAAGTTTCAAACACCTACCTCCTTTTGCCCGTCTTCTGTACAATTACAATTAAATAGATTTTTTATAATGATTTAAAATAAATTTTTATTTTGCTTAGGCTTTTCTGTATTAATTATTTGGAATTTTTTTTTAAACTTAATTAATTATTGCAGGTGTTCAGCGGGACATACGCCTACACCATCTGAATTCTTCAAGGATAAAATATTTATCTCCCAGGAAGAAAAGATTGTACCAAAGGCTCACCGAGGTCAAGCGACTATTGAAGCAAAATAGAGTGAGGAAGAATATAATTGCTAGAAAATGTAAGGAAGCAAAAGAATGTGACCTTTTCCCTAAATCATTTAAAAATATTAATGATATCCATAATCTCCCTGCTCCTCTCTCAACTTTTATTTTATCCATCCTTAAAAATTTCCATTCATCAATTAACAGAATCCCGGCAATATGAGGGATGTTTGTCAAAATATCCCTCAAATAATTTCATAAAACTAATTTCCGAAGAGATGGACAAATTTTACCGTATTATCCCTAGCATCATCCATCTCACAAATATCCTCTCTTCTCCTTCCATTTCAGATCCTTTCTTCCCCACAGACTTTTGTCCATTGCATGGTGATGATTTCGCAAAAAGATGTAGCATTCTTTTACATAAAGAAATGTTACTACATTTTATTAAAATGTGTAACAGATTGATATGTAAGAAGGATATATCTTCAAGCAAAATCATCAACATTTTTGTCAAATATATTTCTCGATCACATTATTATTGTTAACTTAAAAATTGTGTAAATTTTATTTATGTGAGCAATTCTATAAAAAGTTTTTAAAAAAACGGGTGCAAAAAGAGTTAAAATTGTAAATAAAAATAACATTATTATTGTTAACTTAAAAATTGTGTAAATTTTATTTATGTGAGCAATTCTATAAAAAGTTTTTAAAAAAACGGGTGCAAAAAGAGTTAAAATTGTAAATAAAAATAACATTATTATTGTTAACTTAAAAATTGTGTAAATTTTATTTATGTGAGCAATTCTATAAAAAGTTTTTAAAAAAACGGGTGCAAAAAGAGTTAAAATTGTAAATAAAAATAACATTATTATTGTTAACTTAAAAATTGTGTAAATTTTATTTATGTGAGCAATTCTATAAAAAGTTTTTAAAAAAACGGGTGCAAAAAGAGTTAAAATTGTAAATAAAAATAACATTATTATTGTTAACTTAAAAATTGTGTAAATTTTATTTATGTGAGCAATTCTATAAAAAGTTTTTAAAAAAACGGGTGCAAAAAGAGTTAAAATTGTAAATAAAAATAACATTATTATTGTTAACTTAAAAATTGTGTAAATTTTATTTATGTGAGCAATTCTATAAAAAGTTTTTAAAAAAATGGGTGCAAAAAGAGTTAAAATTGTAAATAAAAATAACATTATTATTGTTAACTTAAAAATTGTGTAAATTTTATTTATGTGAGCAATTCTATAAAAAGTTTTTAAAAAAACGGGTGCAAAAAGGGTTGAAATTATAAATAAAAATAACATTATTATTGTTAACTTAAAAATTGTGTAAATTTTATTTATGTGAGCAATTCTATAAAAAGTTTTTAAAAAAACGGGTGCAAAAAGGGTTGAAATTATAAATAAAAATAACATTATTATTGTTAACTTAAAAATTGTGTAAATTTTATTTATGTGAGCAATTCTATACAAAGTTTTTAAATAAATAATTTTTAACTTAACTGAAAAATTTCATAATTTTTTCATTTCTCCCGCTCTCTTATTCATTCAAATTGGATTTTAAAAATGGTGCCTGGTGCCAGGCCGTTTTTTTTCTCAATTAGTTCAAATATACATCACTATGAATAGCGCCAAACGCTGGTTCAAAGAAATAGCATTGCGTGACCCCTCCCTGCGTGGGACTGGCCGACAGAAGTGAAAACTTCTGCGTAAGAAATTTTAAAACAGACGAAATTCGCGCTATTTCACGAGAAAGATGAATTTCATATGCATGTATATATATATAACTTATATATTATTTTAAACATATATTTTAAACAAATTTGTAACTTATATTTATATATATATAAATACACAACTTTGTTTAAAATATTGCAATACGAACTGTTTTATAATTCTTATCTCTAACATAAAATATATATTTATTATGTGAAGTTCATTTCGTATAATTTTGATTATATATGTATATATGAAATGAACTTTACATAATAAATATATATTTATATGTTAGAGATAATTTATAAAACAGTTCTAATGACAATTCAAATTTCGCGCTCTGTTATAAGAAATTTGAAAGCAGATGGTTTCATGGTGTTGGTCACGATCACGCGAGTTCTATACTTTTTCCCCATCCCGCAAAAGTGCTCAACGCCGCTAAAGAAGTTTTCACTTCAAAAATTATTTAATATTTGGAAATATATCTGACTTATAGAAAAAATGAATATTAATTAAAGAAAGAAATAGTTTTTAAAATATCCTGAATAATATGTAACAATTTTCAAGATAGAAATTTATTACAATATTACAATTATTAACTGTTGCATCATTGCATCAATCTGATTAAAATGAATGGAACTTCGGGTACTCAATAATAATAAATAAAATAATATTAATAAATATATTGAATAATATTTTATTGAAAAAATATTAAAACTTATAAAACTATCTAAAACTTTATTAATAAAAGAACAATGAATAAATAAATATAGAATAGTAATTTATTAAAAAGTAAACAATAGATAAAAAGAAAAAAAAATAACAAAATCATTATTTTCATTTTTAAATAACGATTCACCCGGCGAGTTTCGAACCGACGAAATCCACTCGTTAAAACATCAGTCCAACCGCTGGACTATATGTATTTAGATAAAAAATTGTCATTTTTTTACTGTCTTAGCAGGCAGTATTAAAAATTTTGACGTTTTCCATATATAATTTTCAATTAAGAAATTAATAATGAAGCTGTATGTTTCAAGAGATATCATCAATAAAACTTAATTTTTCTTTATAAATACTATATCTAGTGTGAATTTGAAAAAAATCGTTAGAGCGGTTTTTGAGAACCAATATATATAGATAAATACATATATACAATTTTAGCTAGCATAATAAGATAAGATATACTGTAATAAATATATATATAACTGAAGCCATCTAATTATAACAACATATATATGGTATATAATTATATTATAGAATCAAATATTTTCTCAAGTAAATTTGAATATATTTTTCATCTTGAAATGAAAATCAAGTTATTTTAATTAATTTGTACCATTTTAGGAAACACATTTTTGATGGGTCAATTTTAGAAAACCTAATTAATAATTGTAATAAATAATTAAAAAATTGGAAAATTTTTAAAGTTTATAATAATAAATTGTATAAATTTGTTGAAGGATCGAGAGATAGCTCGGTGTTCCAGGTACTTATTATTATTATTACTATTTTTTGGGAATGATGATAATATATATATAGAGCAAATAGCATCATATTTGAGAGGGGTATCTTGAGATAAAAAAGATATTCTTTTAGAATAATGATGAAAGCACTGTCAGCTGATCTTTCGTATTGTGACAGTTCTATGGCCATCGTTTCATTTTCTGGTGTCCATTTTCTCTTACAAAGTTAAACTTGGCTGATGACATTTTAGATTTTTATGGTTCCCTTAAAGGTAGTCGTTTGTGATTTTGTCTGAGAGGCTTTTACCGTGTATCGTTCGTATGATTCTCATCCAGGAACTTTTTATTTTTATTACTTTTGTTGAGTCAGCTTTCACTACGCCTCATAGATCATTATTATTTTTGAATTGTTGATATAAAATGAAATATGTCGATTAGTAGAATTAATTATTAGTATTTAATTTAAGAAGAATTTACTTGGATATTGACTTTCGATTTAAAAAGTATTAAGATATAAATTATTAAATAAGATTAGCTAATTTATTTATCAATTCCATCAATCAACCAGCTAATTTCATTCGACAATCTCTTCCTAATTCGCATCTACCTTTTATCAACAAACAACCACATTTTCGCAATTGGTCTCACAAAATTTTATATATTAGTACCTTTATTAAGATTTCAATATATAACTAGGAAATTATAATAAAAGTCCTTAAATAAAAAAAAATGAGCTGTGGCCAGGCACAGAACCGACCGACGATTTGAAATAAATTAATTTCCAAACAATATTATAAAGTATAAAGGACACGTGGCTAGAATGGGAGAAGATAGAATGGCGAAAAATATATTGGTAGTGAGTCCACTTGAAAGACCGAGGACACGGTGAGTGAATAATGTGGGAAAAGACGTGAGAGAGATGGAAGAGGATAGGGACTGGAGGGTTGTGGCTCAGAATAGAAAAACTTGGAGGGGTGTGTTTGCTGCACATTACAAGATAAATTTATATATATTCTTCTAAATATCTTATATAAGATAATTTTTTCTTTGTATATAAATTCAATTTAGCTATCATATTTATAATGTTATATTGATTTGGCCACTAGAGGGCTTCACTAATTTTCGGGGTCGCGAATGAAAAAAGTTTAAGAAGCCCTGATATAGAGAGATAGTATGTAGAAATTGAAAAAACCCTTTTGTTTTATATTTTACTAGAATATAGATTTGAATGAATTTATGTTATAAACAAATTATAATTATTTTTATATATAAATATTAAACAGGTTTGGTGGAACCATAGATCAACGAAATAAATTTAGAAGATTTTTGGCTATTACTTATATATTAATAATATATTTGCAACATAATATGTTGTTATATGATAAACAAATATTAGTAATTTCTATATTGAGTTTCAGAATATTAAAATTTCAATTATATTATTTTGCTTTTCGTTTAACAAACCTTTAATAATATTCATTTATTCTTGTTTAACTGAAATGTAAATTTACAATTACAATTGGTCCTGACAGTGGTTCTAATGAAAATTCATTCATTAGATTCATCAAATTAGGAAAAAGTTCCTTCAATAAGTTTTTAGTTTTCTCTTTTTATTATATTTAATGTATGTAGTTATTATAGAATATAATGCATAAATATAGAAATAAAAGTTATGTGAATGTCCAAAAAACAAAACAAGTCATTTTCCAGTTTTTTGAAACAGTGAATATTTAAAGAATAATGAAATAATAAATGAAATATATTTTGGCCCAAAATGTAGAAAGTATCTTAATTTACATGGTTTTTAGTTACATTTAAAATATTCATGTTTGTATATTTTTTTTAGTATTATTGCATATTTTTATTTCTTTAGAAAATTGTATTTAATACAAATAATTATTCTCGAGGAGGCGAAATGTTTTTTTTTCGCAACGAAGGTATATAGAACCCAAGAGCGAGTGAAATAATTGAATATTTGTTTAATTGAGTGGCAAATACTCTGATGTTGAGTCAGCAGTTTACTTTTTTTATAGTTTCTATAGCTATCAGCAAGTAGATTCTTTTAGTCTGCCTTGTTTTAAGGTCAGTTTTAAAACCATAATAAAAAAAAGGAACAGAGATGAATGGGAGTTGATTAAATAAATGTAAAACATGGTATATGTGATAGTACCTACTCGTTTATCGAAACAATACACCTCTCTTCTGCCAAAAAATTACAAAATCTGATTGGAAAATAAAATTTAAAAAAAAGAACTGATCAATGATCAGATGCAATGATTTAATTGACATTTCCATATGAGAAGATATCTAAAAGATTAAAAAAAGCCTTAATTCAAAATCAATAAATTCAGAAAGATCAAAAATATTTTAATTAATGAAAATTTTTATATTATATTCATGTTTTTCTAAAACTAAAATGAATATTCTAATAATAGGTTGTTGAACATGGAGGATATTCATATGTTCAAAGTATCAAAACAGAGTCTTAACTTTCCAGTAGGCTCTATAAGACCCATAATTGTAGTTGTCCCTATTATTTTAACTATAATAAAATAACGATTACATATATTCAAAACATTACCAGGAATATTTTTGGAATCTGCAAGTTTTTGGATTGCCTAGAGCCTAAAAAGGGCAAAGTTAGGTTATCAGACAAAGAGGGGAAAAAATTCAATCAAGAAAAATCAGAAAATATACAGATATCAGGACCAGACGTGTTTCAGTGTTAGTGTTAGTGCTAAGGATTCTTTGGAGGATCAGACCAAAATAAGTCCAAAATATCCCACATTCATAGTTTTCTATCAAATTTTGAGAAATGTAGCTCAACCGGAAGAGGGTCATTACTTACGTTTTGATTTTTTTTTTTTCTTCTAAAGTGACCGTAAAAATAAAGATATATGTTTGATAATTTTTCACATGATTAATAATTGTATAAAACTGCAATATATAGAATTTCAGCTTGATTGAATCGTTGAAAGTACCAGAATTAATTTTTTAACACTGCAAATTTCAGGCGCCAACACGTGACGTGGTGCCATTAACAAAGAGCCAAACATGCGCTGGTTCAATAAATTATATTTATTAAATTTAATTTAATTTAAATTAATATATGTTATTTAATCCAATTCATATTTGCGAGATAGTCGAGTGGAGACACTCCAGATATTTTCTATTGCAGAAAACATTTTTTCATTTATTTTAAAAATATAATATGTATAAAAAAAGTTTTACTTTAACAGCCTTTTAAAAATTGTTCTCTATAATATTCCTCTCTCTCTACCTGTTTTACAAATAATTTTAAATATAATTTTATAATTATATAAACATGTGTAAAAGAAAATCCTTTTTTAGTGCAAGTATATTTTTTTCTTCCTATTTATTACAAAATTACATATTATTTGATCTAAAATGCAAATATTATAAATTTAAAAATAAATTTAAAAAAACATCATTTGATGAACTTTTTTGAGTTTAAACAATCGATGCAATTTATAAATTTATTTATTATTCATTTCAGCTATGCTTGACATTTTTATTTTAGATATATTGTTATTAATATTAATACAATTAACAACATTTATGTAAAATTTTTATATTTTGATTAACTTTGAACACACAACCTCAAGTTTCGGAGTTCTACTCTTCAATATGATAAAAGAAAGTTTAAATCTATTATAAGATATATTTCTTATTTTATTATACTAGCAAAAATTTTATATATATATATATATACCTTTGTATATTTTTGAGATATTAAACCGCACTAAGAATTTTTTTGAAATTCGCACCATAGATAATATTTATAAAGATAAATCTGTATTGGTTTCAGCCTTGGGAATAATCATCTTCCTTATTTTTTTCTTAATTTAAATTTATATGACGTTATTAACTAGGTCATTCATATATGCCTCTTGCCATACTTTTTTAATTGATATGGTATTAATTTTTTATATTTAAAATATTTTTTATTTAATTTCGAATAAAATTAAAAATATTTATTAATGTCTCACCAAATTTGTCTTGCAAACATTGTAACTATAAATTATCTTTCTGTGTTCCCGTTAACATATTATTTATGATATATTAAAAACAATTTCTTTCTTTAATTAATGATTCATTTAAAATAATAATTAAAGAATATCTTATTCAAAATAAATTATTGAATAAATATGATTTAATAATGTTAAATAGAAATAGAAAAAGCATAAATAAATCATTTTTTCATTTATTTTTTTAATTATTTATTATACTTTTTAATTATTTTTTCTCTAAAATATTTGAAATATTTTAATCTGTTTTGTCGTTTAATTTTTTGTTAATTTTTATAAATTTCTATTAGTTAATTTTATTATTTATTATTATTATTTATTATTATTGAGGACCCAAGTTCCATTCTTTTAATCAGATTGATGCAATGATGTAACATTTAATAATTGTAATAAATAATTAAAGAATTGTATATCAATATTTTTTAAAAGGCTATAGCACGGTGTTCCAAGTACTTATTTAGTAATATGAATAGTTATTCAATATATTCGATCTTTTATCCCCAATTAATAGAAAAATAAAATAAAATTAGGAAAACAAATGTGAAAAACGATTAATTACAGTTGCTGGAAAATGAACCCCAGGAGACTCTATTTTATAAATTTTAATTGAATTACCAAAAGATCAAATATTATTTTTATATTTATTTAATTTGTTCGATAAATTAGAAGTAAATTAAATGAATAATTCATTTATTTATTCCTGAAATGAAATTTTAGTTTAGTTGTTGTTGTATAAATGAATATTCATTTAAAATTCAAAATGAAGGTAGATATAAAAAAAGCTTTAGTTTAGTAATAACATCCCCATAAAGGAAATATATTATTTGACTGAACTAGACAAATGTTTTTGAAAATCAATCATTAATTCACTATATATACAATATTTAAACAAAATGCAAAAGAGAGAGAGAGAGAAAAGAGATGAATTTGTTTCTTTGTTTGTTATTTTCAACTAAATATTGTAGAGAATGCTTTTATAGGTGATAAATAGTTTATATTTGTTTGATGGGTAGAGAGAAAGGGTTCAATATTCCGAGTGAACTGTTTGCTCAATTTCAACTGACAGCAATAAATACGATACGATACCTCTGAAAGGAATTTTTTTTTTATTATCTGTGCCTGTCCATTTTTATTTCTCTACTTAGTTCTGGTTAATTAACTCCGTAAATAAGAGAGACGAATTTCAATTGAATTCATTTAAACAAATACAAATAAAAAGAAGAAAAATCAATTCATTATTTATTATTCTCTGTTTTTAAACTTATATAAATTATATAATTTTATAAAAAAAAAAATCGTTCATGAAAATAAAATGATAAAATTAAACTAATTATTTTTAAAACTAGAATATTTAACTATAACACTAACAAGAATATGGATTATATTTAAAGAATGGACTGATAACTCTTGTTGAAACATAGTATCTATTTAGAAATTCAACCTGAAAGTTTTTTTTTATAACAATTTTTTCAATTTATAAATGGAAAATAAAATTAATAATAAAATTAAAAAGAATAAAGAAACACACGGTTTTATGTTTCAAGATAATTTTTTACTATCTCTCCTTCGCGGGCACTTGATATGCTCGCGCCCCCTAAGGAGGCGCGCCCCGCAGGTTAAGAATCACTGAGTTAAAAGAAAGTAATTGTTATAGCAGAGAGGTTGGCATCCTGCGGCTCGCGCGTATTTCCATGCATAAATTAAAATAATTATTTTATTTTATTTTCAAAGCTCATAATATTATATTGCAAAAAAAAAATTCTACAAACCTGATAAAAAAACTCACGGAGAAATTTTGAATTTACCATTTACGCAAATCCTATTCAAATACTATAATATTGAAAAACAAAAAAATGTTAGGGGCTCTTTAAAAACAAGGAAATTTTGTAAATTGTAACTTTTGGCTCTCCCCTCTCTAATTTGTCGAAATGGTCATTAAGTTAAATAAAAAAGTGCCCGCAAACTTTTGAAATTTTTCGATTTTTTTTCAATATTGTTCTAAAGGTAAGATGATTTTGTGGGCAAACTTTTGAACATGCGGTGGTAAGGGGGGAGGCGATGAACATTATGATTGGGCCGTGAATACTAAAAGGTTGAGAAATACTGCTTTAACCTTTTAATTTTATGATAAATTTTCAATAATATTCATAATTTTAATTAATATTTAATAAATAATAATTTTTAATTTCAACACTCGGTTTCGTATTTAATTGGTTTATTTGAATGTGCATTTCTCTATCAAGAAAAGTTGGCGTGAAAATTTTAACTACCGTAAAATTGACAGAATTAATCTTGATATTTTGAGATTTTATTTTAGAATGGGCACAATTGACCCCCTTAGATAAAAAAGCATAATTGAAGGTTGCAGTAATTTTTTAATAAAAAATATAAATTATTAAAATGGAATAATTTTTAAATAAATGAAATAAATATTTTCATCTATATTAAATACTTGTATATGGTGAAAAAATGAAAATTAAATCTTTTGGCTGTTTTAAGACTTTTTACATAATAATAGAGGGGGGGGGGGTGAAAAATATTTTGTATAACACGAGCCAGAACAAGATTTATGGTGCGCCTGCGGGGTATCGTAGATAATGTGGACATATTTTTATTATTTTTACATTTTTTTCTGAAAATATAAAAAAATAAGTTGACCTGTGGCCAGGTCCGAACCGACCGACGGTTTGAAATAAATTAATTTCCAGCTACAGAAACAATTTCAAATAATTTTAATATATCTATTAATGTAATAAAAAACAGATATGGAAACATAAATAATAAGTATAAACATTTTTAATTTTATTTTATTTATAATATATATGCAAGACCAGGCTGTGACGTCATGAATGGCTGGATGACGTCATATAATTTTAAATCAAGAAAAAACTAATAAATATGATTTTTCTCGAGGATAAAACCAATACAAAGTGCATGATTCGTGGTGATATATAAAAAATCTCCTTTGGTGTGAAAATAACCCTTTCCTTCCTATCGTCGATCGCTAATACTACCACTTCCGGTTTCCGGATTTGCACCAAAAGTTGATCAATTCATCCCACTGATGCATTAAGCAAATATACCAAATTTCATCAAAATCGGTTGAGCCGTTCAGGCTGTACACATCTATACGGACGGACAGACGGACGGACAGACGGACGGACAGACATCATGCTAAAAATACTTTTTTCTGTTTAGAAAATGCATGATTCGTGGAGATATGTAAAAATCTCCACATGTGAAATTTGGTGTGAAAACAATACCTCCCTTACTATCGTCGGTCGGTAAAAAATTAATGAAACAAAAGTTAATTAAATGTTAAATTTTGCTTTCAGTACTATAATAAATAATTATATTTTTCTCCTTTAAATAATAATAATTTTAATTAAATTTCACACTAAATAAATACATAAGGGAAATAAACAGTGTTAGTAGCATTAATTAAAAAAGAAGTTGTAATATGTGTTTAATTTATATTAAAACAAATTACAATGAAAATTAAAGTCTAATACATTTCATTTTCCTTATATTTTGTAAAATATATATTTTATATTGTGTTGATTATTTTATAATATATTATATAATTATTGAATTATAATTTCATGAGTAACAGGAGCTGTGAGCAATAAAATTAAAAAAAATAATTATATTGGTAAGTCCATTTTTAGTCACCTTTCATATTTGGGATCAATATCTAAAAATAAATATTATAAACTCATTTATATTTAATTAAATATTTAATTATTAATAAAACTCGTCTTACATTACATGCCTACATTAATTTTACTTTTTCTTTAGATGTTTTGTATTAAATAAAAAAAAATATTAAGGAAAATTATAGATAATTAAAAAATTGATATTATATTAATATTTTTTTAAGATTTAACAGGAAATGATAAATCTATATAATGATTTTGTTTATTGTTTGTTTATTGTCTGACATATATATTAAGTATAATGAATTTACACTTTGTCGTTTATAGAATCACCTTAATTATTTCAATTATTTGCTCTTTGGCAGTTAAGTTTGCCTTGAGCACATAAGTGTTGTTTCGAGGCTAGAAGATCAATGTTGCGTGACCTGACTTTGAACTGTCTATATATTAATTACATATATTATAGTAGAATGGATTGCAAATGGATAGGTATTCCAAGAGATGGAGTCATCATCTTCAAGTCACTTGACTCCTTTGATCTTCTCTCACCATTTCGATTGACTCGAACATGAAAATTAAATTTTATAAATATTTTTATAGTAGAAAAAATAACAAATGTGTACTTTAAAAATTCCTAATATAATAATATTTTTAGATGAAAAATAATGATTATATTTGTTTTATTAGTACCACCAAAACTTTCCAATTAGAAGGTAAAGTTTGTAAAATTATTTAAATAATTTATATAAATATAAATCTTTTAATTAATAAATTATAAATATCATTTATATAATATAATATAAATGTGCGTATAAAAATAAATATAATATACACGGTGTGGACAATAACCAAGGTGATTGAGACCATAAAAACAAAACGGGTTACAAATTTATAAATTTTATTTCAGATTATTCAAAATACATCCCTTCCTCGTTGATACATCTTTCAAATCTTTTGTAAAATAAATTGAAGCATAAATAGAAGTCATTCTTTTGGAGCCCCTTTAGGGCCGCGGTTACGTAATTCTGGAAGGCTCTCCTTTTATGGCCATTTTTAGTTTAATGAATAGCCAAAAGTCAGCTGGCGCTAGATCAGGGGAATAGGGAGGATGGGCGATAAGAACAACGCCTGGTTGTTTTTCCAAGCTTGAAACAGAATTTGATGTTGGTTCGAAGTTGGAGTGTAGGATTCATGGTTTCTTTGTGACAAGGTAGAAAAAGTTGATCTGAAAAAAATTGGATTTCGGAAAAAGTATAAACACTAGAAAACTGAATTTTTTTTTTGGTTATCGAGGGTTCATATACCTATTTAATTATGTTTTGATATCTTAGGTGTAGCTGTGTGAAAAGTAGTTACAGAACAAGTCACCTTGGTTATTGTCCACACCGTGTATAATTTTCAATCTCCCTCCAACCCTAATGGCAAATTCTAAAATTGGTCAAAATAGAAAAAAAAGTAAAGTAAAATTATTCGCATGTATATTAATAATCAAATGAATGCAAAAAACATGTTGGAGAGACATTTTAAGAAGCGAGTTAGGAAATGGTCAATAGTGAATGGAGGTGACGTGTCATAAATCATAGTATTTATGTAAACTGATGGGCAGTAAAAAAAGTTTTCATTGATTTTACAATTGTAATTAACATATATATATATATTATATATATATGATTCCCCACTATGTGCAGGGGCAATTAAATAAATTAACACTTGGTGCTTTTTAAATTTGGATTATATTAATTTTATTATAAGTAGAAAGGATTTTATATATTTGATTCTCGACTCTCTCTTGCTGGCAGGGATCTAGCCGGTACCCAGCATTTTGGGAATCCCTCAATGGTTTTCAGTTGCCCCGTCGAGCCACCAGATTACAGGAGCCAAAACCAACGGGTAGAATCCCTAAAAATTCAATATTAATAATTTTAAATAAAATAAACAAAATGCGCCAGTTTCTCATAATATTATTATATAGTGATTTTTTTTAAAAAAAACTAATTAGCTTAGATTTAATAATAGAAAAAAATAAGAAAGAATGATATTTAAATATGATTTTAGCTGTCAATTTTTAAAATAAATGATTTAAATGTGGCACAGGCACAGGCGTTTGAAATAAAAATTTACTTCAGGATTTTTGGTAGATTTTATTAATATTTAATATTATTTTTTAATTATATTATTATTTCATTTTTTTTTATTTCCATTCAAAATGTAGTGCTGGGTGATTAATATTGTCAAAAGAAGCAACGCCAATTGGGAAATAAAAAAGAAATAATTAAATATTCTTTATCTGGACATTAGAAAAAAACATTTCACCAAGAATGGTAATAAAATCACTTTTTGCGAAAGTTATTCGTTTGTGTATAGAACAAGTGAAAAAGATTAAAGAATAATTTGACAGTCCAGTTGAGGGATTTCCTAACATCCCATAGAAAGAATGAATTGCCCTTTTCAACCTTTTTATTTCACGCCTTTGATTTTTCTGTCAAGAAATTGTTCTAAAGGATATGTCAATAGGAAAAAAAGAGAGAAAAAAGTATTATTTTTCAAACAAAAGACGAAATTAATGTTTCAATTCTCGAATTTGTGATGTGACGTATTGCCATTGCTTTCTAACATATAATATGTATAAATTGAAATCACTATCATCAATTTTTATAAAAAATATAAAAAATTAGATAATAAAAAAAAAACTTAAAAAGTTAATTATTATTTTTTAAAATGTTAAAAAACCAAATATCATTAAATTATTAGAAATAAAATAATTACACTATTTAAAATATGGATACTAAAATCTATTTATATATTTTTTTTATATTATTATAAATTTACAGTATAATAATTTCAGATTGACTGGTCCAGGTGAACTTTAATATTTAATTATTAAATATTTGAACTGTATTTAACTGTGGGTGGGTAAATAATTTACCCTCAGTTAAACACGTAGTGAAATAGTTAAATGAAAATATATAATATTTAAATATTCTTACTAAATATGAAAAAAAAACATTGTTGGATAAGTCTTTACTTTAAAAAATTCTTAATAAATAAAAAATAATAGTATTCTAATTAAAATTTTATAGTTATACTTACAAAATTTATTTATTACCCAAGTTATGAAATTAGAAACTAATATTTAAAATTTTTTAAGAATTGATTATTGCCTTTAGAAAATAAGTTTTTAAATATATTTGAGTACAATTTTAAATTATAAGAATTTAATCTGCAATAGTTTCTATTATTAATAATTGTAAATTATTGTAATATCTAATATAAATATTTGTTTAGAAAATCGAAAACAAATAACAACAATATTTAAAATTAGTATGATAAAACATTAAAAAAATGATTATTTATTTATTCACTTGGTTTTGGAAGAGAAAAACTGTTACTTTAAGTGCAGAGTCAAAGTTGTTAAAATTACTAGGTTTAATATTTATTATAGATTCAAGTGAAAAGTGGTCCCTTTACAGCCACTCCAATAACATTATGTTTTTATATTTATTTATTTTTGTTAATTTTTCTTTTTTCTAATAATAACTATATATATATACAATTTGGTTGTGTGATTTTTTTTTACAATCCATTAATTGTGCCACTCAGAAGCCAAACCGATTAACTCCTATTTTTAAAATTTTGCTAGTAATGTAATGTAATGTAATCTGCAACATATGAAGTGAATATTGAACTTGATAATCTTGCAATACAATATACATTTTTGTGTAATCAATAAACCTGAATATTCTACAAGCTGTGAACTATGGGCTTCATTTTCTCAGTTTCGTGGAGTTAATCGCTTTGGCTTCTGAGTGACACAATTAATGGATTGTAAAAAAAATCGCACAATATTATTATATAATATATATAATATTTATATCATCTTAAATTTAAAAGTAATGATTTTAGCAAATTTAATATAGATTTTAAAAATAGAAAATTTTTTATTAAATAATAATGAATTATTAAGTAATTATTCATGAATATTTAAAATAATGAAATCATTGACATAGTATAATTAATTAATTGCCAAATCATCCATATTATTATAATATTTGGTATGTGAAATTAATTAAACTAATTAAAACAAGTGAAATTTACATATTACCATTATATATATATATGCTCATAAATTGTCATGAATTGGAACATTTTAACTTACGTAATAAATCTTGTATTAAACGCAATAAATCATATGAATTTTGTTTTTATTTTTTTTAATTTTTATTTTCTATTTTTTTTTTTATTTGAGACTAGTGTAGGGAGAGGATTGGATTGACGAATGTTTATCCATTCATTTGTGCTCTCTTGGCCTTCTATTATGATAACAAATTGGCTGGAATTGAATTTCAAGGGGTTATGATTCGGTCAATTGAACTTCAAAGGAGGAATGTCAGGCTTTTTGACGAGCAAAAAGCATTACGAATTAATAGAATCAATGATCATCTTCGATCGTATCAATAAATCCGTAATGTAATTGCGATATACAGAAAATGAATTTTATTTGATGATAGAAAGAAAATGATTTAATAATAATGATAATAGAATCTATTCTAAATGTTAATATATAAATAAATAAATTCAACTTAAAAAGGAAAATGGGGTATAGATGGATGCATAATCGACGGGGCGAATATAATCTTGGAATTCGATATATTCATTTTATTTTTCAAAAGTAAAACAAAAATGTGTTTAGATGGATGCATAATCAACAGGGGCTAATGTAATTTTAGAATTTGATGTTTATTTTATTTACTATAGAAATTAATGTGTAAATTTGAAAAATTGAATAATATTTATTTATGTTATTTATTAAATATCGTAGAAATAAATATAATAATATTATTATTAATAATAATAATAATCATAAACATCTTAAAAGAAAACTAATCCAAGACCCAGAACCGTTTTACAAATACACTCCTCTCTCCTCCCTCTGTTTTAAAATTCAAACACCACTCTCTATTGGGATTGACCAGTGTTAACTGATAAGACAATTGATCATAACAGACCCGATATTATACTAATAGATAATCACGAGAAAAGGGCTATTGTTATTGACATTGCGGTCCCATTGACTCATAACTTGGTAAAGACGGAGCCAGAGAAGATTTCAAAATATCAAAACCTTTCTTTCGAGCTGAAGAGATTGTGGTAATTGGACGAAGTCAAAATTGTTCCGATTGTAATGTCTGTGGAGGGACTAGATAGCAACAACCTGATAAAGAACATCAGATCGCTAGGAATATCAGATGAATTAACACCTCTCGTTCAAAAGGCTTTAGTTTTACACTCTTGTTATATACATCGTCCATTCCAAAAGAAACCGAACTTATAAAAAAAAATAGTATAAACTAATGCCATCTGTTGTAATATTTTACACGTAGATGGCTTAGTCCCTCATTGACAACTGGTATAAATTTCATGACATTTGGATGCATACAACAAAAGATATTGCGTTTCAAATGTCAGTGTGTTTTGTACATCGGTCGGAAGAGTTTCAAACAAAAAGTTGCAATTGATTTTTGTGTGTTAAACTTGGTAAAACTTTTACTGAAACGTACCAAATGCTACAAAATGCATATGGTGATGATTGTCTATCCCGTACGCAAGTTGACGAGTGGTTCGGGCGATTCAAATCGGGTAGAGAGACGCTGGATGATGACGAAGAACCAGATTTTTACGATTCAAAAGGAATTATTCACAAAGAATTTGTTCCACCCGGCCAGACAGTCACTGGAGAGTTTTACTTAGGCGTCATGAAGCGTTTGCTGGCAAAAAGGGTGTAGTTAGAAGATTCCTAGCGATGTAATTTAATGAAGAAAATAAACAAAAAATGAGAATAACTCTGGGTTAGGGTGAATTCCCTCTCGACAGCGTCCGAGCCTAACCCCACATAAAAGAAAAGAACGATTGGGGTAGGCCAAAGTTTACCAGCACTTGTGCTGAGTAAGTGTGAAAACTCGGAAATAATAATAGAATATCAAATCTTAATTTATTAGTATGGCAGAGGAACAGTGGGATTTATAAATTTCGAAAATTATAAATAAATTCCTATTTCTCCTTTTAAAGTTCATAACAAAATTTATTTTTATTATAAAATTTTATTTGTCTAATAACTTCAAGAATCCATTAGAATGGCCACAATATGAAAAATAAATGAGTGTTCAATGTTAATATAGTCAAAGAGACTGTCTGCCCCCTTCCCTTTCTTTAATTCAACTATTGGTATTTACGGATATTGATTATACATTATGTGTTATTTTCATATATATTTTGTCATGCTCCAAATAAGAAGAATACAATTAAAAATTATAAAATAACCCATAAAATTACATTCAATGTATTTTAAAAAAAGAAGTAATTAAAAGGGAAATTTATAAAATTAGAAAATAATAATAATAATAATAAAATCAAATAATAAAATTTTGATGATTATAAATTTTGAAAAATGAGAGATGAATTTTTCAACAGAAGATAATTTAATTATAATGAATCCTAATTGAAAATTATTATTATTATTATTATTTATTGTTTATTATGCTTTCTCAGACCTCACCAAAACGGCATATTTTAATTAATATATTCAATATTTTATATACAATATATTTCAATATTTTTAATTTTATTTCCAATAAATATGAATTTAGATTTGATTAAATCATAACGATAAAAGTTTATAGCAATTTATATATACCTTTATAATTCCAAAAAAAAAAAGAAACAATATGAACTCAATATAAATAAAAAATATCTCTAAAAAAATTGATACTATAAATCCATCATATATCACATTCCTCCTTTACTTTTTTCTAAAAATTCATCTTCTCCTTTGCTTAACTATCCTATCTATCTTTTTATAATTTATAAAATACGCTTCTATCTTAAATGACCTGGCCTCGTCCATTCATATTTTTTGTGTGCCGTTTTGGTTCAGGCACTATTTTCCCCCTTAAGTCCTCTGAATGTAATGGACTATATAATATGTCGTGTTGTTTTCATTGTTTCTGCATAAAAATTATGCACTTAAAAGTTGGAAATTATATCATGCCATAACATCATTCTTTATTTTAAAGCATAAATTAAATTAAAAGAATGGCTAATTTTATAAACATATAGGATAAATTCATATCATAAAATTTAAATAATATTCTTTTTGATAAATTAAATGAGTAAGAATAACATGTCAAAAAAAATTATAAGTTCAGTTTTCAATCCAATGCATTTTAAATTTTTTATTCATTTATTTAATTTATTTATTAAGTTTCAAATTTTTTTACTCTTTAGTGGTTAGGTGACGGTAATATGAAAAGTAACATATCTTTACAAAAAAAAAAAAAAAAATACATATTTTGCGATCCATAAAATTTTGTTTGTTCTGTATTTATTTATTTATTTTTTTTTTTTTTGCAAATAAAGAAAAGTTGACTTTCGTTTTATTACAAATATAAAACCAATATAAACACCCCTCAACAACAAGACCAACATCATGTCCTATATTTTATAAGTTGGTTTTGTTATAAAAAAAAAACATATAAATACACCGAACCAGTTTATTATAAAATTACAAGGTACATTATTAACACAAAATTATTAATATATATTTGCTTGTTTTTTTAAACATCCTTCCCTTGATATAAATTATAATTTTAATTGATAAAATAAAAGAGCATCGAATGAATTAATTATGAAAGATAATCAACGAATGAAAAATGTATGCCTATAGATATAATATAAGATAAATAAAATTACATTTATAAAAAAAAATATATATATATTTTTATTGAAATTTAAATTAAATATTTGTTAAGTGGCAAACAACATATATTTTATTCAGATAGATATAGATTATTTCGAAAATATTAGCTTTTTTTAATTTATTAAATACTAGCTGATCAGAGCGCCTTCCAGGCGCTCTTCACATCTAGACGGGGGCTCCGCCCCCTGTACCCCCGAGTGTAGTATTTGGTTGAAAGTCTGTATGTAAAAGGTTTTAATCCATTTTGTTTCAATCAGTATAAGTAGATAAGACATATATTTGTTTTCTTAGAAAATATATATTTTAATTTAATCAGTAAATTAATTATATATTATTATTGCATATGTTATATTTATCTAACTCTGTGTCTATACAGTTTTATTAGCTATAATAAACTATTATTGGCTATAAATTAATTATAATTAATTAAATTAATAAAAATAATTTAAAGATACAACTCGTTGAGAAATGAACTTATAATTAACATTAATAAAAATAATTTAAAGTTACAACTCGTTGAGAAATGAACTTATAATTAACATTTCCTTTAAAACTATTTAAAACCCCAGAGTGGACGCTGACAATTTGGGTTTTTCCTGGTAAGACTGTCCCCCCCCTGGATTTTCCCAATAACAAAGTGAAAGAAAATTCCCTTATGTTGCCTCCCCTTCCGACCCCCTAAGAGGGGTTATTTTAAAGGAACAATCGGAAAATAATTTTAAATGAATGAATAAATGAAAATTCAAATTTTATATATAGTTTTTTATATATGTTTATTTATTCACAAAAAATTAATTAAATTGTAATTTAAATTCTTATAGTTTTATTAAATAAATCATTTTTAGTTATAATTTTATATAAGCATTTTTTAATTGAACCTATTCAATCTTGTCATTCCCTAATCAGCATACGCGGTTTCAATAACCCTTTTAATTATTCTAAATTCAATCTTTAATTAAATCTAATTTAACACACAACAATTCCGTCTCATTATTGTAATACAAAGTTAGAAATATTAAGTTAATATAATTAATATTATTTATTTATTAATACCAATTAATAATATTAATTACTTATAAATAATTCATAATAATAATAAATTGTGATACCAACTTATAGGAATATTAAAATAATATAATTATTATTTTACATATATATGAATATAATATAAATATTTTTAATTTTATTTTAAGAATAGATATATATCTAAAAGGCGGTAACTGTGAGGTCACATATATACATTTAAATATAAAAAAACTAATGAAGATGATTTTTTCCAGATATGTGATCAATAAAACTAAATAACTTAAGAGTATAACTAATGGTTTTCAATTTATAAAATCTAATTTAACACACAACAATTCCGTCTCATTATTGTATTGTAATACAAAGTTAGAAATATTAAGTTTAAAAAAAATTAAAAATATTTGAATTTGGAAAATTATATGTAGCGCCATCTGTCGATAGTTTTGTGACACTACAGATTTTTAGCAATATATTACTAATTAAATTAATTTTGGATAAATTAATTTTGGATTTAACTACACTAAAACCTTCCTTGGTATGCCCACAACAATTCCTGAAAGTTTCACCGTAATCGGACGGGTAGTTTTTGAGTCTATAGACAGACAGACAGACACACACACACACACAGACATTGCCTTTTATATATATAGAAGATAAGTATTTGATATTGTTTTATTTATTTTTTTTATTGAAATAAAAAATGTTACATTTTTAGATTTTTAATTAATTTGTTCTTTTTTTAATTTTAAAATTTATAAACATTCAAGATTTTTTTAAAACAAATGGGATATAAAAATTAGGTACTCTATAGGTATATTGTATATTTATAGCGATCTATAAATTAATAAACAGTTACACTTAAAATTTTAAAACAATGATAATAAATAAATTGGTCAAAAAGTAGATAAAATACACATATGAAAAATTAATTATTTTTTTAAATTGAAAATTAATTGATAATCTTAAAAAGATATAAGAATTTAAAAATTCTTCTCGAATAAAGAATATGAACTGCTCAAAATTAAAATTAAAAATCAAGTGGTTCATTTTATAGTTTATATATCCTATAGTGATATCTCTCTGATTTCATTCAAAAAGACTAAAATTTAATCCGTGGTAAATGCATAACTAATATAAACCCTACAATGTTCACGGAACTATAAAACTAAAAATTTTCCATACACAACTTTCTTTAAGTATAATACTTAAAATCTAGTTTTAGAGACAATAAATTAGTGAGGATAGATTTAAAAAGAAAAAAGTAAAAAAGAAAAACAAGAGAAAAAAATTGAAGAAAAACTAATAGAAAAAAAACCTACTTGAACTTTCCGCTATCAAGAACCAACAGAAAGTTTGTAAGTGTATTAAAAGATTCTTGAAATGTTACTTTACTAGTGTTACAAATTGGAAACCTGGGAAATCTCTCAAATTAGTGTTGACTAGTGCATGAAGAACTTGAAAAAAAAAAAAATTTCGTTTCCCCCCTCCATCCTATTTTATTTCTTACTATCATCCTCTAAGTATCATCGCATTTAGCATATAAAAAATTCCTATCTCTCTCTTTTTTATTGTATTTATTGCTAGCTTCGCCTTCATCTTTTGAAATAAATTGCTTCTTGGCTCATATAAAGAAAACGCGCCTGATGTTGGTTATGATGTTAAAAAAAAAGTCAGTATAGCCAAGCCCATGGCCTAAAATATCCTTTAAATAAATGATCAAAAAAGTAAATAATAAATAATAATTGGAAAATTGATTTAAAAAAACAGAGTAAGAAAACATTTGCTTTCATTATATTTCTTTTTTGATTATTGTCTTTCTGTGTTGGTTTGTTCTTACAGTTATAATCCAATTAATTTAATTCATCGTTCTGTCCAAAATACCTTAATCTTTTTATTGGACTTTCTTTTCGTTCATTCTTTTTCTTGCTGGGGCCTTAATAAACTTTTCCCTTCTTTTGGGATATCATAAAAGAAAGTTTCTTAATAAAATAGTAATTTTAACTCTCAAGAGTTGCTAGTCATGAATGAATGATTTACTTGGAGAATTATTTCTTTATTTTTCGCCAAACTTGTAAATAATGCATGTAATAAAGCAGTTTGAATAAAAATAGGAAGGTTTTGAAGGAAGTGGTAGACTCGAGTAAGTCCCTGATAATTATATGATAATAATAAACCTAACTTTAAAAAAAAACTCATTTTAAGTAATGACAAAAATTAATTAATTTTTTAAGATATAGATAAATTTATTCAATGAAAAATAAAAAAACAATGTTTTCTTTTTAATTCATAAGTAAAATAATTATGATCCTTTGATAAAAGTTTAATTATATCAGGGTGAGGTTGTCTTGTTTTTAAAATTTATATTAAATTAAATTTAACTGAAAATTATATATAAGATATTATAGTATATGGTTTGTATTTTATGAGCAACAAACGTACTAGTGAAATGAAATTTAAAGTGGTTAATAGAACTAAAGTTCGCCACAGGGTGAAAGCTAGCGCAACTGAATTACATTCTCGTGGTCTCGGGTTCAAGTCCCGGGCCTGGCAAGGGAATTTCTCTGGCTGGGAACGAAGTCAACCCAGCCTCCGGGATCAACATTGGGAAGCTTCTTAATAAAAAGTAGAGCCTCAGATCAAGAAAATCAAGGTGAAAGTTGATAGGACCCGTTCTACTGATCATAGGACACCTCATTGATATAACCGACTTGATAGGCGTTGTCCTTGCGTAGGAGGTACAAAAGTCAGAATTAAAGTTAATTACCAACTAACAAACAAAAAAATAAAAAAATAAAATAAATTAAATTAAAATTGAAATATCGTTATCAAAATGAATAATAGATTTTTTCTATATTATATTTAAATTTTTATTCAAAATTTTTAATTTATTTTGTTAATTATTTTTAATATATATATATATTTCTTTTATTTATATTATTTATTTATTAGATTTTTCCCTTCCCTTACTTTGGTTTAAGGGGCTACAAAAATATCCTGCTAAGGATTTTTTAGAATTCACAGAATAGTTTTTTTTCTCCTTTGTTAATTTTTTCTTAAATAAAAGCATTACTTTACAATATATTAAATGACGTTAGCAAAGACATCAGTGCCTTTATATTGACATATCTTATTCTTTTTTAATTAATATTTCATTAATTATGATTAAAATATTATTATTATTATTAAAATATTTTAAAATGTTTAGTTCCTTTTTAATTAAAAATTAAAAATATTTATTTTAATAATATTTTAGAATCAAATTACTAAATTTATAGGTTAATCATACCCCTACCCAAAAAAAAAAACAAAAAACAAATTTCATGAAGTTAGTAACGTAATAATACACAAGAACAATTATTAATGATTATAACTATTAAAATTAATATTTCTTTTAATTAAACAGCGGGAAGCTTTTAAAAAAATTCTTATGAAATGTTTTATACCAAAATTATAAAAAGAGAAATTGATTGATATTTTCAATGTATAAAATATATACAGAAGTGAGATTGCTACGATTGCTTCATTCAAAGTTGCTGAAACAATAAACCGTTTCAAGATGGGGAAATATGGAAAGAGGCATTCATTAAAGCTGAAAAAGAATTGTTTCAGAATTTTAAAAATAAATCTGAAATAATGACATCAATCAAAAATATGTCGTTATCGCGAAATACAGTTATGCGTAGAACAGAAGGAATGAGCCGAAATCTTGAAGACATTTTACATGAAGATATTAATAAATGAGTTTTATTATCATTGCAGTTTGACGAATCTATGGACTATACCGGTACTGCACAATTATGTGTTTTTATTCGAATTGTTTTCGATGATATATATGTTGGTTACAGAAGAATTATTAACTATTATTCCAATGCATGATGATGAAAAGTAAAAAATCTATATTTTATAAAATTAAATTTTAATTTGAATCTTTTTTAAAATTTATTAAACTTCATTTAAATTAATAGGAATAAACAAATTTACAATTAATTCTTGATTGAAGGATGATTTCTGTGGTGATGCCAGTCAACGTCTTCGACTGGAATGGAAATGCGAACTGAAAGCGCTCGAAGCTCACCGGCAGGCCAGGAGGGAGGGTGGGTGGGGAGAGGTGAGGTGAGAAGAGGTGGAGGAGGGGAGCAACATGGCGGCAAATCTTTTCAATCTGTCAAAATTCAATAATTAATATTTAATCAACGAAGCACCGTAGAATTATATAATAGTAGTGAAAATGAATCTACATTTCATGATGAATCTATTCATATAGGTTTTATCTGTTGTTATGAGGCAAGATTTTTGTTGAACTGTAAAAATAAACCAATTTTAAAATTAATTAAAAATTTCCATTTAATGATACAAAAAATCAATTTTATTTAGAATCTGGCTAAAATTATGGTCAATGGATTGGCCTTGGTCACAATTTACAAGATTTAGTCAAAAATTTTAATAAAATGAAAAACATTGATTTGATTGGTTTCTGCTAATTCTCCAAAGAGTTATATAAATAGGAGTTCCAAATTTTCTAATAGTAAGAAGCGTTGAGAGGTGGGTCCTCTCAGAGGCACATAAGACATGTCTCACTCGTGAATATACAGGGTTTTGCTAGTCGGAGAATTGGCGTAATATATATAGGAGACTCTAAATAGTCTCCTATAAGAGACAAGATTTCAATTTTTTTTTCTTTTTAATGAAGATATGCTAGGTATTCTTCTTCATCCAAATAAATTTGATTTTTTGAATGATCAGGGGAGGGGTGGAGAGTAAGAGTAAAGGCATGGATGGAAAGGCGTCAATGGGTAAAGGACATGATTCCTCCAATTAGAAGAGGGATTTAGAAGAAATCATGAGCTCACGGCAGGGACGCCAATCCCTGAAATAGAATTATTTTCTACTGGGTTTATAGAAAAGAATCTCCTCGCTACCCGGGATATTATTTTTAAATTTATTAAAAAATAATTTGAGATAATAATCATCCTATATGTTATTACATCTTTTATATACCATATAAATATATTTTTTTTATCCCGATAATTTATATACTTTTTATCCAAGGACTTCCATTTCTCAAAACACCGTTTAGTCCTAGACTACTCTACTCTACCCAAATATCGCCTCTACCTCCCCCTCCTCTCATATCCATTCCAAAATGAAGTATTCATTTTAATTGAAGTTATAAATTTAAATGAAAAATAACAGCCCTTCCATTTACAATTTTTTTTTATTAATATTATTATAATAATTAAAACTAACATATATAAATATATTATTGATTTAACCTTTCTATATTTTAGTATTTGACTATATAATTAATAATATATAATTTTTTCCCATTTTTAGTACTTTATTACAAACATATTATATATTTTATTTTTTATTCGTTGATTAAAAATAATATATATATATAAAATATATTTATTTAATACATAATAAATAGATAATCGTGTTATTATATAAGATAAATAAATAAAAATAAATTTAATGGAAATAAAACGATTGTGTCAAGATTCAACATTTCAATTCATACTTGTTCGCTCAATCAAATTGAAAGAGAACACAATGAACTGTTACTTCATACTGATGTAAGATGGTTAAGTCGTGCTACATTTTTAGCAAGATTTAGAGAACTTCTGCCACAAATAACAATCTAAAGGTGATTCATATCCGCAATTAAATGATCAAGAATGGCTTCTTGAAAAATTAAACCAATTAAATCAGCAGCTACGGGGTAAAGGTACATCATTATAGATATGATTAGCATTTTGAAGTCATTTAAGGAAAAATTAAATATGGTTGCAATGCAACTAAAGCGTCGTGATTTAAAATCTGGCAGATGAATCTAAAAATAACAAGACTGTTGCTTATGACAAATATGCTGATGTTATTGGAATGCTTCTAAATGAGTTTGATAGAAGATTTCTCAAACTAAGTGAACTTGAAGATATTGCCTGTTTTTTATCTTACCCATTTAATAACATCGACGTTGAAAGTCTTGATCAGAAACTTCACAATTTTCTTAATACTACAAATATAGCAGAATTAGAAGAAGAAATACTAAAAATTAAATGCGATATAAATCTAAAATCAATGGTGATCAAAAATAATATAAATATAAAATATATTTATTTATTACATAATAAATAGATTTTAGATACTAATAAGCAAAGATAAATATTCAAATATTTAGACAATTTAATTCCTTCTTTGGCCCCACATATTTATGTGAATCCGCATTTTCTTATATGAATGCGATCAAAACAAAACCTCGATCGCAAATAACGGATCTACATTTAGAGTTATGCTTAAGAATTGCTCCAAGTTCATATGAGCCAAATTTTGAGAAACTTGCTGCTCTTATGAAATGCCAGGTTTCATCCAAATAAAAATTGTATGCTTAAAATTTGTTTTGTTCGTATTTATTTCTTAACATTGTATTTTTTAAAATTTTAATAAATATTGTTAGAATTCATAAAATATATCGTCGGCTTAGATTGCAAACCTGCTAACTCATATTCAGCATATTTTTCATAATAGTGTGAAAATATAATTTTTGACCAAAAGTGAAGGTTTGCAATTAAAATCGGCGATATAACTTCTTTAATTATCTTCTAAAATTTTAAAATTATTTGCCCATATCCATAGTCGACCGCAGACTATATTTTATTGAAAAAGTAGCCCCTAAAAGCTAAAAGTATGGCTACACCTGATATATAATATAATAATAATGATACTCAATGCACATTGTAAAAAATATATAATATTAAAATAAAAAAAGAAACAACAAAATAAAAAAAAAATGAAATCATATTTATTTCACTAGTGCGATATTTGTTTCATGAGGGCGCACAATATAAAAGTGTGATGAATCTCGCGGGCCGCTAAAATGTTTGTAGCGGGCCCCATGCGGCCCGCGGGTTGGCCACCCCTGTTTTAATTCATTCCCTTTTATATATATATCCCTTGAGTTATTGATTTTTAGTTAAAAAAATGCAAATTTGAAAATGGAATTCCAAAAAAAAAAAAAATAAAATAAAATAAATAAATAAAATATCATCGTTTCATAACTTATTTATTGACTTTAATAGATATTCCTTCTATTAAATGTCTGAATTTTACATTATAAATGTGATGGAATTGCATTTTTTTTATAAAGTTAAGTATACTCGTATAGTAAATATAACATATAACCATAAAGATATTTTCAAAAAAACCCATAAATATTTCCATCAAGATAATTCATTGAAAAAAGTCAAAAAAATATAAACATTTTTAAGATGATGCAATATTCAAAGAAAAAAATCGTCTTTGTTTTTAATAAATAAAATAATAATAATAATAAATTTAATAAAAAAAATCGAGATTGAATTAGAAGGTTGGGATTAACAAATAATACATATCTTATATATACAGAGAGAATAATCCTTGAGAGAATGGAATTGGTCTTCAGTATAAATGATTCGATAAAAAGATAATGAATTTAAAACAAAAATAATCCTAAACTGTTGAATTTTTTTTAACTATCAAAAAGATATAATATATCGTCAAAATTATTATCAATGAGAATCAAAATTAAAATAAATAAAATAATTGTTTTACCGGTTGTATTATAGGGGTGTGAGGCGTGCTCTAAAACCTTGGGAGAGGAGAGTAGATTTAGAATATTTGAAAATAGGATTCTTCGTAGAAAAAAAAAACCTATCATTTAATACTTATTTTTATTATTTTCGACCCATTGTGTCCCAGTAATTCAATATTGAAAAAACATGCGTTTCCTCTGCACCACCCTGTATTATTAAAATAAATATTTTTAATTTTATTTACAATGTTTTGTATTTAAGGAAGCGCTGTCCGGTGCCATTTTTGTTAATTATTAAAATTCCTATTTTCACTAAGTAAAAACTAAGAAAAATGATTTTTCCCGAGGCTGAAACGAATACAGGTCGATTTTTCTTTATAAAAATTATCTATGGTGTGAATTTCTATCTATGGTTTAATTTTAAAAAATACAAATATAATTTTTGCTAGTATAATAAGATAAGATAAACATTAAAAATAATCGATTTCATTGGATGGAAACGCCTAAAAATTATGCAACCAAAACTCTTTCCAATTGAACAGCTCGGAATAAGTAGATTAAGAAATTAATTAAATTTGTTGAAATATTGTCTTATTAGTTTGTATCTTTATTGACTTCATATTGATTCAAATAATTTCGCATAGCTATTAAAAAGTTGTAATTTAATGGTAAACTTAAAAGAAAAAAAATTGAAGAAAATCTTTTCTTCTTTTTTTATATTTCAATTAACTTTGAAAAACAGTGATTAAAATAAAAGATGGTGATAAAAGCTCGCTTCTTACATCTAAAACACGAGTCATAATTAAATGACGTGCAATCAACGAGTAACAAGCTTTCCAATGAAATCAAATGAATCCGTCTTAATCCTTCATTTATGTGAAATACGTTGCTACTCCCTTTTACGCGAATAAATTCGATTTAAAACGAACCAATAAAATTCCCTGTATATCTTTAATATGCTCGGAATCTCTTTAGAAAATTATTTATTTTAAACATCTCTAATTATTTTCATATTATATAACTAATGATTGAAGCTTTATTTGGATTATTTGTCCGTTTTAAAGAGAATTTTAAAGATTATTTATAAAAAAAAAATCGGATTAAATTACTTTCAAATTATCTTCTATTTATCTTTTTAACTAAATTATTTCTAGAATTCTATTTGGAAAAGTTAAATATTTTGTTTTATTAAAAAATAATACAAAATTACATTCATTTATTTATCCCATTAAAAATTGAAGCTAGAATTTTGATTCTCAAAATTTTAAATTTAATAAGAATTTATTAATACATTTTGATGCAGACTCCGTCATTCTACGTAGACCTCATCGTTCTTTGGCCCATAAATCCTGCGAAGAATCCTATTTTCAAATACACTAAATCTTCTCTCGTCTTCCAGAGTCATTGACCATGCCTCACCATTCACAATAATCGAAAAATTTGAATATATATATTATATGACATATTTGTTTTATAATATTATTTTTATTTCTTTTTCTATCAACACATCATAATCTAAATTCTAAATTAAAAAAAATATTATTGAAATTGAATATATTTTTATATTTTATTATAGATTGGTATATATAATAAATTTTGAAAATTTGATTTGAACTCAATTATAGCAAAAATATAAGGTTAATCTATTATATAATTTACATACAACAAAATATCTATCTTTTGTAGTATATACAGGGTGTCCCAAAATGAAAAAGCAGATTTGTCTTCATCAATCTTCCTCAATTCCACAACCATTTTCACCTATTTTGCGATTAAAATTTTCAATTAATACTATTCAATTAATTGTCTAATTGATATAAATAATAGTTGTTTTTTTACTTTTATCCAATTATATTTTATTACACTATAGTTTTAATTATAAGTAATTAAAATACATTATTCATTGTGTTTGTTTAATATAAATACTCATAACTACAGAAGTTCAAGATTCCAATTTGAATGTACTTTTGTTTTCAAATAGAAAAACTATTTATTATCTTAATACAAAAATAAATATCTTTAAAATATTTTATACATTCATTATTTGTTATAGTATCCTAAAATATCTTAAATAAGAGGAAATATTTACTGAAAAGATTAAATGATTATTGTAGAGAAAACTTCCAGTTTAGCTCCTTTTATTTGCAAAATAATTTTATCTTTGAAATTACCTTCAAGAGAAAACTTAAGTGATGATGGTAATTTGATTATTAAGACTGAATACCCTCGAAAATTCTATTTAAATAAACAATCATCTAATAATGTACAAATATAAACTGTAATTTTCTTATAAAATACCAATTCATTTAAGTATATTATATTACAAGATAATATAATCTCTTTATAAATTATAATAAATTTATTCTGAATCCCTTAATCTTATTTTATGACATTCTTATTATAATTTCATCCAATCAGAGCTTTGCAATTTCCTCTTAATCGGGTTTGATTTGAAGACATCCTTCCTCTTATTGGCCCCATCAAATTTTCAACCCTCAGAAACTATGAATAGTTTCTCTCTCTTTTTAAATCAGTTTATGACCATTTGCAATCAAAATTAATATTAATTAATATAAAGATAGATAAGCAACTTTAGTCACTACTCATCAAAGTTTTTTTTCCTGTAATTTAGAAGGTACAAATACAGAAGGAGGTGAAAAAACGGTGGAATAAAATACCACAATAAAAATATCCTTAATGTGACGAGTGTTTTTAGATTATAATTATGGAAGGGAATTTTACTTACTTCTTTAAAAAAAAATAAACATTTATACCCAAATATATAAATATTATATATTTAGAAATTATATTGACATTTAAAATTGAATTGAATTTTAAATTCACAAATACAGAAGGACAATAAAAATATCCTTATTGTGACGAGTGTTTTTAGGTTATAATTATGGAAGGGAATTTTACTTACTTCTTTAAAAAAAATAAACATTTATACCCAAATATATAAATATCATATATTTAGAAATTATATTGACATTTAAAATTGAATAGAATTTTAAATTAATATATAATTTTAAAATAATAACAAATGAAATATAATATTTTAATTTTAATATTTCAACATGGCTATCTTTAGACTGGTACGTCACATGAAGACAGAGATTGAGATGGATAAGTATTATATATTTGAAAATTATCTGGGGAGTCTGTTTTGTACCTGTTGTACTACAAGGAAAACAATGATAGATAGTGGTTAATTATTTATTACTATTGCATGATGTCTACCATAACTAGTCAAGGGTAGAATATTATCTAAATACAAGCAGTCATAATTTCTTGTATAATGATCTATTTTAAAAATATTAAAGAATATATCTTTGAAAAAGAATAATATTTCTAGTTTTAAAAATGTAATGAAATTATTTGATATATATTGTATTATCTATTCTTGTAATCACTGCCCACATTATCATAATAATTAATTAATATACTATATTTGTTAAATATTCAACAGAATTTTGTTAAGTATGGATTTGTAAATAATATATGTTTTTTTCAGTGAATATTATTTTTAATTTTAGAAAAAGATATTAGTAATATTTCGCGGTATACCGTTTTCGGCCGAGAAGTAAGCTGCATAGGTAGAGCTGCTGCAGCTGATCCGCTGTGAGTTCCGCGCACATGTCGAGCCATGCCGCTTTTGCACCGGTATTATACCCAATAGAAACAACGACAACAAGAACAACAGGAGGAAGACAAGTAGGATTACATTGGAAGAGATCCTCCTAAGAAAAAAAAACAAAAAGAAGAAGAATAGTGGGGAATGAATAAATAGAGAAAAAAAAATTAAACAGAACTCCTGCAAGAGAAAATGGAAAAAGAAAAAACGGGAGGAATAAAACAAAAAGAAAGTGAGAAAAAATCACCCTCTTTGCACCAAATTTATTTCCTTTATTTGGATTCGGTTCCATTTTCAAAAGGAAAAAGAAAAATACAAAATAGTGAAGTGAAAGCTTCTTTTTTTCTAAAAAAATAAATCGAATAAGTAATAATATAAATGTCTGATACAACTTATTTAATTGTTAAATTGAATTGTATTTGTAAACGTATTTTTGTATAAGGCCCCACAGGGTGAGAGGTTAGCGAAGCTGCGTTGCATTCTCGTGGTCCTGGGTTTAAGTCCCGGGCCTGGTAAGGAAATTTCTCTAGCTGGGTTCTTTGGGACGGAGCAAATCCAGCCTCCGGGATCAAAATTGGGAAAGCTACTTGATAGCGCCTCCGATCAAGAAAATCAAGGTAAAAGTTGTTAGGACCCGTTCTACTGATCATAGGACATCTAATTGATATATCCGACTTGATAGGCGTTGTTCTTGCGTAGGACGTACAAAGTCAGTTTTTTTTATTTTTGTAAAATAAATTGTGCCATTCAAACTCAACATTTAATTGTCTAATTAAAGAATAAATTAAAATGTAAAACCTATTAGACTTATAAGCTTAGAAATTCATTATAAACTTGATTATTTTTCCACGAAAAACCTGACAAAAATAAAATAAGAATAGACCCGAAAAATATAAAATATTATACATAGTAAAATTAAAATATATATATTCAAAAAATAAATTACAAAATCTATGTAAAATGTAAAAAAAGAAATTATTTGTAAAATAAATTATAATTTATATTATAATTTATAAATCGAAATTATTATAATTATATCTGAAAGTCCATTGTAGAGGGACATTACCCTGAATCTTCTTTATTCACTCCTCCCTCTTTAAATAGATTGGTGAGTGATTCTAGTTTTCCTGAGATATAAATATATATAATATTTTTGAGGTATTTTAATATATAAAATATAAAAAAAATAGAATATTTAAATTAGATTAAATTATATATTAAATCAATAAATTTAAAACAAAATCGATAAAGGTTTATTATATATGCATATTATGTTTATAAATATTGATAGATATTTCTTTTTTTGATTTTCCTAAATCAACTATATATTTAATGTTATCCTTTTTAGGTTTCATAATAGAGACATAATTAATGCTTCTTGTGTGATAATTTAATTAAAAGGTAAGGGTGGATAAAATGAAGGGCAAGAGCTGTAGTGGTGTTAGTAAATAAATGCACGGATATGAGATTTCAAAATAATATGGCGTTTAATTAAAAACATGCCCAAAAGAATGGTTGTTCGTGAGGGGATGGAAACATCAACCGATGATGGAGCTAACTTAATAGATATTGGAATTCCTCCTTCCTCCTATATCTGGACTTTTGGATGAACGAATTGGGATTCCATCATTCCGAAACCAATGGAAGATCAAAATCGGGATTTTTAATAAACTGGGAAAAAGGGAGGGGAGGATTAGTGAAGGAGAGAATGAAATAAAAAATCAAAGAAGAGAAATAAATAAATATATATCTATTAAATTTATCTAATTTGCTAATCCATAAATATGTAGTTCGTTTGTTGGTATTTCTTTAAAAGTAAAATTCTTCTGTAATACAGTGAATGCTCTATATAAGCACTCTCTCTATAAGCAACATTCTTTATAAGTAAACTCTATACAACGAACTTTTTTAGTTAAACTGTTCTGTATAAGCAACTTTTTTTTTTAAAGCTAAGTGTTCAGAACAACATAACCTCAAATTGTAAAAAATTATGTTATTGGAATATGTTTGTGTTTTGTGCTATCATTATTGAAAATAATTTCTGTTAATTAGAATAGTTATTTATACTTATTCTGATACAATTTAGTTAGTAAAAGAAATAAGGAAAAATATTATCCAGACTGTAAGTATTTTTATACACCTTTCTTCCCTATAAGCAACTTTTGCCAAAAAACTTTTTTATTGAAATGAGTTGCTTATATATAACGTTATAATATTTATATACGATATTTTACATTTATTTATTATATTAATATAGCAATATAATTAACATTTTTAATTATCTAAAATAAATATTAAATACTCCTATTTTTTTATGTCATTTGTGGTATATAAAATTTCAAAACTCAAAATAGGAAATAATTTTTTTAATGCAATATTCTTTATTTATAAGCAAATTAACTTTTCAATTTGATATGCGTATTGGTTTGGCAAAAATATTATCTATCATTTAAGAAATCAATATTTTATATTTTTTTTGAAATCTCTTCATCTAAGGTTTTTAAGACTACATTAAATTATATACATAATTATATACATTTTACTAAGCATAACATATTATTAGATATGATTTATTTATTAAATAGTCAATTATAATCATAATGATAATTTAAATTATTTGTTATATGAATAATTGTTTATAGAGAATGATAATCAATCCAGATAATGCAAAATATTTTTTTTTGTGTGTTTAACTTTTCAATCAAATAATAATAAATGTTATTATTTGATTAAAATTTATAACGTCAATATCAAATAGAATTTAATAATTATATTTTGATTATATTGCAGTGATGAATATTATATACATATATAGATATTGTGTTTTATTGTATTTTCCAGTTATATACAAATTTTTAAAGAACTAATGAAAGATATACAATATTAAAATAAGAATTTAATTATTCATTTTATAAAAATTTAGTTTATTAGCAATATAAATGAAATATGCTGTTTTTATATATATTTAATAATAAACAATTTATTATTTATTTATATAATATATAAAAAAAACAGTATTCTCTTTCAATTTATTTAATAACCCATGTAATCAAATGATTAAAGAAGACAGCTATAATATATGAAAATATAAATTTTATTTATATTAAATTTTTGATTTTGCTTTTATGAGATTTATAAATCTTCCGTAACTGTTTTTGGATAAGATATATTCGAACTTAAATCCTAAAAATTTATGTAACTTAGAGACTACAAAATTATTCGTGAAATCTGTTCTGAATTAAAGATGATAATTAATTCGATTAAGATTTTCCCCATTAAGGGGCGCGTGAGTGCTTTGAAAGGGGTGAGGTAATGTCTTTAAAGCAATTCAGGTTTATTTACAAGAGTATGAGTGAGTGCAGTGGCGTGTGTAATGAGGATGTCATTAACTCAGGAAATGTACAATTTATACTTTGCATGACGCTCTCTGACGGAATCTAAGCAAAGTAATCAACAGAGTGACAATGGCAGAAAGAGGCGCATGTCTTGTTCACCCTCTTACTTTGACTTTAATAATTATATGTTATGATATTTGATTAGAGATAAAAATAGAAGAGAAATAATGAAAAATGCAATTAAACTCTTTTTAAATTGCTCTTTTGTAAAGTGAGATAAAATTTATTACAATTATTTATGAATATTAATATTAATTTGATATAACTTTGTTTTTAAAACAATTCCATGATTTATGAAAATTATTCATTTTAATTTTAATAAATAGTTTGTTTTTTACTATCTTGCCAGTGATAGTATTGCGATTAAACAAATTTTTGATGTCAAGATTTTGATGTTTTTATACGTTTTGAAGGTCCCCGAGTCATTTTCACTAAGGTTGAGAAAAATGTGTATGTAGACAGGATTAAGCAAAAACGGATTGAGCTAGAATAATGAAATTTGGTACACGGGCATTCATCATTTGATGAAGCTCATTCGGAAGAGGGCCATAGCTACCACGATTTCATTTTTTTCCTCTAAACTGACCGTAAAAATAAAGATATATGTTTGATAGTTTTTCACATGATTAAAAATTGTATAAAACTGTTATTTATAGAATTTAGCTTGATTGAAACACGTTGAATGTACCCGAATTAATTTTTTAACACGTTGACTGCCAATCACGCGCAAGCATGTGAAGTGCTGCCATCAACAAAGAGCCAAACACGCTGGTTTAATAAATATTATTTATTAATTTTAATTCGTAATTAAATTCATTAAATTATATTAAATATATGTTAATTAATCCAATTAAAATATGCGAGATAGTCGAGTGGAGACACTCCAGATTTTTTTAAATACAATTTCATTATATTCACAATTTTCATAAATTAAATAAATTAATATTTTATACATTAATCTTAATCTTTTTAAGATTTTGAATTTTGTAATTTCTTAATCTAAAACTTTAGAATATATATATATATACATATATATGTATATAGTATAATATTATTTGGACAAAGTTTCTCTAACATGGTCTAACCATGTCAATCCTTTAAATTTTAAAACTTTAAATTTTCCTTTAAAATTGCTCTTTTGTGTCCAGTATAATATTATAATTTCATATTAAACGTTTGATATTATAATCTTATTGAAATAATTGAATAATTTTTTTAATTTTTTGTCAAGTGGGGATTAAAATTTGAAATTACCCCACCCTCTCGTCTGGTTATATCGCAAAGTTGAAACACTTCTATTATCCCAAGCCACTCTACCCTAGAGAGAGAGAGTTCTGTCATTTAACGTTCTCTCATGGTCTAATTGAATTCACGCACATACATTTAGTATGGAGCAAAGCTAGAGAAAATGAAATTGCAACGAGTCGGTAGAAAAGACAAGAGGGAAAAGCGGATTGGCCGGGGTGGAAACGGGAGGGGCCTGGAAAACGAGTGAATATTTTGTTTTTGTTAACTAAGATTGGCACCCACTGATAAACGGAAATGAAATAAATGACGGCTTTCTCGCAATAAAACAATACAACAAATGATAAAATTTATCTTGAATAGATAGAGAAATGGATGAATAGAATTGTCTACCTTTTGTGTAATGATATTATTATACATATCCATAAACTATAGAAAAAAAAACAAGAGTCAAGAGAATATCTTTAAATTCAAACAAAATTTAATTAATGATAGTACAGGGTTTCCAACTGGTCTTTTTTAGAAAGGACAGTCCTTTTATAAATACTGCCCTAAGTGTACCTAATTTTTTAAGGGTGTCCCCTTTTTTGGAACTTTATAAAGTTGGCAAACCTAAGTACACATCACACTAGTTTCATTTCTAACATTCATTAATATAATTATTAACGCATATGATATACCTTTAATTAATCATTAATTAATTAAAAAATAATATTTAATTATTCAAATAAGAAATAGATAGAAATGATTATTTAATTTAGGAAAAGTATAAAGTAGTAAGGAAGCGTAACGCAGTAGTTTAATGTTGACAATTGAAACTCGCAGACTAGAGTTCAAACCTCTCAAAGTATATAAAATAATTTATCAATCGCTGAGGCTCGAAACTTGCAAGTTGGCACCAGCAACTTCACTCCTCCAAACATCCCTACCCTAAGCTAATCCCATCTGACTCCTCATAATATTGTCTACCAACCGGTCACTTTCCAATCGGTTTTTCTGCAAACAAGTATCTCACCAGTCCATTTCCCTCCCAACATAGCAACCCTCTCGATTATATGTCACAAAAAATATTTGAGGATGCTTAGAGGTCATACGATTCCTCCTTATGCAGTCTCCTCCAATTCTGAGTGACCTCAACCTTCTTCGACTCATAGATGCTACAAAGAACCTTTCAAATACTCGAAATCTAGTTTCGTCTCTCAAAATCATAGACCATGCCTTATATATCGCAAAATAATTGTTTTAAATATTTTAATTAGCAGGCGATACTCAATTAATTTAAAATATCCTTGGTAATTATAGAAGAGTATTTAATTTTACATTTTCAAATTCTATGTTTAATATACAAAATAAAAAAATCTAAAATTGTCTTAAGTCCTTTAATTTTTTACAAAAACCAAAAAAACTAAAATCCGACAATAAATAAAAATGTTTGATTTTTTCCTAAATCTATACTTACAATTTTTAAAAATTATGTATTTATACAAGTAAAGATAGTATTTTGTAGAAAATTTCAATAAAATTCAATATAGTTAACTTAATTTTATGAAATATAAATTTTTTTATTTTATTTCTCACTACTAAATTATATCAATTTCTCAAAAGTAAAAGAATATCTCAAATTGCATTTATCTAATTGCCTATATTGTCTTAAAACCTTGACATGAACCCTTTTATTTGTAACAAACTTTTAAGAAAATATGATAGAAAGTTACTTTTTTTAATTGCCAAAAGCAGTTTTAAATCTTCTTTAGAGGAGGATATGATAATCCAATCTACATTTATATATATAAACAAATAAATAATAATTAAGCATATAGAAATCTTATTTAAATCCATTTGAGATTTTTATCCATTTAGATGAATTCGTGCTCACGAAATGAATGTCAGAACCAAGAAGAATTAGGTCAATATAAATAGAAGATAGAGAGAGAGAACAAGAGCTTATTCACTGATAAGGATCTTTTATAAAACTACCCCTTCTCTTTTGATGTAGAACCTCAGTTAGAAGACTCTTTCGGAAAGTGAAAAAATTCATACTCCAGATGAAATATGGGGGTAAAGATCAGATTCTCTATAGTTATTAATATGATTAATTAAGAATGAAAAAAGTACAAAGTTAAGGGGTGAGTGTACTACACAGCCTAAGAGGTTATTCAAGTACTCATGTAAATAAGTAAACCCTCAGGATCACAGTAATATGATCTACATTCATTTCACCTCATTACTTTCTTTTATGAGATATTAATGAGCAATTAAAAATTAATATTCTATTAATATATATTTTTTTAAATAGAAAATAGGGAAAATCTATAAAATAATTTTTGAAAATTTTTCGGTGAACACTGAATGAATGATAGCGAAAATGGAGTTTATTAAATGAAAAATACAATATGGAAATTTGATGATGATTACTATTTATAAATATACATATGGTGAAATGGCAGGGTCGAAAGGGAGACCCTCTCTAAGGGGTGAATATAAATAAAGGTAAATAGATAGATTGAGAGAGAAAGAGAAAGAGAGATGATGATGATGAAGAGAGAGTGTAAGAGAAATCATTGATTGTAAGATACAAATAATATAAAAATATAGAATTTTTTAAAAAAAGAACGAAATAGAAAGAATGATGATTGTATATCTTATCTTATCTTATTATACTAGCAAAAATTGTATATCTATAATAATAAAAGCAAGTGTAATGTGTCTGTCTGTCTGCCTGTCTGACCGAGCTCTCCAGCCAAATCTATCGCACGCAGGGACCTGGAATTTTTTACACGGAAGCACAAAGGGGCTGGCCACCAGACCTCGAAGCCCGATTTTCGATTTTTGAATTAGAAAAATTTTAAAAAAATTTTAAAGAATATAATAGTTTAGTTACCATTACCAGTTTAGTTACCATACTAGATCATAGAGGCGCTGGTGGCGATAATTTGGAGGTAATTTAAATTCTGAGCAATGTGCAGATACAAATCTTTTTATATATCTATTGATATTTACAATATCTCAATTGATCTTATTGGCCTTTTAAACTTTGAAAACATTCACATTATGGCTATAATTTAATACTATTAATTTCTAAGATTATGTGAGTAAATTATTTTAATTAAGAAAATTTGATCTCATAATTGGATTTTCACGTAAGATTTTAATATATAATATATTTTTTAATATTATTTTTATAATAGTTTAATGTTATGCTAATTTTATATTTTATTTTTATTTTGTTTACTTTGATTTTTTTAAAATAAATTGATAACATTTAAAGTAGCACATAAAAAAATTAATCGAGGCAGGAAAATTGATGGGGTTTGAAATTAATAGTGATAAGACAAAATAATTAGTATCAGAGAGAATAATATTTGCAAAGAATTTAAATCGAGGTTGCAATCTGGAGATTATTATCAAAGGGGATCATAATTATTAAATTATTAGTTGTATTATATGGGTGGGAGGCATGGTCTATAACCCTGGGAGATGAGAATAGATTCAGAGTATTTGAGAATAGGATTCTTCCCAGCATTTATGGACCAAAGAAAGATGAGGACACCGGGGAATGGCGGAGACTTCATAACAAGGAATTGCATGACCTCTATGCATCTCTAGATATAGGTCATAAAATAGAGAAGGCTGGGATCGGCAGGGCACATGGCTAGAATGGGAGAGGAAAAATATATTGGTGGGGAGTTCGATTGGAAAACGTCTGTGTGGAAGACCAATTGGGAACAGGGTGGACAATGTAGGAAGGAACGTGAGAGAGATGGGACAGGGTAGGAGTTAGATGGTTATAGCTCAGAATAGGGACACTCGGGGGGGGGGGGGGGGTACAGGGGGCGGAGCTCCCGTCTAGATGTGAAGAGCGACGAAGGAGCTCTGAGCAGCTAGTATACAATATAACCTCGATAACTCAAACCTCGGTAACTAATAATTTGGGTTTATAGAAAAAATTCTATGATTTTATTTCATTTTTATATTTTTTTATATTAACTTATCTTAAAGAAATAACTTTATTTAATCAGAAACTTGAAGAAAAACTTTTCCTAAAGATATTTAGTTTTATTAGAGGTTTATTAGTATCAAAAGAGACCTATGTATATATATATTACAATTAAAGAAAGTGTAAAATATTTATTTTTCTTTAACTATTTTAAAATTATTTATTTCTAAAAATTAAGAAAATAATAGAAAGAATAAATTGAGAATGTAAAAAAAAAGAAATGACTTTTAATAAGTTTGTAAATAATTGAAGGATCATGGTCTCTTAGGATGTACGATTAATTAAAATGAAAAAGTAAAGTAATTAATTAAAAGGAAAGAGAGTAAGATACTAAGAAAATAAAACAATAAAGAAGTTTATTTTGATTAAATATATACGTATATATATGCTAGATTTGTTTTTATAAAACGTTAGTGAATAAATAAATAAATAAAACTTGAAAAAAAATAATAATAATAAATAGTACTAAAGATAAATAATTATTTGATAAATATATAAAAACTTTTAAATGAATTATTTCAATTATTTATTTATATTATATTTATTTGTTTTAATGGGTGAGAAGTTGTATTTTAAAATTGTATAACTGGGTGTGTGAATTTTTAATTTTTTTTTTGTTTATTTATTTTATGAAATTGATAAAATACAGGGGATTTCGAATGAATCAATTAATGCTAAAAGGGCTAGAAGAGATGGAGAGGATTCATTTATCAGGATTGCACATTTATTGAAATTAAAATTAATGATAAACCGGGGGAGGAATTTGAATGAAATTACTATTCAAGATTAGTGAGGGATATCAAATAGATATGTGTTCTCTAATGTTGGTAGATGAGGTTAGATTTAAAAAGTTTAATGGATTCTTGCAGGTGCAGAGATTGAATTTTCCAAATGGGTTCATTATAAAAAAAAAAGATATTAATTGATCAAGAGAACCATATTTTTATTCAAGGAATAGGGGTTTTCTTAACATTTCATAATAAATATTTTTTCTAATTTTTGCACAATTTAACAAATTCTATATTTAACAAGTAATATATTAAGTTAACCAAATAATAGATCATATAAAAGTCTCCGTGGTTTTCAAGTTCTTTTTTGAGACCTGCTCTTTTTCAATGATTTCATACTGTCATGTGGTTGATGTTGAAATTAAACTTATAAATATCTAAAATGTTTTCTATGGTCTGACCATATTTATTTTATTCGGAAACCTGGCTCACGGAAATAAAATCCAAGTTGAAAAATTGAATAAAGAAATATATAATTTAAAATAATAATAAATTTCTATCAATTAAGTGTAGTAGAACCCCAAGGCTTAAAAAAATAACCTTAACCTTGAAAACTGTAAATACTATGTACTATGTACCTTTGATATGGTAAAATTCTTCTTTTGATGTAATTAAAATAGAAAAGTATTTTCTGGTATTTTCTTGTTGAAAACCAACTTGCCTATCTCAAAGTAAATGGAATGTCTTTATCTATGTAATAGAAAACCCTTTAGTTTATAAACTCAATATACTATGTATATAAATCACACACGCTTACAATAGAATATTTATTATATTCCATATTTCACAAATTCAGGCGTTATTTCTTTGAATTGATATGTTGGAATTTATTCTGATAGAATGCAAACTAACAATAACAGATAAACGATTGGCAATTTTTCATAGTTTTGGATTCAAAGTAAACTTATATTAAAATTAGCTGGAGTGTCTCCACTCGACTATCTCGCAATTTGAATTGGATTAAATAACATAACATATTATATTTAAATTAAATTTAATTAATTATAAATTATAAATAATAAATAATAAATATTAAACCAGCGCATGTTTGGCTTTTTATTGATGGCACCATGGCACTTGTTGGCGCGTGAGATTTGCAGTGTTAAAAAATTAATTCTGGTACTTTCAACGAGTCAATCAAGCTGAAATTCTATATATAGCAGTTTTATACAATTGAAGACCTTAGAGCGAAACAGTGGTAAGCCACAAAATCAAAATGTTGAGATATTGCAGTTTAAAGTGTAGAAAAAAGATAGAAAACATTGGGTTTACTGCATATATTTCAAATTTGCTCAATATGTAATATCAGTAAAGGGAAAAAGTCAGCAATTATTATTTCTTAGATATATATAATTAAGAATAAAACAATTTTCTACAAATGTGGCTTACCATTGTTTCGCTCTAAGGTCTTCAATTATTAATCATGTGAAAAACTATCAAACATATATCTTTATTTTTACGGTCACTTTAGAGGAAAAAAAATCAAAACGTTGTAGGTAATGACCCTCTCTCGGTTGAGCTACATTTCTCAAAACTTGATAGAAAACTATGAATTTTGAATAATGCCCATGTACCAAATTTCATCATTCTAGCTCAAACCGTTTTTGCGCAATCTTGTCTACATACATACACACACACACAGACATTTTTCTCAACCTTAGTGAAAATGATTCAGGAACCTTCAAAACGTATAAAAACATCAAAATCTCAACATCGAAAATTTTCGTGATCGCAATACTATCTCTGGCGAGATAGTAAAAATATAAATATAAAAAAAATTATAAAATAACGTTTTTTCATAGACTAAAAAGAATAAAATAATTTTTCTATAAGCCTGACAAAGTTTATAGATGAATTTATTCATTCACAACGAAAAAAAGTTTGGCGCATTTAGTTTCCATTTGCTTTCTATTTTATTTGTATGCAATTAAATTCCTTTATACAGCTATAATTTATATAAATACTTACATACCACACTAAAATACTTAACAAGTAACACTAATTCTTCTGATATAATCAACTGTTTTGACTTTTATTGATAATATGTAAATTTAAGAAAATGATCATTCTTTTAAAATTTGTTAAATATTTTGTTATATGTATATTACAATGAAAAATCATTTCTTAGCTCTTAATCTATCAATTTTATTTCATAATAAAAAAATTATCAGTTTATATATTTAATAAAATTATTATTATTGCAAAAATTTGACTTGATGTTTCATATAAATAAATAAAACTAAATACTCCCAACGGTTTTCGTTGAATATGAAGCAATTAATCCATAAACTTTGTTAGGCTTATAGGAAAATTATTTTATTCTTTTTAGTCCATAAAAAAAACGTTATTTTATAAAAAAATTTTATATTTATTTCATTTTTTATTAAAACATATACTTCTAAATAGGTACGATATTTATAGTTCTATTTATGTATTTTGTTGCTTCATTTTAAATCTGATTTTCTTTCCATGTGAACGCCTTGATAATTTTCCGGTTGTTTGTTAATGTGATTGTTGTTTTGTTTGGGGTGTTTAGTACTCCACAGGGGACTTGGTGGCAACATCGTTACCCCTTTTCCATGGTTAGTTTAAACCCAAAACACATATAGAAACTGTTGTAAACTTAGCTTTAGATAGTTGCGCTGACAAAATTAAATTGAAGCGACGTTTGTTGTTTTATATACAATAAAATCAACAAGAAAAAACAATAGTAAAACTTTTCCTTTTTTTTGCATTTTTGAAATTATAGGAAAGAAAAAAAATTGGTTGGTTAGTCATTTATTATTATATTAATTATTCAACTTTAATGGGAAGGGAAGAGAGATGAGAGAAACAACGAAATTAATCTAAAGATAGATGTGCGGTTTTCGTCTTGACGTCACACAGAGAGGGTTGCTAACTACCCCAGTTGATTCCTAAACACCAACGGTTGAGGACAACTCTTGGGAACAATCGAAACCGTTTCAAATGGCGGTTTGAGAAAATTAGTTTTGTATTAATACCAAGTGGCTAATAACAGTAATCAGATGAGGGGAAAATGTAGTAATTAAATATTTAAAGAAAAGAGTAGTTAAAAGCTTTTTGGTTTTCATTAAAAGCATAATTCGATCAAATAGCGAGCAAAGATAAAATTTTTCTGACAGAAAAAAAAAATATATAAATCAATTTTGAACAAATACACTTCATAGGATGCCAGAGTTTTATTTAAATAGTATTTTAATGTAGACATATACTAAAGGTGTATGCATATGTAACCGCCCTTTTGAGTTTTATATATAAACGTATATTTTATGAAAGTGCAAAAAAAATGTTTTCCTTAGTAGAAGTAAAGCTCTCCTATCTTTCTAGCATTTTGGGAATCCCTCTCCAAAAAAATGTTTCCCCTTTCGAGGCAAACAAGCAGCAAGTGCCCGATCGAGGCATACACATGGTAATCAGATGGGGCTAAGTCTGGCGAATAAGGCGCATGGAGAAGGATTTCTCAACCAAAAGTTGCAATAGTTCTTACCTCTTTTGAAGTGTGGAATAGTGCGTTGTCAAAAACCAAAATGACTTTCTATTGTCTTTTTGATATTCTGGTCTTTTTTGGCGTAAGATTTGGATCAATTTCACCATTTATTGTTTGTATCGTTCAGTATTGACAGTTTCGCCAGGTATGAGCAAGTAAAGATATATCAAAAATATTTTTTTATTTTATATTGTAATTTATTTATAAGTTTAAAATAATTTACCAAAAATATATTTTATTTATTTTTCGGCAAAAAAGGACATAAATGATTAAATGAAAATTATTTTAGAAAAATATCTTTAATTCTTTAATAAATATATATCTTCGAATTTAATTATATATATATCTAGTAGCAATAAAAAGATAAAACGAGCATTATAATTGAAATAATGCAAAAAAAAAAATAAAAAAAAATAAATATTTTTATGTATTTTTTAATGGTAAGGAGAGAATAAAATGGCATAGGGGTGTGGAATGATATAATCGTGAATAAAAAGGAAATTGGAGCAACAAACGAAAAAATCATAGCACATGAAATAAATTTTCCTTGAAATTCTCCTTAGAATCCAAAATGGATTATTAAAATATATAAACGAGGGGAATTAAAACGTTTGCAATATTATACAAAATTTTGTTTTCAAAATATCATCATTCAAAATGTTTTATGTAATATAATAAATATGCTTATTGATTAACATTGAAATGAACCATCAAAAACAAATGTGAGAGTGATAAAGAAAAATAATATAGAATATATTAAATATTCAAGTAAAACCATATATAAATTATTTTATTGTGATTATGAATTTATAAAATTAATTAATTTAAGTAAAATATTAAACAAAATATAATTTAATTAACTTTTTAATTTGATTTAATAGTAAGAGTAATAAATAAATATTTTATTATTTATTTAAAAATTAATACAGGTAAATATCTCAGACATTTTCAATTTCAAATATGTCACTAGGTTGTCATATTGTATTTGAATTTAATTGAGGTTAAACAAAGTAAAACTTGTTCTCCATCAATATTTACAAGATTCTATAACAAATTGTCGCTTGAGATCGATCATTTGTCAATGTAAAAAAGGTATTTGAAAATAGAAAATTAATCTTTAAATACAATAAATATTTAAGAATTAATTAGAAGGTTAAATTATTAGATTATTTAACAAAAGACAAAATATTTAGTAACAGAGAAAACAGTATTAACACAGAAAGGGTTAACATACAAAACATAGAATTTGAAAATGTAAAAAAAAATTAAATGTCACTAATCACTAAAGATAATAATATTCAAGAAGAATTTAAATCGGAATGCAATCGGGCAACGCCTATTATCATACAGTAAAAGGGCTTAGAACCATAGAAATAGATAGGCTCAAATGGATCCTTCGAATAAAAAATAAGTTGACCTGTGGCCAGGTCCGAACCGACCGACGGTTTGAAATAAATTAATTTCCAGCTACCGAAACAATTTCAAATAATTTTAATATATCTATTAATGTAATAAAAAACAGATATGGATATAACATAAATATTTTTAATTTTATTTTATTTATAATATATAGCTGAAGTAGCCGGCGTTGCCGGCGTTACCCGAGGCTGTGACGTCATGAAGGGCTGGGTGACGTCATATAATTTTAAATTAAGAACAACATAATGAAGATGATTTTTCCCGAGGATAAAACCAATACATTCGTGGTGATATGTAAAAAAATCTCCTTATGTGAAATTTGGTGCGAAAATAACCCTTCCCTTCTTATCGTCGATCGCTAATACTACCACTTCCGGTTTCCGGATTTGCACCAAAAGTTGATCAATTCATCCCACTGATGCATTAAGTAAATATACCAAATTTCATCAAAATCCGTTAAGCCGTTCAGGCTGTACACATCTATACGGACGGACAGACGGACGGACAGACGGACAGACGGACGGACAGACATCATGCTAAAAATACTTTTTTCTGTTAAGAAAATGCATGATTCGTGGAGATATGTAAAAATCTCCACATGTGAAATTTGGTGTGAAAACAATACCTCCCTTACTATCGTCGGTCGGTAAAAATAATATATTTGGATATTAAATTGACAAATTAAGTAAAAATCCATAAATAGAATAAAAAATACATAAATAAATAAAAAATATGTTATTTAATAATTATAGGAAATATATAAATACTAATATATATATAAACATTAAAAATAATCGTATTCATTCAAACGCCTAAAAATTATGCAACCAAAATCCTTTACAATTGAACAGTTCAGAATAACTAGATTAAGAAATTAATTAAATTTGTTCACATATTGCCTTATTAGGTTATAAAAAAATTATTTTAAGTTTATTGGGGAAGTTGGTAAACCTGTCCATTACTATCTATGATTGAACTGCTTAAAGAGTAGTCGATTTCGGTAACTTTTCTCTCTTTTAACTTTTGATTATTTCAACCGCTTGAATACTACATTGTTACTATTAAGCCAGCATGAGATAATAATATATAATTGAAAATTTAATTAATTTAATTTATTTAAAATATAGACATATAATGAAGTAATTATATATAAAAATAATACTTTATATAAAAAAAAAACTTTTTTAAAAAACCACGTTTTTAACGCACTAAAAAGAAGAAAATAATTTTTCTGAAACCCCATAGGTACTGACATTACAAACAAGAGATATGATTTGAAGAAAATTTTCTATAACGTAAAACGTGGGGCGCAACTATGGCTAAAATATTCTGTATCGTATAAAAATTTATAAATAAATGTTATTAGGTACAAATTAATAGGATAAATGAATTCATATTTTAATTAGCTTCAAAAAGTAAAGCTTATAACTTATCGAAATTTTTAAAAGAGGTAAATTTAATTTATGAAAAGATTACCTTTAGATTACTAATAATATTCACTTTTAAAAAATTCTGATAAAAAATGACATCCTAACAATATTCTGGTAAATAATATAAGAAATTTAACTTGAAGAAATCTAAAACTAAATTTTGCTACTGCAAAACTTCTAGCAAATATTTAATATTTATGTTAATAAAATTTCTAAAGTGTAAATTGAAGATGTTTATTTAATATTAAGGAATTAATTTTCCAAAAAAAATTTACATTAATAAAAGTATTCTGTTGGATTACTAATAATATTCCCTTTTACAAAAAGTCTGGTAAAAAATATAAAACTTAAAATATAAATCCATGGATATTGAAATAAATTAATCAAAGAAATTATATTGCATTTAAAAAATTTATTATTATTTGCGCCCCACGTTTTACGTTATAGAAAATTTTCTTCAAATCATATCTCTTGTTTGTAATGTCAGTACCTATGGGGTTTCAGAAAAATTATTTTCTTCTTTTTAGTGCGTTAAAAACGTGGTTTTTTAAAAAAGTTTTTTTTTTATATAAAGTATTATTTTCTACTTTTTAGTCTTCATATATTGCAATCGATTTCACTTGACCTATACTACTTTTAAGTTTTTTGATTGACTTTAATAGTCATGAAATACTATTATCCTGAAAGTAATAAATTTAAATTGAATTATAAAGAGAAATTTTTAAATTTGTCATATTTTAATTCTTTATTGCCTAAAACTCATCATAAATTTAAATTTTGTTTTCTAAATTACAGTACAAAACATTAATATACCTTCTTTCAAATTTATTTACATTTTAAATATTATACATATTATATTATTCTTTTAACGGGTTTTTAACGGTTTTTTTCAAATTTAAATATTTACACTTTTTGTTTTGATTTTCCCATACAAAATTATATTCATTAATTATGCTCTAATTAAACACTTGCAAGCTACGAATTATTATTGTATTATTGTATTGTCATCCAGAATACATTACTCTGAAAAGTTTCAGAGCGATTGGATGACTGGAAGTGGTCGAAATTTCGATTGCAAGATTTGACCCGAACAGATAAATAAACAAACAAACAAACAAGAAAGCAAGCTAAGAAAAACGTGGTAAAATACACTCAGTTAGCAAGAGTGCTAATGATGACTTGGTGAGATGCAGAGAGCAAATGATAGCTGAAAGAAATTGAGGGTGGCGTTTAAGTCGAAAAAAGGTGTGTCGAAACAGGCAACCAATCAGAAGACCCGTTAAGTAAAAATAAGAAGAGGGGAGTTTGAACCTTTTTTCTACCTCCCTATTATATTTTTTCAATATTTTGATTTTATTAATTTTTTATCTCTCTTTGTAAAGACGAAATTATAACTTTAAAATGATTTTAAATGTAATCAATCAAAAGTCAGAAATTATAATTTAAAAAAATCAAAATTCTTCATAAAAAAAAAATGGCTTTTTATTTTTTCTAATACATTTACCGTGTATATAATATATAGAGATTCTTTATTTCATTAGATTGAATATTATTTATTAGTAATTCATTTAATAAATATCTAATCGTTATTTGAAATTTATTTAATTATTATTTTAGAATTTATGATGCTTAATCCAAATTTAATTCGCAGCATGGAACATACGATCAGGACTGTCATTTAGTTGGAGGGGAGCGACCTGAACATTTTTTCAAACTTCTTATTTAAACGGATTTTAATATTTTGATTATTATTATTAATTAATGTATTATATTTGCATCCCGTCTCGTTTTTGTATTAGATATTGTATCAATATTTTTTATATTTAAAATATTTTAAAATTTTTTAATTAATTTCGAAAGAAAATTAAAAATATATTTATACAATTTTTGCTAGTATAATAAAATAAGATCTAATGAAATATATTTATTTTTATCGTCAATTCACAATGTGTCATTTATTATATTATTAATTTGTGAAATGATTACAAATTTTATGTAAAATCCATTCTCTATTCGTTTAGATCAAAAATAATATATTTAATATTTAATATATTGAATATATTTAATACATACTAGAATCAACTCTTGAATATTTTTTTAAACAAGCGGACTATGGACATCTGTATTATTTATTTTTAATGTTTTGACAAAGTCCCTTTTGTTGTTTTCTTCTTTTGTATTATGTATTGAGAAAGGTAAGTTTTGGAAAGGGCCTTTTGTTGTATTATTATTGTTTCTCCTTTTTAAGTTAACAAAATACAAATATTCATTAATTATGCTCTAATTAAACACTTGCAAGCTACGAATGTGTTATTTTATTGTATTGTCATCCAGAATACATAACTCTGAAAAGTTTCAGAGCGATTGGATGACTGGAAGTGGTCGAAATTTCGATTGCAAGATTTGACGCGAACAGATAAACAAGAAAGCAAGCTAAGAAAAACGTGGTAATAAGTTGACCTGTGCCAGGGGCAGAACTGACCGACGGTTTGAAGTAAATTAATTTCCAGCTACAGAAACAATTTCAAATAATTTTAATATGTCTATTAATGTAATAAAAAACAGATATGTATATAACATAAATATTTTTAATTTTATTTTATTTATGATATATAAGTAAGAGCTGACGTCATGAAGAGCTGGATGACATCATATAATTTTAAATTAATAAAAAAACTAATGAATATGATTTTCCAGAGGATCAAAAACCAAAACAAAGTTCATGATTTTTTTGTGGAGATATATAAAAAAAATCTCCTCATGTGAAATTTGGTGTGAAAATTCCGGTTTCTGGATTTGCACCTGATCATACTGATCATACTGATGAATTAAGTAAATATACCAAATTTCTTCAAAATCCGTTGAGCCGTTCAAGCTGTACACATCTATACGGACAAACATCATGCTAAAAATACTTTTTTCTGTTAAGAAAATGCATGATTCGTGGAGATATGTAAAAATCTTACTATCATCGGTCGGTAAAAAATATAAATAATAATTTTAATATTTGGAAAAATAATATTGAATTTTATATCAATAAATATATATTTGATTGGATTTTTATTTATTTAATTAACTAATGTGGTTAAACGAAATAATAAATTATTTTAATTGAAGAATGTATAAGAATTAAACAAAAATCAGTACAAAATGCATTACCTCATTTTATGAAAAAAAAGAAATATTTAAAAAAAAATTAAAAAATTCACAAAAAAAAAAGGTTGGAAAAATGTATATATATATATATATATATATATATATATATTGGTTTAGGTTTCCGTGAATGTTATTGTTATTATTATTATCAGATTTATCAGGGATATAATCACGTATTTTTGTGAGATTGTTTTCTCGACGTTTCGGCACCATTTTCTCGAGATTATTTAGGTGGGATTATTTTTGGGATTCTGGGTCTGATAGAATCGGTCTATCAACCCAAAATCCCGATATTAACCCTTGGTCACACAGACTAAGACTCAGAATCCCAAAAATAATCCCACCTAAATAATCTCGAGAAAATGGTGCCGAAACGTCGAGAAAACAATCTCACAAAAATACGTGATTATATCCCTGATAAATCTGATAATAATATATATATATATAATTCATGTTGTAGTAGTAAAAGTTAAACACTGTTTTTCTTAATAACATAAAAGAAGAAATAAGAGAAGGAAAATTAAAATTACAAATAAAACATATGGTCATTTTGAATTATTATATAGATTTTAGATTATTAATAAATAAAAGAAAAAGCAGATTACTGAAAAATTAAATTCAAAGAAATTAAGAGAAGAGGGCAAAATAATAATAATAATAATAATAATAATAATAATAATAATAATAGAAAGATTAATCGCCCTTTAGGTTAAGCAACTTTTGACCCTTTTAACATTTTCTCATCCTCCTCTTTTTTTTTGTTTTAAAATTTCAAGAATATTATTTAATTAAAGTCAAAGAAAACAGTCATAAGGATAAAATGGTTAATTTAAAAAAAAAGAAGTTTTTTAAAAAGTTACATTCCATTGGGATTTAATATTAAAAATAAAAAAAAACTCCATTGAAATTGGATTGCATTTAAGATTCATTTTCATAAATCATCTTTATAAAAAATTTAGCATTTACTTTTGACAGGGCACCCTTGATTCCATAGAACAAGTTCTCAAGTAAACCAATTAAATAAAAAAAAATTAAATTTAAAGACAAAATACATAGTTTAGTTGCAAAAAAAAAAAAATTAGTAATTGATTATTTAAATTCAATAAATAAAGCAACACAAGAGACCAAGCCACCGAAAAAATGGGCTGACTGCTGGGCGTACTCTTCCCAAAAAAGACCTGAGGATAGTGAAGAAGAACAGGCCTTAGGCCTATAATAGAAGAAGAAGAAGAAGAAAGAAGAAGAATAAAATAATTGAAAAGTACCTGGTTTACCACGCGGCTCGGTACTTTAAAACAATTTTCCTTATGAACTATAAATATTTAAAATTAAGATTATTAATTAAAATAAATAAAGGATAAAATATATGAAACAATTTCAAATAATTTAAAAGAACATAAATTAAAAAAAAATAGTCATAAAACATACAGTCGTTAAACGTACGTATTAATGAACTGAAAGACAGAAAAGTATGGCATGTATAAATTAAAAAAAAAATCATCAGAATATATAAAATTAATGTAGAGTATATAGCAAACGTGTATTAGGCCAAAATAAGGCCAAAGGCAGTTGTATCTCATCCATTGGGGGTAAGCAATAGATTGCTATGAATGAATTAAAAAACAATTGTCCCCTTCGAGGTCACGGATAAGCAAAGCATTTGAGGTGGCGGCCAATCAACATGGCGGCGAATGTTTTCAATCTGTCAAAATTCAATAATTAATATTTAATTAAGGAAGCACCGTAAAATTATATAATACTAGTGAAAATGAATCTACGTTTCATAATGAATATATTCGTATAGGTTTACCCTGCTGTTATAAGGCAATATTTTTTTTGAACTGTAAAAATAAACCGATTTTAAAATTAATTAAAAATTTCCATTTAATGATAATAAAAATCAATTATATTTAGAATCAGGCTACAATTATGTTCAATTGATTGTCTTGGTCACAATTTACAAGATTTAGTCAAAAGTTTTAATAAAATGAAAAACTGAATAGATAGGTTTTTCTAAATCTCCAAAGAATAGAATAAATATGAGTTTCCCCGGAGGGGGTTAATTCAAATATATATAGAAGACTCTTAATAGTCTCCTACAAGAGCCAAGATTTCATTTTCTTTTTTTCTTTTAAGTGAATTTATGCTAGGTATTCTCTTTCATCCAAATAAACTTGATTTTTTGAAGGATCAAGGGAGGGGGGAAGAGTAAGAGTAAGGGAATGGATTGAAAGGAGTCAACGAGTAAAGGACATGGTTCCTCTCCTATGCAAGAAAGGAATCATAAGCTCACGTGAGGGCAAGGACGCGACTCCCTGAAGTAGAAATCTTTTCTATTGGGATCTTAGAGAAGAGACTACCCGTTACCCGTCAAAATCTTTCTAATAAGTCTTACTATATATTTTTTCTATTATTATTGATATTTTTAAGAAATAATTATTAATTTCTAGTTAAAATTATAATATAATTGTTTATTGTCTATTCTATATTTTTCAATCCTTTTGTCTATTTATCTACTTATTTAATATCTTTCCAGGTTATACTTTAGCTTTGCCTCTTGATCTCTCAATTATCTATTACTAATTTATATATTTTATCATTTAACATTCAAGGATAGGTAGTATAAACCAACAAATATTTTTTATATTTTTTTTAGTTACATATACAAATAATAAATACATAATTTATAAAAAATAAAATAAATTTTATTATATTAATTTACTATTATCAAATACATATATTTATTTTTATTATACTTGCAATATATATATTTTGTACCTGGTTTACCGAGCCACCGCTCGGCACTTAAAAAAATGATTCCTTATGAACTATGAATATTTAAGATTAAGATTATTATTTAAAATAAATAACGACAAAATCTATGAAACAATTTCAAATAATTTCAAAGAACATTAATTAGAAAAAAAAAATGTTATATATTTTGTAATTTGATTACAAAATATTATTAAAATAAATATTTTTAATTTTATTTTATTTATAATATTTTGTATTTAATCGATGTCCGACTTTGCCCGACACCAAATTTTTTTATTATTAAAATTCCTTTTTTAAATTAATAAAAAATTAACAGAGATGATTTTTCCGGAGGCTGAAACCTATACAAATCAATTTTTTTATTTATAAAAATTATCTATGGTGTGAATTTCAAAAAAATCCTTAAAGAGGTTTAATATTTCAAAAATACAAATATATATATATATATATATATATACAATTTTTGCTAGTATAATAAGAAAAGATAATATGAGATAAGATAATGGCGTTAGTTAGTTTTGTATTATAAAATAATCACATTTTTTTGAAAATTATTTAAAAAAGTTTCAAAAAATTTAAATTACGAAATTATAAAGTAATTAAGATATCATTTACACATCTTAATAAACTAATAAAATATATTATAATTGTATTTAAATATAAAGTTATTATATTAAAATTTACGACTTTCGATCCTTCAGTTCATAACTTCGGCGGAGTAACAAAAAAAAAAAAAATAAATAAAATAAAAACGTTTTTAGAATAAATAATCATGGAATTTGAATATTATGGAATTATGGAAATTTATTTCTTAACATTAAAATATGTTTTAAAGAAAAATAATTATTACTTAAATATTTAATTTTATTATTTTAAAAAAAATTTCTAATGTAAACATTCATATAGGATTATAAGTTATCTATTTGTTTGCTTGAAGTTTAATTCGTTATTTTATCACTTGTGCTTGTACATCTTATGTTTATTTTTATAATATTTTGTTTAAATTTCATTTTTAATTTAAAAATATAAATAAATAATATAATAAAAAAAATATACCTATACTATCTATCGATTATTTAATTAGTTTAATTTAGCTATGCGAAATTTTTTGAACAATATGAAATCAATAAAGATACAAACTAAACTAATAAGGTAATATTTGAACAAATTTAATTAATTTCTTAATCTAAATATATTATTTTTTTCTATTCGAAGGATCCATAGGAGTCTATCTATCTCTGTAGCTCCTTGGAACTCGAAAGTTCTTGGTCGCAGCAACCACATTTCTCCAAGTGTCTCCTGATCATTTATCCTGGTCTACAACCATCCAACTCCTATCTTTCTCCCATCTCTATTAAGTCCCTTTCTACGATGTTTCTACCATGTCTTTGGTCTTCCAAACGGTCACTTCCCAAACACGTATCCAGTCCCTTCTCGTTTTCAATACTCTGTGTCTGGAGATGCTTCGAGGTCCTGTAATCCCTTGTTATGCAGTCTCCGCCATTCCCATGAGACCTCATCTTTCATGGACCCAAAAATGCCGCGAATAATCCTATTTTCAAATCTCGTCTCCTAAGGTCATAGACCATGCCTCACATCCGTATAATAGAACCAAAATAATTGTTTTATAAATTTTAATTTTTCATCTCTTTGATAATAATTATGAGGAGATTAGCCCAACAGACGTTAACTGATTCCACCTTCGATTTAAATTTAAAAAATATACTTACAGTAAAACCTATTACATAATAATCAAAATAATTGAGACTGGTAGAACAAAGTTGTTATTATTATACTAAATTCTTATATTAGTAGAAATTTAAATAAATATTCAAAAATCAATAACTTTTTCAGATAAATAAATGCTCAATTTAGTAGTAAAAAAAGGGGGAAACTTTTGAGTAGACAGGGGAAAGAATGTATCTTATATATCTATATCTATATATATATGTATATGTATATATGTTGGTTTATGTTTCCGTTAATGTTATTGTTATTATTACTATCAGATTTATCAGGGATATAATCACGTATTTTTGTGAGATTGTTTTCTCGACTCGACTTTTCAGCACCCTTTTTGGCGCCATTTCCAAGAGATTATTTAGGTGGGAATATTTTTGGGATTCTGGGTCTTAGTCTGTGTGACCAAGTGTTAATATCGGGATTTTGGGTTGATAGGTTGGATGGTTTTGTACTTACTGCGTTGCTGTGGAATTTCGAAGAATCCTGGGCAATCCTGACTGTGGCACACGCCCGTACCGGACAATTGGCCTCGTACCGGACAATAGCCCGAGGCCAATTGTCCGGTACGGGCGTGTATTAACCCTTGGTCACACAGAGTAAGACCCAGACTCCTAAAAATATTCCCCCCTAAATAATCTCTTGGAAAAGGCGCAAAAATGGGTGCCTCGAGTCGAGAAAACAATCTCACAAAAATACGTGATTATATCCCTGATAAATCTGATATAATATATATAGATATAGATATATCTTTGTAAGAATTGCTCGTATTTATACATATTATATATAATATAAATCATATAACATAAAAATATCAACTAAAATCTAAATTTGAATAAAAACGCTTTTATATTTTCAATAACCCACACTGTTTTGATAAATGATAGAAAATTACATTAAAATATCTATAAAGAAGAAAATTGTTAGGTTTCCCTGAGGCGCCTTTATAGTTAGGTACGCGATTGGAAAGGCAACACGGTAAAAGAAAAAAACACGTTTTCTTAGAATGGGAGTCAACCATAAAAACACACACACTCCTATATATATATATATATATATATATAAAAGAAAAAAAACTTCAATTTCCTTTTTGATTCAATTCACCGGATGTTAATCTTATGTTCAATTTAATTGATATCCATCGGATGAATTGGATTTCTATTAAATGGCCATTGAACTTTATACAATGATGTTAAGAAATAATTTAAAAATTAAAAGAAAAAGAAGTAATATGAAAGATACAATGAAATGAAAAAAAAAACCGACAAGTTCAAAGAAGAGATTTCAATTGATTAATTATTTATTTGAAAAAGGAATGAAATATGAAATGGAAGTCGGTCAACCATGATAAACAAAGTAAGAATCCTATCGATTTATTTTCAAATTTTTGAACTAAAAGAAAATTATTATTGATAAGCAATAAAAGGATAGGGAGATGATCATTTATATTAAATTAGATTTTAATTAATATATGTATTTAATAGATATAGTCATTTAAAAAGCATTATCTTTACATTATGAATATTTAATGAAAAAATTGATTCAATCTATATATAAAAAAAGTAAGCAATGTAAAAAATCATAATTAAATAAATACATTTCTCATATTAAAAAAATTTAAAAATCAGTTAAGCAAAGCACGAACCGATCAGTCAACTTTATTAGTATTTTCTTAATTTAAAATAGTAAATTTAATGACGTCACAAATACGTCATCCATATTGAAATTTGACTCCCGCCAGTTTTTTTAAATAATAATATATTAATATTTTTTTTATATTTAAAATATTTTAAAAATAATTTTATTTAATTATATTTTAGAATAAAATTACGAAATATATTTATCATTCACCCCCCACAAGAAAAAAAATATTCATGAAGTTAGCAACATATAAAGGAAGAAATTTCAAATAAAATGTTGAATAAGTTTGATCTAATAACATTAAATAATTATATTATATTAATTAAAATGTTATTTTAGATTAAATTATAAATAATATAAATCATATTTTTGATTATTATAAATAAAAAGAAAAAATATAACGTCCTTTCTTAATTAAAATATAGACAAGTACAGATGTCAATATAATTTATGAATTTTTATTATTAGCAGTAGTAATTTTTGTTAGAATAATAATATAATAGAAGAATAGAAATTGAATGGAAGTGGTAAAGAATAAGGAAGATTAAAAAAAAAAAGAACTTTCGAGTCTGAATTCGAGAACTTGTCTCCCCTAAAATTAATAATAAATTCAGTAAAAAATATTTATTCATCTTGATCTGGAAGATTTGTTAAATAAATATATCGAGATAATTCTTTCAAACCCTTTATTCGCAATCAAGCGATCCGTCGAAAACTTTTTTTCTTTATTATTGACATACAATAAATGAGTTGATTTTTTATAAATTTTTCCAATGGGAGATTGGGGATGGTAGAGAATAAAAAATGAAACAGAAAGTAAAAAAAAAATCATTATTTTTATATATATATTTTCATCTTTAATAAATAAAAATATCAATCACTGATATGTTTTTTTTTTGGCGAAAGCAATTTCTTCTCTATTTTATTGTGATAGAGAATTGATGACGATGGTTTGTTCAGGAATGGAGTATAGAGTGTGAGAGGGTGGTGGATGGCGCGCGATAGGGTTGCTGGAGAGGGAGAGGAGATACCATGCAGAAAGAGGCAAGCTACCGTATTGGATAGGATAGGAAATACTGCGAATCGAGTCTTTTGTATCCATCCTCCCAGTTGCCACGTGACTTGGTTACTTAACTCAACTAATACTCGGCACCATATTATGTGTAGTCTCCATTCGTATTGCATCAGTTGACTTGACTTTAGTAAAAGTAATAAATTGAATCAGACACTTTTCTCTAATGGGGTTAAATCAACACACAAGAAAAAAAAAAACTTTTACCACAATGCTATTAAATAAATTTAACTTAATGTCTATTCTATATATTATATATAAATATACAAAAAGAATTAAATCTCTAACAGCTCTAAGTGTCAAAAGAAGAAAGGCTTTTTTAGAAACAAGTAATGGAAAACAATATTAAATTAGACTTTTTCACTTAGCGAAAATCTTTTAGAAATTATTTTGGATTCCAAATTTTATACTTATATAGATTGTGATATTAAAAAAAAATAAAAAAACATTTTAACTTTCAATAATAATTAGTTTTTATAGTTTTAAAATATTCAACTCTTAATATTATTTATTTTTTTTAAAGAATAAAATTTTTACTATCTCGTCAGAGATAGTATTGCGATCACGAAAATGTTGAGATTTTGATGTTTTTATACGTTTTGAAGGTTCCTGAATCATTTTCACTAAGGTTGGGAAAAATGTCTGTCTGTCTGTGTCTCTCTCTCTCTCTCTCTCTGTGTATGTAACCAAGATTACGCAAAAACGGTTTGAAATTTGGTATATGGACATTATTCAAAATTCATAGTTTTCTATCAACTTTTGAGAAATGTAGCTCAACCGGAAGAGGGTCATTATCTACAACGTTTTGAATTTTTTCTTCTAAAGTGACCGTAAAAATAAAGATATATGTTTGATAGTTTTTCTCGAGATTAAAAATTGTATAAAACTGCTATATATAGAATTTCAGCTTGATTGAATCGCTGAAATTACAGGAATTTATTTTTTAACACTGCAAATCTCACGCGCCAACACGTGACGTGGTGCCATCAACAAAGAGCCAAACATGCGCTGGTTTAATAAATATTATTTATTAATTTTAATTTATAATTTTATTAATTAAATTTAATTTAAATATATAATATATTATGTTATTTAATCCAATTCAATTTGCGAGAAAGTCTAGTGCAGACACTCCAGCTTATTTTTAATCTATGAATTGAGGTTAATTTATTTTATTATTTTTTTTTTTTTTAATTTGAAAATTACTTCTTTTTCTAATTATAACTTTCAATTTTCTTACTTGCGTCTGTTTGCTTTCTGATATCAAACACACTAATCCTGGATGGGTCAATAAGGAAGGAAGAAAACGTATCTTTCGGATGTTGATTCTGCTTTTAGGAGTAAAAGAGGGTGGTATGAGTTGAGAAGGGTGATGAACAATCCCTTCCTCTTTTCCGGCCTAGTGAACAATTCTCGTTTCACAAATTGAACCAAGTTTAATTTCTCATTAAAAGCACAGCCTTTCAAATTATCATGAAAATGAGATTATTTCTTAAGTGAAAAAAACCCAGCAAATTAATGATTTATTTTAATAATTATAGTCAAAAAAATTATATAAAAAATAATAATGGTCATTTGGGCCAAAGTATAAAAAAATAGTATAAAAAGAAAATATAATATATATATTTATTTTTTAATTTATTAGATAAAGTAAAAACCGTTATAAATTTCAAATTTTAGGTTGATTGTAAGAAAAACCAACTATAAATTTTGGTTCTTTTTTACGTTTCAAGGTTCAGCATTTGAATGGTATTTTTGAATTTTTTCGAATTTTTCTTAATAACTCCGATTATTCAGAAATAAAAATATAAAAGTAAATATTGAAATTGTTTTAGGTTGTTTGTTTGTTTAGTTTTTTTTCCGCCAAAGGATTTAATTCTATTTTTTCAAACACAACTTCACACTTAAGCCGCATAATCATTAAATATTTGTAGAGCTGATATAATACTAGTGTGTGAAAAAGTTCAATTGAAGTAGTTTTATGGTTTTACTTTTTTCCTATAGATAAAGTAAAGATGATGTCCAAGACAGAAAGAAATTAACGGATGTGTATAGATGAGATGTTTTGGCAAGTGCCCGAACTGGTTTGCAAAATTTAAATCCGGCATTTTTAATGTTGGAAGATGCACCACGTCCTGGAAGGCCGGTTGAAGTTGATAAAGACACGATAAAGGCATTAGTTGATCTTTTGGTCGGTAAATCCTTTACTTAAAATGAAGAGATTAAAAAAAATCCTAATGTTCAGTTTTTTGCCAGCAAAAAATTGTCTTTCAGTTTTCCCAAAAAAATTACTTACTGAACAACCTAATGCTTTACTATTATTTTATGAGTTTTATAATAATAATGAAATTAATAATTTATGATATTTATAATAATAGTAATAATAATAAAAATAATGTTAGTAATTGATTAAGGTTAAATAATAGAAATTATAAGAAAGTGCAATGTGAAAGTGAAATAATATAATAATTTTATAAATTTAAAATAAGTTGACCTGTGGCCAGGTCCGAACCGACCGATGGTTTGAAATAAATTAATTTCCAGCTACAGAAACAATTTCAAATAATTTTAATATATCTATTAATGTAATAAAAAACAGATATGGATAGAACATAAATATTTGTAATTTTATTTTATTTATAATATATAGCTAAAGTAGCCGGCGTTGCCCGTGATCATAATAAGGAGGCTGTGACGTCATGAAGGGCTGGATGACGTCATATAATTTTAAATTAAGAAAAAAAACTAATAAAAATGATTTTTCTCGAGAATAAAACCAATACAAAGTACATGAGTCGTGGTGATATGTAAAAAATGTGAAATTTGGTGTGAAAATAACCCTTCCCTTCCTATCGTCGATCGCTAATACTACCACTTCCGGTTTTCGGATTTGCACCAAAAGTTGATCAATTCATCCCACTGATGCATTAAGTAAATATACCAGATTTCATCAAAATCCGTTGAGCCGTTCAGGCTGTACACATCTATACGGACGGACGGACGGACGGACAGACGGACGGACGGAAAAACATCATGCTAAAAATACTTTTTTCTGTTAAGAAAATGCATGATTCGTGGAGATATGTAAAAATCTCCACATGTGAAATTTGGTGTGAAAACAATACCTCCCTTACTATCGTCGGCCGGTAAAAAAAGAAAAAGAAAAAAAATTTAAATACATCTAAGAAATTTACTTAGTTATACTTATAATTAAATTTATCTTTTTGAATAATTTTTCCTCATATAAAATGAATTTTAAATAATAAGTAATAAAATAATAGTAAATGTAATATATAAATTTATGGACGATCATAGAGAAGAAGAAAAAGGCCATTAACACTGAGTTTAACACTCCTTCCACGTTAAGATATTGGTTTTCTCAACCGATAAAACGATTTATTTCCTACTCTTAGTAAAAATGAATTTACATACTTATTACCTGCGACCACCATATAAATTAATGGGAATCAAAAGAATAACTAACAATATACTTTTGCTCTTAAAAGAAAATTAAAATTAATTTTTTTTTATTCGATTATCATATTTATTTTCTTTTTGAAAAAAAAAAAAATATCCGTTTTCATTTAAGAGTTCCTTAATTTTCAAATTTAATTTAATATATATTATATATTAGTATTATTTTTTATATAAATAAAAACAATCAAACTGAATTAAATTCCAATCTTTTGTCTGTTTTATTTTTAATTTAATTTTTATTTAATTTTCGATGTTGTATTGGTAGCGGTGGTTGGTCATTCCAATGGAAACCGACCCCATCCGATGAATCCAATTGATTTTGAATGTCGCATTAATCTTTTAAATCCTTAATCGCTTTCGCCCTTCATCAATTCTAGCCACACTTTAACCGACCGGGGGAACATTCTTGGTATGTTTGTATATTTAATTAATTCCCAAAGAATATTTCCCTTCTCATTAATTTAAAGTGAATTCATCACTAAATCAAAATCAAATCAAAAGAAAGTTTTTGTTTTTACTATCTCGCTAGAAAAATTTTAGATGTCGAGATTTTGATGTTTTTATACGTTTTGAAGGTTCCTGAATCATTTTCACTAAGGTTGGGAAAAATGTCTGTCTGTCTGTGTCTCTCTCTCTCTCTCTCTGTGTATGTAACCAAGATTACGCAAAAACGGTTTGAAATTTGGTATATGGACATTATTCAAAATTCATAGTTTTCTATCAACTTTTGAGAAATGTAGCTCAACCGGAAGAGGGTCATTACCTACAACGTTTTGATTTTTTTCTTCTAAAGTGACCGTAAAAATAAAGATATATGTTTGATAGTTTTTCTCAAGATTAAAAATTTTAAAAAACTGCTATATATAGAATTACAGCTTGATTGAATCGCTGAATGTACCGGAATTAATTTTTTAACACGACTGCAAATCACGCGCCAGCACGTGACGTGGTGCCATCATCAGAGTCAAACACGTGCTGGTTTAATATATAATTAATAACTTTAATTTATAATTTAATTAATTAAATTTAATTTAAATATAATAATATAATTATTTAATCCAATTCAAATTGCGAGATAGTCGAGTGGAAACACTCCAGATTTTTTATTGTAAATTGTTATGTTAATTTGATTGGAAATCTTTCGAAATATTTAGTTTGATTGAGAAATAATAATGCCAATGAAAATATTATATTACTAGGCGAACCCGTTGCAAACGGTATTTGCAATTTAAGTTAAACTGAATTTGTAACTAACTTCATAATGTGTCATAACATCACATATCTAACTTCATAATGTTACAGACATCACATACATAAGACGGAAATTATATATATTGATTTAATATATTTCTCGTTAGTATAATAATATTTTCAGTATTGTAAGTATTTCTATTTCAATCAAATTTCACAAATTGTTAAATATAAATTAGTGTTTTTATATATTTTAAATTTCTTTTTTTTGAAAAGTTAAAATAAATCGAAATATAAAATAAATCTATGTAGGTATATATATTTATTTTTGAGATGCAAAAAACTCTGATTTGTGTGAATTGTCATATTTGAGATTTACGTCACTTTCTCAGACATATAAATAATAAAAAAGCTTCTTAGCTTTTTCAAGAACGGTTATTCAATATAGTGCTATTGATTTACTCAAAGATTGATTATTTAATTAATATTTCTTAATTCAATTTGTTTTTAAATAAATTACGACATTCAAATGCTTATTTCAAATTTTTTTTTTTTTTAAAAAGAAAATAAGAGAAAAAAGAATTACACAATCTCTATGCATAAAAATATTTAATTGAAATAATTAAAAACTTCGAACAAACATGGTAAAGTAAAAATTTACCTATTCTATAAACAAATTAAATATTAAATTTCCATTCTTACTTACATGTAAGAATAAATTTATTCTCTTTGTAAATACCATGTTATAAAATATTAATATACGTGCATGTTATTAAAGTCAAACTTAATATTAACTTTGAATCTTATTTGTCTGTTCTAAAAAAATAAAACCTTTATATAAGCATATAATATAATAGGATTAATAATTTCATTTATTATAAAACTTATAACATATATTCAAATATTTTCTTTTTATCTTTCAGTTTCTATCCTTGTAATGTAACAAACCAAATGAGATTTTATTAGTAAAATTCTTGAAAATTTTTTTTAAGTATAATGAATTATTTTCAAAAATTTATAACATTAAACAAATATTATGCTTCCATCATTTGTTGTTGTTTTTTTCGAAAAGACCATTGTAATATAAAAGAGAAACTAAAAATAAATCTTTTTAATATCATTGTAAAGAAAATAATACACACATAAACAATAATATTTGCTTTAATGTTCTTTTATGAAACGTTTTAAAAGAAAAAAAAAATCAAAGAAAGTATATTATAAGTTTGAAGAGATAATACGATATTATATAGAATATGTTCAGGTATACTTAAGAAAAGAGCACTGGGCGCTATTAGACTATCTGTCAGGTCATGAAATCCAAAGATAAGGAAAAAGAAAAAACCTTTCACGTTTAGGAATAGTATATATATATATAAGATGATCTGTTTTTTATGAGTCCCTATATCACATAAAAAATAATCTTCATTTTTTAGAATATTTGTGGCTACAGCCATTATCATATATCATGTATAGGTATAATAATTGTTTATAATACTTATAAAAAATATTCATATTTATTTATAAATTTTAGAATAAAATAAATATTGTCAATATTTTGTTTATTTTTACAATTTTTTTATGTCATATAAAAAAAATAAAAAAAATATTTTTAAAAAATTACAGCATTTTTACTAACTCGCCAGAGATAGTATTGCGATCACGAAAATTTTCGATGTCGAGATTTTGATGTTTTAATACGTTTTTAAGGTCCCTGAGTCATTTTCACTAAGGTTGGGAAAAATGTGTCTGTCTCTCTCTCTCTCTGTGTGTATGTATAAGATTATACAAAAATTGTTTGAGCTAGAATAATGAAATTTGATACATAGGCATTATTCAAAATCCATAGTTTTCTATCAAATTTTGAGAAATGTAGCTCATTCGGAAGAAGGCAATTACCTACAACGTTTTAATTTTTTTTACTATCTCGCCAAATAAATTTTCGATGTTGAGATTTTAATGTTTTTATACGTTTTGAAGGTTCCTGATTCATTTTCACTAAGGTTGAGAAAAATGTCTGTTTCTGTGTGTGTATGTGTGTATGTATGTAACCAAGATTACGCAAAAACGGTTTGAGCTAGAATGATGAAATTTGGTACATGGGCAATTATTCAAAATTCATAGTTTTTCTATCAACTTTTGAGATATGTAGCTCAACCGGAAGAGGGTCATTACCTACAACGTTTTGATTTTTTTCTTCTAAATTGACCGTAAAAATAAAGATATCTAATGATTAATAATTGTATAAAACTGCTATATATAGAATTTCAGCTTGTTCGAATCGCTGAAAGTACCAGAACACTGCAAATCTCACGCGCCAACACGTGACGTGGTGCCATCAACATAGAGCCAAACAGCTGGTTTAATAAATATTATTTATTAATTTTAATTTTTCCTCTAAACTGACCGTAAAAATAAAGATATATGTTTGATAGTTTTTCACATGATTAAAAATTGTATAAAACTGCTATATATATAGAATTTCAGCTTGATTGAATCGCTGAAAGTACGGAATAAATTTTTAAATTTGTTTAACACGTTGACTGCCAATCACGCACTGGTTTAATAAATATTAATCATTAATTTTAATTTATAATATATATTTAATTAAATTTAATTTAAATATTATAATATATTTTATTTAATCCAATTCAAATTGCGAGATAGTCGAGTAGAGACACTCCAGATTTTAAAATAAGAAATGAGGATATTCTCTAAAAAGCGTGACTATTTTGCCAAAATCTGGACGTGTGGTCACGTTAGTCATTGAAAAAATTGTTTTTCTAAGAGTTACTCTCTACTAAACCTTGCATTGTATATATGCCAGTATATATACGAGTATTGTCATAAAATTTTCTTGGCACCCTTTTGCTAATTTTTATCTTTTATCTATCTATCTTTCTCTCTCTCACTTTATATATATATATATATATATATATATATATAATTTTTGTTTTATTTTAATAACTAGGACGTAATCATAAAATGAATATAAAATTTTATTTTCGATTAAGTGTTGTAGTGATATGGGAGTGCTTTTTAGTTTAGAATGCAAAAGTATTTTTAGACATACTTGGAATTCCCAAAAGAGGGAAAGAGAAGAAATGTTACTTTGTTATATGATCCATCCCTCTAATGGAGATTAGATTCTCATATATATATATATATATAGAGAGAGAGAGAGAGAGAGAAAGAGAGTATATGCATCACTGTTTCCTCCATAGAGAAAAAAAAGGGAAAGTATTGTAAAGGATTCTGTTACCATTCCATTTGCAACTAGTTTTTTAGTAAATAAATACCTTACTCAGAAGGGATTTCAATGCAAGGGAATGACGGCGATCATTTGAATTCGGAGGAAGGCAGAAAAGAAAAAAAACTTTTCGTGAATGTAAGTGGAGAACCGTGAAAGCAATGAAGGAGAGACAAAATTGAAATCTAATGATATTAAAATCACGGTTGTTCTATAAAAAAAAAATATTTAAATGTTAAATATTGCTATAATACATATAACGAACATATACACATGTATGATACAATTTAATTACATTTAATTTTGTTGTATAATAAATAATAATATTGACAATAGAGAAACATTTTTATGAATTTTATCGAAAAATTATTAACTTAATAACTGATAATAAAACAAAATGATTTTCACAAATATAAAACAATATTAACATTCTGGGAGTAGAAAAAAATGAATATTTAAAAGTAATTAAAAATGGCATATATCATCTTTTTAAATTTGTTATTAATTAAAATATTAATCATGGTAATTGTTTACAAAACGGGAAGCTTCAGCGATTTAGATAAAACTTTGCCAGTGGATTCCTTTTTTAATTCGAAAGTAACTTTCCTTATATTTCTCTGTCTCTTCTAGTTTACGAGATAAATAAAAATTGTTAAAATTTGTATATAAATCCATTGACATTCTATGTTATTTAGCTACCATGTTTTATGTATTATGCCAGCAGAGGCCTTCACTAATTTTCTGGGTTTTTTTTCGTTCGGTTTGGATATATGAAAATTAAAAAAATAATTAATTAAATAATTTTCCTATACCGAAAATTAGTGAATCAGCGAATTAGTCAATAAAACATTACTAAATGGCTGCTAATTCATAACTAGTTTATCTCTAAAATTTTAAAATTTTAACAATCTCGTCAACTAGAAGAGACGGAGAAATATTGGATAAGGAAAGTTTCTTTCGAATTAAAAAAGGAATCCACTGGCAAAGTTTTATCTAAATCCCTTGAAGCTTCCCGTTTTGTAAACAATTATCTTAATAATTTCTATATAAATAGATTGGAAATTTGAGATAAATCTAACTTTTTGTTTAGCTTAAAGTGCAATGTGAAAGTTCAATTTTGTTTACTAGATTATTATACTTAGCTGGAGAATATTTCAAAGTAAAATGATCCCATCCATAATAATGTAAATAATTTATCAACAAATTTTCTTAACACTATTATGAAGTACATATTTTTTCTATTATTAAATTAAAATATACTTATATTGGTAAAAAAAATCATGATTCATTTAGTAAAAATTAAACACACTTACAAACAAATATAGATTAACATTTGTAATCTGTTAAATTTATTATATAAAGAAAAAAAAATGTAATTTATATGTTAATTTAAGATTATATTTTTAATCTATTTATATTAAACACAATAAACTTAAAATAGACATTCTATACTTGTATACATTAAAGTAAAATAAGATAACCAAATGTGTGTAACATACTATAATATTGATTTAAAATACAATCATCATAATACATTTATCAAAAATTGATTATTCATTTTATATTGTAAAATTTAAACCAAAACTTTAACAAATATAAGTACATTTAATCAGAAAAAATTAAATTTAAATATTCAAGGTTGTTTTAAATTATCTTAGTTAATGATAATTTGATAATATCAAGAAAAATAATAAAGGACTTTAAAAATGCTTTATCAAATTTATTTATAAAAATTTATATTTTATTAATTAATTTTTATTTTTATTAATTTAAAGATATTAATGCAGGCGGGAAATTCAATTTTAAATAAATATAAAAAGGAGGTATAAAGATTTTAGTACTTTTAAATTATCTATAAATTAAAAAAATCTGGAGTGTCTCCACTCGATTATCTCGCAAATTTGAATTGGAATAAGAAACATATATTATATTTAAATTAAATTTAATTAATTAAATTATAATTTAAAATTAATTAATAATATTTATCAAACCTGGGCGTGTTTGGATCTTTGTTGATGAGGCCACGTCAAGTGCTGACGTGTGATTGCCAGTCAACGTATTAAAAAATTAATTCCGGTACATTCAGCGTTTCAATCAAGCTGAAATTCTATATGAAGCTGTTTTATACAATTTGTAATCAAGTGAAAAACTATCAAACATATATCTTTATTTTTACGGTCAGTTTAGACTGTTGAGAGGATGAAAAATCAAAACGTGGTAGGTAATGACCCTCTTCCGATTGAGCTACATTTCTCAAAAGTTGATAGAAAACTAAGAATTTTTAATAATGCCCGTGTACCAAATTTCATTATTCTAGCTCAACCGTTTTTGCATAATCTTGTTTACATAATACACATACATGAACATTTTTCTCAAACTTAGTGAAAATGACGCAGGAACCTTCAAAACGTATAAAAACATCAAAATCTCGAGACCGAAAATTTTCATGATCCCAATAATATCTCTGGCGAGATAGTAAAAAACATATTATATACAATGTGTTTACAATCTAATAAATTATATATATATAAATTATAAATATTACTTTTTTAAAAAAATTTTAACGAATTTTAAATGCATGATATCTGACATGAAACAAAATCGGGGAGTTATTTTAATTTATTTAAAAAAAAAAGATAAATATTTATTTATCATCGTTATTGTTCGTTATGATCGTGTTCAGCCCTTTTTTTTCTATTTTCGGACCATTCCCTGACTAAAAATTAATTCAAATAATCGTTATTTTTATTTTAAATTGATTTTATTTTTTTTATTAAATAATAGTATTTTTAAATATATCATTTTTGTTGATTTTTTTTACTATTTTAATAGAGAAATAGCTAGTGGCTGTCTCTGTAGGAATTTATTGTTGTTAAAAGTCAGTTTCATGGTAATTTATATATCTTGGATAGGAGAAACTAAAAGTCACTAACTCTTAGCCATGTGTGAAATAACAGAGGAAACCAAGTTTAATTAGAATGAGGTGGCAAAGAGAAGGGAAATTTATTAGAGTCCACGTCTAATAGATCAGCTGAGTCGATGAATCCTTCAAATTAAGCAACGCTTCATTCTGGATGATGATGATGATGATGATGTGATGTGATGTGATAGTTGATGTAATTCTCTCAAAATAAACCATATTTTCGCTTCAAAACATAAATTAAGATATAAAACATGGCCAAGATAAATTTATAGGATATGGTTTATGTAAATAATAATTATAGATATGTGTAATGATTAGAAGAGATTAGAATTTAGAGATCAAACTATAAAATTGGAATGAAAGATTAAACATTTGATTACGGGCGATGATAACTTTCACTATTCTACAGATAATCTATGAAAGGCTTAAGAAAAAATCTTAATAGTCTTATTTGAGAAAATTCAAAAATCATATCTTATATATAAAATTCTCGTGTCACAAAACTTTGAAATCATACTCCTCCGAAACGGCTTGACCGATTCTTATGAAATTTTTTATGTATATTCAGTAGGTCTCAGGACATGTCAGACTTCCTTTAGAAAACCGCTAATTGGTAAGGTGTGTCCAGGAAATGCTAATTAATTAAAAATAGTTTAGTTACCATACTAGCTCATAGAGGCGCTGGTGACAAAAATTTGAAATCTTATATATACCCTTATAAGAAGCTTCCAAACAAAAGCGGTTCATGGGTGAACGGTCTAAGGCGTTAAATTATGCTTTGCATCCCTCAGTTCCAAACTCGCAAAGGCACATTTTTTTTTTTTTTTTTTATTATATATTTTTTTTACAAATTTAATAATTTTTATTATTTTAATATTTTATTAAATTATTTTATTTTATTAAATTAATAATTATGTTAATTAATTTTTTCTGCATAAATAAACATATATAAAAAAATATATAAAATTTGAATTTTCATTCATTCATTTAAAATGATATTAAAATATTCCTTTGAAATATAATAAATAATTAAAAAATTAAATGTGGTTGCTGCGGCCAAGAACTTTCGAGTTCCTTAGAGTCACAGAGATAGATAGAATAACATATACAATAATAATATATATAATTAATTTACTGATTAATTTAAAATATATTTTAAATCAGAACACAAAAAGAAATGAATGTTTTATGTAATATAATGATTGAAACAAAATGGATGAAAACCTTTTACTACTCTTAACCAAATACTATGTACCACTCGGGGGGTACAGGGGGCGGAGCCCCCGTCTAGGTGTGGAGAGCGCCGAAGGCACTCGGAGCAGCTAGTATTTATATAAAATGTTTGAAAAATAATAAGGAACATTTATAAAGAACTGATAATTAGTGGTTATTAATTTCATGTGGGGAAAAAAAATTAAAATTCAGTTCTTTTTACTAACTCGTCAGAGATAGTATTGCGATCACGAAAATTGTCGATGTCGAGATTTTGATGTTTTTATGTTTTGATGGTCCCTGAGTCATTTTCAGTAAGTAAGGTTGAGAAAAATCTCACTCTCTCTCTGTGTATGTGTGTTTGTTTGTTTGTGTGTGTGTGTGTAGATAAGATTAGGCAAAAACAGTTTGAGCTAGAATAAAGAAATTTGGTATAGGGGCAATATTCAAAATTCGTAGTTTTCTATCAACTTTTGAGAAATGTAGCTCATTCTACCACGTTTTGATTTTTTTCCTCTAAACTAACCGTAAAAATAACGATATATGTTTGATAGTTTTTCACATGATTAAAAATTGTATAAACTGCTATATATAGAATTTCAGCTTGATTGAATCGCTGAAAGTACCGGAATTAATTTTTTAACATTGCAAATCACGCGCCAACACGTGACGTGGTGCCATCAACAAAGAGTCAAACACGCGCTGATTTAATAAATATTATATATTAATTATAATATATTATATATTAATTTAAAATTTAAAATTTGCCAGATAATCGAGTGGGTACAAAATTGTACTATTCAACAATAGGAAAAATAAATTTTGTAAATATTTTTAAATAGAAAAAATTTAAAATATCTTCAGATGTATTCAATGTACAAAATTAGGGGATAGGAAAAAAAATATTATTCAGATGATATTACATGAAGGGCATGCACAAATATGTTATGTGTCTTTGTGATGGGAATTATTTTTCACCCTTGTTAGATTATAAATAACATCTGATAGGTTCGCCATCTGACAGTTGTCATCTAATTTTAATGAAACCATAAGGATTTTTTTGGTTTATTTATAATAAATAATCTTTCAAGTTTAATAAGGAGATATGGGCAAGGATGAAATTATTGAACTTATAAAAAACTGCATGGCAGTTACGTAGGAATTCAAATTCAAATTTAAATTAATATGGTTTATGTATTGTAATAAATAGTATACACTCATACCATATAAATTTTAAATGCTATTTAAAGTATGTATGTACTTATCAAGAAATAAATCTCTTACTGCACATCCTACCAAAGGATAGCACCTATTAAGTCGTTTTTAGTTGGGTAAAGGTGTCCTATGATCAATAGAACGAGTCCTCTCATCCTTGATTGATCGGAGGCGCTACTTTTTATCAAATATCTCCCTATATTTTGATCCCGAAGGCTGGGTGGACTCCGTTCGTCTATTTAAAGAAATTCACTTGCCAGAGGTTTAAACCCGGGATCAAGAGAATGTGAGCTAACGACGTTAACCCCCAGGCTGCGTGACTTCTTCATAAAGAAATAATAAACAATAATAGTAAAATATCGACTTAATAAATTGCCGCAAGTGCTATAGTATAATTCCTATGTTTGCGCCGTTGGGCAGCGGACAATATTCATATATTGATGTACTGCCTCTGGTTACAGGTCAATGAAGAGAACACAATTATGTGAATAATTTGATTTTCATTATAAACTATGAACTGTTTTAAACAAATTTTAAAAATTAAAGTTTTAGCTCTTAAAAAATGAAATAATAATAATAATAATCTAAAAAAAAAAAAGAAAATAATGAAATAAATGAACAAAGAGAAGGATTTTCTTCACAGTGATTATATTTTAATAAAATTAAAAATAATTTCATAGAAATAAATGTAATGCATAACAAAAGGCGGGAGGGGATAAAAGAAAGTGATAAAGAAAGGTAAGGCAACCTTATTGATAAGAGCATGTATGTGTTAGTGGTGTCAAGTTTCAAATCAGAATATCTAATCTAATTATGCACTTCACATTGAAGGGGAAATTAAAATGCCAATCTAAAAGTTGTAAACCAGCGACTTTTATATGACAAGTTTTTAAGTGCCTATCATTCAATGTGATATTCATTTCCCTTAGAACCAAGATACTATAAATAACAAACACATTGAAATATTTAATGAAATTGATTTAACAATAGGCTTAAGGAAATTAAATAATACAATCATTGAATTTTTTTTCAGGTAGAAATGGGCCGAAATAATCAATAATAATAAATTATAAATTATCAACTTTCTTTTAAGATATTGTAGACATTATTTGTAAACATTATATTTAGATATGATATATAAATATTAAATTTTTAATTAATTAAATTAGATAATTAATTCAATAATTTTAATAATTTATTTCTGTTAATTCTGTATAATTAATAGATAAATGATTTTTGAAATACTTTGAAAAAGATGTTTTTAATAGAAATGGGATTCATATTATTTAAACGAATTTATTGTATAAAGAGAATTTATATTGATTTTTTTTTATTTTACCGATGTTAACTTTTATTGGAAGGAATATAATAGGTAATTGTATTTATTTATTAATTTATTTATTGTTTTACTATACTTTACTATACTATACTATACTAAAACAATAAATTCGTTTAAATTATTAATCTTCTTAAAATTATTAAAAAAAAAAAATTTCTTCCAATTAAATAAATAATTAATAATGGAAATTGTTGTATTTTGTATTTTTATTTTATTATATTAAAAAAAACTCTGACTTTTGTACATCTTAAGCACGTATAGCGCTTTTCATTATATTAATTATGTGTCCTATGATCAGTAGAAAGCTTGATATTGTTGACCGGAGGCGCTACTTTTTATCAACTAGTTTCCCAATTTTGATCCCGGAGACTGGGTTGACACCGACCATAGTACCCAGCTAGAGAAATTCCCTTGACAGGTCCGTTACTTGAACCCGGGACCACGAGAATGTGAGGCAGCTTCGCTATCTCCCACCCTGTGGCGGCTTTTTATTATATTATTATTAAATATTTGTATTTTATTTTTGAAATTAATTGTTAAAATAAAACATAGCAACCCTTTTGAGTATCGAAAAGAACAGAACAAGTTTTGAAGTGCTGTGTAAAAAAACTATTGCAATTGTATTTTTTCTACCTTTATGCCAGAATTATTCGATTGTGCGCTTGAAAAAACTTTTGTTAGAGAAATTTAATTATAGGTAAAGATTTTAAAATGCGATAAATAATAATAATAATAAAATTAGCAAGTATATTCCCATCATATCTAATAAAAAAATAAATAAATAAATAGATAAAAATATTTTTTATACCTATTGGTGATCAGCTATGTTTAATGATATATCAAAAGATTACATATTTTCAATTTAATTAAAGAAAGGGAAGTATCTTTTTATAAAAAAACATCTTATTAAGCTAAAGTAAATATAGAAAAAAATATACAGATTTTAAATTATATTATATATATATAAGATATATAGTGGGAACATTAAGTCTGATAAATGTAAAAAGATTGTTCTGGTAATAAAGAACCCAGTAGATAAAAGACTAGTAATATATAGTCCTTGTTTCCGTATTGGAAGGTGCACTTTCTTATAGAGGCACAGATTATTGCTAGAGTAGGCGCACTTTCTTAGGGAGGCACGGATTATTGTTAGGGGAGGCGCAAAACCTTTTATTAAAAACTTAATTTTTATCCAATAATATGTATAAATAAATAAAACATTATATTGAAATATTCCATTTTTCAAATTATTTTTTTAGTTTTTATGGATACTGAATCTATTTGTTTACAATGAAGATGACGCGTATTTGGACTGACAACCATTAAAAAGAAAAAAATAATAGAACTATGATGTAACAGTTCACTAAACCAAAAGTTTCAAAATAAAACTTATTTAAAATGTGTTTATATTATATATATTAAAATTAGCTGGAGTGTCTCTACTCGACTATCTCGCAATTTGAATTGGATTAAATAACATAATATATTATATTTAAATTAAATTTAATTAATTATAAATTATAAATAATAAATATTAAACCAGCGCATGTTTGGCTTTTTATTGATGGCACCATGGCACATGTTGGCGCGTGAGATTTGCAGTGTTAAAAAATTAATTCTGGAACTTTCAGCAATTCAATCAAGCTGAAATTCTATATATAGCAGTTTTATACAATTATTAATCATGTGAAAAATTATCAAACATATATTTTTATTTTTACGGTCACTTTAGAGGAAAAAAAATCAAAACGTTGTAGGTAATAACCCTCTTCCGGTTGAGCTACATTTCTCAAAAGTTGATAGAAAACTATGAATGAAAAATTATCAAACATATATTTTTATTTTTACGGTCACTTTAGAGGAAAAAAAATCAAAACGTTGTAGGTAATAACCCTCTTCCGGTTGAGCTACATTTCTCAAAAGTTGATAGAAAACTATGAATTTTGAATGTACCAAATTTCATCATTCTAGCTCAAACCGTTTTTGCGTAATCTTGTCTACATACATACACACACACATACACGCACACACACACACATACACACACATACACACACACAGAGACATTTTTCTCAACCTTAGTGAAAATGATTCAGGAACCTTCAAAACGTATAAAAACATCAAAATCTCAACATCGAAAATTTTCATGATCGCAATACTATCTCTGGCGAGATAGTAAAAAATAAAAGATGGGTAGGCATAATACAAGAAAGATTGGATTCAGCTGGTTTATGTGACTTGAAAATAAGAAAAATAATTAATAGAATAGGGAATTAAAAACTATTACAAAAAGAACTAAAATAGCAAAATTAATATAAAATTAATTTTGGTTTTAATTAATATTTACAAAAATTGAATATATATTTTATAATTTGAATATTTATGAATTAAATTAATTCATGTTGATATTATGGAAATAATTTCATTTTCTTAATTAATAGAAAAGGTAGAGAAATTGAGTGATCTGTTTATATAAATAAAATTATATATATATATATATATATATCTTATCATATTATCGTAGCAAAAATTGTATATATATATATATATATATATAAATTTGTATTTATTAAACATTAAACCGATCTAAGGATTTTTTGAAATTCACAGCATAAATAATTTTTATAAAGAAAAATCGATCTATATTGGTTTCAGTCTCAGGAAAAATCATATTTGTTAGTTTTTTCTTCAATTTAAATAGGATTTTTAATAATAAAAAATGGTGCCGAACAGCGAATCCTTAAATACAAAATATTATTAATAATGTCTAAATATTATTCTGAAATTTATTATGAATTTTAGAATAGAAAAATAAATTTTAATATGTTTTTTTTTTTTTTTATTTTAGTTTTTTCTTCTTTATTCAAATATTATTAAATAATATAAAAATCATTTGTAATTCACCTTGTAAAGTGTAATTGAAGTATATAACTATACATGTTTATGAATATGAAAAAAATGTTATTATAATCATAATTAATAAATATATTCATAGAGAAAGTTTATTAAACGAATAACTATATGATTAATTAATATTTATAATTAAAAAAGGATTATTAGTAGGTATATACAATATAATAGTTGTAAATTACCTGTTAGAACGTTCACTCAGCCATTTTGGCGTCTTTTCCTATTCACTGTTCAATGAATACTAGAAATGAAATTCTTTTATTTTAATTTTATTTATATTTTTTATTATTTTATATATATTATATTTTTCAAAGAATTGGCACAGGTTGCTTATCGCTTTTCAATGAAATAATATAAACAATAGAATTATTCTGGCTAGGCCGTATACCTCATTTATTGCATTTATAAAATATCTTTTATTTTTTTTATTTATTAATAATTAAATTGATAAAGAAATAATTAAAGGAATTTTTTTAATTAGAAAAAGATCAACTATATTTATCTATAATTTATAAATATAAAATTTATATTTTCTTTTACAATTGGATGAGAAACAATTTTTTATTTTTTATATTATTTTGTTATTTATTTTATAAGAAGATATTTTCTAGCCTAAGTTTTTAATTATATATTTATTAAATTTAATTAATTATAAGTGGTAAATTATACTAGCAAAAATGGTATAGTATATTTGTATTTTTGAAATATTAAACCGCTCTAAGGATTTTTTTGAAATTCACACCATAGACCATTTTTATGAGCCTCGGGGAAAATCATCTTCATTAGTTTTTTCTTAATTTAAATTTATGTGACGTCAACAACTACGTTAGTCATCGCTTCCTTGTATACAAAATATATTATAAATAAAATAAAATTGAAAAATTTGTTATATCCATATCTGTCTTTTTATAAGGCGCCAATTTTAAAAGAGGTTATTTAGGAGGGAGTTCTTTGGGGGGGGGGGGGATTCTGGGTGAAAAACGTTAGTGAGAAACCCAAAAAAAGAATAGCCTGGACATAATTTCTCATAATAATAAAAAATTTCATGGAACTTTAAACGAACAAATATATATATATATATATATATAATTATTTAATTGAAAAGATCACCATATAACAGAGAGCTGACATGTTTGGATGGGGAAAAAAATAATGGAGAAATTGTGCAGTCGGTTGAACACATTCCAGATGATTGATTTTGGAAGAAACAAACTATTAGCTATTATATTGAGAATTGATCTGTTATATTACAAATAGCATGAAAATTTCAAACATTGTGTGTTTTATAATTAAATAATACAGAAAATAATACAGAAAAGGATTAAAAAGAAAAAAAAGCATCAAATACTATCCCCGGTTTACACGATTTCACTTTTACACGGTTTTTTAAAAATATGAAATTAAATAAAAAAATATTCCCACCATTTGTTTACATTGGTAGTAATAATTATAGGTATTCCATTTATTCCAACCTAAAAAGTGGAAAAAATACTCTATCTTCTACGAGTATAAGCACAGTTTTATATTTATATGTAAGAGATGCTGCAATAGAAAATATGGAAAAAGAATTAATAATATAGCTAGAAGACACCACTCAAAAACGGATTCCAAGTGATACTAATATAATTACAAATTGAACATTGAAGATTTATGAAACAATTAAAAATCTACTTCTTCGGCTGAAAAGAAGACTTTTTATGCAATCCATGGTTGGTTTGAAAGATTTAAACAAATGCACATTCTTTATATTATTAATAAATATTAATAATTGCTTTAATCATATATGAGAAGGTCTTTTAAGGATTTGACCACACACGATTTCATTAAAATTAATCATATCTAAAAAATGAAAGTGTGGGCGCCAAACATGAATGGAAAAATGCAAATTCAACTTCAAATAGAGATAATTATAAAGTATAGTTGAAAACGAAAGAAAACAGAAAGGATTGTGCATATATAATGAAATATCCTCCGTATTCTTTTCCTTTCCCTGCATGTTTAGGTGCCCACGCTTTTATTTTTTAAATATGATTAATTTCACGGATATCGTGGAGTGTGTGGAGAAATTACTTTCTCCTTTTTAAATAAAAGCATGGTTTTAAAAGTTTTTTTTTATAATTTTTTATTATGTTTTTTAAGATGTATTTAGTATTATATTATTTTGAAATAAATAACCGAATTATGCACATTTGGTTTATTTTCATTTTAAAAGGTTTTTAAAAATCATCGATTTTTATTTACACGGTTTTCTCTGGTAAATCGGGGGATAGGTGTAATATTACATATAATCGAAATATAAAATAAATTGTAATATAGATAATAAATATACAATGAATTTTGTTCAAATATAAAATGAAAATTCCAAATAAATAAAAGTTAAGAGTTTAAATGAGGTAGGTAAAAAGAAAAAAAATATATGGAAGCATGAGGGAAGGGGAACGGGAAATTTGATTTGATTCATTTAGAGTTGTTCAACTACCACCACTCTAAGAATTTATTTTTCTCTTTTATTTATTTTTCCATCTTTTTTTTTCTGTTTGTAATCAAATAACTACAAAATCATGTTAACTCGACTTGTCCTTTATTGACAACTTCTCTGTTCTTACTATTATAAAGAAGCAATATTGAAAATTGATTCAATAATAAATCAAGAGAAGTGAAAGAATGATATTTATACTTCAACTTCTTCAAATTTTTATTCAACAATTTTGAACAAAACCGTTGCTTTTAAAACGAGTCCAAGGAACTGAAGAACATAAGATCGAACCCCAACAAGTTCAATAAATTATTATAAAAATATTATATTTCATAAATATAAAAGAAATGATGTATAATAAATTAATTGATGTTTAAAATTTCACGATATTGAAAATATATCGGATATTGATTGTATTTCTAATAACTCGGGGCATCTCTTGTCCTGATACTGGCAGATTTAAGTTTGATATGGTAAATCAAGATAGTCAGAAATTAAGAAATAAAATGGCTAAGCTCTTGTATATTTATAAAAAAACAAATTAAATTAATTTAATATTTTAGAAAAAAATGTATATTATGTTATGTGTAACATTTAGTTCACATACAAATAATGATAATGAAACCTTATTATTATCAAATATTAATAACTTTAACAATTTAAATAAAAAACAGTTGTATATAAGTGGTATTCCCATATAACTATTAAATTGATATATAGTAGATACAGTAGTTAATATATATATATATATATATATATATATATATATATATATATAATATATTGAAAATAAAAAAAAAATAATATTATTATTTATATTTTAAAAAATTAAAAATCAAAATTTTTACAATTAACTAAATTATAAATAAATATCATCTATTACAGAGAACTTTTAATAACCATTAATAAAAAGAAATAAATTTTGGAATAAAAATATTGTGGAGGACCCACCCACATACTTTTTTGAAATCAGAATAACCTGAAACGTGGAGATCTGTGAAAAATGGCATATCAAAATTGAATTCGTATTAAGATTACATTACCATCGAAATTTGCCGATTGAAAAGTAAAAAGAACTAATATATAACGTTTTTCTCTTTGTGTTTTTTAATAATTTTATTTTATATTTTTAAAATAAATTAATTTTAATGAAATCTTAATTTAATGCAATAGCTATAAAAAATTTTTTGAATATAAATTAAAATGATTAAAAAAAAACTAATGTGAAGTAATTTTCATACAATTTATTTCGTTCACTAAAATCAATAGAAGCGTTTTTACTATCTCGAAAATTTTCGATGTTGAGATTTTGATGTTTTTATACGTTTTGAAGGTTCCTGAATCATTTTCACTAAGGTTGAGAAAAATGTCTGTGTGTGTGTGTGTGTATATGTAGGCAAGATTACGCAAAAACGGTTTGAGCTAGAATGATGCAATTTGGTAAATGAGCATTATTCAAAATTCATAGTTTTCTATCAACTTTTGAGAAATGTAGCTCAACCGGAAGAGGGTCATTACCTACAACGTTTTGATTTTTTTTCCTCTAAAGGGACCGTAAAAATAAAGATATATGTTTGATAATTTTTCACATGATTAATAATTGTATAAAACTGCTATATATAGAATTTCAGCTTGATTTACTCGTTGAAAGTACCAGAATTAATTTTTTAACACTGCAAATCTCACGCGCCAACACGTGCCATGGTGCCATCAATAAAAAGCCAAACATGCGCTGGTTTAATATTTATTATTTATAATTTATAATTAATTAAATTTAATTTAAATATAATATATTATGTTATTTAATCCAATTCAAATTGCGAGATAGTCGAGTGGAGACACTCCAGCTTTTTTTATTAAAATTTAAAAAGGGCCTGGGTAATTTCAATCTTAATAAAAGCTATAAATACCAATAATTTTTTTAAAAAATAGTAATTTTTGGACTTCCATGGTTCAAAATGTTCAGGGAGAAAAATTAGATTTGAAATTGAATATATTTATATAGTAGACAATTTATCATAAAAATAAATAAATAAATATATGTATATATATATATAATAGGGTGTGTTGCTGTATTCAAACAATTTCATTAAAGGGATTATTATTATTTAATCCAGAGGGATTTTTTAATCTCCTGTGCTTTTACACTTGCATAGAATCGACCAAACACCACCCCCTCTATATAAGCTTAGCCCCTTTCCCCCATCCGCCTCTTCAACCCCACCTTGTCTCGACTCTCCATTTGTGCTTCCTCTCAGACCACCACACTTAACACACTCCACTTATCTCCATGTCTACTACCTAATTTAGCTTTAGCTTCAATTTATAATATCAAAAAAATAAAACTACCTACCATTCACGAAAGGAAATTTATTTAGATTAGCAATTCGTTCGTTTCCCGTTTTATTTTGATTTGAATAGAACCAAAATGAAGAGATTAAAAAGATTATTATTTTTTTATTATTATTTCCAAAGTATTATATAATAATAATACTATAATAATAGTGCTCTATGTTTAATGTAAAAACTTAATAACCATTTTTTGTTTTTTTTTAAATATATAATAGATATTATGTTAAAGTACTTTAGATAAAATCCTTTCAACGTTCTTAAACTCTTTTTTGAAAAGAATAAATAATTTTATTTTTATACATTATTCGTATAATAAATAAATAAATTATTATCTTATGACAGGAAAAATTATTTAATATAAAGCTAATACAAAATACCATCATTAAATCAACATAAAAGAGATGTAGCTTATTTTACTTCAAATCGTGCAAAATCTATATTACATAAAATGATGAATATGATTGTTGCAATAGTATATACATTAAATTGAAATTTAGGTAATTGTTTACAAAACGGGAAGCTTGAGGGATTTGGATGAAACTTTGCAAGTGGATCCCTTTTTTAATCCTAAAGAAACTTTCCTTATCCAATATTTCTCGGTCTCTTCTAGTTTACGAGATAAAAATTATTAAAATATGCATATAAATCCATTGACATTCTATTTAGCTACCATGTTTTATTCATTTGGCCAGCAGAGGCCTTCACTAATTTTCTGGGTTTTTTTTGTTCAGTTTGGATATATGAAAATTAAAATAATTAATTGATTAAAAAATTTTCTATATCCAAACCGAACCGAAAAAATCAGAAAATTAGTGAATAATTTGTGACTTAGTCAATAAAATTATAAATGCCTGCTCATTCATAAATAGTTATATGCAAATTTTAATAATTTTAAACTCGTAAACTAGAAAAGACCGAAAAATATTGTATAAGGAAAGTTTCTTTGAAATTAAAAAAGGAATCCACTGGCAAAGTTTCATCCAAATCCCTGAAACCTTTTAAACAATTACCGAAATTTAAAACAAAATATATTTTGATAAAAAAAGAGAAATAATAATCATATGGGATTTGAGGTCCCTTTTATTTAAATTTTCAAAACTGAAAATTCACTATAATAGTAAAAACAAATTATTTAATAAATTGATTGATAAAATATTTAATTAATCTGAAAGGAGTATAAATAAAATATGTTAAGTTTGAATTGACTTAGAAAAACATAAGTAAGTAAAATTGAAAAGAATTAAAAGAACCCAAAGTTTTAAAGTTAAAATATTAAAAGTTTTAAATTCGAGATGGGAGTGTTTCATTGAAAAAGAAAAAAATAACAATTAAAATGCCAATCAATATTTTATTTCTAATTTTTTTTTTTTTAATCAGAGAGCCAATAAAAGGTTTAATGGAAAATAGTGTAAATATTTTGTTTTCATTCGAAATATTAAAATTGAAATAATAAATAAACTTACATAAAAAAACTACTAGATTTAACATTTAAAATATCGTTGATATAAATAAAAAAGATTATCATATAACATATAACAAACTTAATACATTGGCAATATTGGTAGAATATATTGAGTACTAATTTTTAGAAATAAGAGTTTTTTTGGTGATTGTTTTATGTATAATATTTTATTCTATGTGTATAGAGAGAAATAAATAAATAATTATTTAGATATTACTACATATAAATCTATTTTCTCCTAACAAATACTGATATATTGATGTTAATAATAATCATAAAATTTTATATTCATAATTTTTCATTTCAGGTTTTTTTTTTAGTAAATTTATTTTACAAAATTATTAATTTTTTTTTAAAAGTAATTTATATAATTACATTATGTCATAATTCTTTATTATTATTATTATTATAAACTAAATCGTTTAAGTCTTAACTGATTTGAATTTAGGAAGATAATGAAGAGACTTTCTATTATCTGAAATAATCACAATCAGTATTCTCTATATCGTTTCAATATATATAAATATATATATATATATATATATATACTATATAGTATATAGTATATGTACAACATACATATGTATATATGTCCCATTATTATCTCATAAATAGAGCTGGTTGTTTTGTGTATATGACATCCAAAATAAGTGCTTGTACAGCAGTAAGAGCGTTATTCAATATGTTTCAAGCAGAACCTTTCAAGGCAACATACATATATTATATATGGATTTACCAAAAGAGAGCAAGAGAAAATCTATTTAATCTTGTTTTTTATAATAAATCATGGATTATAAATTTATTTCAGATTCATTCTTTAAATTTGGGGCAGGATTTTGAAATAAAAAATAAATACTTAATTGGATATAAAAGCTAGTTTTTTAAAGTAATATTATTTAATATTATTTATTAGATTATATATAAATATACTAGCTTCTTAGAGCACCTCTGGCGCTCTTCGAACCTAGACAGGGGGCTCTTCCCCCTGTACCCCCGATGTAATATATAGTAATTTGTTGAAAGTCTGTATGCGAAAGGTTTTAATTTAATTTAATTCAATCAGTATATTTTTTCTCTCATTTGGATCTACGTTTTCATTCAAATTTGCAAATTCCACAATTTTTCAAAATATAAATTTAAATATAAAAAATATTACTTACTTTGTTTAAGAAAATATTAATCAATTAGGAGTAATATTCAATTTAATTTTACTTTTAATATTATAGGATTTTATAATTTAAATGTTATAAACATTCTTTGTATGCAAATTTCTAGAATTTATAATTTTATTTTGAGTGTCAACTTCTTAACTGAGCCACCAGAGGCGTCACATGGAGCGTTGTTTATTTGGGTCGGTTTTTGCTCATAACTTTGGAACAGATCATGTTTGTAATATTCAACCTTATTCCTTATCCTTGGGCCATGACGGTTCTAATGATACTCGAATCATTAAAATCCATGAAGCCGTTTAGAAGGAGTTTAGGATTGCGAAGACCTTTAATTATATAGATATATGTCGTAGGCAAATGACAATTTTAGGAAAATAACATTTGCCTAGGCAAAAGCCATTTAGTTAAATCTTTGTTGGGCAAATAGTTTTAACTATTATTCAAATTCAATTTTACTAGGAAAATAGCTCAGAAAATGTCGGACATTTATTGGACCTATGACAGATGAACAAGTCACACGATCAGTGTATTCGTCTGCGTTCTTTACATTCCGTTCTTAGTAAAAGTAGCACCCCTGGAAAAAAAAGTGGCAGGGAAGAAACAGAATGAATGCCCAAATAATATTTGTTTTCAAAACATCTTTTAATCAATTAAGACAATTTAATAAGGAAACGAATATTTTTAAAGAAATATAGAAATAAAATAATTGGGAGAAAATATTACTTAGTCTCGAATTCTTTGAGTATATTGTTAAATATATTATGTTTATAATAAAATTCCTTAAAATTTAATGGATTCAACATGAATCTTATTTACTTACGTTATCACAACACATGCTTTCATTTAGCCATTTCACTAATATATTTATTTAAAAACAACAAACAAAATATACTTGTTTATTGAGTTTGTACAGTGTTACCTTACAAAGATTTGGTCAATTGGCTTTTGTCTAGGCAAATGCTATTTTCCTAAAATGGCTATTTGCCTACGATATATATATAAAGGTACAATTGACAGAAATATATTGTTTAATGTATAATATAATAATATTTTGTAAATAAACATGTATATTATATAATCAAGTCAAATATATTCATAATTTAGTGTAATATCTAAATTTTGGTGTATTTGTTTCAGATAGATAATTTTTTCCACAATTTTGGTGGTTATGTCCGAAATTTCAATAAAATATCTCAAACATATATTTTATTTGGTGAAGTTTGAACCCAGTAATTTGTTTGATTATAAATAAAATTTTAATACTTAAAAGATTAAATATATATATATTGTCGTATATAAAATATAAAGTGGGTGAGGTAATTTTATGAAAAAAAATGGGTTATAAAAAAATTAGTTTAATTAATTGGTAGCACTCTGGATTGAATTATGAATCAAACAAGGGGTTATTGAATCCGCGTAGGTTGATCTGGGAAATTATAAGATTGAATAGGTTCAATAATAAATGCTTATATAAAATTACAACTAAAATTATTTATTTAATAAAACTAGGAGACTTAAATTTACAAAATAGATAATAATGAAATTAATATAAAATAGAACATATTGAAAGGTACCGTAAAATAGAAATATAAATTAAAAGAACTTTAATTTATATTTTAGCAATTGCAATTATAATTAATTATTAATTATGAAAGTGTTATCACTTAGCATGAAAGAAAGGAATGGAGAGTTCATTGGAGACTTGAGTCCTGATTGTCTTCCTGCGGATTTAACTGGAACATCTATTGTGCAGCAACATTTCTCAAAAAGGGGTTGTGTATGATGTCCTTCCTGCAGGGATAAATGTTTGTCTCACTTTTCTCAAACCTTGATCAAGACTAACTCAAATATCATTTTCACCAATAATGAAACCTTTCCCCCACTTTGAACACATGGATGGGTCCCTGTACATGTGCAGACAACATGTCCCATGACCAAACGTCCTTTTCTTTAATTTAGCATGTGTTCAAAAATGAAAGTTCTAGCTTTCGCATTATTATATACATAAAAAATGTAATTTTTAGGATTATATATTACATCCTTTAGTTTATGGAAAAAAAAAAAATTTAAATGAAATGCATAATTTTTTTTTTTTTTATATATAATTATTAAACACAATGTTTTTCACTTAAGTATCTTAGACAAAAATTATTATTTAATTTCACTGCACTGAACACAAACACTTAAATTTTCACATAACAATAACAGTAATTTATTTATTTATTTATTTTTTTTTTTATATTACATCAAATGGTTTAATTTTCTTATTTAATTTTTTGAAATTCCATTTCTTATAAATTCAAGCAAATTGTTTTTATTTTTATTTATTTTTTTTTTTTTTTATTAATTATCAAATCGAATTTATTTGGATTACCTTTGTGGTCGGTGGATATCGAAAAGGAATTTATAACAATTAATATAATTTTGCACTATTTCTAATTATTAAGGTACCTCCTAAAACTAATAGAGAAAAAAAAAAAATAAACTTATATTATAATATGATATGCCGAAAAAATAAAAAAAAATTTATACAATTTAAATTTAAATTTTGTCCACACCCGTTTTAAGTAATATTTCCATTTTTTTGATGTCTTTCTCCTTATTTTATTTATGTGTGGAGAAAGTGACGGGGCTATTTGCCATGATCTAATATAATCCAATATAATATGATATTTAATTTTGTATTTGTATTCTAATTTATTTATATAAAAAAATTTGGGAGGTGTGCATTGCTTCGAACGTCTCGAACTGTGCGAAGTCTTGTTTTTATTATTTATTTTTATTACTATGGAATTATAGTTATTATTTACCCTTATAAGAATGGGCCTAAGGGGGGTGTTGGTTTTAACTTTGTCAATTGCCTTACTTGCCCTTTTTATTTTTAGTTTCATTTCTATTCTATTGCTTACCGGAACAATAGGCATCTCTTTCCATGACCTTACCTGTGCTGGCTCAATGGAAATCATCTTTAATGGGCCAACTGGCCTCTTTTTCTTTTCAAGTTGTTTTATCGGGACACTGGGAATTATTTTCATGCATGTGTCAATTTTTTCTTTCAATTTTCTCAACTGTGGTCCCTCCCCTATTGTTTCTATATTTTCTTTGTTATTCCTAATTGAACTTTTTGAAATTTGAATCTTGCTAATAGACATTGCCTCCGGGGCCTGGTCAATGCTTTCTTTTAAATTCAATATTGGTACCTGCTCTATTATTTCACTTTCTCTATTTTCCAATTCATTATTTATTTCTTTAATTTTGTCTGACTTGGGTATCTTGGATATTAACGATACATTTACATTTTGACCCTCTATTTTTTCGATTTGAAGATGGTTATTTTCTTTTAAATTTTGCCTATTTGTGCTTGCCTCCCCCGTTCTGTTTAAATTAGTATACATTAGGTCCAGAATTTGTTGGAGCATTTCCTTTACACTAGGTTCCTTAGCCGTTTGCATTTTATTATTATTATTATTATTACTTTTATTCATTAATAATCAGAAAGGCATGAAAAACTATATCAATTTTTTACCGCGACAAAAATTGAATATTATAAACACTAGGCAATTTGCTTTTAATTTTTCAGAAATAGAATCCCGCAAAATCAATTACTATAATAAGTCAAAATCAAATAAATCCGACAAACATTCAATAAAACAGATATAAAAAAATTTTTTTTTTTTTTTTTTAAAATAAAAAAAAATTAAATTGAATTTTTCACAAAAAGAAAAAAAAATATTTCAAACTATCAAAAATAAGCTATAAACTGAACGTATCCAATTTTACTTTGCCAAATCAACCATTTCCAGTTTTAATTCAATTCGAGGTGGAAGACCTCCATGTCGTATATAAAATATAAAGTGGGTGAGGTAATTTTATGAGAAAAAATGGGTTATAAAAAAATTAGTTTAATTAATTGGTAGCACTCTGGATTGAATTATGAATCAAACAAGGGGTTATTGAATCCGCGTAGGTTGATCTGGGAAATTATAAGATTGAATAGGTTCAATAATAAATGCTTATATAAAATTACAACTAAAATTATTTATTTAATAAAACTAGGAGACTTAAATTTACAAAATAGATAATAATGAAATTAATATAAAATAGAACATATTGAAAGGTACCGTAAAATAGAAATATAAATTAAAAGAACTTTAATTTATATTTTAGCAATTGCAATTATAATTAATTATTAATTATGAAAGTGTTATCACTTAGCATGAAAGAAAGGAATGGAGAGTTCATTGGAGACTTGAGTCCTGATTGTCTTCCTGCGGATTTAACTGGAACATCTATTGTGCAGCAACATTTCTCAAAAAGGGGTTGTGTATGATGTCCTTCCTGCAGGGATAAATGTTTGTCTCACTTTTCTCAAACCTTGATCAAGACCAGGGGGGGGTCTCTCTTACGGCAGAGAAATTTCCAGTGTGACAATGCATGCATGCATCACTCGAGGCCGCTCGAGGCGCTGCTGTTGCTAGCACTAATTTTAATTCGGTTTGTTTCGGTTATCCGAAAACACCCGAAAACATTTAACAACAGCTAGTGACTTGTGGACAACGAGCACTCGTCCCATTTAAAATATCTCTGCCAGGCATACGTAACGTGATCTGTCGCTGTCCAATTGCGTGCAATATGGTTCCTAAAGTAAGTTTAATTAATATTTTTACTATTATTGATGATTATTTTTTATTATAAAGTTATATAATATATGTACATATAAATAAATTTTTGATTTTGCAGGTTTTTAATTGTATTCAGAAAGATTGTATTACGAATTCTCTACCTGAAGGAGAACGAGGACACTTGTTCTATTTTCCAAGGTGTAATTTTTTAAGAGTGGGTAAAACAACAATAATTTAAAGTTGTTGTTTACCAAAAAATATATTAATAATAAAAGAAAATAATTTTATTAATTTTTTTCAATATTTATAGCAACACCTGTTAATACTACATCAGATGGTTTGGGCTTGGTATCAGAGAAGACTGATCTTTTCGAATCCAGCCCTGCGAGAAGTATGTATTATATTTTTTAATAAAATTCATTAATCTTCTCCTAACTTTAAATAGATTTTTTATAATGATTTAAAATAAATTTTTAGTTTGCTTAGGCTTTTCTGTATTAATTCTTTGGAATTTTTTTTTAAACTTAATTAATTTTTGCAGGTGTTCAGCGGGACATACGCCTACACCATCTGAATTTTCTTCAAGAATAAAATATTTATCTCCCATGAAGAAAAGATTGTACCAAAGGTTCACCGAGGTCAAGCGACTATTGAAGCAAAATAGACATCAACAGTCAATTGATTAATTGAAAAATAGTGTAAATTTTATTTATGTGAAAAATTTTATATAATGTTTTATAAAGTTTTATATAATTATTATTGTATAATTGAAAAATAGTGTAAATTTTATTTATATGAGTAATTTTATACAATTTAAAAAAATGCATTCGTAAAGGGTTAGATTATAAATAAAATTAACATTATTTTTATATTATTATTGTATGATTGAAAAATAGTGTAAATTTTATTTATGAGAAAAATTTTATATAATGTTTTATAAAGTTTTATATAATTATTATTGTATAATTGAAAAATAGTGTAAATTTTATTTATATGAGTAATTTTATACAATCTAAAAAAATGCATGCGTAAAGGGTTAGGGTTGTATTATTATTGTATGATTGAAAAATAGTGTAAATTTTATTTATGAGAAAAATTTTATATAATGTTTTATAAAGTTTTATATAATTATTATTGTATAATTGAAAAATAGTGTAAATTTTATTTATATGAGTAATTTTATACAATTTAAAAAAATGCATGCGTAAAGGGTTAGGGTTGTATTATTATTGTATGATTGAAAAATAGTGTAAATTTTATTTATGTGAAAAATTTTATATAATGTTTTATAAAGTTTTATATAATTATTATTGTATAATTGAAAAATAGTGTAAATTTTATTTATATGAGTAATTTTATACAATTTAAAAAAATGCATGCGTAAAGGGTTAGGGTTGTATTATTATTGTATGATTGAAAAATAGTGTAAATTTTATTTATGTGAAAAATTTTATATAATGTTTTATAAAGTTTTATATAATTATTATTGTATAATTGAAAAATAGTGTAAATTTTATTTATATGAGTAATTTTATACAATTTAAAAAAATGCATGCGTAAAGGGTTAGGGTTGTATTATTATTGTATGATTGAAAAATAGTGTAAATTTTATTTTTGTATTTTATTATTATTATTATTTTATTTTTACAGAAATTTTATATAAGGTGTTTAAAGAAAAATATGTATAAAGGATTTGTTTACAAATGAGATAAACATCATTATTGTTAATGATATTTTGTAATAATCTATTTTCAAATAAATATGCCACATACAACATTATTCTTTTATTATATCCATGAAAATTATTAAAATTTTCACTTAAGTGAAAAATTATTTATTTTGTGATAAGACCAACAATTAAGCAATTTTCTAAAAAAAAAAAATTTATTTCTGAAATGTCTGTTTTAGCTTTAAATAAATAATTTTTCACTTAACTGAAAAATTTCATAATTTTTTCATTCCTCCCGCTCTCATTCATTCAAAATAGATTTTAAAAATGGTGCCAGGCCGGCCGGTTTTTTTCTCAATTAGTTCGTGCATGCATCCGCATAGCAGCGCCAAACGCTGTTTCAAAAAAATATCATTGCGTGTCCACCCCCTGATCAAGACTAACTCAAATATCATTTTCACCAATAATGAAACCTTTCCCCCACTTTGAACACATGGATGGGTCCCTGTACATGTGCAGACAACATGTCCCATGACCAAACGTCCTTTTCTTTAATTTAGCATGTGTTCAAAAATGAAAGTTCTAGCTTTCGCATTATTATATACATAAAAAATGTAATTTTTAGGATTATATATTACAATATATATATATATATATATATATATATATATATATATTGATATTAAGGTAGATAATTATTGAATTAATTGTAATAAGGTTTTTAAGAAAACTATAATTATATACTTTTTTTGAATAATTGCATAATTTAATAACTTCAAACAACTAAAACTATTATGAATTATCTTTTTTATCTATATGGCTTATTCATTCATTTGACACAAGATCATTATCAGATAAATGTACATATTTAAAAAAAAAGATTATTTCAATCATATGTATTTTTATTTTACTGAAGTTATAATTAAATGATTAAATCTATTTTCTTTGAAAATATATACTTTTATCCTCTTAAATAATTTTCTTTATTATAATTTATGCCAATGTATGAAGTATTAAATGACCTAATATATTTTGTTTTGTTTTTAAATGAATTTACATCTTATAAATTATTTTTTAAGTCTGAAAAATAGATTTTGTTAAGTTTAATAAAAAAAAATAATCAATTTGAAAAATTCATGGCTTATAAAGTGATTTAAGTAAAAAATGAATTCATTATTATTCGCCTCCATTTATTTATTAGTATATGCTAGACTTAGACACTTGTTTACATCAGTATATTCTATAAATGATAGTATAATATATTTTCTTGTGATTTAATTTAATGACTCAAAATCTGTATGTCCTTGTATTCTGTATATATATGTTATATACACGAAGAATATACAATAAGAGACAAATTGTTATAGCTCAAAAAGGGTTTAATTGATTCTTATAAAATTCAGGCCCTATTTTTCAACATCATCACCCCCCACAGTGCACTTGTCCCAACTTTCTTGCAACTTCGTAATTCCCTTGACGAAGAATTCTTTCGATTTTTCCCGAAGCCACTTTTGCACCGCTTAACTTCCTCAGGTAAAAATCAGGTGGGGCAAGGTCGGGACTGTAGGCAGGATGAGGTAAGACCTCCCAAGCTAATTTTTGAAGCTTATCACGGGTCAGCTTAGGAAGCTGTATAATTATTTTTTTAAGCACTACAATTTCAAAATATTCTAAACGTCCTAAATTGATGATCAAACAGAAGATGAATTAAAGGGCGAAGCTTAAAACATAATTTAAACCACATTGAATATAAAAAGTGTTTTTTTTTGTTAATTTACTTTTATATTTAACTATTCTGTATTTATATGTAAGACAGAGAAAGAATTAAATGATAAAGTTACAAGGTAATCATTTTTTTTTAATAAAATGAATTATTAAATTTTCTGGCTACTCCATCTGCATTCTGCATTTATTCTAAATGCCAAATCTCATTTAAGGAATTGATTCAGTTTTATATTCTTACTTTCATGTTTTATGTTTAAATTTGTTTAAAGTTTATTTTTATAATATTTCCAACACGGAAGAAATTATATTCGTAGTTGTGACTCATTTGATGATAAATTGCCTCACAATGACGCATATAAATTTAGGATTTATATTCAATTTTTTTATACTTCTAAATTTATTTATTTATTAAAAATGTAATCAAATAAAAAAGTTTTAAGAAAAGAGAAGATTTATAAAATGGAAAGATTTTTAATTTTTATTTATTTATTTATTTATATTTTGCTAAATAGAAATCAATAATAATTAATTAAATAAATTGGAGAAATTTTCAGAGTGATTTGATTTAATGGCAATTTTTTAATTACAAAAATAAATAATATTAATAATATAATAGCAATAATAAAAATATAATTAAAATATATATCAATATAATATATTATATAATTATATTAAAAAAGCAAGAAAGATCAAAATTATTAAAATAATGGTCTCAATTAATCATATTTATCTTTATGGTAAAATAAAAAAAATTTGAATTTTATTTTCAATTAACTGTATGTTTTATGGTGCAGCAGAGTGACTTTTTATTAATTTTTTTTTTATTTTCATTTTAATAATAAAATTTGGGTATTTTTAATTTTTTTTAATATTATAAAATTTCTTATCATTTAATATTCCTTTAAAAAAACATTCAAAGTTATAGACTAAAAGAAAAGTTCTGATCATTTTCCCTCTTAAACAAAAATTCTATATAGTTAGTGATTATCTATATTCTTAACAAAAAGTAATATCAACATGAAAATTAATAAATATAGATTCATTAATTAATTGTATTTTTAATAGTAATTAATCTAATATGGGAACTTATTATATTAAAAAAATTGCAATTTTAAAAAATTGTTATCATCATCATTAATGATATTTGAACCAAATAAAATTATTAAAATGTATTTAAATTTTATAATTCTTGTTATAAGTTGTTGTGGTGATTGAAATCATCAATAACCGTGGAAAATCTATTCCTTCCAAATGTTAACCATTCGAACGGTGTTAGATTCCTTATATTCAGTTACAGAGGATTAGTCCAATTACCGAAGGTTAGGCCCAATTTACCAATACTATCTATAGGAGAGAACAGGATGACGACACTCGTAGACAAGAAACTAGCAGGGTTACCAATTTTAAAGCGTATGATTGAGAAAACTGATTAGATTTTGGAAAAAATTGAGATTTTTTGGAAGCCATTTCCACTAAATTGTTATTTAAATGGGTTTTATATAAAAATTGTATAATCAGTTCTAAGTTTTGTGAAAATTCATCGCTTTTATATATCTCAGCAACCTTCTATTGCCAACATCCTGCGAAAATAGATTTGTTTGTGAGGTGATTTTATCGTTGGAGTCAAATCTCTTTTCGCCGAGCCATTTCTTCAGGTTTGAAAACAAGAAATAGTCACTCGGGGTTAAATCCGGAAATTAGGGCGGATGAGGGAGCAATTCGTATCCCAATTCGTGGATTTTCATGAAAATTTACTTTTTTTCCATTTTCTTCTTAAATCACAAGGTAATCTGCTATTAATGGATGTCAAACAAAAACTAAAAGACCCAGCTGGTTCAAATTTCGGCAGGGGTCAGCTGATAGTTATCTGCTGACAAGAGCAATATTGCCATTTCATTTAAAGAGATGGGAAATTCAAAATGTTACAGTCTTATTGACTTGCCCTCGTACATCTATGTATATATATGAAGTTAAAATATAAATAGGTATTAATAATGATTGATAATTATTAGAAAATCGTCAAGGGTGTGATTACAATTACTAAGAATATATTTATTATGTAAAATATAGATCAATCTCAATGGCAATTACATTTAGTAACCTCCCTATGGAATTGTTGGTTGCGGCTGGACACTTTTCACCCATTTCCTTTAGTTTTACACTTGTTCAATCTTTCTCCCTTCCATTAAATCTCTCTTCAGACTAACATGTATTGTTTGCTGATCAAAGACAGAACCTTTCTTTCAGTTAATCCTCCTATCTTTTGTTCTACCCCTTTAGGTTTTTCTCTCTTTATTATTATTATTATTATTATTTTAACTAATACAAAACAATCATTTTTTTTACTATTATTTCATATCGCCCGATTATAAATTTGTGCATATTTATAACATATCTCTAAATACATACATATATAATGATAAAGCGATTTCTCTCTCTCTTATCTTTCTATTATTAAGTTAATATCTTACAATGTTGCCAATTACTTTTTCCCCATGGTTTCGGCTCTCAGCCAATTTTAACCCTCCCTTCTACCAACTCTTACCCACCCTGCACTTTTACTTTACTTAATCTCAAGTGTTATCTATCTATCTACTCTGCTTTCATTCTATTTTTTTCCAAGACATTTTTTTTATTTAACCGTATAAAATAAAATTCTTTTAAAACAAGAATTCGAAATCGATTTCGAACAATTCATATATGTATATAACAGCTGAAGTTATACGAGAGAGAGAGAGAGAGTTGGGTACATGAATAGAATAGAGAATAAAGAAAAGAAGAATGACGTCAATTGATTCTCAAATTCTTTTATTCAAATTATTTTACAAATATCAGAACAATTCTCTGACTTTACCCCATCTCCGATTCGTGGTGATCAGTTACCATCCTCCCCTTCCACTATTTTTTTCCATGCGATTCTCTTTTTTATTATTATTATTCATCGTTCCATATATGTATATTTAGTCAGTTAGCATAATATTAGATCATTTGAAAAAAAATCACTTTATTTTGCTGATATATGCTGGAAAATGCTTACAAGGGACCAAAACACAATCAATATGGAATTTAATATGAATTTATTATATTTTTAAATTTGAAAATGATATTTGAGAAATTTGAATGAAAATGAATCTTTTTGTACCGTATTTTTTTTATAAAGTATTCTGTACATTAAATAATTAATAATAAAATTGTAAAATCTAAAGTTAAGCTACTCACAACAAATTTCAATTTAAAACAAACTTTTAAAATTTCCCCCCTCTTTCTCATAATCTTCATTCAAATTTGTTTATATATTATATACTGTATAATAACTTCGTAAGTACGTTTCTTGGTCAGTAATTTTGTCTCTGAATTGAAACTTCTTCATAGAGCATATCTCAATGAATGACTTGGTACATGTTCTTTTAGTTAGAAGGTGATTCAGTTAATTTCTTACTTTTTGGTAATTTATTAAAGAGAATAATAATAATAATAATGTGTTGTATTTATACTATTCTTTCTAAGAATGTTTATTGTTTTAATAAAAAATATAATATTTGGATAAAAATACAGCCTACCACTTAAAAGTTAAAATTACTGAGCCTACTTCAATTAGATATAATTATTTAATATCCATAAACTATTTATCATATTTATAATCAAAGAAAGAAAAGACAAAGAGTATTAAGAAAAAAAAGTGGCTGTAAAGGGTCCTTTGTTTTGAGTTTTTTTTTTTTTTGTTTCGATCGGGTCTGTTCATCTTGTGTGTTTAATTACTATCAAATATTTTATATTCGGTAAAAATTTCTTTAAATTTGACCAATAATATTTCTTATATTATCTAAGTAGATAAAATTTAACTAGAATTTGACTCACAATTAATTTAATTTATATTTTAAATTTTGTTGGATAAACTTTTGAACAGGAGGGTATTGGGTAACATAGTAACTTATACACCCAATTCGCCGCCGGATCTTTCTAAGTATTTTTTTTTCTATTTGATTTTGATGTTGTAGTAAATATGATAGCCTTGTCTTCTTAAAATATATATAGGAGAGAAAATACAGAGAAGATAAAATACATGTCAAGAGCATCTGTTGATCAGATATGAAAGTTTAAATTATTTGGAAAATATATCTTTTTTTTTTATATATATAAATTGAGTAAATAATTTCTAGGACATTTTCAGTTAACTCATCCCTAAAAATAATCAATTCTTTTGGAACATGAATTTTTCTTTTTAAAATCTAAGAGAGTGGAAAAAATTGCTATATAATCATTATTTATGGAATAATAATACATTTAATATGTTATTTAAAAAATATACATAACAGATATCATATATTCAAAATTTATTGAATAAAATATGACCTTTATAATTTTTCAAAGACTTGAGTACTATCCATTTAAAAATTTTATGTTTTTATATAGGACAGCCAAACACAAATATAAAGTAATTAAATCAATATTCAAAAGATTCATTAAAAATAATAAAATCATATTTGACATTTCATTTATTGGCTAAATCAATTATTTATCTAAATTAATTGCTAAAATCAAATTAATTCGTCAAAACAAGAATTAAAAAAAAACAACTCATTGAAATGCAAATTCATGTATTTTTGAAAAATTTATATTAGATAATCATAATTTCCAGGACTAATAAACCGGCTAACCTAATATTACATTATAATATTAAAATCTTGATAAGAGTATATATATATATATATATATATATTTATATTTACATGTGATGATTAAATACACATCTCTCACCTTTTAAAATAGTAATATATAAAATTTCCATTATCATATAATTTTTATTGTCTTATCACTAATTTAAATTTTAATACATGTCATTTGCCCAAACATAGCCAATATACTATGGGAATAGTCCATAAATCATATATATAAATAATAAAAAGAATACAATATTATCATTAATATACGTGTAATAATTAAAAGTTGTATATGTACCATAAGTATCATATTTTTAGAATCAATAAAAATGTATTTGATTATTATTATATATTTTATAAATATAATTATAAATATACATAATTTATTGAATATACAGTCTGGAAAATACATTTTTAGTCGTTATATTTGTGTGTGAGAGTAAAAAGGTGGAGGTTTAAACACAATTTTGTCTATATTTTATGATTTATTTAATAGAAACCAATTATGGTAGCTAAATGTATAAAATAGTCAGATCTCCTGGCTACCCATGTATACCATATGCCCTCCGAACGTCCGGCTTCAAATCATTCAGTCAGTCGTCTAAGAGCCCCTGTCATTAGACAACCCGCATCATTTGGTTACAATTTTAAATTAAACTTTTTAAATATATGTATATACCCGATGTAAACGGTGTTTGTAATTTATGTTTAAACTGAATTTGTAACTAACACTCACATACATACGACGGAAATTATGTGTAGTTTGATATATATATATATAATAATAACCCATTGAAATTTTCACCACCATTCTAGAGCCCCATGTATAATATGGTGTAATGAATAATTGTACAAATAAGCACAAATAACTCACAATCAGTTTATTATTCAAATATAATTATCACCATTTTTTCTTCATTTTCAATAATTAAAATAAATTCTTTGATATTTAATATTTTTTTGATATTTATTTGAATAATAATAGAAATATATAAATAATTTTAATATTAATTATTAATTAGAAAAACTAAATTCTGATACAATATATTTTATTTTATTCTAAAATATAGTTAGATATTAAGCTGTGATAACTATATATTTCAATTTATAATATATATATATATATATATGTATTTGATAGAATACATATCAAATAAACTAATCAGTGTCGGTCTCTGTCTTTGTCTTATATGAAATAATAATTTTAAGTTGAAACTAAAATATTATATATTTTATTTATTATTATTCTTAAAATTATATTAATTTTAAATTCAATTCAAATTTAGATTTCAATTTAATTTTCAAAAAATTGATAAGTATATTTTTAGGTTGATAGGTTTAATTTTTTTTTTTTTTAAAGTAAATAATTCCCTTTCAAAATTAAAACATAGAATAAGAAGAATTTGTTTTTTAGTGAATATATATATATTTTAGTGTATATATATATATATTTTAGTGTATATATATATATATATATATTTTAGTGTATATATATATATACACTAAAATAAAAAAGATAAATAGATTACTAATATCTGAAATAAATTTGGAAAGTTATAGTCATATTATTTTTCTTGATATGGCATTAGCTTTATTATAATAAAAATTAAGTGATTGTTTATCTACCCCTTATGTTTTGTATTCAAATATCTAATATAGTGCATTATAATTGTATATTATTGTGTACAATCCTTAATAAATTTATGGAATATATTTCCTTTTGTCATGAAAACATCCTTTAATAAATAAATATATGTAGATGAATAGTATATTTGATTCTATTTTTTTTTTTTTGTTTTTTTTTTTCATCTTAACTTCACTAGGAACAATATTTCAATCAATATCTCTTTTAGAGTCAAATTTAAATATGAAATAGAGATCATTAAATTTAGAAATTATTTGATTAAGATATTGGTTTACCATTTGGATTCTTTCATATGGTAATCTGACGTTTAGAATAGAGTGTAATTAACTAGAAATGTTGATTTTAGAACATCCTGTTACTGATTGAATTCAGTCACTATCATGCATAACTGAAATTCTACTAATGCTACCATAGTTGCCTCTCGAAATAGAATATTCCCTGTTTGAATTATTATATTATCAATAGTAAAAGCCACAAATGTCCTCATCTCCCCACACTCACAAAATACATATCACACATACAACAAATTTATATAAATTGTCAAAATGGCTCGAGATAATTTCTATATTGTCAACAAACTTGGTATTTTTATGTGAATGAATGCATTAATAAATGACTAGTGAAATTAAACTTCATCTCTTAACTTCGATAAGGGATTTATAGGAACACTATTTAATGAATGCCACGTGATAGTTACTGATGAACTTGTGAAACGCGAGGTTTTCATTAACTAGAAGTGTTTATATCTTTATAATTATTATATTAAAATTAATTTTTATGTTCATTTTTTGCTGTACGTTGTATGAGTAGTTGTAGTTTGACAGTTTAAGGGGCAAGAAATTAACTTTTCATTATTTTTCTCTGTAATATATTCTTAGTATGACACAAATTTTAAAATAATTATGATTTTCTTAAATTTACATTATGTTCTAGTCAAGTAAAAAACATATTTGATTATATTATTAGAAGAAATTATGTTTCTTGTTAATGGTGTGTTTTAGTGTAGAATATACGTATATATATAAATTATAGCTCTATAAAGGAATTTAATAGTATAGAAATAACATAGAAAGCAAATGCACCCAACGTTTTTCGTTGTATATGAAACAAATCAATCATAGTCTTTGTTAAACTAATGGAAAAATTAATTTATTCATTTTAGTCTACAGGAACAACTTTTTATAATTTATTTTTTATATATTAATTTTATTTATTTTTAGCTATTGAAATCTAACCCGATTTTAGCATTTATCTAGGATATTTATTTTAAATTAATCAACTTTGTGTAAACTCGAACTCAAGACTGTCTGACCATTGCGCATTCCTAATATAAATATAGTAAATTATTGAAGGAACTATTTAGTACACCTTAAACCGATTAATTTATAGTTAGAAATATTTTTATATAATTATTCTTAATTTGAGTATATTTTAATAAACATTAATGGTAAAGTTTTTTATCTAATATTTGTTTAATTATTGAAGTCTATTATATTAATATTAATTTAATTTTAATGTAATTAATAGAATATCAATCTACAAAGATCTAATTATACTTAATATTAATATTAATGTAATTAATAGAATATCAATCTACAAAGATCTAATTATACTTAATATTAATTTTAATATAATTAATAGAATATCAATGTACAACGACCTAATTATACTTAATTATATATTAGTTGGTTAGTTTATTGATAAGTACTATATTCACATAAGACAAATATAAGTATTAAATAAAAAAATACAAATCAATAAATATATATTTAACTATCATATCGTTAAATTAGTAATATTCTAAACCTCCTGAGAATATTTTCATTTATTTTTTATTCTAATTACTAATAATGTTTAATAATCTAAAAGAACAACTTAAAAATTCAAATTATTTAAATTTACAATTATAGAAATATCAAAATTGTATATGTAAAAATTGTGAGATAAATTTCACACGTTGTGGTTTATTTTTTCCTATAATAAAATAAATCATGAACAATAGTTCTTGACCACGGGCTGGCAATAGTATATGTAAAAATTGTGAGATAAATTTCACACGTTGTGGTTTATTTTTTCCTATAATAAAATAAATCATGAACAATAGTTCTTGACCACGGGCTGGCAACGTGCGGCTCCTCAGTTTTTAATTATATTATTTTATTTTCAAAAATTCAAAATATTTTATTATATAAAAATTCTACAGGATTAGCATACTCAACACACAGAACAGTTTATTTATTTTCAATCAAAAATCAAATTTATTTACCTAAAAAAAAATACCATAATATTGAAACAAAAAGGTTGAAAACTTTTTTTTTTGTAAATTGTAGCGTTTGGTTCTTCGATCTCAAAAAGTTGCCAATACCAGTCTTAGACTAATCCAAAAAGACCAATAATTAATGAGACATTCACGCTTAGAAAATTAAACAAAACAATAAAAAAAATTATTAAATCAAAATTGTTTAATATTTTTGAAAAAAATAAATAAGTATTATTAATATAAGAAAGAAGAAAGATATTATTAACTCTAAAAAATGAGAATATTTGTTTTACAAGAGTTAGACTCCATTTTAAAATACTGAAGTAGAGTACTAGAAGTTAAAGGCACATACAAATCTCAATAATTTTATAAAATAATACATATAAAATATTTAATGTAAAAGAATGAATGAAAACAGATAAATATGTAAACTGTCTAAAATGGTTCAGATCCAAGAGCCAATAAAAAATAATTAGTTTAAAATTTTTTAATTATCAATTAAATTAATCATACTTAATTAACATTAATATTATATGTTAAAAAAAATTTAAAAGAAATATAAAGTTATTATGAAAATGAAGACTACTTTAATGCTAATTATTTTTATTAATGAATTAATTAAAATATGAGAATTAAAAGTATGATTAAGAGTTTTAGAAATTTAAAAGAAGATAATGGTTTTCAAAGGGAAATAATAATAAATAAAAAAAAAAACAAGTAAATTTTGTTCTCTTATTTGAAATTAAATATTCAGGTATAATTTTTGTAAAATAAATAAAAAAAATATATACATATATAATTTAGCTTTTGAAAGAACGAAATGAATTTTACTGATATATAATTACGTATTTAGTTCATTGATTTGAACTTTTTTTGTCTATTCTCATTTGGTAATAATCATTTGTAATATGATAAAAAGAGTACAAATTAACACATATTATTGATGTATATATATATATTTATACACATACATATATAAAAAAAACCTCTGACTTTTGTACGTCCTACGCAAGGACAACGCCTATCAAGTCGGTTATATCAATGAGGTGTACTATGATCAGTACAACGGGTCCTCTTAACCTTTTACCTTGATTTTCTTGATCAAAAGCGCTACTTTTTATCAAGTAGCTATTCCCCAATGTTGATCCCGGAGGCTGGGTTGACTCCGTCCCATAGACCCCAGCTAGAGATATTCCCTTGCCAGGCCCGGGACTTGAAACCGGGACCATGTGAATGTGAGACAGCGAGGCTAGCCTCTCACCCAATGGCGTCTTATACATATACATATATATATATATATTGCTCATTTTCGTAAATGAAAATTTTTCATTCACGATAGTATAATAAAATAATAGCATTTTTATTTGATTAATAATGTTAAAATAAAAATTAATTATAGGAAAGTTGTATTTTCAATCGAGTCTTTCAATTTCAATTATAATTTACTCCTTCCATCATTTATTAAAATATATTTAAATTAGAAAATTAAAACAACATTGTACCTATTTAAAATATAATATTGTTAATATAGTCATAAAAGGGTTAAATTAATTGAAAGAGGGGAAAAAATCACCATTTGAGGTTATCAAGCCTGAATATGTGTGTGTGTGTGTGTGCCTGGCATATTAACTATTAAAAGAACCATTAACTCTATTAAAGTACAATTAACTTTTGAACCCACCAACTTACCTATTGAAACTCAAAAGCAAAGCTTTACGCCTCTAAGTAAATTATTATTACAAAAAAAAAGGGGATAATTTATTAACTTAATAAAAAGCCAACATTTCAAATATGTTCGTTTATTTAAATTTTTTTATATAATATATATATATAGGTATATATATGAATATATATAGTTTGATTAATATCCAAAAAGGAATTTTTTTATTACCCCATTTTAAATTTCCAGCTCACATTTTTTTCACTTGATCATTTTTTTTTTAATAAACGTTTATTATTCATTTAGAAAGATTCCACCTTTTCGGATTATAGAATATACCTTTATATAGGCTATGAGGAGTAATATTTGTTTACTTCAATTTGAGCAAACTTAGAACCTGAATAGGGCTATAAATGTTAAAGCCTTACCTACTTACTCACTTTAAACAGAGAAATATGAAACACAAGATGTTTAATAATAAACTTTATTATGAATGCGAATATTAATTAATAATAAATATATTTTATTGAAATGACAAAAGAAAAATAAAGAAATAACTTTTCAATGAAATATTCAGTAAAAATTTCTAAAGGTCCAAGTTTGAAAGTTGAAAAAGAAAATAAAAAAAATTCTAAAGAAGTTAGAATCTTCATTATTGATTAGAACTAGGGTAATAATAAATAATTATTAGTAATCAATAAGTCAATAATCCTGGTGTAATTTAATTATGATATATCATAATTTTTCATTAGTCAAACATAAATTTATTATTTTTAAAATAAATTATTTATTAATATGTATTTATAGGAATTAGTTCTATATATTTCAAACATATATAATGCCCTAATAAATTATAAAATAATTCAAAAATAAATATACATATATATCTATAAATTATTAGAGAAATAGAAGATATTTGGAACACCGAGCTATCACTCGACCCTTTAAAAATATTGATATACAATTCTTTAATTATTTATTACAATTATTAAATGTTACATCATTGCATCAGTCTTATTAAGTGAATGGAACTTGGGTCCTCAAAAATAATAAATAATAATAATAAATAATAAAATTAACTAATTAAAATGTATAAGAATTAACAAAAACTTAAACGACAAAACAAATTAAAAAATTTCAAATATTTTAGAAAAATAAAATAATTAAAAAGTATAATGACTAATTAATAAAATAAATATTAACTAATAATTAAAAAAATTAATGAAAAAATTTCAAATATTTTAAAAGAACAGGAATTAAAAAATTATTTATTTATGCTTTTCTATTTCTATTTAATATTATTAGATCATATTTATTCAATAATTAATTTTGAATAAGATATTCTTTAATTATCATTTTAAATGAATATTAATTAAAGAAAGAAATTGTTTTTAAAATATCATAAATAATATGTATAAAATGTTTTCAAGATAGAGAAACATGAAATATAATTTATACTTACAATGTTTGCAAGACAATAAGATAAATTTTAGATTATGTTTGGTGAGAGATTAATAAATAAATTTCGTAATTTGATTCAAAAATATTATTAAAATAAATATTTTAAATATAAAAAATATTAATACAATATCAATTAAAATAAATGGCAAGAGGAAAATAAGGATGATGTCATTGATGACGTCATTTGGATTTACTATATTTTAAATTAACAAAATACTAATAAAGTTGATTATTCTCGAGGCTGAAACCAATGCAGATCGATTTATCTTTATAAATATTATTATGGTGTGAATTTCAAAAATTCTTAGAGTAGTTTAATATCTCAAAAATATACAAAGGTATATATATACAATTTTTGCTAGTATAATAAGATAAGATAAGATTATAAACCACATGCAATATTACAAAATATTAGGTAGTCTTTAATTGTAAAAATATTTTTATGTACTTATTAGAGATATTCTTCTTTTTCTAATAGTATATAAGAATATGCAAAGTGTCAGGCACAATAATTTAAGTCAACATTTCAACATTAATAATTGAATTGAAATTTATTAAAATATATAATCAAATTAGTAAGAGCGATTGAGTTAATAAAAAAAACATCGACTTCCTTTGCTCCTTGAATATTTTAATAAAGATGATCTCTCTGGCAATTTATTTATCAAAAAGATAGATAGAAGAGAGAGGAGAGTGAGAGAAAAAGAGGTGGGAACTAATTGAATTATTCAATTTTTCATTCAATGAATGCAAAATCACGAATTCATATTATGTATATATATTAATTTACAATGTTACTTTAATATTAAAATTTTGCAAAGGGATGGATTATATGTTTTTGGATTATTTATTTTAAATTATGAATAATGTAAAAAATATGAAAATATCATATAAAAATTAAATATGTATAATATAATTTTTATAAAAAATATATATATATATAAAATATTTATTTAAGTTGGTGAATAGATTAAAATATAAAAGAATTATGAATTTTAATTAATAAAATAAAACATTATATAAATATTAATTTTGTTGGTAGCAAACGTTGAAATGTAGGTATGTATTTTAAATTATTAAACAAATAAAATTCTATTACAAGTTCATTAGTCCAATTTTATTATTACTAATAACAACAATCCTGAATTTTAAACTATCTATGCCCATAATTTTAAAGATTTTTTTTTTTAATGATTAATATGAAATTTGAGATTGATATGACTTTTTGGTTAAATTGAAATTTATTCACAATAACAAATCACGCACACATTTTTTTAAAATTTAGATATTTTAAAATTTTAATGGCAAATTCAAAAACGTGACTCAAATATTCATATTAAAATTAAATTAAATAAAATAATGAAAGTAAAATAGAAACATTAAGTAATAATTAGGGAGTAAAGAATAATGATAATTGTACGGAAGAAATAAGTAAATAATTTTTTTTGTTAATAATATTTCTTTAATATTTTTTATTACTTTAATTAATAAATGGTAAAAATGTGGAAAATTATTTATTATTAATATTGCTAATTTACCTATATATTTATATTTAGCTATTAATTTGTTTTAAAAAATATTATAAAGATTTTTATATTATTATATTTTTTTATTAATGATTTATTTTATATTTTGATGAAAGTACCTTTAATTAATTATAGAATTGATCAGTTCACTTAAATAAATGATAATATCAAATTTTTTTTTCTTTGTAAAAAAAGGTTTATATTCAAATTTAGACAAATTTAGCCTTATGTAGTTATTTAATAATAATAAATTGTCAGGAATAAATAAATTCATGACAATAGACCTATATATATATCTAAGAATATTTGGTTTTCCTTAAGGAGCTCCTCTATCCCTTTACTCTAGTTTCACAAGTGGTAATTAGATGTTTAGTAAGTTTAAAGTGATAGAGAACATTCGCTTTGGAATCTTGTGGCTTATATTCGATTTCATTTGAAGTCAAAAGGACATATGTATTTGATAATATAAGTGACTAAATTATAAACCATCCACTCTCAATGGCTTCATTCAAGAATTAAAATATACGAAACACTACATTTTTTTCTAATTAAATTGCTAGGGATATTTTTTATATTAAAGAAATGCTTTGTTAAATAAAATAGAAAAGAGTAGAGATGATATTAAGGTTGCCTACTTTAATTTTTTCTTTTTACTACTCTATATGTTTACACGTATATTTACTGTTGTTTTGTGACTCATCGTCTACGTAAATATTACGTACATTTACTACAACGAAAGACTAATAATAAAATTCGTACATCACTTATCTTATTTATTCTTTGAAAATTTTCGGAATTTTACAACCAAATCTTAGAAATACTCGTAAATAAATTTTTAAGTGTCCAATTATTCTCCTCGTTATTTCAAACCTTTTCTTTTATTCTCTTTTATATCTTTATCTATATATCTATATATATATATGTGTATGTTTTTTTGCATGTTATAGTTAGCCTGATTTATGGTTTCAAAAATTATATTCACTTAGAAGTATTAAAAATAGTTTTAAGATATATATGAAGTGTTTCTAAATAAAGAATCATTCATAAATTTAGACATATAAACCCCTTATTATCTTACAGTTGGTCTTGACAAGAAAGAATTGAAGAAAAATTACTTAGAATTTAAGAAAGGTCAAAATCAGACTGTTTCTATGCTAAAAATAAGTTTTTAAAAAAATTGTATAAGAAAATGTTTGACAAATGACTCTCGATTTAGTATAAACAAACTATCTCCCCGCTTTTAAGCATTTTTAAGTACAGAAATAACTTACTATTTCCTCATTATAAGAGTTTTTTCTTTGGTTTTATTTTGTTATTATATTTTTAATTTCTTAAATATTTTTTTATGTAATCTAAATATCATAATTATTAATGAAAACCTAAAAAAATATAATTAGTTAATTTTTTATTGATCATTTTCTAAAAAAACATTCTTAAAAATTTTCAAACTTTATACATACTTTATAAAATAGTATGATTTATATAAAATCAGAATTCAATACAAAAATGTATTTCATATATTTAATTAAAAATATCAGATATTGAAATAGTATAAAAAAAAATAATTTATTATCAAAACTTTATTAAGACTTATATTTTTTTGTAAAGTTATAGTTCAAATCTCAAAATATGTTTCAGTCCCAAGAGAAGCGTAGAAATAACATGTGTGTTGGCAAGATGCAATTTTAAGACTCCAAACTTTCTAGTTGAAAGCTAACTGGGGAATTCAGCAATGTGAAATATGAAGTATCACGTCGCACCTTTATTTAATTTTTTAACACTTTTATCAATCAAAAATGACCTATGACAATAGTAAGGAAATTTAGTTATATAAATTTATTATATGATTCAATTATATATTTTTAAATTTAATTATACAAAATTAATAAAATTATAATTTAAATAACATAAAAATATAATTAAATAAATTCAAAAATAAGATATATGTATATAAATTTGTTTTATCATATGGACGCAGATAGTAGATAGAATTTTTAATTAAGATAGATAAATATTTTTCCTTATAACCAATAAATATAAAATTACATCTAATTAAATTATGGAAGAGTATATTATAATTAATTTTCAAAATATCATATACAGAGAGATTTTTGATATTAATAAAATTAATAAAAATTATTATTAATAAAGTATTTATGAAATTTATTGGCAATTAGATTGTAATGAGAAGAATATTATCTGAATAGTAATTTTTAACATACGAATTAAATTAAATAAATAATGAAATGATCAATTACACAATACAATAAAACTACATTCGACATGCATTCGATAAAATCTATATAAGAGTAAAATCTAAAATTATGATAATTTTGGGAACAAATATACATGATCAAAAAAAAAAAAAAAACAAAAAAAAAACAGACTTTCTAATAATTATTAGATGGACAAGTTAGGAGACCACCTGTGGTTTTGCTTGCAAGCAAACTTTAAGTTTGATTTGAATAAATTAAATCACCCTATTAAAGATATTTTTTTAATTAATAATAATAAAAAAAAATTGAAAAAGAATAATAATATTAATAATACAAATGAAAGAAATAGATTTGGTGCATCATTAGGAGAGGGATTTTATATGATATATTATCAATAAATACAAAAATAAATTACATATTCTTATTCTACAAATTAAAAATTAAAAATAAATAAATAATTTATTTATATTTGTATTATATATTCGTTAAGGCTTATATGAATATATATATATATATATGTTTTATAGATAAAAACCTAGAAAGATGTTGTTGTTGTTGTTGTTGTTGAATTTAAGATGAATGAAACTCGAATTGATTGTGACACCACGAACACATGGCCATTCAATTCACTTGAAACGTTTAAGAGAAGAGAAGAGAAAAGAGAGAGAGATACGAGACCGACGCAACTCAGCGACTGACTGAAAGCGAATAACGCGTCGCCCTCCAATTTCCACCCCTACTAGCCGACCCCGCTAACCCCTTCCCTTCCAACTACTACATACCACCAACGCAACCCTTACAGATCTTAGCCATCCGGATTGGTTTTGAAATATATTTAACTCCACTGAGGTTGAAAAATAAACACACTTCTATTATAATATCTAATTGAAAAATAATATATTATATTTTTCTAAAATTATTTTCTTTATTATATATATTTATGTTAATTTAATTACAATATACCACTAATATTGATAATAATAAAAATGAAAGTTGAATTTTACTTAAATTGAATTGCTATTTAATAAATGTTTTATCATGAGTATAATTCTGGGAAAACCATTGTGAACTACTGAACTTTTGAATATGAAAGTTCAATACCTAACCAATTTTTAATATAATGAATTCAAAAATAAATAAATGTGTAAACTGGCTAATATGGGTTTAAATCCCTAGAGATAATAATAAAATAAACAAATAAATAAATAAATGAAACTTTTAATTGAGAAAATATTAATTAATAAATTTATATATATATATATATATATATATAATGTGTTTTAATGTATTTCACTTTTTTACACTGTATATATTGTAATAAGAGTGTAAATATATAAGGTACAAACAAAAATATACGTTTTTACTATCTCGCCAGAGATAGTATTGCGATCACGAAAATTTTCAATGTCGAGATTTTGATGTTTTTATACGTTTTGAAGGTCCTTGAATCATTTTCACTAACTAAGGTTGAGAAAAATGTCCGTGCGTGAGAGTATGTGTATGTAGACAAGATTATGCAAAAACGGTTTCAGCTAGAAGGTACACGGGCATTATTCAAAATACGTAGTTTTCTATCAACTTTTGAGAAATGCAGCTCATCCTACCACATTTAGACTTTTTTCCTCTAAACTAACCGTAAAAATAAAGATATATGTTTGATAGTTTTTCACATGATTAAAAATTGTATAAAACTGCTATATATTGAATTTCAGCTTGATTGAATGGCTGAAAGTACCGGAATTAATTTTTTCACACTGCAAATCACGCGCCAACACGTGACAAGAGTCAAACACGCGCTGGTGTTTATTAAATATTATTTATTAATTTTAATTTAATCAATTAAATTTAATTTAAATATTATATATGTTAATTAATCCAATCCAAATTTGCGAGATAGTCGAGTGGAGACATTACAGATTTTTTTTATTATTTTAATAAAAATATTGCTGAGAAATTTAAAGATAAATATAATTTCACGTACAATAAATATATAATGTTCCTACCAATATAATTATACATTTTAGTGACACAGACTTTCAAAAACTTTATGAAAATGGTTTCAAACCGGGTTCCGAAACGTATAAAGTTTATATTAACCAGCGTGGTAAAAACCCTGGGTAAACTACTCATAAACAAAACTTCTAAGGTTATATATTGTATTTATTAGTTTCAAGGAGTTCAAGGGATGATGATATTTAATCCCTTAGAAAAATCCTGTGATAGAATGTCACTTTGAATCATAGTGTTAAGGTTATGCTTAAAACATGAAACAGAGTTTAAAATAAAGAATTCTCAAATTCATTTAATTAATTATTTAAATTATTTAATAATTAGTCATATGAGTATAATTATTAATGACTACATATATTGCTATCCTTCAAATAATATTTTTAATTCAAAAATTATTAATATTAATAAGAAGTAATAATAAAAAAAAATTGTGTTTAATCGAAATGAAAAGATCATTGAAGCAGCCACTACTCATTGATGTTTTATGATTAGTTTTTATAGCAAAGAGTAATTTAGAAGTATGAATCCATCGAGAGTAGTTTTGGAGCCAAGATATCAACAAAAAGAAGGAATAAATAGATAAATTAATTTAATCAATATTTATCATTTAAATGAATTGAGAGATGAAGATTAAATTTATATAATTTTTATAAATCTTACTTTTCATTGATTAAATATAAATATTTATAGATTCTATATTTAAGAGAACTTCAAATGAAGAGTTAAACAAAAAACTTTAATCAATATAGAAGTTATACAAATTTAAATTATAAATTTTAATTTAATGTCTAAAAAAATAAAAATTAAATTATATGTTTGGATTTTAATGTTAATTTTTTACTTTCCAGCATACTTCGTATAAGGGAAGTATTGGAATCGTCAAAAATTTCGACTTCGAGATTTCGATAAATCTTGACGTTTTAGACCTCCCTGAGTCGGAAAATACCATTTTTCGAATTATGTCTGTGTGTGTGTGTGTGTGTCTGTGTGTATGTATGGATGTATGGATGTATGGATGTATGTAATGTTTGTCTGTGAGCAAATTTACTCAGAAACTAATCAAGCTAGGACTTCGAAATTTGGTACACCGATATTATTCACAGTTTGTAGATTTCTATCAAAATTTCGTCAAAATCGGTTAACCGGAAGTGGTACTTTACCTACACTGGTTGCGTTTACCTTTCAAGTAAAGTACCAGTTTGCTTCGAGAGATTTGCTTCATATTTTGTATATAGATTTACAAATATGAAAAAAATTCAGATACTAAATTTCATCATGATCTGACTACCGGAAGTGACATTTTACCTATACAAGTAGCGTTAGGTGTAAATTATAAATATATATTATAGTGTTAAACCATTTTACTTTATAAATTAAATTAATTAGTTTGTTTATTTTTATTGTTATTAAAACCTAATAATAATAATAACCTAATTACCTATTTATATGCGGGAAAGTCTAGGGGAGGACACTCCCGATTTTTTTTTAAGTACGTAAAATTCCCTTCTATAATTATAGGAATATATTTTATTTTTATTATGAATTTTTATTTTAGAAACTAAACCATATAACCATTTCTAAAAAAAAATTCAATCTCAATATAACAAATTAAATTAATTTAAGGAAATGAAAGAACAAAAAAAAATGATTTTGAATAAACTAGATTTTTAGTTTAAAAAAATAAATTTTATAATTTTATTAATATTGAGCTAGTGGATTGCTTTGATCTAAAAAATTAATGAAGAATTTCAATTATAATCAATTATTGATATTTGCATGAACAAAAAGGAATTTATTTATTTTTTTTAAAGAATGTTTTTTAAAAAATATTTTCTTTTGATGGTTGCATATATATCGGTTGGCCAATTCGTCTCCTCTTTGTTACATACTAAACATATTTAATAGATAGACAAAAAACTTTAAAGGAAAGTATAGAATTCCTGATAAAAATATTTGAAAATAATCAAAAAAAACTATGAATTTGTTATTCTCATGATAATCATATTTTAATATTTGTAAAAAAAAATTTGTAAATAACATTAAAAAATTAATAATAGTGATATCCAAAGTTTTTTTTTAATATTTTATTTAATTTCTTTATATAATTATGAATTTAAAAATTTTATTTCAATCTAATTATGTTGTATGTCTCTAACATATGCGTGCTTTAGTTCATGTATGTAATAATTTAACTGACATTTTAAGCTTGGCTAATTCAAAAGCTTATAATTTAATTAATATAATATCGATAATAGATTTTAATGTTGTTAATTATATATTGTATAAATAAATATGAAATATGCAATATATACTAATATAGCATCTTTTTAATAGTTGAAAATTTATTAACTTTATAAGATCCTTTTAAACATTTAGAATTCATTAAAACCATTAATTAATAAGTGGAAAATAAACCGATCTTGAAGAGTGTAATTTTAGGTTATAATTACAGAAAAAAATTAACATTAAAATCCAAACATATAATATACTTATTTTAAGACTTCTCAGTGGTTTAGTGGTTAGCACGACAGTCTACTACACTGAAGAAGGTCAGTATATCACACTGAAGACTCGAGTTTGGGCCTAGGGAAATTCAATAATTAATCATTTCTCTTTATGCGTAATCCTCATGGTTTATCCGTAAATAATAATAATAATTATATTAATTATAATTTTTAAATTATAATTTAAAGTTGAATTTAATTTTAAATAATAATAATAATAATAATACATAAAAAATTATATTTTAATTTCAATATTAACTTTAATTAACTTAATTTCAGACTGATGATGTCCCATGAAGCCAGACAGATCCTCAGAAATTAATATATTTAATTTAATCTTTGATCGTTAATAAAAAAAAATAAAGAAATTAGCAAAATTTAAATTTCATCTTTATAATTGATTTATAAGCCACTGAAATAAGTCCTTAATAAAAATATTTCAATTAAAGAGAGATGATAAAAAATTATTTGCTAATTATATTCATTTAACTTTGAATAATTAATTAATCAATTAATTATTTTTTATATAATATATACTTAAATAAAAAACAATTAGAAAGTAATTAATAACTATGTGTTTAATCAGTGATCATATTAATGATAGTTTGTGGGGGAAAATTTTACCTATAATAATTCTTTAATAACAAAGATAGTTCGCTGGGTTAGATAAAGTCAATGAAAATTTTATCTCGAATTAAATAGTAAATTTTATTTTAGATTAAATAATTCCATAAAATAAGATCTATTATAGGTATAAGTAGGAATTTATAATTTATTTAATTAAATTAATATTATTATTGGAATAAATATTGGAAATAATAATAAATGAATGATAATAGGGACTCAGGCCTCCTCCCATTAAAGTTGCCAGAGTGTTACAGAAGACAAAATATTGAGTAACCACTTGTCAACAGCTGGTGATATTGATAGTAAAACTTCCTGTCTTTTTGACTGTCTAGTGAGCAGCCACTCCTAATCTATCATACTATGTCAAATTGGCTGCCGCAGTCTGGCTGCTTAACTTGCAAACGCCCTTAATCATCATTAATATAATTTTAATTGTTTTACCTGATATTTGAATCAGTCGCAGTGAATTTAAAAGGAGATAATTATTCATATCTAAAATAAATTATATATGTAATTTACCAATGATATTATTATATCTTATAATATTTATTAATAATATTATCTAACAAAAGAATAAGCATTATTTTTTTCATGAAAAATCATAAATGGTTAGAGTCAAAAAATCTGGTGTCTACACTCGACTATCTCACAATTTTGAATTGGATTAATTTTAACATATATTATATTATAAATTAAATTTATTTAATTAAATTATAAATTAAAATTAATAAATAATATTTATTAAAACAGCGCGTGTTTGACTCTTTGTTGATGGCACCCCTACACGTTCTGGCGCGTGATTTGCAGTCAACTTGTTAAAAAATTGATTCCGGTACTTTCAGTGATTCAATCAAGCTATAATTCTATTTTTAGCAGTTTTATATAATTTTTAATCATGTGAAAAACTATCAAACATATATCTTTATTTTTACGGTCAGTTTAGAGGGAAAAAAAATGAAAAGGTATCAAACATAATGACCCTCTTCCGGATTAAAAGTTGATAGAAAACTACAAATTTTGAATAATGCCCGTATACCAAATTTCATTATTCTATTTCAAACCGTTTTTTACGTAATCTTGTCTCCACACACACACACACACAGAGAGAGAGACAGACAGGCACAAATATTTTTTTGAACATTAGTGAAAATGACTCAGGGACCTTTAAAACGTATAAAAACATCAAAATCTCGACATCGAAAATTTTCATGATCCCAATACTATCTCTGGCGAGAAAGTAAAAAGGAGAGGGGAATTTATTCTATAAACCCACATTGAATTATCGTAAGTAAATCTATAATATGAATGATGTATACTAATTATTTTTAGGTAATAAATATATGAACGAATACAAAAGAGACAGATGTTGATATTCAGAATTTAAAGTTGGACAGTTATTACAAATAAATTTATTCCACTTCCCTTTCTCCATCTAAAAGTTATTGAATTATTAATTTAAATCAGAATTATTTTATAATTAATGATATTTAAAAGATGATAAGAGTTACTCTACCTTCATAGTATTGTCATATTAATCATTCACTTTTACTAGATAGTAATCATATTTATTGGACTTCAGTATTTCTCTGTAAGGATAGTTTATAGGATCAATTAATATTGTTCGGGACTTGAAACATAAAGAAATATCAAAATCATATGAATAAAAGCCCAATTTAATAACCAAAAATTATATAATTAAATATTTTTTGACTAATTTTTTCAAGTAGATATATTTATTTAAAAAAAAAAACAAACTTAATTTAAAAAAGAAATATATTAAATTAAAACAAGAAAGAAAAGGTGGAAAAAAAATAAATAAGATGGCTCAGGTGAAGAGATGGAGGCTTTATATTCTAATAATATAATAATTTGATATTCTAGATGATTTATGATTTTAGATTAGAAAAAGGTACGAGGTTTTTATAACAAAAGCATTTTACATATATAAATAGCCTTTTAAAGAAGGTGAAAATACATTTCCACTGAAGCTTATTATCATACTTAGACTTTATTTTGAACTCGGCAAACAATAGATGAGATAAATGAATAAGAAATTTTAGAGAAGAGAAAAATTATTCTGGATTAAATTTTTCAATAAATACAGGTAATGATAATAATAATAATAATAATAATAATAGCTGAATAATGATCTTGGCACAATTGTATATCAATGATATGATATGATTTGAGCAGAGAATATGGTTTCTTGATTGATATGCAAATATTTTCTTATATAAATAATAAAAATTATTATATATAAGTAGGTAAGTATAAAAATAAATAAGAAAAATTAATTATTACTTAATAAGTTATAAGTACATGAATAATAATAAGAAGAAAGAAAAAAAATGTTTAATGATTTATTGCTATTATTGGCAAATGCAAAATAACATCTATCTATTACTTTTGTCATAATCAGTATTAACTGATTTGATAAAAATTATTATTATTTAAGGATAGACACTGATGATCACGCTAAGCTTTAAAGAGAAGTTATTAATTATTTAATTTCTCTAGGCCCTAACCCGAGTTTTCAATGTGGTAGACTGTCGTGCTAACCACACTAAACCACTGAAGACTTTTCTGATAAGTATATGAATGTATTTCTATGGTTTTAAAGGAAAGGGCAGACGATAATCTCTCAATTATAAATATTTTTTTAAATATAAGATATTAAATATTTTATTTTTAGACATAATGGAATTATTATGTAAATAAATTATAATAAAAATATTAGAGAGAGAGAGAGAGATGGGGAGTGAAAATAGAAAAATCATATTTATTTATATATGTTATTAAAAAATTTGATAGTTATAATTTTATTAAAAAATGTCAATCTCTCAATTAGCTTTTGAAACTTTAAAAATTAAATTATTTTAAATAGAAAAAGAAAAATATAAGTTAAACAAAAAAATAAATATATAAATAAAAAATCCAAATGAAAACTGTACAATCTTCGTTTTAAAATATGTGTAAGGTGGGACTCTCACCGAATAAATATATATATATATATATATATATATATATGTTGGTTTAGATTTCCGTGAATGTTATTGTTATTATTACTATCAGATTTATCAGGGATATAATCACATATTTTTGTGAGATTGTTATCTCGACGTTTCGGAACCCATTTTGGCGCCATTTTCAAGAGATTATTTAGGTGGGAATATTTTTGGGATTCTGTGTCTTAGTCTGTGTGACCAAGGGTTAAAATCGGGATTTTGGGTTGATAGGTTGGGTGGTTGTAAACTCACTGCGTTGCTGTGGAGCTCTGAAGAATGCCAAAAATATTCCCACCTAAATAATCTCTTGAAAATGGCGCCAAAATGGGTGCCAAAACGTCAAGAAAACAATGTCACAATAATATGTGATTATATCCCTGAAAAATCTGATAGTAATATATATATATATATATATAATACATTGTAAATAATATTTATTAATCCTTCTGCTAAATAACTTTAATTTGATTTTTATACTTAATTATCAGTGGCGCAACCAGGATTTGATCCTGGGGGGGGTTTTGACTAGCCGCTCCACCTTCCTATATGCCCCCCCTTCCGGGCTCTCTCAAAGACAAATTTTCATTAAGATTTTTTTTTTATATTAAATATTTAAAGAAGTTTTGTAAATGAAACACTGATTTTACAAAATCTGGCAAAAAAATTTAATTTTGTATTTTATTTACTCGTATTCACAGTTTTAGAAAGAAAATATTTTTTTCCAGCTATAAGTAAATTATTTTAGCTTTCCTCATGAAATACGGATAGCTTATACGATGATCGGAAAATTTTGAAAATTTTTGCTCCGAGATTCTTCGAGATTTCCACTTTTCAGACGGTTCTGAATCCAAAACTGCAAAAAAAATTTTTTGAACCGGCTCGTTACCGAGATTACGTCTAAACAAAATGAGATATTGTCTTGAAATTTGATATTTAGATGTTTTTTTTTTGGGAATGATGGGCGGGGATTGGATTGTTTTTGGACAAGATCGCGGACCATAAGTAAGGGTAGTTTAAAGAGGTGTCAAAGCACATTTTATTGATTTTCTCAATAAATACCGATTTTTATGAGAAATATCATACTATCGTATTAAATTTATAACGAATCGAATTTACTAAAAGTTTCATTATATTCATTTTTACCTAAACTTAATACTAAAGGAGTTATTTATAAAAAACCTACTTAGAGATTTCGAAAGCTTTTCGTCCGCCCGTAGTGGCAGGATATTTTGAAAGAAATCATGTAAAAATCCCTAAGAAAAAATTCCTAAATAAAAAATTTCCATATTTTTTTTTTACTTATTTAATAATGAATAGCTGAAGAGACTCAAATGAGGTAGTTGGTGTCATCACATCTGTTCCATCTGGTTTTTTAGCGTCCCATTTTTCATGGTTTGCCTTCATTCAGAAAGCTCATCATGCGAATCGTTTCCTTGGTGAACCAGGGTTCTTACCACGAACTTCACGACAGATTTCCAAAGAGATAAGGTTATGCTCAATATGGATTTGCTTAATCAGGTTCCATACTGATGTCTTGTATCCTCCCAAGCGTGAATGAAGAGCATTGTTGTAACCTTCCAATGCATTGTTTGTTCGAGGCAAACCCATCAAAGTGGCATCGTAGATGTTCCAATGTTCCAATGTCGTATTCGGGGTCATAAAAGCCAGCCAAAAATTGTTCACCTAGCCAAGTGCGCTCGAAGTAAGAAAAAAGACCACGAAGTTTTACCCTGTTGGTCGTCCAGCTAATGCTTGATAGGCTACAATGACTTTTGATGGTGGTACCAAAACCAAAGCTGCAAGAGTTCGTAAATGAGGAATCAGGATTATCTATATCATTATAGAGCTTCAAAACTTATATATATGGCATTGATTTGATGTTTCTATAAATGCATTGAGCAAAATAAAAAAGACAACCTCTGATGATAGTAAATTTCACAAATTGCGTTATATATTCCCTGGTGAAATATTCGGTGCAAATGGTGTATTTTTTATTTGCAATCATTAAGCTATTAAAACGTATGCCAATAAACGGGATTTGGGTGAATTCCCTTTATTTTACATACGAATTTGACACCCCTATTTTTTTTTTTGGAAAAATCACGTGTGTGGGCCCTATGTATGTATTTTTTGACCTATTTTTCCCTACTTTCGGTCCAGGCCCGATTACCTCCTTGGGAGGTCGTGTCTCAGGCAACTGGGTGTCATGCTCACCTTGTGATTTAATTTTCTGAGTCACAATTAAAATTAATACAAAAATGAAAAAATTTGTTTTTAGTGATTTTTTCTTTTAGGGATTTTTTCAGCCAACGATATTTTTATTTAGGGGTTTTCGCTTTTGGGGATTTTCGGTTTTAGGAATTTTTGACTTTTATGAATTTTTTCCTTTTTAGGGATTTTTACCCGTTACCATTTTGAAAAAATTAGTCTTCGCTTCATAATTTTTATGAAATTAGCAATTAATGTATTATTAATAAAAAATATTTAGAATTTGAGTAATATTTTTATTTATTTTATATTTAAATAATAGTCAAATTGGAAAATTTCACAATCATCTAGTAATCTTATATTAAGTCTTTTGTTTTTTATGATTTAGGAGAAATAATAAAATAATTTTTTATTTCTTATATTTAATTCTGTACGAAAAAATAAGCAATTTTTATTTTTGTTAAAATTTTTTTCAAATAAAATAAACTTACTTATTATACACTAAGTTATAGTTTATAAGAATTATTTTTTTTTCTTTTCTATTTGTAATATAGTACATAATATACAGCAATTTATATTTTTTTCAATCCTGGGGGGGGTTTTAACCCCCAAAACCCCCCCCCTGGTTGCGCCACTGTAATTATACTAAATTATAATTTATAATTTTATTATAGCTGAAAAATAAAAAATATTTCATTAATAATTTTTATACTATTTTTAGCCAATTTTTAATTTAATAACAAGAAAAATTATGCAAATTTGAATATATAAAGAGAAAATAAAAAAAAAGGAATTTTTTTTCCTTTATTTTATTATTTTTAAATTTTTTAATTTAAAGAGAGAAGTTTATTATATCATCTAGGATTGAGTGAAGTAATAGGAGTGAGGAATGAACAGATATGGACTGGGGTAAGTAAAGAGTCAGGAGCTCCTTGCAATTTGGAACTAATCTCATTGCTCTCGGCACCATTTGACCTCAACTCACCCTTGTTCTCGTACACCATCAAAGGGACGATGGACTAATTTTAGTCCCCCTTCCAAGTTCACCTTTCTCTATTCAAGGATCTTCTTCTTATTGAACGAGATTAAAACACCTTGACAGTGAATGAAAAAGGGTAGAAAATAAAAGACAACTTTATTTTTGATAGCTGGTATTAATCAAGTATATTAAACGATGAAAATACATGCGATACACAAAAATACAACTAAAAAGGAGGAAAAAAAATATAAAAATCAAAGAAAAATTCCAAATTAATTAAATTTCAAAATCAATTAACAGAAAATGGAATTACAGGTAGAACATATAATCAGTTATAACCAATTAATTTGACAAAGATCTTAAATAGATCTTAGGAAAGTGTAGGAAGTATCTGTATGAGTTAGAACTAGAAGTTCGTCATTAGACTTGGTACAAACTATTTTATGATGAAAGGAGGTTGCCAATTTCATCCCTCAATCAAATCCAATCTGACACGGCTTGGTTTGGAAACTTACTCCAAAACAATTTAAATTGAATATTATTATCAACATAGTGTATCAAATTTAGGATTGGTATTTTAAAAAACAAATGACTCAAAACCATTTAAAACCTAAATAAAATTTATCCTAAAATTTTTACAAATCAAAAAAACAAAAACAAACTAGGATTAAAATACAATAATTGACCAAAAAATTGAACCAGTTGAAATTAGTGAATAACAATTAAAAGGTTAATTTAAACCTTTTCGGTCTCAATGAGATTTTATTTGATATTAAATCAACATATTTTCTTTTTTTTTAATTTTTATAATTTTCATTAAAATTTTAGCTAGAAGAATTATTTTATTGATATTAGAGAGAATTTAAAAAAAAAAAACAATATTTTAAATTTTAATAAAAAAATTCCTGAGAACCTGTTTTGTTTATTATTTAATTCGAAAAAATTATACAAACGTTTAATGGTTTTAATATTTCAATAATTGTTTATTAAAAGTGGTTAAGAATATAAGACTAAAATTTTTGAGACCATCTAAAATTAAATATTATGAATTCTTAACCTCTGAAAAAAATTTATTTGTGTAAAGGTGATAATAGTTTATTTATTTTTTGTGACAGATCAACCAATTAAATAATTCTATATGAGCATTTTTACTTAAATCAAAATAGTGGGGCAACAATTCTTAGACACATCACGACCAAGTCCTATTTGAACATTTTAGAGTTATTGGCAAATAACAAAACAAATACCAACAAATAACCTAACCTCGCAATTTATCTGAGATGACTGCTTGTTCGATCGAGTTTCGAAAAAAGTATTACTTTATGCAGTAGCTTCGTAACCATAAAACAAAATTTGTTGTTGTCTATATACTAAATACTAAAGACCAAATTTTAGATGGGGTTTGAAAGTTGGTTCAAACGCTGGGTTTATTGTGGCTAATGGCTATCTATAATACTTTAAAAGTAACAATGAGATTACGATGAATGAAACATTGTTTTAATTATTTTGTAAATAAATTACTGAAACTTTCTATAGGAATAATCCTTTATAACTCTCTTAGTTAGTTTATTTAACTGAGAATATTATGCATATTGTATTTGTATCTCTGAGCAAATAATATTTTAATATTTCCATGTTCTTGACTAGTACTTATATGATAGACAGAACCTGTGTAGAAAACATAAACTTGTTTCTTAAAATTATTTTATACTTATGTAATTTGTCTTCATGGACTATGATCTAAAGAAAAATTAATAATCATATATTTGGGGAAAAAAATGAGCTGTGGTCAGGCATTTGAAATAAATTAATTTCCAAACTATATATATATATATATATATATATAAAGTATCAAAAAAAAAATAAAAATATTTTTAAAACTTTAATTAAAATGACTAAATTATACTATCTTGGTTTTTATTTTTAGTTTAATTACTACTATATTTTAAGTTAAATATTTTCCGACAATGAATATAAAATGAATACTTTGTCTACTATCACTTCCGGTTTCCAGATATACACCAAAAGTTGAGGAATTTATGGTACTGTAGCATTAAGTAAATATATCAAATTTTATCAAAATTCGTTAAGCCGTCTCTACGGACATACAATGGACAGTCAGATGGACAGACATCATGCTAAAAATACTTTTTTCTGTTAAGAAAATGCATGATTCGTGTAGATATGTAAAAATCTCCATATGTGAAATTTGGTGTGAAAACAATACCTTCCCTTCCTATAGTTGGTCGGTAAAAAAATACTGAATTATAAATACAATCTCAATTCCAAAATTGTTGTTAATCAAATTAATTAAATATTATTAATTTCAGATTATACAAATTTTTTAATTATTTTTTCATCGTTATTTTTAATATCAGTTCTTAATAACGTTCAAGGCTAATTTAGCTTTAGATATAAAACATCAATATCTATTTATCTAATCTCTTACGAATTTCAATTTTTAAAAAAATTTAAAATTATTTTTTATTGGTCCTTTCTTGATTAAAGTGATTAATCGGTATTTTCTTAAATGTGCCACTCAGAAGCCAAAGCGAATAACTTCACATTTAAAGAAACTGAGAAAATAAAGCCCAAAGTTCACAACGTGTAAAAAAATTCATGTTTATTGATTACTGAAAAATGTATATTGCATTGCAATATTAAGATTATCAAGTTCATTATTCACTTCATATGTTGCAGATTACATTACTTTACATAACTAGCAAAATTTTACTGAGAAAATGAAGCCCAAAGTTCACAGCGTGTAAAATAATTCATGTTTATTGATTACTGAAAAATGTATATTGCATTGCAATATTAAGATTATCAAGTTCATTATTCACTTCATATGTTGCAGATTACATTACATTACATTACTAGCCAAATTTTAAAAAGTCGAGTTAATCGGTTTGGCTTCTGAATGGAACAAATATCAAAAGATATCAAAATCACAACAATGTAATGATTGAAGTGGTTTATTAATCTCAGTTAAAAAAAAACATATTTAAAGTATAATTATTAAAATTTTAATTCAAGAAGTTTCCTATGGCAGTGTTTCTCTAAATTTGAAATATTTATTTTATAATTGTAATGTTGAATTGTAAATTATTATGATTTTGGATTTAAATATGTTTTTACTTAAAAAAACAAATTGTATAACAATGATTAAAGAGTAATATAGAAAAGTTATAAAAAATATTTTTTATTTATGTTGATTAAATTCTTTTTAATTCTTTTTTTTTTACATTCCAAGTGGTTGTTGTTCGGTGTACCAGGTACTGTCAAGTTAAAAAAAATTATATTCTTTTATTTAGGTTACTTTATTATATAATTCTTTTTTTTTTCTATTATCCAATCCATTTTCTTGACTCGTTTTAAGAATTTTAAAGAAAGCAAATATTAAAAAGAGAAAAATAAAAGTTAAAAAAGGACTTTAAAGATGTGAATAATACATGAACAGAGCCCAAAAGTAAATATAATACAGGTGGGTGAGAAATTAAAAATTAAAATAAAAATAAAAAAAATGGAACATCTCTTTAAATATAAATATTTTTTCTTTTTTCACTTTTGTGTGTGTTATTGTTTTCTTTTATTCGTAGTTGTGTTTGAAACATTCATAGGCGGGTTATTAGATGTATATTATATATTATATAATAATTAATAAGAAGAAGAAGATGGGAAAGGCTGCGATGATGTATCTATCTGCAATGCATCCACTTTACAACGATCGATTCACTACTGCAGGAAAAGAAACGAAAATCACAAAAAAGTGGTTCGGGGTTGTTTTTAGGAGTGGGTGGTGACGCGAAGCGACAAACGGATTGGGGAGGTAGAAACTTTTGACCGGGGTGAGACTGGAAAAAAAAATCTAACACTCAAATAGCCTAAAGGGTGTGTCTGTATGTTGGTCGGTATATCTCTACATTGGCAGCATGTCAAAGATGCCAACCAACGGGACTTATCATGCTAAAAGAGAGAGATGCCGGGCCATCTCTTTTGCAAAGGAAATCCCGGGATAAGAAGATAGAGGCGACGACAAGGGGGTTGTGGTCGGCGTGCCATGCATTACAAATGTTGTGTTGGTTGGATTCGGAATAAGATGTGATAGGAGTATTTTTTTTCTCTTTTAATGACAGGTGGAAGACAAAAAATATAATATATTATATCAAAAATAAAAAAAAAAGATAAAAAGAAAAAAAAAACAGGAAATTCTAGAGATTTATAGCAATCATTTTCCCATTCTAAAAGAACAATTCAATTATATACAAAAATAAAATAAAAATGGAATCCGAACACACTACTATCATTTAAATTCAAGATATCCTAAGAGAAAGAATAATTATTATAATTTGATAAGATTCGGGTTCATTGAGATGAATTTGATTTGAAATGAAGAATACTTCTATTAATTACTATCTCGCCAGAGATAGTATTGCGATCATGAAAATTTTCGATGTTGAGATTTTGATGTTTTTATACGTTTTGAAGGTTCCTGAATCATTTTCACTAAGGTTGAGAAAAATGTCTGTGTGTGTGTATGTGTGTGTGTATGTGTGTATGTGTGTATGTGTGTATGTATGTAGGCAAGATTACGCAAAAACGGTTTGAGCTAGAATGATGAAATTTGGTACATGGACATTATTCAAAATTCATAGTTTTCTATCAACTTTTGAGAAATGTAGCTCAACCGGAAGAGGGTCATTACCTACAACGTTTTGATTTTTTTTCCTCTAAAGTGACCGTAAAAATAAAGATATATGTTTGATAATTTTTCACATGATTAATAATTATATAAAACTGCTATATATAGAATTTCAGCTTGATTGATTCGCTGAAATTACCAGAATTAATTTTTTAACACTGAAAATCTCACGCGTCAACACGTGACGTGGTGCCATCAACAAAAAGCCAAACATGCGCTGGTTTAATATTTATTATTTATTATTTATAATTTATAATTAATTAAATTTAATTTAAATATAATATATTATGTTATTTAATCCAATTCAAATTGCGAGATAGTCGAGTGGAGACACTCCAGCTAATTTTTATTTGAGTTTTGAACTTTTGTTTATATATATATATGTGTGTATATATCTTATCTTATCATATTGACAAAAATTGTATATATATATATATATATTTGTATTTTTGAGATATTAAATCTATATAAGGATTTTTTAAAATTCATACTATAGATAATTTTTATATAGAAAAATCAACCTGTATTGGTTTCAGCCTGGGGAAAAATCATTTTTGTAAGTTTTTTCTTAATTTAAAATAGGAATTTTAATAAAAAAATCTGGAGTATCTCGCAAATTTGAATTGGATTAATTAACATATATAATATTTAAATTAAATTTAATTAATTAAATTATAAATTAAAATTAATAAAAATATTTATTAAACCAGCGCGTGTTTGGCTCTTTGTTGAAGGCACCACGTAACGTGCTTGCGCGTGATTTGCAGCCGTGTTAAAAAATTAATTCCAGTACTTTCAGCGATTCATTCAAGCTGAAACTCTATATATAGCAGTTTTATACAATTTTTCTTCTTCTATCTAACTATCAAACATATATCTTTATTTTTACGGTCAGTTTAAGAGGAAAAAAATGAAAACGTGGTTGGTAATGACCCTCTTCCGAATGAACAACATTTCTCAAAAGTTGATAGAAAACTAAGAATTTTGAATAATGTATATAGGTATACCAAATTCCATTATTCTAGCTTAAACCGTTTTTGGGTAATTTTTTATTTAATTTCGAAATAAAATTAAAAATATTTACTTTAATAATATTTTGAGATCAAATTACGAAACATATTATGTTATATCTACAGGCCATACTTTTCTGTCTTTCATTGCATTAATACGTACGTTTAAGGGCTGTATGTTTTATGACTATTTTTTTTTAAATTTAAGTTCTTTTAAATTATTTGAAATTGGTTCATAGATTTTGTCGTTTATTTATTTTAAATAATAATCTTAATCTTAAATATTCATAGTTCATAAAGAATCATTTTTTTAAAGTACCGAGCGGCGGTTCGATGAAGCAAGTACTATTTATTTTACAATAAAATGAAGTAAAATATAAAAAATCCCTATTAATTATTCCTTAGAGTGACTCAATGTTTTTTTGTTTATTAATACTTTTATGGTTTTTATAATTACATATTATAATTACATATAAAATCATATAAATTTTTACATATTAGTATAATTTATTTATTTAATTAAATAAATGTACAAAGTTTCGACGGCTTATCCTCAATCCGCTTGAGTTGGATAACGACTACAGAATAAGCAGTCGAAACGTTGTGAAATTATTTAACTAAATAAATAAATTATACAAATATGTAGTGTTTTAATAAAAATCCTTTTAATAATAATTTTTTTTGATTTGAGAATCCGAGGATTTTTATAAAATTAACAATTAAAAAAAAATCCTTAAAATCATAATAGTAAGTAACTACGAGGTTGGTCAATTTTAATTGTTTGTGATATCACAAAGAGATTAAAATATAAAATTTCAAGCAGGACACAAAAGCAGAAAAATATGTTTTTGATCTTAGGCAGAAAAGAATTTGGGTTGCTTTCGAGTAAAGTAGTGTAGCGCAAAAGAGATCGATTGTCTTAGATAACATAAATATTTTATTTATTTTTACATTTATTAGTGTATAAAATTGTAAATATTATTTTATTGTTCGTTTAGAAAACAAAATAAAACTACAAATTGTATATACACATTTATGACGCCTGTTGCATTATGTAAATTCATGAGAAATTTAAATAAATTATTCTTGTGAGTTACAAATTATACATTTTCAAAGTCTATAAAAAGAATTATATTATTAGTTTATGCAGTAAATTATTTTATATAATTTAAATTAATAGACGCGTGATCGTATGTGATGTAACTAATAATTTGATCGTTGAAATAATTTGGTTTATTTAAATTTGGAAATTATACTTAAACTATAATTATTTAAAAATGACTTAATTTCAATTAAGTTAATTGTTTGTTTTATGCACATTCGATAACAATGTAACTACTGAAATGTACTTTATGTATCAACAATAAAATTAATTTGAATTCAAATTTTTAAATTCAAATGATTATTGTTTAAGTTTAATTTCCAACTCAAAAGAAAGGAATATATTTCAAGTAGTAGAAATAATTTAGTAATAAAAAATAAATAATAATTACTATATCTGTGTTATCTGGTGAAATAGTGGAAATAAATTTGAAAATCATATGTATTGATTCCTTCTCTCATGAATGCCATACAAATCTATTTTACAAAACTTTTTACATTCTTTTAAATCTTTAAAATTTTGCATATACCATCTCACTTTCATATTTTACTTCGAAAACGAAGAATACACTCGTAAATCAAGTTATAATAGAAGGATATTGTCCTTCTTTATAAAGTAGGGTTTTTTTAAAAAAAATATTTTTTGAATATTTAAAAAAAATTAACCAAAAATAAGAAGATGAAAGAATTGAGAATAAATTGAGAACAACTTATAGGAAAATTTTTTGTAAAATTTTTAATGTTTAATTATTTATTATTTTTTTAATTTTAAAAATCAAAAATTACATAACAAGATATGAGAATTAAATTAAGTAATCTATTTTAAAACTTAGTTTATTTCTGGACTAAATATACACAGTCCTATAATTTTGGAATTCTTCAATTATTAATTTTATTTGAACAGATTATATATTATACAATATATGTATATTATTATTATTATTATGGTATACATAATTATTCTTGTATAGGTAATAAAGATAAATATATAAATATGCAAATCAATTATTAATAGAAAGAAATCCACTATAAATATGACATTTTCTGATTTTTATTTTCCATTTAATTTACAAATTAAAATACACCAAAATAAGTATTACTTGTAATTTATTTATTATCCAATTTTGTTAAACATTTATATATCATTCCTTTTATCATAACTAGGGATCAGATTTCTCCATTTGCCTTTTTTAATTTATGGCTTAAAATTTAGGCCAATGTGATATTTATGGAAATTCACTTTTTCTCATTTTCTTCTCAAATCATGAGGTAGCCTGCTATTAATGATGTCAAACAAAAACTAAAAGACCCAGTTGATTCAAATATCGACAGGAGCCAGCTGATAGTTATCTGCTGACAGGAACAGTGTTGACATTTCACTTAAGAGACGGGAAATTCAAAAAGTCACAGACATATTGATCTGTCCTCATAACTATATTAAACTTGAATGTAATAATAAAGAAAAATAATTATAAGCCATTCCACAGAGGTATAATTTTAGCGTTTAATTTAAAAGATTATTTATTCCTATATCCGACCCTTCCTTTCCACAATGGAAATCTTAAAGCATTTGTCATTCCTAGAATCGGAATTAGTAATAGATTCAGAAAGCGATATCGTGAATATATTCAATGGTACCCTCTCAAGGGTGATCAGAAATAGACCTCTGGAGAAAATTAAGGTTGCCTAGGTGCGTTTAAAGCACCCGATCCGTGCCCGGTGGTGTTAGTCGCATCCCAAAGGGTTCAATCACCCGCTTGTCAACCCCCAAAAGGGACTTCCTAAATCTCTTTGTCCCCTTTCTATGTTAGCTTTTCAATCAACTATTGTTATTAATAATGTAGATATAGAGTAATAATTTCTTCTCCAGTCTTTTCATTTCACTTGAGAATTTATTCAGAGCTTATAACTAATATAAGAAATAATTCTTGAAAATATTGGAATACTTTCGCAAAGTTGAAGGAAGAGAACAATTGAACTCGTTCCACAGAGAGTTTTTACAGATTTTTTTTAAATTAATTTAAATTGATTTTTAAGCAAAACATCATTCGTCTTTTGATCATAATTTTATGATTAACCATTTGACTCTTATAAGAGGGGTAACTTTGAGGAAAAAAAATATTTTCAAAGGCTATTTGTTTGGTGTGTTATGTCAATAACGCCACAACCATCACTCACCCTCAAAAAACAACCTTAATTAATCCACTCATTTTGAGAGTTTATTCTAAACTTGTTTCATTTTTTTATGTATAAATAATATATATATATATATGAATAGAAGTATAATTTATCTTTAATTTTTTTAATTAATCCTTAATTAAGTGAACTCTAATAATTTAATTATTTTCAAGTTTTTTTTTCCTTTTAAAACTTTGATTGATTAGATATGTTTTTTATGTGTTAACCAACTTTAGAAAAGATCAATTTTCTGTCTAAAAGAAATATATGTAAATAATTATATATATTGAACTAAGATATATGCAGTACATATATGGTGGACATTGAAGATTTAAATATAATTAGATTTTTCATTTTAATATTTTCCAATACACATAACTATAACTACAATATTTATTCCACAGATTTTAAGTTGACGATATTTTTTGTGATAAATATTTTGATAAATGTTTAACTACATATATTTTACTATGAATAAAAATTTGATTATAAAAATTATTAAGTAATTATTTTGTTTGTTAATTTTTTTGTCTTCTAAATTTGTTTCCTTATATGAAAACGTATTATTAGATTGAAATATTTAATCATATTAATTTAAATTAGATTTTGTAGTGATTATATTAATTTTAAAATTATATTCAATTTTATATTTCGATGTCATTTTCAAAAAAAAAATATAATTATATATTTGGTTATGAATGTTTTATTGTTTCGAGAAGTAGTTAGAAAAATTTCCTTCTATAATTATAACCCAAAACACCAGTCAAAGCTGGTTTATTTTCTAGTATATGATAAATCAAAATGTGGATTTCATTGACTATATCCTTACCTTTTCGTGATATACTTAAATTTTAAGATTTAGTTTTAATTTAAATCAAAGTACAAACCATTGTTTATATTAAGAACATTTTTAAATTATTATATTGAACTTGACAAGATTACATTCTTCGTACTTAAGTTCAGTGGTCTTATAATGAAAGTTTGAGATTTATTTATGAATAAAAATCATATAAGAAAATATAGCTGGATATCATTAAAACAGGCTATTTATTATATTCTAAAGTTGTTCATAAAATAACTTTTAATTAAACTGAAAAATTATTTTTAGAATTTTTAAATATAATAATTAATTTTAGTGTATTTTTAGGTAAACATCATATTTGATTTAATTTGATTTGAAGAAAATCTCCCTTCACATTTTAGATTATACAATAATAAATAAATAAAAATTTCACATATATATATTAGGTCGAGTCATAAATAACTTCCGTTTTTTATTCATACATTTATTTTTCGATAACACAAAAACAAATAAAAATTAATCTAAAATGTATTCTAACAGTTGATTGGGATGTATTGAGCTTCTGTGATAACTCTCTAGTTGACTGGCGTGGATTTTCTTCCAAAACTGACTTCAAAACATCGTCATCAAAGTCAGAAGGACGACCCATCCTTGGCTCGTCTTTTAAGGTCATGTCTCCAGAACGGAATTTTACAAACCAATTTCTTACTGCCCGATCAGTTATCACTCCTTCACCATATACACTGCAAAGTTTTCGAGCCGTAGCTGTAGCACTATTGCCTTGTTTAAATTCCCAAAGCATCACATGTCGAAAGTGTATTTTTTGATTATCCATTTTAAAGGTATAAATAAAAAAATATTTACGTGCGCACCGAAACGAGGTTGTCTAGAGACTGACCAGTTTATACTTGCTAAGCGAAAACAAAAATCCCTTATCAAGGGGAATCTCATTGTGTACAACAATACCAAAAGGAGCACACTACTTAGGCGGAAGTTATTTATGACTATACAGTATATTACCGAGTTTATAAATTATTTGTGTTATAAAAAGTAATTCAACGATTAGTATAAAAATAAGAATATAGAATACAGATAAGTTTTATTTTACAAAAAGACAATTCTTTTTTCCCATTCACCCTTTTCTTATTTCGTTTTCAAATGATGGATCTTTTTTTAATGAGATGAACATAAAAAAGCCGTATGACTTCCAAGTTAAATTGACATTTGCTTCGAACGAGATATTTTTGTCAAAAGAGAAATGGAATAATTTGTGAAAATTTAATTAATTTACATGTAATTAAATTTAGAAAAGAAAACGATGGAATTTAAAAAAAAATTATTAAATTTAATTGAAAGATTTGATTGCTTTTAAAGATATAAAGAAAATTCATCAATCTATCTACGGAATTCGAAAGTTCTTGGCCGCAGCAACCACACCCCTCCAAGTATTCCTATTCTGAGCCACAACATTCCAACCAGTTCCATATCCTCTCCAATCTCTCTCACATCCTTTCCCACATTATCCACCCAACGTGTCCTTGGTCTTCCAAGTGGACGTTTCCCACTCGGTCTCCCTACCAATATATTTTTTGCCATTCTATCTTCTCCCATTCTAGCCACGTGTGCTACCCACGTAGCCTTCTCGATTTTATAATTTTCTTTAAATCGCTTTGAACTAAACTATAATAATAATACAATTGTTCAATTTATATAGACATAATACATACACTTAAATAATATTTAACTTTTCAATTTTTTAATGAATTTATTTGCGTAACATTAATTTATAGTTTAGAGAAGAAAAAATAGAAAGTTTTGTTTTTGCCATAAACTAAAATAAAAAAAATAAAATTGTACTTTATTGATTTTGTTTGTTTAAATAGTTAGTAGGAATGCATTAATCACATTTCTTTTCGTTTTGAAATTCAAAAAAGGAATAAATTAAAAGAAAAAAAAAATTATAATATAAGATGAGAGAAAATCGGTGGAAAAAAAATATATAAAAAGAATAAAATATTAGAATAAAATTTTCAGAAAAATAAATTCACTGAAATATACTTTTTTACCAGGTCTTTAGATCCAAAACGAGAAGAAGAGGGGGTCGGGTGAAAAAAGAACATTGTGGGTTGGGTGTAGTATGGTGATGGAGAGGTGGGGGTATAAAAGTTTTTTAACGAGTTTGCTTTAGAGAGGAAAATAGGAATGAATGAAGAGAAAAATAAATACATCAAACGAAAAGAAAAAACAACACACAATAACAAATATTCAAATATTTATACGTATTATTATTATTTATTTTTATTTTTATTTTTTCAGTAAGCGTATTTTTTAATAAATTAAAAAATAAATGCATGTACGAGTTTTGAAATGTATTACACTTATTTAAAATTATTTTATTTTTTTTTTATGTGAGATAACTTATAAAATTTCATTTAAATTTATCAAAAAAAAATATCCATATGTTAAAAGATCTTATATAATTTGTAAAATTAAATTCTTATGTTAAGCTCTATTGACGTTCCATATACGAATTTCTACTCAATTCGTTTTAATTAAAGAGTATGATAGCAAATATCTATGAAAGGAAAGGATTAAATTGCAGATTAACCGTTAATTCATGTATCAAGCAGAATTTTTATCAGAAAAAAAAATCAAATAAAACTGGTAATCATTTAATGAATGACGATGATTATTATTATTAGTAATTTACTAAATAGTATAATTTTCAAACGACCGGAAGTACCTTAGAACAAACGTCTATTGATATAACAACTCCGCCTTTTCGTTGTATAATTGATATTATAATCTGTTTATACTAACATTAAGCTAAAAATTAAATAATAATCTATAAAAAATTATATTCTCTAACAAACTAATGTATATCTATTAATAAGTAAAACAGTTTGTAATAAAATATGTGAATGTATAATACAAAAAATTATTATTTATTATTTTAATATATATTAATATATAAATAAATGAATTATGATTTATTTAATAAAAAAAGTTGGATTATAATTTACCTAAAAATAAATTGAAAATGAAAAATGAAAAATATAAAAAAAAAATCTGGAGTGTTTCCACTCGACTATTTCGCAAATTTGAATTGGATTAAAATTAACATATATTATATTTAAATTAAAATTAATTAATTAAAAATTAATAAATAATATTTATTAAACCAGCGAGTGTTTGGCTCTTTGTTGATGGCATCACGTCACGTGCTCGCGCGTGATTTGCAGTGTTAAAAAATTAACTCCGGTACTTTCAGTGATTAAATCAAGCTGAAATTCTATATACGAGGGGTGGGGTGAAAAGTTTCCTGACTGACCAAGAAACACACACATTCACACATACATTTTTCTCAACCTTAGTGAAAATAATTCAAGAACCTTCAAAATGTATAAAAAATCTCGACATTGAAAATTTTCGTGATCGCAATACTATCTCTGGCGAGATAGTAAAAATTAAAAAAATATTAAATTAAATAATTTATATCTAATGAAATATTAAATATATAATTATATATAAGTGTATAAATTTACCATTTCTAATAAATTTATAACTTCAATTGAATATGAAGTATCCTGTAGAATATTTAAAACAATTGAATGTTAGTTTTTTCAAAAATCTAATCTAGGAAGGCATCTTATTGTTAATCAAAATGATTCTCATTATTGATATGATTAATTAATACTTTTAGTAGGTATTTATTTATTTTAGATTTAATATCAAGTTGGTCCCTTTACAGCCACTCCAAGTGTTAAAAAAAATATTTATTGTTTATTTAATAGGTATGTAATTTTTATTATTCATATATAATTTATTGTGTAGAATTAATATGTTTTGATCTATTTATAGCTATAAAGGTTTTTATTTCTAATCTAATAAACGGCATATCTATAGTTGATAACCAAATTTCCTTTGTAATTTCATAAATAATAATCATAATAATAAATAATGAATAATAATCATGATAACCTAAACTGATTGACCGAAACATTTTCTTAAAATGAGAACATCAAATATAATATGAAATTCTAAATTAAATTGAATTGAATTTATTATAAAACACTTTATTATGTATTATCAATTGGGGTAATTGTTTACCAAAACGGAAGCTTCAGGAATTTGGATAAAACTTTACCAGTGGATTCCTTTTTTAATTCCAAGTGACTTAAATTTGCAAATAGTTCAGTCACTTATAGTTTCCGAGATAACAATTATTAAAATTGGCATATAAATCCATGGACATTCAATTTATAATATTTTATACATTTGGCCAGTACAGGGCTTCAATCGGTGTTTTTTCCAGTTCGGTTTGGATATAGGAAAATTAAAAAATTAATTAATTAAATAATTGTCCTATATCCAAACCGAATCGAAAAAAAACAAAAATTAGTGAATAAATGAATAATTAGTGAATTAGTCAATAAAAGATTACTAAATGATTGATCATTTGAGCGTTCATAACTAGTTTATCTGTCAAACTTTAATCATTTTTATCTCGGAAACTAGAATCGACCGAGAAATATTGCATAAGGAAAATTTCTTTAGAATTAAATAAGTTGACCTGTGGCCAGGTCCGAACCGACCGACGGTTTGAAGTAAATTAATTTCCAGCTGCAGAAACAATTTCAAATAATTTTAATATATCTATTAATGTAATAAAAAACAGATATGGGTACATAAATAATAAATATAAACATTTTTAATTTTATTTTATTTATAATATATATGCAAGACCAGGCTGTGACGTCATGAATGGCTGGATGACGTCATATAATTTTAAATCAAGAAAAAACTAATAAATATGATTTTCCCGAGGATAAAACCAATACAAAGTGCATGATTCGTGGTGATATATAAAAAAATCTCCTCATGTGAAATTTGGTGTGAAAATAACCCTTTCCTTCCTATCGTCGATCGCTAATACTACCACTTCCGGTTTCCGGATTTGCACCAAAAGTTGATCAATTCATCCCATTGATGCATTAAGTAAATATGCCAAATTTCATCAAAATCGGTTGAGCCGTTCAGGCTGTACACATCTATACGGACGGACGGACGGACGGACAGACATCATGCTAAAAATACTTTTTTCTGTTAAGAAAATGCATGATTCGTGGAGATATGTAAAAATCTCCACATGTGAAATTTGGTGTGAAAACAATACCTCCCTTTACTATCGTCGGTCGGTAAAAAGGAATCCAATGGTAAAGATTTATCCAAATCCCTGAAACATTTGTAAACAATTACCTCATTTGGTTATTTATTTATAAAATAAATGGTATAATAATTTTTATAAAAAAGACAATTGACATAGATGCAAAACCATTCTCCTGTATATGAAAGCCATACTCATAAAATACATTTTTTTTCTGTATAGTTAACAACAGGTGTGTTTAAAAGTTGAAGATGTAAAATTTATTAACAAATATGATATTGATGTGATCACAGGTGTGGAAAGTGATGAGATTATTTTACATATAATATTACGTTTATTTTTTTCATTTTTAAATATGTTATCGAAACCAAAATAATTCCATAACCATGAGGCGTGAATCAAGTTTCCACCCCTATAAGTCCGAAATCTTTTTCCCTGTGTTCTAATTTATATATTTATTTTTTTTTATGGAAAATAATAATCCAGTTTATTGAATATTAACTCATATGAGTATAACATATTATATATATATGTTTATTTAATATTTATTTCTGCGATATAAAAATGAACTTACAAATAATGATCCAAATTTCTTGGAAAATACCATGAAAGATGTTTGTTTGTATTATTACTGTGATTACAGGATCAACTTACCTGTAACAGAATAAAAATAAAATATTAGTAAAAATATATTAAACATTAAATTAACAAATTAAATATATAAAATTACTAAAGAGTTAATATTTACCTTAAATAAATATGAATGACAGTGAATATATACATATATATATATAAATGAGGAAGAGGGGTGATATGAGGAAATAATGATCAATTTTTTATAAATTATAGATATGGAAAAGTGATGATTTAAGCAATTATTTCTGTTAAATTATATCTAATTTCTATAAGATTTGTGAAAGCCATTCAAATAAAACATAATTCATTTATTTTATGAAATTTCAAGTTTATATAGCCATTAATTGTGCGAGAAAATTTCAATAATTCTATCAGTTTACCGTATATTTTAAAAAATTATATATGTTTTGTATGGTATAAAAGACATTAATATATGTATACTGACGGAAAAAAGATAACGCCAGTCTAGGTATTGCAGTGTTTTCTCAACAATATTATTATCTGTATTAAAATCAAAGAAATTAATTTTTAATACCATAAAAAAATAAAACTGTGAATCATTTAAAATTATGGTTATAAAGAGGTTATCTTTTTTTTTGTCACTATAGATATAATAGGAGGCAGCTAGCCGAGAGTGTAGCATAGCAATTTTCTACACAAGAAGTCGGCGTTCGATTCCAACTAAGAACAAATATTTCTAATAAAATTCAATTTAACATCAGCTGCCTCCAGCTTCAGGAAGTGTCAGTTCCTGGTTCTATACATGCGGAAGGCAACGGGAAACCACCGCATTAATATTCCCAAGAAAAATCATCATGGCTGGGCAGCTTCTAAGGCTATCCTAGTCATGATGATAGCCAAATTCCGAAAGGGAGACGGCACCTTAAGAAGAAGATAGATATAATAATTATTTCAAGTATATGTGAATTTAAAGTGTAATTTTCAGGCCTTAATAATTTTTTTTTTTCAAAATATTTAGAGAGACTTTTGTTTAAAAGGTGAAAACATTTTTCATTAAAAAAAAATTAAAAGAATTTTTTTATAGGAATTTGGAGATGAATATTTCTATCATTGGTATTTTGATTTTTTTTTATATTTATTGTTCATTTTTAATAATAAAAAAAAATTGTAAGTGAGACTTTAACTCTAAAATTACATTAATTCTATTTTCAAAAAACCCCATTAATATGGCTACAATGAACTCGAAATTGCTTGTTCACAGTAAACACATTCCACTAACCTTCTATACACTACCTCTATCCAATTTTACTCTTCCCCAATTCTCTTACATCTATTTCCCAAAAGCAAATGTTTATGTATTATTAATAATTACATGAAATTTGAAATTATGGTTAATTTTAAAAAATAGATCTTTAATATCTAGAATGTATTTTACCATAAAATGATAATATATAAATCTAAGTATATTGAAAAATAAACCAAAAGTAATTGATTTAAATAATAAGAAATGAGCGGTGAATCAGACTTAAGAGTATACGATCAAAGTACATAAAATATCAACTTTATGATTTTTGGATTTCTTTACGTTTTAAGAGCCAAAAAAATTATATTTATTTCAAACATCTTTAAGAAAATGGTTATTTATATGGATGTATGTTTATGTAAGTTAATTTTCTAACATTTAATCCATTTTTACTTTCATTTTATTTATACGATGTACAACAAATTCACGGATTAACTTTATAACTGAAAATGGATTTAAATATCATACAAATTACATATAATCTTTATATTTTCCCATTTGTTATCTTTAGATGATAAATGTTAGGTTCCCAAGTGAATATTTAACAAACCAATTAAAAATATACTTATCAATAGGATTTTAAAATAGAATCAAGCTCTATAATGAAGAAATATAATTTTGCTAATCAATGATGCAATGTTAATATAATATATATTTGTGAGGAAAATAAACTGGTTGGATAATTGGAACAGGTGTTACATTTAGATATATAGATAGGGAAAGTAACTACAAAATTTCCATAATTATTTTGAACAAAAATAGAAAAGTACAGAATATATTATAGAAGTGGAAAAATTAAAAATAACTATTTCAACACATTTATTAAATTAAATGTTTAAAGCTGGTTAAGTAAAAGCAAATTCAAAGTATTTTGATAAAATTTAAGAAAATCCGAGCTGGTAAAAAGTCAAAGGAAATTTTAAAGAGAATTAATTTTAGTTGAGATTAAACATGCTATATATTAGAAATATATGTAGGTTCGATAGGTTTAAAAATATCAAAACAAATTAAAAAATATTTTTCAGCTTTGATTTTTAAGTGTCATTTGAAAAACAAATAATAATTAGCTGGAGTGTCTCCACTCGACTATCTCGCAATTTGAATTGGATTAAATAACATAATATATTATATTTAAATTAAATTTAATTAATTATAAATTATAAATAATAAATATTAAACCAGCGCATGTTTGGCTTTTTATTGATGGCACCATGGCACGTGTTGGCGCGTGAGATTTGCAGTGTTAAAAAATTAATTCTGGTACTTTCAGCAATTCAATCAAGCTGAAATTCTATATATAGCAGTTTTATACAATTATTAATCATGTGAAAAATTATCAAACATATATTTTTATTTTTACGGTCACTTTAGAGGAAAAAAAATCAAAACGTTGTAGGTAATGACCCTCTTCCGGTTGACCTACATTTCTCAAAAGTTGATAGAAAACTATGAATTTTGAATAATGTCCATGTACCAAATTTCATCATTCTAGCTCAAACCGTTTTTGCGTAATCTTGCCTACATACACACACACACACACACACACACACAGACAGACATTTTTCTCAACCTTAGTGAAAATGATTCAGGAACCTTCAAAACGTATAAAAACATCAAAATCTCAAAATCGAAAATTTTCATGATCGCAATACTATCTCTGGCGAGATAGTAATAAATATACAAATCAAACAAAAGATGATAAATTAGAAAATTAATCAGATGTTAAATAAAATTCAATTTGAAAATTATAAAAAAAACATCTTTAAACTATTGTATAAATTCATTAAATCATTCCTTTCCAAAATAATGTTTAGTAAAATGATTTTTATTTATAATAAAATAAACCAATCATCTCTGCCAAATCAATTATTTTATTTTATCATAAAAAATATAATTTATCTAGTAATTTTGATGATAAAGGACATATATTTATAAATTGATTTTGATATTATTAAATGTTTAATAAAAAAAATGGCGGCTATTATAATTTTAATTGAGAAATTAAATGTTAAAAAAAAATTAATCGGATTTATTTATTTTTTTAGAAATGTTGATAATTTTATTCTGTTGATATAGATATATTTTTGGTATTTTTGATTGATTGGTTCGTTGGTAAAATATGCGTGAGTAGAACGATTAGGGCAAGAGACCATGGGAATGTTGAAGGGGCTAAGGGTTCAAACCCAGGCGGTAGATTCATTGATCCATAGGAATCTCAAGGCGACTCCACCAGATGGCAGCCATTGCGAGGCAAAAGTCTGTACCACGCCCTTGGCCCTTTATGACCACCCTTTGGCACTGTACCAACAACCTGGCTCAACCTTCTCTCACTGCAATATCAACCTATTTATCAGCAATATTGTTATTAAAATGAATAAATGATTAGAGAATAAGCACTATCCTAAAAAAAATATTATTATATAAGTAATTATTTCAAATTAATAATAATTAATTAATAAAAGTATAGAAATTATGTTTACTAAAATGGGAAAAAACGCATTTTAATTTAAAATAAATAAATTAGTATGATATCACAAATTTAATGTGAAAAAGATATTAAAAAATTAATCGAAACGTTGTTTATTAAATTCATTTTGTTATAATATATATATATATATATATATATATATATATATTATCAAAAATTAAAAAATCACTAGTTTACTGTACTTCTTCATTTTTAGTTTTTTCTCCATTTGTTGTTGTTGTTGTTGTTGTTTAGTGGTTATTTTCTCTTCCATTTCATCGTTTCTAACATATATTACTCACACAACTTTTTTTCTTTAAAGTGGTCCTCTATATAAGCTCCTTTTGGCTCTCTGGCTTTTTTTATTACAATTTCTAATAATACTAATATAGATGATTTAACTCAAGAACTAAATTATATAAAATATTTATCAATTACATACAAATTAATTTTAAAATATTGAAAAGAGTGTAAGTTTGTTTTATATATTCAAAGATTATAAGAGAAAAATAAGCTGGAGTGTCTCCACTCGACTATCTCGCAATTTGAATTGGATTAAATAACATAATATATTATATTCAAATTAAATTTAATTAATTATAAATTATAAATAATAAATATTAAACCAGGGCATGTTTGTTTTTTTATTTTTCTCAACCTTATTGAAAATGATTCAGGAACCTTCAAAACGTATAAAAACATCAAAATCTCAACATCGAAAATTTTCGTGATCACAATACTATCTCTTACGAGATAGTAAAAATAGTAAAAGATTTAATTTTTAATGACAAAAACATTTTCTAAAACTTTTAAAAAGATTGATTATTTTTTTAATCATAAAATAATGGTCATTTATTTTAAGATATCAAATTAATTTTAAATTTTTATTTGAGAAATTCCTTCAAAAAATTATTAAAAAATGTCTTTTTATTAATTATTGTTCTATTTACAGACATGGAAATTTCTAGCACTCTTTAAATTAAATGATGAATAGGATTTTACAAAAAAAAATATTTTATTTAAATTACTTTAATAATAGATCGAATATGATGAATATAAAATTTTGAAGTAATTTGCAAAATATTCTTATCTCCTCAATTGTACAATATTTGTTACTACAAGTATATATTCCTACTTATATTTTTTATTTATTCATCATACTTAGAAAATAAAAACGAATTTTTCTCGAACTTGGTAAATTAATTCAATTAGATTATGTTTTTTATTAAATTTTACAACAATATGCAAATAATGATGATTAAATTTGTCGTATGATAATGATTTCGCATGTAAATTGTGATGAGAATATAATATTTATTTATTATTTATTTATTTAATTATTTATTTATTCCATATATAAATATATAGAGTTGGAGTATTATTTATCATATATTTTAACTAGTAAATTGTTTTCAATTACAAATAAGAGAAAAAAGATTAAATATAAAATAAATTAAGATCTAAACATAGTTAAAAATATTGTAAATTAAGACCTTATAAATCAAACTTTAATATGTATCATGTTTTGAAAAAAAAGAGCAATTTCTATTTTCTATTAATCATTGCTTTAAAATATAAAAAGAGTTAAGTAAAATTTTATATAATTTTTAAACGAAAATAAGATGGAGTGTCTCCACTCGACTATCTAACAGAATTGGAATAAACAACATATATTATATTTAAATTCAATTTAGTTAATTATAAATTATAAATTAAAATTAATAAAAAAATATTTATTTAACCAGCGCACGTTTGGCTTTGTTGATGGTATCACTTCACGTGTAGGCGAGTGATTTGCAGTGTTAAAAAATTAATTCTGGTACTTTCAGCGATTCAATCAAGCTGAAATTCTATATACGAGAGTGGGGTGAAAAGTTTCCGGCCTGACCAAGAAAAACGATGTTTTTAAATTTTCTCAACCTTAGTGAAAATGATTCAGGAACCTTCAAAACGTATAAAAACATCAAAATCTCGACACCGAAAATTTTCGTGATAGTAAAATAGTAGAAAGAAGAGAAGAAAGAATAAAAATGTATTATTTTATATAATGCATATGTATATGTGAATAAATATATAGAATAAAAATAACAAAAAAATATGACATATTATAGATGTATATAAGTTTAAAAAGATCCATAAACAAGTGATTAGCATAATTTCTATGCTAATCTAAGATCTAGTTTGCCAAAAAAACAGAGAACCATGTTGTGGGTAAGAAGAAGGAGGAGATTGGCTCGTTGCAGCAGGAGAAAACTGGGGGTGGGTTCATTTGTCATCGCAATCTCAATTGATTCTGTCATTTTAACGGCTGTTCCCTTCGTAAATCCACCAATCCTATCCTCTTTTTTTTGCCTCTTTAGACTATTTTTTTTTATTATCATCAAAAAAAGCTTTTTGATTTGCATTCCCTCATCCACTTGTGCAATATGACAGTAATTAAAATAATAAATCGAATATATATATACTTTAATAATAAAATGATATATTGTTTTTTTTAATGGAGAAAAAAAATCAATATACGATAAAAAGATGTTGAGCATTTTGAATAAATTTAAAATGAATAAAATACAAATATAGCTGAAAATAATTGGTTATTATAAGTTATTTATATAAACATATATATTATATCGTATTGTACTTAAGAATTCTTGAGAAGTATTTTGATAAGTTAAAATTGAGGACGCGCGCATGTTATTATATATTAAAAACATTAATCTCAGTAATATTGTATAGGAATATTAAAGTTAAAAATAAAAGTATTACTTTACTAGTTGTATAATAGAGAGAAAAGATATTGGGCAAGGTGTCCCTTTGATATAGGCAACCGTTCTATTTTATTAACAAACACATTCACAAAGTGCGTGTTTATTGCCCAAGATGGTTGAAGTTTACCGGACCTTTTTAAAAGAATAAAAATATAAAAATGTTAATTATTTAAAATTAAAATGATATTAAAAATTGAATTCTTTAATTACTTTAATTTTAATTTCCATATTAATTAAAATGTTTTATTTATAAAAAAAACAACGTAAATTATTTTTTGAACGAAAGTAATATCTTAATTTGCAATGATTTTTATAAATATTTTAAACTGGTTGACGAGACAAGAACTTAGAGCATTTGGGAAATTCCTTTTCTATTTTCTAAATGATATTCGAAAAGAAATTTTCAATTTCAAAAAATATTAAAAAGTTATCTTATAAAAATATTATAGTAGAGATATTTAATATTTTAGTTTTTATAATTAACAAATTAATTCTAATAAAAGAGAATAGTGTTAAGATTTTTTAAATAAAATTCTTTAAAATTTCAATTAAATTTCTATCGTGAATCAATATATATAATAATTAATTTTAAGATCTATATGTATTACCAAATATTCTTAGCACTATAAAATCCAGATAATTATATCATGTGGCCATTAATATTCGAATTCAGTATATATGTATATTTCATATAAAAAAATAAAAAATTTGGTCTTGTAAAATAAATTATTTTTTTGTAAATATAATGCCTAATTAGTAAATTTTAAATTACAAATTAATTCAAATATCGATGTAAAAATATAAATAGATAAAGAAATATATTTAATTCACTCAGAAATATATTTAAGTATTTTTGAGATGATCATTAGATAGTGTATATGCACAACTGAAAACTTTTATTAATAGTATTATTATTTATTTAATTTTACTTAATATTAATATAACAATTATCATAATAATTAATTCCTAATAATATTACTATTTATATATTTTCATAATTTTTACCGACTGACGATAGGAAGGGAAGTGAGTGTTTTCAAACCAAATTTCGCATATCATTTTTACATATCTCTTCGAATTTGTTAACAGAAAAAAATATTTTTAACATGATGTCTGTCTGACCGTCCGTCTGTCCATTGTGTGTCCATATAGACGTGTACAGCTTCAACGGCTCAACGAATTTTGATAAAATTTGATATATTTACTTAATGCATCAGTAGCATGAATTCCTCAACTTTTGGTGTATATCCAAAAACCGGAAGTGGTAATTTACAAAGTATTAATTTTATATTCATTGTCAGAAAATATTTCACTTAAAATATAGTAGTGAAAAATAATTGATTAATTAGACTAAAAATAAAAACAGATAATATAATTTAGTCATTTTAATTCAGGTTTAAAATTTTTTTTTTGATATTATATATATATTTATATAATATATAAAATGTTTGCAAAATTAATTTATTTCAAATCGTTGGTCGGTTCTGTGCCTGGCCAGAACCCATTTTTTATAAAATTCAATAACCAATTTTTTAATTTTTTTTTTTCCTTTTCATTAATTAAATACAAATAAAAGAAAATTACTAAAATGAAAAATCTAATAAGAGGATTTTCGTTTATTTTTCTTTTAAAAATTTAAAAAAAAATTTTGAGTTAAAAAAAATACTCACAAACAAAAAAATAATGTTTATAAAATGAAAACGAAAACAAATATTATGTTAAAGATTATATAAATAATGTTTTAAATAAATTGAAAATTTCATGTACACATCAACCTAACATGTTTTAGAATTTCATTTCGATATGAAGAAAGGATCTTCTGGATTGAGTGTTTACTTTTCCTGAAGAGTGCCTCCTCCTGTTTTACATGGCAATTAAAACGTTCTTCCCTCTCTCTCTCTCACACACACACAAACACACACACTTTTATCTCTGTCTCTTTCACTCTGAAGTCGGCTTTTCAAGTAGATTCCAAACAAATCGAGGCAAGACGTTATATTGCTTGGCACCGAATCTGATATTAACACTTCCTCAAGAGGTCGTCTGCCAAGGAGGGTGAAAATGGTTACAGAAAACCAATTAAGAAATATTTCAATTAAATCAACAATTTCCAAGACATGAAATAATAATATATGTATCTATTTAAACATCTTTGTCAGAGAATCGTAATCAAAGAAACTGTCTACACAATAGAATTTAATTTGAGTAAATAATAATAATAATAATTTTATAATATAATATCAATCACTTTGCGAAAAAAACTATTATGTTTTATCGTGTGTTTATTTTCAACTTTTTAATATAATTATATTTTTAATCTGTTTTACTATCTCGCCACAGACATGATTAAAAATTGTATAGAACTGCTACATATAGAATTTCACTGAAAGTAGCGGAATTGTTTAAATTTTTTAACACGTTAACTGCCAATCACGCGCCAGCACGTGATGTGGTTTCATTAACAAAGAGCTAAACACGCGCTGGTGCGTGTTCTGGTGTTCTGTCTCAAAAGTCAATCACACGTTAACGCGTGATTAAAAATTGAATAAAATTACTAAATATAGAATTTCAGCTTGATTTAATCGTTGAAAGTAGTGGAATTAATTTTTTAAATTTTGACATAAAAATGAAAGGTAAAGGTTTAAATTTAATATATGTTAATTATTTAATTTAATTGAATAACAATACTATACTGTAAATTTAAATTTTTTAAATATAATATATGTTAATTAATCCAATTCAAATTTGCGAGGAAGTCGAGTGGAGACACTCCAGATTTTTTTTAAATTAAGATTTATAAACACAGCCATTTTTGGGAAGTCTATTATTAAATTCATAAAAGATAAGTAGTGGGATTAATAATAAAAAAATTTAAAAAATGATGTAACGAAAAAAATACTCAATAAATAAATGAATACTCTAATAATATTGGGGTGACTGTAAAGGTATTATTATAATTACATATGATTTAAATTGATTATCTATATTTGTAAATTTAGATAATATTGCATTTACATTTGTTCTTTTAAAAATAATTATCTATTGTGTATTATTTTACTTATTTTTTTTGCAATTTTGATTATTTTAGAATACACACTTCATTATATACATACAATTTTATTTTTATTTTAATAGAAGATATCTATTATTATATAAAATGTATTATGAATCAGATATATTTCATTTAACTCATATAAAACTAAATAAATTCATTTTTTTTTTCTGAAACATTTTACAATAAAAGAAAAATGGTGGCATTTATATTTATTTTATTTTATCTTTTTTTTTGACTTTTAAAAACCTATCTATCGGCAAAGTTCAATATTGACATTGGAGTTGGTTGGGTTTCGATATCTAGAAAATCACTCCTACATTAAAAGGAGGGAAGAGTTAATGATTTTTTTTATATTTTCATTTACATATAAATTTGAATATAGCAAACAAATTTATATAAAAGTATACATAGAATATACTAACTATGAGAAATCAAAATTTCAAAGCAAATAAACATCTTAATTCTAAAAAGATATTTTTTACTAATAAGTGTAGATGTGTGATCCGGCTAGGGGAAAAAGTATGAATCTTATAGTGATGAAATTTTCTATTAACATAGATCTAAGAAAAACTAATTATAAAACAAATAATATAAAATAAGAAATTAATATTGAAGAATGAAAATCGATATAGAAATTTGTTTGATGAAATTTCACATTAGTTAGTATTAGTATCATAGATAGAAATATAATGGTGCAATGTGTTATGCACTTTTGTTAATGATTTTAAATATTTTTTTATTAATACTGAATTCTATATATATATATATATATATATATATCCATAATTTAAAAAATAATTTAAAAAATAATATTCATCATAGTCAGGTGTAATTTTAATTAAAATAATTGCTTAATAATACTTAATACTTGTTAATTGAAAAAGTGAAAGAATAATTGATATAAAAACAAAATCAATGTACCAAATAAAATTGTATTTGAAAAATTAAAAGCAAGAATGTCCTTTCAATTAAAATCGATTAATTTAATACCCTAAAAAATAAAATTGATTAAAATGTAAAATTTATATGAGAGCAAAGATCATTTTTTTTTTTGTATAATTATTAAATGATGTTTTTTGCAAATATTTGATTTATGTGGTTAAAAATAAATATAAGTTGATATACACGGACTGTATAATCAAAATATTTACCTAAAAGAGGAAGAAAGTTAATGCTAGTGAAAAGTAAAGCAATTGATATATTTTATTTATGGAGCAAGAAGACTGTTCAAATCCCTACTTTTAACCTAAAATCAATTTGTCTGGGTGGATGGGGTGACTCAGAGGGAAATCGAGTTTCTTTTGAAAATAGTCCCATGTGATCAACTGTCAAAAGTTCAGTTCTCTGAGTCTTTCGAACCTCAACTTGATAAAATTTTATTGAATCATAGAAGGTGTATACTTTAATAACACTAGTACATTATATATTATATATTGTTATTTTTTTATTTCATATAGATTTAAATATTAGTGAATTTTTAATATTTTATTATATTAATCGTTCTATAAAAGTTAATTATTCAGATTATAGTAAAGTAAATACAATTCAACTTTTGAAATGTTCTCGTACATATATCAAGATAATAGTTCAACAACGATACGCTTGCCCAATCTAATACTAAGAATTAAAATCCAGTATGATTGAGGAAAAGCTAGAAAATCAATTGGGAAACGATCGGTGACTCGATAAAAGGCGCGATGAGTAAAAATATAAAAGTAGATGTGAGAGTTCGGAAAGGGTAGAATTTGGATGGAGATGGATGATGTAAGATAGATAGCAATAGAGATGGTTTTATTTTTTACCGACCGACGATAGTAAGGGAGGTATTGTTTTCACTCCAAATTTCACATGTGGAGATTTTTTTACATATCTCCACAAATCATGCACTTTGTATTGATTTTATCCTCGGGAAAATCATCTTCATTAGTTTTTGCTTAATTTAAAATTATATGACGTCACAGTCAGCTCTTACTTATATATTATAAATAAAATTAAATTAAAAATATTTATGTTATATCCATATCTGTTTTTTATTGAATTAATAGATATATTAATATTATTTGAAATTGTTTCTGTAGCTGGAAATTAATTTATTTCAAACCGTCGGTCGGTTCTGAGCCTGGCCACAGGTCAACTTATTAATTCTAAAAATATGTTCTAAAGTTGATAGAAGAGAATAGAAATTAAATGGGATGGTTAACGTGGTTGCAGTTGCTGTACTTTCGAGATAATAGATTAAATAAAATAAAATTTGAGTTTTCCTTCCATTAAAATAAAATAAATAGATCAATTCTTTATTCTAAACGTCAGAATAATCATTTTAATTAATTAATTAATTATAAATTTCATAATGAATTGAAAAAATATTTCATATTTCAAATCTATTAAACAGATTATTTAAATCAAATAGGAAATCATATCTTGTATATTCCTACCCTCAATTTTTTTCTTATTTTTTTTAAAAAAAAAAGAGAAAATATCCCTCATTCTTTATTCTTCTCTTGTTACGAGCCGGGTCGTTTTCTTCTCTGCTTCAATCTTGCTTTACATTATTCGTTTGTTAAAACTTGTTGCATGTCATTAATTATATAAAAAGAAAATTGGGTGGTTCGTCATTAAATTTCTTGTCATCCATTCAGTCTACTTATTTTTCCACTTTATCCTTCATTTACTTAGATATATATAATTTGATCATTCGCTTTTTATTAATCAATACCATTCGTCTTTTTGTTGTCGCTTTTTTTTCGATTTCCTGTGACGTTTAACTCGTGTTCTTACGTTTTTTTTTTAAATTTATAACCTTTCTTATCTCTCTCTGGTTGTCTCTCTTGCTCTTCCAGGTTATATATTATTACTTTTTTTCTGCTAGAGACACCATTTCGTTCACTTTTGTCATTAAATGACAACGGCGATATTAGAAAAAAGGTAGCTATATAATATTAGTCATTTAAGTTATATATACTTTAACCAGTAAAATTGTAGATTCAATATTGACATACTATCTATCTATCTATTTCTGTGGCTTTACGGTACTCGAAAGTTCTTGGCCTATCCTGAGTCACAACCATCCAACCCCTACCCTCTCCCGTCTCTCTCATGTCCGTTCCTACATTGTCCACCCACCGCGATCTTGGTCTTCCAAATGGACGTTTCCTAATCGGTCTCCCCACCAAAATATTTTTCGCCATTCTTTCCTCTCCCATTCTAGCCACATGCTCTGCTCTTCGCAGCCTTCTCGATTTTAACACCGCTTTGAAGCTTTCGTTGTGTTTCTGCTGCGACATGTGGTCTTGCGCATAATTTTGTTGTCTTCACTTAACTTATGCGGAATCCATTTGTCTAACTTTTTTATAAAATTCATTGCATGTAATCTTTTTCTGATGGTTGATTCATCACAGTTGAATGCTTCTCCCATTTCTGAACATGTTGCACGAGGGTTATTGACCAAAAATTGTTTGATTTCATCGTCAGAGCACCTTTCAGGACGACCTTAGCGTTGCTCATCTTCAATGCTTTCATTACCGCTTTTAAAGCGCCGAAACCAAAACCGTGCCACTTCATCACTTACGGCATCTTCCCCAAAGCCGCTTCTGCTGCTTTAAGGTGATTTTTGAATTCGTAAAGCAAAGTTGCACGAATAATAGAGCTGGAGTATACCATTTTAAACCTGAAATATAATATTTCAATTAAATTGGATTACAAAGTTCTATACATGATGGAAAGAGCAAAAAATAAGCTTTGAGAAGAAATAAACACTTTTATGAATAACGTCTAAAGAACACCATAAATATCTATCAAATTAATACAACACAAAAACGTAAATTACTTTTTCCGGCACCTGATATGTATGGAGATGCATAGAGGTCATGCAAATCCTCGTTATGAAGTCTCCGCCATTCCCCGGTGTCCTCATCTTTCTTTGGCCCATAAATGCTGCGAAGAATTCTATTCTCAAATACTCTAAATCTACTCTCGTCTCCTATAAGTCATCACACCCATATAATACAAACGGCAAAATAATTGTTTTATATATTTTAATTTTTATCCCCTTTGATAATAATTTTGACGCGATAAGCCCCTTTGATAACAGGCGTTTCTCGATTACAACCTCGATTTAAACTCTTCTTGAATATTATTATCCTTTGTGATTACAGAAACTAAGTATTTAAACTTTTCTACATTTTTATCTTAAGACTTTGTATGTTAATACTATTCTCTGTTACTAAATAAATATTGACATACATATTATAAAATTTAAACAAGGACCAAAATTTATAATTTCTAAAAATAATATATGGTACAAATAAAATATAATTATTTAAGATTCATACATTGAGTCAAACAATGTGAAACTGTGATTAAGTTTATGTGTAGGCACTTAAAAATGTCAAAAAGTATTGGACAGACTTAATGACACAGGCGAAGTTTAAGGGGAAACAAGGGGATGTGACAAAGGTACTATGGTTTAGTCCCCGGCATTGCGGTGAATTCCAACGAGTTATGACTAGATAAGTAAAGTATATGTTCAAAACTAATTTTTATTTATTAAATCAATCAATTTTCGAGATCGAGACTTATGAAGAAAATAAAATTTCGTACCTAAAAGATTCGATTTTCCTACACTTTTATAAGATACAATAGATTCTTATTAAAACTTAAAATGCAATAATTTTTTTATCAACTGCGATATATAAGTTATACTATTTGTTCATAAATATGAAATAGTTGTTATAAATGAAAAAATAATATGACTTACTTTGCCAATCTATTAATATACCTCGCACTCAAATAAAAATTGAACCTACTTAAACAACAACAATAATAATAATTATTTAAGGTCCTAAAAACTTTCGTCCTGAGAAATTCTAAGAAAATGGATAATTATTAACAATATTTATTAATTCGCGAAGTAGATTCAGATATTTTATTTTATGACCTAAATATATTAATGGAAAGACTGAGTTTGTATGTCTCTAATCACAATTGAGTTTATCTTGACAAAGATAATAGTTTAAGTCTTCAAAGTCCATGATACACGGAATTACATCCCCGGCATTGCGAGAGATCGATCGCGATTGGGTTGGTCCCCTCCCCCTCATGGACTATTTGATTATATTCTTAATTAATTAAATAATTTCAATAAATAAAATTACAATTTTACATTGAATAATAATAATTTTCAATTATAAAAATTAGCTGTGGCCAGGCACTTAACCGACTGACGATTTAAAAATAATTAAAAACAACATTATATATATATATATATATATATATATATTATCACCAGTTAGTTTAAAGTAATAATAATGGATTAGGGTCGAATTAAATTTTATATAAATTTTAATTCGACCTATACATACATATATAATTATTATTACATTTAAGCCCCGATGGGAAGCGAGCGCCAGGTACATAGTCGCAGTTCGTCCGCTGGCTGTGTTATTTAATTTCTTACGGGAATCCCTGTAGTTTATCCATTCCTGGGTGGTGTCCTCGACATTTCTGCGGTTTAACCTGTTAATAGTTCTTCTAGCACGGCAGCATGCCTTCCTTGCTTCAGCGATCTCATCTGACCACCAGGGGGCTTGTTTTCTATTATCCTTTTTCCTTATCTTTGGCATGGATTTATTACAAGCTCTTGTTAGCGCTTTCGTGAAGGTTTTGATGTTATTCAAATCCTTGGTGAGTGAATCTTCTAGGACTGTTGAGATAAGTTTAGCCTTGTTAAGTTTCCCAGGATTCCATTTATTTGTTCTGGGGGGTAGGAAATTGACTGGATCTCGTGCTTCAACATTGAATTCAATATAGTTATGATCGCTACCGCTTATATCATCTAGCACCTCCCAGTTTGTTATCCTCGAGGCCATGTCTTCAGTGACCATCGTAATGTCAATAAATGATCTTCCTCCTCTGGTGGAAAAGGTTGGTTTTATTCCATCGTGTATTATTACCAGTTCTAGTTCAGCAATTTTATCCAAGAGATATTCTCCCCTTTTGTTCCAGGAAGAAGATCCCCATTCTGGAGACCATGCATTAAAGTCACCTGCTATTATTTGATTTTTAGTTCCTCGTCCACAAGATCTAGTTAGGTTTTCTAGGTATTCATTGTATTCATCATCCTCGGAATTGGGAGAAATATAACAGCTAAAGATGCTAAGATCTCTGAAGTAGATGCCCACAAAGCCCCTACCGCTTATTACTTTCTTTATTTGCAGTTTGTTATTGCAAATATAGATTGCAGCGTCATCGTTATCATCTACGTACCATCCTTGACCACTTGTTCTTTTAGATCCTGGTTCACTGACAATGGCTATGTCTACTTTTTTCCTAAAAATCACGTCCATAAGTAGGTCGTGCGCTAGATGACATCGGTTTAAATTAATCTGGATGATTTTAGTTGCCATTTACTTCTGAGTCGACAACATTTCTTTCCTCATTTCTAAGTTTTTCTTTTTTTTTACTGTTTTTATCCTTGTTCTCATTATCTTTGTCTCTTAAGGCTATTACGAGGCTTCGGTATGAGGGACACGCTGGCTGTGTTATTGGGCCGGGAGAATAAAGTATTTTGTGCGAGTTTAAAATTTTAACATTCTTTATTTTTGTCTCTGAATTGATTTAATATATTTATATATATGAGAATTATAAGTGTAATTAGAAATAATATATATATATATATATCGATTTTTTTTAGTAAAAATCATTTTTGTGTAAAGAATAAAAAAAAATATTTTTAAAACTTGAATTAAAATCACTAAATTATATTATCTTGGTTGTTATTTTTAGTTTAATTACTCAATTATTAATTTATACTATATTTTAAGTGAAAAATTTTTGACAATGAATATAAAATTAATACTTTGTAAACTGCCACTTCCGATTTTTGGATATAAACCAAAAGTTGATTAATTCATGCTACTGATGAATTAAATATACTAAATTTTTTTAAAATCGGTTGAGCCATACATGTCTATACCTACACACAATGGACAGACGGACAGAGATAATGCAAAAAATACCTTTTTCTGTTAACAAAATGCATGATTCGTGGAGATATGTAAAAATCTCCACATGTGAAATTTGGTGTGAAAACAATACCTTCCCAAGCTCGGTCGTTAAAAATTATAAAAATATATTTTAAATTTTATTCAGTCTTCTGTTATCCACCCTGAAAACCATAACCAAATCTGATTTCTAATACAATATAAAATTGATAATTGATATTAATCTTTTTATCCTAATTTATTATTTTAAAATATATAATAATATTAATAAATTATTTAAAAAAAAAAGAAATTGAGTGACATATTTTGATTGGAACCAATAGTATTGAAAATTGACATCAGTAAATAACAATTTAGTATGCATTAGGTAATACATTTTCAATGATTAATCAATCGAATCATATAGTACTTATAGGATTATTAGGGTAGAATTACAGTGAATAGAGAGAATAGAGCACCTAAAGGATCGTTCGGGTCAATTTAATTTTCCATTCATAAGAATTGCTCTATTCTAATCCACAATCCTTTCTCTCTATCTAGAACTAGTAATTAATTAGATTTTTTTTAGTGGTTTGAATTTGCTAGAAGGGATTTCATGACCATCACGTATCTGGCTGTTATTTGTTTAATGCATTTCCAAATAGAAGATTGCTATTTATATCCCATCCAATAAAGAATTCAGTTAAACATTTGAACAGGTCAATATTTGTAAAGAAAGTTGTGAAATAGAAGAGAGATTTTCTAATATTTGATTATCATTTATAATTGTCCTTATCTTTTAAGAAAATTAAGAAAATATATAGTTTTTTTGTATCTTCATTCAATCAATTTAGAACAGTTTTGTTCAATTGCTGAAGAAGGGAAAAAGGATGTTTGTTGATGGAACTCTTTTTTTTTATATTCCTGGGCAGGTGGGAGAGATGCTGGCGGGGGTATAAAACGAGAATGGTGAAGGCCTGTCTGAATTCGTTCAATCGCGAAATTGAGGGAGTCGTCACTAAAGAGGAAGACGAGTTGGTATTTCCACCTCATACTTTTCCTCGTCCTTTTTGATCGTGTCATTTCTCTCTTTCTCTCTTTTTATGATATCTCCATTCATCTGTATCCAGGACGTTGCGTCCTCTCTTTTTATCCGACACTGTCCTTCTTATTGTCCTTTATTGCCAGAAGGGTACGAGTTTGTCTATGTGTGTGTGTACTTTTTTATTCTCCACTTTTGCTATAGGTTTTGATTTCATTAGAAATCCAATTCAATTGAATTGATTGATTTTTATTTGCATATAGAATATCCTATATCTCGGTGATAAATGAAAAATTAAAAATGATTTCACCTGCCACAGACAGTGGATTGAAATTTAAAGAAGATCCAATTTTATTGAGATTAAAAAAAAATTAAATAAAAACAATACTTAATTGATTGAATTAATGAAATATTTTTTTTTATTTATACTTTTAAAATTATTAATCAGGGGTGTCTAAAATATGACATTCGAGGGCCACATTGCAAAAAAAAAAATATGCTGGGCCGCATATAAATATAATTTTACCTTTTTTTTAAAAAAAAAAGTCTAATCCCAAAAACATTTTACCTTTTTTTAGAACTATATTGAATTAAATATTAATTAAATTTAAATATTTTCATAATTTGCGTTTGGGGCGCACCTGAGTTAAATAATTATTTAGAATTTCAAAATATAAATACATGTATTTAATTCTTAATATTGTTAAAATAGTTTGACTAATGTTTTTATTATTTTTTTTCATTGTGTAATCTAAACAGATTTTAGTTGGCCTTATTTTAAAGATTAATTAATTTTTATTTATTTAGTTATAATTTATAAATTATTAAAAATCAATTTTTAGTATTTTTTTATAACAAAAGTAAGAAAGCTATTTTTGACATTATCATAAGAAAATTTTATAAGATAAAACAATTAAAAAACCTCTGACTTTTGTACATTCTAAGCCAGGACAACACCTATCTTATATTAATTAGGTGTCCTATGATCAGAAGAACGGCGCATATTAACCTTTCTTGATTTTCTTGATCTGAGACGCTACTTTTTATCAACTAGCTTTTCTAATTTTGATCCCGGAGGCTGGGTTGACTCCGTTCCATAGAACCCAGTTAGAGAAATTCCCTTACTAGGCCCTGAACATTAACACGGAACCACGAGAATGTTAGCCAGCCACGCTAACCTCTCACCCTGTGATGCCGTGGTTTGATCAACTACTTTAAATAAAATAAAATTGAAAAAATTAATAAAAAAGCTTTTAAAATATTATGTGAATACAATAATTAATTTCATATATATCTACAAAGCTACTGTAGAGATTTCAACCTCTTTTGTTTAATAATTAAATATATAGGAAAAACATTCAAAAAAGCTCTATTCACGTAGATATACTATATAAATAAATACATAAATAAGTCAAATTAAAAGATATAAATATTTCTATATACTTGAATACAAAAGTATGAATAAATAATATTATATCTTTATTTTAATTATATAGTATTATAATGTATAATTCCAGGAAAATATTTATTTGATTATTTTTAAATGTTATTAATATGTCATTAAATTTGTGTGAAAAAATTTTACATAATATTAATTGAAGTGATTCAAGGACAATGTACAAATTAAATATAACTAATGTTTAATTATTTTATAAAGTTTTTGTCTCATTTTATCATTATTTATATTATTTAATATTAATAATTTTTAAATAATCAAAATATTCACAATTTTTGTTTTAAAGATAAATAAATGAGATTGTAATTAGAATTAAAACAATTGTCTTGTTACATTAAGAAGTGATACTTTTAAACCAAATGAGTTTTGATAATTCAAAATCAAATTAATATATAATAATGAATTATAGAAGAGATTTTTAAAGTAGTAGCAGTAAAGGTGCTTATCTCGTCAAAATTATTATCAAGGGGGAATCAAAATTAAAATATATAAAACAATTATTTTTCCGGTTGTATTATATAGATATGAGGCGTGGTCTATGACCTGAGGAAACGAGAGTATTAGGGTATGTAACAATAAGATTCTTCGCAGCATTTATGGGCCAAAGAAAGATGAGATCATCGGGGAAAGGCGGAGACTGCATAATGAGGAATTTCTTGACCACTTGACTTGAATCTCAAGACATCGTTAAGGTAATAAAATCGAGTGGAAACGACAAGTGGCAAGAATGGGAGAGGAAAGATTGGTGAAAAGTCAATTTTTGTGGAGAGATCCTTTTTTTGTGGGTGAACAAATATAGGAATGGATGGGTGTAGCAGAGAATAGGGACACTGCGTCAATGACTTTTAAATTCCCTAGAGCATCAGATATAGATAGATAAATTTTTTAATTGGTTATTTGAGCCTAACTGTGTGGCTACAATTACAATTACAATTTTTCTTCATTGGAATAAATACAATGGATATAATAAATTCAATTTTCTTGATATTTAATAAAAAAAATAGATATATATATTTATATTTTTCTTTATTAATATTAAATTTTATATTTAAATTTGATCTATAGATTAAATAAATGCGCTTGGGAGTAAAAAAATTTATTAAATATTTTATTTTTCTGTTTTTTTAATGGTAGCCAAAACTTCCCATTTATTCCCAATTGTTTCCTCAGTCATTTTCTCTAACGCATTAATCTTCATCATTTGGGGAATCCAAAACACTATGCAAACTTAAGTAAAGTATTTTCTTACTTAAAAAAAAGTGAATAATGAAAACAAAAAGTAAAAGAAATGTATGAAGCTAAGACGTTAATGCTTACTTAAATATTTGAAAAATTTACTTAAAAAAATATATGAATATGCTTTAATCCTTTAACCTATTATTGATTGATAATAATTAATCCCAAAGAAATTTTCTTATAATTGATTAATGATTGGATTTAATGGATAATGAATAATTAATTATCATATATCAATGCACATTAAAATGTATTTATGCAAAAAAATAAATAAATATATATTAACTTCAAATAACTAATCGATAGATGTTTAAGGTTTTATCAATTAATGAACAGTATTATTAATAAAATTAATTTCATACAATTGTAGCTCAAATCAAAATGTCATCAAGTTATGGAAATGCAGAAATTTTAAAATTAAAATAATACATAAATTATCGTCGTAATAATAAAAGTACCGGGACCCCGAGCCTCGGCTCGGTACTTAAGTTAAAAAAAATGATTCATTATTATTGGGTTTGGCTGGTAATATTAATACCTGGGATACCGAGCTGTCGCTCGAAAAAATGTTTAGACATTATTATAGACATTTTCATTCTGTAAATTAAATAATTTTATTTCATTTAAATAAATATCTATTTTTAAATAATTTTTCTCTACATTATTTATCTAATTCTGACAATATATTAAGATCACACCGGGACCCCGAGCCTCGGCTAGGTAATTAAGTTAAAAAAAAATAATTCATTATTATATTGGGTTTGGCTGGTAATATTAATACTTGGGACACCGAGCTGATATACAATTCTTTAATTATTTATTACAATTATTAAATGTTGCATCATTGCATGGAACTTGGGGTCCTCAATAATACATAAATATGTATTATTAGATATGTTTCTAAGTGCATGAATATTTTTTTTTTATTGGAAGAATGATAAATATATATCGTAATTTATAATTATAAAATATTATTAAAATATATATTTTTAATTTTATTTCGAAATTAAATAAAAAATTTTAAAATATTTTAAATATAAAAAAAATATCTTTTAAAAAAAGGCGGGAGTCAAATTTCAATATGAGTGTCATTTGTCCATATATAAATTAAAAGATAAGATAAGTTAATTAAAATATATATATAAACAAAAAAAAAATTAAATAATAAAAATTTATAAAATTTTGAATTAATATTAAATTATTAGTTAATGACTAATAAGTAATTAATAAAATAAAAAAATAAAATTTATTACAATATTACAATTATTAAATGTTGCATCATTTTAATTAATAAAATAAAATAAAAGAAATTAAATTTAATCAAAGAACAATGAATAAATAAATATAAAATAATAGATAAAAAAAAAAAAAAAATTTTTTCCGCCGGTTTCGATCCTGCTAAGTTGACTATTCAAAACAGTGCCTTTACCCATTAGACTGATATATATTTAGTTAATTAACATGACATTTTTACTCTCTTTGCAAGAATTATGTTTTTTTGTTTTTGTTTTTGTTTTTTTTGAGAGTGATTAATAAATATATATATATATTTTATTAAAAATAAATATTTTTAATTTTATTTCAAAATTAAATAATGAATTTTAAAATATTTTAAATATATAAAAAAATGTTAATACAATTCATTTAAAAAAAAGCGGGAATCAACTAACCGTATTTTATTTTGTTAATAATTAATTAATTAAGATTAATAAATATATATATATATATATATTATTAAAAATAAATATTTTTAATTTTATTTCGAAATTTATTTTATTTTAAAATATTTTAAATATAAAAAAAATATTAATTGAAGTAAAATTGATGACGTCACACCCATATATAATTTTCAATTAAGAAATTAATAATGAAGCTGTAAGTTTCAAGAGATGTGATCAATAAAACTCAATTTTTCTTTATAAATACTATATCTAGTGTGAATTTGAAAAAAATCGTTAGAGCGGTTTTTGAGAACCAATGGTTATAGATACATATATAGATATATAGATACAATTTTAGCTAGCATAATAAGATAAGAGTACCGGGACCCCGAGCCTCGGCTCGGTACTTAAGTTAAAAAAAATGATTCATTATTATTGGGTTTGGCTGGTAACATTAATACATGGGATACCGAGCTGTCGCTCGAAAAAATATTTAGACATTATTATAGACATTTTCATTCTGTAAATTAAATAATTTTATTTCATTTAAATAAATATCTATTTTTAAATAATTTTTCTCTCTACATTATTTATCTAATTCTGACAATATATTAAGATCACACCGGGACCCCGAGCCTCGGCTAGGTAATTAAGTTAAAAAAAAATAATTCATTATTATATTGGGTTTGGCTGGTAATATTATACTTGGGACACCGAGCTGATATACAATTCTTTAATTATTTATTACAATTATTAAATGTTGCATCATTGCATGGAACTTGGGGTCCTCAATAATACATAAATATGTATACCGGGACCCCGAGCCTCGGCTCGGTACTTAAGTTAAAAAAAATGATTCATTATTATTGGATTTGGCTGGTAATATTAATACCTGGGACACCGAGCTCGCTCTACCCTTTAAAAAATATTGATATACAATTCTTTAATTATTTATTACAATTATTAAATGTATTAAATATTTTATTGAAAAAATATTAAAAATTATAAAACTATCTAAAACTTAATTAATAAAAGAACAATGAATAAATAAATCACTAAAATAGATAAAAAACAAAATGCACGCGGCGAGTTTCGATCCTTCGAACTCGGGGAGTAAAAACAATTGTTCTTACCGCTGGTCTATGATATATTTTGATAATTAGAAAGATATTTTTACCATCTTTCAAAGACATTTATTTGTTTTGTTGTTTTTTTTTTGAGAGAGATTAATAAATATATATATATTTTATTAAAAATAAATATTTTTAATTTTATTTCGAAATTAAATAATGAATTTTATTTTAAAATATTTTAAATATTTAAAAAAAAAGTGGGAGTAATTTAATTATTTATTACAATTATTAAATGTATTAAATAATATTTTATTGAAAAAATATTAAAAATTATAAAACTATCTAAAACTTAATTAATAAAAGAACAATGAATAAATAAATCACTAAAATAGATAAAAAACAAAATGCACGCGGCGAGTTTCGATCCTTCGAACTCGGGGAGTAAAAACAATTGTTCTTACCGCTGGTCTATGATATATTTTGATAATTAGAAAGATATTTTTACCATCTTTCAAAGACATTTATTTGTTTTGTTGTTTTTTTTTGAGAGAGATTAATAAATATATATATATTTTATTAAAAATAAATATTTTTAATTTTATTTCGAAATTAAATAATGAATTTTATTTTAAAATATTTTAAATATTTAAAAAAAAAGCGGGAGTAAAATTTCAATATGAATGTCATATGTCATCGATAAATAATAAATAATATTAATAAATATTAAATTTAATAAAAGAACAATGAATAAATAAATATAAAATAGTAATTTATTAATTAATTTATTAAAAAATAATAGATTAAAAAAAAAAAAAAATTATTTCAAAACCATTTTTTATTTTGTTGTTATTTTTTTTGAGAGAGATTAATAAATATATATATATATTTTATTAAAAATAAATATTTTTAATTTTATTTCGAAATTAAATAATAAATTTTAAAATATTTTAAATATAAAAAAAATATTAATACAAAATTAAAAAAAGGCGGGAGTAAAATTTCAAAATGGATGCCATTTACGTCACCCATATATAATTTTCAATTAAGAAATTAATAATGAAGCTGTAAGTTTCAAGAGATAGGATCAATAAAACTCAATTTTTCTTTATAAATACTATATCTAGTGTGAATTTGAAAAAAATCGTTAGAGCGGTTTTTGAGAACCAATGGTTATAGATACATATATAGATATATAGATACAATTTTAGCTAGCATAATAAGATAAGATAAAATGTTTACTGATTTAACTGAAATGGGGTTAACATGTGGCTTGAAAAAAACACTTGTACATCCTATGAAAGGATAGTAAAGTGGGTAAAGGTGTTCTATGGTCAGTGCAACGAGTCCTCTCTCTCAACCTTTATTTTGATTTTCTTGATCAGAGGCGCTACTTTTTATCAAGTAACTTCCCATAGATCCAAGCTAGGCAAATTTCATTTTTATGTTTTTATTTATTTTTCTAATTAAATTTCATTTAAATAAGCAAATTAAAATAAAAATATGTATTTTTTGATATAATTCATAGAATCAGAGGAATTATTTTAAAAATATTAAATAATAATATCGAGACAAAATTCTTTTAAATTCTTTTTTTTTTTACTCATTATTCTTAATATACACAAAATATTTTAAATATAATTTTTATAAAATATAAAAAAAAAAGTAGAAAATAAGATCAAAGAATTTTGAAAACACCCGCAAGGCATTACGGAAATAACCCACAGAAAGTTATCAAGATAGGAATAGGAATGAGGAGATTGAAATTAAAATATTAAAAAAAAATAAAAGAAAAAAAAATGTTGCCTGTGTCACACGATTTTAGCATAAGTATTTTCTAATATAAGATTTTGAAAGATTCCTAATTCAACTTTATAAATTTGTCGAATTCAATAGTATATCAATTTAAAAACGTCGATAATTACTCAGATTACTTATTAAATAAACATAATCTTTTACTTTCGGTAAAAACAGAAAAAATATCATTTTTTTTTATAAAAAATGTATAAATTTTGTAATTCATGAATAATTAGAAGTTATTCACTAGAAATAAAATTTGTCACCTGAAGTATTCCAACGTGTTTTAACAAAAAATAATTAATGTCTCGAAATAATATATAGTACAAGAATTTTGTAAAAATTACATTGATTAGATCTTAAAAATTTCTGACAATTTTCAAGATCATCTGTGATAGAAAGGAAGTTATTAGCTATAATTCCAAATTTTTTAATAATCATTTCATTTTTTTATTATAAAGTTTAATATTTAAAATTATAATACTTTTATACAGGATAGTTAGAAGTTATACAAAAATATTCGACTATATAACGCTAAAAGGGGTAGAGGTGGTGGTGAAATAAATCATAACAATTTTGTGGCATACTTCAAAAATATTTTTTATAATTTTGGACATTAAAAAAGGTTGTATATAGAATCTATAACAATATAATACTTGAAATGAATGAATATTTCAAATTATTAGTATAAAATTAGATTTCTATTTTCATTCCTTTAATGAAAGCCCTTGGAAATTTAAATCATTTAAAATTGTTTTAAATTATTTGTAGTTTTTATAGATTTTTAAAACAGAATGACATTGTCCAATGCCTAAAAATATCGCTATAAAAGTTATTTATTATTGAATTTAGAATGAAAATGTTTAAATATATATTCTATAATGAATTCTCTTTAATATCTTTTAGTTGGTATTTATACTTTGTAATTATTCATATTTGTTGTTTTGGCTTATTTCAATTTTAGTATTTTCAGTTCAAAAGTTTTCAAACATCTAATCATTTTATTCCAACTTTATTGTATTAAGGGTAAAAAGGAACCACAAAAAAAATAAGTTGTGAGAGAGGAGTGAAAATCCACAAAGGGAGGGTGTAAAGGCGGACTGTTGTAAACGATGAAAGGAGATGATGATTCTGGCGGGAAAAGTACTCCTATCATAGTTTCCAAAGATGAAACAATCACTTGAAAGGCAACAGCTGTAGTAGAGAGTGGGGAAACCAACCAATGAAAAGTTTACTCAATCTATATTCCAAATCGGAGAGAATGGGAAGATGTAAGATTCAAGAGAAAGACTTTTTAAAGGGATAAAAAAAAATAACCAAAGAACCATTTGATAGAGAAATTCAAAAATAATAATAAAAATAATGTATCACAATTCATTCTACTTCTGAAATTATTTCCACTATTTCGATCTCCATCTGGTTCTAACCCTCTCCAATCTCAGTTACATCCATCATACATCACTAATTACTTGTTCAAGATAATTAATTTAATTTCTTAATTATTCCTATGTATAGAGATGGAAAAAAGTAAACGCCAGGGTAGCGCTGTTGTGGCGCAAAGACCTTCCCAACCGGTTGATTATCCGACAACAGCGCCACCCTGGCGTTTATTTTTTTCCGTCATTATACATGTTTAAATAAATAAATAAGGAGGCAGTGAGCCGAGAGTGTAGCATAGGAATTTTCTACACAAGAAGTCGGCGTTCGATTCCAACTAAGAACAAATTTTTCTAATAAAATTCAATTTAATATCAGCTACCTCCGGCTCCAGGAACTGTCTCGCACTAACATTCCCAAGAAAAATTATCATGGCTGGGCAGCTTCTTAGGCTATCCTAGTTATGATGATAGCCAAACTCTGAAAGGGAGACGGCACCTTAAGAAGAAGAAATAAATAAATAAAATTAATATCTATTCCAAACAAATGTCTTAATTTATTATAAACAAACTTATAAATTGTCTAATTAAATTTTCAAATATATTAATATGAAAAAAATGAAAAAAATAGTAGAGAATATAGTTTTATAGGCATTGTCCATATCGCCTAGGCAAATTAAAAAATTAAAAGAAAGAAAAGATCAAAAGGTGAATAAATACCTTTGATCTTGAAGTGGAATAAAACAATTTTATTGAAATTATCCCCCTCACAATGGTCATCGGCATCAGCTTGAACTAACCCCTCTAAAAGGCCTGGTTCAATTCAGATAATTAAATAATTCTGTTACTCTTTCAATAATGCTTTAAAAATGCTTTAAAACTTTAAAAATTCTAATTTTGCTTTTTGTTGAAGTTATAAATTAATTTTAATTTTTAAATTAAAACACTCACTTCACCTTTAAATTGTAGTGCAAGTGATTTTCCTTAAAAGTCAATTTATAATTAAAAATATATTTATTTATACTATGGTAAGTATGATTAAACTAAAAGAATTGCTTTGTGTAAATAATTGATAGATACAATAGAATATCATATTATAAATATTATTTTTTCTAATATATTATTATATTGATTTATATATTACTCCATCTTATTCTAAACGCATTATATTAGATAGTTAACCGTGGTTAACTACGGCCCTACAAGATATTTTGATTCTAATTATCTAAAAGCTTAAAAATTGAGTTATTTTTTAGATTTTAAATAACAGAAATAGAAAAATTTTATATTCTGAAATCATTATAAAAAAATATGTGAATAATATTTTTATGCATAAAAGAAATTTATAAATCTTATAAACATATTTTTATGAAAAATAAAACAAGAAAGAATTAGGATTGAAAATATTCGTTAAGAGATTGCATTGAAGTAATTAATTATAGCTAATAATTTATAACTAATTAATATATTTCATTTTTAATTAGTTAATTCCATAAAAATGGGATTTCTAGGGTTATTTTATTCATTATGATAATTTGTTTACATCATGTATCCTTTACTATGATTAATGACATTATTCTTTAAAGCTAAAGCATCGTTTGGCAACGCTCTGTTTTGTAACAGAAAAGTTATATACTATTTTTTAATGCTATAATAATTATAGTTAAATGTAAAATATGTGGTAACGAGTCGTTAAGATTTTCCTGTTTCATTTAGCAAAACGCTCATATTTTTTTAACTTTATCCCATATCCCAAAATGAGTAGAAAATAAAAAGTGAACAAGGGCTAATATTCCTAATTATCTTGAGTAACCAAATGAAAATTGTAATAAATTAATGATAGCGAGAGTAGTTTCATTAATTTTCTTACACAAAATTCTAAAACAAAATTATTTATTATGTAGTTAGAACAAATTTAAAAAAAAATAAGCTGTGGCCAGGCACAGAACCGAACGACGATTTGAAATAAATTAATTTCCAAACAACATTATATATATATATATGTTGGTTTAGATTTCCGTTAATGTTATTATTGTTATTATTATTATTATCAGATTTATCAGGGATATAATCACGTATTTTTGTGAGATTGTTTTCTCGACGTTTCGGCACCCATTGTGGCGCCATTTTCAAGAGATTATTTAGGTGGGAATATTTTTGGGATTCTGGGTCTTAGTCTGTGTGACCAAGTGTTAATATTTTGGGTTGATAGGTTTCTGGATATACACCAAAAGTTTATGAATTCATGCAACTAATGCATTAAGTAAATATACCAAATTTTATGAAAATATTATCTATGACACACAATGGACAGACGAACAGACGGACAGACGGACAGACATCATGCTAAAAATAATTTTTTTCTGTTAACAAAATGCATGATTCGTAGAGATATGTAAAAATCTCCAGGTGTGAAATTTGGTGTGAAAACAATACCTTCCAATCCTATCATCGGTCGGTAATTAAAATAAGCACGAATCTATCAAACTAATTTATGACAGTCTCTGTGCACATGTGATCAGTCTGAAGATAGCATTCTTGAAATATTGATATTAAAATACTATATTTAATTATATTTATTATTATTATTAATTATATAAGTATAATTGATTTTAATATCAATAGAAATATTAAAACAATCAGGTTTCAATATTTGTCCTTTATTCAATTTATAAGTTTTATAAAAAAAATATTATTAATTTTAATTATGATATAGGACTGATTTATTGTTTGTATTATATGAACAAGTAAATGAATATTTAAGTTAAAGAAGTGTGAATGGGAGGATCTTGATCCTTGATTTGGTCCAGGACATTGGCATGGCAGGTTTTGGTATCGATTGAATCGTAAGGCTTGGACGAGAGAAAGAAACACCCCTCCAATTCACTTGCGGATGGGAGTGAAGGAAAAGACCTTTCAAAATTTACACGATCGACGTTTTCCTTATTGTTTGATGTATAAAAAAAGAACCAGCAATCAATCAATCAGATTCTATTTATTTATTTCTTTATCTAAGCAATCTTCACACAATTTCTTAAAGTTGCTTTTATTCAAATAAATAAATTTCAAATAATATTCCATTTTGTTAAATAAAATTAGTACATTTAAAAAAAAAATTGTTTAAATTAACTTTTAATTTTATCATTTATTATATTAAAAAATATGAATAATTATCTGAATAATTCAAAAAAATAGATAAAGCTGATGCAATAGGCGTTAGAATGGGGACTAAATAGAAAAAAGATCTTTAAAACAGGAATTCTCAAAGTGGGTTTTTTAGAATTCTAAGATCGTGCGAAAATGATTGAGGAGCACCACAATACTCAGGAAAAATGAAGATATCAAATTTCACATTGTAAAAAATACAATATATTTAAAATTAATATATTGTAATTGTTACTACTAATATTTTTTATATATATATTATTTTCATTTTGTTTTTGTTGTTGGTCGAATACTATCACTCAAAAATATCTCAAAGCTTCCCCGTTTGTATTCTACACAATTGGTTAGATCAAAAAAGTACATCTTCAAAGGTCAATCGATCTTATAAATAAGTTGACCTGTGGCCAGGTCCGAACCGACCGACGGTTTGAAGTAAATTAATTTCCAGATATAGAAACAATTTCAAATAATTTTAATATATCTATTAATGTAATAAAAAACATATAGGCATATAACATAAATATTTTTAATTTTATTTTATTTATAATATATATGTAAGACCAGGCTGTGACGTCATGAATGGCTGGATGACGTCATATAATTTTAAATCAAGAAAAAACTAATAAATATGATTTTCCCGAGGATAAAACCAATACAAAGTGCATGATTCGTGGTGATATATAAAAAAATCTCCTCATGTGAAATTTGGTGTGAAAATAACCCTTTCCTTCCTATCGTCGATCGCTAATACTACCACTTCCGGTTCACGGATTTGCACCAAAAGTTGATCAATTCATCCCACTGATACATTAAGTAAATATACCAAATTTCATCAAAATCGGTTGAGCCGTTCAGGCTGTACACATCTATACGGACGGACAGACGGACGGACAGACGGACGGACAGACGGACAGACGGACAGACGGACGGACAGACATCATGCTAAAAATACTTTTTTCTGTTTAGAAAATGCATGATTCGTGGAGATATGTAAAAATCTCCACATGTGAAATTTGGTGTGAAAACAATACCTCCCTTACTATCGTCGGTCGGTAAAAACAATATAATAAAGGAAAATAAAAAAGATTGGAAAATGCTTAGAATACTAGAATAACTTAAACATTATTGTATTGTAGCTATCATAAAAAAGACAAATAAAATATACGAAGGTAAAAATGTATATATCAAACTCTAATTATCTACAGGTGTAAGAAATAAATATATATTTATATAGTTATATAATTATTTTCGAAACACTTTTGTTAGAAGACAATAAATAAACCAAAAAGATAATTGTATATAATATAAAAATAATACTGACGGTTTGAAATAAATTAATTTCCAGCTACAGAAACAATTTCAAATAATATTAATATATCTATTAATGCAATAAAAAACAGATCAAAAAAAAATTAAAAATATTTATTTTAATAATATTTTAGAATAAAAATACGAAATATATTTATCATTAACCCACCCAAAAAAAATATATATTCATGAAGTTAGCAACAAATATTCATATGAACAATTATAAAAAAGGTATTTCAAATAAATTGTTGAATAAATTTAATCTAAAAATATTAAATAGATTATATGTTTGTTAGATTAAATTATAAATAATATTTGATTATTATAAATAAAAAGAAAAAAATATAACCTCCTTTCTTAATTAAATTATAAACAAGTACAGGTGTCAATATAATTTCAGAATTTATATTATTATCAGTAGCAATCCTTGTGGTCGAAAACAGTTTATAAGCTATTGCTACTTTGAAAAATATAAAAATGAAGCCATCTAATTATAACAACATATATATATATATATATATATATATATATATATAATATAGGATCAAATATTTTATCAAGTAAATTTGAATATATATTTTTCATTTTGAAATGAAAATCAAATTATTTTAATTAATTTGTACCATTTTAGGAAACACATTTTTAATTGGCCATAGAAAACCCACTTAACAAGCATAATAAATAATTAAAAAATTGTAAAATTTTTAAAGTTTATAATAATAAATTGAATAAGGGGCAGCATGGCTGAGTGGGTAGAGTACGAGATTTCTACACAGGAAGCCTGAGTTCGAATCCCAGCATAGAACTCAAGATTATATATTTATTTAATAAAAATAAAAAATTTAATTCAATTTAACATCGGCTGCCCCAGCTCCAGGAACTGACAAGCCCTGGTTCTACAAAGCCTGCTCCGGCAGGATAACCTCAAAACAAGCAACCATGAATCGTGATAGAATATCCAGATAATTGCTCTTCAAGAGACAAGATTCACGGATGACAAATACAATGGACTATAAGAACTATCGCATATTCAAGGGCAAGACGGCCAAGCGAATTGGAAGAGGTTTACCACTTCTGGGCGTTGCGTTCATTGTGAACAAGAAGATCATCGATTCAATATTAGAAGTCAATGCCATCAGCAATCGCATCATGACCATGAGGATGCGATGCGCTTCTAAAAATTTATGGGAGCTTTGCGTGATCCAAGACGGTCCATACGCAATTAATAATAATATTAATAATAATAAATTGAATAAATGTGTTAAAGGGTCGAGCGATAGTTCGGTGGATTACAGGTACTAAATTATTATTATTTTATTTTTATTTTGTTTAACAGAATAATATACGTTAAATATTTATTAAATCTATAAAAAATGGATCCAAATGAGAAATGATTGAAACGTGCCGAGTATATGAGTGAATATAGGAGAAGAAAGCTTGAGATAGAAACTGTTGTTACTAAAAAATGATCACTGGTATACGAAAAATATTGTTTAAAGAACTATTTAATTAATTGCTGCAAACCACGATATAGTTTAAACTGAAATTGCAAACACCATTTGCAACGAGTTCGCTTAGTAAAATAATATTTATGGAAAGTAAAGCTATATGTAATTATTCACATTTAAATAAAGAGCAAAAAGTCTTTTTGGGAAATAATGGCTCAAAATTTTCACTTATTAGTGATTTATTAGTGAATTATTATTTTGAGATTGTTTAGTTTAAAAATCAAATCGAGCTCTCCAGGTCTCGTTTTTTTCTTATCTCAATTATCTTCATCAAAAAGTAATCTTAAATTAATTAAAAAGTATTAATAAAAATATCAAAAGATAACAAAATCTAAATATTGCAATAAATCAAGGATTTAATGTATTAATCCGAATGAAAAAGAATACGTACTATTACGAGTATTATATATACAGGGGTGGGCTGCCAAATTTTGAACAACCGGCTCGCTATTATTAAAAAAACAACGGTAAATGCGTACATTGCTTTAATTTATTTTTGTAAAGAATTAAATATATATTACAAAAAAACTGATAAATACACAGGGCAGAGAATGGGAGGTAAAAGACGCGAAATATCTATTTGTGAAGAGACGGATTGGGAAAGGGCCGATTGGAAGTTCAAAGATGCGGTGAACAAACAATGGGTCGAAGAAATTTCTAGTTCCGTAGAGAGTTACAGAGATAGATAGATAGTACATGTATACTATATACAGGTGAATTATGTTTTAAAACACATAAATAAACTACTAACAACTTTAACCAAAATTTATGAAGTTGATGGATGATGAATGAATATATTGGTATACTCATATAGATAAATAAATAAATATTATTTTATAAGTACCGTTGTATAGTAAAGAAATTTTTGCAATAATTTTCATTCCACTCCATAAGTGTGACATGAATGAAGTTGGAAGGGTCAGAGACCTTACCCCGAATAATTAATTTTATTTAGTAAAGGAATTGATGAACAGTACTTTGACCTCGTGGTCACCGTTATTATGAATGAATAAATTGTAGAGTATAAGAATAATCTGCTCAAATCTGTTTTGTGAAATGGATATTTTAATTGATTAATAAAAGTAAATGTTTATTTTTTTTTTTTTTTAATTTTTCAAACAAAGTTTCTCCAGTCACTTCTTTACCATTTCTCTTTTAAGTAAAATCTGCTTATCTAAAAAGAGTAGAATTAGGAGAGTTTAAGTCTCGCCAATTTAACTCGCTCTGTCTTGTTTAGAAGTTACGTCATTTGCACTCTCCTTTTATTATATATATAGATATATATATATTCATGTATATATAAAGTGTCGTCTTACAATTGCCAAAAGCATCCTTATGTGCCAAGAATTTAATTAATTCACTGGTGATGTTTAATAAATTACGAAGTCAGGAATTTTTATAAGTTTCTCAAATTACTTTGTTCATTATTCTAAAATGAAATTTCCAAAAGTTTTCTAAAGAGTGAATTATTTTCAGTTATAGCATCAGAGTGGTGGTTTGTGCAGGGTAAGGAAGAAATGTATTGGGAACAAAAGATTTAATCATATGATTAAAATTTACATTAAAAGTTGAAAGATGATATTAGATAAATCCTAAAAAGGTAACAGTAAAAAAAATTATTTATGAATTTAAAATAAAAAAAAAAAATTATTATTTTTTAATCGATTTTAAATATAAAGTCATTTAATAAAGTTTAAAAAGAGTTTATCTACTTATTAAATTGAAGTTTGGTGTGAAGAGAAGGGGGAGTTAATTTATTTATTTATTATTTTTTTTTTTTTAAATAAACAACTTTTTAAGTAAATTAATTAAGAAGGGATATTAAAATGTATGATGGAGATAAATCATATTCAAAAATATATGATAGATAAGAGGCATTAATAGAGCAGGGCATATGTCAGATATTTGTTTTTTTTTAGATGGTTTGCAAAAAAAAAAAACGTTGGCACTATGCAATGACATTGACAGAAGGGGATAATTTTAAGCATGAATGGCGAAACAAGGGTCTCAACACGGCATTATTCATGATCCCCAATTGTTTTAGATATATGAATTGATTCTATTTGGACTGAATATATCAAAATGATGGGATAATTTATCAATAGAAAATTTTGAGATCATGCTCCTTCAAGAAGAACAGTCCAATGGCTGGATAACAAAAATTATGAAAGAAATTAAATAAGCCAAGTTTATCGAAATGATTCAGAATTATTTTATTTCATTTTTATTTTTATTTTTTTTTTTTTTAAATAAGTATTTATTTTTACCAGGTGCATAAAATGTAAAATGACAGGTGGTCTTAAGAAAAATATTCAAACTTAAATATGATGATCGAGCAAGAAAAAAAACGAAGATCGTGATTTATATTTATTTTTTATTATTTTATATAAAAATATAAAATAGAAGGATCAAAAAAATAAACTCTTCTTTTAAATTCAAATGCATAGTTTAATTTAAATATTTATTTATTTATGTACTCTTCCCTTTCTCTTTATTAAATTTAAAACTTATACAAAAGTATTATCTCTAATAAAAAGTTCAATTTAAAATAAAGGACAGATATTTTTTGGAGAGTGATTTGTTGTTTAAAAAAAACAAAAAAAAAATTGTAAAAGATGAAGAGAGATGAAGAAAGAACAAGGAGCGATATTAATGTGAAATGTGCCATCTTCCAGAGCTTGGAATGATCTTAAAGGCTGGAAAAAAACAGGAAAAGTGGTTTGGGGAGGGAAAGGAGGAAGCAATCGAGCTAGTTCGTAGTTCAAAGCGAAATAAAAAAAAAATGTGCAAAGAATAATAATAATCCAGTAAAGTTGAGTCTTTCTTAGAGGATAAATAACAGAATCATCGATGCGAAATTTTGCCCAGGGCAATACATATATATATATTTAAAATTATATTTAAACAGAGGGTATCAGTGGGTGCCATTTATTATTGTATTGTAATTTTTATTAGCATTTTAATTAAGTGTTCAAAAATTTATTTTCAGTATATAATTAGCAAGAGAAGCTATTACAATTATACTTTCCTGCATTTATATTTCTCACAGCGGTTTTACCTTAATACATTTCCTAATGAAAACGAAGGTTTGATAAAGTAAATGACAATTAAATAATTAAAGAATACTTAAAAGTAAATTAAAAAAAGTAAATATTACTTGGAATAAAGATAAGTTTGTTATAATCATAAAATTCATCGTTATTTAAAATTACTTCTAATTAAAATAAAATAATGTGTAAAGTATAAAAATTGAATGTAGAGAATGAATAAATGAACTGGCTCTTATTATTATTTGAAGATCGAGACACCTCAGCAACTACGGCCATTTGTTCCTTAAAGAAATCATCCATCGTATATTATTAATCTCATTCTTCTCTAAGCAATCCCTTCTCAGGGAGAATTTCATCCTCTTCACCGGGGCACAACCAGGCAAACAATAAATTACTGAATTCTGACCGATTCTATTATGTCATACACAACGCATATCTTGTAAGAATACAATAATAAATATGTATTAGGATGGTTTATATTTTTTATATGAAAATTATATATATTGAAATATTAATTTTTATTTATCAAAATAATCACCATTTACCTACATTAATATTTTTTTGCCAATTATATGCAGGGTTATTCAAAAATAAAGAGCAGATTGCAAATATGTATTTCTTCCAAACTACAAAAGATAAAAACATGATTCTAACCAATTCTAACGTTAATGGATAGAGAAAAGTTTACAATTTATTATTAGTACGGGTAAAAGTTCCAATCATGACCGCATTTTTGCAAGGCGCTGTTGTTTGTTCTGGTATTATTTGTCGGTTGGTAGCCTGAGGTGAAATGAAGAAGTCGTTTTGTGTTCTACAATTAGCAAAACTAGAGTCCATTGTTGCAGTTCAGCTATCATTTCATATTCAATTTAATAAACAACCACCGGGTCATAAGCAAATTTATGAGTGGCATCGAAAATTCGTATTGACATTTGTCGTGTATCACACGGTTATCATATTGAATGCATACCATAATTGTAAACTTATCTAACTATCTTTTGTAGTTTAGAAGAAATAAATGTTTGAAATCTGCTCTATCTTTTTGAATAACCCTGTATATACATATCATTTTTAGAAAAATTTCAATGTTTGAAAACTACGAAATGATCGCAAGCCATAATAAAATCATTTTTAGAGAACATTTAAAAATGAGTTCAATTGTTGAAAAATAAAGGTATTTGAGGGAAAAGATACATTGAATAGGAAACTTTGAAGATTAGTTGATCAAATAATGAAATGGTGAACTGTAGGGTCATAATTTATTGTGGGATAAAATCATTCTAACTATAATAATTAACGCCTTCAATTTCAAGTAAAAATAATGGATTTCTTTTTACCTGATACGTTTATTTTATTTTTTATGAATCACAATTGTTTTTATTTATAATTGTTTCGAATACCTGGAATCAATTATTAAAAAAATTGATTATATTAAATAAATTTATAGAAATATATAGGATTTTTTATGTATACATATACTAAAATGATAATTTTATATTCAAAGATTTTCTTAGGATTCGGTACAAAAAAAATTAAATTAAGATGTTGCCTTTAAAAAAAAGACTTCTTTTATTTAATTACAATAAAAGTAAATTATGATATTATATAATTTAAAAAGACTTTTTTATATATAAATAGAGAAATAAAAATTTGAAAAAACATATTGATTTTATTATAATTTGTGTCAATAGGAATATATTCAGAGAATTTAAGATTTATTTTATAATAAAAATTATATTATATTGAAAGAATTTATTAATAGTTAGTAAATGTTTCCAAAAAATACTAAATAATAATAGTAATTTAATTAATTATTAAAGAAAATATAATTTTCAAGTAAAAAAGAAATAAATATAAAGTTTGATAACATTTGAAATAACTATAATAATATACGAGGTGTGTTCGAAAAGTAAGGTGACTTTGTATTTTTAAGAAAAAATATTTATTTATTTATCAATATTTATGTTGTCCCCTTTAAAGTAATCCCCCTCAGATACAATACACTTATGCCAACGGTTTTTCCAATCCTCAAAGCACTTCTCATAAGCACTTTTCCGTATAGCCTTGAGCTCTTCCAGCGATGCAGTCTTTATCTCCTCAATCGTTGCAAATCTCTGTCCTTTCATAGGTCTCTTTAGTTTTGGGAACAAGAGTCATATGGGGCCAAATCCGGTGAATATGGTGGCTGAGGCATGATTGTGGTGTTGTTTTTGGCCAAAAAATCTCACAAGCAAAGATGAGTGAGCAGGGGCATTAAAGTGATGCAAAAGCCATGAATTGTTTTTCCACAATTATGGACATTTTCTTCGTATTGCTTGCGCATAAATTCAAGATAATACTGTTTATTGACCGTACGACCATATGGTAAGAACTCCTGATGCACGCCATGGTAATGGAAGAAAACAGTGAGCAAAAACGTCCAGAGCGAGGCATTGGCATCTTCCCGGCCATCTTGGAAGAGTTTGTACCACTTGTAAACATTTTTTTTTACTCAGAACAGTTTCACCGTATGCCACTGTCAACATTTCAAGTGTTTCGGAGCACTTTATTTTATTTTTTACACAAAATTTGATGCAAATCCTTTGATCCATATTTTTCGATAGCAAAAATTCGCCGAGCACGCAAAACACTTATAACCTTTACGCCTCTCACAACCAAACAAAAAATGCTATACACTTGAAACTTGGTACAGATGTTCGGGAACCAACATAACAAAACAAAAAAATCGATAATCGTGAAATTTGAAGTCACCTTACTTTTCGAACACACCTCGTATAATCATAAATTCAGAGAAGAGAACATTATATTTTAATTTAGTATATTTAATAAATAATTTTAAATATACTAGTGGTCCGCGAGAAAATTTCGCTGGTCCGCAGAAAAATGTGGAATATACTTACTGATCATGTTAAGTTTTTTTTTCATAACAATACGTGATAAGTTATAAAAACTCAATGTTTATGAGTTCTTTGATCACAATTTTTATTTATAAATATATTTAACACTTAAAAAATCCTTTTAGTGGTCCGTGGGATTTAAATTATGAATTAACTGGTCCGTGAGGTCAAAAAGTTTGGCGACCGCTGCCACTAGTGTCAAATCCATTTTTTTTTTAGTTAGTCCTAACCTTCAAAAGACGCGTGTATGAATTTGACAAATTTGCACAATTATGTAGTATCGGAGTTATATAATTTTTTGTGAATGAACTTTTGTTAATTTGAAAAAAAATGGAAAAAAAGGAATTTCGTGTGTTGATAAAGCATTGCTTTTGGCGGAAAAAAAAATACTGTTGAAACAAAGACTTGACTTGATAAACATTATTCGGACTCTGCACCAGTAAAATCAACCGTAGAGAAGTGGTTTGCTAAGTTTAAACGAGGCGAAATGCACGCAAAAATCAAAAAATATCAAAAAAGTCCATAAAATAATTTTTGATAATCGCAAAGTGAAGTTGAGTGAGTTAGCTGAGAACCTAAAGATATCAAAAGTGGGTGCCGCGCGAGCTTACAATCGACCAAAAACAACAACGAATCGATGATTCTAAAGAGTGTTTGGAGCTGTTCAAACGTAATAAATCCGAATTTTTACGTCGATGTGACTATGGATGAAACATGGCTCCATAATTTCACACCGAAGTCCAATCGAAGAGGTGATCGGCGAAAATGAAGCCTATTTTGAGGCTAAAGACAAATCATATTATAACAATACCTCCCTAACTATCGTCGGTCGGTAAAAATAGTATCACCACTGGTTATATATACAAATAATCAAAAAAAAAATAATATTTTTAAAACTTGAATTAAAATGACTATATTATCTTGGATTTTATTTTTAGTTTAATTTTAATTGCTAAATTATTAGTTACTATTATATTTTAAGTGACAAATTTCCGACAATGAATATAAAATTAATGCGTTGTAAACTACTACTTCCGGTTTTGGAATATACACCAAAAGTTGATGAATTCATGCCAGTTAAGTAAATATACCAAATTTTATCAAAATGAGCCGTTCAAGCTGTACACATCTATACGGACAGACATCTGCTAAAAGTACTTTTTTCAATTAACAAAATGCATGATTCGTGGAGATATGTAAAAATCTCTATTATGTCATAATTATTATAATTTAAATTTTAATTAGTAACCGTTTATAAGTATTTTATTTTTATTGATTAAAGATTTTTTTAAAAAAATTTATAATTCGATTATAATTTTTCTTTCTTTTTTTTTAAATTTATTTTTATAAAATTAAAGTTGAAGCACAATTCAAAGAGGGGACTGATACAATTAGGATATCCTTTATTAAATAGAAAAATAGCAAATAAATTTTATTGAAGTCATGCAATAATAAACCCATGCAAGGGGGTATGAATAAAGCGAATGTTTCTCTTGGGAGAAATTCTAATAAATCCAAAATATATTTACAATCCGACCAACCGTAAAAGAAGACAATTTTTATTTTAATCAACATCTCATTTTAATTTTAAAAAATTTATTTTTAATTATAAATCTAATTATAATGTTTTTATTAGTCGGTATTTTATTTAATTATTTATATTATAATATATAATTTCAAAAAATTTAATGAAAACAATGATATTTATGAGGATAAGACTGCATATAATCTAAGTTTAAAATTAATTATATTCTAAAAAGACAAATGATTTTTATGATATTAAGTGTGTAGATTGTAGATGAATATATAATGATGAAAAATTGTAGAAAATATTCAAAAGGATAATTATAATTTTTAATTTAAAAGCATTTTACAATTAATAAATAACAGTAGATATTTATAAAGTACTTGGCATGTTAATGATTGAATTTTAGCATTTAGATATTTGTGCAATAATATAATCATATAATTTGCAAAGATTTATTTAGTTTCAAATTTTATTATTATTATTAAATTAGAGAAGGCGAATGAATATTTAATCAATTCAGTTATTTTATCCATTTTATTAGAAAAGACTTTTAAACAAAAAAAAGAGGAATTTGATTTATTAATTAAACTAAAGTTAAAAAATCAATGGCAACTTGATAAAATATTAAATTAAATTGTATTTTATTCGATGATAAATGTGAAATAGAAATTTAAATTAGAGAAAATAAAATTATATTGATAAAAAATTTAGAGACGATTTATGGATAATAAATAATATTTTAGATTAAATAAATGGAGTTGATAGAACTTCGAGCGTAAAAACATCATCACCTGTCGAAATAAATAAACTTTTCAAATTGATTTGTTTACCTACCTAATATATATATATAATTCTTTATTTAAGTCAAAACTATTGGGAGTAATAAATGATACAATTTTAACAATATAATTTGAAGTAGAAAAAATTAAATTTAATTTAATGTTAAAAATTAATTACATTATATATATATATATATATAATATATATATATAAAAGATTATTTTTTTAATTATATTTAATATATTCAACAAAATCTGTAAAGTTGGAAAAATAAGGACTAACAAAACAATTTAATTTAAATTTGAATAAAAAAACTATCATGATTTTAATTAGTTTTTTTTTTTAGATTAAAGGTCACACAATCATACAATACAATTGTTATTCGTTTTCCACAGATAGCAAATTACATAAAGGCCCATTAACTTAGGGAATTGAATGTGGTCCATGGTAAAGGTTATGTGATTTGAAAGTAAATTCGCGGAAATAATAAAATTGTATTCTCATTAATGCATTAATTAATAAGAAAAAAAATATCAAATTAAAAAATTTATAAAATAATAATTAAAATATGATTCTAAAATAAATAATAAAAATCTGAAAAATAGAATTATAAATACCGTAATAGGTAATCGATATTTTCAGGTGTTCTAAAATATACAAATAAAAAAATCGAACAATTTTTCTCAATAAAATTTTTTAAAAAACCTACAAATTTATTAATTTTTAGAATAAATTAGAAAAGTAATTAAAAATAGATTATTTATCAGTCATTTATTAATAAATAAAATATTAATATATAATATTATATATTATTAATAATAAAAGAGTACTAAAAATATAATAATATAATAAATAAAAAATTGTAATTAATAATAAAAATAGGAGTTGTGATGGTTTTTAAATTAATTTATTTTAAATCATTATTTATGATATAAAATGAAAGGTTGTATAAAAATTAACAGGGAATATAAAAATTAAAAGGGAAAACATTAAATGTAAATTAAAATTTCAGAATGATGTTTTGAATTTTCAATGAAATGTTCAATTAAAACTTATCAAAAAATGACAAATTTATACGTAAATCAAATCTCTTAATATATAATGAAACATATTGATTAGCAATTCTGGGCTCAAATGAACATACAAATAATTAAATACAATTAAATTCTTGTGAGGGTGAGGTTCTCAACTGTTTTTGAACAGATGTCAAAATCTTAGACTTTCAACCAAACATGTTTATTAACCTTATAAGAGTGAAGGGTTTTTAAATGAAAAAAATAGTTATTATTACTCACCCCATTATTTCTTTTCCAGTCGTCATTTACACTTAAACACAAGCAATATATATTTTTAAAAACTCTATAATTTTATCTCTGATGTTTCTTCCACTCCGACCATTTTCACTCACTTAGATTTTACCAACTGTTGAATAAAATTATTTTTTTTTTTTGATGTTTTATTAATAAAAAATAATAATATTGCTTTAAGTATTTAATAAATTATATTATTTAATATTAATTTGAAATTATATATATAAAATAATTTTTAAAATATATAATTTAGTTTTTAGTTTAGTTTAGTTTTATTTTTAATATGTCAAAAATGTATTCACTTGCTATTTTCATTTAAAATTAAAAATGTCAAAAATAAAAGAAGTTCCAGTTATAAATTATTTAAAAGAATGTGATAATATTCAGGCACTTATTAATGAACGTAAACCTTTTATAATTGATAAATTCAATATAGGTGATTGTTATTCAAAATGGACAAGCAATTATTTACAAAATTCAATTGGAAATGTCATTGTCAAAGTTCACGAAAGTACAAATCCTCAAATGAACTTCATTAATAAAAATTTTATATATACATCAATGTCTATGAAAGAATTATTAGAGAGAGTAGAATCAGATCACCCTAAATATTATTATCTTCGATCACTGGGTTCTGACCCAAGAGGTCAACAGGTGGCTGATATTAAAAAACAATTTCCTGAAATAGCCAAAGATTTAATTATACCAAATGTATTTTCACCTGAAGAATTCTTTTCTAGTGTTTTGCGATTAAGTTCTACAAGTTTACAGTTATGGACACATTATGATATAATGGATAATATACTGATTCAGGTGAATTTAATTTATTTTTAAAATGTATTTATTATATTCAATATTTATCTAAATTAACTTTAATAAGATTCTTATCAACTATGGAGAATTTGAAATTTGTGAAAATTTTTAAAAATGAAAAAATTATTAATAAAACACCTTTATAAGGTATTGAACTACGAGTTAGTAATGAAATCAAAATTAGACTTATTTATGGCAAATATAAATAATATAAATTGAACACTCATGATCTAAATTAAAACAAAATAACAATTTATTAAACTTAAATAACAGGCACACTGTACTTCTATCGCCATGAATACAACTAAATTATCTGCTATTATGAAATTAAATATAGTATAGAATGTTTAATAAAAAACACCAGAATTATACATAAATATCATGGAATATTAAGAGCGATACGGAAAAATTAATACTTTGATCCTGTGCATATTTTGTTTTGTTAAAGAGCCTCTCAAATTAATATAAACTTTATTAATTTTTAAAATTAATATATTTCAAAACTTTTCTTAATTTTTATTTTTATATAAAATTGTTTCTAAGTGATTCATACATCTCGTTAAATCTTTTTCTTATACTAATTTATTCGTACTTAGAAATAAATATAAATATTGAAATGTTAAAATTAATTATTTAATTTTTAGGTTCGAGGACATAAACGAATTGTTCTTTTTCCGCCAGATCAGGCACTACATTTATATCTGTCGGGTGATAAAAGTCGTGTGTTAAATATTGATTCACCTGATTTTGACAAATTTCCACTTTTTTCACAAATCAAACGTTTTGAATGTATTTTATATGCAGGACAAATTTTATTCATTCCTGCAATGTGGTTTCATCATGTAACAAGTTTAGAACCCGGTATAGCTGTTAATATCTTTTGGCGACATTTACCAGATCAATTTTATGATAAAAAAGATCCATATGGAAATAAGGATCTAGTACCAGCTGCAAGGGTAGATAGATACCTATATTTTATTGAATATATTAATTTTAATTTACATTTTTAATTTTTAATTTTTTAATTTGAAGGCTATTCAATCGGTTGAAAAGGCAGTAAAATCGTTGAAAGTTTTACCAGAAGAGTATGAAGATTTTTATATAAGACGGATGATAACACTTTTACAAGACAAACTAAATAAAAATAAAGAATTAAAAGATATATTAAATAAAGAGTAAAATATTTGTATTCTTAATTTATTCATATTAACTATAAAATACAAATTCTAAATTAATTATTATTGAAAATGAATAAAATTTTTGTAGCAAAATAAGAATATTTAGAAGAGATATTAGTTTCGAAGATTTTGTCTTTTTTCACCGCGCAATATGAAAAAGTCGAATTATAGTCACTCGTTATCGTTTTTAGAAGATTGGATTGTTATTTATATAAATACATAAAAAATAATTTTTGTTATTATAGTAAAATTAAACCTTTATATTTTTTAAAAAGGAGTATAAATAAAACATTTGTTATATTTCAAATTCAAAATATTCATAATCAGAAATGAAAAATTATATTATGGTATATTTTAATAATTTATTTCTTAGATTATTAGATTGAAAATCTATTAATATTAAAAATAAAAATAATTGGTAGAAGGAATTGAAATCAAAGATATTTTTTGGTTAAAAAAATAAATTTACTAGAAAATTTTAATCTATTGACATCATTTGGTCATGGTCATCAGTTTCACTTGAATCTTCATCAGGTAAATTATAATTAAAATGGTCTGTTTCGTTAACTCCAACAGCACATTCCAACAGAGATTGGATCGTTCGTTTTTCTCCAGTTGCAAATATATAACTGAAATCAAATTTTGAAAGAAATTAAACTTTTATTATTAAATATCTAATAAATTTGAATTAAAAAATTGTTTAATTATTTTCAAATAATTAATTTAACCCCTTCAGGAGACTAGAGTTAATTTTTGTTATTCTATATTATAATAATCCATGTACGAAAAGTTTAATTATAATGTAACTTACCCATTAGCTTTATCGATTTCATTTTTGACTTTTGTCAAACTTTTATTATCATTAATATTTAAAGGAATAAAGGACACTAAACTATGTCGTTCCACAAGATCAATCAATGCTTCATTCATTTTCTTGTATCTAAATAGATGAAAAAAACAATACTTATATTTTTTTGAATATCATATTTTGATTATAATAAGACCCATTGGAACAATTTTATTTTTCTTAAGGATTTTTATATCAACAAGTTATTAATTGTTTGAATTCCTTCAAATAATCAAACTATATATAATCACTTACTTTTTATAGAATGGATCCATGTCCAAAGCTTCTAAAAGATGATTGAGATCTAGCACTTGCGTATAAAAATCTATATTAAAGTAAACTTTTGACATGTGCTTAATTAATAAATCAATTTTCGATAATACATTCACATGTGGGGTTTCCATTTGAAACATAATAGAAAGGGTCATCAAAAGAGAGGAAATAAATTTACCTAAAAAATATGTTTTATATTATTATCATTTTTGTTAAATTAAAATAAAATATAGCTTGATATTAATTTTTTATATTTATTAATTGATATATTTACCTGGGTCACTACAATAATGTGAATCTACTAAATGTACAGTACAAATATGAAAATTTTTTTGTAAAAATATTCGTAAGATATTTCTTAGAGATTCATGATGAGAATATAATTCAGTCTATAAAAAAATGAATATTTATAGTATTTCCAAAAATAGTCAGTTTTTATATCAAATTGTATATATCTAGTTAACTTGCTCCTAAGAGTGCTTCTGACAATTATTCAAAGGTGAACAAAAACTATAATTCATAATATTCCATTAAAAAAAAGTAAAAATCATTTCTCGATAGACCAGCGTTGTGATGTTGAAATATTGTAAATTTTTACATCGGCCCCTTCTATTCAAATTAACAAAATCCTTAAAATTTTAAAAATTCGTCCAAGTTACTAGGAATATATACTATATACATAAATCTTATCCATTTATTTGTTGTAACTATATTAATGCTTAAAAAATCTCAACAAGGATATCAAACTCAAAATTGTAAATATTAATAAATTAATTCAGCAATAAAATAATTTCATTCAAATTTTAATCATACCTGACCAGGGCAATCAAAAAGAAAATAATGGTCTTTAAGGGATATGCATTTTTGTATTAGCCAGTCATAATTTTTTTCTAAAAATTCCATACAATAAACAAGAGCACCATTTGGTCCAAGATGTAAGTTTGTCATAACTTCTTCTAATCGAATTAAAGAACTTATATCAATGGCAGGTGTGTAATCTAAAAATTCATTTGCAGGATCTAAAAATAAATAAATAAAATTATAAGAAAAGATTCAAAAAATTGATTTTGTTCAATAAATTATAATATTTAATTTACCAATATTAACGATTGCTACTTTTCTTCCATATTCTTCTAACAATTTACCCATTTTTTTACAATAAGTGGTCTTTCCACTACCAGGTGGACCTATTACAAATTGACCATAAATGTGAGTCATTTTTCTGAAATAAAAATTAATTAAAAGTGTTATAAATGAACACAGAATATAATTTTAGATATTACCTTTTTTAAAATTTACCAAAATTTATTAAAATTAATTATTTCTCTGAGAGCCTTTAAGGTAGGAAGAGAATAATCTTTCAAACAAATCGAATAAATAACAGGTTTGTTTATATTTGTTTGCTCTGTTAAATATCTAGCAACAAGATGACTTTCTTCGTCTTCCTGGCCTGAAATTGTCCTTAAATGAAACATTAATATAATGTTAAATAACAAACATTTTAATTTATATATACTTAAATATAATTTTTTCATAAAATGCAAATAATTTTAATTAAAATTAATTTTATTAATCTAAATATAAATTTCATTTTATTATTAAATGATAATTTACTTTCATTATTGATAAATCTGATATACATTATCATCTTCTATAAATACTTTAGGATGATTGACTTTATTTTTGAAATAATGAAAATGTTTTTTAAATATCATATGTGTAATGATTTGATAAAATGTATATTAATATTAAACTTTATAGTCAAATGATTTTATAATAAATATATGTTTATTTTAATAGTGATTTTAAAAATGTATGTTTATTACTATCTCGCCAGAGTTAGTATTGCGATCACGAAAATTTTCGATGTTGAGATTTTGATGTTTTTATACGTTTTGAAGGTTCCTGAATCATTTTCACTAAGGTTGAGAAAAATGTCAGTGTGGGTATGTGTGTGTGAGTGTGTGTGTATGTATGTATGTAGACAAGATTACTCAAAAATGGTTGGAACTAGAATCATGAAATTTGGTTTATTATTATTCAAAATTTATAGTTTTCTATCAACTTTTGAGAAATGTAGCTCAACCGAAAGAGGGTCATTACCTACAAAGTTTTGATTTTTTTTTTCTAAAGTGACCGTAAAAATAAAGATATATGTTTGATAATTTTTCACATGATTAAAAATTGTATAAAATTGTTTTATATAGAATTTCAGCTTGATTGAATCGCTGAAAGTACCAGAATTAATTTTTTAACACTGCAAATCTCACGCGCCAACACGTGACGAGGTACCATTAACAAACAGCCAAACATGCGCTGGTTTAATAAATATTATTTACTAGCTGCTTCGAGCGCCTTCGGCGCTCTTCACACCTAGACGGGGGCTCCGCCCCCTGTACCCCCCGAGTGTCCCTATTCTGAGCTATAACCATCTAACTCCTACCCTGTCCCATCTCTCTCAAGTTCCTTCCTACATTGTCCGCCCTGTTCACAATTGGTCTTCCAAACGGACATTTTCCAATCGAACTCCCCACCAATATATTTTTCCTCTCCCATTCTAGCCATGTGCCCTGCCGATCCCAGCCTTCTCGCTTTTATAACCCTAACTATATCTAGAGATGCATAGAGGTAATGCAATTCCTTGTTATGCAGTCTCCGCCATTCCCCGGTGTCCTCATCTTTCTTTGGCCCATAAATGCTGGGAAGAATCCTATTCTCAAATACTCTGAATCTACTCTCATCTCCCAGGGTTATAGACCATGCCTCCCACCCATATAATACAATTAATAATTTAATAATTTTGAATCTCTTTGATAATAATTTCCCGATTAAATTCTTTTCAAATACTATTCTCTCTGATACTAATTATTTTGTCTTATCACTATTAATTTCAAACCCCATCAATTTTCCTGCCTCGATTAATTTTTTTATGCTACTTTAAATGTTATTAATTTATTTAAAAAAAAATCAGAGTAAACAAAATAAAAATAAAATATAAAATTAGCATAACACTAAACTACTATAAAAATAATATTAAAAAATATATTATATATTAAAATCTTGAGATCCAATTATGAGATCAAATTTTCTTAATTAAAATAATTTACTCACATAATCTTAAAAATTAATAGTATTAAATTATAGCCGTAATGTGAATGTTTTCAAAGTTGAAAAGGCCAATAAGATCAATTGAGATATTGTAAATATCAATAGATATATAAAAAGATTTTTATCTGCACATTGCTCAGAATTTAAATTACCGCCAAATTATCGCCACCAGCGCCTTTATGATCTAGTATGGTAACTAAACTACACTTGCGTGCAGCTAAATCGACTCAACCCAAAAGCGCGAATAGAAAGTCTTATTTTTTTGAAATGGCTAAGCCGATATTTATAAAATGTATATATTTTTCAAGCTTGTTTATTTAGCTTTACATAGATATCAATATCAAGTAAATTGGTTGATTACTTTTTAAATTATTTTATCTGAATGACTGAACTGGAAAAAATGTTGTTCCTAGCTGCCGCTAATGCTTATTTTCAATTGCCTTATAAAATTCCATACAACCAATTATTCTTATTAATCGCATTTCATATGATTTTTGGATTAAATTTACACAAATTGACAACCATTTTTATCAGAAAATCATGGATACAAATCCAGAGGTTGCCTCTCAAGTTGTTGTTTTGATAAAACAGGGTCATTGCCAAAGAGAAGTCGCTCGTCTGTTGAACTGTCAGTCTGCTGTCTCAAGGATCTACAGGAGGTTTCAGCAAACTGGTGGCTTTACTCGGAGACCAAATACCCGCTGCCGTCGGTCAACGTCTGCGAGAGATGACCGTTTTATCGTTACGACGTCTCTCCGAAATCGCCATCTCACTGTCGTAAGTCTTCAGCAGCAGCTGAGAGAAGTTCGAGGTGTGGCTGTCAGTCAGTGGACAGTGAGAAGACGCTTGAAGGAAGCCAACCTCACTTGCAAAAGACCTGCCACTGGCCCGAAATTAACCACAACCCACCGTGTAGCTCGACTTCAATTTGCCCGAGAGCATCTCAATTGGAGTATCGACCAATGGAGGGCAGTTCTATTCACTGATGAGTGTAGAGTGTGCCTTTATGGTAGTGATAGGAGAAGTCGAGTGTACAGGCGTCCGGGTGAGCGATTTTCCCAATGCTGTTTCTCTGAAACAGTCTCTTATGGTGGTGGTTCTTGCATGATTTGGGGTGGCATTTCCTTGGACGGAAAAACAGACATTGTTTTTGTGCCCGACGGAGGCCGTGGAGGGGGTCTAACAGCTGACCGATATATTGCGGACATTCTCGTGCATCATGTTGTTCCCTACGCCGGATTCATTGGCGAAAATTTTTTATTGATGCATGATAATGCCAGGAGCCACACTGCGGTGGCCACTCGGCAATACTTGACTAAAGTTGGTATCGAGACCATGGAGTGGCCAGCGCTCAGCCCGGACATGAATCCAATAGAGCATATGCGGGACCACCTCAAACAAAGGGTACGATCAAGAAATCGCGCACCTTCGACCAAAGAGCTTTGTTAGAAGAATGGAAGAACATCCCCCAAGATTTTATAAAAAATCTTATAAGGTCGATGCGGGATCGCATGAGGGCTGTCATTAAAGCTAAAGGGGGGAACACCAATTATTAAGAAAATAAATTTTCTTTATTATGATTAAAATTATTGTTTTTTTTAAATTTTTAACATTCCTACTTTTCCTTTCCTTAACATCGTTTTTCACTTTCATTGTCATTCAGATCAAATAATTTAAAAAGTAATCAACTAATTTGCTTGATGTTGATATCAACGTAAAGCTAAATAAATAAGCTTTAAAAATATATACATTTTATAAATATTGGCTTAGCCATTTCAAAAAAATAAGATTTTGTTTGCGCGCTTTTGGGTTGAGTCGATTTAGCTGCACGCAAGTGTATTTTTAATTAATTATTCTTTATAATTTTTTTAAAATTTTTCTAATTAAAAAAATCGAAAATCGGGCTTCGAGGTCTGGTGGCCAGCCCCTTTGTGCTTCCGTGTAAAAAATTCCATGTCCCTGCGTGCGATAGATTTGCCTGGAGAGCTCGGTCAGACAAACAGACACACACATTACACTTGCTTTTATTATTATAGATTAATTTTAATTTATAATTTATAATTAATTAAATTTAATTTAAATACAATATATGTGTTGTTTAATCAAATTCAAATTTGCGAGATAGTGGAGTGGAAACACTCCAGCTAATTTTAATAGTGATTTTATAAAAATATGATTTTCCTTTTACTTTGGATTGGATTCTTAGATATAGAAAGAGAATATTTTTTAGAGCTCTAATTATCTATTAATCAATTTTTAAATTATAAAAAAAATATTTCAAATATATTTTTCGATATATTTTTGAATAGTAATTTTACATAATCAAAAACTATAAATCACGCAATTACTTACTTTATTTGATAAATATCGTGTTCACCTTTTGCTGTCTCTTTTAAGACAGTTAAGAGTGATCCAATTTTTTGATACTGACTTAAAAGAATAAACACTCTATCACTAAAAAAGAAATATATATAAATATCACCATTTAATTAATTCATCAAAATAAATAAATATATATATATATATATATATATAAATTATTATTGTTTGTTTTTTCTTACCAGAATTCTGTGATAACAATATCAGTTGGAATGCCGGCAATTTTACAACCTAGTGTTTTAGATTTAATTGATTCTTGTTCTTTATTTATATTTGGATTTAAAAGTTCTTTAAAGGCAGCCATTTATTAATTAAATACATGAAATTTTCATTTATATTATAAGAAAATGAAAATTATAAACTATAACCTTATGAATGACATTTAATTTTTAAAAGCATTTGGTGTGAAATTAGAAACATTTGTTCACAGACCATCGGTTATCAGACTTGGACATTAAATCACAGATCATCCGTTATCGATTAATACCTTCGAATTATCAAACCATATTTGACAATCAATTTTTATTTTTCAGAGTATGGCTGAAAGGTTGCTTTTATTTCCAAATAACTATTTTTTCACTTAAACGAAAATTCCACAATTTTTAAATTGCGAATTGTGTTCCTTGAAGGTGTGTTAATACTCTTTTTAGTCATAAGAGGCGCCACTGCGAATTAAAAAAATGCCTATATTTAAATTAAAATTATACTCTTATTTGTTTATAATAAATATAATAATTTTATTTGTTCTTTTATTTTATAGTTCTGAATTTCCTATTTGTATAGAATAATTAATAATTCTAATTATTAATTAATTCATTGATAATTCTATAGTAAATGTTAAGTTATATTTAATAAGGTGACCAACCGTCCTCCTTAAGGCCCGATTCACACACAAGTGGCGTATGGCACTGGCGTGGTTCTGGCGTGGAACAGGTTTGTTAATGTAATTGCGTTAGCTTATGACTCAATACACACAGATATGGCGTGTTGGAGGCGTGGAAAATGGCACGAAGACCACTCCACTCCGACGCCACCGGTGGCTCGTAGGACTGGCACGCCACTTCAAGACCATTTCATTATTCATTTCAACTTTTTAATCAAATTTTATATTTTTCCAGCATTTAATTTTAAAAACGTGTTTTTTGTGTTATCATCATTGTTAACGCCTCTCTCTGATTTTGATTTATTTATTTAATGTCAATTTATTTTTATATAATTTTTATAATTTTTTCTTTCATATATATATCTTTATATATATATTTTATTAGCTGATCAGAACCACGCCAGAACCACGCCAGTGCCATACGCCACTTGTGTGTGAATCGGGCCTTAGGGAGGACAGAGTTCCATTTCTAAGCTCTATCCTTCTTTTGTAAGTGTCCTAACTGTCATACTTTTTGATATCTATCCCGTTTTTTGAAATATTTAGGACATTTCGTACTTTTTTCAAAATTTTTTCAATTTGCTTCTAAAAAAATGTAAAACGTTTTCTGAACTAAGCTTTTGAACATTTCCGAATTTTTTCCATAATTTGGTTCTAAAAATAAAAAGATAAAATGTCCTGATTTTTTCCTCTCCCATTCTAGCCATGTGCCCTGCATATCGCAGCCTTCTCGATTTTATAACCATAACAATTTCTGGAGATGCATAGACGTCATGCAATTCCTCGTTATGCAGTCTATTCCTGGTGACCTCATCTTTCTTTGGCCCATAAATGCTGCGAAGAATCCTGTTTTCAAATACTCTAAATTTATTCTTATCTCCTAAGGTCTTAGACAACACCTCACACCCATATAATACAACCATCAAAATAATTGTTTTATATATTTTAATGTTGATTCCCTTTGATAACAATTTTCGATTGTGGGTGGATAATTTTGGAAGGGACGTGAGAGAGATGGGAGAGAGTAGGGATTGGAGGGTTGAGGCTCAGAATAGGGATACTTGGAGAAGTGTGGTTGCTGCGGCCATTCGAGTTCCGTAGACCTACAGAGACAGAAAGATAGAGATTAATTTGATTTCCTGTTCCGGAACAGGATTTTTAATTAATCAGAGAAAAAAATTTAATTTCCTTGAAAAAATAAGCGGGAGTGTGCTCCCCTAGACTTTCCCGCATATAAATAGGTATAAAGAGTTGTGAATGAATATTTATAATGTAATAAAGTGCTACTTCCGGTTAACTAATATTTTAAATGTAAAAAAAACATATGGATATAATATAAATATTTTTAATTTTATTTTATTTATAATATATAAGGGCTGGCTGTGACGTCATGAAGTTCTGGGTGACGTCATATAATTTTAAATTAAGAAAAAACTAATGAAGATGATTTTTCTCGAGGATAAAACCAATACAAAGTGCATAACACGTAGAGATATGCCTTCACGTGAAATTTGATATGAAAATAACCCTTCACTTCCTCTCTTCGATCGGCAATACTAGCACTTCCGGTTTCCGGATTTGCACCAAAAGTTGATCCATTCATCATACTGATGCATTAAGTAAATATACCTAATTTCATCAAAATCCGTTGAGCCGTTCAAGCTGTACACATCTATACGGACAGACGGACGGACGGACGGACAGACATCATGCTAAAAATACTTTTTTCTGTTAAGAAAATGCATGATTCGTGGAGATATGTACCTAAAAATATCCACAGGTGAAATTTGGTGTGAAAACAATACCTCCCTTACTATCGTCGGCCGGTAAAAAAGAAACGCTACTTGTATAGGTAAAATGTCACTTCCGGTAGTCAGATCATGATGAAATTTGGTATCTCAATTTTTTCATATTTTTAAATCTATATACAAAATAGGAAGCAAATATCTCGAAGCAAACTGGTACTTTACTTGAAAGGTAAACGCAACCATTGTAGGTAAAGTACCACTTCCGGTTAACCGATTTTGACGAAATTTTGATAGAAATCTACAAACTGTGAATAATATCGGTGTACCGAATTTCGAAGTCCTAGCTTGATTAGTTTTTGAGTAAATTTGCTTACAGACATTACATACATACATACATACATACATACATACATACACACAGACATAATTCCAAAAATGGTATTTTCCAACTCAGGGAGGTCTAAAACGTCAAGATCTATCAAAATCTCAAAGTCGAAATTTTTGACGATTCCAATACTTCCCTTATACGAAGTATGCGGGAAAGTAAAAATAATTGTTCAAACAATTCGTCAGATAATGATCTAGAGGGGGCATGTATATATGATGCAAAAGAAAAAATCTTTCTAATGGCAGATGAGTATAAATGAGTATTAAATTTAACAAATAATTTTTTTATTGTGGGGTAATTTTCTATAGAGTTAATATTTTTATTTTTATCTTTCATAAAAGATACAAATTCAAAATATAACAAATTTTCACGTCCTTTCCATTCAAAAATTGTCATATAGGAAACACGGTCGCTAGCAAAATGCCGTACACAGACCATCCGTTATAAAAGAAACGAATAATGTTCTTGTTAATATTTAATATTTATGGATTAAAAATTTCCTTCAATGTAAATATTTGAAACGAGAGAAACACATACTAATTCTTCTTAACGAGAAGGAAATTTATAAATAAATAAATAATCATTTCTATTTCAATAAAGATATTATTTATAAAGATCACAAGACATCCATTAATCATTGATTAACCAAGAATAATTAATCCAACGCATTTTTAATCATCTAAGTTTATCAAACAACTGACTTACATACATTGGAGTTAATTTATAAATGAAAAAAATGTGGAGTGTCTCCGCTCGGCTATCATGCAAATTCCAATTGGATTAATTGACCCATATATATTAAATTTAAATTAACTTATAAATTAAAATTAATAAATAATATTTATTAAACCAGCGCGTGTTTGGCTCTTTGTTGATGGCATCACGTCACGTGCTGGCTCGTGATTGTCAATCAACGTGTTAAAAAATTAATTCCGGAACTTTCAGCGAGTCAATCAAGGTGAAATTCTATATATAGCAGTTTTATACAATTATTAATCATGTGAAAAACTATCAAACATATATCTTTATTTCTATGGTCAGTTTAGAGGAAAACAAATGAAAACGTTGTAGGTAATGACCAGTGGCGGATTAAAGGTCCAGAGCGCCCTAGGCAATCACTTTATCGGCGCCCCTGTATCGGCCATAAATGCCCAACATAATACTATAAATTTTAAAAATTCTGAGCTCGCGCGCCCCTTGTAACTACACGCCCCTAGGCACGTGCCTAGTTTGCCTTACGGATAATCCGCCTCTGGTAATGACCCTCTTCCGGATGAGCTACATTTCTTAAAATTATAATGATAGAAATGATAGAAAACTATGAATTTTGAATAATGTCCGTGTATCAAATAACCAATAAGAGTCATCCGTTGTCGCCTACAGCGCCACCATGCGGTAGGCATACTGCAAAATTAACAGATTCAAAAAGCCAATTGAGCATAATAACCATAATAACCGTCCGTCTGTCCGTCTGTCCGTCCGTCCGTATAGATGTGTACAGCCTGAACGGCTGAACGGATTTTGATGTAATTTGGTATATTTACTTAATGCATCAGTGGGATGAATTGATCAACTTTTGGTGCAATTCCGGAAACCGGAAGTGGTAGTATTAGCGATCGACGATAGGAAAGAAAGGGTAATTTTCACACCAAAGGAGATTTTTTTAATATCACCACAAATCATACACTTTGTATTGGTTTTATCCTCGAGAAAAATCATATTTATTAGTTTTTTCTTGATTTAAAATTATATGACGTCATCCAGCCATTCATGACGTCACAGCCTGGTCTTGCATATATATTATAAATAAAATAAAATTAAAAATGTTTATATTTATTATTTATGTATCCATATCTGTTTTTTATTACATTAATAGATATATGAAAATTATTTGAAATTGTTTCTGTAGCTGGAAATTAATTTATTTCAAACCGTCGGTCGGTTCGGACCTGGCCACAGGTCAACTTATTATATACTAGCTGATCAGAGCGCCTTCCAGGCGCTCTTCACACCTAGACGGGGGCTCCGCCCCCTGTACCCCCGAGTGATACATAGTATTTGGTTGAAAGTTTCAATCAGTATAAGTAGATAAGACATATATTTGTTTTCTTGGAAAATATATTTTAATTTAATCAACAACAAATTTTCCTACACTAAAAATTAAAATTGCAAAATGTGTTTATTTTTTTATATAAATAATGATCGTGCAAATTACACTAAAAATTAAAAAAATTATTAGCTATAAGAATATAATAAGTATGAAAATATACTTTGAATTTATTTTGAATAAGATATTCTTTATCATTTTAAATGAATGTTTTAATATCATTTTAAATGAATGTTTTAAATCATTTTAATAAATGTTTTAAATCATTTTAAATAAATGATTTAATATCATTTTAAATGAATATTAATTTATATAATAAATATATTTCGTAATTTGATTCTAAAATATTATTAAAATAAATATTTTTTATTCATAAAACTAACTTATACTTACATCTCAAAAACAGCCTTTCTGGGAAATTGCAAAATGTGTTTATTTTTTTATATAAATAATGATCATGCAAATTACACTAAAAATTAAAAAAATTATTAGCTATAATAAACTATTATTAGCTATAAATTAATTATAATTAATTAAATTAATAAAATAATTTAAAGATACAACTCGTTGAGAAATGAACTTATAATTAACATTTCCTTTAAAACTGTTTAAAACCCCAGAGTGGACGCTGACAATTTGGGTTTTTCCTGGTAAGACTGTCCCCCCCCTGGTTTTTCCCAATAACAAAGAGAAAGAAAATTCCCTTATGTTGCCTCCCCTTCCGACCCCCTAAGAGGGGTTATTTTAAAGGAACAATCGAAAAATAATTTTAAATGAATGAATAAATGAAAATTCAAATTTTATATATTTTTTATATATGTTTATTTATTCACAAAAAATTAATTAAATTGTAATTTAAATTCTTATAGTTTTATTAAATAAATCATTTTTAGTTATAATTTTATATAAGCATTTTTTAATTGAACCTATTCAATCTTGTCATTCCCTAATCAACATACGCGGTTTCAATAACCCTTTTAATTATTCTAAATTCAATCCAGAGTGCTACCAAATAATTAAACTTATTTTTAACCCAATTTTTCTTATAAAATACCTCACCCCTAATATCTTATACACGACAATCTATATATAAGATGGTAGGTTTAATCAAATGGACTATAGACAGATTTGTTTGCTAAAAACATCTTATTACATTAGAAAAATTTTAAATAATTACAATAAATAGAATAATATATTCTTACCTAAAAAGAAATTGGTTTTTATAGTCAACAATTCTTATCTTGTTAATAACTAAATAACTTAAGAGTATAACTAATGGTTTTCAATTTATAAAATCTAATTTAACACACAACAATTCCGTCTCATTATTGTATTGTAATACAAAGTTAGAAATATTAAGTTTAAAAAAAATTAAAAATATTTGAATTTGGAAAATTATATGTAGCGCCATCTGTCGATAGTTTTGTGTAACTACAGACTTTTACCAATATATTACTAATTAAATTAATTTTGGATAAATTAATTTTGGATTTAACTACACTAAAACCTTCCCTGGGATGCCCACAACAATCGCTGAAAGTTTCACCGTAATCGGACGGGTAGTTTTTGAGTCTATAAGAGACAGACAGACACACACACAGACACACAGACATTGCCTTTTATATAAATAGATAGATAGATAGATAGATATAGAAGATTTAACTATATATTTTAAATTCTAATATTTATAATAGGTTTCTTTTTTCTTTTTAATAAATTCTCTTTTTTGATCTGATATTAATAAAAAATAATATTAAATTGTATATAAATTTAAAAATTAGAATATTTGAATTTGTTTAAATTTTAACACATGTAATCAATCCAGTGGTGTACCTAGAACTTTTGCCGCTCAGGGCGATCTCCAGTTTGCCGCCCTTTTTATTATAAGTCAATCAAATAGTGGTTTTTATAAATTAATACACATAAATAAATTATTAAGTTATTTAATCAATATTAATTAATACACAGAGTAATTTTTTTTACACATATTTGTATGCACTCGTAAACATATTTATATAATATTTACTCTTCTAGCTTTCATACTAGAAAAATCGTGTATAATGCTCCCAAAATTTATATTTATATTTTTTCCGCCGGCTCTGGTTTTCAAAAGAAAAATCGATGATTTAAAAAAATATTGGTATATCACTTCAAAGCAATCATAAACTTTTCAAAAGAAATGACATTTATAAACTGATACCAAAAAATTTTAGTTAGGAAAAATTGCTGAACAAAATCGTAAAGATGCGTTTACGAATTCAACGAATTTTAATGAATACAATAAAATAAAATTATTATCCTGTTCTTGGAATTAGAATTCAAAATTTACACTAAAATGCATTTAATTACAGCGAGGAATAATATTCGAAATCATATAGTTAATCATAATTTATATAAATCAAATAGTAAACTTATAATATTCATATTAATCATTTATTATTCAAGAAAGAAAAAAAATAAATATGAAATGAATAAGTTGTGCTTTTTACAACTATAACTAAATATAAAAAATGCCGCCCCAAGATAAGTGCCGCCCGGTGCGGACCGCACCCACCGCACCCCCTAGGTACGCCACTGAATCATATTCATATAAAATATAAAATTTTGAAAATCAACTTGCTATTAAATTCAGAAATATGAGTGTAATCATAATTGGGAAACCATCATGAGATAGACCAAAGGTAAAGAAGAACTAGAAGAAATTTGGAGAGAAAAGACGTTTGATGGAGGTCTGTCAGAACAGAAACTTTAACAGATATTTGCTTGTTGCGACTAATAATTTAAAAAAATCCCCTAGCGCCACAGAGTTAGATAAATTTCTTCTATGGGAGGAAAATAACTATGGTCTAGAAAAATTAATAAAAGAACTTAATAATAAAAAAATAAATAATTCAATTAATTTAAATTAATACTATTAATGAATGTATTATATATTGTTAGTTTATTTATAGTTTTATAACGTTAAAAATGTTAATTTTACTTTTATAAAATGTCTCAAAAGTCTTTAATTTTGGATTTTCTCAAATTTCATTTTAATTATAAAATATCAAAATTAAATGAAAGCTCAGGATAGGGGCACTTGAAGAAAGTGTTTGCTGCGGCTAAAAACTTTCGATTACCATAGAACAGTGTTTCTCAACCACTGTGCCGCTAGATTACGAGGCTCTTAAACTATTTTTCTACATTTTTTCAATTTGGTTCTAAAAAAAGATAAACCGTTTTTGGGACCGCTTTTTTCAATAAGGTAAACTTTTACACTTATCTTTTTCTTTGTATGCCGCGGTAAAAAAAATGGTTGAGAATCGCTGCCATAGAACCACAAAGATAGATAGATATAACATATATCAACGGTGGCCAAACCGTGGTTCTTTTTGAGTTTGTGGCTGTAAAATCTTTTCCTATTTGGCTCTAAGTATCACCAAGTGTGACCACCCCTGACATATACAATAATAATATATAATTAATTTACTGATTAAATTAAAATATATTTTAAATAAAAACATAAAAAATGAATGTTTTAATATACTAATTGAAATAAAATGGATGAAAATCTTTGACATACTGACTCAACCAAAAAATGTTTCGAGGGCAGACGGGGCCCCATGTCTATGCGCAAAGAGCGCCGAAAGCGGTCTGAGCAGCTAGTCAATTATATCAAATATATTATATACATAAATTATATTCAATAATTAAATTAAAATGGCTTTTCTTAAGTAAGAATTATAATATACTAACATGAATAATAAAGATAATTATTAAATGTATTTAGTTAATAATGTTCTATTTAATGGATGAAATACAATAATTAATATTATTAATCAGTTAAATACTGATTTGAATATAAAACTATAAAGTATATAACTATAATCAAAGAAAGAATCAAAAATAATTCTTAGTCTGCATTATTAAGCATTTTTTTCAAACATTATGTATTTACTTTTACACTCATTTTCTTTCCTGGAGCTTTTTACATGTATGATTTAATAAATGAGCTTTTTGATTATTTACTCGTGAAAGAATTAAAATCGGGATTTTCATTATTTATTATTAACAATTATAGATAAGTAAAAAGAAAAATCATTTGACATATTTTAGAATTGTATAAATAAATAATAGATAACTAACATGAATACTGTAATAGACAATTAGTATTAATGTATTTATTATTGGACCAAATAAAATAGTAAATATAATACTAAGTAAAATAAATCATTTTTTTATTGATTTAAACATCTATAAAGTATATAAGCTAGAATGAAAGAAAATCATTTTAGATTGCATTATTAAGTATGCTTTTAAAACATTATGTATTATTAATATATGTTTATTTAAAAAGATTTATATTTATAAAACTTTTTACAAAAATTACATTCATAACGCTTTTCTCCTGTATGAATTAATAAATGACTATTTAAATTAGATTTTAGTATAAATTTCTTTAAGGCTTATCATCTGTATGAAATTTGATAAGGCTATTTAAAGTAGATTTTTGATTAAATTTCTTTTTACAATAATTACATTCAAAATGCTTTTCACCTGTATGAATTAATAAATGTCTCTTTAAATGAGTTTTATCAATAAATTTCTTTTCACAATAATTACATTCAAATAGCTTTTCACCTGTATGAATTAATAAATGTCTCTTTAAATGTGATATATCATTAAATTTCTTTTCACAATAATCACATTCAAAAGGCTTTTCTCCTGTATGAATTCGTAAATGTCTTTTTAAATCACCTTTCAGATTAAATTTCTTTTTACAAAAATTACATTCATAACGCTTTTCTCCTGTATGAATTAATAAATGACTATTTAAATTAGATTTTAGTATAAATTTCTTTAAGGCTTATCATCTGTATGAAATTTGATAAGGCTATTTAAAGTAGATTTTTGATTAAATTTCTTTTTACAATAATTACATTCAAAATGCTTTTCACCTGTATGAATTAGTAAATGTATATTTAAATCTGATTTTTTGTAAATTTTCTTTTTACAATAATTACATTCGAAAGGCTTTTCACCTGTATGAATTAATAAATGTCTATTTAAAGTTGATTTCTGATTAAATTTATTTTTACAATAATTACATTCAAAAGGCTTTTCTCCTGTATGAATTCGTAAATGTCTTTTTAAATCACCTTTCAGATTAAATTTCTTTTTACAATAATTACATTCAAATAGCTTTTCACCTGTATGAATTAATAAATGTCTCTTTAAATGTGATATATCATTAAATTTCTTTTCACAATAATCACATTCAAAAGGCTTTTCTCCTGTATGAATTCGTAAATGTCTTTTTAAATCACCTTTCAGATTAAATTTCTTTTTACAATAATTACATTCAAAAGGCTTTTCTCCGGTATGAATTAATAAATGTGTATTTAAAGTTGAATTCTGCTTAAATTTCTTTTTACAATAATTACATTCAAAAGGCTTTTCACCTGTATGAATTAATAAATGTATATTTAAATGTGTTTTATCAATAAATTTCTTTTTACAATAATTACATGTAAAAGGTTTTTCGCCTGTATGAATTAATAAATGTCTCTTTAAATTATATTTCTGATTAAATTTCTTTTCACAATAATTACACTCAAAAAACCTGTCTTCTTTATTGTTTGAATCTTGTTTTTGTTCAAATTTTTCGTCTAAATCATTCTCTGTATCCTTCTTGAGATTTATTCTATTTTTTAAAATTGAAAATATTTTTTTATGAAAACATTTTTTTAGATGTTTAGATAAAAATTCCTCACTTATAAAATTTGTATGACAATATTCACAAGAATATAGTCGACCTAAAAAAAATTGTTTCTGTTATTTTAAATCATTATATTTTTTTATATCTAACAATTATATCATAAAATTTAAGGAATAATATAACAATAAATGGTAATTATACAGAAGACTGGCGAAAGGAGGTAGGTGGTTGAAACTTACTTTGAGGTGTTCCTTGAAGGATTCTGAACAACTTTATATGCAACTTTTTTTATGATCTCTTTTAGTTTAATTAATTTAACTGTGTATCCATACTAAAGTTATTTAAAGACTTTCGGTTTTTTAAATTCGGTTTATTTTATTTTAGAATTAGTTTATCCATACTAAAGTTATTAAAAGACTTTTTCGGTTTTTTAAATTCGGTTTATTTTATTATAGAAAATATAAACTCCTCAAAAGCGTTTAAATAACTTTGGTATGAATAAAACTATTTCTAAAATAAAATAAACCGAATTTAAAAAACCGAAAAAGTCTTTTAATTAATTAATTTTTATTAATTAAACTAAAAGTGATCATAAAAAAAGTTGCATATAAAGTTGTTCAGAATCCTTCAAGGACCACCTCAAAGTAAGTTTCAACCACCTACCTCCTTTCGCCAGTCTTCTGTATAATTACCCAATAAATAATATTTAATAAAATGATTTTTGTTAAAATTAACATTAATTAAAAACAATGAAATTAATGAAAAAACATCTATAAATTACCTATATAAATTGGATATTTTCTGTCTTCTTGTGAATAAAGATCCATTTTTAATTGATTAATGTATTATCAATTATAAAATATATACTAGGTAATAGGTAAAATAAATCTTTTATATTTTGATTTTTATTGATTATCAAAATAATATGATAATCACACTCTGTGGAGCACAGACAGCACAGACCAGGGGGGGACACGCAATCAGGGGGGGACAGGCAATGTTAAATTCGTGAAACAGCGTTTAGCGCTGCTGCTAAAAAGTGGCCCCTATATGAACTATGATGTAAAAAAACCGGCCTGGCACCATTTTTAAAATCCATTTTGAATCATTTGAATAAGGGGAGCGGGAATGAAAAAATTATGAAATTTTTCAGTTGAGTGAAAAATTATTTATTTAGAGCTAAAACTGACATTTCAGAAATAATTTTTTTTTTTTTTCAGAAAATTGCTGAAATGTTGGTTTTATCCCCAAATAAATAATTTTTCACTTAACTGAAAAATTTCATAATTTGCATGTCTAGAAGAAAAGAATAATGTTGTATGTGACATATTTATTTGAAAATAGATTATTACAAAATATCATTAACAATAATGATGTGTATCTCATTTGTAAACAAATCTTTTATACATATTTTTCTTTAAACATATTATATTAAATTTCTCACTTAAATAAAAATTACACAATTTTTCAATTATATAATTATATAAATTGCACATCTAAAATGAAAAGAATAATGTTCTATGTAACCTATTTATTTAATAAATAGATTATTATTGTGACATGTTTTTAAACAAAATTAAAAAAATTTTATAAAATTTATACAACTGAGGTGTATATTCCTCTGTTTTCCCAACCTTGGATATTCCATTATTAAATATCACAAAACCTACCATCTTACCTACAATTTTTGAATTCCCAACATTCACAATATTCCTTCAAAAAAAAAAAAAAAAAAAAAAATCACACAGTAACACACACAAGCCCGCTTTTTTATAAAATTAGTTAGTCTAGGGCGATATCAGGTGGCGCGATGTGCTAAAACTTTGCTTCAAAATTTAACCCGGAGTGGGGGCATCTTATAGATAGTCTGTGATGACAATTGAGCTGTCCACGGTTGGGTTGGATTGGGTTGATGACAATGATATGGTCCAAGGCTATCCCACTCCTGGGCAGCCTTTGAACCCATGTTTTTAGTGTGTCCTGGGCATGAATAGTTGGCGCTGCAGGCATCCAATTTTTAACTCCCCAGGCGCTCTCGAGATCGCACTACTGCAGAAGTTAAAATTTGAATTTATTTTCTTGGACTTGTAAAATCATCCCCCAGTGTGAGTCCATGTGTGTCATTGTCCCATCGCCACAGACTACATCGTGCATAAAAATTCGAAATCCGAAGGCAGCAATTGCAAACATGCCTACAGTAAGTAAAATTTTATTATATAAATTATTTTATATTAATATTAAATTTATTAATATATTATTAAATATTTTTTTTATTTACAAAATTTTACATATTTGCCATATTAATTATTATTATTTATATTTACATTAATAATCAGTATTACTGAATTATGTACATATAAAATAAAATATTTGAATATATTATTATTATATGTTGTCTATTGAAAATGAACGAGTTTCTTTCTAATTTAACTATTCTTCGTATACCTGATCCAAGACAATAGGCTAAGTTTTTATTAAACAGACCATATTTATAACCTGTCGATCAACCCATGTACTTAAAATTCGATATTCCAAACATATATATTAAACTATTTTAAAATTATTTGTTATCATTTCTCAGATGGATTAATCATGAAAACAGCGATTTTACAACAAGCAAGAAGAAAAAGTTAAACCGTGGAGTGATACCTCAGAAAGTAACCCAAGATAATATGTTTTGTGTTTTTAATAATAAAACTATTTTCAAAGGTGTAAATTTATACGTCTCACAATATATGAAAAAACAATATGTAAATAAGATATGTTTAATAGTGAGATCACATAATTTGTAAATATAATTTTATAATTTTTATTAATTTTCAAATATATATTGTTTATATACATAAAAAATTATTCGTTTCTTTTAGATATGTTAATTACATAAAAAGATTGTAGAAAATTTTCAGTTTAATTAAAAATTATTTATTTGGAAATTAAACCAATATTTATCTCCAAATAGATAATTTTTCATTCTACAATTTTTTAATTCCCAACATTCACAATATTCCTTAAAAAAAAAAAAAAAAAAAAAAAAAAAATCACACACACGCACACACACTAGCCCGATTTTTTATAAAATTAGTTAGTCCTGGGCGATACCAGGTGGCGCGATGTGCTAAAACTTTGCTTCAAAATTTAACCCGGAGTGGGGGCATCTTATAGATAGTCTGTGATATGGTCTCTGCTCACAATATTTGTGTTTATATCAGTCTCAGGAAAGTTAACTATTCCTCATTTTGATTGTAAATCAAAATCAACATTTTCAAGATTACCTTATATATAATTTAAAAATGATAATAGATTAATCAGACAATTAATAATGGATCTTTTTACGCAAGAAGACAGAAAATATCCAATATATATAGGTAATTTTTATGTTCATCTTAATTATTGATCATTTTTTCTTAAAATTATATTTTTATATATATTTGTTATATTGATTTTTAAAATAGATAATGATTTAACATATTGGAAATAAAATTGTTTTAGGTCCTCTATATTCTTGTAAATATTGTCATACAAATTTTATAAGTGAAGAATTTTTATCTAAACATTTAAAAATATGTATTTTCAAACAAATATTTTCAATTTTAAAAAAAAAATTAAAACTTGAAAATGATACGGTCGAATATTCTAAGGCAAACAGTCATGACGACAAACTTGAAGAGACTGATTCAAACAATACAGAAGACAGGCGTTTTGAATGTAATTATTGTAAAAAGAAATTTAAACAAAATTCACATTTAAATGATCATTTATTAATTCATACAGGTGAAAAGCATTTTGAATGTAATTATTGCAAAAAGAAATTTAATCAAAAATCTGTTTTAAATAGACATTTACTAATTCATACAGGTGAAAAGCCTTTTGAATGTAATTATTGTAAAAAGAAATTTAATCAAAAATCTGATTTAAAAAGACATTTACCAATTCATACAGGAGAAAAGCCTTTTGAATGTAATTATTGTAAAAAGAAATTTAAACAAAATTCACATTTAAATGTACATTTATTTATTCATACAGGAGAAATGGCTTATGAATGTAATCATTGTAAAAAGAAATTTAATCTGAAATGTCATTTAAATAAACATTTAATAATGCATACGGATGAAAAACCTTTTGAATGTAATTATTGTAATAAGTTATATAAATATAAATCTTCTTTAAATGATCATTTACTAATTCATGAATCTGAAAAGCCTTTTGAATGTAATTATTGTAAAAAGAAATTTAATCATAGATCAAATTTAAATAGACATTTATTAATACATACCGTTTGAACAATATGCTTAAGAAGATAATTTGGTTATTATTTTGATTGTCATTAAAATCAAAACCTTTATATACTTATTATACCTAGTATATATTTTATAATTGATAATACATTTTAAAAATGAATCTTTTTACACAATAACACAGAAAATATCTAATATATATAAGTAATTTTTATTTCTATGTATTTTCATCTAAATTAATGTTAATTCAAGTCTAAAATATGTCAAAGGATTCTTTCTTTTTACCAATCTATAATTGTAAAGAAATTTTATAAAAGTTTATTTTTTTATTCTTACACGAGAAAAGCAATTTGAATTTAATTATTGTATAAAATTCATTGTATATATATTATATTTTATAAAATTGTGTGTGTATGTTTTAAATATAGTTAATTTAATTTATTCATTATATCTTTTTGACTCTCGACAACAAACTCTTAATTTACACCATGACGTTAAAACCTATCTGGACCTACGGTGTCCAGCTGTAGGGAACCGCAAGCACCTCAAACATCAACATCATCCAAAGGTTTCAGAACAAAACATTGAGAGCAATCGTTAACGCTCCATGGTATATCACCAACCGCTCCATACACAATTCACAATAATAACTAATTTTCTAACAAACAAAAGTCCCTTCGAAGATACGAGTGGGACTTCACATCAATTCTGATCTTAAGATGATGGAACTGAGGAGAGGATACGTGGATCCTAAATCACAGCTCGATCTCGATAGCTTAATCCTGTGTCCGGAAAGTCTGGTCACCTCGGACGATCTCGACCAGAACCTTCCAACAAATGATATTTCTAATAATATTTATAATTAGCTGGAGTGTCTCCACTCGACTATCTCGCAATTTGAATTGGATTAAATAACATAATATATTATATTTAAATTAAATTTAATTAATTATAAATTATAAATTAAAATTAATAGATAAATTTATTAAACCAGCGCATGTTTGGCTCTTTGTTAATGGCACCTCGTCACGTGTTGGCGCGTGAGATTTGCAGTGTTAAAAAATTAATTCCCGAACTTTCAGCGAGTCAATCAAGGTGAAATTCTATATATAGCAGTTTTATACAATTACTAGCTGATCAGAGCGCCTTCCAGGCGCTCTTCACATCTAGACGGGGGCTCCGCCCCCTGTACCCCCGAGTGTAGTATTTGGTTGAAAGTCTGTATGTAAAAGGTTTTCATCCATTTTGTTTCAATCAGTATAAGTAGATAAGACATATATTTGTTTTCTTAGAAAATATATATTTTAATTTAATCAGTAAATTAATTATATATTATTATTGCATATGTTATACTTATCTAACTCTGTGTCTATACAGTTTTCGAAAGTTCTTAGCCGCAGAATCCACTTTTCTCTAAGAGTCCCTATCCTGAGCTACAACCAAATCCTACCCTGTCCCATATTATTAATTTCGTAATTTGATTCTAAAATATTATTAAAATAAATATTTTTTATTCATAAAACTAACTTATACTTACATCTCAAAAACAGCCTTTCTGGGAAATTGCAAAATGTGTTTTTTTTTTTTTATAAATAATGATCGTGCAAATTACACTAAAAATTAAAAAAATTATTAGCTATAATAAACTATTATTGGCTATAAATTAATTATAATTAATTAAATTAATAAAAATAATTTAAAGATACAACTCGTTGAGAAATGAACTTATAATTAACATTAATAAAAATAATTTAAAGTTACAACTCGTTGCAGTGGCGCAACCAGGATTTGATCCTGGGGGGGGTTTTGACTAGCCGCTCCACCTTCCTATGGCGCCCCCCCCCCCCCGGGCTCTCTCAAAGACAAATTTTCATTAAGATTTTTTTTTACATTAAATATTTAAAAAAGTTTTGTAAATGAAACACTGATTTTACAAAATCTGGCAAAAAAATTTAATTTTGTATTTTATTTACTCGTATTCACAGTTTTAGAAAGAAAATATTTTTTTCCAGCTATAAGTAAATTATTTTAGCTTTCCTCATGAAATAAGGATAGCTTATACGATGATCGGAAAATTTTGAAAATTTTTGGTCCGAGATTCTTTGAGATTTTCACTTTTCAGACGGTTCTGAATCCAAAACTGCAAAAAAATTTTTTGAACCGGCTCGTTACCGAGATTACGTCTAAACAAAATGAGATATTGTATTGAAATTTGATATTTAGATGTTTTTTTGGGAATGATGGGCGGGGATTGGATTGTTGTTGGACAAGATCGGACCATAAGTAAGGGTAGTTTAAAGATGTGTCAAAGCATATTTTATTGATTTTCTCAATAAATACCGATTTTTATGAGAATTATCATACTATCGTATTAAATTTATAGGGATTCGAATTTACTAAAAGTTTCATTATATTCATTTTTACCTAAACTTAATAATAAAGGAGTTATTTATAAAAAACTATTAGGTTGTCCCATAAGTTTTTTCCGCGTCACGCTGTGAATGAATCTAACTGCCTATGTTTATATATATATATATATATATATAAACATGCAGGCTTATCTCTTAGCCGTTTATGGCATCTTATTTAATCATCCCAGAGCTTTTTCAGAATTCGTTTCGTTGGTGATAAAGTCTCTTTAAAATTTTTCTACTATGGAGAGCCAAAAGATCATTTGCGGCAGAAGAGATTTGCACCGTTTACGGGATTGGTGCTTCGACTATTAGGACCGTCCGCAATTGGTTTAAGAAATTTAGAGCTGGCCACCCAGCAACGACGGATATTATCAAGACTGTGCATGCTGAAAATCCACGATACAGTGTGCGCGAGATAGCTGGTGAAACTAACATTCCCAAAACAACGGCACATAAGCATTTAATCAAAATGGGATATGCGAGTCGATATGAAGCTTGGGTTCCACACCAATTGACGGAGACCGGCCTTATAAAGCGCGTCCCTACGTGCGATTTGCTTCTACAGAGACACAAAAGAAATCATTTCTTAAAGAGTCTTGTCACTGGAGACGAGACTTGGATTTTGTATCAAAATGTGGATCGAAAACGGATTTGGTCTAAAGAAAATAGACCTTCAACTGTTGCGAAGTCTGGGCTTCATCCGAAGAAGGTTCTTTTGTGCATTTGATGGGACTGGAAGCGTGTACTGTACTACGAGCTCCTTCCTGAAGGTGATATGATCAATGCTGACAAATATTGCAATCAACTGAATTAACTAAAAACCGCTATAGCAGAAAAACGGTAAGAATTGGCGAACCGACGAGGTGTAGTATTCCATCACGGCAACGCAAGGCCGCTTATTGCGTTGATCGTAAGGCAAATATTATTACAGTTTGATTGGGACGTTCTACCTCATCCTCCATACTCCCCATACCTTCCTCCATCCGATTATTACTTGTTCCTCTCCTTAAAAATCTCTCTCCGTGGTAAATCTTTCAAATCCATAATCGAAATAAAAACGCACCTAAATGAATATTTTGAAAGTAAGCCTCAACTATTTTGGAAAGAGGGCATAATCAGGCTTCCTGGGAGATGGAAGAAGGTTATAGAACAGAATGGTTCATACATAACATAATAAATCAACCTTAACCAACAAATATCGTGTATTCATTTCGCATCAAAAAAAGCGAAGAAACTTATGGGACACCCCAAGTACTTTAAGATTTCGAAAGCTTTTCGTCCGCCCGTAGTGGCAGGATATTTTGAAAGAAATCATGTAAAAATCCCTTAGAAAAAATCCCTAAATAAAAAATTTCCCTAATTTTTTTGTACTTATTTAATAATGAAAAGCCGAAGAGACCTGAATGAGGTAGTTATGCTTGGTGTCATCACATCTGTTCCATCTGGTTTTTTAGCGTCCCATTTTTCATGGTTTGCCTTCATTATGGTCAGAAGCTCATCATGCGAGTCGCTGAATCGTTTCCTTGGTGGATCAGGCTTCTTACCAAGAACATCACGACAGATTTCCAAAGAGATAAGGTTATGCTCAATATGGATTTGCTTAATCAGGTGACCCATACTGATGTCTTATAACCTTCTACTGCATTGTTTGTTCGAGGTAAACCCATCAAAGTGGCATCGTAGATGTTCCAATGTTCCAATGTCGAATTCGGGGTTATAAAAGCCAGCCAAAAATTGTTCACTTAGCCAAGTGCGCTCGAAGGAAGAAAAAAGATCACGAAGTTTTGCCCTGTTGGTCGTCCAGCTAATGCTTGTTAGGCTACAATGACTTTTGATGGTAGTACCAAAATCAAAGCTGCAAGAGTTTGTAAATGAGTGGAGTTGTCAGGATTATCTATATCATTATAGAGCTTCAAAACTTCTGGCATTGATTTGATGTTTCTATAAATGCATTGAGCACAATGAAAAAGACAACCTCTGATGATTGTAAATTTCACAAATTGCGTTATATATTCCCTGGTGAAATATACGGTGCAAATGGTGTATTTTGTATTTGGAATCATTAAGCTATTAAAACGTATGCTAATAAACGAAATTTGAGTAAATTCCCTTTATTTTACATACGAATTTGACACCTCTATTTTTTTGGAAAAATCACGTGTCTGGGCCATATGTATGTATTTTTTTTACCTATTTTTGCCTACTTTCGGTCCAGGCTCGATTACCTCCTTGGGAGGTCGTGTCTCAGGCAACTGGGTGTCATGCTCACCTTGTAATTAAATTTTCTTAATCACAATTAAAATTAATACAAAAATGAAAAATTTTCTTTTTAGTGATTTTTTCTTTTAGGGATTTTTTCAGTCATGGATATTTTTATTTAGGGATTTTCGGTTTTAAGGATTTTTCTTTTTAGGGATATTTGGTTTTAGGGAGAGAGAGTTTTGACTTTTATGGATTTTTTCCTTTAGGGATTTTTACCCGTTTCCATTATACTCATGCGACCTTAATTGTACAATCGGTACTAAATAAATAACATAAGAGAGGGAAATTATATAAGAATAATTTATATAAAAAAAGAAAGAAAGAAATTTTATTATATTTAGATATCAATTAATAAACAAGATATATTTACAAACTTTGATTCATATTACGGTACACATATGTTTATTGTACAATTTCAGTTACACAAATAGCCTAAGCTCAACTTAGGTTGCTGGATAGAGACTCAACGGGGGGATCTACTGGTTTTTATTTATTTTATAACCTTTAATACGAGACACTTAATAGATAGACGTTATTAATAGAAAAAGTCAGTACGATACGGTAATGCTATGATGATATAGGAAGTAGGTGTATTTTCTTCGTTTTCCAACTAGAGACAAAAAGGCATAACGAAAAGCGATATCCGGAAACGGCGATGACTTAAAACTTGCACGTAACCTGAACTTGCGGTAGTCTAAAACAGCAGCTAACCGGAAACTTGCGGTAGCCTAGAAACTTGTGATAACCTAGAACTGGCGGTATCCTAAAACTTGGCCGTAACCTAAAAACTTGGCCGTAACCTAAAAACTTGGCCGTAACCTAAAAACTTGGCCGTAACCTAAAAACTGTAATAACTCATTACTAACAGGTACGGGAATTATGTAAATGTTTTCCATAAAGATATATATTATAATTCACACTCACCGGTACGATATCTGATAAGGGCGGTATTTATTGCAGGTAAATATCACAACAATATATATATTTTATTCTTACAGACACTACTGGAGAGAAACGTTTACGGTAGAATTTTCGGTAAGATGCAATACATTAATTAATTCGATAGCGAGACGATAATATTTCATCCATTGGACAGGCGAGAATATCTTTCTTTTTAACTTCGCCCTACCACTTGGCTATCTCCCCTCCAATCCATTAGTCAATCATATTGATTCCGATAGATGGCACGGGTATGTCCATTTGTGCTTGTACGACTTTTCCTCTATTATTCAATCTCGGCGTTACATACCCCCTTCCAGAGGGAACGTCGTACAGAAAGTTTTGTCGGAATGGACCGGTACGGAATTGTTTGATTTTAATCAGTACGGGATTCTTGGTAAAACTTCAAGACGGAAGGATGCCATGAACCGGCGAACTCATTATTCAATGAACGCAGTTTACAGGTTCCTCCTGGGCTTATCCAATCTATTACAAAGGGACCTTCAAATTTTGGGTATAGTTTAGCAGAAGTTTTATTACCCGCTGATGAGAGATGGTAAGAGCGCCTAAGCACTTTGTCACCGACACGAAATGTACTATCTCTTCGTCTCAAATTATACCTCTGACTTTGCCGTAAGTTAGCCTTTAGAAGGTTTTCCTCGACCATATGGTAAAGTTCTTTAAGTTTCGTCACACGCTCACACCAACGATGTTTGTGTTTTTGAGGCGGTATAGTATTCGGTACAACAGGTACTTTATTAGAACTTAGTTGGGCTAGAGGCCTTAACTCTCTACCAAAATTAAGAAAAGCAGGCGAAAACTTTGTAGATTCCTGCTTAACGGAATTCAATGCGAACTGGAACTCACCGATATATTTATCCCAATGTTGGTGATTCTCCTTTAAATATGAAATTATTAATTGTCTCACATTGCGGTTAGCTCGCTCTGTCGGGTTTGCTTGGGAATGATATAAAGGAGTTGTCCGAATTTCAATATTATAGACTGTAGCAATTTCCTTCACAACTTTGCTGACATAGTTTTTTGCATTATCGGTAATCAGAACAATCGGGGCACCGAAACGATTCAGTATAACGGAACGGAATTTATCTACTATAACGTCAGAGGTAGCCCGTCGAATAGGTACTAATTCAACCCATTTCGTAAAGATATCTTGGAATACGAGAAGGTAAATATTGCCATGGGAACTTCTAGGAAAAGGTCCCATCAAATCAGTGGAAACCACGTCCCACGGAGAGGTAAGGTATCTGGGGTACATTATACCCACGGGAGTAGTATTTAAAGGCTTAGTCCTCTGACAAGTGTGACATTGCTTCACATATCTAACGACATCCTGATATACTCCGGGCCAGTAATAAAGTCGACCAATTCGCCAATGTGTTTTGTCAATACCTAGATGACCAGCTTGAACATCCTCATGGTATTGTTTCATAATGGATTGTCTTAATTTCCACGGAACAACTAACTTCCAGTCTTCACTAGGGTCTTCCAATTCACCCTTAAGGAATTCTTTTCTCAGATAATAGAGTTGATTATTCTCAACTCTCCAATCGGGATGTTTTTGCGGATTCTGTTTAACTCTATAGAGTTTTCTATTATACCACTCATCTTTATTATCTGATGAAGCTGTATCTGTGGGGGTTATTACCATAGCTTGGAATTTATCGATACGGGATAGGGCATCTGCGATACAATTGTATTTTCCCTTACGGTATTGGATGGTAAAATTGTACGGTTGGAGCTTTAGGGCCCATCGGGCTAATCTACCCGAAGGTTCTTTTAAGTTCAATAACCACTTCAAACAATGGTGGTCAGTTATGACGGTAAATTGTGAACCCTCTATATAATGGCGGTTCTTCTCGATAGCGAAAATCACAGCTAAACACTCTTTCTCTGTGACTGAGTAGTTTCTTTCGGCGGGGGTTAGAGAACGAGAACAATAAGTAATAACTTTCTCTTCGCCGTCTTGCACCTGAGTCAAAACGGCTCCTAACCCTACTTGACTTGCGTCCGTTTGCAAGGTAAAGGGAAGGTCGAAATTTGGGCGAGCTAAAATAGGAGTAGACGTTAAATGGCGTTTCAACACTTCGAACGCATCTACTTGTTCTTTTTCCCAGCACCATGGGGTTTTCTTACGTAATAATTTGGTAAGAGGAGCGATAATAACGGAAAAGTTTGGAACAAACCGCCGATACCAACCGGCCATTCCTAAAAATCGCCGAAGTTCTGTGATATTTTCTGGAGTAGGAAATTCCACGACAGGTTTTATCTTACCAGGGTCTGCTATTAACCCATCTGCGTTAATCCGGTAACCTAGATACGCTACTTCTTGGCAGCCAAAGCTACACTTCTCTAAATTAATTCGTAGACCCGAATTCTTTAATCTTTTAAATACTTCTCTCAGCATCTGGCAATGTAACTCGAAAGTCGGAGTGCATATTAACACATCATCTAGATAAGCCACTACGTATGGCCACAATTCGGGACCGAAAATATCATCTACTAACCTCTGGAAGGTAGCGGGAGAGTTACAGAGGCCAAACGGCATGACTCGAAAACGGAATAAACCACGACCCGGTACTGTAAAAGACGTAATGTTACGTGACTCTTCATCGGAAAGAGGTACTTGTAAGAAAGCTTGCTTCAGATCAAGTTTAGAAAAATACTTGGCTTGACGAAAACTGTCTAAGATCGACGATAAATTTGGCATAGGATAAGAATCCTTAACGGTAACCGCGTTAATTTTTCGGAAATCTAGACACGGACGGTAGGATCCATCAGGTTTCCTCACCATAACCACCGGAGATGCCCAAGCAGCATGGCTGGGTTCAACGGTATTTTCCTCTAACATCCGGTCTAGTTCGGCATACAGTGCTTCCAACACTTTGGGGGAATATTGATAAGCTCTCTGCTTAATAGGCGGTGATCCCCTTACATCGATAGAGTGGGTTATCCGAGTAGTTAATCCGGGAGAATCCTGGAGTGACTGTACTCCTTCCTGTACAACACTATCTAAAATTGACCTTTGGTTCCTATTCAATATCTGCAATCCACAATTTGAGGATAAAGATGAATCAATCCTTGGGCCGACAAACTTATATAATACATCAGGACAATCGGCAAACCACCACTGATTAGTTCGGGCATTGGTGCATATGCCTGCCTCCGAAATGAAGTCCAATCCTAATAGGATGTCACTCGGTAAGTTAGGAAGATAATGTAGGCACAGATCGTATTTCCTATCCTGAACTATGATAGAAATGACATAGTAACAATTAACTATTGCAGAGACTCCCTCTACAGTCATAACCGAGAACTGTTCGATAAGAACGGGGTGTGGGCGAGGTTCTTGGGCAAACTTGTTTAACCCCTCATCTCCGATAAAACACATAGTTGCACCAGAATCATAAAGTGCATATGCGACACGTGATCTGCATTTCTCATTAATGGCTCGTCGTACGGGTATATGCCAAGATAGCATCCTGACATTCATACAGGTAGGCTCATTCTCCATTGATGAGATCGGAATATCATCACTCTTCTCCAAGGGTGACACTTTAGGTTCACGAAAGAGCGAGACAGTTTTGTCCAACGACAACGGTATTGAAGTTTTCCCCGTAGGCAGTGAGGTATTATCGGTTGGTGGCGACACGGAAATCTTCACAGAGGGCGGTAAGGTATTATTGGTTGGTGGCGGTACGGAAATCTTCGCAGAGGGCGGTAAGGTATTATTGGTTGGTGGCGGTACGGAAATCTTCACAGAAGGAGGAAAGGTATTATTGGTGTTAGGACCACGGCATTTACTAGGAGAGGTCTTTACTCCCAACTCCTGTTTTCGTTTAAAACAGCAATCCGGACAGGACATCGTGGTCTCACCTGGTCTCCCACAACCGTAACAACGTGGGGTCGGATCTCGAGGCTGTACAGGCATCACTTTAGGAACTCGGGACGGAAAGGAAACTCGACCTCTAGAATCTGATTTACTAATAGCACGACTACGACCAATGTTATCTATTTTCATGAGCTCCTCTACACGGCTACGCTCCGTTACAAACTCTATGAGTGACTCATAAGTCGGTATGGTTGTCGACGACTGCTTGTCCTCGAACGCTCTCCTCGTGCCAGAACCTAAGTTATTTAATGCTAACTGTAATTTAATAAAATCTCCCACATCCGGTAAATTTAGTGACATTAAAGCACTCATATTGCTGACATGTACACTGAGAAATCGTTGAAGGCTACTAAGGGATGAATTTGTTAGCGGTAGAAATTCGGTAATTCGAGATAAATATAAGCTAGCCAATCTTCGTTTATTCTGGTATCTAGCTTTTAATGCTTCTAGAGCCAGTACATAGTTTTGGGGCTCAAGGGCATACGCAGAAATAATTGCGGCAGCATCGTCTCTCAAACAAGTTCTCAAATATTGAAACTTTTTAATATCTGGTATGTTGGGGTCACTATCGACTAGCGACTGAAACAGAGAATAAAATGATGACCAGTCCTCGATATTACCTGTGAAGGTAGGAAGTTGTATTTTAGGTAACTGTCCCTCAGCCGAAGTTCTCGAAACAGTTCCCGTCGGAATAGTAACCATCTTGGCTTCCTTGGCAGCTAGATATTTACTCTTGGCTCCATCCAACAACTCGAAAAATCTATTCTGAACCTGTCCGGTATCTAATCTTAATTTTCGATCTTTAACTTTAACATTAATGACTCTAATTTCCGCCGTTAACTTCAAAAACCTTGTCTCGTACTCCGATAATCTGTCAAATTGTGCACGATAATCCTCTACGTTATCCGGTATTATTGATCGAAATCTACTGTGGAGGTCTGTCATCAGGGAGAACAAATCTTCTCTTTCTGATTGCAGAATTTCTAAATTTATTATTAATTCTTCCGCCATCGTTAAAGGGAATTCTATTCTAACCAGCAACCTAGTACAAAATAATTATACAAGAAAACAAAAAAATATTACACTACAAAATAAATAAATAATCAAATACAACAACAAATTATTATATGATTTATAATATTATATACTTCAGACAAACAGTTATTAAATTATTTATTCAATAATAAATTTATTATATATAACTAAACGAAATTTGAAACCATTTATATTATTTATAAAAAAACTAAATAAATTATCTCTGAATTATTTTTAAATAAATCATAAACTTATTTATAACAATTATATAAACCTTCAAAGATAAAAATAATTATTTTCAATATAATTACTTTAGAATGGAATAATATTAATATTCAAAATTGTCAAGCTTATTATTAATATTATTATGTTTATAAATACAAAATGAATTACTGTGTCTTAGTTATATTTTCTAAGAACAAACGATAATTATAGGTATACTTAAATTTAATCTATATTAAATATATATAAAAAAACACCTCCAAATAAATTATATCATCCAAAATCAATTACAAGTTCATTTCTTTAATTTTATATACTTAGATGATTTTATACTTATTTTCATTTTATTTTATTAATTAGTTTATTTTTAACTATATTAATAATTAATATCGATATATTTATGTGATTAATAATCAATAAAAAGAAAAACCAATGTACCAGCTGTTTGGGGACCATATATTTATGTATAATGAAAAATCAATGTCCCAGCTGAACAGTCATATATTTATGTATAAAAAAACAAAAACCAGCGTCCCTATTGTCCGGGCGCCATATACTCATGCGACCTTAATTGTACAATCGGTACTAAATAAATAACATAAGAGAGGGAAATTATATAAGAATAATTTATATAAAAAAAGAAAGAAAGAAATTTTATTATATTTAGATATCAATTAATAAACAAGATATATTTACAAACTTTGATTCATATTACGGTACACATATGTTTATTGTACAATTTCAGTTACACAAATAGCCTAAGCTCAACTTAGGTTGCTGGATAGAGACTCAACGGGGGGATCTACTGGTTTTTATTTATTTTATAACCTTTAATACGAGACACTTAATAGATAGACGTTATTAATAGAAAAAGTCAGTACGATACGGTAATGCTATGATGATATAGGAAGTAGGTGTATTTTCTTCGTTTTCCAACTAGAGACAAAAAGGCATAACGAAAAGCGATATCCGGAAACGGCGATGACTTAAAACTTGCACGTAACCTGAACTTGCGGTAGTCTAAAACAGCAGCTAACCGGAAACTTGCGGTAGCCTAGAAACTTGTGATAACCTAGAACTGGCGGTATCCTAAAACTTGGCCGTAACCTAAAAACTTGGCCGTAACCTAAAAACTTGGCCGTAACCTAAAAACTTGGCCGTAACCTAAAAACTGTAATAACTCATTACTAACAGGTACGGGAATTATGTAAATGTTTTCCATAAAGATATATATTATAATTCACACTCACCGGTACGATATCTGATAAGGGCGGTATTTATTGCAGGTAAATATCACAACAATATATATATTTTATTCTTACAGACACTACTGGAGAGAAACGTTTACGGTAGAATTTTCGGTAAGATGCAATACATTAATTAATTCGATAGCGAGACGATAATATTTCATCCATTGGACAGGCGAGAATATCTTTCTTTTTAACTTCGCCCTACCACTTGGCTATCTCCCCTCCAATCCATTAGTCAATCATATTGATTCCGATAGATGGCACGGGTATGTCCATTTGTGCTTGTACGACTTTTCCTCTATTATTCAATCTCGGCGTTACACCATTTTGAAAAAATTAGTCTTCGCTTCATAATTTTTATGAAATATTTAGAATTTGAGTAATATTTTTCTTTATTTTATATTTAAATAATAGTCAAATTGGAAAATTTCACAATCATCTAGTAATCTTATATTAAGTCTTTTGTTTTTTATGATTTAGGAGAAATAATAAAATAATTTTTTATTTCTTATATTTAATTCTGTACGAAAAAATAAGCAATTTTTATTTTTGTTAAAATTATTTTAAAATAAAATAAACTTACTTATTATACACTAAATTATACTTTATGAATTATTTTTTTTTCAAATAAAAAGAAGGATTATATTTTTTCTTTTTTATTTGTAATATAGTACATGATATACAGCAATGTATATTTTTTTCTCTCCTGGGGGGGGGGGGGGTTTTGACCCCCAAAACCCCCCCCCTGGTTGCGCCACTGACTCGTTGAGAAATGAACTTATAATTAACATTTCCTTTAAAACTGTTTAAAACCCCAGAGTGGACGCTGACAATTTGGGTTTTTCCTGGTAAGACTGCCCCCCCCCTGGTTTTTCCCAATAACAAAGTGAAAGAAAATTCCCTTATGTTGCCTCCCCTTCCGACCCCCTAAGAGGGGTTATTTTAAAGGAACAATCGGAAAATAATTTTAAATGAATGAATAAATGAAAATTCAAATTTTATATATAGTTTTTTATATATGTTTATTTATTCACAAAAAATTAATTAAATTGTAATTTAAATTCTTATAGTTTTATTAAATAAATCATTTTTAGTTATAATTTTATATAAGCATTTTTTAATTGAACCTATTCAATCTTGGCATTCCCTAATCAGCATACGCGGTTTCAATAACCCTTTTAATTATTCTAAATTCAATCTTTAATTAAATCTAATTTAACACACAACAATTCCGTCTCATTATTGTAATACAAAGTTAGAAATATTAAGTTAATATAATTAATATTATTTATTTATTAATACCAATTAATAATATTAATTACTTATAAATAATTCATAATAATAATAAATTGTGATACCAACTTATAGGAATATTAAAATAATATAATTATTATTTTACATATATATGAATATAATATAAATATTTTTAATTTTATTTTAAGAATAGATATATATCTAAAAGGCGGTAACTGTGAGGTCACATATATACATTTAAATATAAAAAAACTAATGAAGATGATTTTTTCCAGATATGTGATCAATAAAACTAAATAACTTAAGAGTATAACTAATGGTTTTCAATTTATAAAATCTAATTTAACACACAACAATTCCGTCTCATTATTGTATTGTAATACAAAGTTAGAAATATTAAGTTTAAAAAAAATTTAAAATATTTGAATTTTGAAAATTATATGTAGCGCCATCTGTCGATAGTTTTGTGACACTACAGATTTTTAGCAATATATTACTAATTAAATTAATTTTGGATAAATTAATTTTGGATTTAACTACACTAAAACCTTCCTTGGTATGCCCACAACAATTCCTGAAAGTTTCACCGTAATCGGACGGGTAGTTTTTGAGTCTATAGACAGACAGACAGACAGACACACAGACATTGCCTTTTATATATATAGAAGATTAATCATGTGAAAAACTATCAAACATATATCTTTATTTCTATGGTCAGTTTAGAGGAAAACAAATGAAAACATTGTAGGTAATGACCCTCTTCCAGTTGAGCTACATTTCTCAAAAGTTGATAAAAAAACTACGAATTTTGAATAATGTCCATGTACCAAATAGCTCAAACCGTTTTTGCCTAATCTTGTCTACATACACACACACAGACAGACATTTTTCTCAGCCTTAGTGAAAATGATTCAGGAACCTTCAAAACGTATAAAAACATCAAAATCTCAACATCGAAAATTTTCGTGATCGCAATACTATCTCTGGCGAGACAGAAAAAATAGTATTAAAGAGAATGAATTCTGTAATAAAACTTTTAAAAATAATAAAGAGTGTAGAAGTTGGATAGTTATAGCTCAGAATAGAGACCAGTCTGTTCTTAGTTTAGAAGGCATTCCAAACCGGCCTATCCCGTTTTTATTTCGGCTGTAGTTTCAGAGAGAGGGATGAAATCCCACCAGAAAGTGAAGGTTTCTATACGCGTGAGTCAATATTTTTTATTTTCAGATGGTGGGGGTGGGGCGATTAAATCTAGATGTATTTCTGAAAATCTAACATTATATTAACATTGAAAAAGCTAATCCTAGTTTTATAAAATGTTTCCTTTATTTTATTGCTAATTACTCAATCGATAATAAAAAGGAAGGCTAGAAACGCTATCAGCAGAGCAACTAGAAAGGAGGAGATAGTCGAAATATCATACAATAATGATATCTCCGTTCCAGTCTGTATCTCTTCTCTCAATTAGCCCCGTCCTATCGAAAATATTGTGCAACCCCATCCGACGAGAAGTATCAAGAAAAAAAAATATTTAAATTCTTCTCGAATATTATCTTTCGTGATTAGAGAACCTAAGTATTTAAATTTTTCTACATTTTCGAATTCTACATTAAGTATATTAAGACATTGTGTATTAATAGTATTATTCTCTGTTACTAAATATTTTATCTTAATTTCCAGCCCACCTCTTTTCCTGCTTCGATTAATTTTTATAATTTTTAATTGCAATTGCTGAATCTCCTATTATATTTAAGTCGTTTGCGTAACCTAATACTTGAATTTTTACCAATTAATCCTTCTGAATGAATTTAAAAAAACCACCAGGCCTACTTTTTCGTCAATAGTTATTATTTATTATTATTATTATTATTTTCCTCAGAAATCCTCAACACTCTCTAGTGTCAGTCAATTCTTTTTTGAGAATTAGGCTCACGGTTGCGATGGAGAGGGAATTCACCCTAACCCACAACAACCTTTATATTTCCTTTATGGCATTAGGACTTTTCTAAGAATATAACAAGTTTGTAGAATAACTGCTTTCTGGATAATGATGGAAAGTTTATCCGATAGTCCTAATACCTTTAAATTATCTTGAAATTTCACTGGAGATACTCCCTCTACCGACATCACTATTGGAACTATCTTCACAATTGTCAGCTTCCACAAAGATTTCAGCTCCATAGCAAGATTTTGATATTTGTAATATTTCTCCTTCTCGGTTTTTGAGGCGTTGTGGTACAAAGGGATGCCCACCTCTATTATTGTTGCCTTTTTTATCAATCAACAGAAGGTCAGGGCGATTGTAATCAATATATTTATCGGTTATTATGGGACAATCCCAGTACAGCACATAGGAATCGGATTCTAAGACCGTGGGAGGTGAGTATTTGTAATAGGGTTCCGGGATAGTAATAAGGTTGCACTTAAGGGAAATTTGTATGTGGAGGATTTTTGCCACTTGGTTATGTCTACAAGTGTAGACATTATCCGCTAGTGCACTGCAACCACCAGTGAGATGTTCTACTGTTTCCCCAGGTTTCCCACATCCCCTACATCGATCAACTACGTTCAACTTGAGGATGTTTTTCTCATAACTATGCGTCCTGATTGTCTTGTCTTGAATTGCTGTGATAAATCCCTCTGTTGGCGGGAATAGGTAGCCCTTTTCAAACATTGATAGTGATGTCTCCCTATCGACATTGGGGTCACTCAATTGAGTGGGATATTTCCCATGGAGTATTTTATCTCTCCAGGATGTTATGAGGCTCTCATATGGTTCAACTACATCGTCTATTACCTGTTGCTTTAGTTGGAGCCTGGTAAATTTGTCTATTTTTACTAATCTATCGATCTTAGGATTAGCATGACATTGGAAATATGAGCGCATCATTCTAATTTGCTTTTTGCATAGTTGCGAGATGTTTAATAGACCACGGCCACCGTCTCTCCGAGCGAGATAAAGGCGTTCGATTGCTGACTTAGGGTGATGACAATTGAATTTATATAGCATTCGGCGAGTTAATCGGTCAAATTCATCCAAGTCCACTTTGCTCCACTTAATTATGCCAAATGAGTAGGTAAGCAAAGGTACTGCCCAAGTATTGATCGCCTTAAACATATTTTTTGAATTCAACTTCGAGTTCAATAGCTTGGTCAGCCTAGACTTATATTTGGTGGTAAGCTCATTCTTCATAACTGTATGACTTATATTAAGGTTCTGTTGCATACCTAGATATCTATAATATAGCTCTTCAGGTGTTAGTTGAGATATACCATGTATTATTAGATTTGAATGAGTTATCTTACCTCTAGCCACGTGAAGCATCGCGCACTATCCATTCCAAAATTCATTTTTATGTCATCGCTGAACAATTTAGTGGTGTTAATTAATGTTGCCAATTCTCGCTCTGACTCCCCATACAACTTGAGGTCGTCCATGTATAGATGGCTATATTTTATTTTATCCTTTTTTTCCAATCTAAAACCTACTTCGGTTCTGTTTAGTAGGGTAGATAGAGGGTTAAGCGCCAAACAAAACCACATTGGGCTTAAAGAATCTCCTTGAAATATCCCTTTTTTTATTGAAATTTCTCCGATATCATGGCCATTTATTTTTAAATTAGTCCTCCAACCATTCATTAAATAGGAAAGAAGGTGGATTATACTTTTATTTATTTTGTAAATTTCAAGAGATTTCAACAGCCAATTATGAGGAATGGAGTCGAAAGCCTTTGAATAGTCAATGTAGCATGTGGATAAATTTCTTTTATTTTGGCAAGCTTGTTTCATAATAATTGAATCTAGTATGAGTTGTTCCTTACATCCAAGGCTACCCTTTACCCTTCTGTTCAAAAGCAATGATGTCTGGCACCTTTTGCTTTTGCTTTTTGTCGCAGTTCATCACGATAGTTATTCAATATATTGAAAAGATCCGGGGTGTTCTGATTAATATTTAAGTTTTTCATAATAGCCTCAACTTTTCTTTTTACTTTAGGTGATGTCCCTCCTTTTAAGTATTGAGCAATTAGATCTGATATTTAGCCCTAAATTTATCAATACTCTTTTGTAGACGTATTTTCCAGGACGGTTCTTTTAATATATTTTGTTGCTTAACGTGGCTACTTAAAGGTGGGAGTAATTGTTGATTATTCAGTTGGTATACCGTGGCTGCTGCAACGTAAACACCCAAATGGACTCTTTCAAAATTTAAATTTTCTTGGATGTATTTACTCAAAACTTCATTTGTTTTGAGGATCGAACGGACTGTGTTTTTAGCAAAAGCCAATTTAGGAAATCCTGGTCGCTTAGACGGCTCAGTACCCTCGTAAAAGGCTAGAAGGCTGTAGAAGAGTTGATATGTATCGACGTCCCCCGATTGGTTACTGCAGTTACTTCCCGGAGATGAACTATTAGGAGAGGTGCAAGAGATATTGACTAACATTTCAGATTCAGTCTCTTTTTGCGTTAACAATTTCCCCACATTCCTCGTTGCTAAGATATTTATTTTTTATTATAGCATTTCTCCTATCCGCAACATTTTGTTCAGATAATTTGAGTTCCGGATGTAATTTTGTAAATTCAGAGTGAAGTTTATATCTCCAGCCTGGCAAAGGATCATCTCGACAATCATTCACGGTGTAAAATGAGTGTATTATTTGACTATTTAATTCTTTAGAACATTTTATACGCTTAGAACGACCTCCCTCTGTAGCAGCATTAACATCACGTGAACGCGAGCATCGAAGTGGAGATATCATTAGTTGTTGTTGATAATTATCATGATCCTTTTGATGTTGGTTTGAAGCTGTAGCTTGTTGGTTGGCAGGGACCCGCTCCTTCAGTCCCCTGCCACCGGCGGCACGCACACTGTCACGTCCAGCACAGGCTCCAGGCGTGCCCTGGCGTTCCCCAGGCAGCGGTCCTTTTCCGAGGCTATCATTTATCTCCATATTGCATGGGTTTTTATAAGCTCGAGAGGGAAAGAGGCGCCATTCTCTTTCAGCTAAGCTGCTGTATCCCATTATAAATTAGGAGGGATTAGGATTAAAGTAGGGGTGTGATCAAGAAAAGAAAGAAGAGAAAGTAAAAAGTGTAAAATGAAAGACCCTTAGCCCTCGAAACCTAATAGCATCGAGGTCGGAAGAAACAAGAGTTGGCCAAGAGAGGCCAGATAGGAAAGATAACAGAAAGATATCTAGTACAAGTAAGTGGAAGCAATACTAGATATGGCACGGGACCTCATGGTTGCCAAACCATATGCTCATAAGTTATGAGCCCCTCAGGGAACTGGTAAGATCCCCCAGCGCGCAAACCGAACCGCCCGACGCATGCGACTGATAGGATAAAGGAAAGTGTTATTTATTTGTTTGATAGAGGTAGAGGGGGAGATGGAGTGGGGTACTTGTTTGGTAGAACGATGAACCCTGGCTCGGCTTAGTTAGAAAAAAATTTAAAAATAAAATAATAGTCATTATCATTAAAAATGATTAACACTAAACTAAATTTATTAATGAGTCCATAGACCCATCAATCTCAATACCGAGAATTAACAATTCAGGGCTCATCGTATCCACCTTGGCAGCAATTGACTAAATGTGCTCCATTTGAAAGAGCACTTCAAAATGAGTAAGATGATATAAAACTTACTGCCGTTTTTAAAAAATATCCCAAGGAAATCGGATAGGAGTCAGCAGCGATGCGACGCACGTCCGACCAGCACCGAGTTCACTCACCAATTATATTATATTATTATTATTATTCTTTAAGCCAGGGGCGCTAAAAATAGGGTGAATAATATAAATATAAAATTTTTTTATAAAATAACGTTTTTCCAATGGACTAAAAATAAAATAATTTTTCTATAAGCTTGACAAAGTTTATGGATGAATTGCTTCATATTCAACGAAAAACGTTGGGCGCATTTAGTTTAATTTATTTATATGAACAATCAAGTCAAATTTTTGTAATAATAAAAATTTTATTAAACACATAAACTGACAATTTTTTTTATCATGCAATAAAATTGAAAGGTTAAGAGCTGAGAAATTAATCTTTTATTATTTTTCACTGTAATATACTTATATCAAAGTATGTATCAAAATTTAAAAGAATTTTTATTAAATTTACATATTATCAATCTAATCCAAAATGGTTGATTATATTTGAAGAAATAGTGTTACTGTTAATTAAGTGTTTTAGAGTGGTATGTATCTTTTGCAATTAAAACAATTAAAGCTGCACAAATTGATATATGCAACTTATGAGTAGGTTTATGTTTTCAACTTTAATAAGAAAAATATCGAGAGCACAGCGACCAGCGTCCGCTCTCGTCAACGTATCATCAATGAATGACCAAAAATAAAATAAAAAAAATAAATTTAGAAAAATTTATATAAAACAATTTTTAGAATTTTATTCTATAAATTTCATCTATTATATGAAAAAATTCTGGTCGTTCTGGACGCAAGACCTTTTCAACATTTTTAGCGATGAACGATATCTATATATTTAATACGATAGTGTCCGTCTGTACGCAAAAAACTCCAGAGCCTAAACTACAAGGAGTAAGGTAACCAAATTTTTCTGAGGTGAAGGGTACCTCAAATGAGATGAAAAATAAAAAAGAAATTAGAATCTTAGGTAACTCCTGAGCTGAGCTGCGGGTGTTCCATTTTCCAGAAATATATATAAAGGAGAGTGTTTGTATGTATGTAATTTGTTTACTATTTTGTGTTGTCATAGAAACAGATATATATAATTAGAACCTCTCTCTCTCCCTCTATTTAAATTTTTAAAAATGGAGTGTTCTAACCAAATTAAGAAATTTAAATGCCTTATGCAACATTGATAGGTAAATGAATTGGACTGGAAGAGGAGACATGTGATTAGAGAAATTGGGGAAAAATCAACCGAAATGTAATTAAACAAAAAAATTCAAGATTATGCTACGGATACGACTTACATACAATTAACATACAAAATGTAGAATTTGAAAAAGTATAAATATTTAAATACTTAAGATCTCTAATCACGAAGGATAATACTATTCGAGAAGAATTTAAATCGACGTTGTAATTGAGTAACGCCTGTTATTATGCAGTAAAGGAGCTTATCTCATCAAAGAGGATCAAAATTAAAATATATAAAACAATTATTTTTCATGTTGATCGATGACTAGGGTGACCTTATTTCGAAAACACCAAACCGGGACAAACGGTATACCTTTTTTTAGAACTAAATTGACAAAATTTTGAAAAAAAAATTACGAAATGTCCTAAATATTGAAAAAACGGGACAGTAGGGTGTCCCGAAGACATTTTTGGGACAGAGCACCTAAAGACGGGACGTTTGGTCACCCTATCGATGACTCTGGGAGACGAGAGTAGATTTAGAGTATTTGTGAGATTAATATTGTTCGCAGCATTTATAGGCCAAAAGAAGATGAGGTCACAGGGGGATGGCGGAGATGGCATAACGAGAAATAATGTCCAGATATAGTTAAGGTTATAAAATCGAGAAGGCTGGGATGGGAAGGGGACGTGGTTGGAATTGGAGAAACTAGAAATTGGGAGAAACCGATTGGGAAACATCCGGTGGAAGACCAAGGACCAAGGTGGGTGGTCAATGAAGGAAGGGACATGGGAGAGATGGGACAGGGTAGGATTTGGTCGTAGCTCAGGATAGGGACGCTTAGAGAAATGTGGATGCTGCGGCTAAGAACTTTCGAAAACTGTAGAGACACAGAGTTAGATAAATATAACATATACAATAATAATATATAATTAATTTACTGATTAAATTAAAATATATTTTACAAGAAAACAAATACATGTCTTATCTACTTATACTGATTGAAACAAAATGGATGAAAACCTTTTACATACAGACTTTTAACCAAATACTATGTATCACTCGGGGGTACAGGGGGCGGAGCCCCCGTCTAGGTGTGAAGAGCGCCGAAGGCGCTCGGAGCAGCTAGTTGGGATTTAATGTGTTAAAGCTCAGAAAGTAACTTCACATATATATGTGGTGTTGAATGGCAGAAGAACATTTCAGCCATATCAGCCATTGTGAGAAATTCAGTTCTAGTTCCGATCCAGAATTCAGTCATGGGCTTTTTTGGAAATTATAGTTTTAAGTTTGAGTCACTCGAAAGCTCAGTAAATTGTTATTGAATCATTGTTGTCAAACTTTAACATTTCTGGAAGCCAATGAAGAATTTAGCCTCAAACTACCAGACGATTTTTTTAAAAAATCTGTTACACTATGTAGGGGAAGGTGGGGAATAGCGCTCACTTAAGGGAGGTTGTCCAAATTTGATACAAAACAAAACAATAATTAAAAAAAACACACATGTATCTATACATCACTATATTGACTAACTTGTTACAAATTAAAAAATGAAAATTTTTATTTTTATATCGTCATCATAAATAACTTTGTCTTCTCCGCTTTCGGACTATGAACTCTCTACTATTTTTCGCTTCACTTCGCTCTACAGAACAAGAAAAAAAGTTTATGCTATAATAATTGATTGCAGATAAACACGCTTAGCTTTGGGGAAGTAGTTGCGCCGTCTGTTATAACATAAAAAACTGAAACTATTTGACTAAAGTAAAATTAATAGACATAGACTTGATAAGTATTTAGAACACTATCTACGCATATAATAATAATCAAAATAAAATAAAATTTGAAATTCTTACAACTTAAATAAAAAAAAAAAGTTGATATATTAATAGATTGAAAATGACAATTTTGAGCGTCACAAGTTAATAAAATAATTATCACAAGAGAACGACGAATTGGGAAACAGTCGATAAAACCAAGAAAAACGATCCGCTTCTAAAAAGAAAGGAAAGATGTTTCCAAAATAATAAGGCAGAATAAAAGATTTATTAAACAACTAGAAGTACTCGTACACCCAACAAGAAGAAATTCTATGGAATGTTCAAAAGTAAAGTCTAAGGATACAACCCTTAACTAAATCTTAACTTTTCAACCCTACAAGGCAATCTGTCATTGAAAAATAAAGATGATTGTAGATTTTAAATAAGATAGATAAGATATTAAATAATCTCCTTAATTGCCAGTTACCCACAAGATTGTACTCACATAGCCGCCCTCACCACTGCCAACGAATGAAAAAAATATATGAACACATTATAAACTTAAGAATAATAAAGAACTGGGAGAAGATCGATTTATTGCGGAACTAATTTTGTACAACTTTGCTTCCGCCGTTTTCCAATAGATGACTGTAACGATGATCGATATAAATAGATGGTCATACAATAAGTTTAGGCATTTGCAAACATAACACCGTTGAAATATAAATCGATTTGTAGCTGTTATTATAAGGTTATTCTTGATGAAAAATTTAGCTTACAAGTCAAATTATCGTCATTTGCGGGAGGTTATAATTATTCTGTTTAATATGAAGAAATTTGCGGCTGAAGCTCATCGAACGCTCTCAATTTCCTATGGCACGTTTGAAAATTTTGATGGCACGCACAAAAACAAAATTATTTTTTTAATAATATTACCTTTTTTTTGATAAAAATGAATTAGAAATTAGGATTAGTAGGAATACAGCGAAAGAGAGACTTTTGAGTATGGCGGAAAATGTAGATTTTCAACAAAAAATTCTTATAAAATCTTGCGATTTTATATCCATTTGCCTTGTTGAGTCTACCGACATAACAGGCTCTGCTCGTTTAGCAATTTTTATTATTATTTTATTCACAACAATATTAAAGAAGAGTTAATAAGTTTATCGACTTTAACAACAACAAAAGGAATAGACATTTGTAATGCAGATATAGATGCATTGGAAAAAAAAAGAAATATGCCCATTTAAAATTGTGTCAGTTACAACTGACGGTTCTCGCAGCTTAACTGGACGGGAAAATGGATTTTTAAATTTATTTACAAAACTTGTTGGACACCCAATTCTTGATTTTCATTGTATAATTCACCAACAAGCGTTATGTGCCAAAATAGGTTTAAAAAATTTTGAAGAAATTTTGTGTTTTGTAACAAAATTAGTAAATTTTATAGCAGCGCGAGCATTAAATAAAAGAAAATTCCAGGAATTATTAAATGAAGTAAACTCATCATACAATAGCTTATATTATACAATAATGTACGCTGGTTAAGCCGCGGAAACGTTTTACAAAGATTTGTAGATTGTTTGGAGGAAATACGACTATTTTTAAATAATGAAAACACTATTGACCAATACAGTCAATTAATGGACGTGGAATGGTTAGCAAAGCTATATTTTTTAATGATTTTTGCTCTCACCTGAATATATTAAATATAAAACTACAAGGTGTAAATAAAACCGTAATTATAATGTTTGACTTAATCAAAGCGTTCGAAGTCAAATTACAGATTTTTAATCGTGATATTCTTTCAAATACATATAAATATTTTCCCAATACAAAAAAAATAATTTCTGAAAGTGAATGTCACGAAAAGCCAAATGAAGAGTTATTAATAAAAGAATTTTCAATTGTAATTCAATCCCTGATTCAGGAGTTTTCTGCAAGATTTACGCAATTTAAAAAGACACTTTAAAATACAATTTGAAAAATTTAATTTAAAAGTCTTTGAGTGGTTAAATTTGAATGAAATAGAAATGGAATTAGTTGAATTTCAGTCAAGTACTACTATATGGAACAGAAAATTTGTTGATTTAAGAAATTATTTAGAAATTATTGAAAGTAATCGATTATTGGGTAAAATAAATAAAATAGCAGAAGATGAAATTCTAACTACATGGAATTCAATTCCTGACACGTTTAATTGCTTAAAAATATTAGCAAAGGCAATTTTATCAATATATTCATCGACGTGGGCATGTGAGTCTCAATTTTCAGAATGAAATTTTATAAAAAATAAATATAGGAATAGAATGACAGATGAGTCGAGCTCTGCAAGCGTGCTGTTGAAGTTGACGAAATATGAACCGGATATTAAATCATTATCATCTTGTGTGCAGCAACAAAAATCACATTAAAAACAATTGCTTTAAACATTGCTAACGCTACTTTTGTTTGTAGCATATTGCTTATTGTAAAATTTTTGCTTTTTGTAATATTGATTAATAAAAATGTTTATAAAAAAAATCTCTTGTGTACAGCAACAAAAATCACATTAAAAACAATTGCTTTTAACGTTGCTAACGCTACTTTTGTTTGTAACATATTGCTTATTGTAAAATTTTTGCTTTTTGTAATACTGATTAATAAAAAAAAAAGTGGCACGTCAGCTACTTCACAAAAATTTTTATGACTTTCTGGCACGGACATCAAAAAAGGTTCGCCACCCCTGGCCTATGGTGAGGCAGCTATTAGTCAAAGAACGTGCCGAGAGTAGCTTCAACGCTTGAAGTACGGTGATTTTGAGTCGATGACTGATTGATAGAACGTTCTGATTTAAACTTGCATAAAAAGAGACTAAACTGAATTAAATAACTCCACAGGAATCTCCCTTCTTCTAATCTGTCAACATGTCTCAAACGTAAATGCCTTACTTTTGTGTATGACCTAGTAATATTGTCCCAAGATGAAGCCAGTGATTGAACAACTAATAACTCTCAAGCAATGTACAGAAAACGTGGGGCTGCAAATCTCATTTGAGAAAATAAAGTTCTGTGCATCAAGATGCAATGTCCGGTCCCTGAGGGTGATAAAATAGAAAGAGTAGCCCACTTCATATACTAAGGTGAAATTTTCGAGCTAACAGGAGATGCAAAAAAATTGCTTAGTAATGATCAAGAAAGCGCACGGAAAAATATATAGCATTAATAGCAAGTGCTTATCAAAAATTAGGCACTTCAATACCTTTATCATTACCAGCAAAAAGGAGAAAAATAGAGGCTTTGCGTGATCTCCAAGGGTTACACAATAAAATAAATAATGAAAAAACAACAAAATATTAAACACTGAAATTTTTACAAATTTTATTTTATTTTTATAAAAAGAACACTGTTATTTTGGAAATAACAAAATAATCTCAAAACATTTTACTTCTCCAGAAAATTTTTTTTCCATCATTATGCTTCTTTTTTAATCCTATTTTATTAATTCATGTCAGTAAAAGAAGAAGAAAATCAAATTGACATATATTTATATATATTTACAAGAAAACATCTTAAGATTTTATTTATTTTAAATATTTAATGAAATTGATTGATATAGATGAAATATTTTTTTTATGAATAAAAATATTAAAAAAATTATTTTATTAAACATGATTTTAATAAAATTATAAAATAAAACTCTAAAAATAAAAATAAATATAAATGATCTATTTATAAAAATAACTTAATAAATGTAACAAATTAAATTATATTTTTGAAAGAAGTAAATATTTTTAGAATTCCAAATGTTTTATACAAAAAAAAAATAATTAATTTAATCTTTAAATGATAAAATAAAATCTTTATATTATTTCTTTATTGTTTGATTCAACTGAAATTTCAGAAAATATATCACCAAGATATTGCCCACTAAGGAAACATTGAATGACCGATGAGGTTTTTATGTTGAATGAGAGACGATTTATCAATCTAAGATGATTACTTCTTCCACTGTAATAAAAAACAATAATTACCTTGGAAAATAAATGAAAATAAAGTAAATATCAATAAATGGCTAACCTGTGTCTTTTGAAAGAGGTCGAGTTTGTTTCTCTGGCGCTTGTTCGTCGGTTAGATCGATCAGAACTACATCCGGGGTAGGTGGAGGACGAGTACTGTTGTGGCAAGAAGATAAAGACTGTAGAGAAAAGGATTGAATTGAAAATTGTTGAAGAGGATGAAGGCAGGTTCAAAGAAGGATCATATAATTTAGTAAGTATTCGGAATTTACTAAAAAAAAATAAATTTATTTCGAAACTGGCTTAATTTATTATTTTAAATAAGATCAATTTATGAAATGAATCATATTATACTTCTTAATTAAATAAATAACCCATATAGAACAACTTTATATGTGTTGGAGTATTGGTTTAAACTTCATTATATGTAAGGAATCAGAAATAAAAGTTTAGATCACAAAATGATTATCAAATGGATAATTTGCAATAAAACCGAATACTATAGTTAAATATAATTTTAAGATTTAATAATAAATTGAATTATAAACCAAATTTTAACGTCTTTATGAATAATTTAAAGCAAATAACACTGATCAACATGGTTTTCTACACATGAAATCTGATTTATCAATCTGGGTTTTTCATACTGAATTCAGATTTGTAGTCAGAATTTTTCCATCAGGCAGTTTTTTTGAAACTACTTTTTTAAAATTGATTTTAACATACTATTTGATCTGTCATAGGTACTTTTATGCAAGCATTTAAGAAAATTATATGCAATGTCATGTTGGACAACCAAAAGACAGGACGAGTTCATGCTCGATTTGCAACATGGATTCACTAAATTTTGGAATAAATTAGCATAGATGAGAAGCCTCACTAAGTTAGAAAATCATGAATCTGCCAAAAAAATTGTCATATATGCTTCTATTGAATCTTGTAATAATGTATTTACCTTCATTGTATATTAATTACGAATAATAACAAATTTTTTCAAAGTTCTGCATAACTGAAGGATATAATTTTTATAAAAATAGGGTCATTCATAATGGCTAATGAACATTTTGAAGGTCTGTTAAATCCTAAAATACTATCGTGACAGTGGCTGATCTAATTATACATTCTTATAAAGCAATAGGATGTAACATGTCCTTAAAATCGGACTTTTTGGGCTCTCACTTGGCTTGTTTCCAGAAAATCTTAGGGCTCCCTCTCTGATGAGCACTTTGAGCATTTTCATAAGCAAATTCCACAATTATAATGAATATTGGATTATAAAAAAATGTTCTAGATGTAAAATATGGGCAAATCAGAATGAGTTAAATATCTAGTTGCGGATTTTATTAAAAATTATAAAATATGTAAAGGAATATCATAGAAAACTTGCCTGAAAGGTAAAAACTGAAATAATAATAAATTTAGTTTGAAAAATACTTCTAAAATTGTAAATTTTTATTCTTGTGAAAGAAAGTTAATTTTTGTCGTTTAGTGTAATTGATTATTTAGTTAATTGTTCTTTTAAATAGAAAAGCAAATATAAATTATATGATTCATTTATTATTAAAGCAGTAAGTAAGGACTAATGAATCTCAAATATTTTTTTAAAGAAGGTAATTGTGAAAACTTACTTCAGAATTTGAAGGTCGGAATTTTTTCTCAGGTGGTTCTGAATCCAAATCATTTGAAAACCGATAAACTGGTATTCGAATTCCATCTTTGGTGACTAGCATTGATGACGGTTCATCTATATTTTCTTTTTTTTCATCTTCATTCTCAGAATCGATTAGAATTATATCAGATTCATCTGTTTTTTCAATTTGTGTAACATTTGGAAGGTTGCTTGAAGAGGATTCTCCTGAATCATTTTGGTTGTTTGCATCATTTCCCAATACATTCTGCTTATGTTTTAAGGACATTTCTTTTATCATATTTTGACATTGATCACAGCTCCAATTTAGTTCTTTCACATTTCCACATTGTTTATGAGCACCAGTTGAACCACATACATTACAAATATAAATTTCCCATCTTGAATAGGAGTCATTATATTCTCTACCTTTTGGACATTTACAAGAGGTAATATCACATTTATTAGGCCTAAAAAGGAGATCTTGATAAGCTCCAGGTTCCAATTCCCAAGCAGCATCTCTTTCTGGAATGTAAACTCCTTGCGTTTCAATTTGTTCAATAAATTCTTTATTATTATTACAGAGTGGGCATTTCAGAAAGTGTTTACCAGCTGTTAAAGCTAATTGACTTATACAACGTCGATGAAAACACATTTTATCTTTACAACAAGAAACATATACATAATTATAAAAATTTTTTTCTTTGTTATATTCTAAACAGATATTACATAGTCCAGAGGGTCGATTTTTGATTTTTGGCCGATGTGCTTGGCAAAAAGAAGAAAATCGTCCAAAAAATTCATGAAATGAATTTTTTTTAAGTCCGCAAGGTAAATGAAAAGCAACATTACACTTAGAACCAACACATCGTATAGTAGCACCATATTTATTACAATATGTACATTGAATATTTAAACCACGTTTTAGTTCTTTTTGTATATCTTTATCCAAGAATCCTAATATTCCTTCATCATCTTTGCCATTTTGTTCGAGATAAGAAGAGAAAAGCTGAAATACAATTGTCATTTTATTATGAATTTATTATAATTCATTATTATTTTATAAGATTTTAAACATTATATATATATATATATATGAATTCTAAATATTTATAATAATAGTATATATTTCTTAAACAGTCTTTGCATGATTTTTATTTTAATTTTTTATTTTTTTGTTTAATCAAAAACTCTGATATACTAATTTTAATTTTGTCAATGACATTAAAATGAAAATAACATATAATCAAATTTAATTTTTCTAATTTTGAAAAAAATTATTGAAAATAAAATATCTAAGTCTTAATAAACATAATATAAAGCTAACAAATTATTATATAGAGAACTATTAATTATTCATAACAACTAAAAAACTATTAACAAAGTTTTCTTAAATGTCTATCTTTTATCATTGTTTTTGGCAATATTAAACATAAAATCAAAAGTATATAAACAGATATAAATAATTATTTAAAAGCAATTTTAGAAGATGTGGACAGAATAATATCTTTGATTATGATCTGAGTAAACCAATGTAAAAATTCATCAATCAAATTAATATTAATTAATAAAAATTGAATAATAATTATAATAATAATATAAAGATTTAAAAAATTTTAATAGAAATAGTTATGAACAATGTGATTTAAACAAAGTTAAGAGTTAAAATGAAAATGTTAAAAAATTATGAATTAAAAAAAATATTAAGTTCATTTAATTTTGATTATTAATTCATATCATAAGTTACATTGATAAAGTGAGCTAAGAAGAATAAGAAATAGTTGATAATTAAATTATCTTTAGAGATTTGTATAAAGTATAAATTAATTTCGAAAAATTATTAAATAAATAAACATACCAAGCAATAATAATGAACACGAAGGGATTTTAATGAGTACCAATCACCAAGAAAAACTTCATCAGTCATAGATGTTAAACAAAATTTACAGGATTTTTTTTTTTGACTCCGATCCATTTTTTTCCTTTCTTTACCTAATAATTAATTTGAATTGTATTTTAAATTGACATTCACATATATATTTAATTATGAAATCTTGAAGATGAAAACAAAATAGATATACTTACATAAAAATTTTCAATATCTGTCAATACATTGTAAAAACAAAATAATTAAAATAGATCAAAATATTTTTATTATTAAAAATAATAATAATAATATAAAAGAATCAAATGATTTTTTAGAATAAAAACTTAATTTTTACTTTATTTTTAATTTAAATAAAATTTAGAATATAGAAAGATAATAATGATGAATAACAATCAATATGCATGAATTATCATATGATAATTTAAAGTAAGATCTAAAATAAATTCAAAACATTTTAAATAATAAAAATGCAATTTAAAAATGTTAAAATTTGTCTGTGAAAGTTATCGTCTCCTAGACTCCTAGAAAACGAGGGAATTTGAGAATAACAAGTATGGAGAATAGCGTGGTTTCTTATTGGCTATTCAAAAAGTGGGATATTTGAAATTAAAAGAATAATAAATAGATACTTTTACTTTCTATTTTATTAAATATTAAACAAAATATATATAAATATAAATATAAATAAATATTATATTAAGTTTTTTCAACTTTTTTTTATAATTTCAAAATATGAATGGATTTTTGTAAATTTTATATCTAAACAACTTAAAATGTCAAATATTAAAATATCAATCATATTCATATAAAATATAAAATTTTGAAAATCAACTTGCTATTAAATTCAGAAATATGAGTGTAATCATAATTGGGAAACCATCATGAGATAGACCAAAGGTAAAGAAGAACTAGAAGAAATTTGGAGAGAAAAGACGTTTGATGGAGGTCTGTCAGAACAGAAACTTTAAGAGATATTTGCTTGCTGCGACTAATAATTTAAAAAAATCCCCTAGCGCCACAGAGTTAGATAAATTTCTTCTATGGGAGGAAAATAACTATGGTCTAGAAAAATTAATAAAAGAACTTAATAATAAAAAAATAAATAATTCAATTAATTTAAATTAATACTATTAATGAATGTATTATATATTGTTAGTTTATTTATAGTTTTATAACGTTAAAAATGTTAATTTTACTTTTATAAAATGTCTCAAAAGTCTTTAATTTTGGATTTTCTCAAATTTCATTTTAATTATAAAATATCAAAATTAAATGAAAGCTCAGGATAGGGGCACTTGAAGAAAGTGTTTGCTGCGGCTAAAAACTTTCGATTACCATAGAACATATGGTAATCGAAAGTTTTTAGCCGTGTTTCTCAACCACTGTGCCGCGGCACTTTAGGGTGCCGCTAGATTACGAGGCTCTTAAACTATTTTTCTACATTTTTTCAATTTGGTTCTAAAAAAAGATAAACCGTTTTTGGGACCGCTTTTTTTCAATATGGTAAACTTTTACACTTATCTTTTTCTTTGTGTGCCGCGGTAAAAAAAATGGTTGAGAATCGCTGCCATAGAACCACAAAGATAGATAGATAGATATAACATATATCAACGGTGGCCAAACCGTGGTTCTTTTTGAGTTTATTGTGGCTGTAAAATCTTTTCCTATTTGGCTCTAATTATCACCAAGTGTGACCACCCCTGACATATACAATAATAATATATAATTAATTTACTGATTAAATTAAAATATATTTTAAATAAAAACATAAAAAATGAATGTTTTAATATACTAATTGAAATAAAATGGATGAAAATCTTTGACATACTGACTCAACCAAAAAATGTTTCCGAGGGCAGACGGGGCCCCATGTCTATGCGCGAAGAGCGCCGAAAGCGGTCTGAGCAGCTAGTCAATTATATCAAATATATTATATACATAAATTATATTCAATAATTAAATTAAAATGGCTTTTCTCAAGTAAGAATTATTATATCAGAATTAAAATTAGAATTTATATAAAATTTATAGTTATTGATTAGTAAATTGAAAGGATATTTTGGCAGATTTTAGACTTGAATAAATAGGCAACAAATATACTAACATGAATAATAAAGATAATTTTTAAATGTATTTAGTTAATAATGTTTTATTTAATGGATGAAATACAATAATTAATATTATTAATCAGTTAAATACTGATTTGAATATAAAACTATAAAGTATATAACTATAATCAAAGAAAGAATCAAAAATAATTCTTAGTCTGCATTATTAAGCATTTTTTTCAAACATTATGTATTTATTTTTACATTCATTTTCTTTCCTGGAGCTTTTTACATGTATGATTTAATAAATGAGCTTTTTGATTATTTACTCGTGAAAGAATTAAAATCGGGATTTTCATTATTTATTATTAACAATTATAGATAAGTAAAAAGAAAAATCATTTGACATATTTTAGAATTGTATAAATAAATAATAGATAACTAACATGAATACTGTAATAGACAATTAGTATTAATGTATTTATTATTGGACCAAATAAAATAGTAAATATAATACTAAGTAAAATAAATCATTTTTTTATTGATTTAAACATCTATAAAGTATATAAGCTAGAATGAAAGAAAATCATTTTAGATTGCATTATTAAGTATGCTTTTAAAACATTATGTATTATTAATATATGTTTATTTAAAAAGATTTATATTTATAAAACTTTTTACAAAAATTACATTCATAACGCTTTTCTCCTGTATGAATTAATAAATGACTATTTAAATTAGATTTTAGTATAAATTTCTTTAAGGCTTATCATCTGTATGAAATTTGATATGGCTATTTAAAGTAGATTTTTGATTAAATTTCTTTTTACAATAATTACATTCAAAAGGCTTTTCACCTGTATGAATTAATAAATGATCTTCTAAAATTGATTTCCGATTAAATTTCTTTTTACAATAATTACATTCAAAAGGCTTATCACCTGTATGAATTAATAAATGTCTCTTTAAATGAGTTTTATCAATAAATTTCTTTTCACAATAATTACATTCAAATAGCTTTTCACCTGTATGAATTAATAAATGTCTCTTTAAATGTGATTTATCATTAAATTCCTTATTACAATAATTACATTCAAAAGGCTTTTCATGTGTATGAATTAATAAATGACTATTTAAAGTAGATTTCCGATTAAATTTCTTTTTACAATAATTACATTCAAAAGTCTTTTCACCTGTATGAATTAGTAAATGTATATTTAAATCTGATTTTTTGTAAATTTTTTTTTTACAATAATTACATTCGAAAGGCTATTCACCTGTATGAATTAATAAATGTCTATTTAAAGTTGATTTCTGATTAAATTTCTTTTTACAATAATTACATTCAAAAGGCTTTTCACCTGTATGAATTAATAAATGTGTATTTAAAGTTGATTTCCGATAAAATTTCTTTTTACAATAATTACATTCATAAGACTTATGAATTAATAAATGATCTTCTAAAGTTGATTTCTGATTAAAAGTCTTTTTACAATAATTACATTCGAAAGGCTTTTCACCTTTATGAATTAATAAATGTCTATTTAAAGTTGATTTCTGATTAAATTTATTTTTACAATAATTACATTCAAAAGGCTTATCACCTGTATGAATTAATAAATGTCTCTTTAAATGAGTTTTATCAATAAATTTCTTTTCACAATAATTACATTCAAATAGCTTTTCACCTGTATGAATTAATAAATGTCTCTTTAAATGTGATATATCATTAAATTTCTTTTCACAATAATCACATTCAAAAGGCTTTTCTCCTGTATGAATTCGTAAATGTCTTTTTAAATCACCTTTCAGATTAAATTTCTTTTCACAATAATCACATTCAAAAGGCTTTTCTCCTGTATGAATTCGTAAATGTCTTTTTAAATCACTTTTCAGATTAAATTTCTTTTTACAATAATTACATTCAAAAGGCTTTTCTCCGGTATGAATTAATAAATGTGTATTTAAAGAAGATTTATGATCAAAATTCTTATTGCAATAATTACATTCAAAAGGCTTTTCACCTGTATGAATTAATAAATGTATATTTAAATGTGATTTATCAATAAATTTCTTTTTACAATAATTACATGTAAAAGGTTTTTCGCCTGTATGAATTAATAAATGTCTATTTAAATTATATTTCTGAATAAATTTCTTTTCACAATAATTACACTCAAAAAACCTGTCTTCTTTATTGTTTGAATCTTGTTTTTGTTCAAATTTTTCGTCTAAATCATTCTCTGTATCCTTCTTGAGATTTATTCTATTTTTTAAAATTGAAAATATTTTTTTATGAAAACATTTTTTTAGATGTTTAGATAAAAATTCCTCACTTATAAAATTTGTATGACAATATTCACAAGAATATAGTCGACCTAAAAAAAATTGTTTCTGTTATTTTAAATCATTATATTTTTTTATATATCTAACAATTATATCATAAAATTTAAGGAATAATATAACAATAAATAATATTTAATAAAATGATTTTTGTTAAAATTAACATTAATTAAAAACAATGAAATTAATGAAAAAACATCTATAAATTACCTATATAAATTGGATATTTTCTGTCTTCTTGTGAATAAAGATCCATTTTTAATTGATTAATGTATTATCAATTATAAAATATATACTAGGTAATAGGTAAAATAAATCTTTTATATTTTGATTTTTATTGATAATCAAAATAATATAATAATTAAAGATAATCACACTCTGTGGAGCACAGACCATCCGTTAACAGACTGACATAAATTAAATTAGTTTCTTCTCTTTAAGATAGCAACATTATAGGTCCTGCCCTCTAGAGGCCAAATGGTTGAACCAATCTATAATGGCAATATGGCAGTCAAAATAAGGTTAGATGGAATACATGTTAAAATTTCAATCTTTTTTATCTAAAAATTTATAGAAAAATATAAGATGCCCATACCAATTTCTAAGAAAGGATGATTATGACTATTTAATGAAACAAGTTTGGTAAAGTAATTAACCTCCCTTACCTCACGGGGTTAAATTCAATAATTACCAAAATTAGAAAATTTATTAATTCCCAACCATTCCCAACATTTTCCTAAATAAATTTGATAAATCTGCCAATAAGTTTATTTTAGTTCTTCTAAGTGCACCCAGAGGCGCTGAAAAATTAATATTACTGTCCGATTCAACCCCCCGACACAGGCCCAGAGCTTTTGAAAACATGTTAAGGACATAGGGGCCACAAGAGGCGCTGCTGGCACTAATTTAAATCCGAAAGTTTTTCATAAAACAACCAACAGATGCCGCACCAGGCTCATTTTTAAATTCATGAAATCCATTTGAATCATTTTAAATATTGTGAAGTGTCGTAAACATGTAAACATCTGATTGTCTAACCTAAACAATTTGAAACAATTGTAAATATTATATTATCTGACTGATCCGACACCCTCCAATTGCGATCAATATGAATAATAATAAAGTAAGTATAATTAATATAATTTTACTATTATTGATATTGATAAAGTTATATAATATATGTACATATAAATAAATTTTTGATTTTGCAGTTTTTAGATTGTATTCATAAGAATTGTCTGCTAAAATATCGTGTATGCAAACTTCATTTTAATGATTATGATTTCCACACACCTGAAAAGAAGAAATTAATTAACCCTTGAATATATATAAATCAAGATGGTAGGTTTTGTGATATTTAATAATGGAATATCCAAGGTTGGGAAAACAGAGGAATATACACCTCAGTTGTATAAATTTTATAAATTTTTTTTAATTTTGTTTAAAAACATGTCACAATAATAATCTATTTATTAAATAAATAGGTTACATAGAACATTATTCTTTTCATTTTAGATGTGCAATTTATATAATTATATAATTGAAAAATTGTGTAATTTTTATTTAAGTGAGAAATTTAATATAATATGTTTAAAGAAAAATATGTATAAAAGATTTGTTTACAAATGAGATACACATCATTATTGTTAATGATTTTTTGTAATAATCTATTTTCAAATAAATATGTCACATACAACATTATTCTTTTCTTCTAGACATGCAAATTATGAAATTTTTCAGTTAAGTGAAAAATTATTTATTTGGGGATAAGACCAACATTTCAGCAATTTTCTGAAAAAAAAAAATTTATTTCTGAAATGTCAGTTTTAGCTCTAAATAAATAATTTTTCACTCAACTGAAAAATTTCATAATTTTTTCATTCCTCCCGCTCTCATTCAAATGATTCAAAATGGAATTTAAAAATGGTGCCAGGCCGGTTTTTTTACATCATAGTTCATATAGAGGCCACTTTTTAGCAGCAGCGCTAAACGCTGTTTCACGAATTTAGCATTGCGTGTCGGGGGGTTGGTCCGATTCTTACAAGATTGTCTGTGGCACAGATTATCTATGATTCTAATCAAAAAGCAAAATTTAAAACATTATTACTTATTACCTTTTATAAAATTTATAATTGATTATATATTTATCAATTAAAAATGGATCTTTATTCACAAGAAGACAAAAAATATCCAATATATATAGGTAATTTATAAATGTTTTTTCATCTAAATTAATGTTAATTTTAACAAAAATTATTTTTTTAATTATTATTTGTAGTTGTATTATTCTTTAATTTTTATGATAAAATAGATATAGAAAAATATAATGATTTAAATTTTTCGTAAAGAAAAAAATTTTTCTTTTAGGCCGACTATATTCTTGTGAATATTGTCATACAAATTTTATAAGTGAGGAATTTTTATCTAAACATCTAAAAAAATGTTTTCATAAAAAAATATTTTCAATTTTAAAAAATAGAATAAATCTCAAGAAGGATACAGAGAATGATTTAGACGAAAAATTTGAACAAAAACAAGATTCAAACAATAAAGAAGACAGGTTTTTTGAGTGTAATTATTGTGAAAAGAAATTTATTCAGAAATATAATTTAAATAGACATTTATTAATTCATACAGGCGAAAAACCTTTTACATGTAATTATTGTAAAAAGAAATTTATTGATAAATCACATTTAAATATACATTTATTAATTCATACAGGTGAAAAGCCTTTTGAATGTAATTATTGTAAAAAGAAATTTAATAAGAAATCTCATTTAAATGAACATTTATTAATTCATACAGGAGCAACGCCTTATATATGTAATTATTGCAATAAGAATTTTGATCATAAATCTTCTTTAAATAAACATTTATTAATTCATACAGGAGATATGCCTTTTGAATGTAATTATTGTAAAAAGAAATTTATTGTAAAATCAAATTTAAAGAGTCATTTACTAATTCATACGGGCGAAAAGCCTTTTGAATGTAATTATTGTGAAAAGAAATTTACTCAGAAATCTCATTTAAATAGACATTTATTAATTCATACAGGTGAAAAGCCTTTCGAATGTAATTATTGTAAAAAGAAATTTAATCGGAAATCTACTTTAAATAGTCATATCATATTTCATACAGATGAAAAGCCTTTTGAATGTAATTATTGTGAAAAGAAATTTAAACAAAAATCTGATTTAAATAGACATTTACTAATTCATTCAGTTGAAAAGCCTTTTCAATGTAATTATTGTAAAAAGTTATACAAATATAAATCTTCTTTAAATGATCATTTACTAATTCATACAGGTGAAAAGCCTTTTGAATGTAATCATTGTAAAAAGCAATTTAATCATAGATCTAATTTAAATAGACATTTATTAATACATACTGTTTGAAAAATATGCTTCATAATGCAGGCTAAACAGCTTTTCTTTGATTCGATCTTTGATTATATCTTATTTACTTTATAATTCTATGTTTAAATCAATAAATATCTGATTTATTTAACTTACTATTTATATATTTTGGCACATAGATTACTAATTCTCTATTACATTTAAGATTCCTATCTTTTATTATTTATGTTAGTTTATTTATTATTTATTTATTTAAGTTTAAAATATGTCAAATGATTCTTCTTTTTACTAATCTATAATCTTATAAATAAAAATGAATCGCAAAATGTGTTGGTAACCGCATCACTGAATAACGCCTGGACCAATTTTGACAATTCTTCGTTGAAGTCCAAGGATGGTTTTACGGCGAGAAAAAATCGAATAATTGCCGGGAAACCCCTAAAAACAGCCATTTTTTCCCCCATACATATTTTTCAATATTATGCAATATGTACATAATTACTATTTTTCAATATTATGTAATATGCAGTGGCGCAACCAGGGGGGGGGGTTTGGGGGTTAAACCCCCCCTCCAGGAGAGAAAAAAATATAAATTGCTGTATATTATGTACTATATTACAAATAGAAAAGAAACTAAGTAAAAAAAAATCTTTTTAAAAACACACTTTACTTAAAATTGCACTAAAAAGTAAAAAATAAAATCACTGTAAAGTGTGTGCACCCAATAGTGAAAGCAAATGTTTTTAGGTGTTATAATTTGAACGCACACACTTTACAGTGATTTTATTTTTTACTTTTTAGTGCAATTTTAAGTAAAGTGTGTTTTTAAAAAGATTTCTTTTTACTTAAATTTATTTTATACTTTTTAGTAGAACTGCTATCGCCATCTATGATTGAAATAGGAACTATTCCATATTCCGCACATGAAAGTTTAGTTAATTAATTACCACTAATAGATAAATAATTCAGTGGATTTTTTTAATTGATTCGTGTATTATTAGCAGGAGCAAGCGCGTATGCAAAATTTCAAGTTGATTGAATGACGGGAAGTTGTTGAAATATCGATTATAAAATGCCGCGGACAAACAAACGGACAACCGGACAGTGTGAGTTAAGTAAAGTGTATTAAAAATATAATCCGTCTTTTTATTTGAAAAAAAAAATAATTTTTTATGTATAACTTAGTGTATAATAAGTAAGTTTATTTTATTTTAAAAAAATTTTAACAAAAATAAAAATTGCTTATTTTTTCGTACAGAATTAAATATAAGAAATAAAAAATTATTTTATAATTTCTCCTAAATCATAAAAAACAAAAGACTTAATATAAGATTACTAGATGATTGTGAAATTTTCCAATTTGACTATTATATAAATATAAAATAAATAAAAATATTTCTCAAATTCTAAATATTTTTTATTAATAATACATTAATTGCTAATTTCATAAAAATTATGAAGCGAAGACTAATTTTTTCAAAATGAAAACGGGTAAAAATCCCTAAATGAAAAAATCCATAAAAGTCAAAAATTCCTAAAACCGAAAATCCCCAAAAGCGAAAATCCATAAATAAAAATATCGCTGACTGAAAAAATCCCTAAAAGAAAAAATCACTAAAAACAAATTTTTTCATTTTTGTATTAATTTTAATTGTGACTCAGAAAATTAAATCACAAGGTGAACATGACACCCAGTTGCCTGAGACACGACCTCCCAAGGAAGTAATCAGGCCTGGACCGAAAGTAGGGAAAAATAGGTTAAAAAATACATACATAGGGCCCACACTCGTGATTTTTCCAAAAAAAAATAGGGGTGTCAAATTCGTATGTAAAATAAAGGGAATTTACTCAAATTCCGTTTATTAGCATACGTTTTAATAGCTTAATGATTCCAAATATAAAATACACCATTTGCACCGTATATTTCACCAGGGAATATATAACGCAATTTGTGAAATATACTATCTTCAGAGGTTGTCTTTTTCATTTTGCTCAATGCATTTATAGAATCATCAAATCAATGCCAGAAGTTTCGAAGTTGATTCGGAGAGATTGACTGATTGAAGGCGGAAGTGCTTTTGCTCGCTTTTGACATTCTTTTGGTTATCTTTGGTTGTGGCGGTTGAATCTCCCTCGTTTTTTCGCTGGTTTGTTCCTTTTTTCTGTCGTCATCGGTTGATGGGTGGTAAGTTCTGTTCACCTAGGGTTTGCTCCTTAGGGAGGACTTTTTTCTTTTCTTCGGCATCTCCTCTGATGTGGTTGAATGACCGAATTACTTCTTAATTTTGTTCATTAAGTGTTTATTTTTGGAAGAATAATCCGGATATTTATTATATTTACTATATTTGGATTGTGTTTTTTCTTATTTTTTTTTTCTACGGGTCATTCATCTAACTTGACTCCCACCAAATTGCTGTGAGGGGGGCGATGGTGTGTTCTCCTGCATCGCTTTGTTTGGTCTGCGCTTCTTCGCTGCTGGTTTGTTTATTTGTTGTTTATTTATTTATTTGTTTATTTGTTGTTTATTTATTTATTTGTTTATTTGTTGTTTATTTATTTATTTGTTTATTTGTTGTTTATTTATTAATTTATGCTGGATGATTGTTGTGTATGTTAAGTATGCAGTGTTTTCAATGTAAGAATCCTATTAAACAAAGGATTGTAAGATGCGAGTCTTGCTCGAACTTTTATCATCCCAGCTGTGGTCGGCTTCACAGGTCCTTGAATAAAAAAAAATGACCTGGTGTTGTGCCCAGGTCCGATTGGCAACTATGAGACGCCTGCTGAGGCTGCATCTGATTCGGCCCCTGCTGTCGTCCCGTCTCTCCCGTTGGAGGAGGTAGACTTGTTGTCGCAGAAACTCGAGGGAATAGTGTACAGTATATCTAACCTCTTTGCTCTCAGTTGCCGGGACGGAACGAAGGTGGCTCAATTCGAGAGTGAGGTTGCGGAACTGAATCTGGTATTTGGAAAGCTAACATCGGCATATGCCCATTTGGTCAGTGTTTGAAGGATATTATTAAGGAAACAGTGAAGGCTACGATGGGTTCTTTTGGGGTTGCTTCGGGCGGGGTGAACAGGGACGAAGCAGTCCCTTTGCCACGCATGTACTCTTCAGCGGCGAAATCCGACCGCAGTGAGAGAATAGTTTTGGATAGGAATCTATCCATCTCGCCTCCAAAAAAGACAGTGGACATCTATATAGGTCCGAGTATGGGAAATGAAGATAGATTCAAAAGTTCGGATGAAACTAGAAAGGCGATAATGAAGCGGATCTGGAGTTGAGAGTGAGCAGAATAAGGGATGCGCCTAATAGGGCCATACATATAGTAGCTACGTCAGTGAATATGAATAAGTTAAAGAGTTCGAAAACTTTATCGGACTTGGGTTTGGAATTTAAGGAGGGGGTTAAGATGAGACCTAGGTTGTTGGTGAGGGGCGTTCCATCTGACTTGAAGGGGCCTGAACTGGAGAGATCGTTGTCGGAAAATTTGAACGATAAGGAGAAGGGCAGGGTTGTTTATACTTATTCAGCGAGGGACCGTGAGGTGACTTCTTGCGTTGTTGAATGCTCTCCTGAAGTTAGGAAAAAATTGCTGGCTCTGGAGAGGGTTTGTGTGGGATGTTATTCTTGTCCGGTAAGCGACTATATTCATATAGTGCAGTGTTTCAGATGTTTGGGGTTCGGTCACAGATCTAACAATTGTGATAGGGATCCCAGATGTTCTCGTTGTGCAGGAGGTCATGACACTAGAAAAAAAAATGTTGTTTTCGTTGTTAGTCTCGGGACTTATTGAACGATGTGTTACAGTTGGCAGAAGAATCAATGACATATCTGAAGATCTTTATGACCAATTAATTTCTCGTTTGCGTTCTTCAAAATTTGCCTTACAAGTAGATGAGGCAACTGACGTTGCTAAAGATGCACATCTAATTGCAAATGTTCGGTATATTGAAGAGACGAATATCTGTGAGGATAAATTATTTTGTAAACCTCTTCCTGGCAGAGCCACTTCCAATGAAATTTTTAATATAATTGGCACTTTTTTTGAAGAGAATGAAATACTATGGAACAATTGCATTGGACTCTGTACTGACGGAACTCAGTCAATGTCAGAACACAAACCCGGTGTTCAAGTAGTAATTAAAAGGAAAAATCCGGATGTTCTCTGGACGCACTGCATTCTTCACAGAGCAGCTCTTGTGTCAAAAAATATGAGCGAGGAACTTAAGGACATTTTAACGAAAGTAACGAAAGTTATGAACTTTGTAAAAAATAGTTCATTAAAAATTAGATTATTCGCAAAACTATGTGAAGATATGGAATCTAAATACACCTCTTTACTAAATTATTATGAAGCACAACCAAATTTAAGGGTGCTTGCTTAAAGAAAACAATAATGAAGATGCGATTTTGTTTCCGGATTCTGACTTCATCGTTAAACTTACGTTCTTAGTGGAAATTTTTGCAAAAATAAGTGTTTTTAATAAGGCAATGCAAGAGCCACAAATGCATTTTCTAATTCAAAAAGACAAAGTAACAGCATTTATAAAGAAATTCGAATTGTATAAGTCGAATTTGCAAAAGAATAACTTTGATATGTTTCCACTTTTGAATTTATGTGCTACGGATAGTATAGAACTAAACAAAAATATATTTATTTATCATTTTAATACTTTGATAATACAATTCTTAAACTATTTGAAAGATCTTGATGTCACAAAGTTTGCATGGGTACAGAATTCGTTTATCGAGAAAATGAATTTGAAAACAATGGAAAAGGAACAATTAATCGACTTGACACTTCTATAAAATGAAAATATCAGACTGAATCCTTATTTTGGTTAAATTTAAGTTCAGAATATAATACATTGTCAAGTAAAGCAACAAAAGTCCTGGTGCCATTTGCAACCTCTTAATTATGTGAAACTGGATTTTCTGCATCAGCTGCAACGAAGTCGAAGTATAGATCCAGTTTAGTTATAGAAAAAGAGCTACGAGTGGCAATCTCATCAAGGCGCAACACTATTTTAAGGGAGGCATAGTAACATAAAGTTTGGAAATCTAAATAATAACTGTTAAATTCTACAATTAAAAGTTAAAGAATAAAAGATAAACTGAAGAATTAATTCTGAGTAAGTTAGATGGGGCCAACGAAAATTACAACTGGGTAACACAAATAAAATCCTTTTTTGAATCCAGCGACATGACAGCCTTATGGAACTCCCAAGACGCAGACATTATTAAGTCAAATTCTAAACAAATCCTTGATAGGATATTGGATTTAGACTTTTCAAACGATTTGAGGGAAATCGAGTGATCCTCATACCGCAGACTGGATATGATTTTATGTGGCCTAGATTCCGACTGTTTAGTTCGAGAGTAGTCATTCAGATGAGGGTGGCTAGCACAAGGACAATCCAACTATACGTGGGAAAAATGGAAATAGGATAGACCCAAATGAAAATTGCAGTATTTGCAATTTATTAAAAAAGGAAAACCTTTTCCACATATTGGTTGAGTGCACTATCTACAGCCCGACCAGGAAATATTTGAATAGATATTTAAATACCTGTGAGGCTGTGAACGAAAATAATTACATGGAAATTCTATTGAATGTGGGGAACGAGAGATAGATAAGCGATATATATCACTACATAATAACAATCCTGAGAATAAGAAGTTTTATAATTAATGAGTGAGACGGAAAGTGGAATCTCTTGGCTTTTATGTGAAAACATGGACTACTGTTTATTTTCTTGTTTTTAACGTTTTTATAATTATATGTTTGATTTTTGTGCAATTTTGTTAAACTGTGCGAAATTATGAAATTGTATAATTGTGTATGCCGGATTAGGCAAAGACAAATAAAAAATAAATATTTATTACTATTATTATTATTATTACATTCTAGGGATCGATTGAAATATTTATAAAAATTTTAAAAAGTCTATCTCAATAAAAAGTCGATGAAAAATCGATTTCAATTTGTCAGAAGAACGAACAGGCAGACACAGAGACAGACGCCAAGTGAAGTTGAGAAAAACATAATAATATAATAAGATATTAAAAAGAAAACCTTTTTTTATATATAAAAAGATAATATGAGTACAATATCCCATTCATTTATAACATCTCATATTTTAATTAATTATTTATTTATAAATATAATAAGAGTATAATAATTATTATTCAATAATAAGATTTACTTAACATAAATACATAAAACAGTTTTAGAAGATTAATATTTTTTTTGTTTTATTCAATTTGCAAATTTTCGTATGACATCATCTTTTCTATTTCTCTCGTTATGTTAAATAAATTTATCGAATTAAAATTGCACTAAAAAGAATAAAATAATATAAATATAGAAAAAATTTTAAAAAAATAACGTTTTTCTCATGGACTAAAAAGAATAAAATAATTTTTCTATAAGCCTGACAAAGTTTATGAATAAATTGCTTCATATGCAACTAAAACGTTGGGGGAAATCATCTTCATTATTTTTTTCTTAATTTAAAATTATATGACGTCACATCCAGCTCTTATATATTATAAATAAAATAAATTTAAAAATATTTATGTTATATATCCATATCTGTTTTTTATTGTATTAATAGATGTATTAAAACTATTTGAAATTGTTTCTGTAGCTGAAAATTAATTTATTTCAAACCGTCGAACGGTTCTGCGAATGGCCACAGATCAACTTATTTAAATTTTTTAACACGTTTACCTCCAATCACGAACCAGCAAGTGACGTGGAGTCATCAACAAAGAGCCAAACACGCGCTGTGGCGTGTTGAAGTGTTCTGTCTCAGAAGCCAGTTTAAAATTAAATTTCCATATTTTCTTTATTCAAAGTATCTAAGGAAGTTAATATAATATAATAATGGTAATAAAAATCTGTAGACGATTATAAAATAATATCCCTGTTAAAAATGATTGCTAACTCTTCTTGGTATACCCTAATTTGCTTATATGATACTTGTTGGAAAAAATAAGTCATTTATTAAGTAGGATTAGTATTGGCCACGTCCTGCTTCTGTCCAATTGTTCAGGATTGTAGAATATAATCCATTATATAAGAGAGAGAGTTATATAGAATCAATTAATTACAATAAGTATATTCACATTGCATTCGCCTGTATAAACTAAAAGGAGTTTTTTAAAGTTTCATTTTTATTTACAATTATAGATTAGTAAAAAGAAAGAATAATTAGACATATTTTAGACTTGTATAATCTAACACAGTGGTTCTCAAACTTTTTTGTTGACGGAACCCTTTTGGGAAGCAAAATACTTGATGGAACCTTACAATAAAACAATAGTTTTCTAAAGTATTATTTATTTATAAGTATAACAAAAGTACAATGTAACAATTACTAATTATTACTTACTTTACCACATGACAAGTACAATAATAGAAAATATTAAAAAAGAAAAAAATCTTAACTAATGGGAGATATGAAACTGTTTTTTATTTTTCATCAATTGGTTGATATCAGGTTTGATAGAAGACAGTTGAAGTCTCATATCAGGTTCGGCGTTCAGTCTATTGCGATATTTTGTTTTCGTGGCTGCATAGGTTGAGAATCCTGTTTCGCACAAATATGTTGTTGGGAAAGGGAGAAGAATATTCAGAGCCATTTTGCCAAGCATTGGATATTCATCACGGATTCTGCACCAAAAATCGTTGAGAGGCATCGTTTTGAACAGTGACTCCATACTTGTATCTGATGACATTTCTAAAAGAGATTCATATACCTCGTTTGACATACTTTCGGGCTTTTGCAAGTTGGGTAAAAAAGGATTATGAATCCATGAATTCACTTTAATTTTTGTATTCTGTTGTTCGGGAAAATACTTTTCAAAAGATGCGCGCATCGAACTGAGATATTGGACCAATTCTTCAAACACATCATCTTGAAACATTTCTGAGTCGTTATCGCTAACAAACTCACTGAGTGACGTAAAGCTTTCTATTTCTTTCTTACCAACGCGCAAATAATCCAAAAATCTAATTTTCTTTTGAAGGCAATTATTTTGTTATAGGCCTGAAACAATGTTGTCTGTTTACCTTGCAATGATAAATTCAATTCGTTCAGTTTTTGAAAGATATCCGCCATAAAAGACAATCGGAACAACCAAGTTTTATCATACAAACGGTCCTTCAAATTAAAAGAAGTATCTGTTGAAAGAAACATTTGTAACTCGGCTCTAAGTTCAAATAGCCTTGTTAAAGTTTTACCCCGAGACAGCCATCGCACTTCTGTATGGAGCAGCAGTGTTTTATGTTTGTTGCCATAATCTTCATACAATAATGAGAACAATCGGGATTGTAGTGGTCGTGATTTGATAAAATTAATTATTTTTACCGCTTCATCCATAACTAATTTTAGATTTGACGGCATTTGCTTCATCGCAAGTGCTTGTCTATGCAGAATACAATGGCTGGAACTACAATTAGGCGCTTTATCTTTTCGTAACACTGCTCCTGCTGTTTTACCTGTCATCGCCTTGGCTCCATCTGTACAAATGTCAATGCAATTGTTCCAACTAAGATTATTTTCTTCAAAAAATATATTTATTTTGTTAAAAATTTCTTCCCCGGTAGTGTTTGTGGGCAACGGTGAACACATAAGCATGTCTTCTTCAAAAGAACTTTTACATGGATATCTCACGATAACCAGCAAGATAGCCAAACCAGCGACATCAGTCGACTCGTCCATGTGCAAGGCGAATCGTGTTGTTTGTAGACGTGTAACTAGTTCTTGTTTGACATAGCTTGCCAGATCATGGATTCGCCGTGAAACAGTATCGTTTGATAGCGGCACAGTAGAAAGATGCTTTGCAGATTTTTCATCGAGCATACATTTTGTTATGTCTAATACACATGGCTTTATTAAATTCTCAGCGATAGTGTGCGCTTCACCTGCTTGTGCAATGCGATAGCTAACTAAATATGATGCCTCCGTGGCCTTTTCGTTAATAGTTTGTGTTACATGCATCATATTTTTTTGACTTTTTAATAACTGATCTTTTTTACGAACAAAAAATTCTTTATTCTTGTCTTTAGACTCGGGGTGTACAGTTTCTAAATGTCGGCGCAATTTGGCAGGTGCCATGGAACTATTAGGAAGCAATTTACTACATAGCATGCAGCCGTTGGAATCAACAAATCCGAAACTGATATATGAATCATCATACTTCCTTTTTTTCGTCTTTGAAACCGTCGAGCTTGACGTCGTGGCATCATCGTCTGGATCGGTGATTGCTATATTCTCCGCGCGTACTGCTTTTGAACATTCAGCGTCATTAGAAGATGTTGTTGCAGTGGCGTACCTAAGGGGGGACGGTGGGTGCGGTCCGCACCGGGCGGCATTTTTTATATTTAATTATAGTTGTAAAAAGCAACTTATTCATTTCATATTTATTTTTTTTCTTTCTTGAATAATAAATGATTATTATGATTATTATAAGTTTACTATTTGATTTATATAAATTATGATCAACTATAATATAGTTACTATATGATTTCGAATATTATTCCTCGGTGTATATAAATGCATTTTAGTGTAAATTTTGAATTCTAATTCCAAGAACAGGATAATAATTTTATTTTATTGTATTCATTAAAATTCGTTTAATTCGTAAACGCAAGACTAAGATTTTGTTCGGCAAAATTATCTTCGTTCTACAATGAGTCAATTAAGACTAAAAATCTTGCAATATTGTCAATAGAACAAGAAATTACAAATAATATAAATTTTGAGAGCATTATACACGATTTTTCTAGTATGAAAGCTAGAAAAGTAAATATTATATAAATATGTTTACGAGTGCATACAAATATGTGTAAAAAAATTTACTCTGTGTATTAATTATTATTTATTATTATTATTATTATTATTTTTATTATTATTTGCGTCTGGATCATCTAGGATCACGCAAAGCTCTCATATACAAGGGTATGTTAAGTGTGCCCATATATGAATGTTCTTTAAGTTTTAACTTTTATTCTTCTTTTTGAGTGCTCGTGAAGATCCGGATTCTCCAGGTGACGGGTAGATTGGGTACCACCTGGAGTTATTCTCATCACGATCCATTGTTGCATATGGTTGCTTGTTTTTGAAGTAGTCCTGCTGGTGCAGGGTTGTATAGAACCAGGGCTTGTCAGTTCCTGTGTATTAATTAATATTGATTAAATAACTTAATAATTTATTTATGTGTATTAATTTATAAAAACCACTATTTGATTGACTTATAATAGAAAGGGCGGCAAAAGTTCGAGGTACGCCACTGTGTTGTTGCATCACGTTTAACACCTTTAAGCCAACGTTTCATTCTTCTTTATTTAAAATGTTACACGTCAGGATGATGGGGTCTAAATAATGCACAATCGTTTGTGCGTATAAATTTAGTAACAATGAAGAAATGTATAAAACTGAAACAGAATACAGCAGGAAGTAGAACAATGAACACTAGTTTCTCGCTAGCGAGCTTGTAAGTAGAAAAAGTAGGTAGATAGGAACTTATCGTTCCGAAGGCTAATCGTCAACTGATGCAAAAATAAAAAGAGAAATATAAAAATTGCATTGTAATTTCGACTTTATTTTTTGAAGTTAGAGTCGAAAGCCGCTTGTTGATAACTATAGCGTCTAATTCACTGGCGGCTTTTATCAAAGGAACTGCGCGCTCACAATTTTAGCACACAAAGTTAACAATATTTACAAAACAAATTCTTTTTTTATTTATAATATCTCCCTTTAACATATTGATTTTTTTCTATTTTAAAATATTGAAATTATTTAATTTATAATATATACTCCGCAATTCTTGCGGAACCCCTACAGAGGTATCACGGAACCCTAGGGTTCCGCGGAACACACTTTGAGAACCACTGATCTAACATGAATAAAATAAAATGATAAGATTCTTAAATGTAATGGATAATTAGGATTAATGTATTTATTAATGGACCAAATAAAATAGTTAAAATAAATTAATATAAATACTTAGTTAAATAAATCAGATTTTTATTGATTTAATCAAAGAAATATCTTTTTCTTGCATTATTAAGAATATTTTTCAATATGTATTAATAAATGTCTATTTAAATGTGATTTATCATTAAAGTTCTTTTTACAATATTTGCATTCAAAAGGCTTTTCTCCTGTATGAATTCGTAAATGTCTTTTTAATACACACTTCAGGTTAAATTTCTTTTTACAATGATTACATTCAAAAGGCTTTTCATCTGTATGAATTAAAACATGTGTATTTAAAGTTGATTTCTGAATAAATTTCTTTTTACAATATTTGCATTCAAAAGGCTTTTCTCCTGTATGAATTCGTAAATGTCTTTTTAAATCACCTTTCAGATTAAATTTCTTTTTACAATAATTACATTCAAAAGGCTTATCACCTGTATGAATTAATAAATGTCTATTTAAACATGTTTTCCGATTAAATTTCTTTTTACAATAATTACATTCAAAAGGTTTTTCTCCTGTATGAATTCGTAAATGTCTTTTTAAATCACTTTTCAGATTGAATTTCTTTTTACAATAATTACATTCAAAAGACTTATCACCTGCATGAATTAATAAATGATCTTCTAAAGTTGATTTCTGATTAAAAGTCTTTTTACAATAATTACATTCAAAACGCATTTCACCGGTATGAATTAATAAATGAGTATTTAAATTAGATTTCTGATTAAATTTCTTTTTACAATATTTGCATTCAAAAGGCTTTTCTCCTGTATGGATTAATAAATGATTATTTAAAGTTGATTTCTGATTAAATTTATTTTTACAATAATTACATTCAAAACGCTTTTCTCTTGAATGAATTAATAAATGAGTATCTAAATTAGATTTCTGATTAAATTTCTTTTTACAATAATTACATTCAAAAGACTTTTCACCTGTATGAATTAATAAATGTCTATTTAAAATAGATTTCTGATTAAATTTCTTTTTACAATAATTACATTCATAAGACTTATGAATTAATAAATGATCTTCTAAAGTTGATTTCTGATTAAAAGTCTTTTTACAATAATTACATTCAAAAAGCTTTTCTTCTGTATGAGTTAATAAATGGCGATTTAAATGAGATATATGATTAATCTTTTTAAAATTATTACATTGAAAACTTCTGTCTTCTTTATTGTTGGAATCATTATCTTCTTCAAATTTTACGTCTAAATATTTTTCTGTACCCTTTTTGAGAATTAGATTATTTTGTAAAATTGAAAATATTTTTTTATGAAAACATTTTTTTAGATGTTTAGATAAAAATTCCTTACTTATAAAATTAGTATGACAATATTCACAAGAATATAGTCGACCTAAAAAAAAATTGTTTTCAATTATTTTAGCTCATTACATTTTTATATATCTAACTATTATAATAAAATTTGAGGAATAATATAATTGCAAATAATATTTAAAAAAATAATTTTAGTGACAATTAATGATAAAACAAAGAAATAAAAATTACCTATATATATTGGATATTTTTTGTCTTCTTGTGAATAAAAATTCATTTTTAATTGATTAATTTATTATCAATTATAAAATATATTTTAGGTAATAAGTAAAATAAACCTTTGATTTTTATTTACAATCAAAACTAAATAACAACCACAGACCATATTCGCTTTTAACCACCTTTAACATAGCAACGATTTAGATTCATAATAAACCTTTTGGTGCATTATTTAAACACTAACTTTTCAGAACGCCTTGTTTGGCACTTTCCGCTGCTTTCCACACATAGACATCTGTGATAGACATGGTGCTCTTGGTTGTAATTATTTATGCAAAAGGTTTTAATTCATTTCAATTCAAACAATATTATATATTGTATTATTGGGTTGATGGATAAATTATGACGTTTTTATGGTATGAAGTAAAAAACCTGTTGTTTTTTAAATTTTTCATTTATTTATTCAATTATATAGTTACCACCATTTAAAATAACATTCTTCCATCACTCTACTAACATATTAATGCCTCTAAAATATATATCTGGTTTAGAAGAAAAATACGAATCAAGGGCGTTTTTCACTTGTTCAATTGAACTGAATTTTTTTTTTTTTTTTTTTTTGGTTAAATATTTTGTAATGACCTGAAAAGATGAAAATCGGAAGGAGCGAGATTCGGAATTCTCCGGAATAGGGAGGATGCTTCAAAACCTCCCAATTTAAGTCCCTCAATTTGTGCTGTGGGGTAGCGCGTTGTCGTGATGAAAAATTACCCCTCTTCTGTTGACCAAAGCAGGCCTTTTTTTTTAATTTTAAAGTCAAGTTTCGTGAATTGTTGACAATAGGGCGCGGCTGTAACGGTTTCGATCCGTTCTAAAAGTTTTAATAAAAAATTCCATTGCAATCCCACCATATACAGAGCATCACTTTTGTTGATGAATATTGACTTTCTCATATAATATTGGGTTACTCCACGCATCCTCCAATGTCATTTTCTCGTTACATTATCGTACAGATCCACTTATCATCTCCAGTTATCAATCTGTGCAAAAAAGGTTCGTTTTTGCCGAGTGCTTAAAGAAACACATGCTTTGATAAGTGTCATTAAATTTGAAGCCGACAATTGGTGAGGGGTCCAAACGTCGAAACGAGAAACCATTCCTAGGTGATGCAGATGATCTACCACAGTTGATTGGTTAATGTCCATCTTCAACGCTATCTCCCTAGTGGTTAAATGTGGATCAGCTTCAATTAATGCCTTTAAAAATCATCATCCTTCTTCAAAGGGTATCCTGTCCTTGATTTATCAGTCAATGAAAAATTTCCCGATCGGAATGTTGTAAACCATCTCTGAGCTTGTCGAACTTTAACAACACCTCCGTATACAGCGCAAATGTTTTTTGTGGCATTGATAGCATTATTCCCTTTACGAAATTCGTAAAGCAAACAGTGTCGTAAAAGCAGGATTGTTCGGGATTGTAGTTATAATTAATCCATTATGTAAGTTATTTACAATCAATTAACATGAATAAAATAAAATGATAAGATGTATAAATGTAATAGATAATTAGGATTAATGAATTTATTAATGGACCAAATAAATTAATATAAATACTAAGTTAGAGAAATTAGATTTTTATTGATTTAAACGATAATTTGAATTATAAAGAATATAAGCTATAATCAAAGAAAATCTTTTCCTTGCAATATTATTATTATTTTTCAGACAGTATGTATTAATAAATGCCTATTTAAATTTTATGGGGCAGCATGGCTGAGTGGGTAGAGTACTAGATTTCTACACAGGAAGCATGAGTTTGAATCCCAGCATAGAACTCAAGATTATATATTTATTTAATTAATTTAATTAATTAATAATTAATAAATTAATAAATATAAAAATTTAAATTTAAATTAAATTTAAATTAAATTCAATTTAACATCGGCTGCCCCACCGAAGAAGGCAAGGGGAAACCACTTCGGTCAAATTTTCCCATGAACACCCTATGACTCCTGTGGAGTTATTAGGGCCACGACACTTCCGCTAGGAAGTTATCGACAACGAAGAAGATTTAAATTTGATTTATCATTAAATTTCTTTTTACAATATTTGCATTCAAAAGGCTTTTCTCCTGTATGAATTCGTAAATGCCTTTTTAAATCACATTTCAGATTAAATTTCTTTTTACAATAATTACATTCAAAACGCAATTCACCGGTATGAATTAATAAATGAGTATTTAAATTAGATTTCTGATTAAATTTCTTTTTACAATATTTGCATTCAAAAGGCTTTTCTCCTGTATGAATTAATAAATGATTATTTAAAGTTGATTTCTGATTAAATTTATTTTTACAATAATTACATTCAAAACGCTTTTCTCTTGAATGAATTAATAAATGAGTATCTAAATTAGATTTCTGATTAAATTTCTTTTTACAATAATTACATTCAAAAGACTTTTCACCTGTATGAATTAATAAATGTCTATTTAAAATAGATTTCTGATTAAATTTCTTTTTACAATAATTACATTCATAAGACTTATGAATTAATAAATGATCTTCTAAAGTTGATTTCTGATTAAAAGTCTTTTTACAATAATTACATTCAAAACGTTTTTCTCTTGAATGAATTAATAAGATGTTTAAATGTAATAGATAATTAGGATCAATGAATTTATTAATGGACCAAATAAATTAATATAAATACTAAGTTAAAGGAAATTATATTTTTATTGATTTAAACGATAATTTGAATTATAAATAATATAAGCTATAACCAAAGAAAATCTTTTCCTTGCACTATTATTATTTTTCAAACAGTATGTATTAATAAATGCCTATTTAAATTTGATTTATCATTAAATTTCTTTTTACAATATTTGCATTCAAAAGGCTTTTCTCCTGTATGAATTCGTAAATGCCTTTTTAAATCACATTTCAGATTAAATTTCTTTTTACAATAATTACATTCAAATGGCATTTCTCCTGTATGAATTAGTAAATGTGTATTTAAATGTGATTTCTGATTAAATTTCTTTTTACAATAATTACATTCAAAACGCTTTTCACCGGTATGAATTAATAAATGAGTATTTAAATTAGATTTCTGATTAAATTTCTTTTTACAATAATTACATTCAAAAGGCTTATCACCTGTATGAATTAATAAATGATCTTCTAAAATTGATTTCCGATTAAATTTCTTTTTACAATAATTACATTCAAAAGGCTTATTACCTGTATGATTTAATAAATGATCTTCTAAATTTGATTTCCGATTAAAAGTCTTTTTACAATAATTACATTCATATGGCATTTCTCCTGTATGAATTAGTAAATGTGTATTTAAATGTGATTTCTGATTAAATTTCTTTTTACAATAATTACATTCAAAAGGTTTTTCTCCTGTATGAATTAATAAATGCTTATTTAAGTGTGATTTCTGATTAAATTTCTTTTTACAATAATTACATTCAAAAGTCTTATCACCTGCATTGATTAATAAATGATCTTCTAAAGTTGATTTCTGATTAAAAGTCTTTATACAATAATTACATTCAAAAAGCTTTTCTTCTGTATGAGTTAATAAATGGCGATTTAAATGAGATATATGATTAATCTTTTTAAAATTATTACATTGAAAACTTCTGTCTTCTTTATTGTTGGAATCATTATCTTCTTCAAATTTTACGTCTAAATATTTTTCTGTACTCTTTTTGAGAATTAGTTTATTTTGTAAAATTGAAAATATTTTTTTATGAAAACATTTTTTTAGATGTTTAGATAAAAATTCCTTACTTATAAAATTAGTATGACAATATTCACAAGAATATAGTCGACCTAAAAAAAATTGTTTTCAATTATTTTAGCTCATTACATTTTTATATATCTAACTATTATAATAAAATTTGAGGAATAATATAATTACAAATAATATTTAAAAAAATAATTTTAGTGACAATTAATGATAAAACAAAGAAATAAATATTACCTATATATATTGGATATTTTTTGTCTTCTTGTGAATAAAAATTCATTTTAATTGATTAATTTATTATCAATTATAAAATATATTTTAGGTAATAAGTAAAATAAACATTTAAAACTTTAATTTTTATTTATAATCAAAACTAAATAACAATTACAGACCATATTCGCCTTTAACATAGCAACGATACAGTTTCATAATAAACCTTTTGGTCACTTTTGGTGCATTATTTAAAAACTAACTTTTCTGAACGCCTTGTTTGGCACTTTCCGCTCCTTTCCACACATAGACATGGTCAGTGGCGTAACTATGGGGGGGTAGGGGTGGACATATATCCCCGGGCGTCAAATTTAGGGGGCGCAAAATTAAGGAAGCCAATTTGGAATAAAAGAAGAATTAGTATTTAAAGTTAAACTGTATTTTGTGCAATTCAATAAATATTATTTATACGCTTATTAAAATCTGTTAAACCTGTTTCGTTATTCGTCATTAATATTCTTTAAAATAAAAATTAAATTAAATATATATATATAAGAAAGGGGGCGCTAATTTCTCAGTTGCCCCCAGGCGCAAGAACCTTACGGTACGCCACTGGACATGATGCTCTTGGTTGTAATTATTTATGCAAAAGGTTTTAATTCATTTCAATTCAAACAATATTATATATTGTATTATTGGGTTGATGGATAAATTATGACTTTTTTATGGTATGAAATAAAAAACCTGTTGTTTTTTAAATTTTACATTTATTTATTCAATTATATAGTTACCTCCATTTAAAATAACTTTCTTCCATCATTCTACTAACATATTAATGCCTCTAAAATAAATATCTGGTTTAGAAGAAAAATACGAATCATGGGCGTTTTTGACTATTTTTTTTTTTTTGTTTAAATAATTTTGTAATGACCTGAAAATGATGAAAATCGGAAGGAGCAAGATCCGGAGAATAGGGAGGATGCTTCAAAACCTCCCAATTTAAGTCCCTCAATTTGTGCTGTGGGGTCGCGCGTTGTGGTTATGAAAAATTACCCCTCTTCTGTTGACCAAAGCAGGCCTTTGTTTTAATTTTAACGTCAAGTTTCGTCAATTGATGACAATAGCGCTCGGCTGTAACGGTTTCGAACGTCGTAACGAGAAACCATTCCTAGGTGATGCAGATCATCTACCACAGTTGATTGGTTAAGGTCCATCTTCAACTCTATCTCCCTAGTTGTTAAATGTGGATCAGCTTCAATTAATGCTTTTAAAAATCCTCATCCTTCTTCAAAGGGTATCCAGTCCTTGGTTTACCAGTCAATGAAAAATTTCCCGATCGGATTGTTGTAAACCATCTCTGAGCTTGTCGAACTTTAACAACACCTTCTCCGTATACAGTGCAAATGTTTTTTGTGGCATTGATTGCATTTTACCCTTTACGAAATTCGTAAAGCAGGATTGTTCGGGATTGTAGTTATAATTAATCCATTATGTAATTTATTTACAATCAATTAACATGAATAAAATTAAATGATAAGATGTTTAAATGTAATAGATAATTAGGATTAATGTATTTATTAATGGACCAAATAAATTAATATAAATACTAAGTTAAAGAAATCAGATTTTTATTGATTTAAACGATAATTTGAATTATAAAGAATATAAGCTATAATCAAAGAAAATCTTTTCCTTGGTTTATTATTATTATTTTTCAGAAAGTATGTATTAATAAATGCCTATTTAAATTTGATTTATCATTAAATTTCTTTTTACAATATTTGCATTCAAAAGCTTTTCTCCTGTATGAATTCGTAAATGTCTTTAAATCACCTTTCAGATTAAATTTCTTTTTACAATAATTACATTCAAAAGGCTTTTCACCTGTATGAATTAAAGCATGTGTATTTAAAGTTGATTTCTGATTGAATTTCTTTTTACAATAATTACATTCAAAAGGCTTTTCTCCTGTATGAATTAGTAAATGTGTATTTAAATCAGATTTTTGATTAAATTTCTTTTTACAATAATTACATTCAAAAGACTTTTCTCTCGAATGAATTAATAAGATGTTTAAATGTAATAGATAATTAGGATTAATGTATTTATTAATGGACCAAATAAATTAATATAAATACTAAGTTAAAGAAATCAGATTTTTATTAATTTAAACGATAATTTGAATTATAAAGAATATAAGCTATAACCAAAGAAAATCTTTTCCTTGCACATTTATTATTATTATTTTTCAAACAGTATGTATTAATAAATGCCTATTTAAATTTGATTTATCATTAAATTTCTTTTTACAATAATTACATTCAAAAGGCTTTTCTCCTGTATGAATTCGTAAATGTCTTTTTAAATCAGATTTTTGATTAAATTTCTTTTTACAATAATTACATTCAAATGAGTTTTCACCAGTATGAATTAATAAATGAGTATTTAAATTAGATTTCTGATTAAATTTCTTTTTACAATAGTTACATTCAAAACGCTTTTCATCTGTATGAGCTAATAAATGCCGATTTAAATGAGATATATCATTAAAAGTCTTTTTACAATAATTACATTCAAAAGACTTTTCATGTGTATGAATTAATAAATGTCTATTTAAGTGTGTTTTCAGATTAAATTTCTTTTTACAATAATTGCATTCAAAAGGCTTTTCTCCTGTATGGATTAATAAATGTATATTTAAAGTTGGTTTCAGATTAAATTTCTTTTTACAATAATTACATTCAAAAGGCTTTTCACCTGTATGAATTAGTAAATGTTTTTTTAAATCAGATTTTTGATTAAATTTCTTTTTACAATAATTACATTCAAAAGGCTTTTCTCCTGTATGAATTAATAAATGATTATTTAAGTGTGGTTTCTGATTAAATTTCTTTTTACAATATTTGCATTCAAAAGGCTTTTCTCCTGTATGAATTCGTAAATGTCTTTTTAAATCACATTTTTGATTAAATTTCTTTTTACAATAATTACATTCAAAAGGCTTTTCACCTGTATGAATTAATAAATGTGTGTTTAAAGTTGATTTCTGATTAAATTTATTTTTACAATAATTACATTCAAAAGGCTTATCACCTGTATGAATTCGTAAATGTCTTTTTAAATAACATTTCAGATTAAATTTCTTTTTACAATAATTACATTCAAAAGGCTTTTCTCCTGTATGAATTAATAAATGATTATTTAAGTGTGATTTCTGATTAAATTTCTTTTTACAATAATTACATTCAAAAGACTTATCACCTGCATGAATTAATAAATGATCCTCTAAAGCTGATTTCGGATTAAAAGTCTTTTTACAATAATTACATTCAAAAAGCTTTTCATCTGTATGGGTTAATAAATGCCGATTTGAATGAGATATATGATTAATCTTTTTAAAATTATTACATTGAAAACTTCTGTCTTCTTTAATGTTGGAATCATTATCTTCTTCAAATTTTTCGTCTAAATATTTTTCTGTACCCTTTTCGAGAAATATTTTATTTTGTAAAACTGAAAATAATTTTTTATGAAAACATTTATTTAGATGTTTAGATAAAAATTCCTCACTTATAAAATTTGTATGACAATATTCACAAGAATATTGTGGACCTAAAAAAAAATTGTTTTCATTATTTTATATCATTATATTTTTATATATATAATTATTATAATAAAATTATAAGGAATAATATAATTACAAATAATATTTAAAAAAATAATTTTAGTGACAATTGATGATAAAACAATAAAAATTACCTATATATATTGGATATTTTTTGTCTTCTTGTGAATAAAAATTCATTTTTAATTGATTAATTTATTATCAATTATAAAATATATTTTGGTAATAAGTAAAATAAACCTTTAAAACTTTGATTTTTATTTACAATCAAAACTAAATAACAACCACAGACCATATTCGCCTTTAACATAGCAACGATTCAGTTTCAATATAAACCTTTTGGTGCATTATTTAAACACTAACTTTTCAGAACGACTTGTTTGGCACTTTCCGCACATAGAGATGGTGCTCTTGGTTGTAATTCTTTTTGCAAAAAGGTTTTATTCAATTTAATTCAAACAATTTTATAATATTTAATATTTTTCATTTCTTTTGTTTTCTTATTTAAAAAATATTGAAAATGCCACAACCACGTCCCCTTTCAGTGTATACTCTATCCTTGTTGATCACTTTTGAGTAACATATCTTCTTTGACTTTTAAATTCTTTATTAATTATGACAACACGTTCTTTTATTTTTTGAAAATTTCTCTATAGATGTTCTCAGAGACATAATCATGATTTATATCATCATTAGACATTTTAGTTCGTGATTCGGATCATTATTTGCTTCTAATAAAATTGAGAGAACGGCTCTCGACGCACAACATAGGAGAAATTAGTCAAAAACTATACAATTTAGATAATTTTAAAAACGAGGAACATAAATTAAAATATTAAATCGAAATCAAAAATAGATTTAATACTTTGACCCTTGAAGGAAATGACGAGACGAAAGAGCCGGAAGAAATATGGGACAAAATAAAATCAAATATTAAATATTATTGCAGCTTAAAATACAATGGGTTAATAGTAAATGTAAAGTAGATAGATTAGAATATATTAAACAAAAATAGGGATATTTTAAAAAAATAGAATATTAGAAATAGAGGAAAGTTGCCGCAAAAAGAATAGTAAGGACTTATACACGGGAATTAAAAATATTAAAAAGGGTATAAAGCGCGGTTGGACTTAATTAGAGATGCTAATAATAATTTAATAAAATAAAACACTGTAACTTAATATTTTTTTAAATTATTTATTTATTAATGCACTAAAAACTAGAAACTATTTTTTCATTTCAACAACAATGGTCTAGATACTTTGAACAAAGATCCTAAATAAAATGAATTAGTTAATTAATTTTCTAGGAATTTCTCATATAAAACGCTTGCATTAATTTTTAATTTTGTCACCATTTTTAATTTAAATTCAAGCGTTTTATTTGAGAGATCCTAGAAAATTTAGTTATTTTAATTAGGCTCTTCATTCAAAGTATCTAGACCATTGTTGTTGAAGTGAAAAATTATTTTCTAGTTTTTAGTGCATTAATAAATAAAACACTGTAACTTAATTTTTTTAAAATTTTTTAGTACATAAATTTTTAAGGTTTTAAGTTTTATTTGAATATACTTTGAGATTATAAATGATATTTAATGATCGGTTGGTAATTTATTAATTAAATTATTAATTAATTAATTAAGAAAAATGAAAACTTTATTTCATAAACATGTTTTATCATCCAAATCTGAAAATCGTGCAAAGTTTTAGTTCGATTGGTCAACTGCAACTGTGTTAAAAATGAGTTACAAGATTTGAACAATACAGAAGGATTAATTAATTAATTAAGAAAATGAAAACTTTATTTCATATTCATGTTTTGTCATTTAAATCTGAAAAGTGTGCAAAGATTTAGTTCGATTGGTCAACTGCAACTCTGTTAAAAATGAGTTACTAGATTTGAACTGATTTGAACCATACAAATAAATAATTTTTCATTCCAATTATTCTCAAAAAATAAATTTAAATATAAGAAATATGACCAACTTTGTTTTAAATAAGAAAATATTAATTAATTAATATTTAAATAAATTTAGAAGTAACAATAATAGTACAACAGTAACAAAAAAAAATATATATATAAAAGATTCAATACAATTTCAACTCATTTGTATTTTATTTATAATTTGTTATCGAGGCGTTGATAAACGAACACATTTGTAGCAGTATTCGCTAAATTATTTTTAATAATTGAATTTATATATATCTCCAAGTATGGTTATTCATAATAATATTAGTATAATTGGAAATCTTTCGATACTTAAATAAGTGAACTGCAAATCTCACATTTCGCGTTGTAATTTTGAAAATTTAACAGGGAAAGTTATGACAACAAATTCCAATAATTATAATAATAATAATTCCACTTTAATACTAATAAATAATGGACAAAACAAAAACTAATTCCTATCCTTTTAGAAAATTCTTTCCAGAATGGAATGATAAATTGTAAATTAAAATTTATTTTCGGATGATTATCTCATTAACATTGATTTACTTTATGATCAAATTCAAGAAACTAAAATAAATAATTTTAAGTGCATAACAAAAAAAAAAAAGATTTATAAATTATATGAATCCTTTTTGGATACTCGGAAAAATAGAGTATAATAATAATGATATTATTGACAAAAATTATAATAATCTTATTTTAAACATTAATCAACCAGCAAATTTAATAATTCCTAAACACTCAGTCAATCGAATAAAATATCGCCCATTTGGTCAGACGATGAATACAAATTAATTAAATTTGGAAGTAAATCTACTATGGATGACTTATCAATATTATATAATCACATTTTCAGATTAAATTTCTTTTTACAATAATTACATTCAAAAGGCTTTTCACCCGTATGAATTAGTAAATGTGCATTTAAATTTGATTTATCATTAAATTTCTTTTTACAATATTTGCATTCAAAAGGCTTTTCTCCTATATGAATTCGTAAATGTCTTTTTAAATCACCTTTCAGATTGAATTTCTTTATACAATAATTACATTCAAAAGGCATTTCTCCTGTATGAATTAGTAAATGTGTATTTAAATGTGATTTCTGATTAAATTTCTTTTTACAATAATTACATTCAAAAGGGTTTTCATCTTTATGAATTAATACAGAGGTTCTTAAACTGTGGTCCGCGGACCCTTGGGGGTCCGCGAAGCCTTTACTGGGGGTCAGCAAAGCCATCGTACAGGTGCACGAGAAAATGATAAGTCGGTTAAAACTTTATTTAATATAAAAGAAGCGATGGCATGGCTTTGTGAGGAAACAGAGATCAAATACCCAAATTCAACGAAATGTGCAAGAAAACTATTGCTACCGTTTCCATCTTCATATTTAGCAGAATTTTCTTTCTTCTATATTATAATTTCTAATAAAATGTGTTCTACAATATGCAAAAATATCGTTATTCACCAATCACTGTTAGAAATATTCTTCATATATCCTTGTTCTTATGAGATCGTAAGCCAGAAATTAACTAATAAAATGACGTAAAGTACCTAAAGTTGGAATGGGGTCCGTCAAAAACAATTTTTTCAAGTGGGGGTCCGCAGAGTACATAAGATTAAGAACCTCTGAATTAATAAATGAGTATTTAAATTAGATTTCTGATTAAAAGTCTTTTTGCAATAATTACATTCAAAAGACTTTTCTCCTGTATGGATTAATAAATATATATTTAAAGTTGATTTCAGATTAAATTTCTTTTAAAAATAATTACCTTCAAAAGGCTTTTCTCCTGTATGAATTAGTAGATATTTATTTAAATCTGATTTTTTGTAAATTTTCTTTTTACAATAATTACATTAAAAAGGGTTTTCACCAGTATGGATTAATAAATGTGTATTTAAAGTAATTTCTTATTAAATTTATTTTTACAATAATTGCATTCAAAAGGCTTTTCTCCTGTATGAATTAATAAATGAGTATTTAAATTAGATTTCTGATTAAAAGTCTTTTTACAATAATTACATTCAAAAGACTTTTCTCTCGAATGAATTAATAAGATGTTTAAATGTAATAGATAATTAGGATTAATGTATTTATTAATGGACCAAATAAATTAATATAAAAACTAAGTTAAAGAAATCAGATTTTTATTGATTTAAACGATACTTTGAATTATAAAGAATATAAGCTATAATCAAAGAAAATCTTTTCCTTGCAATATTATTATTATTTTTCAGACAATATGTATTAATAAATGCCTATTTAAATTTGATTTATCATTAAATTTCTTTTTACAATATTTGCATTCAAAAGGCTTTTCTCCTGTATGAATTCGTAAATGTCTTTTTAAATCACCTTTCAGATTAAATTTCTTTTTACAATAATTACATTTAAAAGAGTTTTCACCAGTATGAATTAATAAATGAGTATTTAAATTAAATTTCTGATTAAATTTCTTTTTACAATAGTTACATTCAAAACGCTTTTCATCTGTATGAGTTAATAAATGTCTATTTAAAGAAGATATATCATTAAAAGTCTTTTTACAATAATTACATTCAAAAGACTTTTCATGTGTATGAATTAATAAATGTCTATTTAAGTGTGATTTCAGATTAAATTTCTTTTTACAATAATTGCATTCAAAAGGCTTTTCTCCTGTATGGATTAATAAATGTATATTTAAAGTTGATTTCAGATTAAATTTCTTTTTACAATATTTGCATTCAAAAGGCTTTTCTCCTGTATGAATTCGTAAATGTCTTTTTAAATCACATTTCTTATTAAATTTCTTTTTACAATAATTACATTCAAAAGGCTTTTCAGATGTATGAATTAATAAATATGGATTTAAATGAGATATATGATTAATCTTTTTAAAATTATTAGATTGAAAACTTCTGTCTTCTTTTATGTTGGAATCATTATCAAATTTTGTGCATAACAAAAAAAAAGATTTATAAATTATATGAATCCTTTTTGGATACTCGGAAAAATAGAGTATAATAATAATGATATTATTGACAAAAATTATAATAATCTTATTTTAAACATTAATCAACCAGCAAATTTAATAATTCCTAAACACTCAGTCAATCGAATAAAATATCGCCCATTTGGTCAGACGATGAATACAAATTAATTAAATTTGGAAGTAAATCTACTATGGATGACTTATCAATATTATATAATCACATTTTCAGATTAAATTTCTTTTTACAATAATTAAATTCAAAAGCCAGTTATCCTGTATGAATTAATAAATGTTTTTTTAAAGTTGATTTATCATTAAATTTCTTCTTACAATAGGTGCACTCAAAAGGCTTTTCACCTGTATGAATTATTAAATGTCTATTTAAAGAAGATTTCTGATTAAATTTCTTTTTACAATAATTACATTCAAAAGGCTTTTCATCTGTATGAATTAATAAATGATCTTCTAAAATTGATTTCCGATTAAAAGTCTTTTTACAATAATTACATTCAAAACACTTTTCTCTTGAATGAATTAATAAGATGTTTAAAAGTAATAGATAATTAGGATTAATGAATTTATTAATCGACCAAATTGTTATGTATTTAAATAAATACAATTAAATATAATTGACGAAGTTTATTAATCGAATTAAATGTATACAAAAAATAATAATAATATTATGTTTTAATAAACAACAATTACGTCAGCTATATAAGCCTTCTTGACAACAAAATATAAGTAAACTAACTTCTGTAAGATTTAAAAGATTAATTTAAAAAGATACTCTTTACACAAATAAATTAATATAAATACTAAATTAAAGAAATCAGATTTTTATTGATTTAAACGATAATTTGAATTATAAAGAATATAAGCTATAACCAATAAAAATCTTTTCCTCTCACATTTATTATTATTATTTTTCAAACAGTATGTATTAATAAATGCCTATTTAAATTTGATTTATCATTAAATTTCTTTGTACAATATTTGCATTCAAAAGGCTTTTCTCCTGTATGAATTCGTAAATGTCTTTTTAAATCAGATTTTTGATTAAATTTCTTTTTACAATAATTACATTCAAAAGGCTTTTCACCTGTATGAATTAATAAATGTGTGTTTAAAGTTGATTTCTGATTAAATTTATTTTTACAATAATTACATTCAAAAGGCTTATCACCTGTATGAATTCGTAAATGTCTTTTTAAATCACATTTCAGATTAAATTTCTTTTTACAATAATTACATTCAAAAGGCTTTTCTCCTGTATGAATTAATAAATGATTATTTAAGTGTGATTTCTGATTAAATTTCTTTTTACAATAATTACATTCAAAAGACTTATCACCTGCATGAATTAATAAATGATCCTCTAAAGTTGATTTCGGATTAAAAGTCTTTTTACAATAATTACATTCAAAAAGCTTTTCATCTGTATGGGTTAATAAATGCCGATTTGAATGAGATATATGATTAATCTTTTTAAAATTATTACATTGAAAACTTCTGTCTTCTTTAATGTTGGAATCATTATCTTCTTCAAATTTTTCGTCTAAATATTTTTCTGTACCCTTTTCGAGAAATATTTTATTTTGTAAAATTGAAAATAATTTTTTATGAAAACATTTTTTTAGATGTTTAGATAAAAATTCCTCACTTATAAAATTTGTATGACAATATTCACAAGAATATAGTGGACCTAAAAAAAATTGTTTTCATTATTTTATATCATTATATTTTTATATATATAACTATTATAATACAATTATAGGGAATAATATAATTACAAATAATATTTAAAAAAATAATTTTAGTGATAATTAACATTACTTTAGATGAAAAAACATAGAAATAAAAATTACCTATAAATATTGGATATTTTTTGTCTTCTTGTGAATAAAAATTCATTTTTAATTTTGTGTGATTAATTTATTATCAATTATAAAATATATTTTAGGTAATAAGTAAAATAAACCTTTAAAACTTTGATTTTTATTTACAATCAAAACTAAATAACAACCACAGACCATATTCGCCTTTAACATAGCAACGATTCAGTTTCAATATAAACCTTTTGGTGCATTATTTAAACACTAACTTTTCAGAACGTCTTGTTTGGCACTTTCCGCATATAGAGATGGTGCTCTTGGTTGTAATTATTTTTGCAAAAAGGTTTTTTTCATTTTAATTCAAACAATATTATAATATTTAATATTTTTAATTTCTTTTGTTTTCTTATTTGAAAAATATTGAAAATGCCACAACGTCCCCGTTTAGTGTATACTCTATCTTTGTTGATCACTTTTGAGTAACATATCTTCTTGGACTTTTAAATTCTTTATTAATTATGACAACACGTTCTTTTATTTTATGAAAATATCTTATAGATGTTCTTAGACATAATCATGATTTATATCATCATTAGACATTTTAGTTCGTGATTCGGATCATTATTTGCTTGTAATAAATTGAGAGAACGGCTCTCGACGCACAACTCGAAGTTAGAAGAAATTAGTCAAAAACTATACAATTTAGATAATTTTAAAAACGAGGAACATAAATTAAAATATTAAATCGAAATCAAAAATAGATTTAATATTTTGACCCTTGAAGGAAATACGAGACGAAAGAGCCGGAAGAAATATGGGACAAAATAAAATCAAATATTAAAACGTCAGCTTAAAATACAATGGGTTAATAGCAAATGTAAAGTAGATCGATTAGAATATATTAAACAAAAAAAGGGATATTTTAAAAAATAGAATATTAGAAATAGAGGAAAGTTGCCGCAAAAAGAATAGTAAGGATCTATACATGGGAATTAAAAATATTAAAAAGGGTATAAAACGCGGTTGGACTTAATTAGAGAATCTAATAATAATTTAATAAAATAAATAATTAAAAAAAATTAAGTTACAGTGCTTTATTTATTAATGCACTAAAAACTAGAAAATATTTTTTCATTACAACAACAATGGTCTAGATCAGTGGTTCTCAAAGTGTGTTCCGCGGAACCCTAGGGTTCCGCGATACCTCTGTAGGGGTTCCGCAAGAATTGCGGAGTATATATTATAAATTAAATAATTTCAATATTTTAAAATAGAATAAAATAAATAGGTTAAAGGGAGATATTATAAATAAAAAAAGAATTTGTTTTGTAAATATTGTTAACTTTGTGTGTTAAAATTGTGAGCGCGCAGTTCCTTTGATAAAAGCCGCCACTGAATTAGACGCTATAGTTATCAACAAGCGGCTTTCGACTCTAACTTCAAAAAAGTGGGAGTGTCCTCCCCTAGACTTTCCCGCATATAAATAGGTAATTAGGTTATTATTATTAAGTTTTAACAACAATAAAAATAAACAAACTAATTAATTTAAATTATAAAGTAAAATGGTTTAACACTATTATATATATTTATAATTTACACCTAACGCTACTTGTATAGGTAAAATGTCACTTCCGGTAGTCAGATCATGATGAAATTTGGTACCTGAATTTTTTTCATATTTTTAAATCTATATACAAAATATGAAGCAAATATCTCGAAGCAAACTGGTACTTTACTTGAAAGGTAAACGCAACCAGTGTAGGTAAAGTACCACTTCCAGCTAACCGATTTTGACGAAATTTTGATAGAAATCTACAAACTGTGAATAATATCGGTGTACCAAATTTCGAAGACCTAGCTTGATTAGTTTTTGAGTAAATTTGCTCACAGACATTACATACATACATACATACTGTAACGTTTTTCTTGGGTTTATAGGGGGAAAGGGGAAGGGGAAAGAATGAGGGGTTGTAGAACTCAGATAACACTGATTCCAGCGTGAAATAGAGAAAGAGTTGTACAATGGAAGAGAGAATAACACTTAGGGAATAGATTAGATGTGAACTTTTATAGATTTTATTAATGTAAAAAAATAACGTTAGAAAATTTTCTTGTAAGAATCTTTGTTATTTTAAGCAATAAATCATATTAATTATTTTTACAAATGGTAATAGAAATAATATCAATTACTAAAAAGAACTTAAATTATAAAAAAAAGGAAATAAAGTCTTATCCGTGTCTTGGTGTGGAAATGGCGGCTGACATATGATGTCGCGATGATTTCAAAGAGGTCCAGATGAGTAGATTTTGTGAGGATCGAAAGAACCAGGTTGTCTTGTGTCTTCACGGATTGAGATCACTTTTTTCCAATTTTATGGAAAAATAATTAAAGAAATAATACTTTTTTTGTTTTCTATTTTAATTCCAATATTTAAATATTTTGTTTGGAAACGAATGAGAGTTAAAAAGCATTTAGAAAACGCAAAAATTCTATAAAAGTTGATTGAGCAAAATAGAACACATCTATTCTCTCTGGTGTCTCGATCAAGAATGATTTTTACAACAAAATCAATAAACAAATTCAACACTCGGATAAATTCCCTCACACCATCACATAAACACACACAGACAGGGAGTTCTTCCGTCTCTTTCTAATTCTATTTACAAAGTTCTATTTTAATTAAATAATTTATTTTATAAAATAACTAATTATATCTCTAAGTGAGATCATATTTCAAATTCTTAAAACTATTAAATTATATAATATTAAAACACATAAAAAGAAAGGGATAGAGATATTGGCATTAAAAAAAACTTAACTATAAAATAAAGAAATACTTAAAATTAGGGACTGAATTGAAAATATCAGTACAATACATACATACACACACACACAGACATAATTCGAAAAATGGTATTTTCCGACTCAGGGAGGTCTAAAACGTCAAGATCTATCGAAATCTCGAAGTCGAAATTTTTGACGATTCCAATACTTCCCTTATACGAAGTATGCGGGAAAGTAAAAATAAAGTCGAAATTACAACGCAATTTATATATTTCTCTTTTTATTTTTGCATCAGTTGACGATTAGCGTTCGGAGCGATAAGTTCCTATCTACCTACTTACAAGCTCGCTAGCGAGAAACTAGTGTTCATTGTTCTACTGCCTGCTGTATTCTGTTTCAGTTTTATACATTTCTCATTGTTACTAAATTTATACGCAGAAACGCGATTGTGCATTATTTAGACCCCATCATCATGACTAACATTTTAAATAAAGAAGAATGAAACGTTGGCTTAAAGGTGTTAAACGTGATGCAACAACTTCTTCTAATGTCGCTGAATGTTCAAAAGCAGCCTTTGAAAAATATTGATATACAATATTTAATTATTTGTTACAATTACTAAATGTTACACATTTGCATCAATCTGATTAAAATGAATGAACTTGTGCTCCTCAATAATACATAAATATATAATAAATACATATATTTTTTTTTCTATAGTGTTTTTTTGAAAAACTGTTTAGCGCCCCAAGTGGTTATAAAACAAAAATTTTAGCTAGTATAATAAGATTAATCCAAGTAATATCGTCTATTTCTATTCGACACTATTTTCACTCCTTATGGTAGCGGCCCAGTCGATGATGTTATATGGATCGTTAATTAACCATTAACCATTCACCGAATCGCCATTCAAATAATAACATACAAACAGAAAAGTAGGCGTGTTAATATAAAACCAGCTGTGAAGAGCGCCGAATGAGGTATTTTCACGCTTACCTTTTCGATGGTAGCATTCGTTTTCGTTTCAGTTCACGGCATTTTGAAAATCGTATGATTCCTTTTTGATTTTTTTAATAAAAAGAGAATTTATTAAAAAAATTAAAAATAAGAAAAGAAGCCTATTTTAATAAAAAAATATAAAGACCTGCTTTTTATCATTTGTCTAAAAAATCATATTTTAATTTAGATATAAAATATAGTTGTGTAGTGTCAAAAATGGAAAATTGAGCACTTGAGCAAACCAGACTTCGGGTCGCCAAGGCCAAAAATGAGGTATTTTCACGCTTACCTTTTCGATGGTAGCAAAATATATTAAGATCATATAAATTGGAATTTGTCATCCAAAGAATATCTATATTTGTTTTTATTTATAAAACACGAAAACATTCAAAATTATATGAATAAATAATTTTAATTTTGATCTCATAATTGGATTTTCATTTTCAAGTAAGTAAGATGGCTGGAACAGAATAATGTTACGGATTCGTTCTATAATAAATTGATAACGTCATTTAATTCTCCAACTATATATCGAATCGAATATAAAGATAAATCTTCTTTTAAACCTTGTGTGAAACAATATCAAATAATTTAAATGTAAAACTATTAATAAAATAAAAAAAATCAAATATATGAATATAATATAAATATTTTCAATTTTATTTTAAGAATAGATATGTATATATCTCACAGGCGGTGGTTGTGACGTCACATATATACATTTAAATTTAGAAAAAAAAACTAATAAAGATGTAGTTTTCCTGAAATGTGATCAATAAAACTCAATTTTTCTTTATAAATACTATCTCTGGTGTGAATTTCAAAATAATCGTTAGAGCGGTTTTTGAGAACAAAGAAAGGAACAGACAAACAGAGAAACAAACAAACAATTTTTACTCTCATAAGAAGATAAGATATATATATTTAATATAATATTTTAATACAATTAAAAATAAAAATTTTTCAAAAGAAGAATACGAGATTACTTTTTAAGAAATTTTCTATTTTTATTAATTTTCATTGAAAAGATAAATTTATAGCTTTCTTTTACACTCACTAAACAAGATTCATGAATATATTTAAATATAAATTGAATTTATGAAATCAAAAAATACATTCTTTTAATAAACACAATGATAATTAAATTTAAATCTAAATTTCAAAAATCATTCAAAAGTTATCTTTTGAAATTATTATAGAGAAATTATTGTAGAGATATTGGTAATTTTACAGTAAACCGAACGCAGGCTTGTATAGTACTAGAGATGGTCTGTGACTGGAATTTTTCCAGAAGATTCATTTTTTAATAACAAAAAATTTCAAATAAAATAATCCCGGATCTCTTCTAGTTGCAAAGATAATAATTAAAGAAATTTTGCAGAAAATGCTTATTACAATTGGATTTTTATCTTTGAAACTGGATTATTTTATTTGAAAAAAGTATTTTGGAATTAAAAAATGAATCTTCTGGTTGAATTTCATTATCATCCTCCAAGCGCGAGTTTTGTAAACTATAAAATTACCTAGATATTTAATATAAATATAAAATAAATATTGAATAATAAACTAATAAAAGGATTATTAAATAAATATAGATAATAACTTTCAAATAAAGCTCTAAATGTTTTATTGGTGAACAGAATCCGTTGCTTCTTAAAGAAGTACATATATTAAATTGCGACGAGGATGGTCTGTGCTGTACAGTGATCACAGACCATCCGTTATCAGACTTGGACACTTAATCACAGATCATCTATCAGATTGACTAACTCTAGGTTATTTTTTGAAACAAAGTTTTTAGCACATCGCGCTATCTCTTATCACTAACAATTTTAAAAAAAAAACGTTATACGCTTGTGTGTGTGTGTTTTTTTCTTTTATTCTCTTTTTTTATTAGTAGGAATATTGGGAATTATTACTAAATTCAAATCTTAATCAGTGACATACCTTTTCCCTCCTTATCCACTCCAATTATTTCTTTTCCCTATCCTTCCCCATCTACCAAATATATTGGTAGGGAGACCGAGTGGGAAACGTCCACTTGGAAGACCAAGGACACGGTGGGTGGATAATGTGGGGAAGGACATGAGAGAGGATAGGGACTAGAAGGTTGTGGCTCAGAATAGGGATACTTGGAGGGGTGTGGTTACTGCGGCCAAGAACTTTCGAGTTCCATAGAGCCACAGAGATAGATACAATCCTTCCCAACTTAATATAATCTAGTTTGAATTATTTTATTTTATTTTGTTTTATCTTATTTTGTTGTTTTATTATTATTATTATTTTTGTTTTGTTTTTCTTTGTTCTAATTGGAATTATATCGTGTGGGCAGATGTACAAATTAAATGGATGTCAAATAAAAAAAAAATAATAAATTTCTAATATTTATTTAAAAATTTATTAAAATTATAAAATGCTCTTAACAACTTTTGTGATGATCTCACTAGTAAACTTATCTTTTTTACATATTGTTTTGTTACACCAGGGCCTGTATGGACTATTCATCTAGTTGATAATTTCTAGGCAACTAATTTAAGTTTTATATCCAAATTATTTTTCACTTAACTGAAAATTCTACAATTTTTTATGTAATTTTCATATCTAAAAGATACGAACAATGTTTTATGTAATATACAATATTTTTTTAAAAATTAATTAAAATTACAAAATTGGGGATAATCTCACTAATAAACATACATTTTATACATTATTTTTAATTATTCTCTTGTATCAAATTTAGACAATTTTTAAATTGCAATTATTGAATTAACATATCTAGATGAAACCAATAATGTTCTGTGTAATTTCTAATATTTATTTAAAAATTTATTAAAATTATAAAATGGTCTTAACAACTTTTGTGATGATCTCATTAGTAAACATATCTTTTTTATATATTGTTTTGTTATAACATTTTGTAAAATGGTGTATCAAAACCATGTATAAGAAGTGTGAGTTTTTTAGTGAAATCATCAAAACATTCATAAACTTATCTTTTTTACTTATTCTTTTACACAATTTTAAGAAATGATATAACAGAACTTTATGCAAAAGAAATGTAACTTTACTAATGAAATCATCAGTGTGTAGATTGCAAACGAGGGGGGAGAACGGGTGTGTCAAAAGTTTTGTAATGAATGGTAGGAGATTGAACATGTGGAATTCTTCTTTGGGCAACAATAATAATAATAATAATAATAATAATCGTTTACAATAATTATTAATATTAATTACTGTAAGGAAGAGAAGAATTAGAGTATTAGTAAGTACTCGGCTCGGCTTTTTACCCGATAGATTAGAATAAATAGAAGGGCATCACTCAATTTGGGGTTGAGTGAAAGAAAGAATAGGATAGGGAATAATAAAAATCTTAAAATGAATGAAAACCTTTTGGATGCATACTCATTTATTTCTTTTTGCCTGTATGAATTAATATATGTGCCTTTAAATTTGATTTTTCTATAAATTTTTTATTACAATAATTACATTCGAAAGGCCATTCATCGGTATGTATTAATAAATGTCTATTTAAATGACCTTTCTGATAATATTTCTTTAAACAAAGATTACATTGAAAAGGTTTTTCACCAGTATGAATTAATATATGTGAATTTAAATGTGATTTGTCACTAAATTTTTTATTACAATGATTACATTCAAAAGGTTTTTCACCAGTATGAATTAATATATGTGAATTAAAATGTGATTTCTTATTAAATTTCTTATTACAATAATTACATTCAAAAGGTTTTTCACCTGTATGTATTAATATATGTTTATCTAAAGTAGATTTATTAATAAATTTCTTACTACAATCATTACATTTAAAAGGTTTTTCACCTGTATGAATTAAAATATGTGCCTTTAAATTTGATTTTTCTATAAATTTTTTATTACAATAATTACATTCAAAATGCTTTTCACCTGTATGAATTAATAAATGATTAAGTAAATGAGATTTCTGATTAAATTTCTTTAAACAATGATTACATTTAAAAGATTTTTCTCCTGTATGAATTAATATATGTCTTTTTAAATTACATTTATAATTAAATTGCTTTTTACAAAAATTACATTGAAAAGGCATATCTTCAGTTTTTATTGAATCAGTATCTTCTTCCTGTTTTATCTCATGACTGCTTTCCTTCGAATATTTCTCTGTTTCGTTTTTGAGTTTTAATTTATTTTTTAAAATTGAAAATACTTCTTTATGAATACATTTTTTTAAATGTTTGTTTAAAAATTCCTCATTTATATAATTTCCATAACAATATGCACATGAATATAGAGGACCTAAAAAATTATTATTTTCAATTTTTTAAAACATATTTCTAAATTTTAACTATTTTAGAATTCAATATAAGAAATAAAATCATTAAAAATAAATTTAAAAAAAATAGATTAAATTAATAATAATATAAATGAACAAACAAGAAATTAATATTATAATTTTACCTATATATATTGGATATTTCCTATCTTCTTGGGAATTAAAATCCATTTTAAATTGATTAGCAATTGATAATAAATTATTAACAAGTTAATAAGTAATATAGACGTATCAAATTTTTCTTTTAATTGACTGTCAACTGCTGTCAACGCTGTCAAGTTGATGGACACCAGCGGTGTATCAGCTCAATGGGACCGGTGTAACTCGAACACCAGATGGCGTTACATGAAAAAAGTCGACTCTTCAGGCGTCCAATAGATGTCACCGCAAAAAAAAAATGACCAAAGATCACCCCCTCCCACAGGCCTTCCGAATTCCCTGCAATTATTTGAATATCAAACTCGACATACCATCCGTACATAGAGTATCCGTGCACATAATATTCGAAACAAACCCAGCATAAATATATATATAAATTTTATTTAACATTTAACACAAATAACATTGAAAAATTTATTATAAATTGTTTGATAAATAATTTAAATTACATTGTAACAAATCAAATATCAAAGTTAAATTATTTAATATTTGATAAATAAATACAAATTTCACAGCAATATAGAAATTCACAATAAGCACTATTAAATCAAATATATTCACATACTCCTCTCAGTATATCTTTTATCGTTTTTCACATGTTTAAAAATTGCATAAAACTGCTATATATAGTATTTCAGCTTGGTTGAATCGCTAAAAGTACCGGAATTAATTTTTTAGCACGTTGACTAAAAATCACGCGCCAGCATGTGACCAGATGCCCTCAACAAAGAGCCAAACTCGCGCTGGTTTAATAAATACTATTTATTAATTTTAATTTATAATTTCATTTAAATATAATATATATGTGTTAATTTATCCAATTGGAATTTGCATGATAGCCGACAGGAGACATCCCACATTTTTTTCATTTATAAATTTACCCAAATGTTCGTAATTCAGTTTTTTGATAAACTTAGATGATTAAAAATGCGTTGGATTAATTATTCTTAGTTAATCAATGATTTATGGATTTCTTGTGATCTTTTTAAATAGTATCTTTTTGGAAATAGAAATGATTATTTATTTATTTATAAATTTCCTTCTCACTAAGAACAATTCTTATGTGTTTCTCTCGTTTCAAATATTGGCATTGAAGAAAATTTTTAATCCATACATATTAAATATTAACAAGAACATTATTCGTTTATTTTATTTATGTAAATTACATAAAAGTAGGTGAAGTTTTCTGTTAATTTAAATTATTTATTTGGATATTTGAAAAAAGCATATTTTATTTCTGTAATGCTAATTTTATATCTCAATAAATAATTTTTAAATTCACAATATTCATACAAAAAAAATTTAAAAATGCCCCTCTCTCCGGTCGGTAAAAACGCTCCCACATGTCCAACCTGTTTGCCATCCTTGCCATCACTTGCCATCACTAAGGGTGAGAAAAAAATAGCATTGAGTGATCCCCTCTGATACGGATGCTCTGTGGTGCTGGCAAGTGCTGGCAAGGATGGCAGACTGGTTGGACATGTGGGAGCGTTTTTACCGACCGGCGAGAGAGGCATTTTTAAATTTTTTTTGTATGAATATTGGGAATTTAAAAATTATTTATTGAGATATAAAATTAGCATTACAGAAATCAAATATGCTTTTTTCAAATATCCAAATAAATAATTTAAATTAACAGAAAACTTCACCTACTTTTATGTAATTTACATAAATAAAATAAACGAATAATGTTCTTGTTAATATTTTATATGTATGGATTAAATTATTTAATTATTAATAAATTATGATGTGTAAAAAGGATTCTTAAAATAATTGCCGGGTAAAACCCAGGTGAAAATGCCAATTAAACAATACCCATAAATTATTCAAACTATTTAAATTATGCTATTATATTAATTCACCTCAGATAAAATGACAAATAATTTTAAAATAGTTTAAGACAGAGGTTCTTAAACTGTGGTCCGCGGACCCCTGGGGGTCCGCAAAGCCATCACGGAGTACATAAGTTTAAGAACCTCTGGTTTAAGATATTAAGAAAAATGTTATTTTATAAAATTTTATAAAATAATAATAATAATATATTATATTATTCGGCAAATTTATTTTATATAATAAATGAAATATAAAAGATTATATTATGATAAAATTTGCAACAATTAATAAAACAAAAAGCATTGGTTATTTTATTGGGATAAAAATTAATTTAATTAGACTTTTAAATTAATAAAAATTGATTAATTTCTAAAAAAATATATAACATTTGAAATAAAATGAGTTTTTTCATATAAAATTAAATTCTAAATATATGCGCATATAAAAAATAATTCATAATTAAATAATAAAATAATTTAAATAATAAAAAATTTGCTTACCTTTAATACCATGTTTGCTGGGTTTGTTTTGAATATTATGTGTACGGATGGTATGTGGTTGTCGAGTCTGATATTCAAATAATTGCAGGAAATTCGGAAGGCCTGTGGGAGGGGGTGATCTTCGGCCATTTTTTTTTTGCGGTGCCATCTATTGGACGCCTGAAGAGTCGACTTTTTACATGTAACGCCATCTGGTGTTCGAGTTACGCCTGTCCCATTGATTTGATACCCCCCTGGCCAGCACTAAGGGTGAGAAAAAAATAGCATTGAGTGATACCCTCTGATACGGATGCTCTGTGATAGCAACGATTCAGTTTCAATTTAAACCTTTTAGAGCATTATTTAAACACTAACTTTTCAGAACGTCTTGTTTGGCACTTTCCGCATATAGAGATGGTGCTCTTGGTTGTAATTATTTTTGCAAAAAGGTTTTATTCATTTTAATTCAAACAATTTTATAATATTTAATATTTTTCATTTCTTTTGTTTTCTTATTTAAAAAATATTGAAAATGCCACAACCACGTCCCCGTTCAGTGTATACTCTATCCTTGTTGATCACTTGACTAACATATCTTCTTTGACTTTTAAATTCTTTATTAATTATGACAACACGTTCTTTTATTTTTTGAAAATTTCTCTATAGATGTTCTCAGAGACATAATCATGATTTATATCATCATTAGACATTTTAGTTCGTGATTCGGATCATTATTTGCTTCTAATAAAATTGAGAGAACGGCTCTCGATGCACAACACGAAGTTAGGAGAAATTAGTCAAAAACTATACAATTTAGATAATTTTAAAAACGAGAAACATAAATTAAAATATTAAATCGAAATCAAAAATAGATTTAATATTTTGACCCTTGAAGGAAATACGAGACGAAAGAGCCGGAAGAAATATGGGACAAAATAAAATCAAATATTAAAACGGCAGCTTAAAATACAATGGGTTAATAGCAAATGTAAAGTAGATAGATTAGAATATATTAAACAAAAAAAGGGATATTTTAAAAAAATAGAATATTAGAAATAGAGGAAAGTTGCCGCAAAAAGAATAGTAAGGATTTATACACGGGAATTAAAAATATTAAAAAGGGTATAAAGCGCGGTTGGACTTAATTAGAGATGCTAATAATAATTTAATAAAATAAAACACTGTAACTTAATATCTTTTTAAATTATTTATTTATTGATGCACTAAAAACTAGAAAATATTTTTTCATTTCAACAACAATGGTCTAGATACTTTGAACAAAGATCCTAAATAAAATGAATTAGTTAATTAATTTTCTAGGAATCTCTCAAATAAAACGCTTGCATTAATTTTTAATTTTGTCACCATTTTTAATTTAAATTCAAGCGTTTTATTTGAGAGATCCTAGAAAATTTAGTTAATTAATTCATTTTAATTAGGCTCTTCATTCAAAGTATCTAGACCATTGTTGTTGAAGTGAAAAATTATTCTCTAGTTTTTAGTGCATTAATAAATAAAACACTGTAACTTAATTTTTTTTTAATTTTTTAGTAAATAAATTTTTAAGGTTTTAAGTTTTATTTGAATATACTTTGAGATTATAAATGATATTTAATGATCGGTTAAAATTTATTAATTAAATTATTAATTAATTAATTAAGAAAAATGAAAACTTTATTTCATAAACATGTTTTATCATCCAAATCTGAAAATCGTGCAAAGTTTTAGTTCGATTGGTCAACTGCAACTGTGTTAAAAATGAGTTACAAGATTTGAACAATACAGAAGGATTAATTAATTAATTAAGAAAATGAAAACTTTATTTCATATTCATGTTTTGTCATTTAAATCTGAAAAGTGTGCAAAGATTTAGTTCGATTGGTCAACTGCAACTCTGTTAAAAATGAGTTACTAGATTTGAACTGATTTGAACCATACAAATAAATAATTTTTCATTTAACTGGGATTTTCAAAGGGTGTAGGGGTTATGCTGGGTGGTAGCACCTTCTACCGTTGACGACCACATGGAGTGTCATCGACAGGAGATGGTTAATGGTAATTGGTCCTCACAGGGTATCCAACTCTCACTATTGGCTCCTCGTGCTACACCCCGGGCAACTGCATTGGTCTGTAGGTTAAACATAGTGAGGGTAGCCAGATATGGCGAAATCGGAGCGTCTGTTCTCCATGTCAGGGGCGGCTGCAAACAGCGTCTGTTCCCCATGTTATGGGCGGCTGACTTCAACCCGAGGAAGGCAATGGGAAACCACCTTGGACAATTCTCCCAAGAACGACTTATGGCTCCTGTTACTGTTAAATGTTCCGGATTAAGACCTCCGATCGGGTCTCCGGGGAGGTCAACTGTGACGAGAGATAAGGAATCTAGTTAGGATTGGCGCGTGGAACGTGAGGGGGCTTCTGCAGCCGGGGAAGTTCCGGATAGTCGAGATGGAGATGGAGCGTGTTGGCATCTCTCTTATGGGGTTGTCTGAAACCCATTGGAGGGGGAGCGGGCATTTCAAAGACTCAAGTGGATGCATGGTTTTTTTCTCTGGGGAGGAAACCCTGTCGAGGAATGGCGTCGCTATTGTGGTGACTCGTGCTCTATCTAAAAGCGTGATATCATATAGATCTATAAACAGCCGTATTATGGTGTTGAAGATGAATACCACTCCTTTCATTTTAAATATCATACAAATCTACGCTCCCACTGCTGATGCTGAAGATGAGGTAATTGATGAATTCTACAATGAGCTGGAGTCTGTGTTTCAAAGTATACTGGATCGGGAAATTATAACAATAACGGGTGATTTTAACGCGAAAGTGTACAACTACGGAAGATATTCATATAAGGAGTGTTGTAGGAAAATACGGTCTTAAAGAAAGAAATGAACGAGGTTTAAAGACTCATTCAATTCTGTTTAGATAATTCCTTCACGATAACAAATACAACATTCCAACACCACAAACGCCGCCTCTATACCTGGACGTCCCCTAATGGATTACATCGAAACCAGATAGATTACATTCTCATAAGAACGAGATGGAGGTCTTCAATACGGAATGTGAAGACGCTCCCGGGAGCGGTTTGTGGATCCGATCATCAATTACTTGTAGCCGAGTTCTGTCTGAAACTGAAAAAATGTAACATCCAGAGTGTCCATCCGAAACTCAAGATCTCAGATTCTACAGAATTTCTAAAGAGAATAACTTGTAACAACTACAAGTACAAATACAACCTTTCATCTTCTGCTAATGAGATGTGGAGATCTACAAAAGAACTTATTAAAAGTGCAGTAGATATAACCTCAAGAGATGTTAAAAGAAATTCGTGGATCACGGATGGAACAATGCTATTGATTGAAGAAAGGCGCATCCTAAAATCCAAGGGAAATAATGAATTAATGATCAAACAACTGAACAAGAATATCCAAGCGGCATGTCGGAGAGACAAAAATAACTATTATAAAGAATTATGCTCAAATGTCCAAAAGCATGCTGAGCATAATAATTCTAAAGATCTCTTCAAGACAATCAAATTAATCACTCGTGAGTTTAGTCCTGGGTCTTGGGCGCTCCAATTTTGTGGAAAATCTAGCAATTCAATTGGAGAAACATGCAAAATATGGAGGGACTATTGTGAATCATTATATCAGGAGGATCCACCATCTACAACAATACAATCTTTTGAAAATGAGCCTGGTATTTTAGAGTCTGAAGTGTCTCATGCCATAAATTCACTGAAAAACGGTAAATCTCCCGGATCAGATCAAATTACATTAGAGATCTTGAAAGGCATGGGAGACATAGGAATATCAAGAATTAGAGATATTTGTAATAGGGTGTGGGATACTGGAAAATGGCCTGATGACTGGGTCCGCTCAATTTTTGTCCCATTCCATAAAAAAGGACCCAAAAACATATGTGATAATTACAGACTTATCGCTTTAATACCTCATGCTAGTAAAGTGTTGCTTTCTATCATTCATGAAAGACTGAAGCATTATACTGCCTGGCAGATTCCACCTAATCAGACTGGTTTTGTAAAAGGAAAGGGAACCCGAGAACAAATTTTAAACATAAGACTCATAATTGAAAAAGCAAGAGAATATTATCACCCAGTTTATTTTTGCTTTGTAGACTACTGCAAAGCATTTGACAGCTTACAATGGCCGAAGCTCTGGTTGATTATGGAAAGCATGGGCGTTCCCATACCTTTAATAACATTAATAAAGAGTCTATACGAAAAACAACTCCGGGGTGGTTAGGATTGAGAACAGCCTGTCGAAGGAGTTTAATGTAGGCAAGGGTATGCGTCAGGGATGTATTTTGTCGCCGATTCTCTTCAACATATATGTGGAATATGTCATGCGGAGGGTTCTGGAGGACTGGGATGGTGGCGTTTCTGTGGGAGGGGTAAAAATAACTGATTTAAGATATGCGGATGATACGGCCTTGCTCGCCAACTCGGAAGAGGAATTAGTTCAGCTACTTGGAAAACTTGAACGAGTAAGTGAAGAGTTTGGACTAAAGATCAATCAAAGTAAAACCAAAATCATGATTGTCGACCGTGCTAATGACAATAAAACTAAAGTCAAGAAAATCGGGGATTATAATGTGATTGACCACTTCATATATCTCGGGTCCATGATAACCAACAAAGGCGGCTGTGATGCTAAGATAAATAGGCGTATACAGATGGGGAGATCAGTAATGACGAAGCTAAAAAAAATATGGCAGGACAACAGCCTAACTACCAATACAAAAAAAGTTTTAGTCGAATCGCTGGTCTTCCCCGTCATGCTGGACGCATCAGAAACATAGACTGTGAAGCAGGTCAATCGCAGAAAAATAGATGCTTTCGAGCTATGGTGTTGGAGGAGGATGCTACGACTCCCCTGGACAGCACGTCGAACGAACATCTCGATTCTTGGTGAGATAGGGGCTGATCTTCGGCTGTCGAGTATTGTGCTCACAAGGGTCATGAGCTATTTTGGTCATCTTACCCGCTCCAATGATGGGTTTGAACGGATCGTGATCCAAGGAAAAGTAGAGGGTTCACGAAGACGGGGCAGGTCACCGGCCAGATGGACCGATCAAATAGGGGAAGGTGTTGGCGCTGGTCTCCGGAAGGCTACTGTGGAGGCTCGCGATCGATCCAGATGGAGAAGGGTGCTCCACAAAATAAAAATTGTGGGAGCATGGAGTTAAAATTCACGCAACTTCTGTTAAGAAGAAAGCGACGAAGAAGAAGGGATTTTCAAAAATTTTTCATTCCAATTATTCTCAAAAAATAAATTTAAATATAAGAAATATGACCAACTTTGTTTTAAATAAGAAAATATTAATTTATTAATATTTAAATAAATTTAAAAGTAACAATAATAGTACAACAGTAACAAAAAAAAAATATATATAAAAGATTCAATACAATTTCAACTCATTTGTATTTTATTTATAATTTGTTATCGAGGCGTTGATAAATGAACACATCTGTAGCAGTGTTCTCTAAATTATTTTTAATAATTGAATTTATATGTATCTCCTAGTATGGTTATTCATAATAATATTAGTATAATTGGAAATCTTTCGATTCTTAAATAAATAAGTGAACTGCAAATCTCACATTTCGCGTTGTAATTTTGAAAATTTAACAGGGAAAGTTATGACAACAAATTCCAATAATTATAATAATAATAATTCCACTTTAATACTAATAAATAATGGACAAAACAAAAACTAATTCCTATCTTTTTAAGAAAATTCTTTCCAGAATGTTATGATAAAATGTAAATTAAAATTTATTTTCGGATGATTATCTCATTAACATTGATGATCAAATTCAAGAAACTAAAATAAATAATTTTAAGTGCATAACAAAAAAAAAAAAAGATTTATAAATTATATGAATCCTTTTTGGATACTCGGAAAAATAGAGTATAATAATAATGATATTATTGACAAAAATAATAATAATCTTATTTTAAACATTAATCAACCAGCAAATTTAATAATTCCTAAACACTCAGTCAATCGAATAAAATATAGCCCATTTGGTCAGACGATGAATACAATTTAATTAAATTTGGAAGTAAATCTACTATGGATGACTTATCAATATTATATAATCACATTTTCAGATTAAATTTCTTTTTACAATAATTACATTCAAAAGGCTTTTCACCCGTATGAATTAGTAAATGTGCATTTAAATTTGATTTATCATTAAATTTCTTTTTACAATATTTGCATTCAAAAGGCTTTTCTCCTATATGAATTCGTAAATGTCTTTTTAAATCACCTTTCAGATTGAATTTCTTTATACAATAATTACATTCAAAAGGCATTTCTCCTGTATGAATTAGTAAATGTGTATTTAAATGTGATTTCTGATTAAATTTCTTTTTACAATAATTACATTCAAAAGGGTTTTCATCTTTATGAATTAATAAATGAGTATTTAAATAAGATTTCTGATTAAGTCTTTTTGCAATAATTACATTCAAAAGACTTTTCATGTGTATGAATTAATAAATGTCTATTTAAACATGTTTTCCGATTAAATTTCTTTTTACAATAATTACATTCAAAAGGCTTTTCTCCTGTATGAATTCGTAAATGTCTTTTTAAATCACCTTTCAGATTAAATTTCTTTTTACAATAATTGCATTCAAAAGGCTTTTCTCCTGTATGGATTAATAAATGTATATTTAAAGTTGATTTCAAAATAAATTTCTTTTTACAATAATTACATTCAAAAGGCTTTTCACCTGTATGAATTAGTAAATGTTTTTTTAAATCAGATTTTTGATTAAATTTCTTTTTACAATAATTACATTCAAAAGGCTTTTCACCCGTATGAATTAGTAAATGTGCATTTAAATTTGATTTATCATTAAATTTCTTTTTACAATATTTGCATTCAAAAGGCTTTTCTCCTGTATGAATTCGTAAATGTCTTTTTAAATCACCTTTCTTATTAAATTTCTTTTTACAATAATTACATTCAAAAGGCTTTTCAGATGTATGAATTAATAAATATGGATTTAAATGAGATATATGATTAATCTTTTTAAAATTATTAGATTGAAAACTTCTGTCTTCTTTAATGTTGGAATCATTATCTTCAAATTTTTCGTCTAAATATTTTTCTGTACCCTTTTCGAGAAATATTTTATTTTGTAAAATTGAAAATATTTTGGTATATATTTCCAAACCCATACACCTCGCAGAATTTGATGAAACTTCGCCAGTAGATTCTTTGATTAATTCTAAGAAACTTTTTCCTTAGGCATTTCTTGGGAGAACTTCTAGTTTTCGAGATACAAGTGATTAAAGATTGGATATCAATCCATTGATATCCCATTTAGCTACCATGTCTTAGCAGTTTGACCAGCAGAGGGCGCGACTAATTTTCGGTTTTTTCAGTTCGGATTGTATATAGAAAAATTAAAAAATTAATTAATAAAATAATTTTCCTATATCCAAACCGAACAGAAAAAAACTAAAATTAGTGAATATGTGAATAATTAGTGAATTAGTCAATGGAAATTTCTTAATGGCTGCACATTTCGACATTCATAACCATCTAATTGATATCCAATCTTTAATCACTTGTATCTCGAAAACTAGAAGTTCTCCCAAGAAATGCCTAAGGAAAAAGTTTCTTAGAATTAATCAAAGAATCTACTGGCGAAGTTTCATCAAATTCTGCGAGGTGTATGGGTTTGGAAATATATACCTTATAATAAAATTATAAGGAATAATATAATTACAAATAATATTTAAAAAAATAATTTTAGTGACAATTAACATTACTTTAGATGAAAAAACAGAAATAAAAATTACCTATATATATGGGATATTTTTTGTCTTCTTGTGAATAAAAATTCATTTTTAATTGATTAATTTATTATCAATTATAACATATATTTTGGTAATAAGTAAAATAAACCTTTAAAACTTTGATTTTTATTTACAATCAAAACTAAATAACAACCACAGACCATATTCGCCTTTAACATAGCAACGATTCAGTTTCAATATAAACCTTTTGGTGCATTATTTAAACACTAACTTTTCAGAACGACTTGTTTGGCACTTTCCGCACATAGAGATGGTGCTCTTGGTTGTAATTCTTTTTGCAAAAAGGTTTTATTCAATTTAATTCAAACAATTTTATAATATTTAATATTTTTCATTTCTTTTGTTTTCTTATTTAAAAAATATTGAAAATGCCACAACCACGTCCCCTTTCAGTGTATACTCTATCCTTGTTGATCACTTTTGAGTAACATATCTTCTTTGACTTTTAAATTCTTTATTAATTATGACAACACGTTCTTTTATTTTTTGAAAATTTCTCTATAGATGTTCTCAGAGACATAATCATGATTTATATCATCATTAGACATTTTAGTTCGTGATTCGGATCATTATTTGCTTCTAATAAAATTGAGAGAACGGCTCTCGACGCACAACATAGGAGAAATTAGTCAAAAACTATACAATTTAGATAATTTTAAAAACTAGGAACATAAATTAAAATATTAAATCGAAATCAAAAATAGATTTAATATTTTGACCCTTGAAGGAAATGACGAGACGAAAGAGCCGGAAGAAATATGGGACAAAATAAAATCAAATATTAAAACGGCAGCTTAAAATACAATGGGTTAATAGCAAATGTAAAGTAGATAGATTAGAATATATTAAACAAAAAAAGGGATATTTTAAAAAATAGTATATTAGAAATAGAGGAAAGTTGCAGCAACAAGAATAGTAAGGATCTATACAAGGGAATTAAAAATATTAAAAAGGGTATAAAGCGCGGTTGGACTTAATTAGAGATGCTAATAATAATTTATTAAAATAAAACACTGTAACTTAATATTTTTTTTAATTATTTATTTATTAATACACTAAAAACTAGAAAATATTTTTTCATTTCAACAACAATGGTCTAGATACTTTGTACAAAGATCCTAAATAAAATGAATTAGTTAATTAATTTTCTAGGAATCTCTCAAATAAAACGCTTGCATTTAATTTTTAATTTTGTCACCATTTTTAATTTAAATGCAAGCAATCTAAACCGGCGCCACCTGGCGCACGATCTACTAATGGACACGGTCTTTAGGAAAAAAATAGCAATTGTAAGCGAACCAGGACCGAATAGCACGGGTCGACAGGGATGGTATGTAGATGACAACAATGACGCTGCAATATACATCTGCAATAGTAAGCTACAGATAAACAAGTTAATAAGCGGGAAGGGGTTCGTTGGTATTTACTTTAAAGAATTTAGTATTTTTAGTTGTTACATTTCTCCAAACACCGAGGAAAACGAATATAATGAATACCTGGAAACATTAACAAGATCCTGGGGTAGACGAAACACAAAGCAAATAATTGCAGGAGACTTTAATGCATGGTCCCCAGAATGGGGATCTCCCTACCATAATAAAAGGGCAGAGCATCTCTCCGATAAAATTGCAGAACTGGGACTGGTAATAATAAATGACGGATTCAACCTTCTCTACTAAAAGGAGGGAAATCTTTCATCGACATTACGATGGCTACGGAAGACATGGTCCCCAAGATAATGAAGTGGGAGGTGCTGGACGATATAAGCTCGCAGCGACCACAATTACATTGAATACAATATTGAATTTCAAGATCCACTTAACCCCCAACCTCTGAGAATAAATAAATGAAATCCTGGGAAACTAGACAAGGTTAAACTTGTCTCATCAATCCTGGAGGACTCACTGACGAAGGATCTAAATAGCTTCGAAACCTTCACGAAAGCATTAACAAGAGTGTGCAATAAAGCCATGCCAAAGATAAATAGAAACGACAATAAAAAGCAGGCCTATTGGTGGTCAGATGAAATAACTGAGGCAAGAAAAATATGCTGCAACGCTAAAAGAGCCATTAATAGGTTGAACCGCAGACATGTGGAGGATTCTGCTCAGGAGTGGATTAACTATAGAGAATCCCGGAAAAATTAAACACATCAATTAAAGCATCTAAGCGAGCACACTGGCAAAAAGTACTAGATGAAGTAAACAGCGACACGACTGGGGACAAGCATATCAGATAGTCATGCGCTATGTTAAGGGGAAAACAAATAAAGAAAATCTGCCCATAGAACTACTTAAAGATATTGCCAAAGAGCTATTTCCACAACGCCGACCGAGTTATGGAACAAACCCCAAATAAACGAATTAGAACTTTTTACTGAGAGAGAAATTTCCGCTGCTGGGGGAAAATTAAAAAACAGACGCGCTCCTGGCCCAGACGCCGTGCCCTCAGAGGTCCTAAAAACAATAAGCCGAGAGGAGCCTAGGATCTTGGCAGACATATATAATAACCTTTTAAAGAAAAGTGAGTTCCCACTAGTATGGAAGACTGCCAAACTTGTCTTGATACCTAAACCAGGGAAACCTAAAGGGGAAGTAACTTCTTACCGACCTTTATGCATGCTAAACGTAGCTGGAAAGATGTTTGAGCATCTGATCCTGAAACGCCTTAAGGAGGATCTGGAAGAGGGAGAAGGCTTAGCTGTGAACCAGTTCGGATTTAGGGCTGGAAGATCAACCATTGATGCAATTAAAAGTGTGATAGATATCGCCAAAGAAGCGAATAGTGGAAAAACCAAACAAACGAGAAAACTCTGCGCTCTTATACTCTTGGATGTCAAGAATGCCTTCAACTCTGCTAACTGGCACATAATAATGGTCGAATTAGAAAAACGAAAAGTGAGACCGGAAATTTTGGGCCTAATAGCTGACTACCTGACAAACCGCTGTCTGGACATAGAAGATTCTGAGGGAAAAACATAAAATGGACGTGACATGCGGAGTGCCACAAGGGTCTGTACTGGGCCCCACCCTATGGAATGTACTGTATGATGGATTACACCGAATGAACACCCAGGAAGGAGAAAGTCTTGGAGCTTATGCAGATGACATTGCAATAGTGGTGGCTGTAAGAACAGAGGAGGAGATTATGAGTAAGGGAAATAAGATCATCCACGACATTGATGAGTGGATGAATGAACACGACCTAAATCTTGCCCCGTCGAAAACCGAGGCAATAATGCTGACAGGTCGAAAAAGAATCGGGAACGTATGGTTCATCACTCGTGATAGAAGAATAGAAACAAAAAAGCAGGTGATAGCAGACTATCTTTCGGCGCCCACCTGTCCTCCGCAATGGAGAGGGCGGGTAAGTCGTCTTCTGCACTGGCCAGATTGATGCCGAGAATAGGGGGTCCTTTAATGGGCAGGCGCAAGCTGCTTTCTGGTGCAATTGACTCAATTCTGCTATATGAAGTTCCAATCTGGAACGAAATACTTGCTTTTGAGAGATGGAAAAGGAAGATAGGGAGTGTACAACGAAGGACGGCCCTGAGAATTATTTGCGGATACCGCACTATCTCGAGAGAGGCGTGCATGGTTCTGTCGGGATGTATCCCAATAGAGCACCTTGCAGAGGAGCGAGTTGCCCGGTATAATAATAAAAATGAACGAGAAGACAGAAATTCAGAGAGAAGGGAAACTATAAGGAAATGGCAAATGAACTGGAAGGCCTCGAAAAAGGGATCCTGGACCAGAAGTCAAATAGATCCATGGATAAGAAGCAGCTTCGGAGATTTAGATTTCTACACCACGCAAGCGCTCTCAGGGCATGGGTGTTTTGGCACTTATCTGTACAGGATGAGGATCACAGATGACTCGACATGCATATCCTGTAAGGTGGATGATTCACCGGCTCACACGATTCTATTGTAAGCGATGGGCAAATTATAGAGAGGAACTTTTCCGAACAACGGCAACGGTTCTAAATGAGGATTCACTAATCACCATAATGATGCGATCTCAAGAACTATGGAACTCTGTAAGTAGGTTTATACGTACTGTCCTACAAAAGAAGATAAACGAGCAATATACTGAATGAGATGTAATGAAGGTGATGCTCGGTAGTATGCTAACGCGGTTCCCGAGCATCCACCCTTCCACATCAGGAAAAGAAAGAGAAGAGAGAACAGAGGCAGAGGAATGGGGTTTAGTGGGTATGCCCTGGAGAGTCCCACACACCGGCTATAAAAGCTTCCCCAACCCTCTATAAAAATAAAAAATTTAAATGCAAGCGTTTTATTTGAGAGATCCTAGAAAATTTAGTTAATTAATTCATTTTAATTAGGCTCTTTATTCAAAGTATCTAGACCATTGTTGTTGAAGTGAAAAATTATTTTATAGTTTTTAGTGCATTAATAAATAAAACACTGTAACTTAATTTTTTTTAATTATTTATTTTATTTTTAATTTTTCAGTAAATACATTTTTAAGGTTTTAAGTTTTATTTGAATACTAGCTGATCAGAGCGCCTTCGGCGCTCTTCACACCTAGACGGGGGTTCTGCCCCCTGTACCCCCCCCCCCCGAGTGTCCCTATTCTGAGCTATAACCATCTAACTCCTACCCTATCCTATCTCTCTCACGTTCCTTCCTACATTGTCCACCCTGTTCACAATTGGTCTTCCAAACGGACGTTTTCCAATCGAACTCCCACCAATATATTTTTCCTCTCCCATGCTAGCCATGTGCCCTGCCGATCCCAGCCTTCTCTATTTTATGACCTATAATTTAATAATTTTGATCCCCTTTGATAATAATTTCCCCATTGCAACCTCGATTTAAATTCTTTGCAAATATTATTCTCTCTGATACTAATTATTTTGTCTTATCACTATTAATTTCAAATCCCATCAATTTTCCTGCCTCGATTAATTGTTTTATGCTACTTTAAATGTTATTAATTTATTTAAAAAAAAATCAAAGTAAACAAAATAAAAATAAAATATAAAATTAGCATAACACTAAACTACTATAAAAATAATATTAAAAAATATATTATATTGAAGTGATATTTTAGTGAATGGCGGTTCTTGGGAATTCTAATTGTATAAAATTCCTTGTTAAACGATTTTAAAATAGTTTGTTTTAAGAAAAAGTTGATTAATAGGAATTAAGTGTGGAAATAAAGTGTTGCTAGAAATTCTTTTAAGCCGGGTCAAATAAAAACCCTCCCTGATTTGCATCCAAATGGAGAATCTGATTGGATGTCCGCAAGGAGAATTGATGAAGAGAGGGGAAAAGCTGGCCGGAGGCTAGTGTTTGCTGGCAGTCGACAACTAGGTTCAGGAAAGGGAGTGGACAAGGAGAGTTCGAAGGGAGTCGAGGAGCGCTCCTAAGCGGTCGACGAGGGGTCCTGAGGGAGTCGACAAGCAGTCAAGGAGTCCAGAAGCATGGGCTGACGACATCTATAATCGGACCGAATCCCAATATCACGGTCCAGCGCTGTGTCTCTCCGGGACCATCTGTCCAAGCGCCTTCGCCAGGAATCATCAGTTCTCATCACATCGCTTTAATAGAATTCTCCACCCTTCCAGAAAGAAAAACACCCTGAAGTTGGATTTTCTATTCCAAAGTGCTACCATTATACACCTTGTTGCGACCATTACAACCAATATTCACCCTTCTAACCTGTTTTTTATCTATCTTTCCACACACTTGAAATATAAATAAAATGTTCAACATTTTGATTTTATAAAAATTTATTTTTTACTTTTATACCTTACTGACCCAAAATAACACTTCAATATATTAAAATCTTACGTGAAAATCCAATTATGAGATCAAATTTTCTTAATTAAAATAATTTACTCACATAATCTTAAAAATTAATAGTATTAAATTATAGCCGTAATGTGAATGTTTTCAAAGTTTAAAAGGCCAATAAGATCAATTGAGATATTGTAAATATCAATAGATATATAAAAAGATTTTTATCTGCACATTGCTCAGAATTTAAATTAACGCCAAATTATCGCCACCAGCGCCTCTATGATCTAGTATGGTAACTAAACTGGTAATGGTAACTAAACTATTATATTCTTTATGATTTTTTTAAAATTTTTCTAATTAAAAAATCGAAAATCGGGCTTAGAGGTCTGGTGGCCAGCCCCTTTGTGCTTCCGTGTAAAAAATTCCAGGTCCCTGCGTGCGATAGTTTTTGCTGGAGAGCTCGGTCAAACAAACAGACAGACAAACAGACACATTACACATTGCTTTTATTATTATAGATACTTTGAGATTATAAATGATATTTAATGATCGGTTAAAATTTATTAATTAAATTATTAATCTATATATATAAAGGAGAGTGTTTGTATGTATGTATGTATGTATGTATGTATGTATGTATGTATGTATGTAATTTGTTTACTTTTTTGCTGTCATAGAAACAAACAAAAAAGAAATTTCCTACTTAACCGACACTTTACCGGTAATTTAGAATTATGAACATCAAAAAATAAGAAACGATTTCTATGAAATTACATCACAATATTCTTATATATCTCTATGGTAACATAGGCTATAGATTTTATTAATATCTAATTCTAATCAATAACCGCAGAATTTAATTTTTTAAACTTTATATAGTTCTCCGTGTTGTTCATTCAAGAGCCAGGCGTGGCCCACTGACTGGCGGACTCATTTTACACAATGTATATAACTAGCAATCAAAGAATTATTATAATATTTAACTTTTTATTTTAAATTCTAATATTCAAATATCATTTCAATTAAATAATTTATTCTAAAAGTTCTCATTTTAATTAATATAATAAAATATTTAAATCATATTTAACTTAAATTATTTTGTATTTATTCTTTCTATATTTGAATACTTCTTTTATTTTAAGCGAGGGAATTAACTATGATTGTTTAATGCAAATCTAAATTTTACGTAATAATTCCCATTAATATTATTATTAGTTTTTGAATTATGAGTTGAGGGTAAATTATAGAGCGTTCGGTTCGGTTCGGTTATTCTCGCTATGATTCGTGTCTGCTAGAGGGATGGAAAATTGCTTAGCGTGGCTTGGTTTCGCATTCTTCTTCGAGACAACGCCTGGGAGACAATAGATATTTCTACGCATAAATTGCATTAGTTATTTTCTAATTTCAACATTGATCTCACCGTTCAATACAGGACCATATAGTAATAATTAATAATAATAATAATACATAATTATCAACTTGAAAGGTATTTATTTAATAACATATATACGAATGATTCGTTCAACGATGGCTGAACTTTCCCAGTGACGCCATTGATGATCGAACATTCAATGCATTTATATTAAGCTTAATGACGATTTATTCTTATCTAAACAATAGTCTTTCATATGGCTATTCTACGAATCGAACGATATGTTCATTAAATCCATTCGGTTATAGTATATCTATATCCACATGGCTATTATACGAATCGAACGATATGTTCATTAAATCCATTCGGTTATAGTATATCTATATCCACATGGCTATTATACGAATCGAACGATATGTTCATTAAATCCATTCGGTTATAGTATATCTATATCCACATGGCTATTATACGAATCGAACGATATGTTCATTAAATCCATTCGGTTATAGTATATCTATATCCACATGGCTATTATACGAATCGGACGATATGTTCATTAATTCCATTTGGTTATAGTATATCTATATCCTCATGGCTATCCTACATTCGACCTCTTAATTATTCAAACAAACACACTCCGTCTCGCCTGCTTGCGACATTCGTGTTGTAATAATCTTCAGGGAGTTTTTTTCCTTGGCTTCACCAAGGTTTTCTCCCTATTTGGGGCCAATAAATTCTTCAATACACACCCCAAATTGAGTATAATTATTTATTAATACCTATTCATATCTAATCCTACTCCATACATTTATTTTAGATCAAACACAAAGGATTAAAAAACTGAAGCACGAGAATTAGGCTTAAGGACTAGTTTTCGACGAAACAATGATCTAAAAAATAAGCGGGAGTGTCCTCCCCTAGACTTTCCCGCATATAAATAGGTATAAAGAGTTGTGAATGAATATTTAGAATGTGTAAACTTGGTATTGATAAAGAGCCAGTTCGTATTAGTTTATTGGTGTCAAATTTGATATTTGGTAACATTTATATATATATATATATAGAATAAAGTGCTACTTCCGGTTAACTGATATTTTAAATGTAAAAAAAACAGATATGGATATAATATAAATATTTTTAATTTTATTTTATTTATAATATATAAGGGCTGGCTGTGACATCATGAAGTGCTGGGTGACGTCATATAATTTTAAATTAAGAAAAAACTAATGAAGATGATTTTTCTCGAGGATAAAACCAATACAAAGTGCATAACACGTGGAGATATGTCCTCACGTGAAATTTGATATGAAAATAACCCTTCACTTCCTCTCTTCGATCGGCAATACTAGCACTTCCGGTTTCCGGATTTGCACCAAAAGTTGATCAATTCATCCTACTGATGTATTAAGTAAATATACCAAATTTCATCAAAATCCGTTGAGCCGTTCAGGCTGTACACATCTATAAGGACGGACGGACAGACGGACGGACGGACAGACATCATGCTAAAAATACTTTTTTCTGTTAAGAAAATGCATGATACGTGGAGATATGTACCTAAAAATATCCATAGGTGAAATTTGGTGTGAAAACAATACCTCCCTTACTATCGTCGGTCGGTAAAAAAGAAACGCTACTTGTATAGGTAAAATGTCACTTGCGGTAGTCAAATCATGATGAAATTTGGTATCTCAATTTTTTTCATATTTTTAAATCTATATACAAAATATGAAGCAAATATGTCGAAGCAAACTGGTACTTTACTTGAAAGGTAAACGCAACCAGTGTAGGTAAAGTACCACTTCCGGTTAACCGATTTTGACGAAATTTTGATAGAAATCTACAAACTGTGAATAATATCGGTGTACCAAATTTCGAAGTCCTAGCTTGATTAGTTTTTGAGTAAATTTGCTTACAGACATTACATACATACATACATACATACATACATACATACATACATACACACACACAGACATAATTCGAAAAATGGTATTTTCCGACTCAGGGAGGTCTAAAACGTCAAGATCTATCGAAATCTCGAAGTCGAAATTTTTGACGATTCCAATACTTCCCTTATACGAAGTATGCGGGAAAGTAAAAAGCAAAATGTGCAGCATCGTACACGTGGCGGAAGTGAAACTTCTTATCTAGAGAATAAGAGAAATTTTAGTTGAGAGTGTGAGTGAGAGAGAAATAGAGAAAAATAAAGGGATCATTTCGAAAGACATATAACAGTATAAAATTTTCGTAACAAATATTCGCTTTATTATTACCGACCGACGATAGTAAGGGAGGTATTGTTTTCACACCAAATTTCACATGTGGAGATTTTTACATATCTCCACGAATCATGCATTTTCTAAACAGAAAAAAGTATTTTTAGCATGATGTCTGTCCGTCCGTCTGCTGTAGTAGCTGTTTTAGCTACTTTTTTTATTCCGGGTACATTTTTTCCTCCTTTAGTCCCTTGTTTTCCTCCTTTAGTCCCTTGTGGTTGGTCGTTATTTTTTTTCGGCATAGTGAAATCTGTGGAGCAAAATTATAAATGTAAAGTATATTGTGTCATTGTATGCTGTATGTTGTGAAAAATTCTGTTGAGAAAAGCAGTTTTAAATACAATAATAAATTTAAAATTATAAATGTAAAGTATATTGTGTCATTGTATGCTGTACTAGCTGATCAGAGCGCCTTCCAGGCGCTCTTCACACCTAGACGGGGGCTCCGCCCCCTGTACCCCCGAGTGATACATAGTATTTGGTTGAAAGTTTCAATCAGTATAAGTAGATAAGACATATATTTGTTTTCTTGGAAAATATATTTTAATTTAATCAACAACAAATTTTCCTAGTATACTAAGTAAGATTTATAAATATATTTCGTAATTTGATTCTAAAATATTATTAAAATAAATATTTTTTATTCATAAAACTAACTTATACTTACATCTCAAAAACAGCCTTTCTGGGAAATTGCAAAATGTGTTTATTTTTTTATATAAATAATGATCGTGCAAATTACACTAAAAATTAAAAAAATTATTATCTATAAGAATATAATAAGTATGAAAATATACTTTGAATTTATTTTGAATAAGATATTCTTTATCATTTTAAATGAATGTTTTAATATCATTTTAAATGAATGTTTTAATATCATTTTAAATGAATCTTTTAAATCATTTTAATAAATGTTTTAAATCATTTTAAATAAATGATTTAATATCATTTTAAATGAATATTAATTTATATAATAAATATATTTCGTAATTTGATTCTAAAATATTATTAATTTCGTAATTTGATTCTAAAATATTATTAAAATAAATATTTTTTATTCATAAAACTAACTTATACTTACATCTCAAAAACAGCCTTTCTGGGAAATTGCAAAATGTGTTTATTTTTTTATATAAATAATGATCATGCAAATTACACTAAAAATTAAAAAAATTATTAGCTATAATAAACTATTATTGGCTATAAATTAATTATAATTAATTAAATTAATAAAAATAATTTAAAGATACAACTCGTTGAGAAATGAACTTATAATTAACATTAATAAAAATAATTTAAAGTTACAACTCGTTGAGAAATGAACTTATAATTAACATTTCCTTTAAAACTGTTTAAAACCCCAGAGTGGACGCTGACAATTTGGGTTTTTCCTGGTAAGACTGTCCCCCCCCTGGTTTTTCCCAATAACAAAGTGAAAGAAAATTCCCTTATGTTGCCTCCCCTTCCGACCCCCTAAGAGGGGTTATTTTAAAGGAACAATCGGAAAATAATTTTAAATGAATGAATAAATGAAAATTCAAATTTTATATATAGTTTTTTATATATGTTTATTTATTCACAAAAAATTAATTAAATTGTAATTTAAATTCTTATAGTTTTATTAAATAAATCATTTTTAGTTATAATTTTATATAAGCATTTTTTAATTGAACCTATTCAATCTTGTCATTCCCTAATCAGCATACGCGGTTTCAATAACCCTTTTAATTATTCTAAATTCAATCTTTAATTAAATCTAATTTAACACACAACAATTCCGTCTCATTATTGTAATACAAAGTTAGAAATATTAAGTTAATATAATTAATATTATTTATTTATTAATACCAATTAATAATATTAATTACTTATAAATAATTCATAATAATAATAAATTGTGATACCAACTTATAGGAATATTAAAATAATATAATTATTATTTTACATATATATGAATATAATATAAATATTTTTAATTTTATTTTAAGAATAGATATATATCTAAAAGGCGGTAACTGTGAGGTCACATACTAATTTTTATTCTTTGACCCAGTAGAGGCTGAGAAATATTATTCCGCGTCAACGTACTAGCGCGCATGCGCGCCATGGACTTTGGACCTAGCGAGTGGATATTAGAACGAAAGACAGCACAAAAGGAAGACGCAGATAGCCTCTTTCTCAAGAACGAAACACCGCACAAAAGGAAGACGCAGATAGCCTCTTTCTCAAGAACGAAAGACCGCACAAAAGGGAGACGGAGATAGAGGCTATCTCATTCTCACTCGTTATATCTATATCTTTTTTCTCTCTTGCGTTACGAAATTTCAATTTTTTTCTCTCTTGCGTTACGAAATTTCAATTTTTCAATTCACTCTCCATTCTCAACCAAATGTCAGGACGCCGCTAAAGAAGTTTCACTTCAAAAAATTAATAAATGAACTTAATAATAAAAAATCAAATAAATCCACTAATTTAAATTAATACTATTAATGAATGTATATATTGTTAATTTATCTTTAGTTTTATCAATACTTTTATACTGTTAATTTTTATAAATTGTCTCAAGTCTCTAACTTTGCATTTTCTAAAATTTTATTATAATTAAAAATATTCAATAAAAATCAAGCAATGAAATTAAAATATCAAAATGAAATGATCAAGAAATATTATACTCTATTATAACATATACAATACATATACATAACTATAGGCGGAGGAAATATTAGACGATATCATTGCGGGTTCATGCTGCCAAATCGATCAACATTAATTAAGATATTTTCATTATGACAGATATTAAAAAAACCGCGAATTCAATATCTCTGTTCACTAATTATTTGTAGACTTTAGTAAAACCTACGCATGACTCAATAGATCCGGATAAACTTTTTCAAATTTTGATCTTAAAATATATCTTGAAGGTAGTAAAGAAAGAGTAAGATGCGGAAATCAATTGTAAAATATTAGGTGACCCAGACGACTTAAATATAATAGGAGATTCGGTAATTGCAATTACAGATATTATTGGAAAAATTAATCGAGGTAGGAAAAGAGATGAGGTTTGAAATTAATAATGATAAATAAATATATTTAGAAACAAACAGGAGCAGTATTAACATACAAAATGTAGAATTTGAATATGTAGAAAAATTGAATGTAATCACGAAGGATAATAATATTTGAGAAGAATTTAAATCGAAGTTGCAATCGGGAAACGCCTGTTATCATGCAGTAAAGAGGCTTATCTCATCAAAATTATTATAAAAGGGAATGAAAATTAAAATATATAAAACAATTATTTTGTCTGTTGTATTATATGAGTGTGAGACATGGTCTATGATCTTAGGAGATGAGAGTGGATTCAGAGTATTTGAGAATAGGATTCTTCCCAGCATTTATGGGCCAAAGATGAGGACACCAGGGAATGACCTAAGAAAGATGGAACAGAGGCTCAGGATAAGGACACTTGGAGAAATGTGGTTGAAGCTGCCAAGAACTTTCGAGTACCGTTGAGCCACGCATGGTCTATGACCCTGGGAGATGAGAGTAGATTCAGATTATTCTTTCCAGCATTTATTGGCCAAAGAAAGATGAGGTCACCGGGGACACTTGGAGAAATGTGGTTGTAGCTGCCAAGAACTTTCGAGTAGATAGATATAACATATTCAATAATAATATATATAATTAATTTACTAAATAAATTAAAATATATTTTAAATAATCACACAATAAGATATGAATGTTTTATGTTATACATTGTTTGAAACAAAATGGATGAAAACCTTTTACTACTTTCAACCAAATACTATGTACCACTCGGGGGTACAGGGGGCGGAGCCCCCGTCTAGATGTGAAGAGCGACGAAGGAGCTCTGAGCAGCTAGTTAATTAATAAAGAAAATGAAAACTTTATTTCATATTCATGTTTTGTCATCCAAATCTGAAAAGTGTGCAAAGTTTTAGTTTGATTGGTCAACTGCAACTGTGTTAAAAATGAGTTACTAGATTTGAACAATACAGAAGGATTAATTAATTAATTAAGAAAATGAAAACTTTATTTCATATTCATGTTTTGTCATCTAAATCTGAAAAGTGCAAAGTTTTAGTTCGATTGGTCAAATGCAACTGTGTTAAAAATGAGTTACTAGATTTGAACTGATTTGAACCATACAGAAAACCAAGCAATTTAAATAAAACACTTTAATAAAAACAGACGCGGGCGATATTAAAAATATATGGAAGAACTATTTTGAAAAATTATTAAATTCGAATCTAGGTAATAGATCTAAAACCTTAACGGTAGACTCTGCAGAAATTAATCTCGAAGAACCAACGTTACAGGAGGTAGAAATGATAATGGGAAATTTCAAAAATAATAAAGCAGCAAGAATAGAGGGATTTCAGCAGAATTATTAAAATATGAAGGAAAACTTTTAGTACAGTGTATGGATAAATTAGTTCTTTCGATAGATTCCTTTAGAATGGCCCGAGGCAGTTATTATCCCACTCTTTAAGAAGGGTAATAGAACCAACTGCAATAACTATAGGCGAATTTCACTTTTGACGACATCGTATAAGATTCTCTCGAATATTATCTCAATGAAATTACGACCATATGCAGAGGAAATATTAGTAGAATATCAGTGCGGGTTCAGGCTAAATCGATCAACTGTAGATCAGATATTCTCATTAAGGCAGATATTAGAAAAAAAAAAACGCAAATTCAATATGTCTGTTCACCAAATTTTTGTAGACTTTACAAGAGCATATGACTCAATGGACTGGGAAAAACTTTTTCAAATCTTGATCTTAATGGGAACCAAAAAAACTAGTACATATGATTCAAATTTGTCTTGTTGGTAGTAAAGTGTAAGATGCGGGAATCAACGATCAGAAACTTTCGAAATTCTGAATGGGTTAAAACAATCACCAATTTTATTTAATTTAGTTCTGTAATTAGACAAATTGGGGAAAAATCAAACCGAATAGAATTAAACAAAAAAATTCAAGTATTAGGTTACGCAGACGACTTAAATATAATAGGAGATAGGGCAATTGTAATTAAAGATAGCGTAGAAAAATTAATCGAAGCAGAAAAAGAGGTGGGGCTGGAAATAAATATTGCTAAGACAAAGTATTTAGTAACAGAGAGGAATAGTATTAACACACAAAGTCTTAACATACAAAATATAGAATTTGAAAATGTGTAGAAAAATTTAAATACTTGAGTTCTGTAATAAATAAGGATAATAATATTCAAGAAGAGTTTAAAGCGAGGTTACAATCGGGAAGCGCCGGTTATCATGTCGTAAAAGGGCTTAGCGCATCAAAATTATTATCATAGGGGATAAAAATTAAAATATATAAAACAATTATTCTACCGGTTGTATTTTATGGGTGTGAGGCATGGTCTATGACCTTGGGTGACGAGAGTAGATTTAGAGTATTTGAGGACGTTTCAGCAAAATTATGAAAAAATAAAAATTTTAAAAAATATCAGTTTTACCTTTAAATAAATAATTTTTCATTTAACTGGGATTTTCAAAATTTTTTTCATTCCAATTATTCTCAAAAAATAAATTTAAATATAAGAAATATGACCAACTTTGTTTTAAATAAGAAAATATTAATTTATTAATATTTAAATAAATTTAAAAATAACAATAATAGTACAACAGTAACAAAAAAAATATATATATAAAAGATTCAATACAATTTCAACTCATTTGTATTTTATTTATAATTTGTTTTCGAGGCGTTGATAAATGAACACATCTGTAGCAGTGTTCTCTAAATTATTTTTAATAATTGAATTTATATGTATCTCCTAGTATGGTTATTCATAATAATATTAGTATAATTGGAAATCTTTCGATTCTTAAATAAATAAGTTAACTGCAAATCTCACATTTCGGGTTGTAATTTTGAAGATTTAACAGGGAAAGTTATGACAACAAATTCCAATAATTATAATAATAATAATTCCACTTTAATACTAATAAATAATGGACAAAACACAAAATAATTCCTATCCTTTTAGAAAATTCTTTCCAGAATGGAATGATAAATTGTAAATTAAAATTTATTTTCGGATGATTATCTCATTAACATTGATTTACTTTATGATCAAATTCAAGAAACTAAAATAAATAATTTTAAGTGCATAACAAAAAAAAAAAAGATTTATAAATTATATGAATCCTTTTTGGATACTCGGAAAAATAGAGTATAATAATAATGATATTATTGACAAAAATTATAATAATCTTATTTTAAACATTAATCAACCAGCAAATTTAATAATTCCTAAACACTCAGTCAATCGAATAAAATATCGCCCATTTGGTCAGACGATGAATACAAATTAATTAAATTTGGAAGTAAATCTACTATGGATGACTTATCAATATTATATAGTCACATTTTCATATTAAATTTCTTTTTACAATAATTAAATTCAAAAGCCAGTTATCCTGTATGAATTAATAAATGTTTTTTTAAAGTTGATTTATCATTAAATTTCTTCTTACAATAGGTGCACTCAAAAGGCTTTTCACCTGTATGAATTATTAAATGTCTATTTAATGAAGATTTCTGATTAAATTTCTTTTTACAATAATTACATTCAAAAGGCTTTTCATCTGTATGAATTAAAACATGTGTATTTAAAGTTGATTTCTGATTAAATTTCTTTTTACAATAATTACATTCAAAAGGCTTTTCACCTGTATGAATTAGTAGATGTTTATTTAAATCTGATTTTTTGTAAATTTTCTTTTTACAATAATTACATTCAAAAGGGTTTTCGCCAGTATGGATTAATAAATGTATATTTAAAGTTGATTTCAGATTAAATTTCTTTTTGCAATAATTACATTCAAAAGCCTTTTGATCTGTATGAATTAATACATGCTTTTTTAAAGTTGATTTCAGATTAAATTTCTTGTTACAGTAATTACACTCAAAAGGTTTTTCACCTGTATGAGTTATAAAATGTCTATTTAAAGAAGATTTGTGAAAAAATGTCTTTTTACAATAATTACATTCAAAAGGCTTTTCGCCTGTATGAGTTAATAAATATGGATTTGAATGAGATATATGATTAATCTTTTTAAAATTATTACATTGAAAACTTCTGTCTTCTTTAATTTTTGAATCACTATCTTCTTCAAATTTTTCGTCTAAATATTTTTCTGTATCCTTTTTGAGAATTAGTTTATTTTGTAAAATTGAAAATATTTTTTTATGAAAACATTTATTTAGATGTTTAGATAAAAATTCCTCACTTATAAAATTTGTATGACAATATTCACAAGAATATAGTCGACCTAAAAAAAATTGTTTTCATTATTTTAAATCATTACATTTTTATATATATAACTATTTAAGGAATAATATCATTTCAAATAATATTAAAAAAATAATTTTAGTGACAAATATATTTACTTTAGATGAAAAAACAGAGATAATAATTACCTATATATATTGGATATTTTCTGTCTTCTTGAGAATAAAGATCCATTTTTAGATGATTAATGTATTATCAATTATAAAATATGGTAAAGTTACAACAGAGAGAACGATAAGTAATAAGCAGCGGGCACAGACAATCCGTATCACCGTATAACTGTATCAATTGGTATCAATCAGTATCAATCCCTATCTGACTTTGACCACTTTGACACTTAATGTTATTTTCTAAAACATTGCCACCATGCGGTAGGCACTATGAACTAATAGAAAAAAAATCGCAGCTTTGGGTGTGTTTTATGGTTTTTACCGACCGACGCCGACGATAGTAAAGTGTAGTAAAGCCTAGTGAGCCTAGTTTACACGGGCCACACCACACACGGGCTGACACGGGCTTAGTTCTTGTCAGTTCTTGTCATTATTTCTGGGGTGGGCAAAAACTATTAAGAGCGGGCTTTTTGAACGCCCGCCGGCCCGTTGAAAAAATTGGCTCTTATTTTGATTTTTCGTTCAATATGTCTCTAAAAAAAAGATTAATTTTTTTTATTATCGTTTTCGAAATATGGTACTCCGGCCCGGAAGACATTTTGAAAATTTCATTTTGGCCCGCGCCCGCGCTTTAAAGTATTTGCCCACCCTATTTTCGTTTGTGATTTCAGTTGTGAAAGGCAAATGCTTACTATTATCAGAGGCGGATTATCCGTAAGGCAAACTAAGCACGTGAAAATAAATTTTTTAAATTAATATTTATATGCTTATTGTTATTTTTGATCCATATAAAAAGAAATTAAAAGAAAGCAAAAAATACATAATAGAGTAGATAATATTAACGATATATCTTATTTATAATATTTATGTAAAATCGAGATAAATAATCTAGAATTTCTAATAATTTAATTTATATATAATTATTTTTAGAATTATTAAAGTAAAAGAAAAACAATTTTTTACTTTCCTCTCATTTTTGTATAGTTCAATTTAAGGGAGATGTATCCAAAAATATTAAAAAGGGCCCTAAAAAGAGAGAAACACTATACATCTACTCATCACAAGGAAAATTATTAATATCAAAAAAATATATATATGTATATTCAATATTTGACTTAAATTCTTAACAATTCTAATATTAGGTAATACAAGTAAAAAAGAATTAGTTTCTTTGCATTAGAATTATCGAAGAAATTTTTTGGAATTTATCTACCTAGTGGGTTGAAAGATTTTAACCATTCCTGCTATATTTATTTTATTTTGTATTTAATTAAATATTTAATATTTAGTAACAGAGAGGAATAGTAATAGTATTAACATACGAAACTTAGAATTTGAAAATAAACAAAAATTTAAATATTTAGGTTCTGTAATCACGAAGGATAATAATATTCAAAAAGAATTTGAATGGAGGTTGAAATCGGGTATTAACGCATGTTATCCAGCAGTAAAGGGGCTAATCTCATCAAAATTATTATCAAAGGGGATCACAATTAAAATATATAAACCAACTAGCTGTACCCGATCACGCGTTGCTCTTTTTTGCATCTAATTAAAAATCTGAACAAAAAGGCAGTTTTGATACATTAAACATAATTTATTAATGATCAAATTTATACAATACATCAAGATGAAAATTAACAATAAAATTATCCCTACATATACGTATGCCATTTGAATATAACTTATGTACAAAACAGATATCCATAGTTGATGGTAGAATCAACTCTTTCGCTTGTGATATTAAACAATATTGGAAACGAATTTTAATTGAACAATAATTTTGTAATTATTAAATATCATCATGAAATGAAATATGCAAAAGAAAATCAATAAGAACAGATAATTGTAAATATATAACATTTTTTGTTTTCCTATCTGGTGCAAGAACAAATAAATTTGATGGTTTTTCCAACTCGTGAACACTCAACGTACAGCTGTTCAAGTGAGAAGTATTGATTTATCAAATTTAATCCACATATTTGCAATGATTGTCTCAGTGCTTTGTTAATGGACATTGCAAAGGCTAATCGTACAGGAAACTGTAGATGTTTGAATTCTTATGGAGTATCTGAGACATGGTCTATGACCCTGGAAGAGAAGGGTAGATTTAGATAGGTTTTGAGAATAGGATTCTTCGCAGCATATATGGACCAAAGAAAGATGAGGTCACCAGGAAATGGCGTAGACTGCATAAAGAGGAATTGCATGACCTCTATGAAAATGCTGCGTTGTGGAGGAAAAGTGGTAAAATGGGACTGGCGAAAAATATATTTGTTGGAAAATGTCCGCTTGGAAAACCAAGGACGCGGTGGACAGACCACAGACCATGCTTAAGAAGGGACGTGAGAGAGGTGGAAGAAAATACTAGTTGGATTGTTGCAGTTCAGCATAGGGGCACTTTAAAAAATGATGTTACTGCGGCTAAACAATTTCGAGATCCGTAGACCCACAAAGATAAATCTTTAAATTTTTAAAGATATCACTATTAAATATAACTTTTCAATATTAAATATAACAGTTTCTATATAATTTTCAATTAATTAATTAATAGTTCTAATTATTTATTATTCAATACAAGTTTTGGAAATTCAAACTATAAAATAAAAGAACAAATAAAATTATTATATTTAGTATATAAACAAATATAATTTTAATTTAAAAAAATTGCAATTTTTATAAATCCGCAGTGGCGCCTCTTATGGGTGAAACGAGTACTGTACTAACGTACCTATTGGTACCTATGTTCACGGTCAATCTTTTTGTTTATCTCAGGAAAGTTCAATATTCCCAATAAATATGCCTTATGTAGGTATATTTTATTATTAATTATTGAATTATATATTATATGTACATTTCCTTTCTTTGTAAAATAATTTTATTTACATTTTTAAATTAATTTATTTATTTACAATATTACAAGATTTTATCCTGTAAATGAAATCGATTCTTAAAGTTGTTATATCCACAATGTTATTATGTTTCTCAAACAATTACTTTTATATAATATATTATAACAATTCTAATTATAATTTATTTATATAGTATTACATTTCAATTCTTATTATTCCTAATACAAACTATTTTAATTGAATTCCCCAGACGTAATTAATTAACCTACCCAATCTTTTTAACTGATCCACACTTTGATTTTTATAAATTTTTTAATTTTTTTCAATGTGGTTCTCAAAAAAAAAATGTAAGATGATTTTGTGGCCAAACTTTTGAACATTTTCGATTTTTTTTTAAAATTTTTTTTCAATATGGTTAGGTCAGATGATTTGTCGATGCTCTGAAAGGTTGAAAAACATTGATATACCTATTAATTATTTATAAATATTTATACAAAATAAATTTTCTATTTCGGAAGGCGCCATTGGGTGTGTGGGTAGCGAACGTGCCTCACATTCATATGGTCCCGGGCCTGGTAAGGGAATTTACCTAGCTGGGGTCTATGGGACGAAGTCAACCCAGCCTCCGGGAACAACATTGGGGAAAAGCTACTTGATAGCGCCTCCTATCAAAGAAAATCAAGGTAAATGTTGAGAGGACCCGTTCTACTGATCATAGGACACCTCATTGATATAACCGGCATGATAGGCTTTGTCCTTACGTAGGACGTACAGTCAGAGGTTTTTTTTATATATATTCTATTTCTTTTATTGTATTGATTTTCTTTATTCCTTTTTCAATAAAATACTTAGATCTATAAAAATAATGATCAAAATACGACCCACTCAAAAAGGTTTGCCATCACTGTCATAGGCCATACCTCACCCCCATATAATACAACCGGCAAAATAATTGTTTAATATATTTTAATTTTTATCCCCTTTGATAATAATTTTGACGAGATAAGCACCTTTACTTCATGATAACAAGCGTTACCCGATTCAAACCTCGATTTAAATTCTTCTCGTATGTTTTTAAATTTTTCCACATTATCTATGTTAAAACTTTGTCTGTTAATACTATTTCTTTAATAAAGTTAAATTTATTGTTTATACTTCAAAATTCTTTCAAAAATATCTATTATATTCGTCTCTCGACTCTTTAAAACTATAAAATACTTTTTATCCATATTTTATTAAACTTATATCTTAAAGTATTTTAAAATTATTTTATATATGATCATATATTTAAACTAATATTATACAAAATGTTTTATTTTTGTAGACCCGTCCTTGTGCTCATAAAACTTGTAAAACAAATTCCTTATATCCAGGAGAACGGGGCAAAATGTTCTACTTTCCGAGGAATGATGATTTACGAGAAACATGGATAAAGCAATTGGATCGGAATGATTTACTTGGTCTCCCATATAATAAAATTTCTCACTACCGTGTATGTATCAATCACTTTGAAGACAAAGATTTTTGTACAGCGGAGAAGAAAAAATTATTAACTGGAAGGATACCCAAGAATGTACTCCAAGATGGTATGTTTTGTGTTTTTACCGACCGACTATAGTAAGGGAGGTATTGTTTTCACACCAAATTTCGTTATGTGTTTTTTAACATTAAAACGATATTTAAATTTGAAAATAAAAAGGATATATATATTTTAGTTCTCTTTGAAAATTCCTTGGGGATTATGTTTTGAGTTTAATTTTATGCATTAACTTTTAATTGTAGAATATAATGCAGTTGTTAGATATAGAATAAATTTCTAATTCTCTTTTATTGGTTTTTTTAGTTGTTGATGAACAGGATGTTCAACCACAAGTTGAAAATGTGGAAACATTGCCAAGAGCATTCTCTGGAGAAGAAATTAGTACTCGACCTTCTACTCCTCGCAGACGTATGTATTATATTTATTACAATTCATCTAATACAGAGAATCATTAACTCATAATTACTAGAATCCTTGAAAAAATTCAAAGTTGCAAATAAAAAGAGCATATAGATTTTAATTCTCTTGGAAAATTGCTTGGGAATTAATTTTTCAGTTTATCTTTTATTCATTAACTTTTAATTGTAGAATTTAACAGTTATTATCTAGATTTCGAATTTTCTTTTATTGTGTCATATATATGTATTTCTATTTAAAAAATCCTTTCAAAATACTTTTGGAGTTTATCTTTCAACCATCAACTTTTTGTTGAATATTTTTATAGATATTGCCTAGAGATTAAATATTTAATTTGCTTTCCTTGGGTTTTTTTAGTCTCTGATTGTCTGCCTAACCGACAGGTTGATCAATCACAAATGGATGATAATCAAATCTCGCCAGGAACTTCCGGACCCCCCACTCCTCGAACTAGTATGTATTCTATTTAGATTCACACAGTTATATCTAACTAAGAGAAATCGAAACTCATAATTTCTAGAATCCCTTATACAATTGACTTATGCCTTTAATTGAAAATTAAATTTACTAAATATGTTTTATATGATTTTTAATTTAATTAGTCTTTGCAGGTGTCGATCGAGGCTGATTAAACCGCATAGATGTAAAATCATCCTTGAAAAAATTCAAAGTTGCAAATAAAAAGAGCATATAGATTTTAGTTCTCTTTGAAAATTGCTTGGGAATTAATTTTTCAGTTTATCTTTTATTCATTAACTTTTAATTGTAGAATTTAACAGTTATTATCTAGATAATAAATTTCGAATTTTCTTTTATTGTGTTTTTTTTAGTTGTTGATGAACAGCCGATCAACGTCAATCAGTTTGATCAACCAGAAATTGAAAATAACGATACATCGTCAGGAGCTTCCAGTTTTGAATTCTCTGAAGAAGACATTAGTGTTACACCTCCTCCTCACAGATGTATGTATTATATTTAGGATTCGTAATATGACATGTAATACAGAGGAATATTAGCTCATAATTACTAGAATCATTGCTAAAATTCACTTATGCATTTATATGATTATTAAATTTAGAAATTTTTTTTTTTTTTGATTTAAACTTAATTATTTTTTGCAGGTAAAATAAGGCATATATATCTACGCAAGTTTAATTGCTCTAGGGTTATAGATGTAACTCCTAGTAAACGAAAATTATTCGCCAGATTACGCCAAATTAAACGTCTATTCATACAAGAGAGAGTAAAAAGAAGAGTTTTAATGAAAAAATGTAAGCTAACAAAATCCAACAAATCCTTGGAAAATAATAATATCCATAATCTTTTTACCCAACTGCTAATTTTTGTTTTTTTACCCTTAAAAAATTTCCAAATATCCAAAAATTCCCGCAGGTATTCTTTGTATGAAAATGCCCTTTTTTTATCCTTTATGCAACAGTCCTAAATATGTTACAGATATTTACCAAAAAGTTTATCTCTTCCTTCCGTATGGACTCTTAAACGTTCGTTAAGCAATTTTCAAGTAAAAACTGGCATCAACAGTCAATTGTTTGAATATTTAAACATTATTTCCAATAGTCTGCCTAAGAAACAACCTTATTGCACATTAATTGTTAAGCCGGCTCCACACATGCGGTGTTTGCCAAATATCAAGCAAAACATTTGGAAAACACCGCATGTTTGGATGGATTGCTTGCCCTGCGGTTGGTATATGCCGAGCAGAAACATTCGGGTGCTCGCTAGTTCGCTATTATAGCGAGCACAAGACGAATATTTGTGAATATTCGGTGGTGCTTGTACAAGTTTTGTTCTCGATATTCACATTCCGTATTTGTCTATTTGCGAATTATCAAAGAAGTGTCGTATTTTATTTATATTTTTAATAGAATTTAGTTACATATTTATTTACAATATTACAAGATTTACCTTATTATTTATTTAAAAAGAAATCGATTCTTAAGTTTTTATATCCACAATTTTAATAAATAATATTGTTTCTCTAAAAATTCTTTTTTTATATAATAAATTAACAATTTCAATTAAATAATTTATTTATAAACTATCACATTACAATTATTATGATTTAATTAATTGAATTCAATTATTCAATTAAATTTAATAAACCAAATTAAGGAGGTTTTATTTATATATTAATAATATTAACAAGACGAATATATGAGAATATTCTGTGCACCTTCAGTGGTTAGCGTGCATTCGGCATTTCACGAATGTCTGTATCCCTATGTTCGTTATTAGGCGAACTCCAATACAAGCACCTAAACTTGGTGTTCGGTATTTGGTAAATAAATATTCGTTATTTGACAAACACCGCATGTGTGGAGCCGGCTTTAGATTTCCAAACAAGCAAGGTCAAATGGCGAATACACAGTTTTGTGGAAACCGGAACAGATAGCGTGAATATGTTTTAGTATATATGATTCGTGTCATTGCTGGTAAGTAGAAGCAACGTGTATCATTTTATTTTACACGCAATGCAGCGAATTAACATATATTAAAAAAGTTGATCAGAGAGGTTGTACAGGCAGTTGATGAGAAAAAAAATTTGTAGTACTTGTATCGGTCTGTGACGGATGGTCTGTGAATGTGAGATTTGGTCTCATTTTCAAAATAGTCAAACAAAATAGTAGGCGTCATTTTCAAAATAGTATATTTGGAAAGTTTTTTTTGGTATTTTGTAACTTCAAACAGACTAATACCCAATATCCTAAAAAATTGAATATCATCTTACATTTTATAATATCATTGGTTATGTTTTCAGTCTTAAAGGAGATAATAAAATGATTATTTAATAATTATTAGATTTCATTTTTGGGATTTTAATCTATAACATATAAATAAATAGGACTCTATTATACATATTATTCCTTCTTCATATATATATATATATATTTATTTTTGTTGTGATAGTTTCAGCTGATGCTGCGTCCGAATTGCGTAAAGAATTAGGCACATTGCGTGTCCGTGTTGAACAAATGGATATTGAATCAAAAACAAGAGATGATGAAATTAAACGTCTTCAAGCAGCCAATATACAACTTCAATTGAAACTAGAGGCACACAACCGATCTCAAGATGAACGAGTTAAAGTAAGATATGACTTTATTACTCTATTACAAAAAATATAATAAATATTTTTTTAACTTTTTAAATCTTAATATCTTAAACATTTAATATCCATAAAAATAAGATCTTAAATATTTAATTATTTAATGGATTTTTTGGGTATAATATCAACCTTTTGTTAGAATTTTTATCATTTTAATCTTTTCTGACGGGAACTCAATATTACAATTCCATCTATTAATAAATATTAAATTAATAAATACTCGTATTAATGAATAAAGAATCTTTCAAAATTAAGAAATAAATTTCATCCCTAATAAAAAGACCATAATTTTTTAGTCAATTCCAAGTTCTGGCTTGATGATAATTTTATTTTTTTTCAAAAATGTCACAACCTATGATGACATCTTTCACCAAATTTGATCTGGCGTTTTTTAAAAATTGAAAAATATTAATATATTTTAATATTTTATAATTGTTATAATCAAATTCTTTTTCTTAACCTTTTCATTTTCTACTTCCGTCCCTTCAAGGCCCTTTTCATTTTCTTTGTTTTCTCCCGTTACCTGAATAGATATCGTTAAATTCTGATTAATTATATTAAATAAGTTAACAAATTAACTTATTGATGTACAGGGACATCCACTCCTATGAAATATACTTTATATATATATATAGACTATTCTTATACCTACCAAATACACATATAAAATTTAATTAAAATTGGTCAAGCCTCGTTTCAGAAGAGTTCAAACATTAAAATCGTGATACCAGATTTTTATATAATACAATATTCTCTCTTTTAACCAAAAATTATTTATATTTACTCGATATTTTATTACTATGATACTTTTATAATTATTTTTATATTTAATGTAATTTTAAATTATCTTTTTCTTTAAAAGGATCTACAACAAGAGAATGCTGAACTCCAGGCGGCAGTGTTATTGGCTCAGGCACAATTGGAGAAGGCCCTTGCTGATAAAGAATCGTAGCAACACAACTTTAAGAGATAGCAGGCATCCACTATGTTAGCCAGCCACTGCGCGACAAACATGAAAATTTTATCTATATCTATTCAATTAGTTTGTTAGTTTTAGTTCAGTTGTTTTATAATATTGTTAAATAAAACCACAGGGTGTTGTTTTCTAAAAATAATAATAATAATAATAATAAGTATTTATTTGTCTTTGCCTAATCCGGCATACAAAATTATACACTTTCATAATTTCGCATAGTTTTACAAAATTACACAAAAATCAAACACATAAATATTAAAAAAAACATAAAAAAAAATATAAAAACGCCAAATACAAGAAAATAAACAGTAATAGTTAGTACATGTTCCCACATAAATTGCAAGAGATTCCACCTTCCGTCTCCCTCATTAATTATAATAATAATAATAATAATAAGTATTTATTTGTCCTTGCCTAATCCGGCATACAAATTATACAATTTCATAATTTACAAAATTTTTACAAAATTACACAAAAATCAAACACATATAAATATAAAAAATATAAAAAATATAAAAACGCTATAAACAAGAAAATACACAGTAATAGTACAAGTTCCCACATAAATGGCAAGAGATTCCACCTTCCGTCTCACTCATTAATTATAAAGCTTCTTATTCTCAGGATTGTTATTGTGAAGTTATAAATATCACTCATCTGTCTCTCGTTCCCCACATTCAATAAAATTTCCATGAAATTATCCTCGTTCACTGCCTCACATGTGTTTAAATATTTATTCAAATATTCCCTCCTGGTCGGGCTGTAGATAGGGCACTCAACCAGTATGTGGAAAAGGTTTTCCTTTTTTAATAAGTTACAAATGCTACAGTTTTCATTTGGATCTATCTTATATCCATTTTTTCCCACGTACAGCTGGATTGTCCTTGTGCTAGCCACCCTCATCTGAACGACCACTCTCGAACTAAACAATCTGAATCTAGGCCACATAAAATGGTTTCTCACCATATCCAGTCTGCGGTACAAAGGCGTGTATGAGGATGAATCGATTTTCCTCAGGTCTTCCGAAAATCCTAAATCCATTAATCTATCAACTATTTGATCACAATTTGACTTAATGATGTCTGCATCTTGGGAGTTCCATAAGGCTGTCATGTCGCAGGATCTAAAAAAGGATTTCAGTTGCGTTACCCAGTTGTAATTTCCGTTGGTCCCATCTAAATTACTCAGATGAAGCAATCTATTGTAACAGATTTTGGGTAGTCTTTCTGAGGACATCTCAAGCACTCTGCATAACCATGAGATAGCACGCTTCACGACGAAAGCTATTAGTTTCGGCCTGCCGAATTCCGCTCGAATGACATAACCCGGAGTGGATTTTTCCAAAATAAAGATCGATTTGAAGAAGTGTGTCTGTCCCTTTTCTATGATGTCCGGATAACGCAATGCCCACAATTCGGAACCATATAGCATAACGCCAAGCACACATGACTGGTATAATTGAATTAGTGTTGAAAATGAATGTGATTTCATTCTTCGTAAAGTGGATCTGATTATTCCCAGAGCGCCTCTAGATTTATTAACCATATCCCCAGCCGTTCTAATGTAAAGTCCCGAAGAATACATATTAATTCCGAGATAATTATATTTATTCACGATTTCCATCTTTTCTCTTTTGTAGTAAAATGTGAAATCCCTGGGCACCCTTCCCGCCCTACGGAAGATCATTACCTTAGACTTTGCAATATTCACTTCCAACCTATTACACTGACAGTATTCCTCAAGGGCATTCAAACTGTGTTGTAACTCCCTAGGGGTATTTGCAAATAAGACAAGATCGTCTGCGTAAAATATAGAATTGACCTCTGTGTAGCCGTCTATGCTAACCCCCATAATTCCCCTATCTTTGAGAAACTGGTCAAAGTCCCCTATAAATAATGCAAATAGCAAGGGACTGAGTGTGTCTCCCTGGAGAACCCCGCTATTTATTTTAATACTTTTGGAGTTTTTCCCGTTCAAGTTAATAAACATGTTCGCGTTCTCGTAAAACGATTTGATCAAGCTTATAATCTTACTAGACACACCCAGGCAAAACAGCTTCTTCCAAAGCAAGCAGTGGTCAACTCCATCAAAGGCGCTCTTAAAATCAATGAACGCGCATATCAATTTACCTCTCCCCATTCTGAGTTTAATGCCTATGATGGAGCTGAGAACAAACAAATTGTCAGTGCATCCGCGACCTTTTCTGAAACCCGACTGACACTCAGGAAACCTACCTCCTTCCTCAGCCCAGACATTTAATCTAGATGACATGATCTGTGTGAATATCTTTGTGATATTATTTATTAAAGATATTCCCCTGTAATTTTCAGGCTTATGGGGGTCTCCCTTTTTAAAAAGTAGAAACATTTTGATGTCTGACCAAGACTTAGGAAATCTCTCCGCTCTAAATATGATGTTGAAAAAGTCCAATAGATAGTTCTTACCATGTTCATTCATGTTTTTATAGAACTCATATGGTATTTGATCCGGCCCTGGTGCCTTATTATTATTCGCATTTTTAAGGGCCGATTCTATTTCAAATAATTCTATATTTTTATCCAAGGTTATGCATTCCGTTCTTGGCGTCAAGCACCGCTCAGAGAAAGTGGGGGTCCGGGCAACAGAGGTGAAATAATTTTCCCAGACATCAAGTTCGATAGGATTGCATAAACTGCTTCGTCCCCCTCCAGATTTTACCGCCCTCCAGAATTCATAAGGATTTTTTGAATTGCAAAGTCTGTCTGTTAGTTCGTTGTTATAAATTTCCTTTTGTTCCTTTAAAAGTCTTTTGTATTTTTTCTTTTTAGTTAAATAGTCGAGTCTACTTTGTTCGTCAAAATTATTTTTTTTGCATTTCTGAAGAGAGGCTTTAACTGTTTCCTTTGCCCGCCTGCACTCCCTACCAAACCAAGGCCTGTCATTACTTTTCTTAATTAACCCCGAGCCTGATACTGATCTGATCATCCGCAAATCCCCAGCAGTCTCCATTATAGAGTTTAAAAGAAAGTCGCTCATCCGATCAATGTTTCGATCAACACCTGTGACAAGTCGTTCCGCTAGACCAGAGTTATAGTTCTCTCTCAACCCATTGTTCCATACAATCTTCTTCCTTACACATTCCGTGATTGGCACCGGAGACCCCGGGACACTCCCTAGCTCGCCATCGCCAAGCCGCAGAGAGATACTGACTGGAATATGATCAGAGAGAGTACCCAACACACAGGACCTCAAATCACAAATACTGTCAATCATTCCATATCCGATCCAGCATTGATCAATGACAGATCTACCCAGGTTTCCCACATAAGTAATCTGAGCTGGACAATCAGAAATCGTATTTATAGTAATATCAAGAGAATATATAACGTTTATTTTTACTATCTCTAAAGAAAAAGGTTTTAATATTTTATTAAAATTATATATAATTAATAGATTATTTTATTATATCTTATTATATCAATTACCTAAAGTAAAAGAAACAACAGTTGAGCTCTTGTTTTTTTTTATATTAAGTGAAATGCCTTTAAGCACAATGTGTCGGGCTCCGTGCCAGACGATCTACTAACTAAAACACCTACTCTTATTTTATTTTCAATCCATTTTTCCACGATAGGAATCACTTTTAGACATTACATCTATCTCAGATTTGAGGATTATTTTTCGGTCTTCCAATGCTTTTCTTTCGATTCAATTATTTCTTTTATTAAATGGTTAATAAGTCCTCAATTCTCTTTATTTGTTATCATTTGGTGTCAAGTGTCACCCTTTAGTGTTTTATAACGTTCACCTGGACGACTCTTACCAGATGTTGGGGCAGAGCTTGCACGTTAAACGTTAATTGCTAACAGACTTAATAGATCTTAAATCTAAAAAAGGTTGATTGACATATTGTAAATTATGGCAATCTTTATAATAAACTTATTCTTAATTGTATGAACCCATGTGAACGTGTGAAAATGACTAACTTCAATTAGGATATGAATGTTCCTTTTTTGGAAATGATCTCATTAATATTTTAAAAATATTGGAATCAGTGTAACTAAGAAATCTATGTTACGGTGCCATGTGTTTTAGTCACCTACCAACGCCGAGATTACAATCAAGTTTAGAATAGTATACAAATTAATTTACCTACATTTTCTATACATAAATTTCATACTTATTTTACGAGCCATAATGTTTAATTTATTAATGAAATAATTTGTAATTTTTACTATCTCGCCAGAGATAGTATTGCGATCACGAAAATTTTCGATGTCGAGATTTTGATGTTTTTATACGTTTTGAAGGTTCCTGAATCATTTTCACTAAGGTTGAGAAAAATGTCTCTCTCTCTCTCTCTCTCTGTGTGTGTATGTAGACAAGATTACGCAAAAACAGTTTTAGCTAGATTAATGAAATTTGATTTAAGGGGATTATTAAAATTTCGTAGTTTTCTATCAACTTTTGAGAAATGTAGCTCTTTCGGAAGAGTACCATTACATACCACGTTTTCATTTTTTTCATCTAAACCAGCTATTCTCAAAGGGGTCCATGTGGACCCCCTGGGGGTCTATGATAACCAAGGGGTCTATATTAGGGGTCTATGGATGTCTTTTTAGTAAAAAATAAATTTATAAATAAATAATAAAAATAAATAACGAAGATTAAATTAATGGTATGATAAAAGAATGGTTATGAACGAAAATTCATCCATTTGGTTGCATTATTCAATGTTATTAGTCGACTTTTAGTCTGGTAGCGGAAATCCAGTCTAGACTGGAGAGTAGGGGTAACTGCTTGTGCCTTGACTATTTGCATAATTAAAAATATAGATATAATTATTGATATTTCAGTTTCTTTCTTCTATACAATTTCCCCTCATTTTCCTATTACTATATGTTTTAAAATGAGTCGTCTGTGGTAGCTATTGCACACACACAATTAGATGTATATATATATATATTCCTTAGGTAGGGAGTCTATGGAGGAAAAAGTTTGAGAACCCATTATCTAAACTGACAGTAAAAATAAAGATATATGTCTGATAGTTTTTCACATGATTAAAAATTGTATACATCTGCTATCTATAGATTTTCAGCTTGATTGAATCTGTGAAAGTACCGGAATTCATTTTCTAAATTTTTTAACAGGTTGACCTCCAATCACGAACCAGCAAGTGACGTGGAGTCATCAACAAAGAGCCAAACACGCGCTGTGGCGTGTTGAGGTGTTCTGTCTCAGAAGTCAGTTTAAAATTAAATTTCTCGATTTCTTTTTCAAAGTATTTATGAAAGTTAATATAATATAATGATGGTAATATAAATGTGTATACGATTATAAAACAATATCCCTGTTAAAAATGATTGCTAACTCTTCTTGGGATACCCTAATTTGCTTATATGATACTTGTTGAAAAAATAAGTCATTTATTAACTATGATTAGAATTGGCCACGATCCTGCTTCAGTCCAATTGTTCAGGATTGTAGTTATAAATAATTCATTATGTAAGTTATATACAATCAATTAATTATAATATATTAATTACAATATATTACAGTATATTCAAATTGCATTCGCGTGTATAAATTAAAAGGAGTTTTATAAAGTTTCATTTTTATTTACAATTATAGATTAGTAAAAAGAAGAATCATTAGACATATTTTAGACTGTTATAAACTAACATGAATAACATAAAAAGATAAGATTCTTAAATGTAATAGATAATTAGGATTAATGTATTTATTAATGGACCAAATAAAATAGTTAATATAAAATAATATAAATACTAAGTTAAAGAAATCAGATTTTTATTGATTTAAACGATAATTTGAATTATAAAGAATATAAGCTATAATCAAAGAAAATCTTTTCCTTGCACTATTATTATTATTTTTCAAACAGTATGTATTAATAAATGCCTATTTAAATTTGATTTATCATTAAATTTCTTTTTACAAAAATGACATTCAAAAGGCAGATCTCCTGTATGAATTAATAAATGTTTATCTAAATATGATTTTCGAATAAATTTCTTATTACAATAATTACATTCAAAAGGCTTTTCATCTGTATGAATTAAAACATGTGTATTTAAAGTTGATTTCTGATTAAATTTCTTTTTACAATAATTACATTCAAATGGCATTTCTCCTGTATGAATTAGTAAATGAGTATTTAAGGTTGATTTCAGATTAAATTTCTTTTTACAAAAATTACATTCAAAATGTTTTTCTCCTGTATGAATTAGTAAATGTGTATTTAAAGTTGTTTTCTGATTAAATTTCTTTTTACAATAATTACATTCAAATGGTTTTTCTCCTGTATGAATTAATAAATGAGTATTTAAGTGTGATTTTTGATTAAATTTCTTTTTACAATAATTACATTCAAAAGGCTTTTCGCCTGTATGTATTAGTAAATGTTCATTTAAATGAGATTTTCGATTAAATTTCTTTTTACAATAATTACATTCAAAAGACTTTTCGCCTGTATGAATTAATAAATGAGTATTTAAATTAGATTTCTGATTAAATTTCTTTTTACAATAATTACATTCAAAAGGCTTTTCACCTGTATGAATTAGTAAATGTTTCCTTAAATGTGATTTTTGATTTAATTTCTTTTTACAAAATTTACATTCAAAAGGCTTTTCTCCTATATGAGTTAATAAATGCGGAATTAAATGACATTTATGATTAAACTTCATTTTAAAATTATTACATTGAAAACGCTTATCTTCTGTATTGTTTGAATCAATATCTTCTACAAATTTTTTTTCTAAATCATTCTCTGTATCCTTTTTGAGTTTTACATCAATTTTTAAAATTGAAAATATTTTTTTATGAAAACATTTTTTTAGATGTTTCGATAAAAATTGCTCACTTATAAAATTAGTATGACAATATTCACAAGAATATAGTCGACCTAAAAAAAATTTGTTTTCATTATTCTAAAAAATTTATTTATATATATATATAACTATTTTATAATTCAATTTAAGGAATAATATTAAAAAAATTAATTTAAGTGACAATTAATATTACGTTAGATGAAAAAACAAAGAGTAAATTAAAAGTACCTATATATATTGGATATTTTCGGTCTTCTTGTGAATAAAAATCCATTTTTTAATTGATTAATGTATTATCAATTATAAAATATATAATAGGTAATAAGTAAAATAAACCTTTAAAATTTTATTTTATTTACAATCACAACAAAATAATCAAATCAACCAAATCAAACCAAATATTCGTCTTTAAGATAGCAACGATTTAGTTCACAGCAGTTTACAGACCACTCATTATTTAGTTCCAAAATAAACCTTTGGGTGTATTACGGTGCATTATTTAATGTACGGGAGTGTCAAGTCTTGTTTATGGTCTGTTTTGTCAAAAATATAAACATAGCAATTGATAGTAATCCGAGCTTGAAATGGTTCATTTTTTTTAAAACGTTAATATGATATTAGTAGTATATATTTTAAAATTGATAATACATTAATCAATTAAAAATGGATCTTTATTCACAAGAAGACATAAAATATCCAATATATATAGGTAATTTTTATTTATATTTTATAATTATTCATCTAAAGCAGGCCTTTGGGGTCGCGTAGCAAAATTCTGGGGTCGCGAGTGATTTTAATGTCAAATATTTAAATACACGATTTTGTAACATCTAGAATCTAGAAATTATACAAATACACACCTAGATTCTAGGTGTCTATTTGCGCATTTAGATTTATATGTATGTATATTGTTACCTAATAAATAAATTATCAAAAAATATTTATACATCTTTCTTTTATATTTATACGGGGTCGCCAGGAAACTCGCAATCATAAATGGGGTCGCGAATGTAAAAAGTTTTAAGAAGACCTGATCTAAAGTAATATTTTAATTATCACTTAAATTAATTTTTTAATATTATTTGTAATGATATTCCTTAAATTTGATTATTAAATAGTTATATATAAAAATAAATGTTTTAAAATAATGTTGTTTTTTTAGGTCCTCTATATTTGTGTGAATATTGTCATACAAATTTTATAAGTGAGGAATTTTTATCTAAACATCTAAAAAAATGTTTTCATAAAAAAATATTTTCAATTTTAAAAAATGATGTAAAACTCAAAAAGGATACTGAGAATTATTTAGGCGAAAACTTTGTAGAAGATACTGATTCAAACCATACAGAAGACAGGCGTTCGGAAAGTAATAATTTTAAAGTGAAGATTAATCATATATATTTAAATCAGCATTTTTTATCTCATAAAGGTGAAAAGTCTTTTGAATGTAATTATTGTAAAAAGATATTTATGCGAAAATCTTCTTTAATTTCTCATATATTAACTCATTCAAGTAAAAAGCATTATGAATGTAAATATTGTGAAAGGAAATTTAAACAAAAATATCATTTAAATAAACATTTGTCAATACATACAGGAGAAAATCATTTTGAATGTAAATATTGTGAAAAGAAATTTATTGAAAAATGTTATTTAAATGACCACTTATTAATTCATAAAAGTGAAAAGATTTTTGAGTGTAATTATTGTGAAAAGAAATTTAGTCAAAGAACTTCTTTAAATAGACATTTACTAATTCACACAGGTGAAAAGCCATTTGAATGTAATTATTGTGAAAAGAAATTTATAACAAATTCACATTTAAATGATCATTTACTAATTCATACAGGTGAAAAGCATTTTGAATGTAATTATTGTAAAAAAAATTTTTATAAAAAATCTTCTTTAAATAGACATTTATTAATTCATACAGGTGAACAGCCTTTAAAATGTAATTATTGTGAAAAAAAATTTAATCTAAAATCTTATTTAAATACACATTTATTAATTCATACAGGTGAAAAGCCTTTTGAATGTAATTATTGTGAGAAGAAATTTAAACAGAAATCTCATTTAAATACTCATTTATTTATACATACAGGTGAAAAGCGTTTTGAATGCAATTATTGTAAAAAGAAATTTATTCAGAATTCTTATTTAAATAGACACTTAATAACTCATACAAATGAAAAGCCTTATGAATGTAATTATTGTACAAAGAAATTTAATGACAAATCTTATTTAAATAGACATTTAATAACTCATACAAATGAAAATCCTTTTGAGTGTAATTATTGTAAAAAGAATTTTAATCAGAAATCTCATTTAAATAGACATTTAATAACTCATACAGGAGAAAAGCCTTTTGAATGTAATTATTGTAAAAAGAAATTTAATCAGAAATCTTCTTTAAATACACATTTATTAATTCATACACGAGAAAATCCTTTTGAATGTAATTATTGTGAAAAGAAATTTAATCAGAAACATAATCTAAATAGACATTTAATAACTCATACACATAAAAACTTTAAGGAATGAAATTATTGTAAAATGAAAATTATTTAACACTTATTAATACATAATGTGTGGTAACTAGGCTTAATAATGCAAATTCAAGAATATCGTTTATTGTTTCTTTTATTATAGTTATATACTTTAAAGTTTTATATTCAAATCAACAAAAATTATATTCAGTTAAATGATTAATAATATTAATAAAAATATTATTAACTTAAAAATCTTTATTATTAATCACATGTTCGTTTATTTGATTTCTATTTATTCAAGACTACGTCAAAAGATTCTTTCAATTTACTAATCAATAAGAATAAATTTTATATAAATTCTGATTTTAGTTCTGATATTTTAATTTTTACAAAAAAATCCAATTAGAATATATTTATTGTCATTTATTGATTGTATATAATTAAAAATTTTATTTGTATTCTGAATTCTTTTTACTTACACGTATAATATATTATATATTTTTTTTTTATTTTGTATATTGAAATAAATAAAATTAAATTTATTGCTTAGATAGATGTGGACATTACTATTAAAAGTATTGGTAATATTTTTATAAACGTTGTAGGAGCTAGTTGCTTTAATAAATATGTGTCAAACAGGTGTAGTTGTGTACAAGTGATTTGTAGAATAGATAACATAATGTTTTGTTTTATTTCTGTACGAAAATTGTTATTATGCTTTAAGCCACATATTGAATAGTAATTAATTATAATAAACAAAATAGTATCGGAAGGCCGAAAGGCAAAACAATTAATTAGAATTAGAATTAAGAGATAAAAAATCAACCCAACTGTTGAGAGAAATGAGTACATTAGCAGGTACGCAATTTAAAGATGAATTTTTTTCTATAAAGATTACCTGTTAATCTCGATACATTAGCCTTAATTATGGAATTTACTCCTCTGGACCATCTTTATATGCTCAAAATAATTTCCCAACCTCCAATTCACAATAATGATAGAATATCAAGCTTAGAAGCTCGAATAGATCAATTAACATCCGTCATACAGGAACTTAGAACAATAAGCCGGTCGTGATCTCGTAGTAGTAGACATCATTCTCGTTCAAGACCACGTCCTAAATCAAGATACAACCCGTCTGGATCTCTATGTTGGTATCATTTTACTTTCAAATATCGGGCCAAAAAGTCTCTCTTTCTAGGAACCTTGTACATTCAAACCTCCAACCAAAAAATATACAGCGTTAAACTAAAAGACTCCTCATTGTCGGCGGCCAATGATCGTAGATTCAATTCAAGTAAGGGTTTTCTAAAAATGACCCATCAAAAAAATGTTTCCTAAAATGGTCCAAATAATAAAAATAACTTGATTTTCATTTTAAGTTGAAAAATATATTCAAATTTACTTGATAAAATATTTGATCCTATATTATATATAGATATATGTTGTTATATAATAATATTATTAGATCAAATTTATGCAACAATTTATTTATAGGCCCGACGACTAAGTATATATATTAATATATACAATTTTTGCTAGTATAATACGATAAGATAAACTAAATAATATTATGTACACTATTAATATTTCCCAATAGGTAACAACGAACATTTTATTTCGTCTCCCAAAAATGTATTTGCAAATATCTGGAGAGTAACGTCTTTATCAACTCCGCAGCATGTCTGTGTCTCTGTGTCTGTTCGATCTTTTGACAAATTGAAATCGATTTTTTGTATATATCCTATTAAAATTTTAATTCATCGATTTATACGTTACTATTTTATTCTATTTTAAATGTAAATATATTATTTTATTTTGTTTGAGAATATTTAGGTACACATAGGCAATAGGTATATGTTAGTATATAAATTAAATATTAAGTAATTCTCTTAGAATAGATGATATGTTATAGAAAAAGTTCAAATTTATACAACAAGATGATTTATGCTCCAATTAAATTACCAAATTTGGGCTTCTATTCTATACAAAGGAAACAATTTAAAATAAAGAAAAAAAAAAATTATAATAATATTAGAGAATTAGTTTTCAAACTAATCGAAATCTTTGCGCCACTGCAATTTAAACTATTTTATTTTTAAGAAATATCGGATAAAGATTATATAGATTGGAATCAATTTCTAAAAGATTGTTATTCTCTGAATAGAAATTCCATATGAATTCTTCAATCTTAAATATTATGATTAATATTATTTATCTTCTTCACCGAACTTACAATATATTATATTTCGAATTTAAAAAATAAACGTTATATATTCTCTTGATATTAATATAAATAAAATTTAATTTTGTTTATCTGTCTAGAGAAAATGAATCAATACATTCTTTTTAAAATTCTTTCTGTATGTAGATAGCTTTAAGAGAGAGAATTTTAGTAATTTTTTACTTTCCCGCATACTTCGTATAAGGGAAGTATTGGAATCGTCAAAAATTTCGACTTCGAGATTTCGATAGATCTTGACGTTTTAGACCTCCCTGAGTCGGAAAATACCATTTTTCGAATTATGTCTGTGTGTGTGTATGTATGTACGTAATGTCTGTAAGCAAATTTACTTAAAAACTAATCAAGCTAGGACTTCGAAATTTGGTACACCGATATTATTCACAGTTTGTAGATTTCTATCAAAATTTCGTCAAAATCGGTTAACCGGAAGTGGTACTTTACCTACACTGGTTGTGTTTACCTTTCAAGTAAAGTACCAGTTTGCTTCGAGATATTTGCTTCATATTTTGTATATAGATTTAAAAATATGAAAAAAATTGAAATACCAAATTTCATCATGATCTGACTACCGGAAGTGACATTTTACCTATACAAGTAGCGTTTCTTTTTTACCGACCGACGATAGTAAGGGAGGTATTGTTTTCACACCAAATTTCACCTATGGATATTTTTAGGTACATATCTCCACGAATCATGCATTTTCTTAACAGAAAAAAGTATTTTTAGCATGATGACTGTCCGTCCGTCCGTATAGATGTGTACAGCCTGAACGGCTCAACAGATTTTGATGAAATTTGGTATATTTACTTAATACATCAGTAGGATGAATTGATCAACTTTTGGTGCAAATCCGGAAACCGGAAGTGCTAGTATTGCCGATCGAAGAGAGGAAGTGAAGGGTTATTTTCATATCAAATTTCACGTGAGGACATATCTCCACGTGTTATGCACTTTGTATTGGTTTTATCCTCGAGAAAAATCATCTTCATTAGTTTTTTCTTAATTTAAAATTATATGACCCAGCACTTCATGACGTCACAGCCAGCCCTTATATATTATAAATAAAATAAAATTAAAAATATTTATATTATATCCATATCTGTTTTTTTACATTTAAAATATCAGTTAACCGGAAGTAGCCCTTTATTCTATATATATATATATATATATATATATATATAAATGTTACCAAATATCAAATTTGACACCAATAAACTAATACGAACTGGCTCTTTATCAATACCAAGTTTACACATTCTAAATATTCATTCACAACTCTTTATACCTATTTATATGCGGGAAAGTCTAGGGGAGGACACTCCCGCTTATTTCAATTTAGTATTTTCTGTGTGTCGGTGGATGTCTAACTAAAAGGGGCTCCAACTTTGTAAAATCTTCCCAAATTCATAAATATAGTTAATTACCATCCAGTACGTATTTTAGACTCTAATTCAAATATTCTATTGAATTTAAAAACATACTATTTGTAAGTAAAATAGATACTTATTGTCATTTCTTTTATTTACAAATTTGTAATTCATACAAATCCTTTCAAATAAATGTCACCAATCAAAATAGGCTTATTTAAACTTTTGTATGTAATATCGGGCTTAAATTTTATAGAATCGAAATAATTTCAAATACATAGATAATATTCACTGAATAAAATTTAAATTTAACCGAAATTTTTGCATTATACTCTAATCGTAAAATAAATATCATATTTAATATTAATTATCTTCTTTCTCTAAATTTACAATTTATATTATTTATAGCATATCTCAAAGTTCAAATAAACGTGATTCTCTTTATATTTAATCTAATATTAAAGCATAATATTTCTATAAGCTATTTGAAATCAAAAATTCAATGCGTTCTTTTTAAAATTTATCGTTTTTCGTCTTCACTCCCTGGAAAACAAAGACTAATATGAAATAATGTTTTCCTGGAAGGAGTGTAGTATCTTTATAAATTCATCAATGTAAATATATCTAGAAATATCTATACAAGAAATTAAACATTGTATATATCTGATTTATTTTAGAATGTTTTTTAGATTTATTTTAACATTTTTGAAGAAGAATTACTGTCACAAAAATTTCAGTTCTAACAATAAACGCCATTTAAAAATTATGTAATTTTAATTATTTTTAAACATATTGATATTATTTCATGAAATATTATAGAAATAAAAATTCAACTCACCGATGAGATGCCTTGCAGTCGTTGTGATGTGATGCGATGAACCTCTGACCTGCCCCAACAAACCACCAAACCAAGTTCTTCAAATGATGCTCTTCAGACAATGAAAAGAAAAAGAAATAGAAAAAAAGATCATTAGTTAGAGTTGACTAGGATAGGAGAGAATAACGTCCCAAAAAAGAGGAAATAAATTGTATTTCAATTGAAATATACATATAACCTACCGTGGCGGCTACTTCATTGCGCCCTGATGTCTTCCCTTTACACAGTCTATCCTATCCCAAACCCAATTCTATGGCACGGATGGCCATCTAATAATATTTTTTATCTTCGTGCAAAACACTCTTCTTGCTAGAAAAGATTGCAATCACGGAAACGAAAAAAAAAACACTCCCGAACGCGTTTATTAGACACAGTATGGTCTATTTTGTGTTTTAACTAATGAAGAAATGCGTAATTTAGAAGAAGAAGAAGAAGGAAAAAAAAAAGAAAAAGAAAAGCATAGATTAAGTGGGAAGCCGTTTGTGAGTATCTGTGGATCAGCTGAGAGTGACTTGGAGTTTTTGGATTACGATTGAACACCACATTCGTGGCAACCTGTAAAAAATGCCTACCTACCTACAATGGGGATTCATGGCGTCCTCCATAGTGGGAGGAACACTCATGAAAAAGAGACTAAGCTTAGCTCCAAGGTAGTCAATACATCCTGGCGGGCTAATCCCATTAAGGAACATTGTTGAACTACCTTCACGAATGCCTGTCCAATACCATAGAGCCACGTCCGAGCTACACTCAGTGATACACATTACTTTACACAAACAAGGGAATCGTCATTAAAAAAAAAAAAAAAAAAATGACGATTTGGGAAGCACAAAACACATGCAGATAAACAATCCCTTAACATTTTCTGGCACATACCCGACTCCACCCACTAAATACTAAATAGGAAATACTAAAAAGGTGTTTCCTTTAATAGTTAGAAGCATGCAAAAAACAAACACCTTTTTTCTATTCTATTCTAAAATATTAATAATTCATTAAATTTAATGTTTCTAGTTTCTATCTATATTTATTGGCTACCACAAAGGTTTGGAAGCGATGACTCAGGAGGCATTTTCTTGAAGCATTCCTTTATCTGTAAATCCCTAACAACAAACGATTAAGCCAAAAAAATAAATAATCACCCCCCATACGCAACCTATCAGGCTAACAATTCTAAATACCTTTAAAGGAATTGATGATTCAGTAGATTGTAGATTTGCCATCCTTATTCTTCTATCTTCCAATTATTTCTGTCTTCTAGGGTAGCATCTGAAAAACTCTAATCTAACTAACTAACTAACTAACAAACAATGTTAAATTTAAAAAATTAATAGAAATATAGTATTTTTTATTGTAATATTTAAATTTTGTCAATATTAAATTAAATTCATTACTACCACTAGTGCCAGAATAATCAAAAAATATGCGTTGAGTACTTATTTTTGGTGAGCTGTATTTATAAAAAATTTTGAAGAAACCAATATTATTCGAAGAGAATTGAATTTGCCATCAGCAAAAGGATGATACATGAAAAAAAAAAAGAAAAACAAAAGACATATATAAGATTGAGTATTCAAATAATAATACATTTTTTTATAACAAAAAGTACTAACCTCGGAGTTATAAATAGGTTGCCCACTCGTAGTAAGTCACTCGACGATCTCGATGAACTCGTACTTCTCACCATCTCCCTCCATATATAGTAGTGGTCCAAATTTGTTTCGTGAATCCATGTTCTTTTAGATGAACTAATAGAGAAATTGAAAATATTTAAATTATTAAATACACTTTTTTTTTATATTCAAATGAATAATTTAAAACATTAAATTAAATTTTAACCTAATATTTTAAACTATGCACGATGAATTAAACATAAAAAAAAATTGTCTTGATCATAGCTCTTTTCTTATTTCATGATTAATTATATAAATATATATCTTTAATGAAAAAAGCCATTTTTAATTTAAAGAATACTTTCATATAAAATATTAATTTTTATTTATTTTGATAGATGTATTACTAGACAATTATCTACAGATATATCTATAATATAGTATATTTATTTAAATTTATTGTTAGAAACTAGAATAAAACAAATTCAGTCGAATGTCAATTTCTTTTTCTTTTTCCTCTTTGTTAATTTATGAATATTTATATATCTATCGATACAACTTTTATTGATTTTCTACTTAAAAATTAATTGAATATGTAATTATAATTTTTAATTATATTTTGTTGATATATCAACTTTACCTCTGATGAGATGTGATTGCTTTTTCTATATTAATCAGATATATTCTTCAGCCGACGACTAACATCAAACCATAACAAGCTAAAAAAAAGGAAAAATTATTTAAATACCTTAACTCGTATAATAATAACATCAATATAGTAATTTAAAAGCATAAATCAATTTTTTTCCAAATAAATATCAACTATAATTCTATATTTTCTTACTTTTAATCACTTTTAATAATAAGTACAATATCTAGCCCCTCTATGTGTGACTTATTAATTCTTATTTAATTTAGGTACTCTGTTCTTTATTAGAAACCTAATCAAATTGATTTCTTTTCAATAATAATATGAGAGATTGAATTTCAAGTGTTTTATTTTTATTATTTATTTAATAATGCATTTTCACTGATATTCATAAATATTTTAATAAACTTGTCGATTTCTTAGAAAATAACGGATAGATATCAATATTAAAAAAATAAATAAAATTATATCGAAAAAATATTGATTTTTCAAGAGTTTATAATTATTTTAGATAAATTAAATCGCAATGAAAAAAATAAACGATGAAAAAAAAATAACCCTGCACTTTTCTAGAATAAATGTTAATACAAATAGAATAAATATAAATATTCAATATATATTATTGAATATTGAATATAAAAAAAAAATGTTAAACTCATAATTAAAAATAAAAGTAAAAAAAAATTATTGAACTACATTATATGTATATATCTGATTAAAATTTTATTCTATTTTAAATATATATATATGATATTATTTGGTTTAAGAATATTTAGGTACACATAGGCAATTATGTTAGTATATTAATTAAATATTAGCTAATTATCTTAGAATAGAGGATATGTTATAGAAAAAGTTCAAATTTATAGAACAAGATGATTTATGCTCCAATTTCATTACCAAATTTGGGCTTCTATTCTAATATATACAAATAAAACAATTTAAAATAAAAAAAATAATTATAGTAATTAATATCAGAGAATTAGTTTTCAAACTAATCGAAATCTTTAATAATGTTTTTAACCAACGAATATGATTTTTTATATTAATTATCTATTTCATCGTACTAGTATTAAAAATCTATTATTTGTAGTCTTATTTCGAAATTTAAATAAACGTTTTTCTTTTTAAAATAAATAAAATTGAATTTTATTTATAAATACCTTACTTTATAAGTTGAATCATGTGAAATGAAAAATTCAATATAATGTTTTCAAAATTTTTCGTTAATTGTTCAGGAGAATTCTGTCTGAATTGAATTTGATTTTTCTTATAATATTTTATTTTAATTCCACCACACAAGTATTATTATTTTATATAGAGAGATAGTACTACTCCCAATTATCTAAACAATTTATAATTTAATGTTTTTTATTTTATATCAAACCAGAAACTATCATGATTTATGTAAATGCACCACCCCCATCCTTGGATATCAAGACTCACTATGAACAAGTCAGAACTCGTTCAATAATTTATATTAAATTAATAAATAATAATTCTAGTAATTCTCAGAATTTTTAAAATATATCTATATTTAGTTTCATTTCCAACAATTAACCAAATATCCTTTATTTTATTCTAATAGTTCCCATTTGAATTGATTTAATAAAATGATACCAGATAATTTCATGACAAGAAAAAATAAAAGAAATCCATCGTTATATTCAAAAACATTGAAATTGAATTGAAATTGTAACTAAAATATTCATCGCCTTTAAATTAATATATAATAAATAAATATCACCCATTTAAACTATTTTTATTTTTAAGTAATATCGGATAAAGATTATATAGATTGGAATCAATTTCTAAAAGATTGTTATTCTCTGAATAGAAATTCCATATGAATTCTTCAATCTTAAATATTATGATTAATATTATTTATCTTCTTCACCGAACTTACAATATATTATATGTATCCTATTTCGAATTTAAAAAATAAACGTTATATATTCTCTTGATATTAATATAAATAAAATTTAATTTTGTTTATCTGTCTAGAAGAGATGAATCAATACATTCTTTTTAAAATTCTTTCTGTATGTAGATAGCTTTAAGAGAGAGAATTTTAGTAATTTTTTTAAATTTAGTATTTTCTGTGTGTCGGTGGATGTCTAAAATATATTTTATTTAAATTAAATTTAATTAATTAAAATATAAATTAAAATTAATAAATAATATTTATTAAACCCGTGCGTGTTTGCAAGTCAACGTCTTAAAAAATTAATTCCTGTACTTTCAGCGAATCAATCAAGCTGAAATTCTATATATAGCATTTATAGAATTTTTAATCATGTGAAAAACTATCAAACATCTATCTCTATTTTTACGGTCACTTTCCAGGAAAAAAAGTCAAAACGTGGTAGGTAATGACCCTCTTCCGGTTCAGCTACATTTCTCAAAACTTGATAAAAAAAAACTACGAATTTTGAATAATGGCCGTATACCAAATTTTATTATTCTAGCCCAAACCGTTTTTACGTCATCTTGTCTACATTCACACATACACATTTTTCTCAACCTTAGTGAAAATGACTCAGAGACCTTCAAAATGTATAAAAACATCAAAATCTCGACATCGAAAATTTTCGTGATTGCAATATTATCTTTGGCGAGATAGTAAAAATAATGAATCATTAATTTTATGGGAAAAATACTAATGTAATTATACTGTTAAATTAGGTATTATATACAGGACAGAGATGAACAAATATTACTCACACTAACTAAAAATTCCCGTAAAAAAAAAGCTTATACCTTTTATTATATATAAGGGTTTTAGATTGAATATTGTTCACAATTTAAAAAATTTTGCATATCTTTAAATTTCACGACGAGGAGAATCCAAAATTGACTTTTTAAGGTGTGTCTGGATAATTGTAAAATTAAAAACTCAAAATTTTCTGGCTCTATTTTAATTTATTATATGAAAAGTTAAAATAATAATATATTAGAATAGGATATTTTATACCATATTATATTTTATACACTGGTTTGAGTTTATTACAATCATCGATACAAAGAATAAAAAAAAATTCGAACTAAGTTTACTGCGTTTCTCTTTTATTTACTATCCGCTGAATGTCTCGAACTTGGAGACTTAAAGTGATTAGCGGATTAATTAGTATCGACAAATCCCCCAAAATTTTGAATATAATAATAAGGATTGAGCAACCAAAAAAGTTAATTAATATATTCATTAATATATACTATATTACTGATCATTTCTTATGTTTTTATTTATTTTAATATTCAATTATAATTTTTTGTAATGATAACAATATCCTGTAAAATTCAACCCTATTTCAAAAATTTAGACCTGTTTCTATTTTTTATCTAAAATTTACAATATTTTTTTAATATTAAATTATTTTCTTTTTCAATATAACTCGAATTTTATTATAAATTCCATTAACTTTTGCCTTTAAAAATAATCATTGTACAATTCAGTGATTTCCAAAGTGTGAGCCGCGGCTCCCTGGGGAGCTGCGATGCCGTCATTAGGGCACCGCGAAATATTCAATTAAATTTTCTAATACTTGAAATTTTGCGCCAACAATCTTGTAAGCTTTTTAATTTTTTGATGTTAAATAGGTAATCGCTTTTAAAAAAGGAAAGTTTTCCAATTTGTCAAGAAAGTAAAAAATTTATATAAAAATCTAATGTATTAAGGGAGCTTCGGAAAAAATCCGATTATTTAGGGAGCCGCAAACCAGAAAATATTGGCAACCTCTGGTATAATTCATAAAATTTGAAATATTTTTTAAGAATATAATTTTCTTTATTTTAATTTTAAAAATATTTGAGTAGAATGGAACGAGAATTATTCTCATTTCTTTTTTCTTACATTCCCACCTCTATTTATTTAATTTTGTAATTTATTAATTTATTAAAAATTGCATTAATTTTAATATTTTTAAATTAATAAAACCTATATAATAAAAAAGAGATGCGAGAGGGTAGGGATTGGAGGGTTGTGTCTCAGAATAGGGATACTTGGAGGGGTGTGGTTGCTGCGGCCAAGAACTTTTGAGTTTTGTAGAGCCACAGAGATAGATAGATAAATAATAGATTTAATAAAAAAAATAGTTTTATAGGAATTTTTTAAGAAATTAATTATTATTTGTTAAATTTTTTTTGCCATTTTCTTCTTTTATACCCTTCCCTTCCCATCCCTCCTATACAATTTTACCACAAGTGTGCTCTTAGCTAGAATACTATTCTACTGAATTTTATGAATATACATATAGAGAAAAAGATTTTAAATTATGATTATTTTTTATATTATTAAAATTTATTAAATTGTATATACTATTATCATATAAACCTAGTATTAATAAAAAATCTCATTTCATTTATATTTTTTATGGTAAAATAATTGTTAAATGTAATAATTTCAAATTAAATAAATCATAAATTATATTTATAATTTCAATATTTTTTTTCATCTTTCCAATTTAATTTTTTGCTTTTATTGCCTTGCCATTATATTCAATGAGCGCTCTCTATTGTATTTAAGGTCTTAGATGTTTAATAAATTTTTAATTTTAACGGTCATTTTTTAGAACATCTTGGATGATTAGATCAGTCACTTTATTTTTTTGATTTTATACATTAAAAATAATTCCAACTGCGTTAATATCTATAATCAGGTAAATTAATTTTAATATATTTATATATTATCTAATTTTCTGCAAATCATAATTAATAATTAATGTAAAATTTTCTTATTCCATTTTACCATGCAATGAATTAATTAAATATAATATTCTTATATATATATATATATATATATATATATATATATATTTAATATAATTATGCATTATTAAAGTATTTAATATTTAATATATATATAAAACATTGAATAATTTTTTTAATTTTATGATAGTTTATTGAAAAAAAAAGAACATTTTTTTTTCCATAAATAATACCCTCATGACCTTCATGGATGTTCATTTTATGAGTTATTTTTTTATTTTATATCAAACCCCAGAAACAATCATGATTTATGTAAATGCACCACCCTTGGATATCATAAAAATGTATTAAAAATTCATAAAGTGGACACATTGAACACCTCTATTTTACCGCCCACCCACATAAATATAATTATTATTTTTATTTATAATAGTTAACAATATAATTTTAAACCTTTTTTAGATAATTTGAGATATAACAAATTTTTATGCAGTTTTAAGGAAAAATCTTTATTTAAAATTAAATTATAACTGCAAAATATTGATATCTGAATAAGTTTATTTGCAAGAAATGATAAACTTTTATTGGAAATAGAAGAACATGTGTTACATATTTTGTTAATATGACTATATATATATATATCATTAAAATATAGTATAATCAAGTGAAATTCATTAATTCGTGTAGTGTTTTTGGTGAGAAAGTTAAGTGATACTCGTGTTATTTTTAAAATCTTAAATTGATATTAAGTCAATTATAATAATTTTTATTCAACTACAAGAGAAAGGAACGCTGAGCCTGTCTGGAGTTAACATTTAACAATCAACTAAAAATTCATGTAAGAAATGAATACATATTCATACTTTTATATACTTTAATTCCTATTATTTTTATATTTTTTATTATTTATTTAATTATTCCCACCTCCCCCACCCCACCCCATATTAAACCAATTAATAAGATTATTATAAAATTAATTACTTATCTATGTCAATTATAAAATATATTTTAATTAGAAAAAATACTTTTAAAGATTCATCACAATTTATTTTTAATATTTAAATATAAAATTAAGAAATATATTAATATACATAACTTATAAATCAATAAATAATAGAATTATCAATGAATTTATTTTTTTATTATTGTTAACAAATATAGGAATAATAATTGTATATTATTTGTTTTATTAAATTCCCAAAGTACAGTTGATTGAAACATTCAGTATATGTTATATATATAGTTATATAAAATGACTTAATTATATAGAAGAACAAAAAATAATTAAATAAACACCCATGAATATTTCAACACATACCTTTACCTAAGATTTAATTTTGTATTATTAATTTTTGTATGCGTTAGGTATAGGTATATGTCATTTTGAGAAATGTTAATACTAAAAAAAATATATCTATATTCATCGGCTTTATTAAAGTATTTAAAATAAATTAAATTCAGATAAATAAAAATATAATATTATTACTTACTTTTTTGATGAATATGTCTTTTTTAATTATTAAAAACATAAAATATATTAAATTTATATAAATTTTGTGGATCCATCCACTTTGAGTAGCGGGCAAGAAAGAGAAATAGTAAGAAAGATATGAAAAAATATCATATAAAAATTCCTTAGTTCTGATTGGTTATTGATTTACAATGTCTTATTTGAAAAAAAATTATATAATAAAATTATTAATTAATTGATTAAATGTATGGAAAAATAATTTTAAATTAATTTTATTATTTAAAAAATTATAATAAAAATGTATATTAAGTTGAATCATATATTTTCTATAGATTAATTTTTGTTTTAATTTTTTTCCTCTTTTAAAGAAATTTTAATAAAAATTTAATTTATTAAAAATAAAATTAATTTCATAAAAAATTTAATAAAAAATAATTATAAAATATTTTAATTTTTTTTTTATATTTATAATATGTTTATGGGATGGGATAATTTTTTTTTAGAAAAAAAAATTGATTTATGAAGGTATTCATTTTTATTAAATAAGAAAAAACATTTTTATTATTAAAAGCATATTTATTTTATTTGTTGTTTATTATTATTATTACATTATTATTATATATATTATTATATAAAATGTCAATATGTTTATATTTTATATGTAACAAACAAAAAAATAATTATAATATTTCTTTGAAATTAATTATCCATCTCATCCAGTGAATATAAATATAATATCATGTCGCCATTATTTATTATATCTTTATAATTTTTTATTTCTTAAATATTTGATAGAAATTAAATTAATGATATTTTCCGTCACAATGAATTCCAAAAGAAAATATTTTAATTTAATTTAATTAAATGAAAAAGAAGTTTGAGAAAGATATTTATATTATGTATTAAAAGTATATTAAATTGATTACTTAATTGAAAAAACAAAGCAATTTTATAATATATTTTTATTTCTTTTAAGCTTTGTAGTAAAATAATAAAAACTATAAATATGTAAACATGAAATAATATAATGAAAATCTTCAATAATAAGTTTTATCTTTAAAAAGGAAAGGATAATAATAAATGATGATTCTGACTTGAATAATAATTTTATAATATAGTAATCGAGGCCTAATTTGAGTGAAAATCCTTTTAACAACTGACTTGATTAGTATCAAAAACACTTTCCTAAAACAAAAAGTAGAGCTTATCTTCAGGTGAAATTTAAGAATATCTTTTTATCTCAATCCCAATGACATGCCAAAGAACTGGTAGATGTGGGATTTATTGTTAAACATTTTTTAAAGTAATTATTGAAATCTATATAATTTCTTATTTGTAAAAAAATATATTTAATATTTTAATAATTTAATTTATAATATAATAGTAAATAAATTCTTACTTAATACTAAATAATAATTTTAAATATTGTAAATTTACTGATGTTATATTAATTTTAAATTTTCTTCTAGATTATTTATCATATTTTAAAGGTTATAAGGAAATCTACGACCGAAAAAATCACATACTTAATAAAAATCTCTTTAAAACTAATTTAAATGATTTCTTCTTGTTTATTCATAATATACAAAAAAAAAAATAAAAATAATTATGAAAAATCTAAAACAAATTACAATAAAATATATTATAAAATAAAGAAGAATTATATTAAGAAAATACCAACATATCTTACACTGATTGATTGATTTATTATTATTAATTACAAAGAATAAAAATATAAAAAAAATTTAGAATAATATTCAATGATAAGTAAAAACTATATTATTACATTTAGATAAATTCAATTAGAATATAATTAAAAGTTAAATTTTAAGAAAATTTAGTTTGTAGTTAATTTTTGTTAATTTATGATAAAAAAATGAAATAAATAATAACTTTTTAATAAATTATTAATCATCATGTATCCTAGTAGATCTTTTAAAATACATACAATATATTTTTTTATAATTTTAATGATAATGAATTGACAAAAATATTTTAAACATAGTTTATTTAAATTTATCAAATAAAAAACTAAATATAATAATAATAACTTTAATCTAATAATATAATATTTTCTTTTCTTTTCATAAGGCTCCACCCATTTTACTTTGCTTCAACTGATGAGAGCTCCACCCATAAAGGTGTGACAACATAAAAACATTCAAAAGAAGTGAAACTTTGTCCAATCAGTGATCATATCATTCTTATTGTAATACACAAAGTCAAAAGAAAAATACTCAAATGAAACATAAAATTTGAAAATATTTTTCAAGTATATAAATTTCTATTTTATATGATTTAAATAATAGTTGAATATGGATTATTTTAACATGATATATAATTTTTAGCAACTTGAAAAAACAAATTTTTATTTATAATTTAATTTAATTTTAATAAAATTCACCGAGAACACAGTCTATAAATCGAATTAAAAATATTTAATTTATAAAAAAAACTATTAATCTTATCTTATTATGCTGGCTAAAATTGTATATATATATATATGGGTTCTCAAAAACCGCTCTAACGATTTTTTTCAAATTCACACTAGATATAGTATTTATAAAGAAAAATTAAGTTTTATTGATCATATCTCTTGAAAAATACATCTTCATTATTTATTTCTTATTTTAAAATTATATATGTGTAATGTGGGAAAATATTGTTGTTAAATTAAGACACCACTAACTTTTATTAATGTACATATTATTAAATTATTTGATTTAATAATAAAAAAAATTAATAAAATTTTAAATTAACATTTAGTTATAACCTTATAACTAAAATGATACACTTAATTTAATATATTTTATACATACAAATAATTGATTAACTAATATATTACTAAAATTAACAACTATAAATATTTACTCTTAATATAATACAATATAGTTTAATTCTATAAAAATAACTTATTTATTTATAACACCAATCCAATTAACTTGATTTCTTGACTTAGTTTTAATCTTCACTTAACACTATTTAACTTGTGAATTTATATTACTTATTAATTGATAAGTATAAATATAAATTCTAATTAACACTTAATTTAATATTGTTTGATAAATAATATAAATTTTATTGTAACACTTCACAAATAATCACTTTTAAACCAAATATATATACGCACTCCTCTGAGTATAGGCCAGACGTGCAGCGGGGAAGGGAAAAGGGTCACACTCACAGGTAAGCCCGCACTCACAGACGATTCCTCCTTGAATGTCCTCCACGCACCCAGAACCTACCAATCGACCCCTCAAGTACTTTGTTCACCTTACTCCCCTCTTCTGCGAATCTCGATTATTTTAGAAATATTATTAATTAAAAAATCGATTTATATTTATTTTTATATATTATATATATAATATTTTTATATATTATATATATAATATAAAAAATATATATAAATCAGGAGCTGCAGACATAGTACTAGTTGATTGAATACTTATTTACAAAAGTTGCGACAGGGAATGAATAAAATACATGAGGCAGTACTTAAACGTGAACAGAAGCAAAGAGAACGAAGAAACATATTAAGAAACAGAGGCAGAAAGGAAAGATCTTTTGTTAGAGGCGATTGGGTTTGGCTTTACGTTCCGTCTATTAAACCCTCAGAGGCAAAAAAATTTCGGAAACCCTGGAAAGGACCTTTTCAGGTAACAGAGAAATTGTCAGAGCAAGTTTACGAAATAGAAACATCCCCAGATAATCGCTTAAGAGTTCACATCAACCGATTAAAACTCTCCACAATCAAGGGTAAATCTACTAGTCCGATTTCAGAGAAAAATGAAAACCTCTTTAGTCATCCGACTAATGAGCCTATTGGAGTCTGCATTGGTGCTGATTTGATTATGACCAAGGGCTTAGCTCTCGAAGTTAGAGAGAAGTTCAATGGATTAGACACTCTTAAAGCTCAACAACCCGAAGAGGGTAAAACCCTAAAATTAAATAGAGGAAGTAGAAAAATATACTACTTGGTTACCAAAACCCGAAGCCATGAAAGGTCAAATTATGGCAATCTTAAAAGAGCATGTGAGTCAATGCTCAAACATGCAGAAGAGTTAGGGGGTAGCCTAATAGGCCTCTCGAAAGAGGATTTAGTAACAGATAGACTACGTTGGAACGTAATTAAATCTATCCTTACTAAGTTATTAAAAAGATATTCCTCAAAAATAATTATATATATGAAACGGAATTCTGACGACAAAGAGAAAGAGTCTTCTAATGAAATACTGAATTATGATCCAGCTATTGGAGGCAGAAGAACAGAGAGAATGGGTTGGAGGAATACAATGGAGTTTCTAGAGAGGGAAAAACCAATTGACGTGGAACAGTTAGAGAAAGAACCTAATTCAGAGATGGAGATGGAAAGGGATAACGGGAGAGCAACCAGCGATGTTGATTCCTCCAGTTCAGAAATAGAACCTCAGGACGAGCAGGTGTCATCATCGGAGCGAGAAAATAATAACTCCTATGATCACCCGGCTATTCTAGATTCGGAACAAGAGCCTAGAAGAGGTAAGAGACGTGGTCGCCCTCCTAAGAGGAAAATATTTAATTTCCACAAACGGAAAATTATCCCAATAGGAGGTGAACCCTCTGAAACCCCAGCATTTTTGGAAACGGAAGATCATCAATACTCAGAGGAAGATGATCCAGGTACATTATCTGATTGTATAATTCCACACCAAAGTGAATTGGGTAAAGATATTGTTCCCAGGAGAGGAAGAAGAGAGGGTCTAAGGAGCCAAACTTATTATAGTTCTCAAAGGCACCATTCGAAAGCAGTATTTTCTTGTTAAAAATTTTCGGAAAAGATTTTAACTAACTATAAGCTTAAATCTTTTTTAAAGGGAGGAATAGTGTAATATTTTAATTTATAAATATTTTAATTTATAAATATTTTAATTTATAAATATTTTAATTTATAAATATTTTAATTTATAAATATTACACTATTCCTCCCTTTAAAAAAGATTTAAGCTTATAGTTAGTTAAAATCTTTTCCGAAAATTTTTAACAAGAAAATACTGCTTTCGAATGGTGCCTTTGAGAACTATAATAAGTTTGGCTCCTTAGACCCTCTCTTCTTCCTCTCCTGGGAACAATATCTTTACCCAATTCACTTTGGTGTGGAATTATACAATCAGATAATGTACCTGGATCATCTTCCTCTGAGTATTGATGATCTTCCGTTTCCAAAAATGCTGGGGTTTCAGAGGGTTCACCTCCTATTGGGATAATTTTCCGTTTGTGGAAATTAAATATTTTCCTCTTAGGAGGGCGACCACGTCTCTTACCTCTTCTAGGCTCTTGTTCCGAATCTAGAATAGCCGGGTGATCATAGGAGTTATTATTTTCTCGCTCCGATGATGACACCTGCTCGTCCTGAGGTTCTATTTCTGAACTGGAGGAATCAACATCGCTGGTTGCTCTCCCGTTATCCCTTTCCATCTCCATCTCTGAATTAGGTTCTTTCTCTAACTGTTCCACGTCAATTGGTTTTTCCCTCTCTAGAAACTCCATTGTATTCCTCCAACCCATTCTCTCTGTTCTTCTGCCTCCAATAGCTGGATCATAATTCAGTATTTCATTAGAAGACTCTTTCTCTTTGTCGTCAGAATTCCGTTTCATATATATAATTATTTTTGAGGAATATCTTTTTAATAACTTAGTAAGGATAGATTTAATTACGTTCCAACGTAGTCTATCTGTTACTAAATCCTCTTTCGAGAGGCCTATTAGGCTACCCCCTAACTCTTCTGCATGTTTGAGCATTGACTCACATGCTCTTTTAAGATTGCCATAATTTGACCTTTCATGGCTTCGGGTTTTGGTAACCAAGTAGTATATTTTTCTAAGAGATTAATCATAGTCCTATATTCTTCGTTGTTTAAGTGTTTCAATTTTTCCTTGGCAATATCTCTCAAGTTTTCTTCTTCTTCACCAGGTCCAAAATCGCTTAATGTTTCGGCTATATTACTGTGAGTGCAGACATAGTACTAGTTGATTGAATACTTATTTTCGAAAGATGATCTTTCAATTCATTTAATACATCCGAGACTGTTTCAGGGTCAACTTTTGGCGGCATTGTGATTAAATGGTGTCAGTAGTGAAATCTTTGCAACAAGAAGTGTTAATAGAACCCATCACAAAAAGTAAGTGCAATTAACTTTTATAACTTGTTATACCATTTAATCACAATGCCGCCAAAAGTTGACCCTGAAACAGTCTCGGATGTATTAAATGAATTGAAAGATCATCTTTCGAAAATAAGTATTCAATCAACTAGTACTATGTCTGCAGCTCCTGATTTGTCCCTACAAGCCCTCGTTCCATATTGGTCCGGTTCATCCGAGTCCGAACCTATTGAGTCATTTTTATTAAACTTTGATAGAGTTGCACAGTTAGGTGGATGGTCAATAGTTCAAAAGAAGCTTATTCTTCTAATGAAATTGAAGGATAGAGCAGCTTTGGGTATTAAAGATGAGTGGACATATGAGGAATTAAAACAAGAGTTAACTAAGAAATTTGAAAAACCTTCATCTAAACTTTTATTGAAAAAGAAACTACTAAATCTATCACAAAACCCTGAGGAGAGTGTACGGGAGTTCGCAGATAGAATTATTAATGTTCAGAGTTTAGCATCCAAGGAAGGAGTAAAGGAAGATGAAACAACTATGTTAGAAATTTTTCTATTAGGTTTAAGAGGAAAATTAGGAGTGGAGGTTAGATGTAGTTCACCCACTACTTATGAAGAGGCGTTAGATAGAGCTATAAAAAGAGAGCGCGAATACAATGAAATTTCTCCTATAATGGGAGTAAGTGAAGCTTCTTATATAAATGAGCAGCAATGTATTTGTTGTGGCTTGAAGGACCATTGGATGGCCGATTGCAAGAGCCCAGTTGCAGTTGCTTTGTTAAAAACAAATGAACTTAGCAATAACTGCCAAGTTACGGGTTTATCATCAATAAGATGTTTCAATTGCAATCAGGAAGGCCATGTAGCAAGAAACTGTAATAAAAAAAAACAGGTTGTGAGCGATAAGCAATGTTTTATATGTGGGAGCCCAAGACATTTAGCTAAAGAGTGTTCTCGTAGATTTGATAGAAATTCTAATCGCATCCCTCGAGGTACTAACAATAACCAACGATACCCAAAAGATCAGGGTCGTTAGGATTCCCTGACCGAACGACCCAAAATAAGGAGAACAGTAGACGAGTTCCGTCTGTTCTGAAAGGGAAACCTGCAGGGGTCATACTGACAATGTTATGCCAAGATAAAACCTATCATTTATTGGTGGATACAGGAGCAGATATTTCTATATTAAAAACTCCCATTGCGGGGGTGAAAATTCATCAATCAAATATAAAAGCTAAAGGGGTTAGTGGAGAAGTATTAGTGGTTAGAGGAGAACAAAATGTATTAGGTAAGATAGATAATGTGGATATCGAACATAGATTTCTAATTGCATCTATAGAAACACAACATGATGGACTCGTTGGACTGGATTTCCTAGAAGCGGTAGGAGCTGTTATCGACTGCACTAACAGAGAAACCAAAATATCCAAAATAAAAACAAACCGTTCTCCTTATAACGAGACTGGGCAACAAGTATGTTTGATTGAAAAAGTAATTTTACCTCCTTGGAGTGAATTTGTTTGCTCCGGAAGGTTAACTAAGGGAAGGGGCAAGAATATTGCAGGTGACTATATTCTAGAGCCTCAAAATGAAACTCTTATTCCAATGAGAGTTGCACGGTCAGTAATCCGATTAAAGGATAATAAAATCCCACTTCTGACACCATTTGTAATGTGGGAAAATATTGTTGTTAAATTAAGACACCACTAACTTTTATTAATGTACATATTATTAAATTATTTGATTTAATAATAAAAAAAATTAATAAAATTTTAAATTAACATTTAGTTATAACCTTATAACTAAAATGATACACTTAATTTAATATATTTTATACATACAAATAATTGATTAACTAATATATTACTAAAATTAACAACTATAAATATTTACTCTTAATATAATACAATATAGTTTAATTCTATAAAAATAACTTATTTATTTATAACACCAATCCAATTAACTTGATTTCTTGACTTAGTTTTAATCTTCACTTAACACTATTTAACTTGTGAATTTATATTACTTATTAATTGATAAGTATAAATATAAATTCTAATTAACACTTAATTTAATATTGTTTGATAAATAATATAAATTTTATTGTAACACTTCACAAATAATCACTTTTAAACCAAATATATATACGCACTCCTCTGAGTATAGGCCAGACGTGCAGCGGGGAAGGGAAAAGGGTCACACTCACAGGTAAGCCCGCACTCACAGACGATTCCTCCTTGAATGTCCTCCACGCACCCAGAACCTACCAATCGACCCCTCAAGTACTTTGTTCACCTTACTCCCCTCTTCTGCGAATCTCGATTATTTTAGAAATATTATTAATTAAAAAATCGATTTATATTTATTTTTATATATTATATATAATATATAAAAATATTTATAAATTAAAATATTACATATGGAAGACGTCACATGACATCCATTTTTATATTTTAACTGAAATTGTATTAATATTTTTTTTTTTTTATTTAAAATATTTTAAAATTTATTATTTAATTTCGAAATAAAATTAAGAATATTTATTTTTAATAAAATATATATATATATTTATTAATCTCTCTCAAAAAAAACAAAAACAAAAACAACAAAACATATACGTCTTGCTAAGACAGTAAAAAAATGTCATTTTTATTATCTAAATATATTAGTCTATTGGTTAGACTAAACAACTACAGCATGATCTTGAAATCTTAGTAGGCAAAATCTTTTCTTTTTATCATTCTTGGAAATTAAAAATTAATATCAATAAATGTGAAACTATTCTATTTAGGCCCCTAATTGCTAGATGTAATCATAACACAAAATTAAATTGGAAAAAATTTCAAATTAAAATTAACGGACAAAATATTCCACACAAAAGCTTAGTCAGATACTTAGGAGTTTACTTAGACGAACGTCTTCTATTCAATAAACATGTCAAAAACCAATTAGATAAAGCTAGATCGGCTTTCATGGGGTTAAAAAAGTTATTCTTCTGTCCTTATCTAGACCCAAAATTAAAAATTTTATGTTATAGCTTATTTGTTCGGCCAATAATTACATACGGATGTTGCATTTGGTTCAACCAAACAGCCTCAGTAATAGAATCAATAAGAAAATTTGAAAAGAGTTGCCTAAGAGCATGTCTGGGTAAATACAGATCCCCTGAATCAGATTACAAAAAATATTTTAGTAACGAAATAATATACAACTTTTCTAATTTAAACAGAATTGACATATTTATAATTAAATTAATCCGCAATTACTTTAGTAAAATAATCAACATTCGAGAAAATAGCTTAATCTACGGGGCTTCATACCCTAACGACATGTACTTTAGGCGAACCCTAATTTCAGGCTTTATCCCACCTGAAGCATTCACTTATTTGGACGCAAATGGCTACATCCAGGACTCAAACAAAATTCCAATTATTTATCATATATTTAGGAAAAGTACTGACCGAAGCATAACTTACGATCCCTTCTTAGATGGAAAAGATCATTATAGATTCTGGCGTTTCAATATGGCAATCTCAAAAAGAGATAAGAGTGAGAATATCGCGAAAAAAAAATACTGGTGGATTGAAAATTAATTGTAATTAGGGCTTTTCAATAAATTTATAATATAAGAATTTAATAGTGTATACTAAAATATAAAATATTGTAAATATTTATTAATTCTCTCAATCTTTCCACTCATCCCATCCCACCCTTCATCTCCTTGCCTTCTGTAAATATATAAATCTTTCCCCTCTTGTAATGTTATTTTTAGGTTTTTTTCCCAAAGCCAGTTTCCTAAAAAAAATTATATATAATTAAAAAATTGTCACGTTTCTTTCATCTGATAAGATTGGAATGTACTTGCTTATTTTGTAAATAATTTATTTGATTCTCTTTCAATAGTTATATAATTGAATAAGTAAAATAAAAAAAATAATTATTAAATAATTTATAAGTAATAAACATGATCATAACATTCTGTTAAATATGTTTTTTTTTCTTACTTCTATTAACTCTTTGTTAATTGCATCACTTAATCCCACTGTGTTTAGGGATTTATATTTATATATTGTAAAATTTATGTATCTTTTTCTTCTGGCTAATAAACACATTTAAAAAAAAAAAGTCTATTGGTTAGAGCATAGGTTCTTAAACTTATGTACTCCACGGACCCCCACTTGAAAAAATTTTTTTTGACGGACCCCCATCACAACTTTAGGTACTTTACGTCATTTTATTAATTAATTTCTGGCTTACGATCTCATAAGGACAAGGATATATGATGAATATTTCTAACAGTGATTGGTGAATAACGATTTTTTTGCATATTGTAGAACACATTTTATTAGAAATTATAATATTGAAGAAAGAAAATACAAACATTGTCATAGCAACAAATCTCACAAATTATAATGGGTACTTACATTAAATTCATATAAATATTTTATAATTTTTTTCAGAAAATATTAAATAAGAAATATTTTAAAAAATAACTGCATCTATCTCATTAAATATAACTTACATATTTAATGAGATGTATGCAGTTGTTTTCTTGAAACAAGAATCTCAATATCTGGCTTAATATTGGAAACTTTTAATCTAAGATCCGGCTCTACATTTAATTTGTTTCTATATTTAGACTTAATATAAAATAGTACCGAAAAAGCTTGTTCGCATAAATATGTTGTGCAGAATGGAATCAAGTGTTGAAGTGCTTTATTTGCAAGCGCAGGATAATCTGACCTGAGAAGTAACCAAAAGTTGCTCAATTCAGTTTTGTTAAATTTTAGTTTATAAGTTGTATCACATGATAATTCCACGAGAATATCTTGTTCAGGTGCAGATAAATGTTTAGCATTTGTAATTTCCATATTAAATGGATCTCTGATCCAGTTATTGCAAGGATCAGGAGTAGAAAAATACTTCCTGAAGTTGCTTTTCAAAGTAATTAAATGTTCAACAAATAATTGACGCGTTTGATTAAGCAATTTTTCACTGGAGCTTTCTATGAAATCATTGAGAGTTGGAAAAGACTCATATACACCGTTCTGGATGCGTTTCGACCACAAGTCGATTTTTTTAATCATTGCTTCTATTTTATCTTCAACTTTAAATATATTTACAACAGTACCTTGCAGGCTCAAATTAAGTTCGTTCAATTTTGTAAAAATATCAGTCAAGTAAGCCACCTTAGCTAACCAGATAAAATCATTGAAACATTCGGTCAGTTCAAAATGCGCATCTATTAAAAACAATCGTATTTCATCTCGAAGCTCAAAAAGGCGAATGAGTACTTTCCCGCGGGACAACCAACGTACATCTGTATGTAATAATAAATGTGTATGTTGACTACCCATTTCCTCACACAAAATTTTAAAAACTCTGGAATTAAGTGGACGAGCCTTAATGAAATTGACAATTTTAACTACTTCGTCTAATGTTCTTTTCAAATCTGGTGACATATTTTTGGCTGCTAATGATTCTCTGTGAATGCAGCAATGATTCCAAACAACCTGAGGCGCAACATTTTTAATAAGAGCAATCAATCCAGTTCTTGTACCTGACATTGCACGAGCACCATCAGTGCAAATTCCAACACATTTTGGCCACTCTATTTCATTTTCGGTTATAAAATTATTCAAACTGTTAAATATGTCATTAGCTGTCGTTCGTGAAGGTAGTGAATCACAAAACAATACATCTTCTTGTATTTGATTTTCAAACTCATATCTAATGAAAGCTAACAAATTGGCATTATTAGTGACATCAGTACTTTCATCCAATTGTAATGAGTAATAGTGACTTTTGCGCACTCTCGATATTAATTCTTCTTTTATATTACATGACATGTCTTCAATCCTATTCTTAACCGTATCATTTGATAATGAAATCAAATTTATATCGTTTGCTGCTTTAGTTCCTAACATTATATTTGTAATTACTTTTGTAGCAGGAAGAATTAATTGCTCTGCTATATTATGCGGCTTTCCTGCTTTAGCAATAAGTAGAGCTACTTCATATGATGCCATTACTGCTTTCTTACTCATACCACCAGATCCCGTCTTTACCATCAATTTCTGACTTGAATTAAGTTCTTCTTTTTTCATTTTAAAAAATTCGATAGACTTACTAACATGCTCGCTGTGCTTTGTTTGTAAATGACGTCTGAGATTAGCAGGTTTCATACTTTCATTGGATAAACTTTCCTGACATAGAACGCAGACTGGTCTTTCCACATCATTGTTGCAAATATAAGTAAATCGAAATGATAAATAATCATCCGAATATTTTCTAGTTTTGCGTTTCTTGGTAGAGTTTGCTGTTGATGCCTCATCATCTGATTCTTTCCGTTTCTGTGTTGAACCAGTTTGTAGCCAACGATCCATTTTATGGAGTAATTTATTAACATTGAACTACAATAATATAAATATAATATAAATATAATATAAATATAACGAATTATTATTTACTAGCTATGTTTTAATATGATTTTAAATGAATGTTTTAATATCATTTTAAATGAATGTTTTAAATCATTTTAATAAATGTTTTAAATCATTTTAAATAAATGATTTAATATCATTTTAAATGAATATTAATTTATATAATAAATATATTTCGTAATTTGATTCTAAAATATTATTAATTTCGTAATTTGATTCTAAAATATTATTAATTTCGTAATTTGATTCTAAAATATTATTAAAATAAATATTTTTTATTCATAAAACTAACTTATACTTACTCTCAAAACAGCCTTTCTGGGAAATTGCAAAATGTGTTTAGTGTTTTTATAAAATAATGATCATGCAAATTACACTAAAAATTAAAAAAAATTATTAGCTATAATAAACTATTATTAGCTATAATTTAATTATAATTAATTAAATTAATAAAAATAATTTAAAGATACAACTCGTTGAGAAATGAACTTATAATTAACATTAATAAAAATAATTTAAAGATACAACTCGTTGAGAAATGAACTTATAATTAACATTTGCTTTAAAACTGTTTAAAACCCCAGAGTGGACGCTGACAATTTGGGTTTTTCCGGGTAAGACTGTCCCCTCCCCTGGTTTTCCCCAATAACAAAGTGAAAGAAAATTCCCTTATATGCCTCCCCTTCCGAGCCCCTAAGAGGGGTTATTTTAAAGGAACAATCGAAAAATGATTTTAAATGAATGAATGGATGAAAATTCAAATTTTATATATAGTTTTTTATATATGTTTATTTATTCACAAAAAATTAATTGACATAATTATCAATTTAATAAAATAAAATAGTATTATTAATAGTATTAAATTATAGCCGTAATTCTCTAGGAGGATATAGTTAAACAATGAACTTTAAATATTTATATATGTATATATTTTTACGATGATTTTTTTCCGAGGACCGCGGACCCCCAGTAAAGGCTTCGCGGACCCCCAGGGGTCCGCGGACCACAGTTTAAGAACCACTGGGTTAGAGGGACTGTTTTGACGAGTCAACTTCGCAGGATCGAAACCGGCGGAAATTAATTTTTTTTTTTTTTTTTAATCTATTACTTTTTAATAAATTACTATTTTATATTTATTTATTCATTGTTCTTTTTTTAATTAAGTTTTAGATAGTTTTATAATTTTTAATATTTTTTCAATAAAATATTATTTAATATTTAAATCAGATTGATGCAATGATGTGACAAATACCATGAAGCTAGCGCACATTACGTGTGCTTTCAAATTTCTTATAACAGAGCGCGAAATTTGAATTGTCATTAGAACTGTTTTATAAATTATCTCTAACATATAAATATATATTTATTATGTAAAGTTCATTTCATATATACATATATAATCAAAATTATACGAAATGAACTTCACATAATAAATATATATTTTATGTTAGAGATAAGAATTATAAAACAGTTCGTATTGCAATATTTTAAACAAAGTTGAGTATATATATATATATATATATATATATATATATATATATATATATATATAAGTTACAAATTTGTTTAAAATATATGTTTAAAATAATATATAAGTTATATATATATACATGCATATGAAATTCATCTTTCTCGTGAAATAGCGCGAATTTCGTCTGTTTTAAAATTTCTTACGCAGAAGTTTTCACTTCTGTCGGCCAGTCCCACGACTGCCAATTTTGCTTTTTTAATTCCGAAAAGCTGCAAAGAACGTTTTTTTGTCTTTAGTTTGTTTTATAACCACTTGGGGCGCTAAACAGTTTTTCAAAAATAAACTATAGAAAAAATATATATGTACCTATATATTATATATTTATGTATTATTGAGGAGCATAAGCTCATTCATTTTAATCAGATTGATGCAAATGTGTAACATTTAATAATTGTAATAAATAATTAAAGAATTGTATATCAATATTTTTTAAAGGGTAGAGCGAGAGCTCGGTGTCCCAGGTATTAATATTACCAGCCAAATCCAATAATAATGAATCATTTTTTTTAACTTAAGTACCGAGCCGAGGCTCGGGGTCCCGGTACTATATGTTAAATAGATTATACAATTATTATTATATCTAATTATACATATTTAAGAATATTTAAGCAATTTATAATAAACAAAGTTTCTTTAAATTTTTGTATAATTATATATATAATTAATATAAATCTTGATAAATAAATTTTAAATTTTTACAAATATTTTATGTCTATTTGATAAAACTATATACAATGAATTATAGTATATATTTCTTCTCAATAATTAAAGATTATGAAATTATAAGAAACATGACAGTAGCGCAACCAGGGGGGGTTAACCCCCCCCCCCCAGGAGAGAAAAAAATTAAAATTGCTGTATATTATGTACTATATTACAAATAGAAAAGAAAAAATATAATCCTTCTTTTTATTTGAAAAAAAAAAAATTCTTAAAATATAACTTAGTGTATAATAAATAAGTTTATTTTATTTTAAAAAAATTTTAACAAAAATAAAAATTGCTTATTTTTTCGTAAAGAATTTAATATAAGAAATAAAAATCTTAAATAATAAAATTCTTTTATTATTTCTCCTAAATCATAAAAAACAAGACTTAATATAAGGTTACTAGTGGATTGACTATTATTTAAATATAAATTAAATAAAATTATTACTCAAATTTTAAATATTTTTTTTTATTAATACATGGAAATTGATACCGAGGTCAAGGGATGTTGGTGACAGGGATGTTTCGAGCTCCTCACTCCACTTCCTTGTCCCTGGTTGTAAAATGTAACCGCGGGGTAGCGGAAACGCCGGCCCTCACCCCCACACGGCCTTTGGTGACGTCCAGGATAAAGTCTCCCACCCCCTTCTCCCACCACAACGGGTAGGGCATTTGTAAATAAACCATTTTATACAAGAAGTTGCTCTATCGAGAAAATTTACCCTAGACACCAATACAACCCCTTCTACATTGCTACATACATTAATTGCTAATTTCATAAAAATTATGAAGCGAAGACTAATTACAGATTTTTTTCAAAATAAGAAAGACAAAAAAAGTAAGATTTGAAATTTTTTTTTTTAAATTAGTGAATTAATTCTTAAATACTTTTCCATAATTAGATAGTGTAGGTGGACCTTCAGAAACACCAGATTTTGTTAATAGGAATAGCGAAGAAGACAATAAAGAAATAGTTGATTTCACAACTGAAAAGGTAAATTTTTTTTATTTGTTTATATATATTAACCCATTTGTAGCCAGAAAACAGAAAAATCTAAATAGCGTTTGTAAACTGTGAAATTTGACACCAAATTTGTGCTAGTGTAATCATGTTATATTCTAACGTTTGTTTTAAAAGAATATTTGATAGCTACAGCAGTTATTAGTACTTGCTTGCAACAAAAACAAAAAAAAAATTAAAAAATTAGTAATTTAATTTATAAAAATATGTAAATTCATGATAAGCTATTATTTTTACTTTCCCGCATACTTCGTATAAGGGAAGTATTGGAATCGTCAAAAATTTCGACTTCGAGATTTTGATAGATCTTGACGTTTTAGACCTCCCTGAGTCGGAAAATGCCATTTTTCGAATTATGTCTGTGTGTGTGTATGTATGTACGTAATGTCTGTAAGCAAATTTACTTAAAAACTAATCAAGCTAGGACTTCGAAATTTGGTACACCGATATTATTCACAGTTTGTAGATTTCTATCAAAATTTCGTCAAAATCGGTTAACCGGAAGTGGTACTTTACCTACACTGGTTGTGTTTACCTTTCAAGTAAAGTACCAGTTTGCTTCGAGATATTTGCTTCATATTTTGTATATAGATTTAAAAATATGAAAAAAATTGAAATACCAAATTTCATCATGATCTGACTACCGGAAGTGACATTTTACCTATACAAGTAGCGTTTCTTTTTTACCGACCGACGATAGTAAGGGAGGTATTGTTTTCACACCAAATTTCACCTATGGATATTTTTAGGTACATATCTCCACGAATCATGCATTTTCTGACAGAAAAAAGTATTTTTAGCATGATGTCTGTCCGTCCGTCCGTATAGATGTGTACAGCCTGAACGGCTCAACGGATTTTGATGAAATTTGGTATATTTACTTAATACATCAGTAGGATGAATTGATCAACTTTTGGTGCAAATCCGGAAACCGGAAGTGCTAGTATTGCCGATCGAAGAGAGGAAGTGAAGGGTTATTTTCATATCAAATTTCACGTGAGGACATATCTCCAAGTGTTATCCACTTTGTATTGGTTTTATCCTCGAGAAAAATCATCTTCATTAGTTTTTTCTTAATTTAAAATTATATGACGTCACCCAGCACTTCATGACGTCACAGCCAGCCCTTATATATTATAAATACAATAAAATTAAAAATATTTATATTATATCCATATCTGTTTTTTTACATTTAAAATATCAGTTAACCGGAAGTAGCACTTTATCTATATATATATATATATATATAAATGTTACCAAATATCAAATTTGACACCAATAAACTAATACGAACTGGCTCTTTATCAATACCAAATTTACACATTCTAAATATTCATTCACAACTCTTTATACCTATTTATATGCGGGAAAGTCTAGGGGAGGACACTCCCGCTTATTTTTATTGTTTTTATAAATTTCTTTTTATTTACTATGTAGTAGTTATAATTAGTTAAAATAAATAAAAAGTTTTCATTTGAAGTTTACAAAACATCAAAAAATAAATTGTTCCCATTTGGGAACGCTAGTCTTTCGGCTGTTATATAAATATTTTTATTTTATTTATTTTGGATGGCATGATCAACTTATATATATTTTTAGTTAGTCAAACAATATAAATATAAACCTAATCAAAATAAGAAATATAAATTAAGTAATTAAGTAGAATTGAATAATAATTTCATGAAATTTGGAATATTTTCTGAAAAATCGATGAAAAAATGGTACGATATTTTGGTCACCATTTCATGAAGTAGTTTATTCATGGAACGCTATAGACTTGTACTAAAGCAAGGGTTTAAGGCTTGTACAGGATATTGTTACCAAATGGAGGTGTACGAGCTTTTATAATTCTAAAAAAACATAATTTGACATATATAATTTTTTATAATTCTAAAAAATAAAAAATAATTTGATGTTTTATAAATACATTTCTTTATTTTACTTGCTTGAGTGACCAGCGTTCCCAAATGGGAACATTTATTTTTATACACCAAAAACCCTTTCAAAAATATTTTTTTGTAAAAATATATTTTTTTCTATATTTATCTACATGATATCTGGTCACCAATGGGTTAAAATCGAATTTCGTTTTTACCGACCGACGATAGTAAGGGAGGTATTGTTTTCACACCAAATTTCACATGTGGAGATTTTTACATATCTCCACGAATCATGCATTTTCTAAACAGAAAAAAGTATTTTTAGCATGATGTCTGTCCGTCCGTCTGTCCGTCCGTCCGTATAGATGTGTACAGCCTGAACGGCTCAACCGATTTTGATGAAATTTGGTATATTTACTTAATGCATCAGTGGGATGAATTGATCAACTTTTGGTGCAATTCTGGAAACCGGAAGTGGTAGTATTAGCGATCGACGATAGGAAGGAAAGGGTTATTTTCACACCAAAGGAGATTTTTTTATATATCACCACGAATCATGCACTTTGTATTGGTTTTATCCTCGAGAAAAATCATATTTATTAGTTTTTTCTTGATTTAAAATTATATGACGTCATCCAGCCATTCATGACGTCACAGCCTGGTCTTGCATATATATTATAAATAAAATAAAATTAAAAATGTTTATATTTATTATTTATGTATCCATATCTGTTTTTTATTACATTAATAGATATATGAAAATTATTTGAAATTGTTTCTGTAGCTGGAAATTAATTTATTTCAAACCGTCGGTCGGTTCGGACCTGGCCACAGGTCAACTTATTTCACGTAGCCAGGAAAGAGGCGGGGGGGGGGGGGGGTTCGGGAGCTTCAGTTCCTTCACATAAAATCTATTTTTTTCTAAGTTTATTTTTTTCAAAATATCCTGCCACTACGGGCCGACGAAAAGCTTTCGACATCTTAAAGTATTTTTTTTTTATAAATAACTCCTTTATTATTAAGTTTAGGTATAAATGAATATAATGAAACTTTTAGTAAATTCGATTCCGTATAAATTTAATACGATAGTATGATAAATCTCATAAAAATCGGTATTTATTGAGAAAATCAATAAAATGTGTTTTGACACCTCTTTAAACTTACTTATGGTCCGATCCGATCCAATCCCCGCTCATCATTCCAAAAAAACATCTAAATATCAAATCCCAAGACAATATCTTATTTCGTTTAGGCTTAATTTTGGTAACGAACGGCCGGACGGATCAAAATTTTTTTTTTGCAGGTTTGGATTCAGAACAACCGTCTGAAAAGTGGAGATCATGATTTTATGAGGAAAGCTAAACTGATCTGATTTACTTATAGCTGAAAAAGAATATTTTCTTTCTAAAACTGAATACGAGTAAATAAAATACAAAATTAAATTTTTTTGCCAGATTTTGTAAAATTAGTGTTTCATTTACAAAACTTTTTTAAATATTTAAATTTTAAAAAAAATCTTAATGAAAATTTGTCTTTGAGAGAGTCCGTGCCTTTAGGGGCTCGTTTTTTAGATTTTGTTCCTGGAAATATAGTACATATTTAGGGCTTGTGTGTATAAAAGGGGTCCGCAGTAAAGCCGGGGCTTCCCAAAATTTATAAAATGCACATTGAAAGTTGTGTTCGGTGTTTGTCACAACACAATATAGTATATTTAGTTTCCGGTAGTAGGTTGATAGGCAATATTTTTTTTTTATTTCTTCAAACAATTTTGAGAGCAAAATGAAAATATACATTTTAAAGAGCACCTAAAAAATAATTGATTTAAGAATTTTAATCAAAATCTCTCGAGAGAATTTTGAGAAATTTGGAAAAAACACCTGAAAAAATGTATCAGTTATGTGCTAGTATTCATAGGCCGATTTTGTTCATATCTCAGGGGGGGGGGGGGTACCTTGATACCTAACTTAAATATAAAATTTTACCTCCTTGTTCTTTTCGTTCTTGAGACAGACCATTTTTTGAACTCAGGGGACCTCAAAACATGTATACACAATACTTTCTCATACTGTCTAGTCCTATCCCCCTCCCATTAATATCTTTCTTTCTTTATCCTCCCCTCATAATACCGCTCTATTTCTTATTGTATATATTTTGTACATAATACCTAGTAGTACCGGGACTTCGAGCCTCGGCTCGGTAATTAAGTTAAACAAAAATTATTAATAATTATTGGGTTTGGCTGTAAATATTAATACCTGGGACACCAAGCTATTGCTCGACCCTTTAAAAATATTGATATACAATTCTTTAATTATTTATTACAATTATTAAATGTTGCATCATTGCATCAATCTGATTAAAATGAATTGAACTGGGGTCCTCAATAATACAAACAAACAATTTTAGCTAGCATAATAAGATTAATCCAAGTAATATCGTCTATTTCTATTCGACACTATTTTCAGTTATGAAATGAACAGACAGGAGAGTAAAAAAATTGTAATTGAACACCGCCGTTTTTTAAAATAATTAAATTAATTTATAGATTATAAAATAAAAATTATTGTATTAACATTAAAAATATTGAAATAAAAAATAATAGTTTGATTTAATAAACTAAAATATTATAAACATTTTTATAGTGGGAATTTCTCAGGAAGTAGGGAGCCCAATTCATTTACCCATCCATGTTGTATAATCATCTTAATTTCTTAACACCCCGTTTTTTAAAATTTAAAATAGAGGGAGAGAAAGAGTTTCAATTATATTCGAATAGTCTATATCTATATATTCTATATATCAGAATTTTTTTTTCTGAATTTAATACCAAGTTGATTTTCAAAATTTTCTATTCTTTATGCATATGATTGATTACATGTGTTAAAATTTAAACAAATTCAAATATTCTAATTTTTAAATTTATATACAATTTAATATTTTTTTTTGAGACTAATGGCAAATACCGGTGGCCCTAGTCAGAGCAAGAGAAGACTCCTTATGGTAGTGGCCCAGTCGATGATGTTATATGGATCGTTATATGAATAGAAATAGACGATATTACATGGATTAATCTTATGCTAGATAAATTTGTTTGTTTGCAGTGGCGTACCTAGAACTTTTGCCGCCCGGGGCGATCTCCAGTTTGCCGCCCTTTTTATTATAAGTCAATCAAATAGTGGTTTTTATAAATTAATACACATAAATAAATTATTAAGTTATTTAATCAATATTAATTAATACACAGAGTACATTTTTTACATATATTTGTATGCACTCGTAAACATATTTATATAATATTTACTCTTCTAGCTTTCATACTAGAAAAATCGTGTATAATGCTCTCAAAATTTATATTTATATTTTTTCCGCCGGCCCTGCTTTTCAAAAGAAAAATCGATGATTTAAAAAAATATTGGTATATCACTTCAAAGTAATCATATAAACTTTTCAAAAGAAATGACATTTATAAACTGATATCTAAAAATTTTAGTTAGGAAAAATTGCCGAACAAAATCGTAAAGATGCGTTTATGAATTCAACGAATTTTAATGAATACAATAAAATAAAATTATTATCCTGTTCTTGGAATTAGAATTCAAAATTTACACTAAAATGCATTTATATACACCGAGAAATAATATTCGAAATCATATAGTTAATCATAATTTATATAAATCAAATAGTAAACTTATAATAATCATAATAATCATTTATTATACAAGAAAGAAAAAAAATAAATATGAAATGAATAAGTTGCTTTTTACAACTATAACTAAATATAAAAAATGCCGCCCCAAAATAAATGCCGCCCGGTGCGGACCGTACCCACCGTACCCCCTAGGTACGCCACTGTTTGTTTGTATTATTGAGGACCCCAGTTCAATTCATTTTAATCAGATTGATAATATGATTCAACATTTAATAATTGTAATAAATAATTAAAGAATTTATATTTTTTAAAGGGTCGAGCAAGAGCTCGGTGTCCCAGGTATTAATATTTACAGCCAAACCCAATAATTATTAATCATTTTTGTTTAACTTAATTACCGAGCCGAGGCTCGGGGTCCCGGTACTATACATTTAAATTTAGAAAAAAGTCGAATTGGCAGTCGTGGGACTGGCCGACAGAAGTGAAAACTTGTGCGTAAGAAATTTGAAAGCAGACGGAATGCGCACCAGCTTCACGAGAAAAATGAAATTTATATACGTATATATATATATATAAAATTCATAATTATTTTTTTCAGCAAACTGATTATTATTACAAAAATATTAAAAATACGATGTGTATGAATATATATATATATGTCTGTCTGTCTGTCTGTCTGTGTGTGTGTGTCTGTCAAATACTCAAAAACTACCCGTCCGATTGCGATGAAACTTTCAGGGATTGTTGTGGGCGTCCCAGGGAAGGTTTTAGTGTAGTTAAATCCAAAATTAATTTATCCAAAATTAATTTAAATAGTAATATTTTGGTAAAAGTCTATTTATGGTTACCATGGTTACATTGAAAAATTTACAATAAATAAATAAAAATAATTGGAAATCTTTTCAAATTATTATTTTGATAAATTTTATTAATATTTTTAATTTTTTTTAAACTGCCAAAAATAACATACCCATAATAATAGTTGTAATAAAAATAAAAATATAAATCACAATGTAAGTAAAATATTGAATCGTTTTATTTATATTGTTTCAATTATTGTTTGAATATTTATTAAATTTATATATAGATTAATTTACATGTTTAAATGTATATTTAATAAATTTATTTATTGATTCTTAATATTAATAATTCCAATTACTTTCTTGAAAATTTTTTTTATTTAAAAGCATATTCAGCATATCTCGCAAATTTGAATTGGATTAAATAACATATATTAATTTAAATTAAATTAAATTAATTCAATTATAAATTTTAATTAATAAATAATATTTATTAAACCAGCGAAAGTTTGGCTCTCTTTTGATGGCACCACGTCACGTGTTGGCGCGTGAGATTTCCAGTGTTAAAAAATTAATTCTGGTACTTTCAGCAATTCAATTTTCGATGTTGAGATTTTGATGTTTTTGATGTTATAAATAATATTTATTAAATTATAATTTAATTAATTTAATTTAATTTAAATTAATAAATATTATTTAATCAAATTCAAATTTGCAAGATAGTCGAGTGGATAGTGGAGTGTTTGGCTCTTTGTTGATGGCACCACGTCACGTGTTGGCGCGTGAGATTTCCAGTGTAAAAAAATTAATTCTGGTACTTTCAGCGATTCTATCAGGCTGAAATTCTATATATAGCAGTTTTATACAATTATTAATCATGTGAAAAATTATCAAACATATATCTTTATTTTTACGGTCACACACACACACACACACATATTTAAAAATTAATTTATTAAAATATATATTATATAATATATTATATATAGTATATAATTTAATATATATATATATATATTCTGAAATTAATTTTAAATTATATAAATATATTAGAAATTAATTTAATATAATTTAACACATAATAATATATTAAAATATTTTATTTTATATATACATAATTTAGTAATACTGATTATTAATGTAAATATAAATAATAATATTTAATATGGCAAATATGTAAAATTTCGTAAAGAATGTATCAGAAGTTTAGTGTCTAACATTCTGGCGTATTGCGCATGCGTATATCGGTCGGTCGGTCGGGTCGGTGTCGTTTTGGAATCTCACGCGAAATCTATATTTTTTCCCCATCCGCAAAAGTGCTCAACGCCGCTAAAGAAGTTTTCACTTCAAAAAAAAACAACTAATGAATGTGTATTTTTTCAGAGATGTGATCAATAAAACTCAATTTTGCTTTATAAATACTATCTCTGATGTGAATTTCAAAAAAATCGTTAGAGCGGTTTTTGAGAACCCATGCACAAACAAACATATATACAAACAATTTTAGCTAGCATAAGAAGATAAAATAAGATAAGATAAATGTTCTTCTATTACCTCAAATAAGGCAGATGTGGAATTCAAGTATTTCATTCGAAGTTAAATAAAAAAAAAGTTCTAAGAATATATTAAATGAAAATAAATCCCAGAAAAATAAAAAGTTACTTTGATTTGTTATTATTAATCATAAAGTCATGCATAAATATACCTATTTATAATTTTGAAATTTAAATTCTACCATTATATTTATAATAGACAGTGGCGCAACCAGGATTTGATCCTGGGGGGGTGTTTTGACTAGCCGCTCCACCTTCCTATGGCACCCCCCCCCCCCCCCGGGCTCTCTCAAAGACAAATTTTCATTAAGATTTTTTTTTATATTAAATATTTAAAAAAGTTTTGTAAATGAAACACTGATTTTACAAAATCTGGCAAAAAAATTTAATTTGGTATTTTATTTACTCGTATTCACAGTTTTAGAAAGAAAATAATTTTTTCCAGCTATAAGTAAATCATCTTAGCTTTCCTCATGAAATAAGGATAGCTTATACGATGATCGGAAAATTTTGACAATTTTTGCTCCGAGATTCTTCGAGATTTCCACTTTTCCTACGGTTCTGAATCCAAAACTGCAAAAAAAAAATTTTTAAACCGGCTCGTTACCAAGATTCCATCTAAACAAAATGAGATATTGTCTTGAAATTTGATATTTAGATGTTTTTTTTTGGGAATGATGGGCGGGGCTTGGATTGTTTTTGGACAAGATCGGACCATAAGTAAGGGTAGTTTAAAGAGGTGTCAAAGCACATTTTATTGATTTTCTCAATAAATACCGACTTTGATGCGAAATATCATACTATCGTATTAAATTTATAGGGAATCGAATTTACTAAAAGTTTCATTATATTCATTTTTACCTAAACTTAATAATAAAGAAGTCATTTATAAAAAACTACTTTAAGATTTCGAAAGCTTTTCGTCTATTTTGAAAGAAAACATGTAAAAATCCCTAAGAAAAAATCCCTAAATGCAAATATCCCTAAAAGAATAAATCCCTAAATAAAAAATTTCCCTCATTTTTTTTTACTTATTTAATAATGAATAGCCGAAGAGACTTGAATAAGGTAGTTATACATCATGCTTGGTGTCATCACATCTGTTCCATCTGGTTTTTTAGCGTCCCATTTTTCATGGTTTGCATTCATTATGGTCAGAAGCTCATCATGCGAGTCGCGGAATCGTTTCTTTGGTGGATCAGGCTTCTTACCACGAACATCACGACAGATTTCCAAAGAGATAAGGTTATGCTCAATATGGATTTGCTTAATCGGGTCCCATACTGATGTCTTGTAACCTCCAAAGCGTGAACGAAGAGCATTGTTGTAACCTTCCAATGCATTGTTTGTTCGTGGCAAACCCATCAAAGTGGCATCGTAGATGTTCCAATGTTCCAATGTCAAATTCGGGGTCATAAAAGCCAGCCAAAAATTGTTCACCTAGCCAAGTGCGCTCGAAGTAAGAAAAAAGATCACGAAGTTTGGCCCTGTTGGTCGTCCAGATAATGCTTGGTAGGCTACAATGACTTTTGATGGTGGTACCAAAACCAAAGCTGCAAGAGTTCGTAAATGAGTGGAGTTGTCAGGATTATCTATATCATTATAGAGCTTCAAAACTTCTGGCATTGATTTGATGTTTCTATAAATGCATTGAGCAAAATAAAAAAGACAACCCCTGATGATAGTAAATTTCACAAATTGCGTTATATATTCCCTGGTGAAATATACGGTGCAAATGGTGTATTTTGTATTTGGAATCATTAAGCTATTAAAACGTATGCTAATAAACGGAATTTGAGTAAATTCCCTTTTTTTTACATACGAATTTGACACCCCTATTTTTTGGAAAAATTATGTGTGTGGGCCCTATGTATGTATTTTTGGAACTATTTTTCCCTACTTTCGGTCCAGGCCCGTTACCTCCTTGGGATGTCGTGTCTCAGGCAACTGGGTGCCATGCTCACCTTGTGATTTAATTTTCTGAGACACAATTAAAATTAATACAAAGATGAAAAAATTTGTTTTTAGTGATTTTTTCAGTCAGCGATATTTTTATTTAGGGATTTATTCTTTTAGGGATATTTGCATTTAGGGATTTTTTCTTAGGGATTTTTACATGATTTCTTTCAAAATATCCTGCCACTACGGGCGGACGAAAAGCTTTCGAAATCTTAAAGTAGTTTTTTTATAAATAACTCCTTTATTATTAAGTTTAGGTAAAAATGGATATGGGCTTTTGGGGATTTTTCGGTTTTAGGGATTTTTGACTTTTATGAATTTTTACCAGTTTCCATTTTGAAAAAATTAGTCTTCGCTTCATAATTTTTATGAAATTAGCAATTAATGTATTATTATTAAAAAATATTTAGAATTTGAGTAATATTTTTATTTATTTTATATTTAAATAATAGTCAAATTGGAAAATTTCACAATCATCTAGTAATCTTATATTAAGTCTTTTGTTTTTTATGATTTAGGAGAAATAATGAAATAATTTTTTATTTCTTATACGAAAAAGTAAGCAATTTTTATTTTTGTTAAAATTTTTTTAAAATAAAATAAACTTACTTATTATACACTAAGTTATACTTTAAGAATTATTTTTTTTTTCAAATAAAAAGGATTATTTTTTCTGTACTATTTGTAATATAGTACATAATATACAGCAATTTATATTTTTTTCTCTCCTGGGGGGGGTTTAACTCCCAAACCCCCCCCCCCCACTGGTTGCTCCAGTGTAATAGATATAATATTAAAATTATATTTATGTAATTAATATAAATATAATTATTTACAAATATTTATTTGATAATAATAGTGAAAATATTGTTTAGAAAATGGGGAATTTATTTTTTATTTTATACTAGCTGCTCAGAGCTCCTTCGTCGCTCTTTACATCTAGACGGGGGCTCCGCCCCCTGTACCCCCGAGTGGTACATAGTATTTGGTTGAAAGTAGTAAAAGGTTTTCATCCATTTTGTTTCAAACAATGTATAACATAAAACATTCATTTTTTATTGTGTGATTATTTAAAATATATTTTAATTTATTTAGTAAATTAATTATATATATTATTATTGAATATGTTATATCTATCTACTCGAAAGTTCTTGGCAGCTACAACCACATTTCTCCAAGTGTCCCCGGTGACCTCATCTTTCTTTGGCCAATAAATGCTGGAAAGAATAATCTGAATCTACTCTCATCTCCCAGGGTCATAGACCATGCGTGGCTCAACGGTACTCGAAAGTTCTTGGCAGCTACAACCACATTTCTCCAAGTGTCCTTATCCTGAGCCTCTGTTCCATCTCTCGTACGTCATTCCCTCATCTTTCTTTGGCCCATAAATGCTGGGGAGAATCCTATTCTCAAATACTCTGAATCCACTCTCATCTCCTAAGATCATAGACCATGTCTCACACTCATATAATACAACAGACAAAATAATTGTTTTATATATTTTAATTTTCATTCCCTTTTATAATAATTTTGATGAGATAAGCCTCTTTACTGCATGATAACAGGCGTTTCCCTATTGAAACTTCGATTTAAATTCTTCTCAAATATTATTATCCTTCGTGATTACATTCAATTTTTCTACATATTCAAATTCTACATTTTGTTTGTTAATACTGCTCCTGTTTGTTTCTAAATATATTTATTTATCATTATTAATTTCAAACCTCATCTCTTTTCCTACCTCGATTAATTTTTCCCCGCTATCTGTAATTGCAATTGCCGATTCTCCTATTATATTTAAGTCGTCTGGGTAACCTAATATTTTACAATTGATTTCCACATCTTACTCTTTCTTTACTACCTTCAAGATAAATTTTAAGATCAAAATTTGAAAAAGTTTATCCGGATCTATTGAGTCATGCGTAGGTTTTAGTAAAGTCTACAAATAATTAGTGAACAGAATTATTGAATTCGCGGTTTTTTTAATATCTGCCATAATGAAAATATCTTAATTAATGTTGATCGATTTGGCCTGAACCCGCAATGATATCGTCTAATATTTCCTCCGCCTATAGTTTATAAGTATTGTATATGTTATAATAGAGTATAATATTTCTTGATCATTTCATTTTGATATTTTAATTTCATTGCTTGATTTTTATTGAATATTTTTAATTATAATAAAATTTTAGAAAATGCAAAGTTAGAGACTTGAGACAATTTATAAAAATTAACGGTATAAAAGTATTGATTAAAACTAAAGATAAATTAACAATATATACATTCATTAATAGTATTAATTTAAATTAATGGATTTATTTGATTTTTTATTATTAAGTTCATTTATTATTTTTTTTTTAGATCATAGTTAATTCCCTCCCTTAAAATAAAAGAAGTATTCAAATATAGAAAGAATAAATACAAAATAATTTAAGTTAAATATGATTTAAATATTTTATTATATTAATATAAAATATTATATTAAAATATTATATTATATTATATTATATTATATTATATTATATTATATTTTATTTTATTATATTAATTAAAATGAGGGAGGCAGGGTAGCCGAGAGCGTAGGATACCAAGTTTCCACGCAAGAAGTCGGCGTTCGATTCCAACTAAGAACAAAAATTTTCAATTTAATTTAACATCAGCTGCCTCCGGCAAGCCCCACCATGGATGTCACCTTGTCGTGTTGGGGGGCTTCGACTTAACTAAGAACATCCACGTCTCGGAGATGAGACTAGCAATCTACTCAAGAGACGCAAATCACAATTGCTCAATGAACCACACACAGCCTCGAAAATTGGAATGATTAACACATTGACGACACGGCAACTAACCTATTACGGAAAATGGGTTAAGATTCGCCGTAAAAATGGAACGAACACGTAGGAAGAGCCAACGCGGAAGGGCTCTTGAGAATATAGCCCGGGATGGAAGGCCAGCAACACAAGAGACTAAGCCACCGAAAAAATGGGCTGACTGCTGGGCGTACTCTTCCCAAAAAAGACCTGAGGATAGTGAAGAAGAACAGGCCTTAGGCCTATAATAGAAGAAGAAGAAGAAGAAGAAGAAGAAGAATTAAAATGAGAACTTTTTTAGAATAAATTATTTAATTGAAATGATATTTGAATATTAGAATTTAAAATAAAAAGTTAAATATTATAATAATTCTTTGATTGGGAATTTCTTTTTTGTTTGTTTCTATGACAGCAAAAAAGTAAACAAATTACATACATACATACATACAAACACTCTCCTTTATATATATAGATAGAAGATGATAGATGATGAAGAAAATTGAAAATTTCACCATTTTATGATCTTTAACTTCGTACCCAGGAAAAAATATTTTTTATATAAAAACAAAAAAAAATCCAAAAAATTTAGTTAATTTATTTCAATACACCATAAAATTTAACATTTATATTAATAATATATATAAGATATTAAAATAAATAATTGATTAAGTTAGATTACAATAATTTTCAAATATGTATGAATTAATAAATGTTTTTTGTAAAGAAGTTTTGTAATAAATTATTTTTTACAAAAATTACATTAAAGTATATAACTATAATAAAAGAAAAAATAAAAGATATTCTTGAGTCTGCATTATTAAACCTATTTATCACACATTATGTATTAATAAGTGTTAAATAATTTTCATTTTAAAATAATTTCATTCCTTAAAGTTTTTATGTGTATGAGTTATTAAATGTCTATTTAGATTATCTTTCCGATTAAATTTCTTTTCACAATAATTACATTCAAAAGGGTTTTCACCAGTATGAATTAGTAAATGTGTATTTAAAGTTGATTTCTTATTAAATTTCTTTTTACAATAATTACATTCAAAAGGTTTTTCTCCTTTATGAATTAATAAATGACTATCTAAATTTGATTTCCGATTAAATTTCTTTTTACAATAATTACATTCAAAAGGCTGTTCTCCTGTATGAATTAATAAATGACTATCTAAAATTGACTTCCGATTAAATTTCTTTTTACAATAATTACATTCAAAAGGCTGTTCTCCTGTATGAATTAATAAATGACTATCTAAAATTGACTTCCGATTAAATTTCTTTTTACAATAATTACATTCAAAAGGTTTTTCTCCTGTATGAGTTATTAAATGTCTATTTAAATGAGATTTCTGATTAAAATTCTTTTTACAATAATTACATTCAAAAGGCTTTTCTCTGGTATGAATTAATAAATGTGTATTTAAAGTTGAATTCTGCTTAAATTTCTTTGTACAATAATTACATTCAAAAGGCTTTTCTCCGGTATGAATTAATAAATGTGTATTTAAATGAGATTTCTGATTAAAATTCTTTTTACAATAATTACATTCAAAAGGCTTTTCTCCGGTATGAATTAATAAATGTGTATTTAAAGTTGAATTCTGCTTAAATTTCTTTTTACAATAATTACATTCAAAAGGCATTTCTCCTGTATGAATTAATAAATGTTTTTTGAAAGTTGATTTCAGATTAAATTTCTTTTCACAATAATTACATTCAAAAGGGTTTTCACCTGTATGAATTAATAAATGTTGATTTAAATTATATTTTAGTATAAATTTCTTTTCACAAAAATTACATTCAAAAGGCTTTTCACCAGTATGAATTGATAAATGATATTTTAAATATGATTTTTGTTTAAATTGCTTTTTACAATAATTACATTGAAAAGGCTTTTCATGTGTATGTATTAATAAATGTCTATTTAAACTTGTTTTCCAATTAAATTTCTTTTTACAATAATTACATTCAAAAGGCTTTTCACCTGTATGAATTTGTAAATGTCTTTTTAAATAGTTTTTCCGATTAAATTTATTTTTACAATAATTACATTCAAAACGAATATTTCCTGTATTATTTGATTCAGTAATTTGTTCAAATTTTGTGTCTAAATCATTTTCTGTATCCTTTTTGAGATCTATTCTACTTTTTAAAATTGAAAATATTTTTTTATGAAAACATTTTTTTAGATGTTTCGATAAGAATTCCTCACTTATAAAATTTGTATGACAATATACACAAGAATATAGAGGACCTAAAAAAAGAATTAATTTCATTATTTTAAATCATTTATTTTTATATATATATGTATATAAAGATTTAATAATTCAATTTAAGGAAATTTAACAAATAATATTAAACAAATTTTTCAAATGACAATTAACATTAATTTACTTGGATAAATCAGAGAAATAAAAATCACCTATATATATTGGATATTTTCTTTCTTCTTGTGAATAAAGATCCATTTTGGTAATAGTGACGATATTTGTTACCTCTCGTTTTTGATTAAACGTCGTCAGTTGATTCCTTGAATAATTCTAAGAACCTTTTAATTATGGGGCAAACTTCTAGTTCTCGATATAAAAAGGATTTTCTAACAAATTATCTGGTAATCAGTGCCTGGACTGGCCTGGACCACAATCAACCCCATCTCACTCTTGCAGCCCAGCTGAATTCTTGTTTAGTTTTTCTTACAAAAATAAGAGATGGCGCTGCAGGCACCCAATTTTTAACTCTCCAGGTGCTCAAGAGATCGCACTGCTGCAGAGCAAACAATTTAAAAGGGAATTTTCTTAACACACCCTTAACATCATCTCCCCAGCAAGGAGCCACTACGGATTTAAAAAAATTGCCATTATTTAAATTCAAATTATATTTTTTGTTTATATATTATAATAAATATAATAACTGTATAATAGCTTATAAATCAATGAGTCTCTTTATTCACAAAGAGTAAAGTGCAAATAATCTATATTATTATTATTAAAATTCTTAAATAAAAAATTAAATTAATTTTTGTTTAGATCATAGGTTCCCAAAGTGGTCTATATAGATCCCTGGGTCCTTCAGAGTGAAATGAAAAAATGGGGGTCTACGGGGGTCCACGTGTTTGCCCGGCTCTAAAAAAAAGGTAAATTGTTTTCCGACATGGATTTTTTGAATATGTCTCTAAAAAGGTAAATTATTTTTCCGACATGGCTTTTGAAACATTTTTTAATTTATTTTCAACATGTCTCTAATACAAAGGGTAAAAATTTTTTATAAAAAATCAAAATCAATCTACCAAAAACCGAAAAACATGGCAAGGGGTCCTCGACACAAAAAAGTTTGGGAACATATGGTTTAGATTAACCCTTATTACATTGATGATCATGTCTTTTTTAAGAATTGCTAATTTTAAAATAAAATGCTATTTTATAAATGGATTTGCATAAATAATGTTTCTTTAATTTTTAATAAGAAATATTTACAAAAATATTCAGGTATTTATACATAAATTTATTAAAATTATTGGAGAATAAAAATAAATAGATTATTTTTTAAAAACATTATAATATCATATAAAAATATAAAAATTGTAAATTGTTTATAGTATTGTATGATAAAATTATAAATATATGGTTATTTCATATTTCTTCCCTAAATCAATTTATATCAACTAAGGTGTCTATTCATGTATAATTCATAAATATTTTTACTAAGGACAGGACCAATTGATCTTCCTAATTTCCCATATGGAATTTCCGAAAGCATAGACTCTGGAGATGAATGTAACATATAAGCATTACGCAATGACTGTGGTGTAGGATATTTATTAACAATTGAAACTGCTTTCTCCACCGAGAGACCATTTAATTGTAATAGGTGTTTAATAAACATATCTTTTATGGTGTAATTCTGTAAAAAACAACAAAATTTAATAAATTAATGCATATTTTCAATAATAATTATTTTAAAATATACCTTTATTTTGGAGCTAGCCTTGTTAAACTCTTCAAATGGCATTAGATTAATTTCATCTCTATCTATATTTAATGGAGCAAGATTTTCTTTTGAAGTTGATTTTAATAATTTATTCTAAAAATTAAAGGAAATGTATTAGTGTTATTTAATTGTAATTTATGAATAGAGAATTAATTATTTTAGTTTTCATCAAGAAAGGAAAAACAATTTTTTTTTAAAGTAAATAGATAATGAATAACAAAATTTAAATTTTAAATTAATGCTGGAAATGTGTAATATCTGTTCAAATATATCTAAATATTACAGATCTCTATTTCTCTTTTTATTAATTTAGCTAAAATTGTTTGTTTGTTTGTTTGTATATATATGGGTTCTCAAAAACCGCTCTAACGTTTTTTTTGAAATTCACACTAGTATTTATAAAGAAAAATTAAGTTTTATTGATCACATCTCTGGAAAAATACATATTCATTAGTTTTTTCTTAATTTAAATTTATATATGGATGACATCCATTTTTTTTTAACTGAAATTGTATTAATATTTTTTTTTATTTAAAATATTTTAAAATTTATTATTTAATTTCGAAATAAAATTAAAAATATTTATTTTTAATAAAATATATATATTTATTAATCTCTCTCAAAAAAAACAACAAAACAATACTGCTTGGTAATTGGCTTAGTCCCGTGGTTAGAACGATTGTTTTGACGAGTCGAGTTCAAAGGATCGAAGCTCGCCGAGTGCATCGATATTTAAAAATAAAAATAATAAATTTGTTATTTTTTAATAAATTACTATTTTATATTTATTTATTCATTGTTCTTTTATTAATTAAGTTTTAGATAGTTTTATAATTTTTAATATTTTTTCACTAAAATATTATTTAATATTTATTAAAATTATTTATTATTATTGAGTACCCCAAGTTCCATTCATTTTAATCAGATTGATGCAATGATGCAACATTTAATAATTGTAATAAATTTCTATCTTGAAAATTGTTACATATTATTTAGGATATTTTCAAAACAATTTCTTTCTTTAATTAATATTCGTTTAAAATGATAATTAAAGAATATCTTATTCAAAATAAATTTTAATAATTGTAATAAATAATTAAATAATTGTATATCAATATTTTTTAAAGGGAAGAGCGAGAGCTCGGTGTCCCAGGTATTAAATTTAAATGTAAATTAATAAAATAATCAATTATTATGATAGTGATAAAAAGAAATTTTAAAAACAAAAATAAAACTAAATTTAAATATACAAATACTTGTTTGATAATAAATCATATTGTTGAAATATGAATCTAATCGTTATATATAAAATTTAACTAAAAGTAAAATAAATATAATACCTTATAAGCATCAATAAGTACTTTAGTAAAAGTAGCAAGGTATTGCATTGAATTACGATGATTTTTTGTGTAACGAACTAAAAATTCGTCAATTAGCTGTGTATTTGCGGCTGCTTGATGAAGAGCACTTAATGAAAGACCAGCTCTCTCATCAGATGTTGTATCACCAAGACTTTCTATTAAATAAATCTTTTGTTTTAAACCACATTGCTTCAATCGAAACTGAAATAAATAATTCACCCTTTTTAATTAATTTTTTCAACTTATCTAAATATTTTTAAAATTAATATTAATACTTTTTGTTCATGAAAACGTCCATCCTTTATACTTCTTGCAAAATCATCCATTCGTTTCCTTTCAACAATATATGGTAAAATTAATTCTGGTTTTTGGGATTCGATGCTTGATTGCTTCCTCGATCGACATATCCAAGCAAAATCACCTACTTTTAAATGACGTACTTCGAACATCACACCTAATTCTGATAGTCCATTAATTGTTTGATCATAAACTTTTCCTCGAAGGCCTCTGAAAAAAAAATATTTCATAATTTTCATGATATTCACTCTTCATTCATTATTAAAATTTATTGTTATTTTATTAACAAAATTACCCAGTTGTTTCTTGTTTGTCAACTAGAAGAATTATATCGAATGATCTTGGTTGATATAGGATATAGGAGGAATCGGATGCTAATAGAGAGATCTTATCTTCAACATCATTAACATTATTATTAGTAATTGCAGCCACAGTCTAAAATAAAAAACAAAACAAATAATAGAACATTTCTACTAGCTGTATAATTTTATTTTATCATTTATACATATTAGTTATATTTTTATTAACTTTTGTGTATTTAATAAAATCAGCATAAAGAAGTTTTTAATATAATGAGGTAAGGAGTATCGCTAACGGCCAATTGTAACAAAAATGTAATTTTAATTGCTATCATGGTGTGAAAAAAATTTATACTTGAAAAATAAGTCCTACTATTAAATTAAAATATTATTTTGTTTTATTATTTATTTTATTTTTTAACATTAATATGTATATATAATAAAAGAATAAAGAGAAAAAAAAATAAAATAAATGTCAGTTATAATGCCAGTCTTGATATTTGGAAGTGAAACTTGACCAAGAAAAGAATGTAGGAGGTATCATAAATGAGAATTTGGAGGTGGATAATTGGTAAAATACATGATGATAGGAATAGAAATTATAAAATAATGGATATAGTTGATAGGAGATACAGTTGAGCTAGTTTAGACATTTTATTATGAAGATAAATTGGAAGAAGAATGAATGGGATAGATCTGGAGGGGAAACATTGAGTGATAGGTCAAGGAGAGAAGTGAAAAATTGAGAGTAATGTTAGAAAGGAAAGAGAGAAAAAATAAGATAAAGAATAGCGATCTCTGAATAAATTAGAAAATGCCTAAAGAAGAAAAAAAAAGAATTGATTTCAAAAATTATTTTTATAAAAAGTTCATCATATCAATCAATCAAATTTCAAACAGAAACGTTGAATAATTTTTCATTATTTGGATAATAATTCAGAAATTTGGAATTTTCACAGAGAAAAGAGAAACCATAGCAAGAGTAGACTATTTCATCTGGTAATTTATAATTCTAATTAGAAGTCTAATTTTAAATATATTCTCTTAAAATTATATATGAGTAAAATTTTCTAAAAAAATGAATGCAACCTCAATAGAATCTCTAGAATCAGAATCTTCCTCAGTTTCAATTGGATGAAAAGTTTCTATAGCATTTTCGTTCTTCTCCCGTAAATCTTTTGCAACTGAAATACCTTCTTGAGTCAATGAAAATCTTAAAAAAAAACAGAATAATTATTTAAAAAGTAAATAAGATATAAATATAAAGTTCAAATAATAACATAAAAATTAAAATGGAATATAAAAGCTAATTAAATACAGAAATTGGTAATTATAATTTAATTTAAAAATTACTATTATTCTTAAATTTATTTTATTTATTAAACCAAATTTAAAATTATATTTACTATATTTTGTTCACATAAAATAGAATAATATAATATAAAAAATACAACTGTATTAAAAAAATATATTGGAAAGAATAACTATTTAAGTTTATTTTGAGATAAGAATATTATAGTTTAATATATATATATAATATAATTACTTAACAGGACATCCAGATCGTGATACCAGTCCCTTTTTAATCAAAGATGACATTGAAGACCAGGCTGAATAATGTTTATTTGGGCCTTCAGCTTTTTGTAATGAAACATCACAAAATGGTTGAGCAGATATTTGTAATTGTATTTTTGTCATATAGCCTGTAAATAATTAATATTAATTCAAATATTAAAACCAGAAGTATATATATCTATACAATTTGTATATCATTTAAAAATTAAATCTCTGGTTAAAATATAATAGATGGATAAATAAAATATATGAATGTATTCAGAGCCAGATCCAATAAGTACTGGGCCCTCTATGTATTAAATATTTAAATAAAATTATATATATATGTATATATAATATATATATTTTTTTTATTATTTGAGTAATTTATCCATCCCCTATCTTCAGTGGCGTACCTAGAACTTTTGCCGCCCGGGGCGATCTCCAGTTTGCCGCCCTTTTTATTATAAGTCAATCAAATAGTGGTATTTATAAATTAATGCACATAAATAAATTATTAAGTTATTTAATCAATATTAATTAATACACAGAGTAAATTTTTTTACACATATTTGTATGCACTCGTAAACATATTAATATAATATTTACTCTTCTAGCTTTCATACTAGAAAAATCGTGTATAATACTCTCAAAATTTATATTTATATTTTTTCCGCCGCCCCTGCTTTTCGAAAATCGATGATTTAAAAAAATATTGGTATATCACTTCAAAGTAATCATATAAACTTTTCAAAAGAAATGACATTTATAAACTGATATCTAAAAATTTTAGTTAGGAAAAATTGCTGAACAAAATCATAAAGATGCGTTTACGAATTCAACGAATTTTAATGAATACAATAAAATAAAATTATTATCCTGTTCTTGGAATTAGAAGTCAAAATTTACACTAAAATGCATTTATATACACCGATGAATAATATTCGAAATCATATAGTTAATCATAATTTATATAAATCAAATAGTAAACTTATAATAATCATTTATTATTCAAAAAAGAAAAAATAATAAATATGAAATGAATAAGTTGCTTTTTACAACTATAACTAAATATTAAAACTGCCGCCCCTAGATAAGTGCCGCCCGGTGCGGACCGCACCCACCGCACCCCCCTAGGTACGCCACTGCCTATCTTCAAAAGCAATTTGCTTTAAATTTTTTTTGTTAATTGTGGTAGTGATGCGGGGCTCCTTCAAGCGCGGGGCCCGACTGGGCCCAATCGCTCCAATCGCCCTAAATCCGGCTCTGAATGTATATGTAAAATCATAAGTTTTTATCAAAAAATATTCTCTTTTTCACATGATAAAATATAAACAATTAAAGTTCTCTACCTCTAAAAATGATAGAATATTTTAGTTATTTTTTTATTTTTTATTTAATAAATTTAGAGAAATTTATAAATATTTATATATATATATATATTCATTTTTCTCATTTTTTCAAAATAAATATTGTTATCTTATAAAGAATTCAACTTACCTGAATAATCAGGCTCTTGCATTTTTTTATAAAGAGTCAAGAGAATAGCATAAGCTCCAGAACGATATGTAGGAATATATTTAGATAAATTTTTACTTGAAGTAATTTTCTAAAAAAATAAAAAATATATATAATTTAATATGTTAATTTATATTTATATAAATAATGTTAGATTCTCTAAAAAAGTAATTTTGAATTGTTCCTTAATTTATTTTAAAATTCTAAAATGTTAGTCAACTATTTATTCATCAGAAAACATTGTATTTATTATCTATCTATCTCTGTACATTTTGTTTGTTAAGAGTGTGAGTTAATGCTCTTGTATTTATTATATATTATTTTAAACTTTAAAACATATGATAAACATAATTTGATAAATTAATTTTTTAAGAGTAACACACAAAATTTAAATATTATGTTAAGTTTGCTGAGAATAGATAAATTATAAATAAATAATACTATATATATAGTGGTTTATCTAATGGTATAATAGTAAATAAAAATATTGGAAAACTGTAGCGATTATGTATATTCTATCTTTTTAATCACACTTATAATCTATACCATAGGGTCCCAAACTTTTTTGTGTAGTAGACCCCTTGCCATGTTTTTCGGTTTTGGGTAGACCATCTAAATTGATTTTGATTTTTTATAAAAAAATTTTACCCTTTTTTTTTAAGAGCCTTATTGAAAAGTAAAAAATGTTTCAAAAGCCATGTCGGAAAAACGATTTAACTTTTTTTTAGAGACGGGAAAACACGTGGACCCACATAGACCCCCGTACACCCCCATTTTCATTTGATGGACCCCCTGAAGGTTAAAATAGACTCCCAGGGGTTATAGACCACTTTGGGAACCTATGACCTATACAATTAATTTACTTTAAATACTATTGTTTTGTCCTATCTTTCTTCGTATGAACTTACTATCTAGTATTTAGTATCTTATTTACATAATATTATTTAATACACCTAAATATATTGTTAGTACGACTATTTTTGTCATTTCAGTCGTTATAAAGAAGTTATTTTATTATTAATTTATTTACAAAAAGCATTCTAACACCTTAAAAATTTATTAAAAATGTAATTTAATTTTATATAAATGTTAATATTCACTCAAAATATTTCATATATAAAAATATTCTTTCCCATATACCTTGTTACAATTTTTATTATTTTTTTCTTTGTCGTTGCTTATTAATTCAGGTTCCGATAAACTTAAACTTGGTCCTAATTTTGTCATATCAACTGTAAAATAAATTTTTAAAACAATTGAACAATAAATTTTTAATTTTACTTAATGCATAACAAATTGAATATGCTTGTATTAATACATTCTGGATGTTGTTGCAAATATTCTGCTAATTTTTTATCAATCATAGAGCATAATTTCTTTCCAAAATTTTGTAAAATAGCACATTCTTTACCACTTTTTAAAACCAATGGAAATTTCTTCAAAGAAGTTAATGCCTAAAAATTGAAAATAGAATATGTTAATTAATTTTTATAAAAAAAATGTTAATATAAAAGGAAAAAAACATACCTTAGCAAAACAAAATTGCATGTCAGATCCCTTTTCTTTAGCTTGGTCATGCCATTCTTTTAACCATTGCTCAAAAAGTGGATTTGGATTTTTTGTTGTAATACTTGTGCGTTTAACTTTTATATTATTTGACATAATTTATAAAAAGTAAAAAGAAATAAATTTTATTTAAAAAGTTATATTCTAATAATAATAAATATACGATTTCAATGATGACATAAGAAATAAGAAAAATGTAAATATTTTATAAATTTCATATCAAAAAATTTAAATTGACAGAGATTCAAATCACAGACCATCCGTATCAGCAGCATCAGCAGTGTATCAGACTCGGACACTCAATGTTAATATTGGAAACATTGTTTTTAGCACCTCTGCAGGGCCTTAGAATAACTAAATGAAAACAGGGTTTTTTAAATTATTACTTAGAAGGAATATTGCGAATTAAAAAATTGTAGAATTTTCAGTTAAGTGAAAAATTATTTATTTGGAGTTAAAACTGACATTTCAACAATCAATTATGCTTTTTTTACAAATAGTGGTTTTATATCCAAATTTTCTTTTTTTTAACTTATTTTCTATTTACAATCAGCTTATATAATACATTTAGTAAATTTGACAAAATAGGTTTGCATTCATACACTCACACGTCACTTGAAGGGAAAGTCGTCCATTTCCCTACAGGTCCATGTCACTGCTATGGCGTTTTCGAAGCCCAATTTTTTTTTTCATTGTAAACAATCAGAGATGGCACCGCAGGATCTCAAGAGGTCGCACTGCTGCAACGCAAGCATAATTTAAAAAGTAAACTCCAGAGCCCAAGAATATCTTCCTCACCCACCACAGACTATCACAGAGCCACAGAGCATCCTATCTATCCCTATCTATCTATTTACCTCAGGGACGTGCCTGGATATATGGCCGCCCTTCAAGATAACATCAAAGAAAAAAAATTAAAATTTAACTTTCAATATTTGTTTTATTATTTATTATTACACTTAAATATGTACAGTTCCAAGAATGAGATATTACTATCAAAAATTAACTCTACGCGATTTTTTGGAAGCAAAGTCTTCAATTGCTTCTTGAATACTCAAATTATCAGCAATTTCATTTTCAATCGCAATAATTGATAAATTACTGAAACGTTCTTGAGCCATTGAAGTTCTCAAGTAATTTTTAATTATTTTTAATTTTGAAAAACTAATGAAAACCGAAAACTAATGTTACATTGTGCATTGATACACGAGTATTATGTTTAAATTGGACTGAAAATGTTTTCAAAATTAACGTAGATTTTTTCAATTTTCAATAAAAGAGAATTTATGTTTTATAACACCATACTTACTTTGCTTTGCTTTTTCCTCTTCATTTGTTAATTAATAATTAGTGCCAATTGCAATCGGTGATTTAAGCAATGCCACACGATTATATTTGGACACATTCCAGTTAGTTTTGTGCCTACTCCAGATTTTCTTCCTAACATTGTCGATGCACCATCTGAATAGAATCCTATGAGATTTCTTTGTAAATAATTTTTATTAAATCCATAGTAAGTAAAACAGTCTATAAAGGACATAAAAATATTTTTGGCAGTTGTTCTTTTAAATTTACGAAAATCATGAGAGGTTCAACTGCAGACTGTACTTCACACTGTAAATATATTACCAAAGTACTTTTTTTAGCAAGTGTAAAAAATTTTTTGAATTTTGATTGATAATGTTTTCAAAAACAGTTTTTTTAATCTGCATCACAATATGTTCGACAATTCTAGTGACAGTGCGTCTGGAATGTAAATAATTTCCTATATTAACACCTTTTTTTTCTTGTAATTCCAAAGCTGCTTCTAGACAATGGTCTGCTTCGTTTAACAAGACTATAAAGTGTGTTGAAAATTTTTACAGTAATGTTAATTGCTTCAGAATTTAATAATTTAACTACATTTGGTAAAACTTGTTTGTTAGATTGAATAATTGTTTCTTGAATTTTTAAATGTAAGCATGATGTGGAATGTTCTTCTGTAATTTTTTTTTGCTTAGAGAAGCTTGCCTTGTGTCTTTTTTAGTTCCATTAGGAATTATTGAACATGAAATCGACTCATTTGATACGTGAATATGTTTTTTGTTTTCTATTCCTAAAGTTTTTATTTTTGAACAGTCTTTACAACCTAATTTGTCATCTTTTACCACTAACCATTTATATTCTTCTGTGAACACAACCAATGACTCATGGGAAGTGTGAGGTTTAGTGGAAACAGGGAAAAATCAAAACGAATGGAATGGGTAGCAATAACAAACCATCAACTTTATAATTCATCAATAGAAACAAAACAGCTATTTTAAATAATACTGCAAAATGTTGGGCATCTGCAGCGCCGTCTGAGGGTGCAATGTGCAAAAGTGTGATTCAAGAGCCTTTATCTCCGTGACGGGGCTGGACGGGGCCATGGGGCCTGTACCTGACCCTGATACGTTGGTCTATGTTCTGTGCTTTAGTTGTTATTTTTGTTGACAATCACAGACCATATAAAAATCAAAATTTAAAAACTTACCATTACTTATTATTAGTATATATTTTAAAATTGATAATATATTAATCAATTAAAAATGGATCTTTATTCACAAGAAGACAGAAAATATCCAATATATATAGGTAATATTTATTTCTACTTTATAATTTTTCATCCAAAATAATGTTTAAATTGTCACTTAAATTAATTTTTTTAATATTTTTTATAATGATATTCCATAAATTGAATTATTAAATAGTTATATATATAAAAATAAATTATTTAAAATAATGAAATTAATTATTTTTTTAGGTCCTCTACACTTGTGTGAATATTGTCATACAAATTTTATAAGTGGAGAATTTTTATCTAAACACCTAAAAAAATGTTTTCATGAAAAAATATTTTCAATTTTAAAAAATTATGTAAAAATCAAAAATGATACAGAGAATTATTTATGCGAAAAATATGAACAAGAGACTGATTCAAACCATACGGAAGACAGGCATTCGGAAAGAAATAATTTTAAAGTGAAGATTAATCATATATATTTAAATCAGCATTTATTAACTCATACAGGTGAAAAGCCTTTGGAATGTAATTATTGTAAAAAAAAATTTAATCAGAAATCTGATTTAAATAGACATTTATTAATTCATACAGGTGAAAGGCCTTTTGAATGTAATTATTGTAAAAAGAAATTTAATCAGAAATCAACTTTAAATACACATTTATTAATTCATACAGGTGAAAAGCCTTTTGAATGTAATTATTGTGAAAAGAAATTTAATCGTAAATTTTATTTAAAAACACATTTACTAATTCATACAGGAGAAATGCCTTTTGAATGTAATTATTGTGAAAATAAATTTATGCAGAAATCCACTTTAAATAATCATTTACTAATTCATACGGGAGAAATGCCTTTTGAATGTAATTATTGTAAAAAGAAATTTAATCAGAAATCAACTTTAAATACACATTTATTAATTCATACCGGAGAAAAGCCTTTTGAATGTAATTATTGTAAAAAGAAATTTAATCGGAAATCAATTTTAGATAAACATTTGTTAATTCATACAGGAGAAAAGCCTTTTGTTTGTAATTATTGTAAAAAGAAATTTAATCAGAAATCTCATTTAAATAGACATTTAATAACTCATACAGAAGAAAAACCTTTTGAATGTATGTATTGTAAAATGAATTTTGATCAAAAATCTTGTTTAAAATCACATTTATTAATTCATACAGGTGAAAAGCGTTTTGATTGTAATTATTGTAAAAAGAAATTTAATCAGAAATCTCATTTAAATAGACATTTGTTAATTCATGCAGGCACAAAGCCTTTTGAATGTAATTTTTGTAAAAGGAAATTTAATCGAAATTCCTGTTTAAAATCACATTTATTAATTCATACAGGTGAAATGCCTTTTGAATGTAATTTTTGTAAAAAGAAATTTAAACATAATTCTTCCTTAAAAAAGCATTTATTAATTCATACATGAGAAAAGCCTTTTTAATGTAATTTTTGTAAAAAGATTTAAACATAATTCTGTTTAAACATTTATTAATTCATACCTGTTTGAAAAATATTGTAATGTAACCTATTCAGACATTTCTTTTAATATCATTATATATTTTATTAATATAAATGTTTAATTTTTATTATGTTTGAAATAAATTAACTAAAATGATTTGGATCTTTTGGTTTTTTTATAAAATATTTTTTCCTGGGTACGTTGGAAAAGATCATAAAATGGTGATATTTTTATCATTTGTCATCATATAAAATAAAAAATAAATTTTATAAAAAATGCTGTCCCTTTCGAAAATGTTTTAAAATGCTTAACTTTACTTCGATGTTTTTTTTATCATTTTTTTTATGTACAAAGATGCTAAAGATGTTTTCTCGAAATTGTCTTTTAGATAAAATATGTAAACACTAATCAATCAAGTTTTCAAATTTCAAAAACATTTAACTTGATATTTAAACTTAATAAATACTGTTAACATTTAACAAAATATAATTTAATTTGGCAGGTCCCTCCTAATCAAACAGAGTTTGTCTAAGGAAAAGGCACTCGTGAGCAGATAATTGAAAGGGCGAGAGAATTTTACATCCCGGTTTATTTATACTTTGACTGTAGTAAAGCATTCTATCATGGCCGAAGCTGTGGGATATTCTCGGTGAGATGGGCGTACCTTGTCATCTTATTTCTTTATCTCTATGATGATAGTTGTGGTGTGGTTAGAATCGACGGACAACTCTCGATGTGGTGAAGGGCGTCCGTCAGGGATGTATTTTGTTTCCAACCCTTTTTAATATTTAAGGAGAGTACGTCATGAGGGAGGTCTTGGAGGATTGGGATGGTGGCATCTCGGTGTGGGGCGTCAGGATCTCTGATCCAAGATATGATACAACATTTTTGGCGGACTCGGAGGAGGAAATGACTCGCCTTCTCTGCAAGCTTGAGATTGTGAGTGAAGTATACGGGCTCCTCGTTAATAAATCCCAAACTAAAATAATGATTGTTGACCGTACTTGCAGCAACAAACTGGAGTTCTTGTCGGTTGCGGGCTATCAGGTGGTGGGCCGTTTTGTCTATCTGAAGTTCATGGTTGAAAACGGGGGAGGCTGTGATGTTGAGGTCGTTCGGCGTATCCAAATGGGAAGATCAGCGATAGCAAAATTGAAAAGAATATGGCAAACGAACAACTTATCCATTCAAACAAAAAACTAATCGACGCCACGATGCGCCCAGTTTTTCGTTGAATATGAAGCAATTCATCCATAAACTTTGTCAGGCTTATAGAAAAATTATTTTATTCTTTTTAGTCCTTTGGAAAAACGTTATTTTATAAAAAATTTTTATATTTATATTATTTTATTCTTTTTAGTGCAATTTTAATATGATAAATTTATTTAATATAACAAGACAGTGGCGCAACCAGGGGGGGGGGGGTTTTGGGGGTTAAAACCCCCCCCCCAGGAGAGAAAAAAATATACATTGCTGTATATTATGTACTATATTACAAATAGAAAAGAAAAAATATAATCATTCTTTTTATTTGAAAAAAAAAATAATTCTTAAAGTATAACTTAGTGTATAATAAGTAAATTTATTTTATTTTAAAAAAATTTTAACAAAAATAAAAATTGCTTATTTTTTCGTACAGAATTAAATATAAGAAATAAAATTTCTCCTAAATCATAAAAAACAAAAGACTTAATATAAGATTACTAGATGATTGTGAAATTTTCCAATTTGACTATTATTTAAATATAAAATAAATAAAAATATTACTCAAATTCTAAATATTTCATAAAAATTATGAAGCGAAGACTAATTTTTTCAAAATGGAAACGGGTAAAAATCCCTAAAGAAAAAAATCCATAAAAGTCAAAAATCTCTCTCCCTAAAACCAAATATCCCTAAAAAGAAAAATCCTTAAAACCGAAATTCCCTAAATAAAAATATCCATGACTTAAAAAATCCCTAAAAGAAAAAATCACTAAAAACAAAATTAATCATTTTTGTATTAATTTTAATTGTGATTAAGAAAATTTAATTACAAGGTGAGCATGACACCCAGTTGCCTGAGACACGACCTCCCAAGGAGGTAATCGAGCCTGGACCGAAAGTAGGGAAAAATAGGTCAAAAAATACATACATGTGGCCCAGACACGTGATTTTTCCAAAAAAATAGGGGTGTCAAATTCGTATGTAAAATAAAGGGAATTTACTCAAATTTCGTTTATTAGCATACGTTTTAATAATGATTCCAAATACAAAATACACCATTTGCACCGTATATTTCACAAGGGAATATATAACGCAATTTGTGAAATTTACTATCATCAGAGGTTGTCTTTTTCATTTTGCTCAATGCATTTATAGAAACATCAAATCAATGCCAGAAGTTTTGAAGCTCTATAATGATATACGTAGATAATCCTGACAACTCCACTCATTTACGAACTCTTGCAGCTTTGGTTTTGGTACCGCCATCAAAAGTCATTGTAGCCTACCAAGCATTTGCTGGACGACCAACAGGGCAAAACTTCGTGATCTTTTTTCTTACTTCGAGCGCACTTGCCTAGGTGAACAATATTTGGCTGGCTTTTATGACCCCGAATTCGACATTGGAACATTGGAACATCTACGATGCCATGTTGATGGGTTTGCCTCGAACAAAGAGATAAGGTTATGCTCAATATGGATTTGCTTAATCAGGTCCCATACTGATGTCTTAAAACCTCCTAAGCGTGAACGAAGAGCAGTGTTGTAACCTTCCAAATCTGTCGTGATGTTCGTGGTAAGAAGCCTGATCCACCAAGAAAACGATTCAGCGACTCTCATGATGAGCTTCTGACCATATTGAAGGCAAACCATGAAAAATGAGACGCTAAAAAAACAGATGGAACAGATGTGATGACACCAAGCATGATGTATAACTACTTTATTCAAGTCTCTTTGGTTATTCATTATTAAATAAGTAAAAAAAATTAGGGAAATTTTTTATTTAGGGATTTATTCTTTTAGGGATTTTTCTTAGGGATTTTTACATGATTTCTTTCAAAATATCCTGCCACTACGGGCGGACGAAAAGCTTTCGAAATCTTAAAGTACTTGGGGTGTCCCATAAGTTTCTTCGCTTTTTTGATGCAAAATGAATTGGTTTAAGGTTGATTTATTATGTTATGTATGAACTATTCTGATCTATAACCTTCTTCCATCTCCCAGGAAGCCTCATTATGCCCTGTTTCCAAAATAGTTGAGGCTTACTTTCAAAATATTCATTTAGGTGCGTTTTTATTTCGATTATGGATTTGAAAGATTTACCACGGAGAGAGTTTTTTAAGGAGAGGAACAAGTAATAATCGGATGGAGGAAGGTATGGGGAGTATGGAGAATGAGGTAGAACATCCCAATCAAACTGTAATAATTTTTGCCTTACGATCAACGCAATAAGCGGCCTTGCGTTGCCGTGATGGAATACTACACCTCGTCGGTTCGCCAATTCTTGCCGTTTTTCTGCTATGGCGGTTTTTAGTTAATTCAGTTGATTGAATATTTGTCAGCATTGATCATATCACCTTCAGGAAGGAGCTCATAGTACAGTATACCCTTCCAGTCCCATCAAATGCACAAAAGAACCTTCTTCGGATGAAGCCCAGACTTTGCAACAGTTGAAGGTCTATTTTCTTTAGACCAAATCCGTTTCCGGTCTCCGTCAATTGGTGTGGAACCAACCCAAGCTTCATATCGATTCGCATATCTCATTTTGATTAAATGCTTATGTGCCGTTGTTTTGGGAATGTTAGTTTCACCCGCTATCTCGCGCACACTGTATCGTGGATTTTCAGCATGCACAGTCTTGATAATATCCGTCGTTGCTGGGCGGCCAGCTGTAAATTTCTTAAACCAATTGCGGACGGTCCTAATAGTCGAAGCACCACTCCCGTAAACGGTGCAAATCTCTTCTGCCGCAAATGCTTCTTTTGGCTCTCCATAGTAGAAAAATTTTTAAAGAGACTTTGTCACCAACGAAACGTACTCCGAAAAAGCTCATGGATGATTAAATAAGATGCCATAAACGGCTAAGAGATAAGCCTGCATGTTTATATATATATATATATAAACATAGGCAGTTAGATTCATTCATAGCGTGACGCGGAAAAAACTTATGGGACAACCTAATAGTTTTTTATAAATAACTCCTTTATTATTAAGTTTAGGTAAAAGTGAATATAATGAAACTTTTAGTAAATTCGATTCTCTATAAATTTAAAACGATAGTATGATAATTCTCATAAAAATCGGTATTTATTGAGAAAATCAATAAAATATGCTTTGACACATCTTTAAACTACCCTTACTTATGGTCCGATCTTGTCCAACAACAATCCAATCTCCGTCCATCATTCCCAAAAAAAACATCTAAATATCAAATTTCAAAACAATATCTCATTTTGTTTAGACGTAATCTCGGTAACGAGCCGGTTCAAAAAATTTTTTTTGCAGTTTTGGATTCAGAACAGTCCGAAAAGTGAAAATCTCGAAGAATCTCGGAGCAAAAATTTTCAAAATTTTCCGATCATCGTATAAGCTATCCTTATTTCATGAGGAAAGCTAAAATAATTTACTTATAGCTGGAAAAAATATTTTCTTTCTAAAACTGTGAATACGAGTAAATAAAATACAAAATTAAATTTTTTTGCCAGATTTTGTAAAATCAGTGTTTCATTTACAAAACTTTTTTAAATATTTAATATAAAAAAAATCTTAGAGAAAATTTGTCTTTGAGAGAGCCCGGGGGGGGGGGGGGGGGGGGGGCGCGCCATAGGAAGGTGGAGCGGCTAATCAAAACCCCCCCCAGGATCAAATCCTGGTTGCGCCACTGTAACAAGAGAAATAGAAAAGATGATGTACGAAAATTTACAAATTGAATAAAACAAAAAAAATATATTAATCTTCCAAAATTGATTTTATGCATTTATGTTAAGTAAATGTTATTATTGAATATTATATTATATTTATAAATAAATAATTTTTATTCATATCAGATTTTATAAATGTATATATATCTATATATATAAATGTATATATATTTTTTATTTTTTTATATACATATTGTATTTTGTATACATATATATTGTCTTCATAAAAAAAAGGTTAACGTAGGTTTACAAAAATCGATATATCAAGACGTGATATAAAAATGTGTTTATTGTAACGTCTTAATACAATTGATCCCTAATGAGATCGAACCGGTTTTTGTTCGGCTCTCTATACATATAAATACTCGGTTGGGGATTGATACTATTCCCTTCCTCGCGCGAATAATAACACTGTTGGTCAAAGGCGGTTATCTTGACGAGGTACGACCGCCAAAATCTTATAGGTCTATTAGTCTTCTTCCAATTTTGGGAAAGATTTTGGGAAAACTTTTATTCTGGGAATTAAAGCCTTATTTAATAAATATAATTCCTGAATATCAATTCGGCTTTCGTCAAGAACACTCTAAAATCGAACAGGTACATAGGGTAGTTAAAAAAATTAAAGATACGTTTGAAAGTAAATCTTACTGTGGAATAGTATATCTAGATATAACACAGGCTTTTGATAAATTTTGGCACACTGGGTTAATTTGTAGAATTAAAAACTATTTACCAGACACATTTTATCAATTATTAAAATCTTATATATAGAGCAGGAGTCCCTCTGTGTAGTATTCTAGGACCAGCCCTCTTCTTATTATATTTGATAGACATGCCACTCTCTCCTTATAATGACATAGCAACTTTCGCTTATGATACTGCAATCATTTCAACAAATGTTGTAACTGATAGACTTCACTCATCTCGATATGTTACATCTTTGGATCAAAAGATGACGGTTAAAGATAAATGCAAACAAATCTATATTTGTCACCTACAACTTAAATAGACAAACATGCCAGTCAGTAAACATGAATAAATGGAAATTCCTAGAAGTTGAATCACTCAAGCCCAGCTTAGTACTTGTCATTAGTTCAGGGGTGGGCAAATACTTTTAAGCGCGGGCCAAAATGAAATTTTTAAAGGACCATATTTCGAAAACACTAATAAAATTTTTTTATCTTTTTATTGAACGAAAAATCAAAATAAGAGTCAACTTTTTAAACGGACCGGCGGGCGTTCAAAAAGCCCGCGCTTAAAAGTATTTGCCCACCCCTGATGACAAGTACTAAGCCCATGTAAATTGGGCTTCAGTGATCATTCTTATATTATTTTTCAAATGGCGGAATAATCTCATACAAGCACTGTTGGGTCATGGTTGCTTTAAAACTACCTGCATAGATTTGGAAGGGCAGAAATGGCAACTTGTCCAAGTTGAAACTACGAAGAATGCAACACGGAACATACCTTGCCTATCTGTGAAAGATGGAAATCGAAGAGTTAGGATATAGAAAATCGTCTAGTCAACCAAATGATAAAAAATAAAGAGAATTGAGGACTTATTAACAATTTAATAAAATAAATAATTGAATCGAAAGAAAAGCATTTGAAGACCGAAAAATAATCCTCAAATCTAATTACTAAAAGTGATTCCTATCGTGGAAAAATGGATTGAAAATAAAATAAGAGTAGGTGTTTTAATAAGTAGATCGTCTGGCACGGAGCCCGACACATTGTGCTTTAAGGCATTTCACCTAATATAAAAAAACAAGAGCTCAACTGTTGTTTCTTTTACTTTAGGTAATTGATATAATAAAATAATGTATTAATTATATATAATTTTAATAAAAAATTAAAACCTTTTATTTTAGAAAACCATAACTTGTGGTTTTATTTAACAACATTATAAAACAACTGAACTAAAACTAACAAACTAATTGAATAGATATAAATAAAATTTTCATCTTTGTCGCGCAGTGGCTGGCTATCTCTAAGTGGATGCCTGCTATCTCTTAAAGTTGTGTTGCTAGCTGTTGCTGTTCTTTAGCAGCAAGGGCCTTCTCCAATTGTCTGAGCCAATAACACTGCCGCCTGGAGTTCAGCATTCTCTTGTTGTAGATCCTTTTAAAGAAAAAGATAATTTAAAATTACATTAAATATAAAAATAATTATAAAATTATTATAGTAATAAAATATCGAGTAAATATAAATAATTTTTGGTAAATAGAGAGAGTATTGTATTATATAAAAATTTGGTATCACGATTTTAATGTTTGAACTCTTGGCTTGACCAATTTTAATTAAATTTTATATGTATATATGGCAGGTATAAGAATAGTCTATAAAGTATATTTCATAGGAGTGGTTGTCCCTGTACATCAATAAGTTAATTTGTTAACTTATTTAATATAATTAATCAGAATTTAACGATATCTATTCAGGTAACGGGAGAAAACAAAGAAAATTAAAAGGGTCTTGAAGGGACGGAAGTAGAAAAATGAAAAGGTTAAGAAAAAGAATTTGATTATAACAATTATAAAATATTAAAATATATTAATATTTTTCAATTTTTAAAAAACGCCAGATCAAATTTGGTGAAAGATGTCATCATGGGTTGTGACATTTTTGAAAAAAAAAAATAAAATTATCATCAAGCCAGAAGGGATGAACTTAAATTGACTAAAAAATTATGGTCTTTTTATTAGGGTTGAAATTTATTTCTTAATTTTGAAAGATTCTTTATTCATTAATACGAGTATTTATTAATTTAATATTTATTAATAGATGGAATTGTATTATTGAGTTCCCGTCAGAAAAGATTAAAATGATAAAAATTCTAACAAAAGGTTGATATTACACCCAAAAAATCCATTAAATAATTAAATATTTAAGATCTTATTTTTAAGGATATTAAATGTTTAAGATATTAAGATTTAAGAAGTTTAAAATAATATTTATTATATTTTTTGTAATAGAGTAATAAAGTCATATCTTACTTTAACTCGTTCATCTTGAGATCGGTTGTGTGCCTCTAGTTTCAATTGAAGTTGTATATTGGCTGCTTGAAGACGTTTAATTTCATCATCTCTTGTTTTTGATTCAATATCCATTTGTTCAACACGGACACGTAATGTGCCTAATTCTTTACGCAATTCGGACGCAGCATCAGCTGAAACTATCACAACAAAAATAAATATATATATATATATATATGAAGGAATAATATGTATAATAGAGTCCTATTTATTTATATGTTATAGATTAAAATCCCAAAAATGAAATCTAATAATTATTAAATAATCATTTTATTATCTCCTTTAAGACTGAAAACATAACCAATGATATTATAAAATGTAAGATGATATTCAATTTTTTGGGATATTGGGTCTGTATGAAGTTACAAAATACCAAAAAAAACTTTCTAAATATACTATTTTGAAAATGAGACCAAATCTCATATTCACAGACCATCCGTCACAGACCGATACAAGTACTACAAAAATTTTTTCTCATCAACTGCCTGTACAACCTCTCTGATCAACTTTTTTAATATATGTTAATTCGCTGCATTGCGTGTAAAATAAAATGATACACGTTGCTTCTACTTACCAGCAATGACACGAATCATAAATACTAAAACATATTCACGCTATCTGTTCCGGTTTCCACAAAACTGTGTATTCGCCATTTGACCTTGCTTGTTTGGAAATCTAAAGCCGGCTCCACACATGCGGTGTTTGTCAAATAACGAATATTTATTTACCAAATACCGAACACCAAGTTTAGGTGCTTGTATTGGTGTTCGCCTAATAACGAACATAGGGATACAGACATTCGTGAAATGCCGAATGCACGCTAACCACTGAAGGTGCACAGAATATTCTCATATATTCGTCTTGTTAATATTATTAATATATAAATAAAACCTCCTTAATTTGGTTTATTAAATTTAATTGAATAATTTAATTAATTGAATTCAATTAATCATAATAATTGTAATGTGATAGTTTATAAATAAATTATTTAATTGAAATTGTTAATCTATATATATAAAAAAAGGTCTTTGTCTGCACATTGCTCAGAATTTAAAAATTTTTGCATATCATTGCGTTTCATGTGACCTCTAGAATCCAAAAGTGACTTTAGAATTTTTCATGTCTGTCTGTCTGTCTGTCCGGAAAATTACTATTTTATAGACTCAGAATTGGCTGAACCGATTTCTATGAAATTACATTACAATATTCTTATATACCCCTAGAGTAACATAGGTTATAAATTTTATTTATATCTAAACAATAACCGCAGAAATTAATTTTTTAATGTTTATATAATTCTCCGTGTTGTTCATTCAAGAGCCTGGCGTGGCCCACTGTCCCTAGCGGAATCATTTCAAACAATGAATTATCATAGCGATTCCCAATCAAAGAATTATTATAATATTTTACTTTTTATTTTAAATTCTAATATTCAAATATCAATTCAATTAAATCATTTATTCTAAAAGTTCCCATTTTAATTAATTTAATAAAATATTTAGATCATATTTAACTTAATTTTTACCGACCGACGATAGTAAGGGAGGTATTGTTATTTATTCTTTCTATATATTTGAATATTTCTTCTTTTCTATTTGAAAGTGAAAGGTTAAAAAATCTGAGAACATTCAATATTTCTATACACAAATTATTCAGAGTATTGGCAAAGCGTATCACTCACAATCAGTTTAAATTGAAATTTATATATATTAACAAAGTGAAAATTTTTATTTGTTTAAATTTTATTAAAATGAATCAAAAAAATTAAATATATAGATCACATGATTAAGGGAAGCAAGAAACTTGAGAGAATATAACTGTTGGACGGAGGTCGGACATGACAGAAACTTTAAGCGAAATCTTTTCATATTGCGACTAATAATTTTCAAATCCCCTAGCACCACAGAATTAGATAAGTTTCTTTTAAGGGAGGAAAATAACAATGATCTAAAAAAATTAATAAATGAACTTAATAATAAAAAAACAAATAAATCAATTAATTTAAATTAATACTATTAATGAATGTATATATTGGTAATTTATCTATAGTTTTATACCGTTAATTTTTATAAATTGTCTCAGGTCTCTATTTTTGCATTTTCTCAAGTTTCATTAGAATTAAAAATATTCAATAATAATCTAGCAATGAAAATAAAATATAAAAATGTAATGATCAAGAAATATTATACTATATTTCACTATTAAAACATAGAAAATACTTAAGAACCATAGGCGGAGGAAATATTAGGAGATATCATTGCGGGTTCAGGCCAAATCGATCAACATTAATTATGACAGATATTAAGAAAAAAACCGCGAATTCAATATTTCTGTTCACTAATTATTTGTAGACTTTAGTAAAACATACACATGACTCAATATAGATCAGCATAAACTTTTTCATATTTTGATCTTAAAATTTGTCTTAAAGGTACTAAAGAAAAAATAAGATGCGGAAATCAATTGTAAAATATTAGGTTACCCAGACGACTTAAATATAATAGGATATTCGGCAATTGCAATTACAGATAGCGAGGAAAAATTAATGGAGGTTTGAAATTAATAGTGATAAGAAAAAATATTTAGTAACAAAGAGGAAGAGTATTAACATACAAAATCTTAATATACAAAATGTAGAATTTGAATATGTAGAAAAATTGAATGTAATCACGAAGGATAATAATATTTGAGAAGAATTTAAACCGGGGTTGCAATCGGGAAACGCCTGTTACAATAAAGAGGTTTATCTCATCAAAATTATTATCAAAGGGAATATATAAAAAATTATTTTGCCTGTTGCATTATATGGGTAGGAGGCATGGTCAATGACCCTGGGAGATGAGAGTAGATTCAGAGTATTTGAGAATAGGATTCTTCCCTGTATTTATTGGCCAAAGAAAGATGAGGTCTCCGGGGAATGGGAGAGACTGCATAACAAGAAATTGCATGGCCTCTGCATCTTCAGAAATAGTTAGGGTTATATTAAAGGGAAAAAGCTGCGATAGGCAGGGCACGTGGCTTGAATGGGAGAGGAAAAAGATATTGGTGGGGAGACCGATTGGAAAACGTCCGCTTGGAAAACCAATGACGCGTAGGAAGGGACGTAAGAGAGATGGAACAAGGGCTCAGGATAGGGACACTTTGAGAAATGTGGTTGTTGTGGCCAAGAACTTTCGAGTATCTTTGAGCCACATAGATAGATAGATATAACATATACAATAATAATAATATATATAATTAATTTACTGATTAAATTAAAATATATTTTAAATAAGAACACAAAAAGAAATGAATGTTTTATGTAATATACTGATTGAAACAAAATCGATGAAAACCTTTTACTACTTTCAACCAAATTCTATGTACCACTCGGGGGTACAGGGGGCGGAGCCCCCGTCTAGGTGTCTGAGCAGCTAGTTTATTATGTATTATATAAAAAAAGAATTGTTAGAGAAACAATATTATTTATTAAAATTGTGGATATAAAAACTTAAGAATCGATTTCTTTTTAAAGGTAAATCTTGTAATATTGTAAATAAATATGTAACTAAATTCTATTAAAAATATAAATAAAATACGTCACTTCTTTGATAATTCGCAAATAGACAAATACGGAATGTGTATAGCGAGAACCAAACTTGTACAAGCACCACCGAATATTCACAAATATTCGTCTTGTGCTCGCTATAATAGCGAACTAGCGGCATATACCAACCGCAGGGCAAGCAATCCATCCAAACATGCGGTGTTTTCCAAATGTTTTGCTTGATATTTGGCAAACACCGCATGTGTGGAGCCGGCTTAACAATTAATGTGCAATAAGGTTGTTTCTTAGGCAGATTATTGGAAATAATGTTTAAATATTCAAACAATTGACTGTTGATGCCAGTTTTTACTTGAAAATTGCTTAACGAACGTTTAAGAGTCCTTACGGAAGGAAGAGATAAATTTTTTGCTAAATATCTGTAACATTTAGGACTATGTTGCATAAGGGATAAAAAGGGTATTTTCATACAAAGAATACCTGCGGGAATTTTTGGATATTTGGAAATTTTTTAAGGGTAAAAAAACAAAAATTAGCAGATGGGTAAAAAGATTATGGATATTATTAATATTTTCCAAGGATTTGTTGGATTTTGTTAGCTTACATTTTTTCATTAAAACTCTTCTTTTTACTCTCTCTTGTATGAATAGACGTTTAATTTGGCGTAATCTGGCGAATAATTTTCGTTTACTAGGAGTTACATCTATAACCCTAGAGCAATTAAACTTGCGTAGATATATATGCCTTATTTTACCTGCAAAAAATAATTAAGTTTAAATCAAAAAAAAAAAAAAAAAATTTCTAAATTTAATAATCATATAAATGCCTAAGTGAATTTTAGCAATGATTTTAGTAATTATGAGCTAATATTCCTCTGTATTACATGTTATTTTACGATGCCTAAATATAATACATACGTATGTGAGGAGGAGGTGTAACACTAATGTCTTCTTCAGAGAATTCAAAACTGGAAGCTCCTGACGATGTATCGTTATTTTCAATTTCTGGTTGATCAAACTGATTGACGTTGATCGGCTGTTCATCAACAACTAAAAAAAACACAATAAAAGAAAATTCGAAATTTATTATCTAGATAATAACTGTTAAATTCTACAATTAAAAGTTAATGAATAAAAGATAAACTGAAAAATTAATTCCCAAGCAATTTTCAAAGAGAACTAAAATCTATATGCTCTTTTTATTTGCAACTTTGAATTTTTTCAAGGATGATTTTACATCTATGCGGTTTAACCAGCCTCGATCGACACCTGCAAAGACTAATTAAATTAAAAATCATATAAAACATATTTAGTAAATTTAATTTTCAATTAAAGGCATAAGTCAATTGTATAAGGGATTCTAGAAATTATGAGTTTCAATTTCTCTTAGTTAGATATAACTGTGTGAATCTAAATAGAATACATACTAGTTCGTGGAGTGGGGGGTCCGGAAGTTCCTGGCGAGATTTGATTATCATCCACTTGTGATTGATCAACCTGTCGGTTAGGCAGACAATCAGAGACTAAAAAAACCCAAGAAAAGCAAATTAAATATTTAATCTCTAGGTAATATCTATAAAAATATTCAACAAAAAGTTGATGGTTGAAAGATAAACTCCAAAAGTATTTTAAAAGGATTTTTTAAATAGAAATACATATATATGACATGTTTATTTCCAAATTGTAAAATAGTTTTATTATAAAATATACAAAACATACAATCTCTGGGTACTCTCTGAGGTATCCTGCCCTTGAATAATTTTTCCTTCTCTGGTGTCAAAAAATCGTCGTCTTTAAAGTGAAGGCGACATACACGAAGATGGCTGGTTCTAACATATGGGAGGCCAAGTAATTCACACCGGTCCAATTGCTTTAACCACCTATCACGTAAATTATCATCCCTAGGAAAATAGAACATTTTGCCACGCTCTCCCGCGTCTAAATCATTTGACGCGCAAGCCTTGTAAGCACAACGACGTTTCTGCAAAAATTAAAACATTTTATATAATACTAGTTCTAATATATGTGCATATAAAATAATTCCGGTAATTATTTACTTGACGGGCCCAGCAAGGTGGGTGGCTGAAACTTACCTTGAAGGATTCCTTGAATGATTCTAAACAACTTTTTTATTATCTCTTTTAGTTTAATTAATAACACCAAAAACAGCATATAACCAATTCAACCATTTAAAGTTATTAATCCGGAGTAGAGAGATGCAAAGAAAGCTATTATCAACAAGGCTAATCCTAAGGACAAAGGATGAGGAGACAAAGACATTTGGATGAATATAAATCTAAGCATTGCAAGCATTCTGTAGTAGAACATAAAATAATACAAGAAGTAGTTTAAACAAAAACAAAGGTTTTGGAGACCTTAAATGAATCAGGTTGATTTCTTTTTGATGATTTAGAATGAACATTCCTTAAAGTTGATTTACAAGACCAAAATTTTTGTTAAATTACCAATTCATGCTTGACAAATCAAGTTAGGTCATAACCTAACTTGATTTGTCACCTAGAGCCAAAAAAGAAAACATAGTCAAAATGCCAATGTCAATGGGTACATTACATAAAACTAAAATAATCATAAAAAAAGTTATCTGAAAAAGTTATTTAGAATCATTCAAGGAATCCCTCAAGGTAAGTTTCAGCCACCCATCTTGCTGGGCCCGTCAAGTAAACAATTACAATAATTTTAATAATAAAAAATTTCTTTACAATGAATACCATGTTGCTGCAGTTTGCTGGGTTTGTTTCGAATATTATGTATATTACACAGACTATCTATTATATGTGTACGGATACTCTGTGATTATATGCACTCTGGGTTAAATTTTGAAACGAAGTTTTAGCACATCGCGCCATCTCTTAACCTAGGCCCAATACTGCCCAATACTAATTTTATAAAAAACGTTATAAAAAAGCATGATACAAGTACACAAGCAGGGGGGTATCAGCTCAATGGGACGGGCGTAACTCGAACACCAGATGGCGTTACATGTAAAAAGTCGACTCTTCAGGCGTCCAATAGATGGCACCGGAAAAAAAAAATGGCCGAAGATCACCCCCTCCCACAGGCCTTCCGAATTCCCTGCAATTATTTGAATATCAGAATCGACAACCACATACCATCCGTACACATAATATTCAAAACAAACCCAGCAAACATGGTATTAACTGTAAGTACATTTTTTATTATTTAAATTATTTTATTATTTAATTATGAATTATTTTTTATATGCGCATATATTTAGAATTTAATTTTATATGAAAAAACTCATTTTATTTCAAGTGTTATATATTTTTTTAGAAATTAATCAATTTTTATTAATTTAAAAGTCTAATTACTTAAATTAATTTTTATCCCAATAAAATAACCAATGCTTTTTGTTTTATTAATTGTTGCAAATTTTATCATAATATAATCTTTTATATTTCATTTATTATATAAAATAAATTTGCCGAATAATATAATATATTATTATTATTATTTTATAAAATTTTATAAAATAACATTTTTCTTAATATCTTAAACCAGAGGTTCTTAAACTTATGTACTCCGCGATGGCTTTGCGGACCCCCAGGGGTCCGCGGACCACAGTTTAAGAACCTCTGTCTTAAACTATTTTAAAATTATTTGTCATTTTATCTGAAGTGAATTAATATAATAGCATAATTTAAATAGTTTGAATAATTTCTGGGTGTTGTTTAATTGGCATTTTCACCTGGGTTTTACCCGGCAATTATTTTAAGAATCCTTTTTACATATCATAATTTATTATACAAAAAACAACCCTTTTGTTCACAATTTTGTATTCATAAATTGTGTCAATACACTGGAAAAATTTAAATAATTTTTAAAACAAAACACATTTAATTTAAATTATTTTTTTTTTTTAGAAATTTATCCATTTTAACTTTTTTTTAAGTTTTCTGTTAATTTAAATTATTTATTTGGATATTTGAAAAAAGCATATTTGATTTCTGTAATGCTAATTTTATATCTCAATAAATAATTTTTAAATTCACAATATTCATACAAAAAAAATTTAAAAATGCCCCTCTCTCCGGTCGGTAAAAACGCTCCCACATGTCCAACCTGTTTGCCATCCTTGCCATCACTTGCCATCACTAAGGGTGAGAAAAAAATAGCATTGAGTGATCCCCTCTGATACGTATGCTCTGTGTACACAAGGTATGTCCACGCGCAGCTTTTCCCCCTCTCTCTAGCTCACTGTGACGTCAGGCGGCAGACAGATGGTCGTGCCACTATTGAAATGATAGGAGCGCAACATTTATTCGTTACAATAATAAACATACAAATAGCTTTACTTTCTGTAAATTGTTGAGCTGTGAAGTCAAAATTTTGTATTGTGCAGTTCATGGGTGTAGTAATTTTAGTAAAAAGACATCTGGAATAATATATCATAGATTTCCATAGGATGAAAGTTTATGTAAATTGTGGATAAATGCCTGTGGCAGGGATGATAAGATTAATGTTAAAAATGGTGTTTTATTTTAAAAAATAAGTAAAAATTATTATTATAATAATATTTATATTAATATATTTAAAAACAGCGAGAATATGTTCCGAGCATTTTAATGTTGAATGTTATAAACTTGACTTGACAAAAGAAGATTTTACTGCTATAGATTTTCAACATCGACTAAGATGGTACATATTGGGAAAACATGCTTCAGCTGTATTTGTAAACAGTAAAAATACAGAATTGCTATCTTCATCTGATGAAAACATAATTAAACCGGCTTGTAAATCTTCTGTAACATTAAAATCTAGATCACCAAAATTGTCAGAGAGTAGTTTTACACAAGAGGAAGTAGATGCTAACGCGACTGAAATTTTATTTAATAGTATTAATTTTCAAAAAGAAGCAGAAGATTTATGCATGACGATTGTATAGCTGTAATACAATCTCCAGAACTTACCCATGAATTAGGACCAATTAGTGAAACTGAATTAGATAATAATGCACTTATGTACTTAGCTGGATATATCGTTTATCGCTTTAGGTCAAAATATTCATTTCTGGGCAATAATTTTAAAAAATTTGATAAAATAGATGAAACTTTAAACTGGATATCTCAAGGACATTTAAGTTATCCAAGTGAAAATTTCTTTGCAATTATTAAAGTTGCAGAGGATATGTTTCAAAAGTTTCATGGAAATAATTTCAATAAAAATAATATAATAACAGATTTAGCTAATGAAATTCATTCTAAAACTAAGCATATTGAAGATATTTCTATAGAAGTTTTGAAATATTTTATAAAAGTACGAACGTATATTAGAATTCGAAAAATTAATCGAGAACTTTTACAAAAACATTTTTCTCATAAATCAAGTACAAAGAAAATTAAAAAATTTTTATAATACATTTTTAATATTAGGTAATTTTAATTTTATACTTACTGTTACATATCATATATACATTAAATGATATACTACGAATATTTTTCTATATTTTTATCTGTTCATTTATTTCTAGACTGTATCGAAGTTATAAAATGATAATAATAGCTTGTAATCACTTATTTTTTACAAAATACCTTGTTTTCTTGTATCATGATAAAAAAACGGGCTTGTGTGTGTGTCTGTATTTTGTTTTTTTCTTTTTACTATCTCGCCAGAGATAGTATTGCGATCACGAAAATTTTCGATGTTGAGATTTTGATGTTTTTATACGTTTTGAAGGTTCCTGAATCATTTTCACTAAGGTTGAGAAAAATGTCTGTGTGTGTGTGTGTATGTATATGTGTGAGTGTGTATGTATGTAGACAAGATTACGCAAAAACGGTTTGAGCTAGAATGATGCAATTTGGTACATGAGCATTATTCAAAATTCATAGATTTTTATCAACTTTTGAGAAATGTAGCTCAACCGGAAGAGGGTCATTACCTACAACGTTTTGGTTTTTTTTCCTCTAAAGTGACCGTAAAAATAAAGATATATGTTTGATAATTTTTCACATGATTAATAATTGTATAAAACTGCTATATATAGAATTTCAGCTTGATTGAATCGCTGAAAGTACCAGAATTAATTTTTTAACACTGCAAATCTCACGCGCCAACACGTGCCATGGTGCAATCAATAAAAAACCAAACATGCGCTGGTTTAATATTTATTATTTATAATTTATAATTAATTAAATTTAATTTAAATATAATATATTATGATATTTAATCCAATTCAAATTGCGAGATAGTCGAGTGGAGACACTCCAGCTTATTTTTATGAAGGAATATTGTGAATGTTGGGAATTAAAAAATAGTAGAAAATTTTCAGTTTAATGAAAAATTATTTATTTGGAAATTAAACCAATATTTATCTCCAAATTAAACCAATATTTATCTCCAAATAGATAATTTTTCATTAAACTGAAAATTTTCTACAATCTTTTTATGTAATTAACATATCTAAAAGAAACGAATAATTTTTTATGTATATAAACAATATATATTTGAAAATTAATAAAAATTATAAAATTATATTTACAAATTATGTGGTGATCTCACTATTAAACATATCTTATTTACATATTGTTTTTTTCATATATTGTATTAAATTTTTCTCTTGTGAGACGTATAAATTTACACCTTTGAAAATAGTTTTATTATTAAATACACAAAACATACCATCTTGGGGTACTTTCTGAGGTATCACTCCACGGTTTAACTTTTTCTTCTCGCTTGTTGTAAAATCGCTGTTTTCGTGATTAATCCATCTGAGAAATGATAACAAATAATTTTAAAATAGTTTAATATATATGTATATCGAATTTTAAGTACATGGGTTAATCGACAGGTTATAAATATGGTCTGTTTAATAAAAACTTAGCCTGTGACATATTTATTTGAAAATAGATTATTACAAAATATCATTAACAATAATGATGTGTATCTCATTTGTAAACAAATTGTGGGGGTATGAAGTGGCAGTAAGAAATGATACCGATTTCGATATAATTATTTATTCAAACAAAATATGTACAATTGAAATAAGCGGGAGTGTCCTCCCCTAGACTTTCCAGCATATAAATAGGTATAAAGAGTTGTGAATGAATATTTAGAATGTGTAAACTTGGTATTGATAAAGAGCCAGTTCGTATTAGTTTATTGGTGTCAAATTTGATATTTGGTAACATTTATATATATATATATATATATATATATATATAGAATAAAGGGCTACTTCCGGTTAACTGATATTTTAAATGTAAAAAAACAGATATGGATATAATATAAATATTTTTAATTTTATTTTATTTATAATATATAAGGGCTGGCTGTGACGTCATGAAGTGCTGGGTGACGTCATATAATTTTAAATTAAGAAAAAACTAATGAAGATGATTTTTCTCGAGGATAAAACCAATACAAAGGGCATAACACGTGGAGATATGTCCTCACGTGAAATTTGATATGAAAATAACCCTTCACTTCCTCTCTTCGATCGGCAATACTAGCACTTCCGGTTTCCGGATTTGCACCAAAAGTTGATCAATTCATCCTACTGTTCTAGTAAGTAAATATACCAAATTTCATCAAAATCTGTTGAGCCGTTCAGGCTGTACACATCTATACGGACGGACGGACAGTCATCATGCTAAAAATACTTTTTTCTGTTAAGAAAATGCATGATTCGTGGAGATATGTACCTAAAAATATCCATAGGTGAAATTTGGTGTGAAAACAATACCTCCCTTACTATGGTCGGTCGGTAAAAAAGAAACGCTACTTGTATAGGTAAAATGTCACTTCCGGTAGTCAGATCATGATGAAATTTGGTATCTGAATTTTTTTCATATTTTTAAATCTATATACAAAATATGAAGCAAATATCTCGAAGCAAACTGGTACTTTACTTGAAAGGTAAACGCAACCAGTGTAGGTAAAGTACCACTTCCGGTTAACCGATTTTGACGAAATTTTGATAGAAATCTACAAACTGTGAATAATATCGGTGTACCAAATTTCGAAGTCCTAGCTTGATTAGTTTTTGAGTAAATTTGCTTACAGACATTACATACATACATACACACACACAGACATAATTCGAAAAATGGTATTTTCCGACTCAGGGAGGTCTAAAACGTCAAGATCTATCGAAATCTCGAAGTCGAAATTTTTGACGATTCCAATACTTCCCTTATACGAAGTATGCGGGAAAGTAAAAATGGAAGAACTCAATAATGGGGTGAGCGGAGGCTGAGGGTTCATATCGTGTCGATGTCGTGGTCGGGGTCGTAACTGGCCTCTCCATCCTGTCCTCCCTATTTATTCATACCCATCTCATCAAAAATGAGTGTAAAATTTACAAAGCAAAGTAAAAAATTAAATACAATGTGTAACAAACATATATGTGAAGATGTGTTTACTAGTGTTTACTCATAACATAATTTGTAAATAGTATTTTGTAATTTTAATTTATTTTAAAATAAATATAGTATATTACATAAAACATTATTTGTTTCTTGTAGATATGTAAATTACATACAAGTATGTAGAATTTTCAGTTAAGTGGAAAATCATTTATTTGGATATAAAACCAACATTTTGGCAATAATCTGAGATAAGCATAATTGATTGCTGAAATGTCAGTTTTATCTGCAAATAAATGATTTTTCACTTAACTGAAAATTCTACAATTTTTAATTCTCAATATTCCTTCTAAATATAAATAAATTTAAAAAACACAAGCACCAACCACTTTTTTTAAAAAAACTTTTAAGGTTTAGCACCGCCAGAAAGCGCAAAACGCCGTTTCAGAAAATAACATTGCGTGTCCAGGTCTGTTAACGGATGGTCTGTGTTGTCAATCTGTGGTTGTCAATATAAAATTCAAAATTTAAATCGTTAATATTACTTATTAGAAGAATATATATTTTAAAATTGGTAATACATTAATCAATTAAAAATGGATCTTTATTCACAAGAAGACAGAAAATATCCAATATATATAGGTACTTTTTATTTCCTATTTATGTTTTTTTCATTTAAAGTAATATTAATTGTTACATAAATTATTTTTTTTAATATTATTTGTAATATTATTCCTTAAATTGAATTATTAAATAGTTTATATATAAAAATATAATGATTTAAAATAATGAAAACAATTCTTTTTTTTAGGTCTTCTATATTGTGTATTTATTTCCATTTTATAATTTTTGATCTAAAGTAATGTTTTAATTGTCACTTAAATTAATTTTTTAAATATTATTTGTAATGATATTCCTTAAATTGGATTTTTAATAGTTATATATATAAAGATAAATGTTTTAAAATAATAAAATTAATTCTCTTTTAGGCCCTCTATATTTGTGTGAAAATTGTCAGACAAATTTTATAAGTGAGGAATTTTTATCTAAACATCTAAAGAAATGTTTTCATAAAAAAATATTTTCAATTTTAAAAAATGATGTAAAACTCAAAAAGGATACAGAACAATATTTAGAAGAAAAATTTGAAGAAGATACTGATTCAAACTATACAGAAGTGAGGCATTTGGAAAGTAGTAATTTTAAAGAGAAGATTGATAATATAACTCATTTAAATCCGCGTTTATTAACTCATACAGGTGAAAACCCTTTTGAATGTTATTATTGTAAAAAGAAATTTAATCAAAAATCTGATTTAAAAAGACATTTATTAATTCATACAGGTGAAAGGCCTTTTGAATGTAATTATTGTAAAAAGAAATTTAATCGGAAATCAAATTTAGATACTCATTTATTAATTCATACAGGAGAAAAGCCTTTTGAATGTAATTATTGTAAAAAGACTTTTAATCGGAAATCAATTTTAGAAGATCATTTATTAATTCATACAGGAGAAAGACCTTTTGAATGTAATTATTGTAAAAAGAAATTTAATCGGAAATCAATTTTAGATAGTCATTTATTAATTCATACAGGAGAACAGCCTTTTGAATGTAATTATTGTAAAAAGAAATTTAATCGGAAATCAAATTTAGATAGTCATTTATTAATTCATACAGGAGAAAAACCTTTTGAATGTAATTATTGTAAAAAGAAATTTAATGATAAATCTGCTTTAAAAAAACATTTATTAATTCATACAGGAAAAAAGCCTTTTGAATGTAATTATTGTAAAAAGAAATTTATTCATAAATGTGATTTAAATAAGCATATATTAATTCATACAGGAGACAAACCTTTTGAATGTAATTATTGTAAAAAGAAATTTAATGTGAAATCAAACTTAAATACACATTTATTAATTCATACAGGTGAAAAACGTTTTGAATGTATTTATTGTAAAAAGAAATTTAATCAAAAATCAATTTTAGATGGACATTTATTAACTCATAGTGGAGAAAAACTTTTTGAATGTAATTATTGTAAAAAGAAATTTAATCAAAAATCAACTTTAAATACACATATATTAATTCATACAGGAGAAAAACCTTTTGAATGTAATTATTGTAAAAAGAAATTTAATCGAAATTCTTATTTAAAATCACATTTATTAATTCATACAGGAGAAAGACCTTTTGAATGTAATTATTGTAAAAAGAAATTTAATCGGAAATCAATTTTAGATAGTCATTTATTAATTCATACAGGAGATAAGCCTTTTGAATGTAATTATTGTAAAAAGAAATTTAATCTGAAAACAGCTTTAAATAAACATTTATTAATTCATACAGGAGATAAACCTTTTGAATGTAACTATTGTAAAAAGAAATTTAATGATAAATCAGCTTTAAAAAAACATTTATTAATTCATACAGGAAAAAAGCCTTTTGAATGTAATTATTGTGAAAAGAAATTTTTTCATAAATGTGATTTATATAAGCATATATTAATTCATACAGGAGAAAAACCTTTTGAATGTAATTATTGTAAAAAGAAATTTAATGTGAAATCAAACTTAAATACACATTTATTAATTCATACAGGTGAAAAGCCTTTTGAATGTAATTATTGTGAAAAGAAATTTAATCAGAAATCAATTTTAGATGAACATTTATTAACTCATACAGGATAAAAACCTTGTGAATGTAATTATTGTAAAAATAAATTTTTACAAGAAATCATCTTTAAAAAAACATTTATTAATACCTACAGGTGAAAAGCCTTTTGTATGTAATTATTGTAAAAAGAAATATAATCGGAAATCATTTTAGAATATCATTTATTAATTCATACAGGAGAAAAGCTTTTTGAATGTAATTATTGTAAAAAGAAATTTAACAAGAAATCAATTTTTGATAAACATATATTAATTCATACAGGAGAAAGATCTTTTGAATGTAATTATTGTAAAAAGAATTTTAATCAGAAATCTCTGAATTAAATAGACATTAATTCATACAGGTGAAAAACCTTTTGAATGTACTTTTTGACAAAGGAAATTAAAACATAATTTTCTGTAAATAAACATTTATTAATTAATATTTTAATGTTACTGAAAATCAGATATTTATTTTAATATCATTATATAAACTGCTCTGCAAAATTATCGCATCACTATTAATTTTACCAACAAACCCAATAAATTTGTATTGTATTTCATATTAAATTAATAAAACTTACATTTTGTGAAAAAGAAAGAAATTTAAAAAATGAAATTGATTTAATTCTATTAAATGTTTTGATCAAAAAACAGTTTAGTAATAACTTGTAACTCCTCCTCTTGCTTTTATTACTTTGATTCTTTTTGGCATTGATAGAATTAAATTTTTTATTTCTTCTTGGGAGATATTGGCCCATTCCTCAATTGATGTATTTTCTAATTCTCCAAGTGTCCAATTGGGTTGACTTCGCCTTCTTAGTCGTCTCCCCATTATGTCCCATAAATGTTTCATAGGATTTAGGTCAGGTCTTCTTGCAGGAAATGACAGAACAGATAAACCGACATCTTTCAAGTTTTCTTTTTCAGTATGAGGACGAGCATTATCTTGTAAAAAAAGAAATCTTTCTCCAATTACAGAAGCAAAGGCATTACATATTGCTCTAGGATTTCTCTTATGTACCTGTCAGCATTCAGAGAACTTCAAGTTAGTGTGTGAAGTTCCGTAAGAGCATCGAAATTTATCGCTCCCTATACCATGATAGAACCTCTTCCAAAACTTGGTGATATGTTAGACTCTTTCCCTTCCATCAGTAGAGTGTAGGGCAAACCTAGACTCATTTGAAAACAAAACTCGCCTCCAATCATCCAATGTCCAATTTGCATGTTGTTGAGAAAATCTGTCTCAAAATTCGATGAGCCCTGGTTAAAAGAGGGCCTGTTGCTGGTCTCCTTGATTTCAAGTCACCTTCATGCAGACGTCTTCTTACTGAGGAACAAGAAATTTTAGTGTTCCGAGCATTTTCCAACATGCCACTCAATTGGTTATTTGAGAAAAAGCGATTTCTTAGAGCAACAAGATGAATAAATCGGTCATTCCACTAATTTGTACTTCTTGGGCGGCCTTGACCTGGTCTTCTTGAATGATTTTCAGTCTCTCTAAACCTTTGAAGAACTCTGGATACAGTTGATTGATTAATTTCTAGGCGTCTTGCAATTTCCCTTTGGCTCCTCCCTTCTTCAGATAATGTTATGATCCTAACAGAGTCATGTTCCAATAATTGGTAATTTCGATTCATTTTTATTTAATAGAAATCAATTCGTGATTATTTTATGAAAATTAAAGTAATTGATAATGAAAAAAAAATTTTGAAGAAAAAGAATTGTTTTAAAAATTATGCTTAAAATAAACTTTAGAGAACTGATTAGTTTAAATGATTTTATTTCAATAAAAGATAACATTTAATTTAATTTATTTTTGTTATTTGAGTATTTTACTATTATTTTGTAATACAGTGGCGCAACCAGAATTTGATAATGGGGGGGGGGGGTTTGACTAGCTGCTCCACCTTCCTATGGTGGGGTCCTCTCAAAGACAAATTTTAATTAAGATTTTTTTAAATTAAATATTTAAAAAAAGTTTTGTAAATGAAACACTGATTTTACAAAATCTCGCAAAAAAATTTAATTTTGTATTTTATTTACTCGTATTCAGTTTTAGAAAGAAAATATTTTTTCCAGCTATAAGTAAATCATTTTAGATTTCCTCATGGAATGGCCGGCCGTTCGTTACCGAGATTATGTCTAAACAAAATGAGATATTGTCTTGAAATTTGATATTTAGATGTTTTTTTTTTGAGTATGATGGGCAGGGATTGGATTGTTTTTGGACAAGATCGCGGACCATAAGTAAGGGTAGTTTAAAGAGGTGTCAAAGCATATTTTATTGATTTTCTCAATAAATACCGATTTTTATGAGAATTATCATACTATCGTATTAAATTTATATTAATTCTATTTAGAGATAATTGAAAAATTGTGTAATTTTTATTTAAGTGAGAAATTTAATATAATATGTTTAAAGAAAAATATGTATAAAAGATTTGTTTACAAATGAGATACACATCATTATTGTTAATGATATTTTGTAATAATCTATTTTCAAATAAATATGTCACATACAACATTATTCTTTTCTTCTAGACATGCAAATTATGAAATTTTTCAGTTAAGTGAAAAATTATTTATTTGGGGATAAGACCAACATTTCAGCAATTTTCTGAAAAAAAAAAAAAAAAAAATTATTTCTGAAATGTCAGATTTAGCTCTAAATAAATAATTTTTCACTCAACTGAAAAATTTCATAATTTTTTCATTCCTCTCGCTCCCCTCATTCAAATGATTCAAAATGGATTTTAAAAATGGTGCCAGGCCGGTTTTTTTACATCAATTAGTTCATATAGGGGCCACTTTTTAGCAGCGCCAAACGCTGTTTCACGAATTTAACATTGCGTGACCACCCGGTGCGACCCGGAGACCCGGTGTCTGTTATGTGCAGTGAGGTGGTCCTATGGTTTGTGATGTAGTTGTTTTTTTTATTGTCAAAATAAGAATAAAAAATTAAAACGTTAATATTACTTAATAGAAGAATATATATTTTAAAATTAATATTGCATTAATCAATTAAAAATGGATCTTTATTCACAAGAAGACATAAAATATCCAATATATATAGGTACTTTTTATGGTTTTTCATTTAAAGTAATGTTAATTGTCACTTATATTAATTTTTTTAATATTACATGCTATTATTCCTTAAATTGAATTATTAAATAGTTTATATATAAAAATATAATGATTTAAAATAATGAAAACAATTCTTTTTTTAGGTCCTCTATATTCTTGTGTATCTTGTCAGACAAATTTTATAAGTGAGCAATTTTTATCTAAACATCTAAATAAATGTTTTCATAATAAAATATTTTCAATTATAAAAAATGAAGTTAAATTCAAAAAGGATACAGAGATTGATTTGGACGAAAAATTTGAAGAAGATACTGATTCAAACCATACACAAGTGAGGCATTCGGAATGTAATAATTTTAAAGAGATGATTGATCATATAACTCATTTAAATCCACATTTAAAAGCTCATACAGCCAAAAAGCCTTTTGAATGTAATTATTGTAAAACGGAATTTGCTCTAAAATCAACTTTAAAAAAACATTTATTAATTCATACAGGTGAAAGGCCTTTCGAATGTAATTATTGTAAAAAGAAATTTAATCGGAAAACAATTTTAGATAAACATTTATTAATTCATACAGGAGAAAAGCCTTTTGAATGTAATTATTGTAAAAAGAAATTTAACCGGAAATCAATTTTAGATGGTCATATATTAATTCATACAGGAGAAAAACCTTTTGAATGTAATTATTGTAAAAAGAAATTTAATCGGAAGTCAATTTTATATAATCATTTATTAATTCATACAGGAGAAAAACCTTTTGAATGTAATTATTGTAAAAAGAGATTTAATGATAAATCAGCTTTAAAAAAACATTTATTAATTCATACAGGAGAAAAACCTTTTGAATGTAATTATTGTAAAAAGAAATTTACTCAGAAATCAACTTTAAATACACATTTATTACTTCATACAGATGAAAAGCGTTTTGAATGTTTTTATTGTAAAAAGAAATTTAATCAGAAATCATCTTTAAAAAAACATTTATTAATACATACAGGTGGAAAGCCTTTATAAGTAATTATTGTAAAAAGAAATTTAACAAGATATCAATTTTAGATAAACATTTATTAATTCTTAAAGGAGAAAAGCCTTTTGTTTGTAAATTTTGTAAAATGAAATTTAATCGAAATTCTTGTTTAAAGAGACATTTGTTAATTTATTCAGGCAAAAAGCTTTTTGAATGTAATTATTGTAAAAAGAAATTTAATCGCAAAGCTCCTTCAACATCACATCTATTAATTCATACAGGAGAAATACCTTTTGCGTGTGATTATTGTATAAAGAAATTTATTCAAAATTCAATTTTTAAAAACATATTTATTAATTCATACATGAGAAACAATTTAAATGTAATTTTTGTAAAAAAGTAATTTATTAAAAAAATTATTTCAATAAGCATTTATTAATTCATACATGTTTAAAAAATATTTTAATGTAACTGAAAATCAGATATTTATTTTAATATCATAAGTATATATTATTTTTATAAATGTTTAATTTTTATTGTGTATTGTAATAAATTGTATATAATTTATAAATATAAAAATATGTCAAGTTGTCAGTCCATCAAGTCAGTTCTTTTTTGGTTTTCTTCACGTAGTACAACTGAATTAAACTTATTCAAAACTCCTTTAATTATTTTATATTCACTAGTGAAATATTCCAATAAAATACATTATTGTTATATTATTGTGTTTCATTTTACCATACTTTACCATATATATATAAAACACTTAACAAATTAACTAAAATTTCTTGGATTTTTTTGTTTTTTTATAATTAATATTTTTTCCTGGATATGAGGGAAAAGTTCAGAAAATTGTGAAATTTTAAACTTTTTTCATCATATAAAATAAATTAATTTGATCAAAATTCCACATTTAAAAAATATGATTGTGAATATCCAAAACAATATTTTCACTATTATTATCAAATGATGAATATTTGTAAATAATTATATTAATATTAATTACATATTCAAATATAATTTTAATATCTATATATTTAATACGATAGTGTCCGTCTGTACGCAAAAAACTCCAGAGCCTAAACTACAAGGAGTAAGGTAACCAAATTTTTCTGAGGTGAAGGGTACCTCAAATGATGAAAAATAAAAAAGAAATTAGAATCTTAGGTAACTCCTGAGCTGAGCTGCGGGTGTTCTATTTTCCAGAAATATATATAAAGGAGAGTGTTTGTATGTATGTAATTTGTTTACTTTTTTGCTGTCATAGAAACAGATATATATATATAATTAGAACCTCTCTCTCCCTCTATTTAAAATTTTAAAAAATGGAGTGTTCTAGCCAAATTAAGAAATTTAAATTCCTCATGCAACATTGATTGGTAAATGAATTGGACTGGAAGAGGAGACATATGATTAGAGAAATTGGGGAAAAATCAACCGAAATGTGTAATTAAACAAAAAAATTCAAGAATTATGATACGGATACGACTTACATACAATTAACATACAAAATGTAGAATTTGAAAAAGTATAAATATTTAAATACTTAAGATCTCTAATCACGAAGGATAATATTCGAGAAGAATTTAAATCGACGTTGTAATTGAGTAATGCCTGTTATTATGCAGTAAAGGGGCTTATCTCATCAAAGACGATCAAAATTAAAATATATAAAACAATTATTTTTCATGTTGATCGATGACTAGGGTGACCATATTTCGAAAACACCAAGCCGGGACAAACGGTATACCTTTTTTTTAGAAAAAATTTTGAAAAAAAATTACGAAATGTCCTAAATATTGAAAAAACAGTAGGGTGTCCCGAGGGCAGAGCACCTAAAGACGGGACGTTTGGTCACCCTATCGATGACTCTGGGAGACGAGAGTAGATTTGGAGTATTTGTGAGATTAATATTGTTCGCAGCATTTATAGGCCAAAAGAAGATGAGGTCACAGGGGGATGGCGGAGATGGCATAACGAGAAATAATGTCCAGATATAGTTAAGGTTATAAAATCAAGAAGGCTGGGATGGGAAGGGGACGTGGTTGGAATTGGAGAAACTAGAAATTGGGAGAAACCGATTGGGAAACATCCGGTGGAAGACCAAGGACCAAGGTGGGTGGACAATGAAGGAAGGGACTTGGGAGAGATGGGACAGGGTAGGATTTGGTTGTAGCTCAGGATAGGGACGCTTAGAGAAATATGGATGCTGCGGCTAAGAACTTTCGAAAACTGTAGAGACACAGAGTTAGATAAATACAATAATAATATATAATTAATTTACTGATTAAATTAAAATATATTTTACAAGAAAACAAATACATGTCTTATCTACTTATTGAAACAAAATGGATGAAAACCTTTTACATACAGACTTTCAACCAAATACTATGTATCACTCGGGGGTAAAGGGGGCGGAGCCCCCGTCTAGGTGTTAAGAGAGCCGAAGGCGCTCGGAGCAGCTAGTATTATAATAATCTATTATAAATATAATGAAAAAATTTAACTTTTAGTTATGAAAAATATAATAACAGATAAAAGTAACTATTTTATTTTTCTGGGATTTATTTTGAAATCACATATTCTGAGTAATTTTAACAGTTTGAACACCCTTTGTTCAATGGACATGTTGAATACTATAAGCTTCCTATTGCTTCGTTCATTGGGAATGTTGATTTAACAAACCATTCGTCAAAAAAAAATTGTTAATTCTTTATAACATTTTGAAGGAGCTTGTTTTAAACCATAGATTTTTTTTAACAAACAACATTTTCTTTTAGGACAATTAATTTTAACAGGACCTTTTTCATTATATGCATATTGGATATATTTTATAAATTTTTCTATAAAAATGACAAAGTTTATGGATGAATTGCTTCATATTCAATTAAAAACGATGGGCGCATTTAGTTTTATTTATTTATATGAAACACATCAAGTCAAATTTCTGTAATAATAAAAATTTTATTAAACACTGACAAATTCTTTTATTATGCAATAAAATTGATAGATTAATCGCTAAAAATTAATGATGAATTCTTATTAATCAGGTTTAGTGCCAATGATATTGGGGTAGATTTTTTTTATATTTGTCCCGGAGAGAAAATGAAACAAAGCAATAAAACAGGTGTGGCCAAACATTTAGCTTTTAGGGGCTACTTTTTCAATAAAGTATAGTCTGCGGGCGACTATGGTTATGGGCAAATAATTTTTAAATTTTAGAAGATAATTAAAGAAGTCATTATATCGCCGATTTAAATTGCAAACCTCCACTTTTGGTCAAAAATTACATTTTCACACTATTAGAAAGAGAAAAACACCTTACATTGGCTATGAAACACCGCTATTAAGCACCTATTTAATTGAATCCGCTGTTTTGTTTTGATCGCATTCATATAAGAAAATGCGGATTCACATAAATATGTGGAGCCAAAGAAGGCATTGAAGCGAGCAACCATTGTCCAAATATTTGGATATTTATCTTTGCTTATTAGTTTCCAAAAATTGTTATCTGAAACCATTGATTTTAGATTTATATCGCATTTAATATTTAGTATTTCTTCTAATTCTGCTATATTTGTACTATTAAGAAAATTATGAAGTTTCTGAGCAAGACTTTCAACGTCGATGTCATTAAATGGGTAAGATAAAAAACAGGCAATATCTTCAAGTTCACTTAGTTTGAGAAATCTATCAAATTCATTTAAAAGCATTCCAATAACATCAGCATATTTGTCGTAAGCAACAGTCTTGTTATTTTTAGATTCATCTTTCAGATTTTGATAGTGTTTTAAATCACGACACTTTAGTTGCATTGCAAGCATATTTAATTTTTCTTTAAATGACTTCAAAATGCTAATCATATGTATTATTGTTTTACCTTTACCCTGTAGCTGCTGATTTAATTGGTTTAATTTTTCAGTAACATCGCAGAAAAAGCAAGATCGAGAAGCAATTTTTGATCATTTAATTGCAGATATGAATCACCTTTAGATTGTAAATATGAGGTTATTTGTGGTAGAAGTTCTCTAAATCTTGCTAAAAATGTAGCACGACTTAACCATCTTACATCAGTATGAAGTAACAGTTCATTGTGTTCTTCACCGCATTCATTCAGTAAAGCGCTTAACTGAAGACGTGACAAACTTTTAGATCTTATGGAATTTACAATTTTAAATGCAACATCCATAACATGATTGAATTTTAACACTTTTGAACATAATATTTGAGTATGTATGATACAATGATAGTCAATAAAATTTGGAATGTCATCATCTCCTTTACACAAAGCAACGAAGCCACTTTTGTTGCCAATCATTGCCCCGTCAGTGTTTATTGATACCAACTTGCAGATTGGAAAATTTGTTCGTGCAATATAATTTTTAAATAAATCAAAGATATCTTGACCTCTTGTGCGATCATGCATTGGAATAATAGTTAATAATTCTTCTGTAACCAACATATCATCGAAAACCATTCGAATAAAAACACATAATTGTGCAGTACCGATATAGTCCGTAGATTCGTCAAACTGCAGTGATAATAAAACGCATTTATTAATGTTTTCATGTAAAATGTCTTCAAGATTTCGGCTCATTCCTTCTGTTCTACGCATAACTATTTCACGATAACGACATATTTTTGATTGATGTCATTATTTCAGATTTATTTTTGAAATTCTGAAACAATTTTCCATCTTTAATGAATGCCTCTTTCCATATTTCCCCATCTTGAAACGGTTTGTTGTGTTGAATTCAAGTTTCAGCAACTTTGAATGAAGCAATCATAGCTGTCTTTGAATTTGTATTGTATTTTAAAAAACTATTTTATTGTGCAGTTATTTGTGCCTTCAGTTGTTGCACTTTTGCTTTTCTTAACGCAGTGCCACGTGGATAATCTTCTTCGTAATTTTTATAATTTGTTAGAAAATGTCTTTTAACGTTTTCTTTCTTAGATAAAGCTACTGTTGCATTACAAATAAAACAGATACATTTATCTTTCATCATAGTAAAGAAATAATCTTCTTCCCATTCTCTGTGATAATGCTACGTTTTTTTCCGGCTTGTACTTGGATTATTGATTCTAAAATAATAGGGTTAAATATTATTTTAGAATTTATCTACTAAAGATATTATTACGGAATATTTAAAACAATAACTAACATACTTACTTCTGTTCGCTATCACTGACTGCCACTTCACTGGCTGTCACTTTACAATCTCTCTAACACATACTGATACTGATATGCGCCCTGACTATGTTCGCTACAGAGAAAAAGCAAGTTGAGACACACGGCCACACAGCTACCAACTAGCACCGACAGAGCGCGTTCAGTATTACTACATTGTTTATCTTATCAGGATAAATATAAACAGTATGTGTATGTTTCACAAATAATTTATTATTGTAAGATTAAATTATAGAATTAAGAATTTCAAACATTTATTTAAGTTAGAAAAGATTGTTCAACTTTGGCTTCGCGGGCCACTTTTAAAGCCTTTGCGGTCGACCGGTCGACCGCGGTCGACGTGTTGGCCACCCCTGCAATAAAAGAATCTCTTATTAATATTAATATTAATTATTTATTTATAAATATAATATAATAATTATTATTCAATAATAACACACACACACACACATATTTACTTAACATAAATACTTACATAAAATAAATTTTATTTTATTTTTTTTTGTTTGATTCAATTTGCAAATTTTCGTATAACATCATATTTTAATTTCTCTTGTTATATTAAATAAATTTACCCAACTAAAATTGCTCTAAAAAGAATAAAATAACTGACAAAGTTTATGGATCAATTTCTTCATATACAATGAAAAACGTTTAGCGCATTTAGTTTTCATTTGCTTTCTATTTTATTTCTATGCAATTCAATTCTTTATAAAGCTTTAATTTATATATATATACTTTCATACCACTCTAAAATACTTCATTAACAATTAACACTATTTCTTCTAATGTAATCAACTGTTTTGGATTTGATTGATAATATGTAAATTTAAGAAAATAATAATTATTTTAAAATTTGTTACATACTTTGATAAAGTATATTACGGTGAAAAATAATAAAAGATCAATTTCTTAGCTAATAATCCTGTAATTTTATTCTATAATAAAAAAAATTGTCAGTGTTTAATAAAATTTTTATTATTACAAAAATTTGACTTGATATTTTATATAAATAAATAAAACTAAATGCGCCCAACGTTTTTAGTTATATATGAAGCAATTCATCCATAAACTTTGTCAGGCTTATAGAAAAATTATTTTATTCTTTTTAGTCCATGAGAAAAAATGTTATTTTATAAAAAATTCTTATATTTATATTATTTTTCCTTTATTTTGAGACTATTGATGTCACGGAATCTCTAATTTAAAACAATTGGGGCTTATGTCCTCCATTCATCAGATTTCTGCTCAAGTATGAGGTAGAAACAATTGCAGACATTCCTTCATATTTCTATACAGAATAGCATGACAGGAATCAATGATTTAATAATAAATAATCTATTATATTATAATAGAGCAAAATAATTATGCATTTTAGAGAACTATTCGTTCCTTGATTTGTTGATCATTTTTGTAGAATCCTTTTCATTTTAAAACTTTATTATATCTTATCTTATCTTATTATGCTAGCTAAAATTGTATATATATATATGGGTTCTCAAAAACCGCTCTAACGATTTTTTTCAAATTCACACTAGATATAGTATTTATAAAGAAAAATTAAGTTTTATTGATCATATCTCTTGAAAAATACATCTTCATTATTATTATAATATTTTTAACAAAGTTGTATATATATAAACATAAGTTACAAATTTGTTTAAAATATATGTTTAAAATAATATATAAGTTATATATATATACATGCATATGAAGTTCATCTTTCTCGTGAAATAGCGCGAATTTCGTCTGTTTTAAAATTTCTTACGCAGAAGTTTTCACTTCTGTCGGCCAGTCCCACGACTTCCAATTTTGCTTTTTTAATTCCGAAAAACTGCAAAGCACGTTTTTTCGTCTTTAGTTTGTTTTATAACCACTTGGGGCGCTAAACAGTTTTTCAAAAAAAAAACTATAGAAAAAATATATATGAACCTATATATTATATATTTATGTATTATTGAGGAGCACAAGTTCATTCATTTTAATCAGATTGATGCAAATGTGTAACATTTAATAATTGTAATAAATAATGAAAGAATTGTATATCAATATTTTTTAAAGGGTAGAGCGAGAGCTCGGTGTCCCAGGTATTAATATTACCAGCCAAATCCAATAATAATGAATCATTTTTTTTAACTTAAGTACCGAGCCGAGGCTCGGGGTCCCGGTACTATATAGTAAATTACATATTAAATAATTTACAAGATTAAATAATCTAACGTTTATTATAGTATTATTTATCTATCAGCTCTGAATTTAAAATTTAATCTTAAAGGATTTTATTATTTTTCATTATTTTAATATATTTCAAAATAATTGATCCTCAGGTACACTTAAGAGATATTAAATGTAGTAAAATTAATTTTTTTTATTTTAATGAAATTATATAAAAAAATTGGTAATAGGTTTACTTGAGTGTTTATCATTCAAATTTAATAAATATGTAACATTATTAATAAAACACTAAATAACAAACATGATGAAATCAAAAGCGTTACTTTGATATCAATAGAAAATTCAATTAACCTCTTAATTATATTATTTATAGTTTAAATCAAATAAACCTGTAATCCATGATGAAAGAAGATATTGGCATATAGACTGATCAAAATAGAATTAAGAGCTCGACTAGTAATTTGCCTACACTGGTTAAGTCTTAGTCATTAATCTCTGTCACTAGTAGGTATTTGAAATTAATACATATATATATATATATATATGGATCTTATCTGAAAGGAGCATCGCTACGGTTTAATATCCAAATAATAACCGAATATTTAAATTAGTAAAAGTAAAGTTTAACGTTGATAATTATTTAAATAAACATAAAAAATTTCATTCTTAGAATAAGAAAAAGTAAATTTGTCTATTTTTAAAAGTTACATTTTTTTAATTTTCCAATTTTTTTAATTTTCTTTAATCTAATTTTAACATCTAGTTGTAAATTGGTTAACACTCCCCCAAGTAAGTGCGGACTACCCAGTTGATATTGTATATTTGTTCTTAGGTGTTAATTACTTCTTTGTGAACAATATATTTGGTCTTTTTTCTGTCTGAAGGGTGTTCAACCTTTCAGAAGAACTTGTTTTGCAACATGCTAAGTACTACTTGGCCATGAAAGAAACAGACACTCCTCAGATCTAAGTCAGCCATCTTTAAATTCTGCCCTTGTGCTTTATTAGCATATTTTTACAGAGAAGTGCAGAAATTTGAATTGCAAATGATAGTATAACGGAATAAGAGAAATACAAGGAATAAAGACCGTTTCTTCTTGACCTATAGATATTGTCGCTTCAATAATATAGTTATGTAGAGTTCACCTGCAGCCTGATACCGTTATAGGGTTGGCTTTAAGTTGTGGAGTAGCATTATTGGAGTACAAACTTTGGAGAAGAAATTTGAGGTGGTATTCAAGGGAGGTTAAGAGTGAAGAAACGCTGGGTAGAGCCTCTTCAGTCTCAACCAGTGAGTCATACTTTACAACAGCAGAATGTGCTTTTTCCAATATCCAAATATTTATTATATTTGCAGAGATGTTTATTGGAGTGAATATTACCCTCTCCTGTAACTTTGATTGACTTTTCTGCACATTGACATTTAAATTAAAATATATTTTGTCAAACAGTGTCAAATAGTTGTACATTTACTTTCAGTATATTCTAACAATTAACCATCAACCATTCGCCGTATTCATCTGATTTAAAACCGTGTGATTTCTATATACCATTGCAAAAATTCATTTGTCGATGAAAGGAAACCGTTAGAAGAGGCCATTCAAAAGACTCATTCTCAAGAACATCTCTAAACATGACCTAAAACACTCATTTGACGTGCTTCTTGAACTTGTATTTTGCTGTATAGAGTCTCAAGAAGACTATTTTGAATAAAGTAACTAAGTTTCGCCAAAAAATAACTTTTTGTTTCCATTTCTAAAAAGTTATGTTTACTTAGGAACGCATCTTATATATTAATATTTATAATGAAAATATTTATTTTATGGTTTCCTTATTTCATCTTTTGTGGTAGTGGCATCTATTTTTCTAATATGCTGCGATTTAGTTTTAATCCTTGATTTCATTGATGTGATATTCATACCTTTACATTTGGTTTTTATGGAAATCTTTATCGATCGAGTGCATGTACTCCGTATCTCGTTCTTATCTTTCTCTCCTGTTCAATCGTGGATTTCATTTCCCAGGTATCATTTAAATCTAGAAAACTGTTCCCTATCCAGCACCCGGGAGGCGCCCGATGGGAGACCCAACACCTCCACACGAGTCTATGAATATGAATTTCTCTCTTCTTACTAAATTGTTTGACGGGTTCAGTTTTCTGTAAAACCGCGGACCACTCAAAAAAATTAAGCCGAACACACAATGCGTCATATCACATACAATTTTAGATAAAACCTTGTAAATAGTAAAAAATGAGGGATATATTTATTAAAGCTTTTATGGTTTATTTCGTAATTATTATAGTAAATTAAAGTTAATTATTTTAGTGAAAGAGGCCACATATTTGTATAATTTATTTATTTATTATTACGTACAACGTTTATTGATTCAATAAATAATTTATGCAAATATGTGATCTTTCACTAAAAATTATTTTAATAATAATAAGGAATTTTGTGAATAAATAAGGCTTAGTATTTATTTTAAAGAGGCACTAGAAACCTAGTAGTGTGGGGGTCGAACCCACTAAAAACACCTTCTTAAGGTTACAACTGAGCAATGCACATCTTGCAAATTTTCTTTTATAGTTGATATCTCAGGAGTCAGGATCAGACCCAGTGGCTGACCCTTATTATTGTTAATATATTTTTCTCGTTTCGACCAAATTATCATCCCCTATCTTTAATGTGATACCTATTTGTGTGGCTTTAGCCTTTTAAGTCCCCGTAGCATGAGTGGAGTTTCATCCAACATGCGAAGGTGAGTGACCCAGGACTCTTTGAATGACTATTCGCATATTTGGTCACCACTTCACTGACTAATTGAACATTCAGGTCTCTTTGCAAGTTGTCCTTTCTAATATTCCAAGGTGCATCTACTAAAGTTGTACATTGTTTTGAAAAGATTGTATGATGGTTAGGTTGAATTTTTTATACAACCCCAAAGTTGTAGTCTATACGTCCACGCTGGTCTTAGGACTTGCTTGTATATTAATAATTTATTTTCAGTTGTTATCTATGAACTTCTTCCGAGCAACCAGGACATTTTTTTGAACTTGATGTTTAGATCCGTTTTTTTAATTTTGCTCTTTCCATTTTAGCTTGGCTTCCACCGTCATACCTAAATATTTTGCGGTATTTGAATAAGGAACAAGATGTCCATTGATATTTACTCTCACGGTTTCAAACTTTTGATTTGTGAAATTGATTTAGCTTCATTAAGCTTTATCTTCTACCTTTGTGTCCAATCAACTAGCCGATTTATGGATCTTAGTAATTTCTTAAATTATTCTACTACATCTTTATTTATCACCATGAGCGCAGTGTCATCAGCGGAAGTTGCCACTGTAGTCTCTTTGAGTTGAGGCAAGTTTCTTGTATTAATTGCATACAATACAGGCCCAAGAACACTTCCTTGAGGCACGTCTGCCTTGGTTCTAGGTCAGAGTAAGCATTTTTATATTTTACGCGTAAGTATAGCAAAAGAAAGAACTCCTCTGGGAAATTTCTATGAAGCTTATATGCAAGTCCCTCATGTCAGACCTTGTCGAAAGCCTGTTCCACGTCCAAAAGGACAGCTGAATACATCTCTTTATTTTCAAGGGATTTTTCTATTGTATGTGTTAATCTATGTACCTGTTCGATTGTTGTATGTCTTTTTCTAAATCCAAACTGGTGGTCAGGTGTTAATTTTCTTTCCTCTATAATAGTGAACCTCCTCAAAAACATATTATTAAAGAGCTTCGAGATTGTAGGTAATAAAGATATTGGTCTTTCGATTATAGGCTTATTTGGTTTGTGGAGCATTATTACTTTAGCTACCTTCCATTGTGTTGGGATATGCCTTAATCGAATTACCCCATTGAATATATGTAATAATTTTTGGAGTGCCGTTGTTGGTAAATGCTTGAGAATTTCTCCCGTAATAAGATCATAACCAGGTGATTTCTTTTTATTTAGTTATTTGATGTAATTTTTTAATTCTTTTATGGTTACTTTCTTTATTACAGCTTGATGGTGTTAATCAAAGGAGTTGTATCTTCAAGATTACTTTGTTTTGGACCAGGCATAAAGGTTTTCTCCAGGCACATGGCGAACAGTTCTGCTTTTTCTTCAGCACTTTTAGCCCAAGTTCCATCTTCTTTCTTTATATGTGATTCTAGGCTTTTTGGTCTTTTTAAGCTTTTCATTTTCAAAGAAAATAATCCATGTCTTTGTGAGATGTTAGCCTCCTGAGAAATGTTTGAACATTATGATTTTTATTCTTCTTGATCTTAAGTTGATTACAGAGCAGAGCAAGTTCAAATTTCTTTTATTATCTGGAGTTCGATTTTTTGCCAGGTTTTTCTGGGTTTTCTCTTTTTTAAAATAAGTTCTTTCACCTCTGAGGGGTAGTAAATAAGATTTAGATGTATTTTTGAAAATTGAGGAGTGCTTTCCCAGGATGCTCTCTGTATAAATACATTAAATTTTTCTAACTCTTCTTCAAGTTAGAGTGTTGTATTTAAAGGTCCTTAAAGGTCTATATGTTCCTCTAGCAGCTGTATGAATAAAGGCCAGTTTGTTTTATTATTTACTAGTTGAGGTGGTTTTTGTTGTGTTTTTACCATTATATCTCCTGTAACTTTGAATACTACTGGCGAATGGTCAGATGCAAGATCATCACTGTTTTCAACATATGTATAATGTACAGATATTCCATTCACAATGGTCTAAAAGGTCAGGAATTTTATTTAAATCAGATGGCCAGTACGCAACTTGAGTGAAAGTCAAGTTTCAAAGCCCGTCCTGCTCTGAACAACTCTCTACCCTTTGTGTTAGCCTTGAACTCCAATAGGTGTTTTTAAAATTAAAATCTCCCCCAGGAATAAAATGATCACCTAATGATTTTAAAACTGCATAAAAATGTTTTTTAGATGATGTCTTAGCGGGCAATAGATTACAGATATTTTAAATTTTCCTTTATTTAGTAAATAAATATTTATTATTGTCACTTGCATTATGTCTTCCTCAATTTTTATATCTTGGTAATGATTAATATTAGTTTTGATTAGTATGGCAAATCCGCCCCTGGCCTTATTGCTAGGATGTGCAGCATGGTAGCAACTAAAGTAGTGAACCTAGAAGATGGAGTTTCTTTTTAAGTGACTTTCGGAGATCAAACAGATGTTAATATTTTCCGTCTTTAGAAATAATTCTAATTCAGTCATATGTGGTAAGAGACCATTTGCGTAGCAATTTTTAATCTGATATTTATCATGATTGCTGAAAAGGAACAGGGGGGGGGGTGTAAAAAGATGTGGGACGAAATCTAAATCTAATTAAATTAAGCAAATGAAATGGTATAATTAAATTTTTACATAAAAAAAAAATATAACACCAAAAGAGAGGCAAGTTTGATAATTACCAAAAATGGTCGAGTCGCGCTCGAAAAGTTGCAGCAGTACGGGCGCTGAGATTCTTCAATTGCGCTTCAATTTTGGTAATACGGTTTGTAAGCTTCGTGTTAAGCTTCAGTTAATTTTTAAAAAAAATTTTTATTTGAGTTTTTTTCCTTCAAAGCTCTTGTTTATAAGATCAAGTCTTTTAAGTATCTCATCTCATTGAATGGGGTTTTCGAGGTTTTCCCCCTGTTGCCTTGAAAGATTTAGATTTAGCATATGTTTGTGTATTATTTGATGATGAAGACGTCTGCATCATTAATGGTTGAACTTTAGTCTTTGTCTCCTGTGGGTTTTCTATGTGTTTCGTATTGCAACTTTTTTGATTTTTCATACGTTGTAGATGTTTGGCTACTTCGCGCCCTCTATAATTTGCAGAGTGGTGTTCGTTACAATTTACACAAGTGGGTTGTTAATTGTGATTTATCAGTATTCAGGTGTGTAATGATTGCTAAAGCATTTAACACATCTTGGTTCTTTTTGACAGGACTTTTGCGTGCGGTTAAACCCTTGGCACCTTTTGCACTGAGGTATAAGGTTTGTGGTTTTTCGAAGGGGTTCTATTTTTACTTTCATATTGAGAATTCATTTAATGTTGTAATATTTTCTGACTTCTCTTCGCGGTCGAATAATAGCATAAATCTTCTAATAACTTTACTTGACGTCATTGTTCGTCTTCTTTTTTTCTTTTTTAATAATGTTCACAGCATCTATTATTTTATGTCTCTTATGTTGTAGATCATCTAAAATGTACTGTTTTTCACAAGTTGGATGTAGACCTCTAGCCATAACTTTAAAGGCTTTATGATTTTTGTCTTCATATGTATACCATTGGATTCAATCAGAATTAAGCTTATTTGCCATATAAGTTATGAATTAGCATAAATATTTTACAAACATCGTTGTTTTGCGCTACAATTTTGCAATTTATGTTTTTATCAGCAACCGAAGCCAATATAATAATAGTTTTAACTTCTGCGAAGCTTGTTATTCCATTAACGTTTATTGGAGGAGGTTTTGCAGACTTTTAAAACTAAAACTATTTAAAAAAAACAACTAAATTATATTAAATGACTATTTTGGCGTTTTATTAGTTCAGTAGATGATCAAAATAAGTCCTAATATGTTGGAGGAGATCGAAATTGAGAAAATTATTATTAATAAGACAAAAATCTCTAAGTAACAAATTAATACCTTCTTTATTAATTTAAATAAATTCAATTTATATTCTAGAAATAATATATATATTTCTGAAATAATTATATTCTTATTATTTTTATTAGTAAAGAAAAAATAAAATAAATACAAAAGAATATAATTTATCTCTGACTTGTTCTAAAAATGTTCATAATAAAAAAATGACCCATGTTAAAAAGGTCTTCATCTCTCGTTAATTATTAAAACGAGACATTTCAACAACACTTTCTTCATTCAAATGTTCTATATTTAATTTCCATCTTTTATGGGTATTAAAAATTTATCAATAAAAAAAAAGACCAAGATGGATAATACTAGAATTAAATTAAATGAATTAAATTTAACATTTTTTATTATAAATAAAATAATTTTTTTTTGAAGTTATACTTCTTTAGGCGCGTTATGGAAAATTGATGGGGAGTGAAATTTTAAGATGTGTGACACGAAAAATTAACAGTTTTTTTGTTTTTCCAGAAAAATAAATTTTTATTTGCCTGAAGTAGGATTCGAACCTACCATGTCTCTCTTCGACTACGTCATAGCGCTCAAAGCAAGCGAGCGCTCTACCCACTAGGCTATGACGAATCCCCAACATTATTATTTTATTTTAACCATATATGCCATCCCATGGATAGATTATTAACAATTTTTTAATTAAACACAAAATATGAAGAATCTTGTTGAATTCTTGATGTCATATCTAATCTAAGGTGTGTAGAAAATTATAATAATTCCAAGAGTATATATATATATATATATATATATATATATATATTTCAATCTAATACCAGACCAAATAAATAGATAGATAGATAGATGTCAACATTTCGTTTCATTTGTGTTGTTTCTAATGGACCGCTTGAACATTTCATTTCGAATTATATATGTGTGCTAATAAATTATATTCAGTAGTGATTTAAATTGAATATTTTGATTGATATTACTTACTATTTGTGAATATTAGTGAAAACAAAAAATGTGCTTATATACTTTTGAGGTTAACTATCCGTATGTATTATTTATTGATATAAATTAATTATTTAATATAATTAACACTAAATATTATTAAATTATTAATGTTAAATACTTATTATTATATATTATTATTAATAATATATTATTATATTATTTAAATTTATATTAAATGTATATATTAAATATATTTTATTATATAAATATATTAATTTTCAATTTTTTTTTAATGATGCCAAAGAAGTATAACTTCTCACGCGCGTACATAAGTACACGCACCGCTTTTTTGTATTGGGTTGGCAACTAAGTAATTGCGGATTTTTTAAGAAAATCAAAGACAATTTTTTCATGGAACAAAATAACTTTATTCTGTAATGTATTGCCCATTATGATCAATGACCTTTTGCCATCTTTCAGGCAGCATCATAATCCCTCATTCATAAAACTTCTGGTTTTTATTAGCAAAAAACCGAATCAGATACGATTTGACATCATCATCATCATTATTAAAATTTTTACCATTCAAACAAAAAGTAATCAGATGGTGCAAGGTCAGGACTATATGGTGGATGTGGCAAAACATCCCAATCAAGCTCCAATAATTTTTGCCTTGCATTGTCATGATGGAATACAACACCTTTCCGATTTGTCAATTCAGGCCCCTTTTCTTCATCTGCATTTTTTAATTTCGTTAGTTGTTCAATGTAGACAACAGAATTGATCGTTCGGTTGGGTAGTAAGAGTTCAAAGTAGCCAATTCCTTTGTAATCCCACCAAAATGATAACAAAACCTTCTTTTGATTTGATCTTGTTTGAGCTGGTTCACCTGGCCTGCTCCACGTTCTTTTTCGCTTGATATTGTTAAAAACAACCCATTTTTCATCGCCAGTTATCAGTCGTTTTAAAAATGGATCAATTTCATTGTTTCTTTAGCAAATCGCAGCTGTTAATGCGCTGTGTTAATTGTGTTTCTCTCAGTTCGTGAGGAATCCATATATCGAGTTTTTGAACATAGCCAAGTTGTTTTAAGTGTTTTTCAATGGATGTATGTGATACCTGAAGCTTCTCTGCAATCTCACATGTTGTACTGTGACTATCTGAATCGATTATTGCTTTGATTAGGTCGTTATCAACTTCAACTGGACGACCAGAATGTTTTTCATCTTTGAATGAAAAATCCCCAGAACGAAATTTGGCAAACCAATTTTGACACTGCCGTTCTTTTAAGGCTTCGTGGCCATAAACAGCACATAACTTTTTATGAGCTTGCGATGCGTTTTTCCCTTTGCAGAAATATAAAAGCAAAATATGACGAAAATGTTCCTTTTGAACTTACATTTTTCAACGAACGTCAAACGAAAACTACGCAACCGTTCAAAAAACTTTTTTTACTGATTGACAGCTGAATTGCCAACTATCAAATACCAAAATGTGTTTTACATTTGGACTACGTCAGTAAACCTAAAAATTCAACTGAAGTCATCTATGAATTAAATCGGCAATGACTTACTTGCCAACCTAATAATAAATACTTACAAACATTGATTACAGTCATCCCAATAAAAGGTTGTTGGCACGAGTCATATATCCAGGTGGGGAAAAAGAGATTTGAAATAGCTAGGGCAAATTGCATTGCAATGACACTGGTAAAACCGAGTGTGCGAATTCCTGTAGGAAATGCTTGAACAACATAAATACTAGAAATTGACATTTGAATTGGTACAATAGAACCGTATAAAATTAGAGGATATGATGTACCGGTAAGGAAAAGTATTAGAAAAGATAATACTCCAGGAATTAAAAAAATGCCAGCTGAAACAAATAAATATATAAAAATAATTATTTAATTAATTTTTCCTTTTATAATATTTTATATCATTTATTATAAGTACAGTGATTGTGAAGAATAAAACTATATATAAAAAACTGTTGGAATAATTATCAGTAACATTACGAGGGTTGTCTTTTAAGTTTTACAATCGAAGTTTTTACAATCGAACAATAAATGATGTTAGTGAGTTATGGCAACATTGTATTCGTGACAAATGATGTTTGTTATTGCGAGCCAATGGCAACGTAGTAATTGACATATTAGGTTATTGATAGTGAACGTTTAAAAGAAGAAAGTTTGTGCGAAAATCGAAATCATTTGTGAAGGTTTGCGTTGAATGATTTTTGATGATTTTAAAAAAGGTCTTACTCAACAACAATACATAGAATCGCTTCGTGCAACTTTTGGTAACGAAGCACCATCAGAGAAGACTGTTTACAATTGGTTTGCAGAATTTCGTCGTGGTCGTGCGTTCGTCAGTGTTTCGAGGTAGTCCAAAATCAGTTGTCATTTCGAGAAACATCGATGCTGTGCGCAACATGATTAAAAAAGATCAGTATGTTACTTACAGACAGATAAAAGCGTATCTTGGCATATCGCAGACTGAAATACAATCGATTTTGCATGAACATTTAGGTATGAGAAAGATTTGTTCCAGATGGATTCCGCATAATTTTATCAAAATGCAAAAAAGGGTCGTGTTGATTGGTGTCAAGAAATGTTGTAAAAATTCGACCGAGGGCCTCCAAAATCTGTATATACATTGTTACAGAAGACCAAACTTGGATATATTTGCATGAACCTGAAAGAAGCAAACAACAATCTACTGTTTGGGTGTTTGACGATGAACCTACTCCCACTAAACAAACGAATATTTGAAGGAGAAAAACATCGAATTAATGTATCATTGCTCGTATTTACCCGATTTAACCCCTAATGACTTTTTCTTGTTCCCCACTGTCAAACAAAAGATGCGTGAGCAGCGATTTTCATCACCTCAAGAAGCTGTTGAAGACTTTCAAAACCATGATTCTGCGATATCAGGGTGGAGAATGTTTCCAGAATTGGTTTGAACGAATGCAAAAATGTATAGACCTTAAAGTCGTATATTTTGAGAAACCATAAAGAAGTTTTTTCCAACTTATTGGTTTCTGTTTCACTTTTTGTAAAAACTTAAAAGGTAACCCTCATATATCTACAAAATATGAACTTAATCGAACAAATGTTTAATTTATAGACACATAAAAATCATCGTAAAAAGTTAGTAATTTTTTGTTGATATCTTCAAATATAAATAAATTCTTAAATTTTATACTGCATTCGAAAAATCAACCCTTATAGCAACGTGCCCCGCCCTCCTTACTTTTATCATCATAATTATGTATGTAGATGCATAGAGATTGTGCAGTCTCTAATATTCCCCAGTGATTCTTGTTCCGACTAAGAACCCTATTTTCTATTACTATAAATTTATTTACATCACCTAAAGTCACATATATATATATATATATATTTATTTAAATTCGGTATTTATAAGTATATATGTAAGTTGTTTTTCTTACTTTATTAAAGTCAATAAAATTCTTCACATAGAGATAACAAATGGCCTTCTAATATGAAAATACTACTCTACTATTTATGTATATACTTTTTAAATAAATTCAAATCGTATTTATGAATGCAACTTATATTATAATCATTCAATTATAACGATATTCTATTATAAATAAATAAAAATAAACATTAAAGAAGGATTGTATTATTAAATAGTAATTGATAAAAACAATGAAATATATGTAAATATTTAAAGTAAAATTCATTATTAATGTATGATAATAGTTACAATTAAATTAAAATTGATTTGATTCATAATATTTTAATATACTTACACAATAGATAAGTTTTATCAATAAATCTTAATAAAATGATTGATAACAGATTGATTCCTAGAGAGATGCTTGCAGAGATTATTGATTGAACAAATCGATCAATTGAAATACTTAACTATTTTAAAGAATAAAGTTATTTATTATTTATACAATTGAATATTTTTATTAAATTAAATGTTAATATTTATAAAAAGAATAATATTCCATCTAAGACGACATTTAAATCAAAACTGGCTCTTTGTTGATGGTAACACGTCACGTTAAAAAATTAATTCCGGTACTTTCAGCGATTCAGTCAAGCTGAAATTCTATATATAGCAGTTTTATAGAATTTTTAATCATGTGAATAACTATCAAATATATATCTTTATTTTTACGGTCAGTTTAGAGGAAAAAATGAAAACTTGGTATAGGTAGTGACCCTCTTCCGGTTGAACTACATTTCCCAAAAGTTGATAGAATAATTTTGAATAATTCCCATGTACCAAATTTCATTATTCTAGCTCAAACCGTTTTGTCGTAATCTTGTCTACATACACACACACTGAGAGACATTTTTCTCAACCTCAGTGAAAATGACTCAGGGACCTTCAAAATGTATAAAAACATCAAAATCTCCACATCGAAAATTTTCTTGATCGCAATACTAAATATCTCTGCCGAGATAGTAAAAAGTTCAAAAGTAACTATTAACAGGGTTTCCAAAAGAAGAATTTGAATCAAAACCTAATCGTTGTTATTGATTATTAATTTATTTAAAATTACCTGACCAACCTTCCGATTTTATAAGATAATCATTAATGACAATTAATTATGAAAATTCTATACCGAAAAATGAATTGTTAAATTTTTCCCATTTTGTCATTGCCAGTGCCGGCGCAACTCACTTTGCCGCCCCGTGCAAAACATTTGTTTGGCGCCCCCCCTCCCATACCTTGCTCCTCCCGGCCCGGAAATCAGCATAATAGTACACCTTGCCGCCCCCCCCCCTTTTCTGCCGCCCTGTGCAGCCGCACGGGTTGCACCTCCGGTAGCGCCGGCCTTGGTCATTGCTCCTATTCTCTATTAAAAAGCATGATTCATATTATAAGATTTCAAATATTATAAGAAGTCAAATTTTTTTTTAAACATGTTTTTGCTTATTATTCTATTAATTAATATGACTATGTTTTATAATTAAATAATGTGAAAAAAGGATTTGTACGTTTGAACAAGAAGTACTTGATGATGATGTATTTCTTGAATTCATAATTTGAATAATATCACAAACTGTAACTGCTTCTGTATTTCCATGAATTTCAACATAATCACTTTCCAGTGCAAAATATTGTGGCATCCAATATGTAATTGAATTACAACTAAATTTGAATATATATAAAAAAAATTAAATAATATTTAATTTTTCTTTAAAATTATGATTCATTTAAAAATTAAAAAAAAATTATACCTACAATCCTTCAAGAAAAAATAGAAAGAATAAAATTATAAAACGTATTCGATATGGAGATTTCGAAAATACTTGAATCCGTTTCAAACTCTGTTTAAAATTTTTCCAGTGACTCATAGATTCATTAACTTTTACAATATCATTTGAATTTTCAAATTCTAAATTGGTATACTATTTTAAAATCATTAATATAAATTAGATAAATAATTAAATGTAGGTAAGTATAAATTGATTACAGAAAATTTCTTACAGGAAATATTTCTTTTTTCTTTCGTTTGTTGCATTTGTAAATGGTTTGGAGTACTTTCAGTGCTTTTTCCTCACTAACGTTAGTTAATAGGTATTTAGGAGTTTCTTGTAATAATATGAAACAAATACAACATAATACCATAGGCAAGAACATTGTCATGACCAAAAAAAGCCTCCATGAATTAAACATTATTTGTCCAATGGGAAATGTAAATGATAGTGGTATGATCGCCAACGCAAATACTGTAAATGTAAATTCATTTATTAATAAATAAATAAAAGTATTAATAAATAAATAAAAGTGTTCAAAAACCATACAATACTGAGAAAATTTTGAAAATTATTGTCATATACAAATATGAATTAAAAAAGATAGTAAAAGGAAAGAATACTATTTATTATTTTTTTGTCAATGGTGTATTACATTACTTATTCAGAAAATTACATTTCTTAAATAATAGATTTGAAGTTTGGTTTTTGAATTAAGGATTAGTATTTAAAATTTAGTTACGATATATAAAACACCTCTAAGAATATTTTAGTAATATTTGAAATTTATTGAAAATGTAGAAAAATTTAAATACTTAAGTTCAAGAAGGATAATAATATTCGAAAAGAATTTAATTTAAATCGAGGTTGCAATCGGAAAACGCCTGTTATCTCGTTAAAATTATTGTAAAAGAGGATCAAAATTAAAATATATAAAACATTTATTTTATATTACATGGGTGTGTAGAATGGTCTATCACCCTGGAAGATGAGAGTAAATTTAGAGTATTTGAGAATAGGATTCTTACGAGCATTTATGGGCTAAAGAAAGATAAGGTCACCAGTGAATGGTGGAGACTGTATAACGAGGAATGGCATAACCTCTATGCATCCCCAGAAATAGTTGGAGTTATATAATCGAGAAGGTTATGAGGGGCAGAACACGCGGCTAGAATGAGAGAGGAAAGGATATTGAAAAATATTTTGGTGTGGCGACCGATTGGGAAACGTCCGCTTGGAAGACCAAGAACACAATGGACAGACAATGTAGAAAGGGACGTGAGAGGGATGGGAAAGTAGGAGTAGGTTTGGGACACTTGGAGAAATGTGGTTGCTGCGGCCAAGAACTTTCGAGTTCCCTACAGCCACAAACATAAATAGATATATTTGAAATTTATAAAATAAATATTTATGGATAATTATATTATTCATCAATTCCATTACTAAGAATATTCAATATAGATAATTTACTAACTAAATCATATCTCTAAATAAATTTATAATAAAACAATTATTATTATTTTTTAAAAAAAGAATAAATAATAATACTGTTAGCTTTTACCTGGTAATATAATTGCTGCACTAACTCTACCTATATCGATAGTTAATGTCATTAATGCGGAGTACTTTTTTGGATGGGATTCATTCAGAATAGTTATTGGAATTGCTGCTATGTTTGCTAAACTAAAAATTATAACAACCATATATATTCAATTAATATGTGAAATTAAATATTAAATAAAAGTATCTATTAACAAGAGAGATATTCTTCAAATTGAATGAATCTGAATATTCTAATAAATACTTACAAGAATCCTAAAATTATTGAAACTATGATTAACACAGTATAATTATAAGAAAAACAGAGAATAAAGGAAAGTAGAGTAGAGGAAAAAATCATAATAAATAGAATTCGTTTTCGCCCATATATATCACATAATGTACACCAAACTAGAGAAAATAATATGCCTCCTGAAACATAAGTAAATTTTTTCATTAAAAATTAGCTGGAGTGTCTCCACTCGACTATCTCGCAATTTGAGAATAGGATTAAATAACATAATATATTATATTTAAATTAAATTTAATTAATTATAAATTATAAATAATAAATATTAAACCAGCTCATGTTTGGCTTTCTGTTGATGGCACCACGTCACGTGTTGACGCGTGAGATTTGCAGTGTTAAAAAATTCATTCTGGTAATTTCAGCGAATCAATCAAGTTGAAATTTTTTATATAGTAGTTTTATACAATTATTAATCATGGGAAAAATTATCAAACATATATCTTTATTTTTACGGTCACTTTAGAGGAAAAAAAATCAAAACGTCTAAGTAATGACCCTCTTCCGGTTGAGCTACATTTCTCAAAAGTTAATAGAAAACTACGATTTTTGAATAATGCTCATGTACCAAATTTCATCATTCTAGCTCAAACCGTTTTTGCGTAATCTTGGTTACATACATACACACATACACACACACAGACATTTTTCTCAACCTTAGTGAAAATGATTCAGGAACCTTCAAAACGTATAAAAACATCAAAATCTCAACATCGAAAATTTTCGTGATTGCAATACTATCTCTTATGAGAGTAAAAATCAAAATACAGTGTGTCCCACATAAGACTGGGCCGGCAGATAACACAGGCCAACAAAAAATTTTTTTTGAAAACTTTTTTCACGTTAATAGGTGATGTTTATAGATTTTTTTGAGCTGAATCCAAATCTGGCCTTGGTTTTTTTTGTATCACGCACAGTTTTTGAGCAATCTGTTTTTTAATGATATAGTATAAAACCACTTTAGTATATAGGGAAATTAATGAAACGCTATGTTAAATCATAAGCATGGTTTGTATTTACAGTTTAAAACAGTGACCGAATGTGTGTGCCATTATAGGTTTTTATTGATAATACAGGTTTCACTTGTCATCATCGAGTGCATGTACTCCGTATCTCGTTCTTATCTTTCTCTCCTGTTCAATCGTGGATTTCATTTCCCAGGTATCATTTAAATCTAGAAAACTGTTCCCTATCCAGCACCCGGGAGGCGCCCGATGGGAGACCCAACACCTCCACACGAGTCTATGAATATGAATTTCTCTCTTCTTACTAAATTGTTTGACGGGTTCAGTTTTCTGTAAAACCGCGGACCACTCAAAAAAATTAAGCCGAACACACAATGCGTCATATCACATACAATTTACAATAGGTAATAAAGATATTGGTCTTTCGATTATAGGCTTATTTGGTTTGTGGAGCATTATTACTTTAGCTACCTTCCATTGTGTTGGGATATGCCTTAATCGAATTACCCCATTGAATATATGTAATAATTTTTGGAGTGCCGTTGTTGGTAAATGCTTGAGAATTTCTCCCGTAATAAGATCATAACCAGGTGATTTCTTTTTATTTAGTTATTTGATGTAATTTTTTAATTCTTTTATGGTTACTTTCTTTATTACAGCTTGATGGTGTTAATCAAAGGAGTTGTATCTTCAAGATTACTTTGTTTTGGACCAGGCATAAAGGTTTTCTCCAGGCACATGGCGAACAGTTCTGCTTTTTCTTCAGCACTTTTAGCCCAAGTTCCATCTTCTTTCTTTATATGTGATTCTAGGTTGACTTTAGAATTTTTCATTTCTGTTCATAGACTATAAATTTTATTAATATCTAATCAATAAAGGCAGAAATTAATTTTTAAAAATTTAATATAAACATGTAGTCATTTAGCAGCGCAAAGAATACAATAAAAAAGATGTTTCTAATATTTATATTTTTATTTTTATTTTTCTAATATTTACAATATTTCAATTAATCATATAGTTTTTTTATATATGTTTATTTATGCACAAAAAATTAATTGACATAATTATTAATTTAATAATATAAAATAATTTAATAAAATATTAAAATAATAAAAATTAATAAATTTGTAAAAAAAATATATAATACTTAAAAAAAAAAATATGTGCCTTTGCGAGTTTCGAACTGAGGGTGCAACGTCGTAAGATGACGCCCTAGCTGACTTGACTAAGCAGCTTAGTTTAATTTAGTTTAGTTTAAAAAGTATGTTTATTAGCCAAAAATATACAAATATATCTTTTTTTCCCATAACATATAAAAGGGATTACATGACTTTTTCATACAGCTAATTGTTGACTCCAAGGTCGTAATTATCTATACAATGTTTCTTTTTTAATATTACGCTAATAACTATATTTAATATTACAATTTCAAAGTGTAAATTAATTATTATTTTTTTTTCTTTGTCTAGGAAAAGACTATATAAAATAAAAACCTAGACTATATATAGAGAGGTGGGGGTTTGGATGAGGGATATATTTACAATCAGGGGGGACGTGGGATGGAGTGGAATATTATCCATACAAATTTATTTATCTTATAATAAATTTTTTTTTTAATTTAATTTATTTTATAATAAATTCATTGTTTCAATAAGGTGACACGAAATTTGCTAACCCGCCAACCACCAGCATTTGCTGTACATTTTGTTTCTATCAATTTTATCTCTATTTGGTACTGATATGCTATACTTCAACGTTTCATAATTGACACTTTCATTTAAATAAGGTTCATAAATTATTGATTTGTCGTTTTTTCTCCTGTTGATATGGTAAATTAAGGGAACAGCATTTTTGTTCTGAATGTACCCTTTTCCATCTAAGTATATAAAAATGCTTCTGGGGGTATGAATCCCGTTATTAATGATTTTTCAAAATATTTATTATTTTGAAATATTGAGCTATATATCAGACTATTGTTGACTGAATTAGGTATTTGGAGGTAGTGATTCCTAATTAGTCCAATAATAAAGTTATCTATTCGATTAATATTGGCTTCCTCGTATATTTCTCTATTTCTAATATAATGGAGATAATCAGATTTGCTTGAGCGGTATTTCCCCAGACATGATCTAATGCACTTCCTTTCAAATATCCTAATTGACTCCATTAATGAAGCATTTATATTAAAGAAAATGTTACATCCATATGTAATGATTGGGCGGATGAGTAGCTGATAACAGATGATTTTTATTTTTGGGTTAAGAAATTTATTGTAAAATAGTGATTTATGTTTCATAAACGAAGCCTTTGCTTTCGATAATTGATTGTGTATGTGGTTATTAAAATATAAATAATTGTCCAAATGGAATCCTAGGTATTTTACCTGGGATTTATTTGGGATGGCAACGTTATTAAAATTTATTTGGAATTTTTTCCAGTTTTTTTTGAGACTTTTGTTTCCTTTGTCGAGTGTTGATCTAAATAATATGGTTTCGCATTTATTTGTATTAATTTTTAATTTCCAAGTATCATAAAATGAGTGTATTTTTTCTAAAAGTGATTGAAGTTCCTTCTGAATTTCTAAAGGATCTTTACCCGTGACATACACTATCAAATCGTCCGCAAAGGCTAACGCTTTTCTTTGTGGGGATTCGTTTAAATTAAAGCATTTTAAAATGTCACTTATGAAAATATTGAATAATATAGGCGAGGTGACGGTCCCTTGCTGAAGTCCGTTTGGTATTTCAAATTGTCTAGATGAATTTACTGATTTGTTTGAAACTCTAAAGGTCCTATTCTCTATCATATTCCATACCATTTTTATCATGTCTCTGTTGAATCCTTTTTTAATCATTTGAAAGATCAAACCTTCTCTCCAAACAGTGTCAAAGGCTTTTTCAACATCTATTAAGCAAGCCCCAACACTTTCTTTCTTATTTAACGCCCAATATATATCCGAAGTTAATTTTGTTATTGCATGTATTGTCGAATGTTTTCTGCGAAATCCGAAATGCGCTTCAGGTATAATCTCCTTATCCTTACAAAATGCAACTAGCTTTTGATTTATTACCCTTTCAAACACTTTGCCTATGTTCGGAAGAAGACTTATTGGCCTGTAGTTTAATAAAGAGTACCGGGACCCCGAGCCTCGGCTCGGTACTTAAGTTAAAAAAAATGATTCATTATTATTGGATTTGGCTGGTAATATTAATACCTGAGACACCGAGCTCTCACTCTACCCTTTAAAAAATATTGATAAATAATTCTTTAATTATTTATTACAATTATTAAATGTATTAAATAATATTTTATTGAAAAAATATTAAAAATTATAAAACTATCTAAAACTTAATTAATAAAAGAACAATGAATAAATAAATCACGAAAATAGATAAAAAACAAAATGAACGCGGCGAGTTTCGATCCTTCGAACTCGGGGAGTAAAAACAATTGTTCTTACCACTGGTCTAAGATATTTTGATAATAACAAACATATTTTTACCATCTTTCAAAGACATTTATTTGTTTTGTTGTTATTTTTTGAGAGAGATTAATAAATATATATATATTTTATTAAAAATAAATATTTTTAATTTTATTTCGAAATTAAATAATGAATTTTAAAATATTTTAAATATAAAAAAATGTTAATACAATATCATTTAAAAAAAAGCGGGAGTCAACCAACCGTATTTTATTTTGTTGTTTTTTTTTGAGAGAGATTAATAAATATATATATATTTTATTAAAAATAAATATTTTTAATTTTATTTCGAAATTAAATAATAAATTTTAAAATATTTTAAATATAAAAAAAATATTAATACAATATCCTTTAAAACAAGGCGGGAGTAAAATTTCAAAATGGATGCCATTGACGTCACCCATATATAATTTTTAATTAAGAAATAAATAATGAAGCTGTATGTTTCAAGAGATGTGATCAATAAAACTCAATTTTTCTTTATAAATACTATATCTAGTGTGAATTTGAAAAAAATCGTTAGAGCGGTTTTTGAGAACCAATATATATAGAAATATATATAGAAATATAGATATATACAATTTTAGCTAGCATAATAAGATAAGATTTAGTGTTATTGTTTTTCTTTGGTAATGGTATCACCTTGGCTTTTTTCCATGGTGATGGAAAATATTTATTATTTAAACAATTATTAAAAATTATGGTGTATGATTCTATGAATTTAGTTGGGAGTTTTTTTAATACTAGATTTGGAATGTTGTCAAAACCTGTCGAAATTTTATTGTTAAGTGATCTAAATGTATTTTTTATTTCCTTTTTACCGACCGACGATAGTAAGGGAGGTATTGTTTTCATTATTTGTTAAAATGCTATTTTCATCTAATTGTGGGTTGAGCGCTGTGTTTTCTTTTGAGAATTCAATTGTAAATGATCCTGACTCTTTTTTCATTTCCCACTTCATTTTATCAGTGTATTGATGAATTATATTGATGTGACCCTTTTTACCCATGCTATTGTTTTGCGAATGGACTTGAGAGAAGTGTGAACCCAATGAATTTAATATGACCTTTTCATTTCTTATAATAAAGTTATTGTTATTTTTTTCAATTGTGTTTTGGTCTATACCTGCTTTTTTTAGTATACACCCAAGCCTCGCTATACGGCCGCTCTTTATACGGCCTTTCGCTATAACGGCCCTCTTTAATTAAGGTACGTTTTCGATATACGGCCTAAAATGTTTTGCTATAACGGCTTTTTTTTTCTATGTCGCAATCTTTATTTCTTTGTGTTTCCCTTGTTTACGAGTGTAAATTTATCCGAACTATCAGAAGATGTGATGATTGAGTACCTTCCGAAAAATACAACAGCTCTGATCCAACCAATGGATCAGGGTGCAATAGCCACGTTTAAAGCATATTACCTACGCCGAACATTCCAACAACTATATATAAGTGAAACCGATGGTACATCATCAATTAAAACGTTTTGGAAAAACTATAATATCAAGGATGCTGTTGAGAACATTAGTGAATCCTGGAAGGAATTAAAATCGACAACAATGAACCAATTTTTTCAAACCACCAGCGCAAAATGATGGTGACAGTGATCTGTAGATTTTAGTTGTTTCATTTTTATTTAAAAATTATGTAATGTTTTTGGAGTTTTTTATTTTATGTAAAATTTATGTTCTTGTTAAATATGTTTATAATTTAAACAAAATAAAAAAATAAAATGCATTTTGAATGATAAACCATATTATATATTTATCAAATTTGGAACCGATCCCATTGAATTTGTATGAATACGTATTAGAATAATTGATTCGTTATACGGCTTTTCGCTTTACGGCCAAGTTTCGCGGAACGTATCTAGGCCGTAAAGCGAGGTTTGGGTGTATTTTCTTTTTCTAAGGGTATTTCTAATAAGGAAGGGGAAAGGTTTTCTTTTCTTCTAAAAATTTTATTTAATTGAGGGAACATATTTAGAGAATCGTTTACAGGAATATTTTCAATTTTGTTTTTCCAATGAGAATTTATAGAAGACTCAAATTCATTCTTTAATTGGTTTTTTGTTTCCGAAAGTAACGCTTTGAGTACCTTATAGTCAGTTTTTCTTTTGTCAAGCCCCAGTCATTGTACTTGTCTATTTCTTTTAAGAGAAAGTTTTTGTGTTTTTGTAGGGTCTTAATTTTAGAATGCTTGACTACGCAGCATTCGTGTTTGAAAGTCCCCTATTAGAATTTATATAGAAGTCAAATTATCGCCACCAGCGCCTCTATGATCTAGTATGGCAACTAAACTATTTTTAATTAATTAGCACCCCTGGACTCACCTTAGCAATTAGCGGTTTAATAAAAGAAGTCTGACATGCCCTCAGACCTACTGAATATGCATAAAAAATTTCATAAGAATCGGTCAAGCCGTTTCGGAGGAGTATCATTTCAAAGTTTTGTGACACGAGAATTTTATATATAAGATATTGCCTTCACATAAAAAAAAAGGTTATTCTATTGTTTTGTTTCTCGGGGACATATATATAAAATAAGTTGACCTGTGGCCAGGTCCGAACCGACCGACGGTTTGAAGTAAATTAATTTCCAGCTACAGAAACAATTTCAAATAATTTTAATATATCTATTAATGTAATAAAAAACAGATATGGATACATAAATAATAAATATAAACATTTTTAATTTTATTTTATTTATAATATATATGCAAGACCAGATTCGGACGTCATGAATGGCTGGATGACGTCATATAATTTTAAATCAAGAAAAAACTAATAAATATGATTTTTCTCGAGGATAAAACCAATACAAAGTGCATGATTCGTTGTGATATGTAAAAAAATCTCCTCATGTGAAATTTGGATTGAAAATAACCCTTCCCTTCCTATCGTCGATCGCTAATACTACCACTTGCCGGATTTGCCCCAAAAGTTGATCAATTCATCATGCTGATGCATTAAGTAAAGATACCAAATTTCATCAAAATCCGTTCAGCCGTTCAGGCTGTACACATCTATACGGACGGACAGACATCTTGCTAAAAGTACTTTTTTCTATTAAGAAAATGCATGATTCGTGGAGATATGTAAAAATCTCCACATGTGAAATTTAGTGTGAAAACAATACCTCCCTTACATCGTCGGTCGGTAAAAAGGATTTTTAGCATGTCCGTCCGTCCGTCCGTCCATATAGATGTGTACAGCCTGAACGGCTCAACCGATTTATCAGACTTCTTTTATTAAACCGCTAATTGCTAAGGAGTGTCCAGGGGGTGCTAATTAATTAAAAATAGTTAAGTTACCATACTAGATCATAGAGGCGCTGGTGGCGATAATTTGGCGGTAATTTAAATTCTGAGCAATGTGCAGATAAAAATCTTTTTATATATCTATTGAAATTTACAATATCTCAATTGATCTTATTTTAGCCTTTTAAACTTTGAAAACATTCACATTACGGCTATAATTTAATACTATTAATTTTTAAGATTATGTGAGTAAATTATTTTAATTAAGAAAATTTGATCTCATAATTGGATTTTCACGTAAGATTTTAATATATAATATATTTTTTAATCTTATTTTTATAGTAGTTTAGTGTTATGCTAATTTTATATTTTATTTTTATTTTGTTTACTTTGATTTTTTTTAAATAAATTAATAACATTTAAAGTAGCATAAAAAAATTAATCGAGGCAGGAAAATTGATGGGGGTTGAAATTAATAGTGATAAGACAAAATAATTAGTATCAGAGAGAATAATATTTGCAAAGAATTTAAATCGAGGTTGCAATCTGGAAATTATTATCAAAGGTGATCAAAATTATTAAATTATTAATTGTATTATATGGGTGGGAGGCATGGTCTATAACCCTGGGAGATGAGAATAGATTCAGAGTATTTGAGAATAGGAGCTCTGAGCAGCTAGTATATTATAAATAAAATAAAATTAAAAATGTTTATATTTATTATTTAAGCATCCATATCTTTTTTTTATTACATTAATAGATATATTAAAATTATTTGAAATTGTTTCTGTAGCTGGAAATTAATTTACTTCAAACCGTCGGTCGGTTAGGACCTGGCCACAGGTCAACTTATTAATAAATAGAACCCAAAAATGATTTTTTCTCGAACAATAACCAATGGACATCTGTATTATCTATTTTCAAAGCTTTGAAAATGTCCTTTTTGTTGTTTTGTTCTATCTTTCAATCATCTTCAAGTAAACAAACTTCAGTGTTAATGTAAAAGGAAACAAGTTAAAAATAAATATTTTCATAGATTTTTCATAATCCTGAATATTTTGCTGTCCCTATAGAAAATTATACAATAAATAATTTATAATCTGTAATTGAATATTATTAATTTTAAATTCTAAGTTGGCAATAATCCCAAATAGGTTGATAAATTCATTTTACCTTCTTTAGTAGCAGTGGCAGAAGAAAAATTATAAGACGCGGTTAACCCGTTCTTTGGGTAATGATCAAAAAGCCGGGAGGTAATTTCAAACGATACCTACCTATATAGATATCTTAAGTTTATATAAGGATTTAATACTTAAATCCATAATAAATTGTGTTTCTTATTATTTAAGTGTGACCAATTACAGCAAAACTCCACTTTTAAATTAATTAATTCAAAACAGAGGGGCAGGTCAGTTATTATAAAAGGTTTTTAATTGCAATAGAATATTGTACATACAAATACCTCTATATACTATTTTGTAACTTCAAAGTTTTATTGTTACATATCTAGACTATTAAAATATCTTTTTAAATCAGCATTAGAATTAAACAATTTTTATATATTGCATATCGCTGGTAGGTAAAGAACAATTCGGTATTTTTAGCAATTTGTTTTTGTTTGTTACCTGTCCATCTTTTTAAAAAATAATTTAAAAAAAAGTGAAATATATATATCAAAACAAACATAGTTTGTTGGTATAGTATCATAAATCAATACAAATCAGGAAGAATTTAATTAATTAAGAATATTTTTAATAGATTTAACCACTGAATGGTTTTTCTTATAACATTGGACAATGGATAGCTGTATTAATTATTTTTAAAGGTTGGAAAGGTCCTTTTTTTGTTCTTTTGTTGTTTTCTTTTTTCATCTTTTCTTGTAAACAAAATTCAATTGATAGGGAAAAAAAAGCAAAAATGTATAGTGATGGGAAGTAGCCAATAAGATCGAGCCTAACAATTCTGAAAAGTGTCTTCTGATTGGTTCCCTGTTTTCACAGACATTTTTTCGATTTAGCATGCTCCCTATGTTTTCAGTCTGCAATTCATTGCTGTTTTACAATATACCAGTGCAACACACATTTCAACTAACCATCGTTAAGTGTGAGTGTAGTTTTTGATTTTGTTTTTTTTTATTTTACCCAAAAAGATGAATAAGCTGGCTCCTGTAAATGAAACTACTGATAATTCTAGTTGTGATCTAGAATTAGGTCAACATATGATGAGATTACCGCCAGAATTAGTGGGTAATATCCTGAAATATTCAACAATACAACAATTGCTTGTTTTTAGTGAAGATCCATATTATTACGATGTGATTATCGCTTCTGGTATTATCTCTTCATCAACTGGAATAATATTCGAAGAAGAAGATTCCTCTTATGCTGAACAATTTTTTCAACGATTCTATTCTTTAATTGAAACTCTTAATGTATTTGAGTTTAATTATGAATTTTTAATGAAATTTATAATGGATTTTCCTATGCCACGATTAAAAAAAATCATTTTTCGAAAATTCCCCCTAAATAAATTTTTTAAAACATTAAATCTTCAACGCAAATTATTTAGACTTATACAAGAAGGTAAATTGCCAACTTTTCCTATTTTCAATAAGGTAGAAGAAATTGTTTTATGTTCTTTTTTAAGAATTGAACATGATTTACTAGTGGCTATTAATTATTGTTTTCCAAATTTAAAAAAGTTTACTACTAAAGGATTACATTTCAATGAAGATATTTTAACTAATCAATTATTTAAGAAAAAGAAGAAATTTGTTTCATTATATATGCCGAAATTATTGATAAAAACAATTGAACAGGTGGAAACAATAGTTAACTTCTCTAATTTAAGACAATTAGAAATCAGGTTAGATTCTCATAATATAATCTGGCCATCTTATTTGTCTAAATTAGAACATTTAGAATACCTGCAGATTTTTTACGCTGGCCCTGAAGAAATTCTCAGGAGTTATTTCGAAATTGCTCCATTAGGTAAATTGAAAAAAGTAATGTTAATAAAAATCAAATCCTTTACAGAAAAATTAGTTAAAGTGTTTCTTGAAAAAAGAATACCATTAACAATTTGGAAAATAGTAGGTTGCAACGATATCCATAAAAATGCCTTGAAAATGCTTAATCAATTTGAAAATTTAACAGATCTCCGATTGGAACTCTGTGGACAATTAAGAAATACTGATCTAGAAGATATCCATAAGATAAAAAAGTTAAATATTTTATCATTGTTGGGATGTAGAAAAATATCTATTAACGTACTTCCATACATTTTTAAATGTAAAAAATTATATCAGTTAGTTCTTCCATTGGAAAAGATATATGTTAGTTTTACAAAAATAAAAGAATATTTGCGTCTTCATACATTGAATCTTAATACAACTATACTTTAATTGAAAACAAATAGAAATTTTATGGATTAATTTTTGTATTAACTTAATTAAAAATAAATTTGTATAATTATTTTTTATGATTTTTATAAAAAGTTAAGTATTATATTAAAATAACTATATTAGAGTAAATATATAAATGCTATATTTGTAATAACATGTTAATTTAAAAATGACGATACGCTAATTTGTATATGATATTTTTAATTTTTTTATTTTTATATACTAATAATATAATATACTATTAATTAATAAATATAATAATAATTACTTAATATAAATAAATATTATAAAATGAAATTTGTGAATTTATTTTCTTTTCCTTATTCAATCCTATATACTTTCCTATATTCCTTATATATAATATAAAGATATATATATATAAGAAATACTTATATAATATGGTATATCTACATATTATTACCGACCGACGATAGTAAGGGAGGTATTGTTTTCACACCAAATTTCACATGTGGAGATTTTTACATATTTCCACGAATCATGCATTTTCTAAACAGAAAAAAGTATTTTTAGCATGATGTCTGTCCGTCCGTCCGTCCGTCCGTATAGATGTGTACAGCCTGAACGGCTCAACCGATTTTGATGAAATTTGGTATATTTACTTAATGCATCAGTGGGATGAATTGATCAACTTTTGGTGCAATTCCGGAAACCGGAAGTGGTAGTATTAGCGATCGACGATAGGAAGGAAAGGGTTATTTTCACACCAAAGGAGATTTTTTTATATATCACCACGAATCATGCACTTTGTATTGGTTTTATCCTCGAGAAAAATCATATTTATTAGTTTTTTCTTGATTTAAAATTATATGACGTCATCCAGCCATTCATGACGTCATAGCCTGGTCTTGCATATATATTATAAATAAAATAAAATTAAAAATGTTTATATTTATTATTTATGTATCCATATCTGTTTTTTATTACATTAATAGATATATTAAAATTATTTGAAATTGTTTCTGTAGCTGGAAATTAATTTATTTCAAACAGTCGGTCGGTTCGGACCTGGCCACAGGTCAACTTATTTATATTTTTTTTAATCTTTAGTCTCCTAAATCAATACAAGTTTGTAACAATTTAAACAATTAAGAGAACATTTTTAATAAATAGAACCCAAAAATGTTTTTTTCTCGAACAATAACCAATGGACATCTGTATTATCTATTTTCAAAGCTTTGAAAATATCCTTTTTGTAGTTTTGTTCTATTTTTCAATCATCTTCAAGTAAACAAAATCCAGTGTTAATTTAAAAGGAAACATGTTAAAAATAAATAGTTTCATAGATTTTTCAAAATCCTGAATATTTTCCTTCTTGAGAAATTATTTTAAGATAATATATAAATTATAATTTAATATAATATTGTTAACGCCCTTTCCCTATAGAAGATTATAAATAATTTATAATCTGTAATTGAATATTATTAATTTTAAATTCTAAGTGGGTAATCTATGAAAACGACTGTCGATTGCCAATTTTTTCTTATGGTATTTTCTTTCACTTATACTTTCACTGACACTGCGAACACTTCAATATTATAAATCCTAGGATTCCATTCTATTTTCTTTTATTGTAGAAGAATTTCTTTCGATATCTTTCAAAATTGCATTGAAGATTAATTTATTGTTTTAAATATATATTAATAATATTTATTAATATATATTGAGAATTACTTAAATTAAATTAAATTAAGATTTAGAGTATTTGACTATATTATTTTTCGAGGCATTATTAACCAAAGAAGATAAGGTCACCGGGGAATTGCATGACTTCTATGCATCTCCAGATATAGAAGTTAGAATTATAAAATCGAGAATGGTCCGATGGGCAGAGCACGTGGCTAGAATGGGAGAGGAAAGAATGGCGAAAAATATATTCGTGGGGTGACTGAGTGGGAAAAGTCCACTTGGAATGGCAAGGTCGCGGTGGGTGGGGTAGGAAGGGACGTGAGAGAGATGGGAGAGGGTAGGGATTGTAGGGTTGTGGCTCAGAATAAGGATACTTGGAGAAGTGTGGTTGCTGCGGTCAAGAACTTCGAGTTCCGTAGAGCCACAGAGATAGATAAAATAAAAAAAATTGTCAGTTAATGTGTCTAATAAAATTTTTATTACAAAAATTTGACTTGATGTGTGTGTTTCATATAAATAAATAAAACTAAATGCGACTCGTTGTAAATATATGAAGCAATTCATCCATAACCTTTGTCAGGCTTATAAAATAATAAATTCGATAAATTTATTTAATATAACAAGAGAAATAGTAAAGATGATGTTATTCGAAAATTTGCAAATTGAATAAAACAAAAATAAATAAAAATGCAAAAATAATAAGAATAATAAAAATAAAAATAATAAAATTATTTTTCTATAAGCCTGACAAAGTTTATGCAGTGGCGTACCTAGGGGGGTGCGGTCCGCACCGGGCGGCACTTATCTTGGGGCGGCATTTTTTATATTTAGTTATAGTTGTAAAAAGCAACTTATTCATTTCATATTTATTTTTTTCTTTCTTGAATAATAAATGATTATTATGATTATTATAAGTTTACTATTTGATTTATATAAATTATGATTAACTATATTATTTCGAATATTATTCCTCGGTGTATATAAATGCATTTTAGTGTAAATTTTGAATTCTAATTCCAAAAACAGGATAATAATTTTATTTTATTGTATTCATTAAAATTCGTTGAATTCGTAAACGCATCTTTACGATTTTGTTCAGCAATTTTTCCTTTTTGATATCAGTTTATAAATGTCATTTCTTTTGAAAAGTTTATATGATTACTTTGAAGTGATATACCAATATTTTTTTAAATCACCGATTTTTGAAAAGCAGGGGCGGCGGAAAAAATATAAATATAAATTTTGAGAGCATTATACACGATTTTTCTAGTATGAAAGCTAGAAGAGTAAATATTATATTAATATGTTTACGAGTACATACAAATATGTGTAAAAAAATTTACTCTGTGTATTAATTAATATTGATTAAATAACTTAATAATTTATTTATGTGCATTAATTTATAAATACCACTATTTGAGTGACTTATAATAAAAAGGGGGGCAAACTGGAGATCGCCCCGGGCGGCAAAAGTTCTAGGTACGCCACTGAGTTTATGGATAACATAATTTACTGTAAATTACGGATCTAAATGTATAAATAAATATTAATAATACTATATTTAATTATATATACAAATTCAATTCTAAATTTATAGTATATATGTATATATATATTATATTATAGAGAGTGTGTAATTTTTACCGACCGACGATAGTAAGGGAGGTATTGTTTTCACACCAAATTTCACATGTGGAGATTTTTCCATATCTCCACGAATCATGCATTTTCTTAACAGAAATAAGTTGACCTGTGGCCAGGTCCGAACCGACCGACGGTTTGAAGTAAATTAATTTCCAGCTACAGAAACAATTTCAAATAATTTTAATATATCTATTAATGTAATAAAAAACAGATATGGATACATAAATAATAAATATAAACATTTTTAATTTTATTTTATTTATAATATCTATGCAGGACTAGGCTGTGACGTCATGAATGGCTGGATGACGTCATATAATTTTAAATCAAGTAAAAACTAATAAATATGATTTTTCTCGAGGATAAAACCAATACAAAGTGCATGATTCGTGGTGATATATAAAAAAATCTCCTCATGTGAAATTTGGTGTGAAAATAACCCTTCCCTTCCTATCGTCGATCGCTAATACTACCACTTCCGGTTTCCGGAATTGCACCAAAAGTTGATCAATTCATCCCACTGATGCATTAAGTAAATATACCAAATTTCATCAAAATCCGTTTAGCCGTTCAGGCTGTACACATCTATACGGACGGACGGACAGACGTCATGAATGGCTGGATGACGTCATATAATTTTAAATCAAGAAAAAACTAATAAATATGATTTTTCTCGAGGATAAAACCAATACAAAGTGCATGATTCGTGGAGATATGTAAAAATCTCCACATGTGAAATTTGGTGTGAAAACAATACCTCCCTTGCTATCGTCGGTCGGTAAAAATGAACTTTTGTATATGCCATTTGAGGGAAACAAACCCCTCTTCATTGGCGATACAACTGATTAATAAGAATTCATCATTAATTTTAATGCTATAAAATTTTTTTAAATACGTTCAAAATGAAAATCTATCCTGAATTCAATATTTGTTTCAGAATCCGTTGAAAAAAAAATTAATCGGAGCAATACAAAAGGAGTTAGTTATTAAAAGTAATTAATCGCTAATTAATTACAATTAATTAATTATAATTCAATTATAGGTGTATTTCTTCTATCCCTTCTAGGGAACCATTTAAATATCTATAAAAATTTTCAAAAGTCTATCTCAATAAAAAGTCGATGAAAAATCGATTTCAATTTGTCAAAAGAGCGAACAGACATACAGAGAGACAGACAGACGCCAAGTGAAGTTGAGAAAAACGTTATAAAAATTTGTTGAAGACTTAACAGGACTTTAAGACCACATTAGAATGTAGAGAAAAAATTCAAGCATGCGAATCATTTTGTCTTTTTTCAACGGCTTAGTGTCTCTATATTTTTCACTAAATTCTAGGTTTGATACTTTTTAGGTTGTCCTTATATCTTGTTATTTGTAATTTAATTTATATCTTTATTTAAAATAGTTTATAGTATAGTTTATATATAGTATAGTTTTATGTTTATTATAAAAATATTTTATACCGACGAAAACTTCCAATCAATCCTAAATTTTGACACTCACAACTATACTATGACAAATTTTAAAAAAATAAAACCTTCAGAAATTAAACAGTTTATACGACAGACCATTAAACCAAGAAAGGCTCCAGGAAATGACCTAATTACTGGTAGAATGATAAAAGAACTGCCTGATAAGGCAGTTCTTTTGATAAGCTATATTTTCAATTCAATTATCAGATTAGGTTACTTCCCTAACAAGTGGAAAAACGCAGACATCTTAATGATTCTGAAGCCTGGCAAGACACCAGAGGAGGTAATCTCCTACAGACCCATAAGTTTGCTGCCGACTCTGTCCAAGCTGTTTGAAAGAGTGCTATTGGGGAGGCTTAAGCCTTTTCTTGATAATAATAACGTTATCCCTGATCATCAGTTTGGTTTTAGAGAGGGGCACGGCACGATTGAGCAGATACATAGAATCGTTAGGGTCATTAATGACGATCTTGAAAATAGGAGATTCTGCTCGGCTGTGTTTCTGGATATCTCGCAGGCTTTTGACAGGGTCTGGCAAGAAGGGCTACTCCTAAAAGTTAAGGGTATGGTTCCCTTAATCTATTACAGGGTAATCAGATCTTATCTTACGGGAAGGTCCTTCCGAGTGAGGGTGGGTGACTCTTATAGCTCTGTCTGTCCCATTAGATCTGGGGTTCCGCAGGGTAGCGTACTGGGACCTATTTTATACCTACTATACACACACGACTTACCCATTGGACCACAAACGACTGTAGCCGCCTTCGCCGACGACACTGCTGTACTTGCCTCACACGCGGACCCAACAACTGCGTCTGCGATTCTCCAACAAAATCTAAATCTAATTAAATTGTGGCTTCACAAATGGAGAATCGTAGCTAATGAAGAAAAGTCAGCACACGTGACATTTACACTAAATAAAGCGACCTGCCCGGCTGTTGAACTCGACAAAAAAATCCCAATTAAAAAGACAGTAAAATACTTGGGTATGCACTTAGACAGAAGACTGACTTGGGAAATTCACATACGGACAAAAAAAAAACAATTACAATTAAAACTACACAAACTATATTGGCTGATAGGACGCAAATCTAAAATGACTTTAGACAACAAACTATTGGTATACAATATGCTGATCAAACCAATATGGACATATGGTATTCAATTATGGGGAACAACGAGCAATACTAATATGTCCATAATACAGAAATTCCAAAACAAGACACTGAGGGCAATGGTCAATGCTCCATGGTACATATCTAATAAGATAATCCATGGAGATCTCAATGTTAGAACTGTGGCGGAGGAGGTGCAGTTAAACAGCATACGCTACCTCAACAGACTTCAAAACCATGTTAACGACAAAGCGAGACAACTTACTGACACACAAGGACTAACCAGAAGACTAAAAAGACTTAGACCTAACGACTTGATACACGACAGACTCTATTCTCCTTCGACTAATGGGCCGACGGATTGATTCAAGTGAATCGCTCCATCTTCTCTACTTGTCCTCATAATATCCTCAACACCTATTTTCCTTTCTTAATCCTGTCTAGTCCTATCCCCCTACCATTAACATCTTTCTTTCTTGATCCTCCCCTCATAATACTCCTCTATTACTTATTGTATATATTTTATGTATATATTGAGTTTTAACCTGTAAATGTTCTTCTATTGCCTCAAATAAGGCAGATGTGGAATTAGTGTATTTTTGGAAGTTAAATAAAAAAAAAAAATAAAAATATTTTATAGTATATTTATAGATAATTTATAAAACTAGTTCATTTAGAATATTTCAACATTTTATTTTGTCATAATTAATAAAATTTAATAGATTCACTGAGTGTAATCTAAATTGTTGATGTGAGATGAAAATGTCGTATTATGCACTTTATGTCCATAGTTATTTTAGCAAAAAGACATCTAGAATATTTCTTAGACTTTAAAAGACTAAGATGTAAATTATGAATGACAGGGATGATAAGATCAATATAAAAATGTCTTTGTACCACGGTTTTAACTTGAATCCTTGGACCAATTATGTAAGAATATTTTATTTCTCTAATTGGAAATAATTCACAGCTCCCATCATGGGTGAAGATGGGGATGTATCTAGTAATTTCCACAAGTTTTTTAAATTTACTAAATATAGATCCTTCTACTGTAATAATAATAATATGAGTATTTTTTAGTTCAATTTGATTATAAATTACCAAACCATATAGTTGCATTTAAACTTCCTTGGTTCATAGAATCGAGAGGGAAATCACAAGCAATATATGGAAGAGCGAAGGTCATAGCCATTGTGGCTGCAAACTTATTATAAAACACTATCAAAGAAAAGATTATTATTCCGACTGAATACAATCCAAAACCTAAAATAATAATCAATCCATTTTATTTATATCATTAGATTTTCTAATTATTAAAAATTAATTTTACCTGTCGTTTCAAGAGCTTCTTCGATTGTTCCCGATAATTTTTCATCTATAAAATAAAAAAATACATTCAAGTTATGAGAAAAATTAAATGTTTATGTTCAAGAATAAGGGTAAATAAAATAAACAAAATCAATTTTTTTTTACTATTTATTATATTTATTTGATAAAATGACTTATAAAACCTAAATGCGGTCCCAGGTAATAAAATAGATATAAGGTAAAACCGAGATATTTGTTGCGGTTAGGGATATGGCGCGTTTTCTAGATTTCAAAAACTAACATTTTATGTGTGGTAAATGGATTGGGTAACGAAAGTAGCTATCTAAACGAGAGACCAGATGAAGCGAGTCTTACCTTATTTATAATTGAACCGTCGTACAAAGAGGATTTATTTTGCCATCTTGAAGATCAACTTTTGCAAAATTTTATCATATTTATTTCAGAGAGTAAATTTTAGTAGTTCTTATTTTAAAAATAAAGCAGCAATTTATGCTATAAGTATCTAATATTTCTAGGTATCATTAACACCAATAATCATGTAATAATTTAAGATTTAGCAAAAACCTGAATTGTGCATCATAGCCCTCGGTTTTACCTTATGTACATTTAATTATATTTTTTATATATATGGGACTTTTGATCTTAAAATATTAAAATATAATCAACCGATATATTTAATTATGTAAGTCAATCTTTTATTATAAATCTATATTCTCAAATCTCGTTTATTATGTTAAATTCAATAATATAGATAAATGACAACTTTTTACTTTCCCGCATACTTCGTATAAGGGAAGTATTGGAATCGTCAAAAATTTCGACTTCGAGATTTCGATAGATCTTGACGTTTTAGACCTCCCTGAGTCGGAAAATGCCATTTTTCGAATTATGTCTGTGTGTGTGTATGTATGTATGTATGTATGTATGTATGTATGTATGTAATGTCTGTAAGCAAATTTACTCAAAAACTAATCAAGCTAGGACTTCGAAATTTGGTACACCGATATTATACACAGTTTGTAGTTTTCTATCAAAATTTCGTCAAAATCGGTTAACCGGAAGTGGTACTTTACCTACACTGGTTGCGTTTACCTTTCAAGTAAAGTACCAGTTTGCTTCGAGATATTTGCTTCATATTTTGTATATACATTTAAAAATATGAAAAATATTCAGATACCAAATTTCATCATGATCTGACTACCGGAAGTGACATTTTACCTATACAAGTAGCGTTAGGTGTAGATTATAAATATATATAATAGTGTTAAACCAATTTACTTTATAATTTAAATTAATTAGTTTGTTTATTTTTATTGTTGTTAAAACATAATAATAACCTAATTACCTATTTATATGCGGGAAAGTCTAGGGAAGGACACTCCCGATTTTTATTAAAAGAAAAAATAAAAAGAGATGAGCAATCGTAGCATGAATCAGATATGCCACCTATTTTATATAAATAACTTTAATCAATCAATTTTTTTTTATAATTACATTTATCAATTTTGATATATTTTAATTAGCGTAATTACTTGTGATTTATATAAATTAAAAGGTGGTCGTTTATTATATGTAATAAAAAAATACTATTAATAAAGTTTAATTTGAAATGCTAATGTCACTAATTCTAACCAAAATTCGGTGATTAATAATAAGAAATGAATCTAAAGTGAATGACATTAATTTTAATATAGCTATATTAATTTACTCGAGTTGTGGGAAACCATTAGAGATATAATATTCATCAGGTTATTTAAAATATATTTTATTATAGTATTTAACAAAGTTGAATTTAACATGTTAATAATAATATTAAATTTATTAACGATACTTACAATTGGATGACATTTACTACTTGTTAATATTATATATTTGATAATATTTCAATTAATAAATATAAAATTTAACAAAAATCTATTGATAAAATGTTATTTTTACCATTAATCATTATTTTAAATGAAAATTACATTTTTAAAGATTTTTCATTGTGTTTATTTTTTTCATTTATTTTCCAATATTATTAAATAAAAACGAAATAAATATTTTGATGAATATTTAATATAAGATAAATATATCATATATATATATTTTTTTAAGATAAATGGCAAACTAAAACTTTTTTACCATTAATCATTATTTTAAATGAAAATTACATATATTAAGATTTTCCATTGTTTATTTTTTTCATTTATTTTCCAATATTATTAAATTAAAACGAAATAAATATTTTGATGAATATTTAATATAAGATATATATATATATATATATTTTAAGATAAATGGCAAACTAAAACTAGTAATCAATGTTGTTCGGTAAATATAAAATAATATTATTTATTTGTTTTGACTTATTGTAATTATGGAATAAATAATTAGTTATAATATTTAATTAATATCCGTGGTGTTTTTTCTTGATTTCCTTTTTGGAACCATATAATCTACTGGTGAATAATTTCTTAAAAATAATATCACAACCGAAATGACTAGAAAGAAAAACAAAAAAGTTGTAAGTGTTATGATGTGAGATCAAAAAGTAAAATGTTTAAAACAAAATATTTATTATTTTATAAAAAATTTTACCGATAGCAGTGATGGCGAAAAAAATAAAAGGGAATTGGCAATAGGATTCAACTGTCGTTGAGAGGATAATATTGCCAATACCGGAGCCGACATTGGCGAAACCTGTTGCTGTTGCAATACCGAATGCACGGATGCCTGTTGGAAAAGCTTCACTGGCCATCGAGACGATTAGGAATGTATTTGCGAAGAGGACAGCTGCCGAACAAACAAGGGAGATGGACGCCCAAGGAAGAAACACAGCTGTCAAAAGGGAAATCCCCTGAAATAAAGAGCTCACCGCTACCCGATAAAACAAAAAAATATAATAATAATAATAATAATAATACAATAACACAAAATATTGATTATATGTATTTAGTGATCTTAAATAACACGATGCATGAGCATTAAAATTTTTAAACATATGTTAATAATAATATTTTTTTGAATATCATTTTTATTTAAGGAAAAAAGTGATAAGCCATCATTGTATACAATATTAACTATTAATGTTATTATTTACTAATAATCATAAGTATAAATAATAATATATAATAATACTTCAATATAAATGGTATAAACTAAACATAAACATCTCTAAAGCGTTATGAACTCGAATGAACTCGAAACTTCTTTGCCGCAGGAATCCACCTTTCATCAACGCCTTTTTGAGCTATCTCTATTCAATTTCTATCCTCATCCAATTGGTTTCCAACTACCTTTTTATTGTCCGCTTATCAGTAGTTTTTGGGGTTAAATGGTTTCCTACCTCTCACTAAACTCTCTTCACTAAATTCGAGCCACAAATCTCAACCGGTGCATGTAAGGAGTAAGTAGTAACTTTTAAACCAATTGGATTATATTATTATTATTATTATTTGAAGATCGAGGCACTTAAGCTACTACGGCCATTTGTGCCTTAAAGAAATCATCCATCGTACATTTCATTTTTCTCTAAGCAATCCTTACATGGAGAATTTTATCTTCTTGGCCGAGTCACAGCCAGACAAACAGTAAATTACTGAATCCTGATCGATTCCATTGTGTCAGACTCAACGCTCCCCAGGTAGATCACTTGGAAAGAATGAATTTTCCTTTTAGACAAAAAACAATCTATTTAATAATTAACCAATGAATAAATACAATAAATAAATAAATAGATGAATAAATAATAAAAAATATCACCGCTCAGAAAGGGGTCTGTAAAGGGGTCCTCAAACTATGCAGAAAACAATAATAACAATAACAACAATTTATATTTACAAATAAATAATAAATAATTAAATAGTAATAAATAAATAATAATAATAATAATAAATAAATAAATACTATATTTTTTATAGTAATCTAATCCCTTGTAGAAACCTAAACAAATACTCAAAATTTTCAATCTTTCCCAATAGATCTCTGATGTTCAAATTTTCAATTTTACATAACCTTCTTGCCGATGCGTACGATGGACATTCGACAAGAACATGATCCACGGTGACTCTCATATCGCATATTGTGCACCAAGGGGCATTTTCTTTCAGAATCAGATGTCCATGAGAAAAAAAGCAGTGGCCTATTCTGAGATGGGATAGAATGGCCTCCGCATTTGATTATCTATAGCAGTGACTTCCAAAGTGTGAACCGAAAGTGGAGAGCCGCGAAATATTAAATTAAATACATGAAATACTTTTAAATTAATACTTGAAATTTTTGGTTCTAAAAGAAAAAAAAAGTTAAGATGATTTTGTAGGCAAACTTTTAAACATTTTCGATTATTTTTCTATTTTTTTAATATGGATCTAAAAAAGAAAAAAGTCTGATGATTTTGCGATGCTCTGTAAAATGGGAAGAAAAGTTTTCCAATTTTTCAAGAAAGTAAAAAATTTATATAAAAATCGGATGTATTAAGGGAGCCTCGGAAAAAAATCTGATTATTTAGGGAACCGCAAACCAGAAAAGATTGAGAACCTCTGATCTATAGTATAATGTATCCATTGATAACATAATCTTCGTACAAAATTACAATATGGATTACGCATAGTTTTCAAGATTATTATTTATTTGTTTTTAATTTAGATTTTTAAGAAACTTACCCAAAATCAGGAAGACATAAAATTTAAAAAAATGAATTTACCTAAAAGCTTTGGACTGTCTACATAACGAATTAATCCTGTATGTAGAAGGGAGAATATTAATGAAGAACATCCAACGATCATTGAATAGAGGAATCTCATGGTGTCTACTTTATCCTGATAAATGAAAAAAAAAAAAAAATTAAAAAGCTATTTGAATCTCAGCTCATTTTAGCCATTTTATTACAGATTTATTTTTTTATTTTTAATTTTTTTTTTTAATTTGGTGAGGTTTAAATCTCTGTTCTAACTTAAGTTTCATAACACTAAAATTTATCATTGGATGGCAATTTTTTTTTTAATAAGTTTAATAATTATTATGATAATTACATTGATACAAAAATGATGTTCTCCAACTTCAGACGAAGTAGTAATCATACGATTAAACAGACCACAAACATTTTCTCCTTGGGCGTATCCGTAAAGATTATCATAGTCACTTGCAACAGCAAAATATTGTGGAATCCAATAAAACGTAGATCCAGTTCTAAATTATCATTAAAAATAAACAATTCAGTTATTTACAATAATTTCATGGGTTTTCAATATAAAATAAGAATTAATTTTAATCAAATTAAAAAAAAAAAAATGATAAAATTCCGTTTTACTTATAATGATATGATTTTCTTAATAAATTTAGTATGAAGCTTGGAACGAGATTAAATTATTTTTTATGAATAAGGTAAGGTGACTTAAAACTTATAGCCACCGCAACATTTAGAAAGCTAATATCATCCTAGTAAAGGGGGATTATCACATCATTTACAATATAAAATAATCCATTTTAACTGACATTAAATCTCTAGTGACTTGTGGGAGATCATCAACCCTTTACATGTATTTTTTATTTTTTCAAGAGTATAATTACATGTAACAATCAATTATTTTCATAAACAAACAAATAAATTTATAATGAAAGATTAACCATTTAATTGATTATTCAAATAAATTTAAATTAATTATTATTAAATAATATATGATATTTTAATAAATTTCTAAAAAATGTTTTAATAATATTTTTTAAATAAGATATTAAATACATACGTATAAATATATATACGTTTTGGTGTCCCATTTGGCATAATTTCCAAGAGAGTAATTTTATAAAGAAAGTTTTTGGATTTTAGGCTGTATGGGGTAGTAATCTTTGATTGTTGAAGATCTGAAGAATCCTCGACACTACCACTGACACTAAACCCATCTGGTTCGTACTGTAACTCGAGGCCAACTGTGGGTCAGAATTACCCCTTAAAAAAAGTCTTGGAAATGGAAATAAAATATAAGCGAGACTTAACTCTCAGAGTCTATATCTATCTATCTCTGTGACTCTACGGAACTCGAAAGTTCTTGGCCGCAGCAACCACACCCCTCCAAGTATTCCTATTCTGAGTCACAATCTTCTAGTCCCTATCCTCTCCCATCTCTCTCACATCCTTTCCCACATTATCCACCCACCGTGTCCTTGGTCTTCCAAGAGGACGTTTCGGTCTCCCTACCAATATATTTTTTGCCATTCTATCTTCTCCCATTCTAGCCACGTGCCCTGCTCACCGTAGCCTTCTCGATTTTATAATTCTAACTATATCTGGAGATGCTTAGAGGTCATTCCTCATTATGCAATCTTCGCCATTCCCCGATTACCTCATCTTTCTTTGGACCATAAATGCTTCGCAGAATCCTATTCTCAAATACTCTAAATCTACTCTCGTCTCCTAAAGTCATAGACCATGTCTCACATCCATATAATACAACCGGTAAAATAATTGTTTTATATATTTTAACTTTTATCCCCTTTGATAATAATTTTGATGCGATAAGCCCCTTTATTGCATGATAACAAGCAAGAAAGATGAGGTTACCAGGGAATGACGGAGACTGCATAACGGGGAATCGCATGATCTCTATGCATCCCCAGAAATAGTTTGAGTTATAAAATCGAGAAGAGGTTACGATGGGCAGAACACGTGGCTAGAATGGGAGAGGTTGAATGGCGAAAAATAATTGGTGGAGGGGCCGAGTGAAAAACGTCCGCTTGGATGACCAAGTACGCGGTGGGTGAATAATGTAGGAGGGGCCGCGAGAGAGATGGGAGAGGGTAGGGATTAGAGGGTTGTGGCTTAGTATAAGGATACTTGGAGAGGTGTGGTTGCTGCGGCCAAAACTTTCGAGTTCCGTAGAGTCACAGAGATAGATAGATAGATATATTATTTTGAGAAATTATTTTAAGGTTATCTTCAGAGCAATTCTCTCAGAACAAAACTGTCGTATCCTATCTAAAAATGATATGCCCATGATTATACCCAAACATACCACCTATTTAAAACTTTCCATCCGTACGCCCAAAGATACAGTTGCAAATGAATCCTTAGAAGTGTACGAGATTCCCTGGACAGCCGACCTCGTGCTGATGTCACGAGCAGACGTGTGCAAGTGTTAGTAAGGATTCTTCAGAGCTTTGGAACACAGTAAATCCAAAAATCCCAATCTCGACTCGTGATGTCACAGAGAACGACCCACAATCTCAAATAAAAAAATTCCTTCTCAAAAAACTTTCTTCAAAATCGCACCCAAAACTCAGTGAGACCCAAATCTCACAATTGAACATTGAAATAACCCGCAAATAAATTCTCATAATAATAAAAACTTTCACGGAAACCTAAACAATCAAATATATATATATATATATAAATATTTCATTTTTCAAAACTTCATCATAAATTTCAATATGATTAAATTTTAAATATAATAAAAGTTATTTATTCAAAAATATTTATCAAATAAACTCTCGGTTAAAACGACCATTTCAGAAAGATCATTAAGCTAATTGATTCTGAGTCAATGCTACTTTTAAATGCAATAAATAATTAACATACAATCCAGTTGCAAAGAAGAGAATGATTAATGTGATTAAACGATTTCGATATGGCGATTTCAATACTAAACTCATACTCTTCAAATCGACTCGTATATATTTCCAAAATGAACTTGGTACATCGCGATTAATTTCTATCTCTAAATCAGGCTCCAATTCTGAAATCTAAAAAACAAAAAAATAAAAATATTTATTGAAACAATGGTTATAAGAAATGTTCACTTACTGGAAAACTTTCAATCGACTTTCCTGTATTTAATACATAAATCCGTTTCAATATTTCAATCGCCTTTGATGAACCTTGATTTATTAAAAGGTATTTTGGACTTTCATAACAAAAATGAACGAGAATGAGTGTTAATATACTTGGGACAACGATAGCAATTATTAAATAAAGTCGCCATGATTTAAATAATAAAGTACCGATTGTTATCGAAATATCCATTGGAATGATACCAATTGCAATTGCTGAAAATAAATAATATTTATTGTCTAGTAAAAAAAAAATTAGTTGAATATTAATTTTAAAGGGAATTTGAGAGCATTTGAGATGCTCGTGAAATGAAAGGAAAAATGTAAAAGTATTTATTTTGAAATTTGTTTATTACTATCTCGCTAGAGATAGTATTGCGATCACGAAAATTCTCGTTGTTGAGATTTTGATGTTTTTATACTTTTTGAAGGCTCCTGAGTCATTTTGTCTAAGGTTGAGAAAAATGTCTGTCTTTGTGTGTGTATGTAGACAGGATTACACAGTAACGGCAAACCGTGAATATAATGAAATTTGGTACACCGACATTATTCAAAATTCGTAGTTTTCTATCAAATTTTGAGAAATTTAGCTCATCCGAAAGAGGATCTTTACCTACCACGTTTACATTTTTTTTCCTTTAAACTGACCGTAAAAATAAAGATATATGTTTGATAGTTTTTCACATGATTAAAAATTCTATAAAACTGATATATATAGAATTTCAGTTTGATTGAATCGCTGAAAGTACCAGAATTAATTTGTTAACACGACTGTAAATTATATATTCAAATCTTACGTGAAAATCCAATTATGAGATCAAATTTTCTTAATTAAAATAATTTACTCACATAATCTTAAAAATTAATAGTATTAAATTATAGCCGTAATGTGAATGTTTTCAAAGTTTAAAAGGCCAATAAGATCAATTGAGATATTGTAAATATCAATAGATATATAAAAAGATTTTTTTCTGCACATTGCTCAGAATTTAAATTATCGCCACCAGCGCCTCTATGATCTAGTATGGTAACTAAACTATTTTTAATTAATTATTCTTTATAATTTTTTTAAAATTTATCTAATTCAAAAATCGAAAATCGGGCTTCGAGGTCTGGTGGCCAGCCCCTTTGTGCTTCCGTGTAAAAAATTCCAGGTCCCTGCGTGCGATAGATGCTGGAGAGCTCTGTCAGACAGACAGACAGACAGGCAGACAGGCAGACAGGCAGACACATTACACTTGCTTTTATTATTATAGATTAAAATAGTTTTAACGAGATATGTACTAATAATCCAGATTTTACTCATTTATTTGTATCGAATTTTGTTTTTATTTTTCTTACTAATCTAAATCTAATTCATTTGAATTAAAACATATTTTATAATAATTAAGATTAAATAATAGTAAGTAATACAATAAATATTGAAAGATTAAATACACCTGGTGTTTGGGACAAATCGTAACCCTTCAACCATTTCCCCTGACCCCTCCTTTTTATGAGTGTACTGAAGCGCGATCTGGCGAAGACACTATATAAACTTTAAATATACTTTACATATAGACTTTACGCTGGGATGTTCTGTGTAGAAAAAACCGCATATAATATCCGCTTTCTTACCAGTTATATATAACACCCGCTTTTCACCCGCTACATATACATCTACACATAATCATCTCACACCCGCCTATAAGCAGGAAGAAACACGCGTTTTTCCTGCCCTTTCACCGCGCATATGTACATCGCAATTCGCAAGACGGAAGGGACAGTTTAACAGCAAAGTGTTGGTCACCATCATCCTAGCGTGGTAAGTACACTCACTGTTCCTTTCATCGAACCAGCCCAACCCGCAGGAAACGGAGATTAAAACCGTCTAACTGCAAACGGTTTGCTTCGTCTCATTCATTGGTCCTTCAAGCACGGATATCCATTCATTGGTCATTCGAACAAGTATCTCCATCCGTTACATTGTTCCTTTAAGAATCAGAAATCCTTTGGTGTTTTTATACCTAGGATATCATTTCTGCATTCTTTCCAGACCGCGAACCCCCGCGGACCATCCGGTCTAAACGCTTTCATAATTTTTCCTTATCTTTTATACTATTGATTGTTCTCAAACACGCCCGCAATAATAATTAATTTAATTAAGAAATTAAATAATTAATAATTTATTATTTTTATTAATTGGGTATAATATTAATATTAATATTTTGTTTAATTGCGATGAAAGCAAAGAAAATTTCATATATATTTTTTCATTCAGGATAAAGTTCAAAGTTATTTTATAAAAATATTATAAATGTATTGTTTAAATCCTATTTAAATTTATAAATAATACATATTGAGTTATAAATAATAATTCTATGTAAATCGATTTTTATTAAAACATTTTAGAATAAAAATATAAATAGTATATATATATAAATATATATTATAATTTAAAATATAAATAAAATTAAATAATTTTGACTGGAATTTAATTCAACTATATATTTATAATGAATTCTGAAATTAGGCTTTCGATTGCGGAAGCGAAAAAGGAAGCTTATTATGAGAAAATTACGGAATTATATAATAAATCAAAACATATTTCTTCTCGCGATTCTAAAGAAAATACCTCATTTTTAGCCGCAACTGAATCCATAGATAATTTAAGGGAAGAATATATTAAATTGATTGGTGAAATTAATGAATTGAATATATCTTTGGATGAAAAGTATAAACCTTCCTTTAAGGCTTGGTTAAACTTCGAGGATATTTATAATATGGTCAAAGCCGAGAGACTGTCCATCCTCGAACACCGCAAATCATCCACTACAGCTCCTGTAGGTCAATCTGATCGCAAAATAAATCTACCTCCAATTGCAATTAAGCAATTTGATGGACTACCGCAAAATTGGAGTCTATTTTATGAAAGTTTTAAAATTAATATTCACGAAAATCGCAACCTGTCGAATTCTGAACGTATTCAGTACCTCGTTGGCAGTTTAACTGGTAAGGCACGTTCAATTCTTATAGGCATTCGACCTGACGCAGAAAATTACCTCCACATTTGGAAGGAATTAGAAAAAAAATATCAAGATAAACGGGCCCTCGGGGAAGCGTATTTAAACCAAATTCATGCATTAAAATATCCATCAATTAATAACTCTTCAAGTTTAGAAACTTTCATCGAACGTTTTGATGCTTCGATAGCCGCTTTTAAATCTTTAAAAATTGAAGATGCGTTAGATTTTATTTTTCTTTATTGGGGTTTAAGAAAGGTAGATACACAAACCGCGCAAAATTTTGAAATATCTGTTCGAGATAAAGAAATCCCTTCGCTTAATGATTTTATTACATTTGTTAAACAACGAGTGAAAATTTTAGACCGCGTTCCGAACATAAAAAAAGATTCCGAATTTTCCGCGAAATTACAAGTTACAAAAAATAATTTTCATTCGCATTTAACAGCTAACTCTGAAAAATCTATAGATAAATGTATCATTTGCAATTTAGAAAATCATAACTTAATTTTTAAATGTTTTAAATTCCAAAATTTTCCCGTGAAAAAAAGGATCGAAATCGTTCATAAAAAATCATTATGTTCCAATTGTTTGAGTATTAAGCATATTGATAAAAATTGCAAATCAAAAAATACATGTTTTATCTGTAAGAAACGCCATCATACCCTTCTACACGACCCTGAGAGGAGAAGAGAGGAGGTCTCCAATTCGAGAAGAGGTGGGGATACTTCTCCTTATCCCTCCGCTCACACGCCCCCCTCCACCTTTGAACCTGTAGTAGCTATGAGTCAATCGACTAATCAAATATTTTTGGCAACAGCGCAAATCAACACGCTGGACTCGAGAGGTCGTATCCAGACCATTCGGGCGTTAATTGACAGCGGCTCACAAAGTCATATTATCACTAATTCCTGTATTAAAAAACTAAAATTAAATTATTCTAAATTAAAACATCACTCGCTCAGCGGCATCGGTGGACATAAAACTTTCGTATTAGGTCGTTGTTCTTTTAAATTCTTTTCCCGAATGCCATCCACAATTGAATATTCAATAGACGCGTTAGTGGTTAATACGATAACCAATAAATTACCATCTCAATCCATTTGTCCGGGAGAGTTTAAATATCTCGGAGGCATCGCTTTGGCCGATGATAGCTTTTACAAACCGGGTGAGATTGATTTGGTAATTGGAGCATCGCTGTTTTCAAAATTATTATTATCGGGACGAATTAAGGCGCCTAATAATTTTCCAGACGCTATAGAAACCACGCTGGGATATATTCTTTTGGGGGAATTTAACTCATCCCAATCGAATAATGAATGGCTTTCTCTTCACATTTGGAATGAAATGTCAATTGAAAAAACTTTAGAAAAATTCTGGGAAATTGAGGAGGTCCCTAATGAGAAATTGTTGAGTGAGGACGATAATAAATGTGAAAAACTATACGAGGATACTATTAAAAGGGAAAACGATGGAAGATATCTTGTTTGTCTCCCTTTTAAGGAAGATCCTCAATTGCTAGGCAATTCTTTTGAAATAGCAAAAAATAGATTCTTCTCACTTGAAAGAAAATTAAATAATTCACTTCAAATGCGCTTAGAATATAATAAAGTTATACAGAATTATATTGATAATAATTATTTATCGCTAGTAGAAAACCCTGATAAAGATAAAGGGTATATTATTCCGCACCACGGGGTTTGGAAAGAGGACAAAATATCCTCTAAATTAAGAATTGTATTAGACGCGAGCGCTAAGAGTGATAGTCATCGCGCCCTTAATGACATTTTATATACAGGGCCTAATTTACAAAATAACTTATTTATCATATTATTAAATTTTCGATTATTTCGCTGGGCTCTAACAACGGACATTAAACAAATGTACCTTCAGATAGGGGTTAAATCGGAACATAGAAAATTTCAAAGATTAATATATAGATTTAACTCCAAAGACGCTATATCAATTTACGAATTTAATCGCCTTGCTTTCGGGTTAAATTGTAGTCCATTTCTCGCAATGAGAACTCTTCGCCAATTAGTATTTGAAAAAGGTAAAAATTTTCCATTAGCCGCAACAATCATTCAAAGAGATAGCTATATGGATGACATATGCACCTCTTTAATGACTGAAAATGAAACATATAAATCCCGTTATAAAGTAGAAAATGTATTGGCTTTCTCAGATTCGACAGTAGCCCTAAATTGGATACATTCCTCTCCACATAAATGGAAGTGTTTTGTGTTCAATAGGGTCGTTCATTCGTACTTAGAAGCTAAACATTTTTATTATATTGATGGAAAAACGAACCCGGCTGACTGCCTATCCCGAGGTCTCACTCCCGCTAAATTATTAAATCATCCCTTATGGTTTCATGGACCGACTTGGGCTTATTCTAAAAGCCCAAATGAATGGCCGGTTAAGTCATTTAAATCTGATATTCATGAAACATTCCCGGAAATAAAACTTATAGCGTTAACTAACATACAAATTAATAAAAAATCTAATGTTATATATGATTTAACTTTACGAATTTCCTCTTGGAAAAAATTACTAAAAATTATAATGTATATTTTTAAATTTATAAATATAGTCTGTCCAAAAAATAAAATATCTAATAATTCTAATATAGATATGGCAGAAATTAAATTGTTAAGGACTATACAAAAGTTACATTTTTCCAAGGAATATGAAACTATTAAATTGAATAAAATTTTACCCCGCCATCTCCAAAAACTCAATCCAATAATTGAGGGAGGTTTGATCCGCGTAGGAGGTCGCTTGAGAAATGCTGATGTCTCCTATGATAATAAACACCCAATTTTATTACCTAGTGATGAAATTGTGGTGGAAAATTTAATTATTTGTTACCATAGAAAATATTGCCAGTCTGGGGCTAATTTATTATTATCGCTTATTAGGCAAAGATTTTGGATTATTTCTGGGAGAAATTTAATCAAACGCCTAGTTAGGCAATGCAATAAATGTTTTCGCATTCGTCCACGCCCTTTATACCCTCTAATGGCAGATTTACCCGCATGCCGCGTACGTCCCAGCAATGCCTTTCATCATACTGCATGCGATTACGCTGGCCCTTTAGAAATAACTATTTCCCGCTTGCGTGGAGCTCGACGCCAAAAGGCTTACCTTTGTATATTCGGGTGTATGGTCACGAGAGCCGTACATATAGAGTTAGCATCCGACTTAAGCACTCCGACTTTTCTTGCTTGTCTCAAGAGATTTTTATCCCGTAGAGGTCCCTGTAGATATATGTACTCAGACAATGGAACAAATTTCATCGGAGCAAAGGCCCATTTAAATGAATTGTATGAGTTTTTGGCGTCGGACGATTATATTAAACCATTTGGTGATGAGCTAATTGAAAACCGCGTTGAATGGAAAACTTCTCCCCCCTCTGCTCCGCATTTCGGTGGTCATATTGAAATTCAAGTGAAGTCGTTTAAGACGCATTTAAGGAGAGTAATAGGCACTCAGTTACTCTCTTACGAGGAGCTGAATACTGTTCTTATCCAAATAGAGGCGATCCTAAACTCACGTCCCCTAACCTTACTTAGTGAGGATCCAAATGAACCAACCGCATTAACACCCGCTCACTTCCTTATGGCTCAACCATTGGCTCACCTTCCCGCTTATGATATCGGAAATGAAGTGGTCTCCCTAGTGCAACGACATAAATTGATGGATCAAATGGTTCAATCATTTTGGAAAGCTTGGAGTTTGAACTATTTGCATCTGTTACAGCAGCGGGAAAAATGGAACACTGCTACAAATCCGATAAAAGTCGGAACTATTGTAGTGATGCAGATGGACAATGTCCATCCTTTAAAGTGGCCTATGGGAGTGGTGGAAAAGGTGATTGTTGGCTCGGACGGAATTCCGAGGGTCGCATGGATAAAAACCAAATCCGGTTCATATAAACGACCGGTGGTCCGTCTGTGTCGGCTACCTACTCAATAATGGAAAACTCTCCATTATTTTTCCGGGCCCAAATAGGTTACGGAGAAATTTATTTTATTTATTTTATTTATTTACTTAATATTTTTTGATCTTTTCTTTTCTTTGTTTCGCATTAAAAGGGGTATCGCTAGTTTTAAGATTTTGTTTTGAAGAATCCTTCAAGAGTGGGGGCATGTTTGGGACAAATCGTAACCCTTCAACCATTTCCCCTGACCCCTCCTTTTTATGAGTGTACTGAAGCGCGATCTGGCGAAGACACTATATAAACTTTAAATATACTTTACATATAGACTTTACGCTGGGATGTTCTGTGTAGAAAAAACCGCATATAATATCCGCTTTCTTACCAGTTATATATAACACCCGCTTTTCACCCGCTACATATACATCTACACATAATCATCTCACACCCGCCTATAAGCAGGAAGAAACACGCGTTTTTCCTGCCCTTTCACCGCGCATATGTACATCGCAACTCGCAAGACGGAAGGGACAGTTTAACAGCAAAGTGTTGGTCACCATCATCCTAGCGTGGTAAGTACACTCACTGTTCCTTTCATCGAACCAGCCCAACCCGCAGGAAACGGAGATTAAAACCGTCTAACTGCAAACGGTTTGCTTCGTCTCATTCACCTGGAATTAAGATTGTTGAGATCGATGTTCCAAATGCAACAAACATCACTAAAATAGCTCTATATCTTTCAGCATGAAATTCGCATAATAAAGCAACAGTTAATGTCGACAATGAACCCAACCTAAAAAAAAATACAATTTTCAAATTATATATATGATACATTTATATGTATTATTTTGGAAAATGAACAATACAAATTTATCTTTGTGTATTATGATTTTTAAAGCCTCTCCCTGATTTAGATTTATTTATTTTAATATCAATTTATTTTTATATAATTTTTATAAGTTTTTCTTTTTATATATATATTTTTTGTATATTTATATGCAAACACGTGGTCAGATTGTTTAGTAGCTAAATTGACTATGCAAAAAGAGTCAGCCAATCACCTTGCTGCATTGATGGATTTTGGGCCCAGGGCTTTCTTCACTTGGCTTAGAAGAATTGATCTCTTCCACTTGCTCGTAGGACGTGCTAGTGTTCACATGCTTTGGTTTTTTAGCTGTGAATTCGCCATTTTTACTTTCCCGCATACTTCGTATAAGGGAAGTATTGGAATCGTCAAAAATTTCGACTTCGAGATTTTGATAGATCTTGACGTTTTAGACCTCCCTGAGTCGGAAAATACCATTTTTGGAATTATGTCTGTGTGTGTGTATGTATGTATGTATGTATGTATGTATGTATGTATGTATGTATGTAATGTCTGTAAGCAAATTTACTCAAAAACTTTTAGATGAATTTACTGATTTGTTTGAAACTCTAAAGGTCCTATTCTCTATCATATTCCATACCATTTTTATCATGTCTCTGTTAAATCCTTTTTTAATCATTTGAAAGATCAAACCTTCTCTCCAAACAGTGTCAAAGGCTTTTTCAACATCTATTAAGCAAGCCCCAACACTTTCTTTCTTATTTAACGCCCAATATAAATCCGAAGTTAATTTTGTTATTGCATGTATTGTCGAATGTTTTCTGCGAAATCCGAATTGCGCTTCAGGTATAATCTCCTTATCCTCACAAAATGCAACTAGCTTTTGATTTATTACTCTTTCAAACACTTTGCCTATGTTCGGAAGAAGACTTATTGGCCTATAGTTTAATAAAGATTTAGTGTTATTGTTTTTCTTTGGTAATGGTATCACCTTGACTTTTTTCCATGGTGATGGAAAATATTTATTATTTAAACAATTATTAAAAATTATGGTGTATGATTCTATGAATTTAATTGGGAGTTTTTTTAATACTAGATTTGGAATGTTGTCAAAACCTGTCGAAATTTTATTGTTAAGTGATCTAAATGTATTTTTACTTTCCCGCATACTTCGTATAAGGGAAGTATTGGAATCGTCAAAAATTTCGACTTCGAGATTTTGATAGATCTTGACGTTTTAGACCTCCCTGAGTCGGAAAATACCATTTTTGGAATTATGTCTGTGTGTGTGTATGTATGTATGTATGTATGTATGTATGTATGTATGTATATAATGTCTGTAAGCAAATTTACTCAAAAACTAATCAAGCTAGGACTTCGAAATTTGGTACACCGATATTATTCACAGTTTGTAGATTTCTATCAAAATTTCGTCAAAATCGGTTAACCGGAAGTGGTACTTTACCTACACTGGTTGCGTTTACCTTTCAAGTAAAGTACCAGTTTGCTTCGAGATATTTGCTTCATATTTTGTATATAGATTTAAAAATATGAAAAAAATTCAGATACCAAATTTCATCATGATCTGACTACCGGAAGTGACATTTTACCTATACAAGTAGCGTTTCCTTTTTACCGACCGACGATAGTAAGGGAGGTATTGTTTTCACACCAAATTTCACCTATGGATATTTTTAGGTACATATCTCCACGAATCATGCATTTTCTTAACAGAAAAAAGTATTTTTAGCATGATGTCTGTCCGTCCGTCCGATGTGTGTCCGTAGAGATGTGTACAGCTTGAACGGCTCAACGGATTTTGATGAAATTTGGTATATTTACTTAATGCATCAGTATGATGAATGGATCAACTTTTGGTGCAAATCCGGAAACCGGAAGTGCTAGTATTGCCGATCGAAGAGAGGAAGTGAAGGGTTATTTTCATATCAAATTTCACGTGAAGGCATATCTCCACGTGTTATGCACTTTGTATTGATTTTATCCTCGAGAAAAATCATCTTCATTAGTTTTTTCTTAATTTAAAATTATATGACGTCACCCAGCACTTCATGACGTCACAGCCAGCCCTTATATATTATAAATAAAATAAAATTAAAAATATTTATATTATATCCATATCTGTTTTTTTACATTTAAAATATCAGTTAACCGGAAGTAGCACTTTATTACATTCTAAATATTCATTCGCAACTCTTTATACCTATTTATATGCCCGAAAGTCTAGGGGAGGACACTCCCGCTTATTAGATTTGTTGTTGACCACGTGCTTTGTAAACTGTGTTGAGGTATTATTATTGTTATTTTTTTGTAAACTTGTTTTGTTTTAGCTGAGCATTGGCTAGCATTTATTTATTTTTATTTTTATATTTAATTTGTAAATTCTAAGGATTATTTCCTTTTAATATTCATATCAATTTCATTTTTTTTATTTTTTACTTTATATTAATTTTCTTTCATTAAATATTATAACGTGGCAACAAACCTTTTTCTTTTATTTGTAAAAAACGTGAACCTAATTTTTCCTTTGCAGATCCATATATTAGCATCGGATATTTTGATTAATTTAATTTGTTATTATTTCTTTCCGATCTTGGTTCTCCAAGGCGAATCGCCTAAGCACTAATAGTCAAACGTACTGCACTCTTTGGTGAAATTTATTTCAGGGTTCATTTCCCAATTAATTTTATTTCCAACCCGTGTGAAAGAGTTGAGAATTCTTTTTTAACTCCACTAGTGGCACAGATGATCCGACAGACTTTTAGTAAGGAGTTTCACTCGCAATCTCTTCCAAGTTTCTTCCTAAAACCTTCCTCAAGCCACAACTTTATTCACACAGAGTTAAATGTTCTTTTTGTCATGCTCTCTATGTGGATGAGTTTTAAGCAACTTACAATGTTACTCATCTAAGGCAAGCACATGTATATTGCTCAGAGTAGAGAGCGCAGTGGGAAAAAAATCCCGCTAAAAGCGCCAATTATAGCCTCGTAACCCGAAATTTTGCTAAACCAAAATAGAACACTCAAGTTTGTAACCCAAGGATCCACTGTAATTATGTATTCATGTTTCTATCTTTTTCGTAAAGAAATTAGAAAAAAATGTTGTTTGAAATTAATTATAAAACGTTTTTTTTGAACTCAGAATTGAAAAGATCATGCAATTCTCCTCAAATTCACATGTGGCTATTACCGCTCCCCTGAATTCCTTCAGGACCCACCTGGACTACATTGGAAATCAGTGGTTTAAACTGTTTAAAATAAAATAACTATTATCTTATATTATACATATACATCTAATCTGAATTTATATTTAATCATATATAATTTCATTTATATTTATTTGAATTAAGTAGTTTATTTATATTTATTTATTTTATTTATTTCATTATATAATTTGTGTATATATATATATATACGAGTATATACCTAATTAAAATTTATTACAGATATTGAAATAAAGGAAAATTAAAATTAATTTTGAAATATAATAGTAGGTGGTGATTATACTAACATATATTAGTTCTCTTTTATCTTTTATTATTATATTAATATTATTCATATAAAACTTCCAATGAATATGTATTTCATTAAAACCTTAAACTTTTACCTTCTATTTTTTTTTATTATGATAAATATACGCATAATATATTATAATGACAAATTTCTGTTTTATTCATAAAATTAAAGCCCCTGATTACACTCTCAAATATCCTTGTAACAATTATTCATTCATTCTTTATACGCAGAACAAAGCGAAAAGTAAAATTGAATCTAATTTCAACAGGATTATTGAAATTTATTAGAAAATAAATAAAAAATTCGTATCTTTTTCCACACAAAATGAAAATTATAAAATTTTAACAAATAAATAAATCTAAAATAGCATTAATTTTCTTTATATATGATAATAAAAATAAATATATATATAATAAATTTAAAACAAACAAAAAAAAACATTTTTTTTTAATTAGAAATACTTAAGTTTTTTTTCTTAATATCTTATTATTAGCTCATTTCAGTCAAATTAGACATTTTTCTTTTAATTTAGAATATTATATTTATTATTTCAATATTAAAAATTTTAATTTGGTCAATGAATTTCTCAAAAAAATTGCTTAATAAAATAAATTATAATTGATATAATAATAAAAAGTTTTTAAAAATACAAATAATGAATTTCGTTGTAAAAAAAAATTAAGTTTTAAACGATATTAAATCATAATTACACATATATGTATATGTAAATATATAATTAGGAGAAATATATAAAAAAAACACAATATATTACTCACATGATCCCCAGTAAAAAGTTAATTACAATTAACCATCCAGGAGTTGGAGCAAATCCTAGTCCAATGGATAAAGTCATACTCACAATCACCATCACAATAATTATGGATTTTCGACCATATCGATCGCCAGCTGTGCCCCAAATTAATCCACAAAGGGCATCCCCTTAAGAAAGCCGAGAAAAAAAAAGAATAATATCTCAGTTATAAATGGTATATTTATAAATAAGATTTATATTTAGCTATATATATACTTTATATAAATGTTCTAAGGAAAAAAATTAAAAAGAAATCTTAAGAAAAGAGCTAGGGTTAAAGAAGTAAATTCGAAAACTCTTGATTTTATCTTTATTATATACTAGATATCTAATAACTTTCTAAGATTTCTAATATTAATATTTGCCAAGTAAGTAATATAATCCCTTTGATAAAATTTTAATCCTTATTAATATTGAATATTTCTTTATTAAAAAAGACAAGAAAATAATGAATATTTGATAATAATTTCTAAAAAATATTTTTAATATATTATGATTGTTTTACATCAAGTATATTACTATATAGTAATAATACATAACAAATATAACACCTTATTAGTATAATGTTTTTGTAACGTTTTTAACAACTTCACTTCATGTCTGTCTGTCTGTCTGTTCTCTCAAATGAAAAATTGAAATCGATTTTTCATCAGCCTTTAATTGTGAGCTAGATTTCTGAAAATTTTTATTATTATATAGATATTTAAATGGGCCCCTAGAATAAATAATTAATCAATTAAATGAAATTAGCGAATAAAGGTAACTCATTTAGTTTTAGTGCATTCAATTTTTTTCAACGCCATCTGTAGCATAAAAATTGATTTCAGGATAGATTTTCATTTTGAAAATTATTATAATTATATTATAGCAATGAAATTAAAGATTCATTTTTATTAATCAGGTCGAACGTCATTGAAATAGTGCTTCAGTAAAAGAAAGGCCCGTTTTTTATATTTGTTTCAAGCTGAGAGGAATTCCCAGAGAAAACTAAACTTTTTTCGTAATAACTATCATTAATATTTTATTTTACAATAATTTGAATTGGATATGTTGTATGAATATTTGAACATACAAAATAATATATTTATTTTAAATATAAAGGAATATAATAAAAAATAAAAATAAATAATCATGTTAGGATAAAAAGAAAATTATTTTATGAAGAGATATGCAATATAAAATTATGTCCATTGAAACATTCCTAAAAAAAATAAGAGATATCCTAAAAAATTACCTTTTAAAACAATGGTCAAAAGCAAGGGCCTAGTTTTTGAATTCATTTAATAAACTGTCTAGTATTTTAAATTTTTATAGTAAAAAGTATAAAATAATTAAAATACAAAATAAAAATTATATAACGTTTTCATCGTGGACTAAAAAGAATAATATAATTTTTCTAAAAGTCTGACAAAGCTATGTTGGAATTACTTTAAATATAACGAAAAACTGGTTTTTTTCAGTTTGGTTTGAATATATGAAAATTAAAAAAATTAATTAATTAAATAATTTTTCGATATCTAAATAGAACTGAAAAAACCGAAAATTAGTGAATAAGCGAATAATTAGTCATGTAGTCAATAAAACGTTATTAAATGGCTGCTCATTCTTATGGGATGAAAAAAAGAATTCAATGGCAAAGATTCATCCAAATCCCTGAAGAATCCCGTTTTGTAAACAATTACTGGGATATCTAATTAAAACACTTTTTTATTTTTTTATTTATGAAAAAATTCTTATATAAATATATAATACAAATTTTATAAATATATATATATATTTATCCTGAAAATATTTTTTACAATGCTCATGATATTTTAGTATTTATTTGATTATTAATGGGTTATATATATATATATATATATATATATATATATATATTATATATTTAATTATATAAATACATTCCACCCCTTCTCCTACTCGCTCCAATATATACATAAAAATACTACATAAATATATTTTTTTTATCTTTTATGGTTATAATTAATATGATAAAGGTAATTGAAAATAAAAAAAAAACTTTTTTAAATGATTATCAGCAAGTTTAGGAATTTTCATAATTCTAATCATTTATTTAGAATAATGCTTATTATATTTTTGCTTTTATTTTATCTATTGTATTATATACATATAAAAACATCTGGGAATGCTAGGAAGCATTACTATCAACGAACTTTTATTCATATTTATCACAAAATTGCAAAAATAATTCCAATTTTATTCTTAATATATTGTGAGAATTAGATAAATAATGTAGAGCACACACAAAAAATATTTAAAAATAGATATTTATTTAAATGGAATAAAATTATTTAATTTACAGAATGAAAATGTAATTTTATCAAAACACTAAAAAAATAACGTAAGTAATTAATTAATATTTATTATAATTTATAATAAATAATAATTAATAATAATTAATATAATTTATATAATTTATAATTATAATTATAATTATAATGATACGATCAAAGATGCGCTGAAAATATGGGAAATTTTCAACTTTGACCGCCGATTTGACCATGTTCCCAACCGAATTTTAAAAAAACCAAGACCACTTTACACTTACACTTTTTTAAGCTCTACTCGAATTCAAAATCAAAATTTAAAAAATAGAAAATTTTTGGCGACAGACCCACAGACATATAGATTTGATAAACGAACTAAAAAGTTCGTTGAATATGAATACATAATAGTAGCAATCATAAAAAATGATTATTTATTAAGATAAATACATACCAAAAAGTGAGGCTGCATTTAAAGCTCCTTGACTGATATCATCAATTTTCAAATCACATGTAGCATATGGCAGGGCATAATTAATTGAGATCGTCCCACCAAAATCAAGGATGACGATGAGTAACGCCGTTACAAGCAGAAGCATAGAATATTTACCAAAACCTAAATTTAATTTTTTATATATATGTTTAATATATTTGTAATAATTTATTAAATCATTTTTTGTGTGTATATATACGTATATTTAATAATAATAAAAATAATAGATAATAATAATCACCAGTAACTTCGAGGGCGTCATCAATTTTACAAATTTTTTTCCCATCTAAAATAGTATATTTTTTAAAGATATTTATAATTAATAAAAATAAATTTATATATAATTATATTTTACTTACCTGTAACAGTCATAATACCAAAAAATATGAAAAGATGAACGTTGCTCACTCAATTTCTTGATTATAATCTCTACTACAATCTCATATTAATTAATTAAATGTTACACTCTCTATAAACATTAAAACTTTTTTAATATCAATTGTCCATTTATTCATTAGACAATTCGTTTTAATTAAAAAAAGATTAATTTAAGATAACATTAGAAGAATATATATTATACTATATATATATCATATACCATTTGACATTGATTTTAATCATTTATCTTATTTTTATTTTATCATTGCTCCAAAAGAAATTAATCAGGAGGAAGGCTTTAATCATGGTCATGGTCCCAAAATATTAATAGTAATAATAATAATACAATACTATTCTCATTATTCTTTTCATCTCTGGATTATCCATTGAAAATAAGAAGAAAAAAGACAATGTTGATTCTTCAATATTAAATTGAAATAGTTCTGAAAAATAATAAAATTGGTATGTAACTTAAACTAAATGTGAACTATATATAAAGATATAGTCTTTCAAATTTTGCTGTTTTTTCAACAATAAATAAAATACGGGGTGTCTCTAAATGAATATCAGAGTTTTAGCTCTTTATAATATTTAATATATTAAACTTACACTAATAAATGATATTTGAAATGAAAGAGCAACTCAAACAGTTTTACCAGAACCTTATAAGTGTTCAATGTGAGCACAATTTATCACACGGCACACATCAAGACTATAATCAAGTTGATACAAAAGAGCAATGGCTCTTCCAGAGTTGGAAGAACATAAACCGGAGAACTTAATTTTCCAGCAAGATGGTGTCCCACCTCACTGGCATAACGCAGTACGAAATTGGTTAAACGCCACTGTACCCAACTTCTGAATTGGCCGCTTGGGCCTAACAACAAAGCTTGATATGCATTTCCTCCACGTTCACCAGACCTGACGCCATTTGATTAACTTTGGGGCTTTATCAAGGATCGCTCATTTGTGCTTCCACTACAAGTGTGTTGCAAAACGTTTAAAAGAAAATCGCTTCATACACAATATAACATGTTCAAATTGTTGAATTATTTTATGAAATCAGCGTTTTGTGAAAAGTGTTTTTAGAAAATTACATAAATTCTATGGTTTTCATAATCACATCCGTTAAATTATCAAAAAGTTTTAAATGATTGATTTGAAAAAGTTCTTGAAGATCTTGAAATGAACATTTGATGACGTTTATTTAATTTATCGTCAGATGATAACCAAATTTTTGTGTCTTAAATTAATGAATACTGAACTAGGGGATATTTGGTATCAATAGGATGGCACTAAACTTCACTTTGTAGAAGAAACATTTGAATTATTGAAAGGAAAATTTCATGGACGTATAATCTCTAGCGAGATAGTAAAAAAGAATTAAATGGCTATAGCTCAAAAATGGTTTATTTGATTCTTACAAAATTCAGACTATTTTTCAATATAATCCCCCCCTCTCTCTCTCAGTTATGCGCTTGTCCTTTTCACCGTTTCCTTAACTTCCTCATTGTTAGCAAATCTTTTTCCACGTAGGGCATCTTTGTGTAGTTCAAACAGGTAAAAATCAGATGAGGCGAAGTCGGGACTGTAGGCAGGATAAGGTAGGACCTCCCAACCCCATTTGTGAAGCTTATTACGGGTCAGCTTAGGAAGCTTAAAGAAAGATGGGACAAGTGTATAACTATGGGGAGGGGGGTGATTATGTTAAAAATAGCCTGAATTTTGTAAGAATCAAATAAATCATTTTTGAGCTGCATTATTCATTTGTTTCTTTACTTATTGAATGACCCTCATATATATTATCTTGTCTACTTGTTTTTCATTCTTAAATTTATTTAAAAGAAGCAATAAAGTCACATTAGCTTCGACAACCTTTTTCTTCCACTGACTTTTTCATTCCGCTCTTATTGTATTCAAACATTTCACAAGTATTTCCTCCTCCTTCCCTCTCTCAACTAAACCATCTATCATTCTTACACGTCGTTATCTGTCTTTAATTCTCATCTCTAAGCCACAGAAGCAACATGTCGGATTTTTTTCTTCTCCATCTACTCAAGAGATCTCTGTGTCTCAGTAATTTATTCTTTCCCAAAAAAAACTTTAAACATCAACCAACCTAAATAATATTAATTGATAAAAGTTTGAAAAATTTTATATTCCATCTCGTATAACAGGATTTTATCCATTCATTGACGCATAATATTTCATTTTTATTTGGAGCCATGGACATCATAATTTTCATATATGGTCGTTTTATAAGAAGAAGAAACTCAAATTGAACGTAATTCCCATTCGTGACACAATATTTGGTAAATTAATGGTCTTCGAAGATTCAATAAAATCAATAAAAAGAAAGTCCCCAAAATAATATCGTTGACCCCTTGTTACCAATTCGATATTTCTAATAAAAAAAAATCACAGAAGAACATTTCTAATGGCTCCTTCTTCTGAGCTTTCAAAAATAAGATAATAAAATAATAATATATGAAAATATTAAATTATCTTCGACATAACAAAATTCAAAATTTTATTAAGTAAAACAAACATTAAAATAGAGAGAGTTACAGAAATATTTATATTCATAATAAAAAAATATGTTTAATTATTCTTATTTATTTATTAAAGATGCTAGCCTCGCTGTCTCACATTCACATGGTCCCGGGTTCAAGTCCCGGGCCTGGCAAGGGAACATCTCTAGCTGGGGTCTATGGGACGGAGTCAACCCAGCCTCCGGAATCAACGTTGGGGAATAGCTACTTGATAAAAAGTAGCGCCTCCGATCAAGAAAATCAGGTTGAGAGGACCCGTTCTACTGATCATAGGACACCTCATTGATATAACTGACTCGATAGGTTGTTCATGCGTAGGACGTACAAAAGTCAGGGGTTTTATTTATTTATTAATTATACTTTTTACTATAGTATTAATATTGTTATTATTAATGAATAAATATTATAAATAAAAAGTATAGTTATAACATTGAAAATTATAACATTGAAGAACATTCAGGTTAATGCCTGAAGTCATTTTTTTTTATTTGCTCTTTTATTTTTGAAGTGAAACTTCTTTAGCGGCGTCCTGACATTTGGTTGAGAATGGAGAGTGAATTGAAAAATTGAAATTTCGTAACGCAAGAGAGAAAAAAGATATAGATATAACGAGTGGGAATGAGATAGCCTCTATCTGCGTCTCCCTTTTGTGCGGTCTTTCGTTCTTGAGAAAGAGGCTATCTGCGTCTCCCTTTTGTGCCGTCTTTCGTTCTTGAGAAAGAGGCTATCTGCGTCTCCCTTTTGTGCGATCTTTCGTTCTAATACCCACTCGCTAGGTCCAAAGTCCATGGCGCGCATGCGCGCGAGTACGTTGACGCGGAATAATATTTCTCAGCCTCTACTGGGTCAAAGAATTAAAAATTACTATGACTTATGATCAAAAGAGGGCGAGATCTCCACCTTGTCCAGTAGATATCGCAATTAAATACAATTTGAATTTAAATATATATTAATTTCAAAATTTGCCTAAACATTTATAAAAATAAATATACATATGAAATTTGTTATTTTTTTTTAATATTAAAAAATATTTAATTTGAGATTAATTATATGTAAAAAGATCAACTATCAAATAGATTCAAACTTTTATTTTCTTTGATTAGATTATAATTAAATATTATTTATATTATTTAAAAATTATTATTTTTCTATTTATTAAGGATGTCTATTAAAAAATTGTAATTAACCTTATCATATGTCAAATATTATAGCTAAGTTTTTTTGAATTTTTTAAAATTTTTTATATAATTAATCTCAAATTAAATATATTTTAATATTAAAAAATAACAAATTTCATATGTATATTTATTTATTTTTAATATTAAACGTATTTCATATGTATATTTATTTTTATAAATGTTTAGGCAAATTTTGAAATTAATATATATTTAAATTCAAATTGTATTTAATTGCGATATCTACTTGAGCAAAGCAAACACAATGGTGAAGGCCCAGCCATCTCTTGAGTTGTCTTGACCTAAAGCCAAGCGTGGTCGTTGGTTACGCCCTCTTAGGGACAATCATTTCTATCTCGGAGCCACGGATGTAAACCTTTACCTACGCATCAGTACGTGAGAGAGGCATATTACTTTTGAGCTATCGATAAATATTTCTACCTATCGCTGCTATACATGTAAGTCATATATAAAAATTGATATTTATATATATATATATATATATCGTGAAATAATTAAAATTCTCAAGTCAAATATACAGCGTGCACGCATACCGACGCATGTAATTGTGTGTGTGAACATGGTCGGCGATTCACACGCCAACACATACAGTTATGTGCGTCGATGACCATTCACGTTATTTATCCGAATCTCAACATTACTTTAACATTACTAAATCAATTTAAAATTATTATTGCATTTAAAACTGCTTTTCTCTACTCCACAGATTTCACTATGCCGAAAAAAAATAACGACCAAAATTTAGACGATATTATTTATTTCATACACCGTTCACTACTGGTTTATAGCCACACAGGTGCTAATGCACTTGAACGAGGCGAAGATAAAATCCCTCTAATTCTCGGGGGAGATTTTAATGTAAATTTTGGATCTGATGATTCGTTGCCGTTGATCAACTTTCTTCGAGAAACATTTGGTCTGCTTCTAAATAACGATCCCAAGGAATCAACAACAAAATCTGGAACTACAATAGATGCTGTTTTTACACGTTATATAGAAAATATAGAATCACGAACATATATATCTTATTTTAGTTATCACAAGCCATTAATATCAGTATTACCAATTGAAGCACCAACCGACAATAGTACAGGCAATGTAGATATGATGATAGAGTAGATAATAATAATAATAAAGCGAATATTTGTTACGAAAATTTTATACTGTTATATGTCTTTCGAAATGATCCCTTTATTTTTCTCTATTTCTCTCTCACTCACACTCTCAACTAAAATTTCTCTTATTCTCTAGATTCTAAGAAGTTTCACTTCCGCCACGTGTACGATGCTGCACATTTTGCTTTTTTAGTTTTTTTAATGAAAGAAAATTAAAATTAAAATAAAGATTTTTTAATAGTATAGTAGATCTATAGCCTTCCAAACTCTCCTTTTTATCTATTTTATTCTAATATGGATCATACTATACTAGTATAAATGAAATTGTAGTTCCTCATATAAACAAATCTACTTAAAAAATTAATCAATTAATAAAAAAAAATATTTTATACAAAATATCTAAATCTATAATGATTTTAAGAAAAATATGTCAAATGTTTTATCTCATATTTTATAATACAATCTAGAGAATGTAGACATATTGATAAAGAAAATTCCTCTTAGATTAATCAAATTATCAATCAATTTTAAAAATAACTCATAAAATTAAATCATTTCGTGCCACTCATCAAATCTTTTAAATCCATGGCAATATAATTAATAAACTATTATAAAATTTTAAAAAAATATATCTATTTAATAATTGTATATTTTAAATATATCCTAAATTTGTCTTTTTGGATTATAAACTAAGTATATATACTATTATTCATACGTAAATAAAATTGCCGTTTATTAAATCATTTTTTTAAATATATAAAAAAAATATTAATTAATAAAAATAACTCTGACTTTTGTACGTTCTACGCAATGTCAACGCCTATCAAGTCGGTTATATCAATTAGGTGTCCTATGATCAGTAGAAAGGGTCCTTTACCTTGATTTTCTTAATCGGAGCCGCTATCAAGTAGCTTTCCCAATTTTGATCCTGGATGCTGGGTTCTAGACTCATCCCATAGACCCCAGCTAGAGAAATTCCCTTGCCAGGATCGGGACTTGAACCCAGGAGAATGTGAGGCAGCTTCGCTACTTCCCACCCTGTGACGCCTTAAGTAAATATTAATATATTATTATAAAATAATAATTAAAAAATATACTTCTATTCATATTTATTTATAAATAACATTATAAATTTTAAGTATTACTATTAAAATTTGAATTTATAATACTAATTATACCTAGTATTTTTTCAATTTCCTTATGTTTCATTAAAATATAATTATAAAAAGTCAAATTGACTGGTGTATGTATTTTTTGTATGTTTATAATTCAGTTAGATTCTTTATAAAAAAAAAATTATCCGATTAGTAAAAAAAAAACTTTCTCAGAGGAAATTATCGACCCTGATTATATTTTAAATAGAATAGAAATATATTTTCTTATTCAGTCTATTGCAAACTATCCATGTGGTGAGATTGGATAGAATTTGCATAGAATTAAGCTTAAATATTCTATAAATTCGATTTAAGATCTATTAAAAACACTATTAATTATAAACAATTAGTATTTGTGTTTTTATTTTATTAATAAGTTAATTAATTATATTTATTTATAATATTACTGGAGAGAGGTTCGAAAAGCCCTCACCTCCACTTTTCCCCGCTCGCCCCTCTCCATTCCCCTCCAACGCCTGGCCCGCCTGGCCTCACCACCTCCTGCAGGCCGTCTTGAACGCATTCAGTTCCCATTACTTCATTAGTGAAAGACCCTAAGCTGCATCACCACCGAAATCATCTCTTAATCAGTCGCTAATCAAGGATTAATTGAAAATTTATTTATTTTTATTAATTAAAACGTAGATTAGGAAACTTAAAAAAAATATTTTAATAAAAATTAAATTTTTAAACTTTTTACTGATACACTTATATAATATTTAAAAACATTTCATTAAATTCTTTGAAAAGAATTAAGACCAAATAAATTAAAATTAAGATCTCATTAATTCAATTTTATTAATAATTAAATAAAAATTATTTAAATATTAAAAAAATCATAATTTATATAAAATTTAATTTTCTTTAAAAATATGTATTGGAATATACATATTTTTAAATTAAAATCATCTTTAAGATTTTAGTATTATTTTGCGAAATATTTTTATATTTGAAAGAATTATATAATAGATAGTTTATTCTTATGTCCCTTTGAAAATTATGAAATAATTACTTTCACTGAAATGTTTAATTTCAAAATTAATTTAAAAAATAAATATAAAAAAAAAAGATATACGAGGTGTGTCTAAAAAGTTCGGTGAATGGTATGATAAAAATAGAAAAAGAGAATGTTAATTGTAAATACCTTTATTGACTTTCAAAATACTCTCCACTAGCTACAACACACTTCTGACAACGTGCGTATAACGCTTGAAAACTGTTGGAGATGTCTTGATGTGGAATCGTTCTCAGAATAGCCGTTGAAAGTCAATAAAGGTATTTACAATTAACATTCTCTTTTTGTGTTTTTATCATACCATTCACCGAACTTTTTAAGACACACCTCGAATTTATAATATTCATATATTTATATATTATATATTTTTTTTATATTCTATGCTTCTACCGCTCCTTTAAATTTCTTGTGGAAAATCTGGAATCTATTTCTTACTCACAAATCCATTATAACATCAAAGAGTTGGTAAGTTAGCATTCAGTCTCATTCAAGGTATTATTTTCACTTAACAACTTCTTATTTAAGAATAATTATGTTCAATTATTATTATTATTGTTTTTTTTAATGGAAGTTTCTATTCATAATCACTATTAATTTTAAAAATGTTTAAATTATTATTTTAATGATATGAATTTCTCGAATTATTTTTTTGAGGTTTTATTTAAGCATTTTGATAAAACTTAATAAATAATTTCCCAGTTCATTGTTCATTCCTATTTCAATTCATCCCATTAGTTCTTAACTGGTGCTCTGTGCAAGTGCTTTGCATAATTAAAAAAAAAAAAAACAAACAATTTTTAATTTAAAAAACAAATCAATTAAATTTATTAAAAATATTTAAATCAATTTAATTACTTTGTCATTTTTGCAAATTTTCAATTGGTTTATATTAATAATCTATGATCATATTAAAGAAGATTGCTTTTAATGTTGACATATCAAATTATATGGAATTAAATTGAATGAATTTATTATTATTTGAAAAGAAGAGGTGATGAGAATTAATTTAAATAAACTTTTATCAGGGATTGATAAATCTACACAGAGGATAAAATAAAAAGTATCAAAGAATATATAGTTAATGGCGTGTTAAAATCATTTCATATACCTAACTATACTCAACAACATCAGTATAAAAAAATTCCTTAAAATTTTTTAAAAGAAAGAAATGAATATAGTTTTGTCACTTAAATATTTATATACCACTTTTAAAAAGTAAATAATATTTATTTTGAAAAATTATGCCCCCCTATTCGTTTATATATTCTATGATAATATCATAATAAGTTGACCTGTGGCCAGGTCCGAACCGACCGACGGTTTGAAATAAATAAATTTCCAGCTACAGAAACAATTTCAAATAATTTTCATATATCTATTAATGTAATAAAAAACAGATATGGATACATAAATAATAAATATAAACATTTTTAATTTTATTTTATTTATAATATATATATGCAAGACCAGGCTGTGACGTCATGCATGGCTGGATGACGTCATATAATTTTAAATCAAGAAAAAACTAATAAATATGATTTTTTTCGAGGATAAAACCAATACAAAATGCATGATTCGTGGTGATATATAAAAAAATCTCCTTTGGTGTGAAAATAACCCTTTCCTTCCTATCGTCAATCGCTAATACTACCACTTCCGGTTTCCGGAATTGCACCAAAAGTTGATCAATTCATCCCACTGATGCATTAAGTAAATATACCAAATTTCATCAAAATCGGTTGAGCCGTTCAGGCTGTACACATCTATACGGACGGACAGACGGACAGACGGACGGACGGACAGACGGACGGACAGACGGACAGACATCATGCTAAAAATACTTTTTTCTGTTTAGAAAATGCATGATTCGTGGAGATATGTAAAAATCTCCACATGTGAAATTTGGTGTGAAAACAATACCTCCCTTACTATCGTCGGTCGGTAAAAATAATCAGCATATCGTTTAAAATGTTCTTATTGTAAAAACCATTTTCAAGCAATTCATCAAATGTATTTATACATCAATGTATATTTTCTTAGCACTTTCCTTTTCAAAATTCACGAAACGAATAAACGTATTTTATTTATAGATTGATTAATTGAAAAGTCAGTGCAAGTTTCCGAAAATCTGAGACAAAAATTGACAATAATTTTAATTTTAATTTTACAATGCTTTTTACAAGATAATACTGGTTTATCATTATGTGCATGTTTATATAAATTCAAAATGTATTGCGACTACAAAACGAATGCCTACAACAGGGGTGGCCAACCCGCGGCCTGCCGTAAACATTTTTGCGGCCCGCGAGATTCATCACACTTTTATATTCTACGTCCTCATGAAACAATCGCACTAGTGAAATAAATATGATTTCATTTTTTTTATTTCGTTGTTTCTTTTTTTATTTTTAGTATTATATATTTTTTACAATGTGCATTCAGTATCATTATGATTATATTATTTAAAAATAATAGTAAACATAATAAAAATTCATTATTTTTCAATTTGTCACACCCAACAATATCTATAATGGGTCTAAATCTAATATAGGTATGTATAATTTTATATGCGGCCCGCGAAGTTATGATGCATTTCAAAAGTGGCCCGCACGATCATTTGGGTTGGCCACCTCTGGCCTACAACATACATAATTTTATAAACATATATAATAAATGTTTTACTTCATTGGTTTTTTTTAATAAATAATGTATGTCTTTATATTATAAGATATTATAATGTAAATAAATAGGTACTCTCAGTATATGTGGAGATCCCCTATCGTAGACCCCCATTTTCATTTCATGGACCCCAAAATTTCTTTTTTGCTGACGTAGACCCCTTGCAGGTTGTCATAGACCCCTTAGATGAATTACAGTTAACAAAATTATTTATTCGATATTAAACATAAATAATAAAACTGAGCAGTGAATTTATTGCCAATTTTTAAATTAAATACATAGTATAAGACTATTATAATAAAATTTTATAGAGCAGGATGTAGATTAATTACAAAAGTATGTAAATAATAAAATATGTTATTAAAAGAATAAAATTTTAATTACAGTTCAATTTTACAACAATAAATAATATAAGAAAGAAAAAATGGTAATTGAAATAAAAAAAAAAATAATAATAAATAATTTATTTGTATTAGTGAAAGTTCATATAGGTATATACATGATTTAATTTAATTATAATGTTTTGGACGGAAATATTTTATCAATAAATACAATAAAGATGAGAGAAGCTGAAAAGACAAGAAAATCAAATTAATTAATAAGAAAAAGTTCTTGATTGAAGGGTGTGATAAACTAAAATTATTTTGCAAAATATTTAATACATAAAATACCTAAATAATAAATTACATATAAAATATGAATATATTTTTATGTGATAAGGAAAACATATACTTTACCAAGAATAAAAGATCCAAAAATAATAAATGGAGCGGTGCAATTGATGATTAGTAAAGATGGTAAAAATAAATTAGCAATTGCTGGTGCAATTTGAGAGCAAACACTCGCAGTTGAGATGCCAAATGCACGAATACTTGTTGGAAATGCATCACTCGTCAATGAAATAATCAATATGTAGATACAGTTATATAAAGCTGTATTTATCATCAACGGGATCATACTATGAGGTAAATAGGCAGAAATAAACAGACACGTGGAATGGAATACGAGTAAACCTCCTAAAGGGACAACAACAAACGATGAGAATTATTGAATGTAAATGAGTAAATAAGTTTGTATTTTATAATATTTCGATATTTTGTTTTCTATAAAAGGGAGTGGATAAAATTGTCAAATCCAATTAACATTAGCTCAGAAATTTTTTTTATAAAATTTTGAATTTTACTTTCAACTTATCTATCTATCTCTGTGCCTCTACGGAACTCGAAAGTTCTTGGCCGCAACAACCATACTTCTCGATTCCGTTTGATTTTTCCTCAATTACATATTGCAGAATTAAATTAAAAAAAATTAACCTATTCCGAATTTCGAAAGTTTGTGATAGTTGATTCCCACACTCTTCCTACTCTTTCTACTTCCAACTTAGTGATTGTAAAATTTGAACATCCTTTGAAAGAAGGTTGTCGACTAAGAGGGGTAGAGGTGTTGTATGATCAGTGATATTCTCAATCTTTATCTTAATTATATTGATCTCAAGTTTTTTTTAAACAACAAGTCTTTTTAAAAGAAATATCATAATTTTTGTCAATTTGAATGCATTTTGTTTATCTGGGAGTAGTTTTGTTTCTACTCTATATTATACTCTTTTACAGTAATTACTCTATAATGTAATCAAATGGAAAAATATTTTCATATAATTTGATATTTCAATTGAGGTAACAATTATTTTCTAAAAATTAAATCATAATCGTGTAATATATTTTTTATTAGTAGTCTAGCTCGAATGTTTTATTTTCTCTGTTCTGCAATTGTTTAGGTTTCATTAGAAAATGTAAATTAAAAGCTATTTTTACCTAAAATATATTTTTTCGAGAGAAATTTTAATAAGATAGTTTGTAAGATAACTGATACAAGAATGGCGCTTGATAAAATGATAGAATTTATAAAACGACTGGCATCCACTGTATTCTGAAATAAAAAAAAAACAAATAATAATTATTTTTAAATATTTATATAGAAAATAAAGTAAATATCTGATAAAGGCACCTTAGAACAAAACGAAGATTCTCCTGCATTTGATGAACCGTTCCCTGCCATTACACTAATCACTTCGCAAACATTTTCACTATTCTTCTCAGAACCATATTTTATTTGATAATCGCTCAAAGTCGCCAAAAATTGAGGTATCCATGATTGAATTGATCCTGAACTTAAATAATCCAGTGTTAATTTACTATATAATAATTAATTAATATAAAAAATAACTTTAAAATAATTCTTACAGTCCATTAGCAAAAAATAAGAACAGCAAAATAACAAGTCTCAAAAAATAGGGCCGAACAAAAAGAGGTTTCATTCGTTTCAAACTTAAATAAAATCGGTTTGTTATAGAGGTATTTGTCGTAATATATTTTTCTTCAGTAATATCTTGATCAGGTTCTAAATCAGTATACTGAAATTAATATTAATCTAAATTAAATTGACTAGTTTCACGAAAAGAGTAAATACATAATTAGTTTAAAAAAAAATGATGATATATTTAATAATTCCACAATACACCTTTTCTAAAGATATATTATTTTATTTATTTATTTATGATATAAAAAAGACCAAAATTCTGTTTTTTCTTTATATATTTATTTTCTCTTTATTTTTGGCACGATTTATGATAGTATATTTCAAGAAAATAGTCAAAATTATTTCATAATTTTTTTTTATAATTTTATTTGATCCACCATATAATTTAACAAGTAAAACTATCTGCCACTAGTTGAAAACACAAATTAGAAAAAATAATTTAATGTAATATTTGATAATAATTATAATTTCTATTAATAAATATATAAATCACTGAAATAATCGAATAGTTAATGAGAAGTTTGATTACAACCGGTTGAAATAACCGATGTTTAAAATATAGGACAATTATAAAGGTAGATATATGATTAAAGAATAAATATTCAGACAATTTTTGAATTTATTAATCGATTTTTATTTTATTAGAATTTCATTTGAAAATTTCTTATTTTTTTTATTTCAATATAAATTTTATAAATATCTAATATTTAAAAACAAGAAATATTATTTTTTTTAATCTTTTATAAAGTCAAATATTATAATAATTTAAAATTTTATTATGGTGGTGTTTTTATTTTAATTATTACTGAATTTTGGGTATACCTATAAAATAATTATATTTGTAAATTTAAATAAACTGGAGTGTCTCCACTCGATATATTATATTTAAATTAAATTTAATTAATTATAAATTATAAATTAAAATTAATTAAAATATGTATTAAACCAGCGCGTGTTTGGCTCTTTGTTGATGGCACCACGTTACGTGCTGGCGCGTGATTTGCTGTGTTAACAAATTAATTCCGATACTTTCAGCGATTCAATCAAGCTGAAATTCTATATATAGCAGTTTTATACAATTTTTAATCATGTGAAAAACTATCAAACATATATTATCTTTAATTTTACGGTCATTTTAGAGGAAAAAAATGAAAACGTGGTAGGTAATGGTTGGCAACCCTATATAACAATCTAAATAGACAACACACACGAAACAAAATACTTACAGGAAATGTAGTTACTTCCTTTCTCGTGTTCAATTTATAAATTTTTTTTAATACTTCAATTCCTTGGAGCGAGTTTATATTTGTTAATAAATATTTCGGACTTTCAAATATAAAAAATATAAATATAAAACATAATAAACATGGTAATGTATTTTGGATAAATAGGAATAGTCGCCAAGATTTGAATTTTATAATTCCCATATCCGTTTGAAATTCTAATGGTATCACTCCAATTGCAATTACTGTAAAAAATTAACTTATTTTATTGTTATGCAAGGTTTATTTGATGTTATCAAAAATGAATGATATATCAATATTTAATAAATGCCTGTTTTTGTAATATATAATAAATAAGTTGACCTGTGGCCAGGTCCGAACCGACCGACGGTTTGAAATAAATTAATTTCCAGCTACAGAAACAATTTCAAATAATTTTCATATATCTATTAATGTAATAAAAAACAGATATGGATACATAAATAATAAATATAAACATTTTTAATTTTATTTTATTTATAATATATATGCAAGACCAGGCTGTGACGTCATGCATGGCTGGATGACGTCATATAATTTTAAATCAAGAAAAAACTAATAAATATGATTTTTTTCGAGGATAAAACCAATACAAAATGCATGATTCGTGGTGATATATAAAAAAATCTCCTTTGGTGTGAAAATAACCCTTTCCTTCCTATCGTCGATCGCTAATACTACCACTTCCGGTTTCCGGAATTGCACCAAAAGTTGATCAATTCATCCCACTGATGCATTAAGTAAATATACCAAATTTCATCAAAATCGGTTGAGCCGTTCAGGCTGTACACATCTATACGGACGGACAGACGGACGGACGGACAGACATCATGCTAAAAATACTTTTTTCTGTTTAGAAAATGCATGATTCGTGGAGATATGTAAAAATTTCCACATGTGAAATTTGGTGTGAAAACAATACCTCCCTTACTATCGTCGGTCGGTAAAAAATACACGGTTTTATGTTTCAAGATAATTTTTACCGACCGACGAAAAAATACACGGTTTTATGTTTCAAGATAATTTTTACCGACCGACGATAGTAAGGGAGGTATTGTTTTCACACCAAATTTCACATGTGGAGATTTTTACATATCTCCACGAATCATGCATTTCCTTAACAGAAAAAAGTATTTTTAGCATGATGTCTGTCCGTCCGTCCGTATAGATGTGTACAGCTTGAACGGCTCAACGGATTTTGATGAAATTTGTTATATTTACTTACTGCATCAGTATGATGAATTGATCAACTTTTGGTGCAAATCCGGAAACCGGAAGTGGTAGTATTAGCGATCGACGTTAGGAAAGGAAGGGTTATTTTCACACCAAATTTCACATGAGGAGATTTTTTACATATCACCACGTATCATGCATTTTGTGGTGGTTTTATTCTCGAGAAAAATCATCTTTAGTTTTTTCTTAATTTAAAATTATATGACGTCTTCCAGCTATTCATGACGTCACAGTCTGGTCATACATATATATTATAAATAAAATAAAATTAAAAATATTTATGTTCTATCCATATCTGTTTTTTATTACATTAATATATATATTAAAATTTTTGAAATTGTTGCTGTAGCTGGAAATTAATTTACTTCAAACCGTCGGTCGGTTCGGACCTGGCCACAGGTCAACTTATTATAACTTGACTTTCACTTTTTTAATTTTATTATTAATTTTCATTTACATTTATTATTTGAAAATTGTTATAAAAAAGTTTGTTTTTTTTTCAGTTTGAATTTCTAAATAGATGATTTTCTTGAGGATGAAACCAATACAAATCGATTTTTCTTTATAAAAATTATTTATTGTGTGAATTTAAAAAAAATCTTTAACTGGATAAAACATTTCAAAAACATACACAAATATATACTTGTATATGTATTTATATATATATATATTCCATTTTTGGTAGCATAATAAGATAAGATAGAAAAATAGATAAATAAATACATAAATGATTAAAAATTTAATAAATTGACTTTACCTGGAAATAAAATTTGAGCTAATGACGTACACATTCCAATATACATCACCAATGTTGATCGATATTTTAGATGATGTGTTTCGCATAGAATAGTAACTGCTAATGGCACTGTACCACCTACCCTTCACCACAAAATGAAGATCGATGATTTAAAATAAATAAATAAAATACAAACAAAATAAAATATATTAGTATTTATACATACAAGAGTCCCATGCAAAAACTAAAAATAAATAGCATAATTGAATTTGTTGCAAATACAACGCCCAAAGAGAATACAAAACCTAGAATTGTAATTACAAATAATACAGGTTTACGTCCATAACGATCGCTTAACGTTCCCCAGATAGGATTCAAAAGTGCTTCACCTTAAATAAATATAAAATAATATTAAAATTTATTAAAATAAAAATTATTTATTTATAGTAAATTGAAATTTTTTTTTTACCGAAGAGTGAGGCAGAATTTAATGCTCCATGTGTGACTGAATCAATTGCCATGTCACACATTGCATACGGTATTATATAGTTGAGTGCATGGAGGGAAGATGTTTTAATATATAATAATAAAAATATCATAAGCATAGTAATTATGGAATAGAGTCCAAATCCTGGAAAATGGAAATATTATATCAAATAGATTATATATGCAAATTAATAAACATATGTAAATAATGAGAATTAGATAAAGAACAAATGTTGATTAAACAGATTTTTTTTTTTTTGTGTAATTGATAACAAATAAAAACTTGCAACGGATGATGATGTTGATTTCGATTATATCTTGTACAATATTTTTTTTTTATATTATTTATTTAAATTATTTTTATTAATTTATATATTTATAAATATTTATATATCTTTAATTGTTTAAATAAATTTACTTTTAATACTTATATATTTTTTAGATAGATAATTTAATAAAAGTAATGAAATTTTTGAAACAAATTTTTCTTTAGAGAATGTTATCAATTCTGAATTAAATTTGAAAAAATTATGAGTTAGAAGGATTAATTCAAATATTGACTTTTTTACATGTTCTTTATTTCCAAAATCATGTTATATAAAATTGTTTTTTTACATCTTAAATTTTATCTAAATAACTAATATAAAGAGCTATTCTAAGAGTGTATTATAAGAGTATATAATAACGTATTGCACATATTAATACACATTAACTTAAATATATTTTTTAACAATTTAAAAAAAGTGTTAAAGTAAAAATGTCTTCTTTAATAAAAATATAACATTTTTAATTTATTTAAATATGTTTATATTAAAAATACATTTTTAGTCAAGTTTTTCTAAAATTTGATGGATAAAAAAAAAATAGATAAGTTGACTTGACATTATAAGATAATCTTTAATTTTTGCTCAAATTTAAGGCCAAAAGTATTGTAGACTAAATTTTAATGTAATTTAATTTTTTTCTTGAACTTTCAATAACATTTCAAGCTCACATAGAAGATATATATATATATATATATATATTATTTACCTCAAAATTTTATTTTCAATGCATTTTGTTATAAATAGATATTATAAAAAAGCCTAAGTTAAATAAGCTGGAGTGTCTCCACTAGACTATCTCGCAATTTGAATTGGATTAAATAACATAATATATTATATATAAATTAAATTTAATTAATTATAAATTATAAATTAAAATTAATAAATAATATTTATTAAAACAGCCCATGCTTGGCTCTTTGTCGATGGGTTCACGTCACATGTTGGTGCGTGATTTGCAGTGTTAAAAAATTAATTCCGGTACTTTCAGCGATTCAGTCAAGCTGAAATTCTATATATAGCAGTTTTATACAATTTTTAATCATGTGAAAAACTATCGAACATATATCTTTGTTTTTTACGGTCACTTTAGAGGAAAAAATATCAAAACGTGGTAGGTAATGACCCTCTTCCGGTTGAGCTATATTTCTCAAAAGTTGATAGAAAACTAAAAACACATATACACACACACACCTTCAAAACGTATAAAAACATCAAAATCTTAACATGGAAAATTTTCATGATCGCAATACTATCTCTGGCGAGATAGTAAAATTTAAAAATTTGAATTGTCATATAAACTTTTTCCTCTTTTTCTTCTTCTTCACTTTAGGATTTCTCCTGTTTAACCGCCGCACACTTTTAACGGTTTAAACATTTGGCGGCACACAAAGAAAAAAATAAGTGTTATTTACTTATTTATCATATTGAAAAAATGTCGAAATTGTTTAAGAGCCTGATCGTAAAAACATTTTTATAATCATATTGAAAAAAAAAAAATTGATAAAAAGTCGGAAATGTTTAAGAGCCTTTTTACATTTGTAGAATTTGGCGCCACATTTTGAAAATCTCGCGGCACACAAAAGTACCTCGGCACTGTGGTTGAGAATCACTGATGAACGCTATTTATTTCTCAACTTATCTATTTCTTTGTTTATTACAAACATTCTGCAATCTTTATCAAAATTCCAGGATAAAATGTCAAACTGACTGGGACACTGGAGTTATACCTACAAACCAGGACTTAGAAAGCCTAATACTACTATTAAGTATTAAATATTAATTCTTTAATAGGTAAAACATTTTATTTACAACATTATATTGATTTGTCAATAGTCAGAAATCCTTACACACAAATTGACAAAAATATTTGAAAATTAAAATGTAAAATATTAATTATATATTTTAATTTGTAAAATATATACAAAAATTATTATAAAAAAGTAAAAATAAATCAATTTTAATATTATTATTTTTTATTAAAAATAAGCAAAAAAAAAAATAATTTTTAAAAATACATGAAACTCACCTGTATATTCCAAAGCATTTTCGATATTTCCAATATTTTTTTTCTCATTTTGTCCTTAAAAAATTATTAATTATAAGTTACTAAAGCAACAAAAAGAAACGAAGTAGTAATATATATATATATTTATTTACTCACTGTCATGTGTCATTGATAATGATAATATATGATTAGTGGAGATTAAAATTAAATTTTAGAGAGAAAATTCTTGACTTATATATTATGCTAGTTCAGTAGCTAACCTTAAACTAATAAATATAATAATCTCATATATAGGTATATATGAAATTGAACAAAACTGGATTTCAACTTTTTATAAAATATACATTTAAAGTTATCTAATCAAATTATCCGATATTACGTAATAACGTTTCATAGTATAAAATAACATATGAATATTTGTTTTGTTATTGCACGTATTTGAAGTTTTACGTTATTTGATAAAAGTAGATTTATTTACTTACAACATGCTTTTGAATAAATAAATCTACCCCAAAATAATTTCTATTCAACATCATTTAACTATCATCATATTAAAATTTTTAAAGAAAAAAAAATATTTATCTGTAATGCACTTTATCATTTATTTTACCGATAAAATCAGTATATAAAATTAGTTATTTAATAATTAACATAAATATGCATATTATAATTATATATTTACTTTAATATATTAATTAAATAAATATTTTTTTTATATTGAAAAAAAAAATATTAATTATATATATTTAATTTAAATTCGTTTATTTTGATGAATTTAATATATATTAAGTATTTAATCAAACTTTTCAGAAATTTATTTTATTATTTTATTTTAAATATTAAAATTTATTATAATATATCTACAACTTCGATTATATTTTTACTTTTCAGAAATTTATTTTATTATTTTATTTTAAGTATTAAAATTTATTAAAATATATCTACAAATTTAATTATTTTTGTTATCATATATCGTTAATTAAAATAGTATAATACGTTCGAACTACATAGTTTAGTCTATTAACATAGAATTTCCTCAAAGAAAATGAATAAATAAAATAAATCTAAGCAAGTACTTATCTCCATGTGACTTTTATTAGAAAGTTTTAGATAGAATATAGATAATAACGATTCTCTTGGTCATTCAATAAGTAAAGAGTCACATGGCTATGGCTCAAAAACAGTTATTTTATTCTTACAAAATTCAGGCTATTTTTCAACATAATCACCCTCCTTCCTACAAATTTATGCATTTGTCCCATCTTTTACAGCTTTCTAATTCCCTTGATTCTTTTGATTTACCCCGAAGCCACTTTTTTACCGCTTCGGGGTTCATCACCTACACTTGTTTCACCACATTTAAACCGCTCAACCCACTTGTAAAAATTCACACAACTTCATACAACTTTGACCATATTGTATAATCATTCTAGAAAAAATTTCACTTGGTGTTACACCTCCTGCGTCTAAAAATCTAATAACAGAGCCCTTCTTAGGTGCAAATCTTCTATGATCTTGCCATGATGAACTGAAATTTTAGAAGAGTTATGTAGATATAAAATAATGAAACAGCTGATCAGAGCATATCCTAAGGTTGCCAACTAACAAACTTGATACATTCATTGAATAGTTTTAAAATTATAGGATTTGTCTCATTACTTATTGAATGATCGTCATATATTTCTCATAAAGCACATATAGTCACCTCAATATCGGTTTTCCAAGTTTTTTAAAGAGACATACCATAGTAATGTATTATGTACAAATAGCATTTTCAACTTAAATAATTAAATATTTCACACAATTCTTAAATGCATTTATTTATAATCAAAAAAGATTCAAAAGAGAGAAAATACATAATTATTATAATTTTATAATTCAAACGTTGTCTATCGTTAAAAAAAGTATGATTTAACTAAATAAATAGTCAAATATATAACAAAATACATTTGTATTTAATGAGATTCAGAGGAAAAGGATACTGAAATAGTTCCACTGTTGTCTGAGGACATCAATTTTGTCTTTCACTTATGTACAAGTACCAATCTTGGTATAGGAATTTTGCTTTTACTTGGTTCTATCTGATACTCGTGCTGTGAGCAAAATTGATCGCTATTTCTTATTTCATATAAGAAGTAACAACCCCCGCGCGCGATCAAAATAATCAAGATAAAGTTTCAGATTATCATACAACACTTCTACCTCACTTGGTCAATTACTGACCTGATAAGCGCTATCTTTCATAGGATGTTCATGTTTTTTTTTATAATACTTAAATAAAAAAATCTTTAATGGATTTCACAATTAATTTAATAGTCAGCCGCATTTACTCAACAGTGAATTATAGTTTCATATAATATAGAAAATAAATATTAAAATAATAATAAAATTAGCCTATATCAACACATTTAATTGTAATATTGTAGGAAATAATTTAAATGATGGCGCTGTGTGAAGGCTATGTAGGCGACACCTATGCTACAATGTTGCAACGTGTGGTTGTTTATGCTCTGGCCGACACTCTTATGAAAGCAGTTGAATCTTGTGGTCGTTGTTTTATGTTTATGTTGGTTTACAATAAAGGATTGTTAATTTTGTTTATGATAATTAATTATTTTATTAAGTAATATCCTATAATTTATCAGGTGTGGGGTTGAATTCAAAATCGCCTCAAGTGTATTTTAAATTGGAATAAATTATCCAATACGTCAAGAAAAACAAATATACGTTAACAATTTATCAAGATGGTTTCCTTATGCGAACATGAAGAAATCAAGAAACGTGTAATAGAAGCAGATGCTCATACTGCAAAAATTCTACATTCAATTATTTACGGTCCGAATGCAAGATTAAACAGGAATAAAATTTTGGTTTTCACTGGATTTCACGATATTGAAGAAGATTCAACTGAATTTATGGTAAAATTAGATGAATTAGTGGAATCATTTCAGGCAAAACAATTATCTGAGTGTTGTTATATTTTAACTTTGAATTCGGACGGATCTCCTCAACAGATGGCGGCACGTATTTTAACATGCTTGGTCAATTTTGATAATTTTAAAACATTGTCTGAACAACCAACGCATCGTTATAATAATGAAGAAGAGGAAATTGATGATCTGAATGTTGAGACTACTAGTACCGTCTCCATGGGTTTTAATTCTGTATTTAATTTTAGAGATATAGAAGATAGTATAACTCCATTCAATGGAATAGATGACTATCCTATCGAACAATTCTTGGAATCCATTGAGGACAATGCAAATATTTTCCAGTGGACTGATTTGCAAATGGTTGTCTACGCCAAGAAAAAATTAGAAGGATTTGCAAAGAGATATATTCAAACTGAAAAAATCTCCAACTGGAAGGAAATGAAAAATATTCTTTTAGACGAATTCGCCAAGAAAGTTAAAATAGTTGATATTCATCGCCAACTTGGATCGACTTTCTTGAAAAGGAATGAAACGGTAAAAGAATATTTACTTAAAATGAGGGAAATTGCAAAATTGGGTAACATTGACGATCAATGTTTAATCCAATATGTAATTGAAGGCATTCCCGATTCAACTGCTAATAAAGCAATTTTATATGGTGCAACTCGTATGCATCAGTTCAAGCAAAAACTTGAAATTTATGAAGAAATCAGAAAAGGTAATAAAAATTACAATTCTGATTTTACCAAATCGCCGTCGGATAAAAAATCAAATTTAAAAAGAAATCCGCAAATTCAAAAATGCTATAACTGCAACGAAGAAGGACATCTAGCGGCTCAATGCCGTAAACCCAAGCGACTTCCGGGATCGTGTTTTAAATGTGGTGTTATGGGACACTTCAGTCGAAATTGCCCTTCGAGAAGTGATCAGAAGATTGAAGAAACTCACCCTACAAGATCGAACATGCATTTAGTGACTACACAAACTGAATGTGATGTTCCAGTCGTCATCCGTTATGAAGATGATTCCGAATCTAAGGTCATCATTGGAATTCTAGATTCTGGTAGCCCTATTTGTTTAATTAAATCATTTTTAGTTCCTATGTCATTAAGAAAACCTTTTAATGAAAATAAAAGTTTTGTGGGAATTAATTCTTCCCAGCCATTACCAATTTTGTCTATATATAGTTGTAAATGCTGTATTAATAATCAATTATTTTCTATTTTATTTCATGTTGTGCCTGATAATACAATGGGTCATGATTTGCTTCTTGGACGTGATTTTATATTTTCTTCTGGTGTAAAGGTGGAATTTAATGGAAAATTGGAAATTAGCAAAACAAATTCAGAAGCTGATGGATTTTTCTCGGAATTGCTGTTGATCGACAATGCTGTATTTCAGGGTACGAATTTGAATTATGTTGTTAATCCTTGTGTGTCGGTTCAGGATAAACATCTTTTAGAAAATTTAATAGAGAATAGTATAAACTCATTAGAACAGGGAAATAAAAATCAACCAATAGAGTATGAAGCAAAAATTATAGTAAAGAAGGAACATACCCCCTTTAATTTTCACCCTAGAAGATTATCTTATTTTGAAAGGGACCAATTAACAAAAATATTAGATGATTTGCTTAAAGAGGGAATAATTAAAGAAAGTAATTCACCGTATGCCTCACCTATTATATTAGTTCCTAAGAAATCAGGCGATTTAAGATTATGTGTAGACTATAGGGAATTAAATAAAATTAGTGTGAAAGATCGTTACCCTCTACCTCATATAGATGATGAATTAGATAAACTTGGAAAAAAGAATTATTTTACAAAATTAGATTTAAAGAGTGCTTTTCATCAAATTAAATTATCTCAGGATTCAACGATTTATACTTCATTTGTTACCCCTTTAGGACAATTTGAATATTTATATTTGCCTTTTGGATTTTGTAATAGTCCTAGTATTTTTATGCGATTTATTCACAATTTATTTGCTGATTTATTGAGAGATTTCAAAATTTGTATATTTTTAGATGATATATTAATTCCTACTAAAACCTTAAATGAAAATTTTGAAATATTAAAAATCGTTTTGTCAAGATTAAAATTAAATAAATTAGAACTTAGATATGATAAGTGTTATTTTTTTATGAATAACATAAATTATTTAGGATATAATATAAATTCTATGGGAATTGCGCCAAATTCAGAGCATATAGATTCAGTTATTAATTATCCAGTTCCTAATAATGTTAAACAATTACAAAGTTTTTTGGGCCTAATAAGTTATTTTAGACGTTTTATACAAAATTTTTCCATAATTGCAAAACCGTTATTTGATTTAATAAAGAAAAGTCCGATATTTGAATTTAAAAAAGAACATTTGGACACCTTCGAAAATTTAAAACAATATTTAATCTCCCACCCCGTGTTGTCAATTTATTCACCTAGTTTAGAAACCGAATTACATTGCGATGCATCCTCTGAAGGATTTGGTGCAATCCTTTTACAGAAACAGGAGGATGGAAAATTACATCCAGTTTCATATTTTAGTAAAAGGACTTCTGTTATTGAATCGAAGTATCACAGTTATGAGTTGGAATGTCTTTCAATAATTAGTGCCGTAAAAAGATATCACGTTTATTTACAAGGAATTCACTTTAAAATTCTTACTGATTGTAATAGTATTAAATTAACGATGGATAAAAAGGAATTAAATCCTAGAATCGCTAGGTGGGCGTTATTTCTTCAAAATTATAATTATACTTTAGAACATCGGCCGGGTGATAAAATGAAACACGTTGACGCCTTAAGTAGAAATCAAATATTAATCGTTGAACAAAATTCTTTTGAACAAAATTTATTTTATAAACAAAACCAAGATGAAAATATAAATAAAATGTTAAAAAATCTAGAAAATCAGGAACACCCTAAGCTTGAATTAAGAAACGGGTTAGTTTATGTAAAGCATGGTAAAAAATTGTTATTTTATGTCCCAAAGGCAATGGAAAATCCGGTTATAATTATGTATCATGATAATTTTGGTCATTTAGGAGTGGAAAAAGTTTTTGAATTGATCACCAGATGGTATTGGTTTCCACGTATGAGATCAAAAATCAAGGAACATATTGCAAATTGTTTAAAATGTATTACCTTTTCACCTGATTCTGGAAAACCATCGGGAGAATTACATACCATTCCAAAAGGTGATCAACCTTTTCAAACTATTCACATAGATCATTACGGTCCAATAGACAAAAGCAGTTTAGGTAATAAATATATATTTGAAATAATAGATTCGTTTTCGAAATTTGTTAAATTTTATCCTACAAAGACTACTAACAGTGATGAAGTTATTAAACATTTAAGAACTTATTTTAATCATTACAGTAAGCCAAAGAACTCCATAATATCAGATCGTGGATCTGCTTTCACTTCAACAAAATTTAAACAATTTATTAATCAGGAAAATATAAAACATGTTTTGATAGCTACTGCTGCACCCCAAGCTAATGGGCAAATAGAAAGGGTAAATAGAATCCTTACACCTATGTTAGCAAAATTATTAAATAATAAAAGTAAATGGGATCAATCTTTAGGAGAAATAGAATTAATCATTAATAATTCATTAAGTAGGTCTACAAAAACTACTCCCTCGAAGTTGTTATTTGGTATCGATCAAAAATTTTTAGACGAAGATCGATTAAGGTATTATTTAGAAAGTTTAGAAGAAAATAAATTTGATCTTGATGATTTAAGAAAGAATGCTAGTGAAGAAATGCTTAAAGTAGCTGAATATAATACCAAATATTATAACAAAAAGCACACGCCACCTTCTAAATTTCAAGTAGGAGAATATGTTATGATTAGGAACACAGATGTAACAGTAGGAGTAAACAAAAAATTAATACCAAAATTCAGAGGCCCCTATAAAGTAGATGAGGTTTTACCTAATGATAGATATATCTTGACTGACATACCGGGATTTCAGCATTCGCGAATTCCATTTAAAGGCACGTATGATGCTTCGAGAATGAGACCTTGGTTGTCGAGCAATATCAGTTCCGATATTGACATTAAGGATTCAGATTTAAATTAATAATTTTAATTAAAATATAGCGTCCAATAGGGAATCTGACTTACACATATTTTAGAATTAAGAATACATTAAATATGTTTGGTTATTTTTATATTTTATTGTAGTTTTAAGTTTAAAATTAATAAATATTAAATTTTTAGTTGTTTAAGTTTGTTAAATTCAATGTACTTAGTTAAAAATATTTTTATATTTTAGTTATGTTTTATAATTTGTATTATCTTATGTTTCATAATCATGTTAAGTGCTTATTAAGTGAATGAAAAAAAAGTGATATTGTGTATGAATTTTGAATTTAAAGTGATTATAATGTTTTTATTTGTTAAACTTTTATTTTAAGTAATTAATAAACAATCGAGGTCGATTGAGGTCAGGAAGGCCGAAACTGTAGGAAATAATTTAAATGATGGCGCTGTGTGAAGGCTATGTAGGCGACACCTATGCTACAATGTTGCAACGTGTGGTTGTTTATGCTCTGGCCGACACTCTTATGAAAGCAGTTGAATCTTGTGGTCGTTGTTTTATGTTTATGTTGGTTTACAATAAAGGATTGTTAATTTTGTTTATGATAATTAATTATTTTATTAAGTAATATCCTATAATATTTATATATATATATTCTCTGTATATATATATTTATTTTATTTTACATAATTATTATATATTTATTTGCGAATTCATTATTTTAATAAATTAAAAAGTAAAACAACTTTGAATGATTAAAATGACAATAACACAAATTCAACAATTTTAGTTTAAGAGAGCATTCAAATCTATTACTTAGAAATAGTCGTGTCGAATAGTCGAATTTTTTTTTATCCTTTTAAAAAGTTAGAAAAATAAAAAAAAGAAAATAAGCAAGGTTATGTTCTATTATTTGTGACCATCAGTGGAAAACGAGAAATCTTTAAATCCCTCTCCCTCTCTGTTTTTTTTACTCGGTTCTAACTTTACTCTATTTTATAGATTGGTGATGGGAAAATTGTTTTTCATTGGTAAGGAATGTTGAAAGGATTCCACTCACCTCCAGATTGTTTCTAACTTCAGATGAACTCAATCAAATTGATTTTAATTAGTAACCGCGAATCGATTTATTTCTAATTGATTAATGAATTGCAAATATTTTCTTCTTATTAGTATTCTCTTGATTGAAATTAAGGATAACAATATCAGACAAATTCTATTGTATTTATTGTTAACAAAAGGCCTATATATTGTAAATAGCTATAATATTCTAAAGAATACCTGGCAATTACTTTAAAATAAATCCTTCAAATTAGTTTTATTTGTAAAACAACATATTAAAAAAATGATTTAATTTTTAGAATAAATTAAAAAAAACTCTTAAAAGATGATTGATTTGATTAATGTTATAGTAATATTTAAAATTGATATATAAAATTCAAATTAAATCGAAATAAACGTGATTGTATACTAGATTTTTTGAAAAAATAAAATAGTTTAGATTTTACAGATATTGTAATTTTTATATAGAATAGACACGATAACGGTATAGTCAGCAGATATTAATCTAGAAGAATCAATGTTACATGAAGTAGAAATGATAATGGTAAAATTTAAAATTAATTAAGCAGCGGGAATAAATGGGATCCCAGCAGAATTAATCAAATATAGTGGAAATCTTTAGTAGAAATTAGTTCTTTCGATCTGGCACTAGAATGGCGGGAGACAATTATATAATATCTCATTTTTTAAGAAGGGAAATAGAACGAACTTCAATAACTACAGGGGAATTTCTCTTTTGACGACATAGTATAAGAGTCTCTCGAATATTGTTTTATTAAAATTACGACCATATGCAGAAGAAATATTAGAAGAATATCAATCGATCAACATTAGATCAGATATTTTTTTAGGCTGATATTAGAGAAATAACGCGAATTGAATATTTCTGTTCACCAATTAATTTTAGACTTTAGTGAGGCATATGACTCAATAAACAGGGACAAACATTTTCAAATTTTGATCTTAATGGGGAAAAATCAAACGGAATCTAATTAAACAAAAAAATCAAGTATTAGATTACGCAGACGACTTAAATATAATAGGAGATTCGGCAATTGCAATTAAAAATAACGTAGAAAAATTAATCGAAGCAGGAATATAGGCGGGGCTAGAAATTTATAGTCCTAATGCAAAATATTTAATAACAGAGAGGAATAGTATTAACACACAAAGTCTTAAAGTACAAAATATAGAATTTGAAAATGTAGAAAAATTTAAATACTTAGGTTATGTAATCACGAAGGATAATAATATTCGAGAAGAATTTAAAGCGAGGTTGCAATTCGGAAGCGTCTGTTATCATGCCGTAAATGGGCTTATCTCCTCAAAATGATTATCAATTATTATTTTGTAAAATAAGCACCTATTTAACGTGGAAAGGAAACAACTTCGAAGTTTTATCATTAAGAAAAAAATTCTGATAACTTTATTTATTTCGAAAAGGTAACAACTCTAGCAGTTGTTTCGTTTTACGACCCTGAGAAGTATATCGAATTAATAAAATCATCATCAAATACCAATAAATTTGATATCTACAACATTACAACTTCCGAAATTGTTGATTTTAAAAATTGGTGGCGGCAATTTTACAAAAATCTGTACTATCCAAAAGAAGTTTTGAAAAGCAAATTCCAAGAGAGCAAGTTTTCGTATGCTGTGAGCAGCTATAACGAGTTTATGTACAGTTCCGTCACCCCTGGAACTGTTAAGGTACGCCAATATATAGATAATGATATGAACGAAGAGAAATTTCATTTAACAAATTTCTCTTCTTTACCAAACCAAATGGATTTTCAAAAGTGCCAATTAATGCAAAAAAATAGTCGACATAAAAAGATGATTCAGTATATTCCGGCAGAATATACACAATTTTATTTTATTTTTGTAAAGTTTTTTTCATATTTTTAAATAAAAACACAAGCCATAGTAACAATTGTTTAACTTATTTCAATCTAACAAAGGACGTTTATTTCGAAAAGGGAACATATCAAACATTTTTTTTTGGAATTTTCAGTACAAAACTAATTTATTAAAATAATGATTAACACAAATTAATATTATCTGAAGATTGCTAAAAAGAAACATGGAAGAACTAGTTCAATAAAATTTTTAATTTTTTCAAAAATCAGTATTTTTAGTCCCCTGAAGAATTACATTTGTTACAGTTGTTTCCTCTATCAACATTATTTAATTTGTATAAGTATTTTTATTTATTGATCATGATTTTATCTAGCACATATTTAGAGATTATTATTCTATTTCTGATTACAAAATTAAATAATATAAATTTCTTAATTAGATAATTTCGTAAATTTTGAATTCGAAATTTTATATTTTCAATAATGACCAAATTGGTAATTGAATCAAGACAAATTATAAAAAAATATTTTATTTTTATTATTAATTTAGGATATATGAATTGAATTGTTGTTTCTTGACATAATTATTATTATTTATAAATTTTAAAATATAGCTTCTTTTATTAGCACTTAATATATTATAATCAAAAATGGAATAAATTTAGA